>OW121743.1:102610133-103879337 GCA_933228675.1 Stomorhina lunata | reverse complement strand
TTAGAAAAATGCTATTCATAAAATATCTTTGTAAATTTATTGCACTTGTCTAGAATATTTCTATTTCTTGTAAGATTGAAGAGAAATTGACACATGGCGTGACTTAAAATTTTAAAACTTTCTTTGTTTTTCTAAACATTTTTTATCTTTGGTGTACTTAGAGGTCTTATTTTGGCCTCCTATGGTTTAGCTTTTATTATACCAATATCTGGTTGGAGACATATCTGGGTTTTGTTAAAAAAAAGAAAGAAAAACTTTTATTTATTTAAGATTGTGAATTTTTATGTTTGAATACATTTCATAGTCTTAGGAAAAAAAGTGAAGTACCAATGAAAAATATTAAAGTGCTTTAGGTTTTTTTGGCACGCATTTTGGTTATTCTTCCGCACAGGGTGCAATAGGGTGCAACGAAGAAATTTTTAATAAATTTTTTGTCGTTTAGTGGTCTAAAAATTTTACAAATCGTCATTGATAAAACCAGAAAACTTTGCTTTAAATGCAAATTTATCTTTTTGGCTTTTTTATTTTGTTGCACCCTAATCCTTCTGGAGTTGTTAGTATGGAAATGTGTCTGTCTGCTAATGTTTGTCTTGAAATTATTCAATGTCTGTCTGTGTGACAATGCGTATATGTATATGGTAAGAATACATTTTACTCCGTATTTCGTTTGCCTTTTTATTGGCATATTTTAACAAAAGAATAAATATCGCAGTATTTGCACTGTGAAAGTCAAGGTTTTGTTTTCTTCTGTTAAGAAAAATTTCCTTAGTTTATGAAATTTGTGAACTAAAATCTAAATTCATATGCATACACTCAGAATATTATGTAAGTAAAATTAACTTAAAATGTAATTTGAAATGAATGAATATTCATTTAAAAACCGGTCAACTGATTTTTCATTCAAATTCAATAAATTTTTCATTTAAATTTAACTGACAAATATTTAAACTACATTTTCAGTTTTAAAAACGGAATATTCAGTTGTTTTCAAAAAAATTACTAACAAAAATTTAAACTACATTTTTAGTATAAAAAACGGAAATTTTCATTTATTTTAAAAAAATTGAATGGTAAAAAACTACGTAAAATTTCCATAAAACGGACAATTTTCATTTGTTTTTGTAATTAACATAATATAAAAGACGAAACCATAAAAAGGTTTATCCTTTAAGGCATCAAAAAACCAAACAGACAAAACAAAGTTTGTTGTTTGCTTAGGCCATACCCCGTGATAGGCCAGTATTATAAAAAGTTTATTCAGTAAGCAAACCTAAGATACTTAAGGAAAAACAATAATTAAACAAATACGAATTATATTTGATACAATAATTGAAAAATATATAAAAACTAAACAACTGATATTTTCAAATGTTACGGATTTTCAGTATTTTTTTGTAGGTTGTTTTTTAAACAAATGTATAAATATGTTAAAAATCAATTTTTACGTGAATTTAAATGAATATTCATTTGAAAACAACATAACCGAAAATTTTCTAAACAACATACAATCAGTTACTGTAATAATTTCCTGAGTGTAGGAATGAAAACATTTACTTACATGAATATTATTTGTATAAGAATGCGTATGCATGTTTAATATTATTATTTTTTTTATATGAGATTTGTTTGTTTTAGGCAAAAATAAAATGGATCAACATTTTTTATAAATAATTTAAATGAAAAGTGCTTGTTTTTGTTGTTATTTAAACAAATACTGCATTATCATAATTTTAATATTTTCACGCAGCGAATGAGTGATATTTATATATTTATATAAGAATGTACATTACTCATACGCACAATGAAAGAATGTGATTTGAATGTGGAATCAGCAAGTCTATCTTTAATATCAAAGTTGTGAGACTTTAATTTCTTATTTTTATAAGAAATTTTCAAAAACTTCTTTTTTATTTAGGAAATTTTTCAAAAGATTTATATTTTTAAAAGCAATTTTTAAAAACTTCTTCTTTTTCTAGAAAAATTTTCAAAAATTTCTCATCTTTGTAGTAAATTTTTAAAAAATTTCTTTTTTTTAAATGAAATTTTTCAAAATTTTCCTTTTTTTTAGGAAATTTTTCATAATAAACCCGTTTTTATACGTTTTTTTTTTCAAAATTTCTTATTTTTACTGGAAAATTTTCAAAAATTTCTTCTTTTTATAGGAAATTTTTCAAAAAATTTTATATTTTTATAGGAACGTTTTTACAAATTTCTTTTTTTTATAAGAAATTTTTTTTAAAAATTTTTTGTTTTTATAAGAATTTTTTTTGAAAAATTTATTATTTTTATAGGAGAGTTTTGAAAATTTTCTTACTTTTATTGGAAATATATCAAATTTTCCTATTTTTATAGGAAATTTTAAAAAATTTCTTATTTTTATAGGAAATATTAGAAACGTTTCCTATTTTTATAAGAAATTCTTTCATAAATTTCCTATTTTTATAGCAAAATTTTTGAAAAATTTCTAATTTTTATAGGAAAGTTTTCAAACATTTTTTATTTTCATAAAATTTTTTTAAAAAATTACTTTTTCTATAATAAATATTTCAAAAATGTATAATTTTTTTATGAAATTTTTCAAAAGTTTCTTATTTTAGTTTTGAGTTTAACAAATTTTTCTAATTATTGTATGAATTTTTTTTAATATTTTTATTTTTATTGGAAATTTTTCAAAAATTTCTAACATTGGAAACGATTCAAAAAATTCTTATTTTTATAGAAATTTTTTTAAAAAATTAAAAAATTTAATTAAAAAAATTTTTATAGAAAATTTTTCAAATTTTTCCTATAGTTATAGCAAATTTTTCATTAATTTCCAATTTTAATAGGAAATTAATTTCCTTATTTTTATAGGAAATTAATTTCCTTATTTTTATAGGAAATTTTTCAAAAATTTCTTACTTTTATAGGAATATTTTTTATTTTTTTTTGTTATAAGAAAATTTTTAAAAATTTCTTTTTTTTATTGGATTTTTTGAATAATTTCATATTTTATAGGAAATTTTTCGAACATGTCTTACTTTTATATTAAATTTTTCAAAAATTTCTTATTCTTATAGAAAATTTTTTAAAATTTTTTTTATTTTTCTAAAAATTTTTTTGAAAAGTTTGTTATTTTTCTAGAAAATTTTTCAAAAATTTCTTATTTTCATAGGAAATTTTTTAACAATTTCTTATTTTTATATTAAATTTTTCAAAAATTTCCTATTTTTATAGGAAGTTTTTTAAAAATTTCTTATTTTTATAGAACATTTTTCCAAAATTTGTTATTTTTATTGGGAATTTTTCAAAAATTTCTAATTTTTATAGGAAAGTTTTTAAATATTTCTTTGTTTTATGAGAAAATGTGTTATTCTTTTATAAAATTTTTCAAAAATTTATATTTTTTTAGAGGAAGTTTCTTAAAAATGTCTTATTTTTAGAGGAAATTTTTAAAAAGTTTCTGATTTTAATAGGAAATTTTAAAAAAATTTCTTGTTTTTATAGGAAATTTTTCAAAAATTTCTTATTTTTATAGGAAATTTTTCAAAAATTTCTTATTTTTATAGGAAATTTTTCTAAACTTTCTTATTTTTATAGGAAATTTTTCTAAAATTTCTTATTTTTGTAGGAAATTTTTGAAAAATTTCTTATGTTTATAGGAAATTTTTCAAAAATTTCTTATTTTTATAGGAAATTTTTCAAAAATTTCTTATTTTTATAGGAAATTTTTCAAAAATTTCTTATTTTTATAGGAAATTTTTCAAAAAGTTGTTATTTTTATAGGAAAATTTTCAAAAAATGTTTATTTTGGTAGAAATTTTTTTTTCCAAAAATTTGTTATATTTATAGGAACCTTTTTACAAATTTCTTTTTTTTATAGGAAAGTTTAAAAATTTCTTTTTTTATAGGAAATTTTTAAAGAAATTCTTTCTTTTATAGGAAATTTTTCAAAATTTGGGTATTTTAATAGGATAATTTTTCAAATATTTCATATTTTTATAGGAAATTTTTTAAAAATTTCTTATTTTTATAGAATATTTCAAAAAGTTCTAAATTTTTATAGGAAATTTTTCAAAAATTTCTTATTTTTATAGGAATTTTTTCAAAATTTTTTTATATTTTTAAGAAATTTTTTAAAAATTTCTTATTTTTTTTAAAAAATTTTTCAAAAATTTGTTATGTTATTTAAGAAATTTTTCAAAAATTTCTTATGTTTTTTAAGAAATTTTTCAAAAATTTCTTATTTTTTTAAAAAACTTTTAAATTTTTTTTTATTTTTATAGGAAAATTTGCACAAACTTTTCGTTTTAAAAAAAAAATTTTCCAAAAAATTCTTATTTTTACATAAAAATTTTCAAAAACTTCTTATTTTTATACAAAAATTTTCAAAAATTTCTTATTTTATTTTGTCAATCAATACTAATAAAGTTATTAGTTCCGATAAGAATTGAAAGTTTAAATACCAACTTAGAATTTAAATTAAAAAATTTTGTCGAACGAAAGAAGGAAGTCATTTAAAAATTTTACAATTTCCTTATGATAAAGAAAAACTTCTCTACTTACATAAATTGACAAACACTTATAAAGACATACTTTTGGTGTATACTTTAAGGTGATAACATCTACCTTTATAATCAAAATAATACATTTGCAAAAAAATACCAAAATAATATACAAACTCGTAAATCAGGTAAAAGACCTTTTATTATTGAACGCTTCCCCTCCTGTTCTTTGCAGCTGCTTCTCATATACATTTTTAATTTCATTGACTTTTTCCTTATACGAAAGCTCAATTCAAGACAGTCAGGCAGCAACAAAATAACAACAACAACAACGAAATAAAAAAAAATAACTAACAATAAAATCTTTTCATCGTCTATAAGAAGCTTTTGAGAAATGAGCTCTTTCTCAATGTTTGCTTGTGTTTGTATTACAGAAGCATAGCATGTATTGTATATAAGCACACATACAATCATACACATACTCATAAAAAAGTCACCTTGAGTTTTATTTAAATGATTTATTTATTTTTAAGTCTTTTGCTATTGTCACCCATTTAAGTAGATCCACTGATGCTGGTTCCACTGTAAAAGTGTTTTGTGGTAGGGGTTGCAAGTAAGTACTCCCGTTTAGTGGCAGGATCTTATTTAACTGTTGATGATAACAGGTAATTGTAATGGGTGTGTTGATTTCATCTGGGCTTAAGTTTTCTTCCTGTTTACTTTGCTTTTTGCTTTTAGTATCATCATTTTCCCAATTTATAATTTTTAACTGGAATTAAATATTCGTTTGTGCTGTCATGATTTTACTTTTTAGATGTTTAATAAAATTAAAATGTGTCACAAAATTTAATTCTTTTTAAATAAAGAGGGGTAAGAATTTTGATTTATATTTTTGAAATAAGGAACAATAAAATACATATCAAACAAGTAAGAAAGCGCTATAGTCGGTCAAGCCGACCATACGATACCCTTCACCACTAAGGTCAAAGGTGTTATTTTTCCTGTGTAAAGACAAATATTTGCTAAATTTTGCCATCATACAAACATTTTCTCAAAACTTATATATTCAACCTGTTTCCGTCATTTGGACTTATATGAGAGCTAGGGTCAAATGTGGACCGATTATCTCGAAATTTGGCAGATTGATTACAGTTGTTACAAAAATTATGTATGCAAAAAATAGACTCAAAATTTCCATTATCTTTAGATTTACGAGCGTTTTAGTGATTTTTTGTCTCATTTAGTGCGTTTTTAAAGAAGAATTTGTATGGAGCTATGGTCAAATGTGGACCGATTTCAACGAAATTTGGTACAGTGATTTAAGTTTACATAAGCAGTATTTGTTTTAAATTTCATGAAAAAATATTGATATTTGTGGCCAATATAGCAATTCCGGGAAGTGGGACCTATGGGAGGTACCATAAATAATGGACCGATTTTGACCAATTTCAATAGCCATGGTCCCATTATCAAAAAAATGATCTGTGCCAAATTTCATCAAATTATCTTTAGAATTACGACCTGTAGTTTGATTACAAGGTTTACATGGGGGTCCAGCCAGCCAGCCAGCCAGACGGACGGACGGACGGACGGACGGACATCGCTAAATCGACTCAGAAAGTGATTCTAAGCATATTGGTATACTAAAAGGTGGGTCTAAGACAAATATTTCTATGCGTTACAAACATCAGCACAAACTTATAATACCCTTTCCACCTATGGTGGTGAAGGGTATAAAGAAGTTGGAATAAGATTTGTTTCAGTAATCAAATGAATTAAATAAAAAATTTATAAAGCACAAATTTAATATGAAATTTTATAAGATTAAGATTAAGATTAAGGTGAATCACAAATTTTTGGTTTTAACTTTCATTTATTGCGAAAAATAAATTTTTGGTAAGGATTTTTTAAAAACTTTCATATTTCTATAGGAATTTTTTCAAAATTTTGCTTTTTGCTACTTGATATTTTTGCACAAAATTTTGTAAAACTTTTCATTTTATAAAAAATTTTTCAAAAATTTATTATTTTTGTAGGAAAATTTTCAAAAATTTACTATTTTTATAGGAAATTTTTCAAAAATTTACTACTTTTAACGGAAATTTTACAAAAATTTATTATTTTTATAGGAAATTTTTCAAAAATTTACTATTTTTATAGAAATGTTTTCAAAAATTTCCTATTTTTATAGGAAATTTTTTAAAAATTTATTATTCTTATAGGAATTTTTTCAAAAATTTACTATTTTTATAGGAAATTTTTCAAAAATTTACAATTTTTATAGGAAAATTTTTCAAAAACTTACTATTTTTATAGGAAATTTTTCAAAAATTTACTATTTTTATAGGAAATTTTTCAAAAATTTACTATTTTTATAGGAAATTTTTCAAAAATTTACTATTTTTATAGGAAATTTTTCAAAAATTTACTATTTTTATAGGAAATTTTTCAAGAATTTACTATTTTTATAGGAAATTTTTCAAAAATTTACTATTTTTATAGGAAATTTTTCAAAAATTTACTATTTTTATAGGAAATTTTTCAAAAATTTACTATTTTTATAGGAAATTTTTCAAAAATTTACTATTTTTATAGGAAATTTTTCAAAAATTTACTATTTTTATAGGAAATTTTTCAAAAATTTACTATTTTTATAGGAAATTTTTCAAAAATTTACTATTTTTATAGGAAATTTTTCAAAAATTTACTATTTTTATAGGAAATTTTTCAAAAATTTACTATTTTTATAGGAAATTTTTCAAAAATTTACTATTTTTATAGGAAAATTTTTCAATAATTTACTATTTTAATAGGAAATTTTTCAAAAATTTACTATTTTTTAAGGAAATTTTTCAAAAATTTACTATTTTTATAGGAAATTTTTCAATAATTTACTATTTTAAAAGGAAATTTTTCAAAAATTTACTATTTTTTAGGAACTTTTTCAAAAAATTTTCAAAAATTTCTTATTTTTGTAGGATATTTTTCAATAATTTGAAATTTTTATTTTTATTATTTTTATTTTATTTTTGAAAATTTCCTTAATGTATAGAAAATTTAATAAAAACTTTTTATTTTTATAGGAAATTTATCAAAAATTTCTAATCTTTAAAGGATTTTTTTTAAATGTACTTTTTTATAGAAACGTTTTCAAAATTTTTTTATTTTGATAGTAAATATTTCAAAATTTTTTTATTTGTATAGAAAATTTTTCAAAAATTTCTTTATTTTTATTTTTTAAAAATCTCCTATTTTTAATGAAGTTTTTAAAAAATATCCTATTTTTAGGCAAAATTTTCAAAAATTTCCTACTTTTATAGTAATTTTTTGAAAAAATTTCCTTTTTTTCAAAAATTCCTTTTTTTTATAGGAAATTTTTTCAAAAATATATTCATTTTAAAGGATATTTTTCAAAAATTTTTTATATTTATAGGAAAGTTTTCAAAAATTTCTAAATTTTAAAGGAAAATTTTCAAAAATTTCTTAATTTTAAAGGAACATTTTTAAAAATTTCTTAATTTTAAAGGAAAATTTTCAAACATATTAGGAAATGTAGGAAATTTTTAAAAAAATTTCTTATTTTTATAGAAAATTTTTTAAAAATTTCTTATTTTTATAGAAACATTTTCAAAAATTTACTATTTTTATAGAAAATTTTTCAAAAAATTATTATTTTTAAAGGAAATTATTCAAAAATTTTTTATTTTTACAGGAAATTTTTCAAAAAATTATTATTTTTAAAGGAAATTATTCAAAAATTTTTTATTTTTACAGGAAATTTTTCAAAAATTTATTATTTTTTTAGGAAATTTTTTAAAATTCTTTTTGTATATTTTTTATAGGAAATGTTTAAAAAACTTCTAATTTTATAGGATTAAAAATTTCTTATTTTGAGGAAATTTTTTCAAAATTTCTGATTTTTATAAGAAATTTTTCAAAAAGTTCTTATTTTGAGGAAAAATTTTTGAGGATAGTTTTAATAAACTTCTTATTTTTGTAGGAAATTTAAAAAAATTAATTTTTTTTATAAGAAATTTTTTTTAAAATTTCTAAAAATATCTTTTTTTTTTAAGTAACTTATTTTTATAGGCAATTTTTCAAAAATTGTTTATTTTTATATGAAATTTTTTTTTTTACTCTTATTAAAATCAAAATATATTTTTCGTTATTTCCAAACATCAAGAGGTCATATCAATTTAAATATCACTTTTTAGACATTTATATTTATTTATTGCTATTTTTTTTTGTTTATTTATTAACAAAAACATTTTAAAATCCCTAACTTACAAAAGCAAAATAGCAATATTTCAATGTTTCTAAAAATTTGTCAATGACATATTTTTTGTGTAAAATATTAAAAAATAAAATAAAAAATCAGTATTTTATTACTCCAGAGATATAACACATTCAGATTCTTAACACAAGTTCATATTTATTTGAACATTTATCCTTAATGTTATCAGAAAACAAACAAAATCATATAAAAATGATGACTTATTTCAGTTTAAACATCATCAAAAAATTTAAAATATATTTTTCAAAAATATTTTCTCTTCTTTAAATTCCACCATAACTTAAAGACAAAATATAAAACAAGTCTTAAGTTAATGGAAAATTTTCTAAGATTTTGTTTTCCTTCCAAAATCTTATTTATCATTTGTTCATTCACACTTTTAGTAGAAACTGCCAGAGAAGCAAAAAAATATCAAAGTCAATTCGAGGAAAATGAAGACGATAAAAAATTACAACCATAAACACTTTGTTTACAGAAAATTTATCAAATGGCAAATTTATCTTAACATTTTTTATTCTGAAGACGAACTTTGATATACTTAGATAGTATTATACAAGTTAGAGTAGAATTTTATTAAGTTAAGGGATTTAGCAAAAATTGAGTTGAGTATGAGAAAGAGTTTAGTTGCTGTTTTATTTATTTAAAAAAAAGAATGCTTAAAATTATTTTTCAAATATTTTTGTAGCTGAAAACGAAAGTGTATATAGAAATATATTGTATATATATGATTTATTTCAATAAGGGCACTTAATAAAATGTCCCTTAGCGTATAAGTGCTAATACCAATTCAATCTTTATCATACGTTCCCATTTAACTGTAGGGACAGTTTTTTGAGTTTTTCGATTTTTGATAACCAAACAAAAAAATTAAAAATTAAAATAAATCTGTATCTTCTTAATATAAGTCTGATTGCATTATTATATATGAGAATATTCTACCAAAAAATTTCTGCAGAAATATTTTCTATAAAATAATTCCTATAGAAATATATTACACAAAAAATTTTTTATGGAAATATTTAAAACTGAAAAATTTCTAAAAAATATTTGGTATGAAAAAATTTCTATAGAAATATCTTCTAGCAAAAAATTTTTATAGAAAATGTTTCTTTCTATAGAAATATTTTTTTTAGCAAAAAATGTCTATAGAAATTTTTATATTTTCTATAAGAAAATTTGTATAAAATATTTTCTATTAAAAAAATATTCTATTAGTTTATTAATATTTTATTAAAGAAATATTTTCTAAAAAAACTATATAGAAATTTTTTTTTATAAATTTTTGAACGATTTCCTGAAAAAATAAGAATTTTTTTAGCACAAAATACAAATTTTTTTTTAATTTTCTATTATAATAGGAAATTATTGAAAATTATCTATAAAAATAAGAAATATATGAAAAAGTTCCTATAATATAAATTTTTTTTAAATTTCATATCAAAATAGGAAATTATTGAAAAATTATCTGTAAAAATAAGATATATATGAAAAACTTAATTTAATAAATATAAATTTTTTTTTAAATTTCCTATAAAAATAAAAAAAAAATTGAAAAATTTCATGTATAAATAAAACATTTTTCAAAAATTTCCCTTCAAAATAAGAAATTTTTGAAATATTTCTATAAGAATTCGAAATTTTTCAAACATGATTTTTTTTTAATTTTTTACAAAAATAAGAAATTTAAAAAAATGTTTATTAAAATAAAACAGTTAAAAAAAAAAGAAATTTTTCAAAAATTTCCTATAAAAATAAGAAATTTTTGAAAAATTTCCTATAAAAATAAAAAATTTTTGAAAAATTTCCTATAAAAAATAAGAAATTTTTGAAAAATTTCCTATAAAAATAAGAAATTTTTGAAAAATTTCCTATAAAAATAAGAAATTTTTGAAAAATTTCCTATAAAAATAAGAAATTTTTGAAAAATTTCCTATAAAAATAAGAAACTTTTGAAATTTTTTTTTATAAAAATAAGAAATTTTTGAAAAATTTCCTGTAAAAATAAGAAATTTTTGAAAAATTTCCTGTAAAAATAAGAAATTTTTGAAAAATTTCCTGTAAAAATAAGAAATTTTTGAAAAATTTTCTATAAAAAAAAGAAATTTTTGAAAAATTTCCTGTAAAAATAAGAAATTTTTGAAAAATTTTCTATAAAAATAAGAAGTTTTTGAAAAATTTCCTATAAAAAAAGAAAATTTTTGAAAAATTTACTATAAAAATAAGAAATTTTTAAAAAATTCTTGAAAAAAATTAGAAATTTTTGGAATCATTTCTTTAAAAAATAAGAAATTTTTGAAAAATTTCTTATAAAAATAAGAAATTTTTGAAAATTTTCCTATAAAAATTAGAAATTTTTAAAAATTTTCATTAGAAATAAGAAATTTTTGAAAATTTTCCTATAAAAATAAGAAATTTTTGAAAATTTTCCTTTAAAAAAAATAAAATAAAAAATTTCCTATAAAAGTAAGAAATTTAAAAATAAAAAATTTTCAAAATTTCCAAAAAAAAAAAGTTTAAAAAATTTCCTATCAAAATAAGATTTCAAAAATAAAAAGTAGAGCTAAATGAAAAACGAATCCGGAAAATATTATTTTCAAGAAATTAAAATTTTTCATACACAATAATTTTCACTTTTATTAAAAAATGACAATTAGGTTCGATTTTTTAAATTTTTTAAATTGTTTTATATTAACAGTGAAATAGGCTTTATTACTTTAAAAAATAATGAATGTAGCTTGTACAGATTTTCAAAAAATAAAAGTCAAACTTCAAAAATAAAGAGTTTTTAATCATTTTTAAGGTAAAAGTCTTAGTTTTAAGGTAACAACACCCTCTGTTGTTAGGGGTGTAGGATATAAATATCAATGATTTATGATGATTTCTTAGGTTTACCCCTCTTACAAGATGAAAAATGATTTTTGACAATAACAAAAATAAATTGCAGTTACTTCACCTGTATATGATTTAAATTAAGATTTCAATAATAATTCTTCATAACAAAAGGGAACTAACGACCTTAAAGAAATTAATGACTTTTAAGAAAAATGTCCTCAAAATAAAACCTAAAAGGGTCTAATTTAAGAATAAATCAAATAAAATCAAAACAGTCCTACGGACGCCTGTTTGACATACATTTCGAGCTACTAATTTACAACAACATTTTATGTATTTTTAGGATTTGGTCATAAAATCTACAAAAAAAAAAACAAAAGGTACGAGTGAATATAAAAACTTTAATGAAGAAAAACTTAATAATATGAAATGAGATGAAAATGTGGTGTAAGGATACCCACAAATGGTAGTATGAAGGATTTTTTATGAGCCTACAATAATAAAAATTCAATTTCTATTGAAACAAATCTTTGCTATTTTCTTTCTTTGTTTAATACAAATCAACTGAAGGCAGAAAAATAGAAAAAAAAAGAAAATAAAATCAAGAAAAAAATTAAGAAAGTACAAGTGAATGAATTGTAAATCTTGAGCTATAAAAATTTGCTGCCAGTTACGAGTAAATGTTTGCGAACAAAAAAGTATAAATAGGAAAAAAATCTTTACAAGAAAATCATCTATTTGAACACAAACAATCAATAAAACCGACCACGTCAGCATTCTAATAAAAAGGATTTTCATGTTTTAATTCAACCGGCAAACAAACGAAATGAACCAACAATCTTTTATACAAATCTTACAGATAATTCAGAAGTATATTCACAGTATCTGAATAATTTTTGGACTATGTAGCAAAAAATATAAGAATAAAACAAAAATCCATTTACAACATAAAGGATAAGATGTGTCTTGTATTTTTTTCAAGAGGAATAAATTTGATTGGAAATTATGAGGTTTGAGTAGTTGAAATACAGAGTCGTAGTAGAAAAATTGTTTGGAGAAAATATTTCTATAAGAATAATAGTTTTTTTTATAAATTTTTAATTTAAGAATTTTTTATAGAAACATTTTCAGTAAAAAATTTTGAACAGAAAAACTTTATAAAAAAATTTTCTATAGAAAAATTATCGATAGAAAAATATTATTACTAAAAATTTTTTATAGAAAATATTTTATCAAAAAATAACAAAATAGTCGGGATGTAAATATTATTCAAAAAGAAGTGTATTTGCATTTGATCCCAAATCTGTTACATTTATTTATTAATGTAACAGACCAATTTATTGATAAAAAGCCGAAAAATGTTTGCGGAGAAACCAAATTCCTCGACGCGTTTCGATGGTTGGTTAAGCCATCTCTTCAGGAGGATTATCCCCAATTTAGACAGATCGAAAACCTCGCATTATTACTAAATTTACAAACATAACTATTAAGAATTATGTTCATAAGCCAAAAGTAAAAGCGTAGATTATCGACTGAACAAAAACAAACATTTTTCAGTTTTCATCTACCTTCACTTCCGACATTCTTGCTGTAGCCGTTGGCTACTATTTGCAGAATGCTGGGAAGAGGGGGGGGGGGGGGGGGTGGTGTAGGTAAGATGTTTTAAAATAAACAAGTTTATTTTAAAAATAAGCTGAATGCATGCAGTTTTATCAAAAAATAACAAAATAGTCGGGATGTAAATATTATTCAAAAAGAAGTGTATTTGCATTTGATCCCAAATCTGTTACATTTATTTATTAATGTAACAGACCAATTTATTGATAAAAAGCCAAAAACATCTTATCCCCCCCCCCTTCTTCACAGCATTCTGCATATAGTAGCCGACGGCTACAGCAAGAATGTGGGAAGTGAAGATAGATGAAAACTGAAAAATGTTTGTTTTTGTTCAGTCGATAATATACGCTTTTACTTTTGGTTTATGAACATAATTCTTAATAGTTATGTTTGTAAATTTAGTAATAATGCGAGGTTTTCGATCTGTCTAAATTGGGGATAATCCTCCTGAAGAGATGGCTTAACCAACCATCGAAACGCGTCGAGGAATTTGGTTTCTCCGCAAACATTTTTTGGCTTTTTATCAATAAATTGGTCTGTTACATTAATAAATAAATGTAACAGATTTGGGATCAAATGCAAATACACTTTTTTGGAAAATATTTTATAATAAAATTTTATATAGAGAAATTTTACATATTGACAAAAATTAAAAAAATACAAGTAAGAAAGTGCTATAGTCGGTCAAGCCCGATCATACGATACCCTTCACCACTGAGGTCAAAAGAATTCTTTTTCGTGTATAAAGACAAATATTTGCTAAATTATGTCATCATACAAACATTTTCTTAAGACTTATATAAGCTGTTACCGTCATTTGATCTTATATGAGGGGTAGGGTCATGTGGACCGATTATCTTGGAATTTAGCAAATTGATTACAGTTTTTACAAAAATTGTGTATGCAAAAAATTAACTTAAAATTTTTATACTTTTCAGATTTACGAGCGTTTTAGTGATAAATGTGAACCGATTTCAACCAAATTTGGTAGAGTGATTTTGTTTTATACAAACAATATTTATTTTGAATTTTAAGAAAAGATATTGATATTTGTGGCCAAAATGTCAATTCCGGAAAGTGGGACTTATGATAGGTACCATAAATAATGGACCGATTTTGACCGATTTACACCGAATCTGTATAAAATTTTTGTACCGCAAAATTTTCTATAGAAAATTGTATACACAAAAATTTTTGAGTTTAAAATTTTTTTTACCGAAATATTTTCTTAGAGAAATTGAATAACAAAAAATTATCTATTGAAATTTTATACTGAATAATTTTTTTTATGGAAAAATTTTGTATAAAGAAATTTTAAATATAGAAATTTAATAGAAAAATTTTATACCGAAAAAGTTTTTTTTATAAAATTATTGTATCGTAAAATTTTCTATAAATAATTTCTATTCGGAAAAATTATTAAATGGAAAAATTATGTTTCGGTACATAATTTCTTCAGTGCAATTTTTTCTATACAAAAACTAAATAACCAAAAATTGTCTATAGAAATGTTTTATACGAAAAAATTTCTATAGAAATTTTTTCTATTAAGAAATTTCTATAAAAATATTTTCTATAAAAAAAAATTCTATAAAAATATTTTATATAAAAAAATGTCTATGAAAATATTTTCTTTAAAAATATTTTCTATAAAAATATTTTCTATGAAAAAAATTTCTATAATATATTTTCTATAAAAAATTTCTATAAAAAATTTATATAGAAATATTTTCTATAAAAAAAAATTATATAGAAATATTTTCTATTAAAATATTTCTATAGAAATATTTTCTATAAAAAAATTTCTATGAAAATATTTTCTAAAAAAAATTTCTTTAGAAATATTTTCTATAAAAAATAGGTATAGAAATATTTTCTATAAACAAATTTCTATAGAAATATTTTCTACCAAAAAAATTCTTAAAAAATATTTTGTACCGAAAAATTTCTACAGAAATATTTTCTATAAAAAATTTCTATAGAAATATTTCCTATAAAAAAAATTCTATAGAAATATTTTCTATAAAAAAATTTCTATAAAAATATTTCCTATACAAAATTTATATAGAAATATTTTCTATAAAAAAATTATATAGAAATATTTTCTATTAAAATATTTCTATAGAAATATTTTCTAAAAAAATTTCTTTAGAAATATTTTCTATAAAAAATTGGTATAGAAATATTTTCTATAAAAAAATTTCTATAGAAATATTTTCTACAAAAAAATTCTTAAAAAATATTTTGTACTGAAAAATTTCTACAGAAATATTTTCTATAGAAATATTTCCTATAAAAAAATTTCTATAGAAATATTTTTTATAAAATATATAAAGAAGAAAAATTTTCTATAAAAAGCTTCTATAGAAATATTTTCTACAAAAAAAAATTCCGTAGAAATTTTTTCTTCCAAAAAATTTCTATAAAACTATTTTCTACCAAAATATTTCTATAGAAATGTTTTGTATAAAAAAATTTCTATAAAGAAATATTTTCTACCAAAAATTATATACATTTTTTCTGTAAAAAAAATTCTATAGAAATATTTTCTATAAAAATTGTCTATAGAAATATTTTTTACTAAAAAATTTCTATAGAAATATTTTCTATAAAAAAAATTTCTGTAGAAATTTTTTCTACCACAAAGTTTCTATAAAACCAAAAAATTTCTATAGAAATATTTTCTATAAAAAATTTCTATATAGAAATATTTTCTACCAAAAAATTTCTACAGGAATATTTTCTATAAAAAAATTTGTATAGAAATATTTTCTATAAAAAAATTTCTATAGAAATATTTTCTACAAAAAACTTATGTGTAAAAATTTTTAAAGAAATATTTTCTACCAAAAAAATTCTTTAGAAATATTTTCCATAAAAAAATTTCTATAGATATATTTTTTACAAAAAAATTTATGTGGAAAAATATCTAAAGAAGTAAAGAAATTTCTATAGAAATATTTTCTACCAAAAAAGTTTTATAGAAATATTTTCTATAAAAAATTTTCTGTTGAAATATTTTCAATTAAAACAATTCTACAGAAATATTTTCTACAAAAAATTCCTAAAGACATATTTTCTATAAAAAATTTCTATAGAAATATTTTCTAAAATAAAATTTTTATAGAAATATTTTCTAAAAATTTCTAGAATTATATTTTTTATATACAGGTATGTGATGGACATTTTTCGTTTTCAAATCGATCGATTTCAGACATATTTTTTAGCTAATTTTCGCTTATTTCCCCCAAATATATCAAAATTTTGGCTTTAATCCTTTTGACTAATATTTTATCTTTCATTTGGTTTGAATTTTTTGGGAAAATAACCGAAAATTATCGCAAAAATATATCTGAAATCGATCGATTTGAAAACGATCGTTTTCCATCACATACCTGATAAAAATTTCTATAGATATATTTTCTACGAAAAAATTGTTTATAGAAATATTTTCTATAAAAAAAAATTATAGATCACAAAATTTTATATAAGAAAATTTTAGTGTTGAAAAATTTTCTATATAAGAATATATTTTTATTGTAAAAAATTTCTTTTGAAAAATTAAATATCGAAATATTGAAAAATAAAATATCGAAAAATTGTATATGTAATAAAATTTGTATTTAAGCAAAATCTTTATATGAAAAATTTTATTTTGAGTGTTTTTCTATTTAAAAAAAGTTTGTATTAAAAATGATAATAGAAACATATTCTATACTAAAAATTTTTTCATTTAAATAGATTTTTATTTTAAATATGTTTTATTTAAGTTAATTTCTATATTACAAAATTTACAATTTAAATAAATTATTCTATAGAAAAAGTTTTTATGCAAGAAAAATTTTACATATAAGGGAATGTATTTTTAACAAATTTTGCTGTATAATAATTTCATTTTATTTTAAATATTTCCTTATATTCTTCTCAATAACTTCTATTTCATTAAGTGATTATTTTTCTAGTATTTTGCGCAACAAAAACTTATGATTGAAATTTTCTTATTTTTTTTCCTAAAATTATATTTTTTATTCTTTTTCGTATTATTCATAAAAGTTACAAGAAAAACTACTACCGGCCACGAGAAGCAAAAACTACAAGAGTCTTCCTGAAAAAATAATCAATTTATACAATTTGGCACGTTACAATAGCAAAACATTCAAAATTCTTTAACTTTTTGTGCCGAAATAGAAAAATACAAGCAACCGCCAAATGAAAATAAACTTTGATGAAGGTTAAACTAACAACTCTAAGATGATGATGGTGAGATGAGGAAAAACAAACTGCAAACAATTTGCCATATAAAATTTCCCCGACAAAAAGAAAAGAAAACCTTGTCATTGTTAGGACCTTAGCAAAAACCTCAACCCCCCGGATTCTAAGTAGTTTCAAGTTAGTTCTTCTTGGTGATAGACAAACTGAGAACTAACAAAAAATCAAAGATAATAACTCATCAACAATGTCGTCATAAAAACGTGACATCAATTTCTTTTGTCAGCGGGTGGTTAAACTACAAACAAAATTGTTTGTGTTCAATAACTTTCTAGCTCTCTTTCTCTCTTTTGAACACAAATTTGTATTAGTTTTCTCATTTACCCATACTCTTGCGACTAAGTTAAAGGCAATAATGTTATTAGACAGTCTGTCTATCCATTTAACTTGCCTTGTCTTCGTTTTTTGTTGTTCTTGGTCGACTGACTATCGTCTTTTACTTTTACTTTTACTTTTGGTCAGGAGGCAAGAAATGGCTGCATCTTTCCAAGCTCAAATCATCAAAAGTTGTTGGTAATAAGAAATAACATAATAAAGTAACGAAAAAAAGTCTAATATTGATTGTAATTCTTTTTTTTAGTTGGCAACAGTTCGTTTTGTTTCCTTTTCACTGAATTTAGTTTCTCATAAAATCTTGACAAATTCGTAAAAAATTTTACATTGAGTTACAGATTTTCTTTACTATTTTTTTTATGACTTTCGGCAATAAAAGTAGACAATCGAAATTAAGATCAAAATCAAGATTAAACTAAAGACATATGTATTGTGATAAGATTTGTAGATTTGTCTTTGTCAGGAGAAAGTGATTTTATGACATTTATTTATGATGGAAAAAAAGTATATGATCTAAAAACAAAATAAAAAAATTTTTAAAAATAGTCTAGCAGTTAAATTTTTTTAGAAAACTTTTTTAATGTTTATTGATTTTTTATAAAAAAAAAATTTGTGGAAATTTTTTTTTCATTAAAAAATTTTGGACTAAATATTTTTAATAATAATTTTAATTTCCCTATACGATCGTTTTTCTACAGAAATAAAAATCAATTTTATAGATAAAAATCCGTTTTATAGAAAAATATTGGATTCAACTTTTTTTATGTTTCTATGTTAAAATTTTTTGTAGAATATCTTCGATGTTATAATTTTTTATATATATATATAAAAAAACTGAAAAATGTTGTGAGGTTGATGTCTTCTTCTGCTATCCTTCAATCCCAGTGGAGCATAGGGCCTCCTTCGGATAGAATTGGTTTCATTCATTAGCATTTTCTTGCATAGATTAAGCACCTGAAAAATCCTTGTGCCAGCTGCCGTAGCAGGGGGATTTCTCGCATGATTACCCCTTGGAGTAGTATATTCTGTAATGTTGTTTCTTTCCATGCTTAAAACATTGTAAGTGCTAAGTCGATAGATGATGGGTGCAAAGACAAGAGCCATGTTTATAAAGCGACCCGCTCGATCCGAGACAGACACCCGCTTGTAGCCGCGACTAACATGTTGAACAGACGCTACAGTTTCATACTTTACCAAGTACAATTATCTTAGACCCTTAGACCAAATACGTCGGAATGGCTCCAAGATAACTACCTCTCACGTTAGCCCTGACCTAGAATCACACTCGGGTTATTTACCGCATCTTCAACTAGGTTGCTCAGGTTTCCAGGATGTACCACGAGGAGGTGCGAGTAGGAATTGAATACAGTTATTACCTGTTAGCAGGAAACCCAGGCAACAACTGCATCCCATTTACATCCCGAGGTTAACGTCTAAGCTGACATTAATATTCGCTTTATTTTGTATTTTTATAGATAATATAATTTGTATTTATTTTATCTCGTATATTAGATGGTTTTCGATCTGTCTAGAATCAAGAATACTCCTCCTGATGATTGTGGCCTAATTAACCCTTGAAAGGTGTCTATGAAATGTATTCCTAGTCATTTTTTCTATAAATAAAATAAAAACAATTGTGATAAATTAGGAGCCTAGTGCAATACAATTTTGTAAACATTTTTGAAAAAATGCTTAAAGTTTTTTTTAGGAAAATTTTAGTTTTTTAAAATACTCGTAATTTTGTAACATTTTTTTGCAAACCGAAAAATTTATATTAAATTTTTTTCTTCAATTTTGATTACTTTTTTTTGGAAAAGTCTTTTAGTAACGTTTTTATAAAAAAGAGTTTCGTAATTTTTATACACATTAAGCACTGTGGGTACGAGACGGATTTTGACGAAATTTGAAACATCAGTAGAGGGGGGGGGTTAGGTTTTTCCCAGTAAGAAAAAAGGTTTATTCTCAAATTGAAGATGATTAGAAAATAAATCTTTTTCAAAGGTCAAACGTTTGATACTGATTTGAGAATAATAGCGTTCTCAACAAAAAGGGGACTTTATTCTCAAATTGAGAAATGCCTTTATTCTCAAATCATTATCAAACCTCATTCTCAAAAGTTTTTCAAATGTGGATATCATCTACATGTGGAACATAAATAAAATGGCGTTCTATTTTTGAGTTTGTCTATTTTTTTTTTTTGAAAACGGTGCATCATATTTGAATTCTTTTGCTTAAAATATAATTTTTTTATTGTTAGGTAAAAAAATTAATTAATTAATTAATTAATTTGAGGCCCTATGCTCCACTGGGAGTCAAGGATAACAGAAGAAGAAGAAGAAAAAAAAAAAAATTAAGAAACAAAGAAAATTTACTTATGCATATGAATATTATTGAATTTTTAATCTTGACATTTTATGGTCAAATATGGATCAATTTAAAAAAATCTGAAAGAAATAACGAATTTCTTTGAAATGCAATGCCATTCCATTAAAATATCTTAAACATTATTTTTTTTAACATAAGTTTTTTAATTTCTTTTTAATGTTTGAACAAAATTTTAAATAAGGTTTGATAACAAATTTAAATAACACCATTTTTCAAATTATTCTCAAATCATCTTAGGGTTTGATAATGATTTGAGAAAAATCTGTATTCTCAATTTGAGAAACTATCATTTTTCAAACGTTTATTCTCAAATGAACCCTCATTTGAAAATGAATGCAAATCTCAAACATTTGTTCAGGTTTGAAAGAAGTTTGAAAAAAAACGTTGGATATCAAATGTAAAAGTCATCAAATTTCAAACGTTTGACACTGTTCTTACTGGGTTAGAGCATTGATTAAGGATGTATCTATCGGTAGCACAATGGGCTCTACAGTCGACCTAAATGAAAAAATACTGTAAGATTGCTGATCAATTTCTAAATGAATTAGAAAAATCAAGTTTTTAACACAGAAAAATTCTAAAAATACATTTTTTCAAAAAAAAAAAAAAAAAAAATATTCTATATTAAAAATTTTCTATATAAAAAATCTTATATTAAAAATTCTTCTATATAAAAAATTTTATATTGAAAATTTTTCTATACGAAAAATTTGTATTGAAAAATATACAAAAAAATTTACATGAAAAATTTGTCTATACAAAAATATTGTATGTTAAAATTTTTCTATACAAAAAAATTTTGTACACAAATTTTCTATTCAAAAAATTTTATATATATTTAAAAAAATGGATATGAAAAATTCTTTTTTGCAAGAAAATTAATGTAAGGAAATTTTCAAGTTGAAAATTTCACTAGAGAAAAAATTTAAAATTTTTCTATAGAAAAGAATTATATTAATTGAAAAATTAGGATTTATCAGGCTTGAGTTCATTTTTAATTTTCAAATTATTAATTTGAAAATTTGAAAGTAATAATGTTCAAAGTTTCAAATTTTCAAATTAATAATTTGAAAATTAAAAATGAACTCAAGCCTGATAAATCCTAATTTTTCAATTAATTCAATTTAAAAGTTCGAATAATTAATTTCCAAATAATTAAAAAGCAAAGGGCACGTTGCATTTACACACACATACATTCATGTAATTTACTTACATATGTGAACACTGTTACTATTCTATAAATAGCATCAAACCAAAAAGTCTTGTTCTTCTCTACATGCCAACGGCAAGTGAAAAGATCGAGCAAAACAAGTAATAGGAGAATACACAATCAATTAAACGTAGTGATGTTCGATCAAACTCAATGAGTTAAATTGATGATTATCTCTGCAATTTGATAACTCGACTGTGGTCGAGGGCGCTAAGTGCTGATGACGTCCTGTGGCGGGACAGAAATTGCAATCCACTAGCCGCGTTCAAAAATAATTTTTTCAGTTTTTCTCCACATTATTACTTTCAAATTTTCAAATTAATAATTTGAAAATTAAAAATGAACTCAAGCCTGATAAATCCTAATTTTTCAATTAATTCAATTTAAAAGTTCGAATAATTAATTTCCAAATAATTGAAAAGAATTATATTGAAAATTTTTCTGTAGCAAAAATTTTATATAAAATTTTTTATTAAACATTTTTACTTCGTTTCCAAATTTTGACTCTGTTTATTCGAATATATCGGAATAACTGGAAATTATATTGTTTTTAACCACTATGTTATTAAAACTGCTAAAACTTTGAAGTTAAGTTTGTTTTCGGTGTAATCTCAAAAATTACTAATTTTCTAGAAAAAATCTGCAAATTTACTATGTTTCAGATCAAAAATCGCCAAAATGGCAATAAATCGGGAAACCACTTAGAAACTTTAAATTGTTGAACTATAAAGCCACTGCAACTAAATTTAGCCCAAAGATTTTACCAACAATACCAACTGCGGTAAAAAGTTGTTTTTTTTTTACTTTGGTCCACATTTATATGTTTCTAAATTTAACACAATTTGATGGTGGTTATATAAGATTCTTACTTGTTAAGTCCGTTAAGATATTCAGGATCGGTTGATGTTCGACTTAGTTACGAACAAATAAATTAACCAAGGTATGGAAAGGTGCGGCAAAAAAAATTCCTTGTTTTCAATACAAGTTCTTTTGGAATTATCAAAAAACTGCCTTAGTAAAAATTTAACGATTTTTTTTAAGAGCTTTAATTTTCTGATATTAGGGTGATAGAAACTGAGGTCTGAGTGATAAATACTAAAACCGGATATCTAATTTCAGTGTACCAGTGGTTAGTGGCCTCCACAAAAACATCGATATACCACACATTACGATCTCTGCCAAAGATTAATGAAGAATGTAACAAAAAAAAAAAAATATAAAAAATATTCGAAACTGCCTTACAACAATACTTTATGTTCGGTGGTGTACGACGATCTTTTTTTATCATATAAGTCGAGATGCTTTACTTGTTGTGGCGACTAAAATTTGCCTAAATCTATAAAGTTTATCACCGGAAACGAAAATAATTTACCAATTTTATAGAATCAATCATTTTTTTCATTTGATTAATTG
Organism: Stomorhina lunata; assembly: GCA_933228675.1. Classification (NCBI taxonomy): domain Eukaryota; kingdom Metazoa; phylum Arthropoda; class Insecta; order Diptera; family Rhiniidae; genus Stomorhina; species Stomorhina lunata. The sequence continues at coordinate 103,856,500 of OW121743.1, read as the reverse complement.
ACAATTATTCAATAATTTTTTGATAGATTACAGTAAACCAAGTGAGATTAATTAATAGGTGATCAATTTTAGTTTTTTATACCCTTCACCACCATAGTTTGAAAGGGTATTATAAGCTTGTGCTGATGTATGTAACGCATAGGAATATTTGTCTTAGATCCACCTTTTAGTATACCAATAGGCTTAGAGTCACTTTCTGATTCGGTTTAGTGATGTCACTAATGGCACAGATCATCTTTTTGATAGTGGGACCATGGCTATATCGTAAAAATCGGAATCAGGAATTGATATATTGGCCACAAATATCAATATTTTTTCATTAATTTTAAAACTTATGTAAACTAAAATCATTGAACCAAATTTCGGACCACATTTGACCATAGCTCACATCCAAACCCTTCTGTCTAAACGCACTAAATGAGACAAAAATCACTACGCTCGTAAATCTGAAGATAAGTACAATTTTAAGTTATTTTTTTCCATACATAATTTTTGTAAAATCTATAATCAATTTGCCTAATTTAAGATAATCGGTCCACATTTGAGCCTAGCTCTCATATAAGTTCATATGACGGAAACAGCTTAAATATATAAGTCTTGAATTTAGCTGTAAGGTTATCGTATGGTCGGGCTTGACCGACTTTCTAACTTGTTTTTTTTTATATTTTTGTGAAATAACTTTAGTGACAATATTTATTTTTCTATTTTCTTAACAAATCCTTTCATGCCTAATTAGTTGCTTTCTCTTTTTCTTTCCTATAACAAATGGAAAATTATATCCTAAAATTACCTTCCATCTAAGAAGAAAATTGCGAAAAAAGCAAAATAATACACTATAATTAATGTCTGGCAATTAATTAGTCTGCAACGAAAATTAATGAAGAATTATGATCACAATAAACCCAGAACAAATAAAACAAAGACATTTTTATTTAAATGGAAAATTTCCAAACATATATAGATCTAATAAATTATTTTATGCAAAGAAATTTTCATATAAAACAAATTAATATGTCAAAATAATAAAAAGATACTATTTAAAACACTAACAATTATTTATGCACATACAAAATATATTTAGTTATTTGGTTTTCCAAAAATCTAAACAAAAAGGACCTTGAACTTATCACTAGGAATTTTAAATGCTTCATACATTTTCTCATATATGCGAAAATCTATTATTTTTCTTTGTTTGTTGCCATTAAAAGTTCAAGTATTAAACATGTGCTCTGGTGCAGAAACTAATAAATTTACTTTGTACCAAAAAAAAACTATTCTCGGAAAAAAGAAAGAAAACATTTACTTCAAATATTTTTAAAAGCAAAGTGATAAAATTCCCTTGAAATGTTGGTAACACACAAGGATGGGAGTTTCTGTACAATTTATCTCAACACTTTAGATCTAGGCCATTTCGATGAGTAAAAGGGATTTTGTTTGAAACACTGTGGAACAAAATAAAGCTTTTATCGTGAACGTAATCACTGGACTTTTGCTAAATTTTTATGAATTTTGATTTCGGAAAATCAGTCCTTTGGAAACTATACAAATAACATTACTCAACCAAATTAAACTTTTTGAGTTACTATTGACCACCACTATATATTTTTATACCCTTCACCACCATAGGTGAAAAGGGTATTATAAGTTTGTGCTGATGTATGTAACGCATATAAATATTTGTGTTAGACCCACCTTTTAGTATACCAATAGGTTTAGAATCATTTTTTGAGTTGATTTAGCGATGTCAGTCCATCCGTCCGTCCCTCTGGCTAGACCCCCATGTAAATTTTGAGTGCTTTTGTACTCAGGGGACATCGAAAACATCGAATGGTAAGTCAAAAATTTGGGCCATCCTAATGAAAATAAGGAAAATTCCTCAATGAAAATAGGGGCCACCTTAAGGATAACAAAATATTATATTGTCATCCATGGTTGACTTGTGGCCCAAATTTGAGCCAAATCGGTTAAGAGAAAGTGGGTCAAAAATGAAGAATTTGTAATTCCTCATTTTTGACAAGAATTAAGAAAAATTGATCGAAATTTGAACTTTAAGCTATAGAAAATTTACCATACAAAACTTTTCTATAGCAAATTTTCGATATAAAATTTTTCTATAGAAAATTTTCGATATAAAATATTCTATAGAAAATTTTCGATAAAAATTTTTTTATAGAAAATTTTCTATACATATTTTTTCTTAGAAAATTTTTCTATAGAAAATTTTCGATATAAAATATTCTATAGAAAATTTTCGATAAAACTTTTTTTTTTTAGAAAATTTTCGATACAAATTTATTCTTAGAAAATTTTTCTATAGAAAATTTCCGATATAAAATTTTTCTATAGAAAATTTTCTATAAAAAATTTTTCTATAGAAAATTTTCGATACAAAATTTTTCTATAGAAAATTTTCGATATAAATTTTTTTTAAAGAAAATTTTCGATACAAAATTTTTCTATAGAAAATTTTCGATATAAAATTTTTCTATAGAAAATTTTTGATACACAATTTTTGTATAAAAAATTTTCGATACAAAATTTTTTTATACAAAATTTTCGATGCAAAATTTTTCTATAATTCGGTTAAGAGGAAGTGGGTCCAAAATAAGTTGGCACATTTAGAACAGAAGTACAAACAAGAATTAAGGAAAGCTGATCGAAAATTGAAGTTTAAGCTTCAATTTCTTAAGATTTTAATAAAAAGATCTAAAAAGACTTAAATTTTTCTATAGAAAATTTTCGATACAAAATTTTTATCTAGAAAATTTTCGGTACAAAATATTTCTATAGAAAATTTTCCATACAAAACTTTTCAATAGCAAATTTTCGATATAAAATTTCGATATAAAATTTCTCTATAGAAAATTTTCTATAGAAAAATTTTATATTGAAAATTTTCGATATAAAATTTTTCTATAGAAAATTTTCAATATAAAATTTTTCTTCAATAGAAAATTTCCATTAAAAAATTTTTCTATAGAAAATTTTCGATATAAAATTTTTCAATAGAAAATTTTCGATATAAAATTTTTCAATAGAAAATTTTCGATACAAAATTTTTCTATAGAAAATTTTCGATACAAAATTTTTCTATAGAAAATTTTCGATACAAAATTATTCTATAGAAAATTTTCGATACAAAATTATTCTATAGAAAATTTTCGATACAAATTTTTTCTATAGAAAATTTTCGATACAAAATTTTTCTATAGAAAACTTTTGATACAAAATTTTTCTATAGAAAACTTTTGATACAAAAATTTTCTATAGAAAATTTTCGATATAAAATTTTTCTATAGAAAATTTTCCACACAAAATTTTTCTATAGAAAATTTTCGATAAAAAATTTTTCTATAGAAAATTTTCGATACAAAATTTTTCTATAGAAAATTTTCGATACAAAATTTTTCTATAGAAAATTTTCGATACAAAATTTTTTTATAGAAAATTTTCGATACAAAATTTTTTATAGAAAATTTTTGATACAAATTTTTTCTATAGAAAATTTTCGATACAAAATTTTTCTATAGAAAATTTTCGATACAAAATTTTTCTATAGAAAATTTTCGATACAAAATTTTTCTATGGAAAATTTTCGATACAAAATTTTTCTATGGAAAATTTTCCACACAAAATTTTTCTATAGAAAATTTTCGATACAAAATTTTTCTTTAGAAAATTTTCGATACAAAATTTTTCTATAGAAAATTTTCGATACAAAATTTTTTTATAGAAAATTTTCGATACAAAATTTTTTATAGAAAATTTTTGATACAAATTTTTTCTATAGAAAATTTTCGATACAAAATTTTTCTATAGAAAATTTTCGATACAAAATTTTTCTATGGAAAATTTTCGATACAAAATTTTTCTATGGAAAATTTTCCACACAAAATTTTTCTATAGCAAATTTTCGATAAAAAATTTTTCTATAGAAAATTTGCGATACAAAATTTTTTATAGAAAATTTTTGATACAAATTTTTTCTATACAAAATTTTCGATACAAAATTTTTCTATAGAAAATTTTCGATACAAAATTTTTCTATAGAAAATTTTCGATACAAAATTTTTCTATAGAAAATTTTCGATACAAAATTTTTCTATAGAAAATTTTCGATACAAAAGTTTTCTATAGAAAATTTTCGATACACAATTTTTCTATAGAAAATTTTCGATATAAAAATTTTCTCTAGAAAATTTTCGGTACAAGATTTTTCTATAGAAAATTTTCGGTACAAGATTTTTCTATAGAAAATTTTCGATACAAAACTTTGTCCAAAGTCCTTGGACCAAAATATGAGTCGATCGATGAGTCATTTTTTAAATAAATTTTCTTGTTTGCAAAAAAAAAAAAATATTTTTTTTTGAAAAATCACAAAAATTTTCATATCCAAAAAAAAAGCAAACAACAAAAATTTATTTCCAAAATGAATGATCGGATTGAAAAAATAATTTGTGTTTCTGAAAGATAATTTTGTTGCCGAATTTCGGGTTTTTACTTAGTTTACAAAACTAAACGGTTTTCGACTTATGCGAATATTTATTACGTAACCTCCTCCATTTTTTTTATAACGCTATATCTCGAAAACTAGAACTAACCTTAGAACGTTAGCACCGTTACCCACTAGGTCTCCTTTTTGTCAGTAAAAAAGTTTTTAAAATCGAGCACAGTATTATAGTGTAAGTTTCTGCATTTTTATGTTACCTAGTGTTAGTTAAAGACTTGTAGGTGGTGAGTGGGTATGTGTCATTAACTTTATATAGTCATGGGTGACTAACCGGTATAACCATTTTATGTGAATTTATCGTCATATTTGGGCAAATACTTCTTGTAATAAGAGTTAAAATGGATGTTGTGTTTCTTTTTTTGTTTTATATTAATACTTATGTAGGGGAGTAACTATTTGAAGAATATAAAGAACATATCCATAAATGTTTACAGAAAAATGTCCTTTGAAATCAGTTTTATAGTTAAAAAAATCAGTTTTTTTAAACAAAATAAAATTTTAAAGTTTCACATTTATGAATGATATTCTGGCTTAATATTTTTCAAAAGCTTCAGTTGAAATATATGGAAAGCCTTAATAGATATTTGCGATTTTAAAATATGTTCCCACTGTGCGTATGATTGATATTAATTACGAGTTGAAATTTTAAAAAAAATTATTAAAAATAATTGCATTAAAAAATTGTAAAATCCAACAAAAACCAAAATTAGGTAACATACTCAAGAATCAAAAAAACCGTTCTTGTGAATTCAATGGATAAAATTATATATAGAAATCTGGGTTTTAAAAAGTTAAGGCGTTATGATAAATTGTAGCAGATGTTTTTACTTGATTATAAATCATTTTTGATAATTTAATTGAAGATGAATCATCTTAAATAATTTTTTACATTTAATATTAAAAACATTTTGAGTCAGTTTACTAAGGAAATATTTTTGTGGAAAAATGTTATTTTGTTTTAAATTCTCAGTAGGAAACATTGATTTCGAAACATTTTTGAAAAGTATGTGATGAACAGTTGTAGCCCATTTAACTTTTCTGTGAATCATGGTGTGATTGTAAACTATCAAAACCATCGAATAATTGTCCATAGAAACATTTTTTCAAAAGAACTTTTTTCAATAAAATATCAAACAATTTCTTCATCTTTTTGCAAAGAAGTAAAAAATATTGTGAAAACTCAATTTAGTATATATTTAAATTTCGTTGACTTAATTGGTAGATCTTTATCTTTGCTTTTTTATTAGTTTAAAGAATTAAAATGTTTTCAATTTTAATACAGCCCTAAATGGAACAATTTCATTAAGAGTAAATCCCTTTGCAAACAAGGACATAATGAAAAGTAAATGTTATGCGTAATGTCAGATGGAAATAAAGATACTAGTAATTTCAAGGGTTATTGAGTTAATTTTGTGATAATGGAGGGTAATTATTATTTTATTTATTTAAAACAGACGTTAAAACAGAAAATAAGTTAAAACGAATAAAAGACTTAAAAAGAATTTTCCATAAAGCATTTTTATATTTTTTCGCTTAAGTAGAAAATTTTTAATTAAAAGGCTTAATGTGTAATTTGGCAGTTTAGGCTTGTTTTTTGGAACCAGATGTATTTTATGGCAGTGATTTTAGTATTTATGTATGTTTAAAACACTATGCAACAAAATTAAACTTTACTAAATTTTTTTACTTTTATAGGAATTTTTTCAAAAATTTCTTATTTTTATAGGAAGTTTTTCCAAAATTTCATATTTTTATAGGAAGTTTTTTAAAAATTTCTTATTTTAATAGAAACTAAAAAAAATCTTATTTTTATAGGAAATTTTTAAAAATTTTTATAGGAAATTTTTAAAAAAATTTCTTATTTTTATAGGAAATTATTAAAAATATCTTATTTTAACAGAAGTTTTTTGAAAAATTTTTTATTGTTACAGGAAATTTTTAAAAAATTTCTTAAATTGATATTTTTAACTTTCTAAAAAAGTTCTTATTTTTATAGGAATTTTTTTAAAATTTCTTATTTTCATAGAAAAATTTTCAAAAATTTCTTATTCTTATAGGAAATTTTTCACAAATTTCTTATTTTTATAGGAAATATTTCAAAAATTTATTATTTTTATACGAAATTTTTCAAAAATTTTCTTGTTTTTGTAGGAAATTTTTCAAAAATTTCTTATTTTTATAGGAAAATTTTCAAAAATTCCTTATTTTTTTAAGATTTTTTTTTAAATTTGCTACTTTTATAGCAAATTTTTCAAAAAGTTATTTTTTTTATGGCAAATTCTTTAAAAATTTCTTATTTTTATAGAAAAATTTTCAAAAATTTTTTACCTTTATAGGAAATTTTTAAAACATTTCTTATTTCTATAGGAAATTTTTCAAAAAATTTTAATTTTTATAGGAAATTTTTCAAAAATTTCTCATTTTTATAGGAAATTTTTCAAAAGTTTCTTATTTTTAAAGGACATTTTTCAAATTTTTCTTATTTTTGTAGGCAATTTTTTTAAAATTTCTTATTTTTATAAGAAATTTTTCAAAAATTTCTTATTTTGAAAAGAAGTTTTTCAAAAAATTTTTATTTTTATAGGAAAATTTTCTAAAATTTCTTATTTTTATAGGAAATTTTTAAAAAATATCTTATTTTTATAGAAAATTTTCAGAAATTTCTTATTTCTGTATTTCTTATTTGTATTGGAAATTTTTCAAAAATTTCTTTTTTTGATAGGGAATTTTTTAAAAATTTGTTATTTCTATAGAAATTTTTAAAAAATTTCTAATTTTTAAAGGAAGTTTTTGAAAAATTTCTAATTTTTATAGGAATTTATAAAAAAAAATTCTTATTTTTATTGGAAATTTATAAAAAAAATTCTTATTTTGATAGGAAAATTTTAAATATGTCTTATTTTTATAGAAAATTTTTAAGAAATTTCTTATTTTTATAGAAAAATTTTCAAAAATTTCTTATTTTAATAGGAAATTTTTAAAAAATTTTTATACGAACCTTATTTCATAGGAAATTTTTTAAAAATTTCTTATTTATAGAAAATTTTTCAAAAAGTTCTTATTTTGTTAGGAAATTTTTAAGAAATTTTTTTTTTATGGATTTTTTTTCCAAAATTTATTATTTTTATAGATTTTTTTTTTTAAATTTAGCCATAGAAAATTTTTTTATAGAAAAACTGTTTCTATATTTTTGTCGTTAAAGATGGTTTGAGATAATTGTCATTTTTCTTGTTGCTCAGTTATATCTATGACTAAACAAACAAAATTTTTAAACGACGAATGTGCAAAGAAATCATAAGTATTTGTAATAAATGTGACAATTATGCAAATGATCATTTAGGATTTTTAAATCTTTTTTTATCTTCAAATTTTTTTCTTCTTTTCCCACCACAATAATTTTTCGCCAGCATTTTCTACTTTAAGTCAAGCTGTGCTATAAAAATTCTAGCAACAATTTTAATTTACGATTTTCACCCAATCGCAAGTCACCCACAGCTGTTTTGCAAAAATGTAATGAAGAGCGAACAAAATGGAAGAAATGAAAGTAAATGTAAAATTTATGTAAAATCCCATTATTATGCAGTAAAATGCAATTTAAATGCACTTAATGTTTACTCAGTAAATTTCGCTTTTTCTGTACTTTGTTTTGCTTAAAAAAGGAATACGAGGGAAAGTGAATGGCAAGCAATTGTAAGGAGTTTTTTTTCTTTGTTACTTAAATGACGATTTACATAGTTCGTATGCAAAAACAAGCAATTCAGATACATTTGTATGAACATTTTTCTTAACTATAGTTTTTAACAATTTTTTTGTACTTTAAAGGATTTGAAATATTTACATATCAATTGTTGAAGGAAAAGCAAATATTTTCTCATGGAAGAAGTGAAAGATAGTAACAGGAAGGGATTTAAAGAAAGGATTGATGGGAGAGGAAATTAAGAAAAGGAATTAAGATTTTTTTTAAATGGCTTTATTAGGGACTTTGCTAAATGACTTTGTTGGAAGATTACCTGTTGTGAAAATTTTCTAATAAAAAAAGGAAAGTGGATTATAAATGATTTTGATAAGATTGAATGAAATGAAGGCATGTCAAAAATTATTAATAATTTCTAAACCCTTTTAAGGCAGCAGCATTTTTGATTTGGTTTTAGTATAGAAATATTTTTCTACGGTGCGTATGATTGATAATAATTTCGAGTTGAAAATCAAAATCAATCATACGTCGCATAGAACTTTAAAGGTAGTTAACTAAAAAAATTTCTATAGAAAACTGTTACTTCAAAAATTTTCTATAAAATAACTTTTACATGATAAATATTTTTTTATAGCAACTTTTTTCTACAGAAAACTTTAACATCAACAATTGCCTATGGAAAATTTTTGCATCAAAAATTTTCTATAGAAAACTTTTACATCAAATGTTTTCTATAGAAAAATTTTACTTAAAAAATTTTTTCTTGCTAAAAATTTAAAAAATCAAAAATTTTTTTATAGAAAATTTTTGCATCAAAAATTTTCTATAGAAAACAAGTTTCTGTAGAAAATTTTTACATCAAAAAATTTCCATAGAAAATGTTTACATCAAAAGTTTTCTAAAGAAAATGTTTACATCCAAAATATTCTAAAGAAAACTTTGCATCAAAAACGTTCTTTAGAAAATGTTTACATGAAAAATTTTCTATAGGAATTGTTTACATCAAAAATTTTCTATAGAAAATGTTTACATCCAAAAATTTGTAAAGAAAATGTTTACATCGAAAATTTTCTATAGAAAATGTTTAAATCAAAAATTTTCTATAAAAAATTTTTACATCAAAACTTTCTATAGAAAACTTTTATATCAAACATTTTTTATTGAAATTTTTTACATACTTTTACATCAAAAATTTTCTATAGAAAACTTTTATGTCAAAAATTTTTTTATAGAATTTTTTTTACATCAAAAATTTTCTATAGAAAGCTTTTACATCAAAAATTTTCTATAGAAAGCTTTTACATCAAAAATTTTCTATAGAAAACTTTTACATCAAAAATTTTCTATAGAAAGCTTGTACATCAAAATTTTTTTATAAAAAACTTTTATATCAAAAATTTTCTATAGAAAACTTTTATGTCAAAAATTTGTTTATAGAAATTTTTTACATCAAAAATTTTCTATAGAAAGCTTTTACATCAAAAATTTTCTCTATAGAAATACTTTACATTAAAAATTAAAGTTTTCTATTAAAAAATGTAATCATTTTCTATAAAAAAATTTTATGTTAATATTTTTTATAGAGAATTTTTGATATAAATATCTTCTATAGAAAATTTCTGATGTAAATATTTTCAATAGAAAATTTTTGATGTAAATATTTTTTCTAGAAAATTTTTGATTTTCTAAAAAAAATTTTTGATTTTCTAAAAAAAATTTTTGATGTAAATTTTGTCCATTGTTTACATCAAAAATTTTCTATAGAAAATGTTTACATCGAAAATTTAATTTATAGAAAATTTTTAAATCAAAAATTATCTATAAAAAACTTTTACATCAAAAACTTTCTATAGAAAGTATTTACATCTAAAATTTTCTATAGATAACTTTTACATCAAAAATTTTCTATAGAAAACTTTTATATCAAAAATTTTTTATAGAAATTTTTTACATACTTTTACATCAAAAATTTTCTATAGAAAACTTTTATGTCAAAAATTTTTTATAGAAATTTTTTTACATCAAAAATTTTCTATAGAAAGCTTTTACATCAAAAATTTTTTATAAAAAACTTTTACATCAAAAATTTTCTATAGAAAACTTTTATGTCAAAAATTTGTTTATAGAAATTTTTTACATCAAAAATTTTCTATAGAAAGCTTTTACATCAAAAAGTTTCTATAGAAAGCTTTTATATAAACAATTTTTTTATGGAAAACTTTTACATTAAAAATTTTCTATAGAAAACTTTAACATCAAAAATTTTCTCTATAGAAATACTTTACATTAAAAATTAAAGTTTTCTATTAAAATAGAAAATTTTTGATGTAAATATTTTTTCTAGAAAATTTTTGATTTTCTAAAAAAAATTTTTGATTTTTAAAAAAAATTTTTGATGTAAATTTTGTGCATTGTTTACATCAAAAATTTTCTATAGAAAATGTTTACATCAAAAAATGTGTAAAGAAAATGTTTACATCGAAAATTTTCTATAGAAAATTTTTAAATCAAAAATTTTCTATAAAAAACTTTTACATCAAAAACATTCTATAGAAAGTATTTACATCTAAAATTTTCTATAGACAACTTTTACATCAAAAATTTTCTATAAAAAACTTTTATATCAAAAATTTTTTATAGAAATTTTTTACATACTTTTACATCAAAAATTTTTTATAGAAAACTTTTATGTCAAAAATTTTTTTACATCAAAAATTTTCTATAGAAAGCTTTTACATCAAAAATTTTCTACAGAAAAGTTTTATGTCAAAAATTTTTTTACATCAAAAATTTTCTATAGAAAGCTTTTTTGATGTAAAAGCTTTCTTTTTCTATGGAAAACTTTTACATCAAAAATTTTCTATAGAAAACTTTTATGTCAAAAATTTGTTTATAGAAATTTTTTACATCAAAAATTTTCTATAGAAAGCTTTTACATCAAAAATTTTTTATAAAAAACTTTTACATCAAAAATTTTCTATAGAAAACTTTTATGTCAAAAATTTGTCTATAGAAATTTTTTACATCAAAAATTTTCTATAGAAAGCTTTTACATCAAAAATTTTCTATAGAAAACTTTTATATAAACAATTTTTTATGGAAAACTTTTACATTAAAAATTTTCTACAGAAAACTTTTACATCAAAACTTTACACTAAAAATTAAAGTTTTCTATTAAAAAAGTTTTCTATTGAAAATTTTGGATGTAAAAATTTTCTATAGAAAATTTTTAATATAAAAATTTTCTATAAAAAAATTTGATGTTAATATTTTCTATAGAGAATTTTTGATATAAATATCTTCTATAGAAAATTTCTGATGTAAATATTTTCAGTAAAAAATTTTTGATGTAAATATTTTATCTAGAAAATTTTTGATTTTCTAAAAAAAAATTTTGATGTAAATTTTGTCCATATAAAATTTTTGATGTAAACATTTTCTATAGAAATTGTTTGATGTATAAATATTCTATAGAAAATTTTTGATGTAAACATTTTCTATAGAAATTGTTTGATGTATAAATATTCTATAGAAAATTTTTGATGTAAAACAAAATATAACAAAATTTTCTGTTTAAAAAATTTTACCTAAACATTTTCTAAAAACAATTTTTCTACAAGAAAATTGCACACCAAAAATTTTATATTGAAAATTTTATATAAAACAAAAACTAACTTTACTTTAAAAAATTGCCTCGAAAATTTTCTATAAAAATTTTTACATCGCAAATTTTCTATTCACTTCTCACAATTTTTTTTAACAAAAATTTAGAGAAACATTTTTTTTAGCAATTTTTTTTCCAAAGAAGAATTTTTAAAACCAAAAATTTTTCATTAAAAAAATGTTAAGACCAGAAAAGTATTCCTTAGAAGAAATTTCTGAGAAAAAATTTTTAGATTGTAATTTTTTTGTAAAACTTAACTTTTTCTACCTCTTTATGCAACTGCATAACAACATTTTAATTTTGCAATCACATTCCGAAACCTAAATAACTTTCTCATTTGTACAAGTTTTGTCTGTTTAAAATGTCACCTAAAGTCATTTGTTTTATATTTCATGTTTACACTTTCCTCACACTTTCATATTCTTCATATGCAATTCATTTATTCATTTAGATCTAGATTAAAGCCTTTTGTCCTTTTTGGCCTGTTGTGAATGTTATTTTAAAACAACCTGTTTACATTTTCAATTTAACATTTAAGACTTATGGAAGTTATAAAAACATGTTTGTGCATGCAACTGGTACAATACTCGTCCATGAATGCAAATGCAAAATTTTACACATTCTAAATTTGTTGTACAAGTATCAGATTTTTACCTTCAGATTTGATAAATTTATTTTTTCGTTTTGTCATAATCCATAATGTCGTTTGTCTACTGCTCGTATACAAGTAGACTTTTTGCATTTAAATTTATTTTTTATCCTGTTTTATTGTTTTTCTTATGGTTATGTTTTACTCGGTTGTACTAGAATTATAACATTGTACATATTTTGCTGGTTTTGTGTTTATTTTGTGAATCTTTTCCAAAAGTAGCTACAGGGGTCAGGGATGTTTAGTATTATATTTCTTGATGAAAATCTTTCTATAGAAAATTTTTTTATTAGGAAATTTTCTACAGAATATATTTTATAATAAAAACTTTCTATAGAAAAATTTTTAAAACAAAAAATAATTTTCTATAGAAAAAGTTTTAAGAAGAAATGCTTTCCATCAAAAAATTTTTTAAAAGAAAATTTTAGAAGAATAATTTAAAAAGGAAAATTTTTCTTTTGAGAAATGTTGTAGATTTTTTTTGTATTTATATTTTTTTAACTAAAAATTTTCTATTGAAACATTTTTAAAACAAAAAATTTTTATATTAAAAACTTTTAAAAACGAACAATTTTTAAATCTAAAAATTTCCAATAAAAAACTTTTAAAACAAATTTTTTTTTAATTATAAAACGTAAAAATCTATAGAGAAATTTTTAAAAATAATTTCTTTTATAGATTTTTATAACGAAAAAATTTATATAGAAGAATCTTTAATACGAAAAAATTTCTATAGAAACATTTTTATAACGAAAAATTTCTATTGAAAAAATTTTATAACAAAAAATTTTTTATAGAAAAATTTGTATAATAAAAATATTTATAACGAAAAATTTTCTATAGAAAATTTTATAACGAAAAATTTTCTTTAGAAAAATTTTTATAACGAAAAATTTTCTATGGAAAAATTTTTAGGAAAAAAAATTTTCAATTGAAATTTTTTTATAAGGAAAAATTGTCTGTTAAAAATTTTTTAAAAGAAAAAATTGTCTATAGAAAAATTTTTAAAACGAATAAATTTCTATGAAGAATTTTTTATAACGAAATTCTCTATAGAGGAATACGAACATTTTTATAGAAAAATTTTATAAAGAAAAATCTTCTACAGAAACATTTCTATAACGAAGAGTTTTCTATTGAAAATATTTTATAACTAAAAATTTTCCATAGAAACATTTTATAACGAAAAATTTTCTATAGAAACATTTTTATAATGAAAAACTTTTATAACGCAAAATTTTCTATAAAAAAAATTTGTAACAAAAAGTTTCAGATAGGAGAATTTTTTTAAAGAAAAATTTTCTATAGAATTAATTTTTATTAAAAAATTTTTCATAGAAACATTTTAATATCGAAAAATTTTCCAACGAAAAATTTTTATATCGAAAATTTTTTATAAAAAATCTATAAAAATATTTTTATAACAAACCTTAATTACAAACAAATTTATGTAATGAAAGGCTTTTATATCAAAAATTATTTTATATTGAAATTTGAATATCGATAAATTTTTTATAGAAAAATTGAAAAATCAAAAAATTTTTATAACACAAAATTTCGATAAAACTTTTTTGAAAAAATTCCTATAAAATAAGAAATTTTGGAAAAATTTCCTATAAAAATAAGAATTATTTTAAAAATTTCCTATAAAAACAAGATATTTTTTAAAAATTTTCTATAGAAATAAGATTTTTTTTTGAATTTCCTATAAAAATTACATATTTTTTTAAATTTTTTATACAAATAAGAAACTTTTGAAAAAATTTCCATAAAAATAAGAACTTTTAAAAAAAAAATTTTAAATTTTTTTTAAAATATTTGAAAATTTTTCTATAAAAATAAGTTTTTTTTTAAATAAGAAATGTTTGAAATATTCTCTTTAAAAAAAAATAAGTGTTTGAAAAGTTTTCTATAACATAAGAAATTTTTAGAAAATTTCCTATCAAAATAAAAAATTTTTAAAAAATTTTCTATAGAAATATGAAAATTTTAAGATAAAAGTATGCAATTAAAAAAAATATTGAAAAAATTCTTATAGAAATAGGAATTTTTTTAAATTTTCTATAAAAAAAAATTTTAAAATTTCCTATAAAAATAAGAAATTTTTTGAAAAATTTCCTATGACAAAAAAATGGAAAAATTTCCTTTAAAAAGAAGAAAATTTTCCTATGAAAATAGGAAATTTTTGCAAAATTTCCAATAAGAATAAGAAATTTGTGAAATTTTCGAAAAATTTCCTTTAAAACTTAGAAATTTTTGAGAATTTTTTAATAAAAATAAGAACTTTTTGAAAAATTTCCTATAAAAATTAAAATTTTTTTAAAAAATTTCGTATTGAAACAAGAAATTTTTAAAAAATTTTCTATATAAATTGGAAGTTTTTGAAAAATTTTCTATAAAAATTGGAAATTTTTGAAAAATATATATATAAGAACTTTTGGAAAATAATTTTGTAAAAATAAGAACTTTTGAAAAATTTTCTTAAAAAATAAAAATTTTTTGAAAAATTTCCTATAGAATTAAGAGATTTTTAAAAAATTTTTGTATAAAGATAAAAAATTTTGAAAATTTTCTTATAAAAATAAGATTTTTTTTTAATAGTTTGCTATAATAATAAGACATTTTTGAAAAATTTCTATAAAAATAAGAAACTCTCAAAAATTCCCATGAAAAAAAAAATTTTTTTTTGAACAATTTTCGACTAAAGTAAGATATTATAGAAAAATTTTCTATAAAATAAGAATTTTTTGAAAATTCTTTAAAAAATATGATATTTCTGAAAAAATTTTCTTTAAAAATAAGATAATTGTGAATTGAAAAATGTATAATTGAAAAATTTATGTATCAAAAAATCCATCTCTGGAACAAATTATGTTCTTCATAGACTAGAATACACCTAAACATTCATTCGATTTAGTTTCATATTTATGAACCAGCAGTTCCGAATTCGACAATTTTTTATACTAATAGATTTTTTAGATGAGACTTCGTTATTAGTTTTCATCCAAGAAACAATGAAAATTACTTACTAAATTCTTTGTATATTTCATAAACTTTTGATTAGGTCCTTTTATTAGGAACTGTTGGGTATATATGTATAAATATATGTATGTCTAAGACATTCCTACAAATAAATTTATGTTTAGGCGTGTGAATATAATAGTCCTTTTTCATCTCTCTCAGTCTCATCCCAACACATTTTATATTGACAAACTAATCATGTTTTATCATGTTCTCTTTGTATGTTTTTCAGGTTTTGTTGTTCAAATGTTTACACAACTTAAGAGTAACCAACACAAGCACATAAATAATTTTAAAAATATTTTACAATATTTTCTAACAAAATTTCTCTAGCTTAGAATTGAAAAGTTTTTGTTTCCTTTTTAATTGGGGAGTAAAATGAACAATTGTAGTAAAGTACAAACACATGTACTTACGTATTGGTTTCTAATCAATTGGGTACTTGTAAATCAATACAAGTTGAAACTTTAATAATTTATGGTAAAATTATTATTGTAGAGGTTCGCACTAAAATGTAAAAGTTAACTGTAAAAAATGTTGTTTTCAACTATGGGGCTCTTGACAGATTATTCCTATGAATTGTAGTTATTTAATTAATAAATGAAAAAGGTATTTTTTTACAGTTTAATCTTAATTTTTAAAACATCTGAGCATTGCTACGTTTTGGTAGGATAATCTACAACATACAGCAGTATGAAGCTGTATGTTACCGGTTCAACTTTATATTTCCTAGCTAAATTTTTTTAAAAGGTATGTATTCGTTATTAATGAAAAATTATAAACATATTGTTATTTTGGCAGCTTGAAAATTTATTGATTGGATTTTTTATGTTAGTAAAGGTTTTAAGCAGAAATTAAATTTTAAATTTAATTAAAAAAAAATTATTTAAAAAACGACAAAAAATTGCTATAAAAGTTTTCTATAGAAATTTTTTCATATAGAAAAATTTTCTATAGATTATTTTTTATATAGAAAATTTTTTCATACAAATTTTTTCATATATAAAAATTTTCAATAGAAATTTTATCGTATAGAAAAATTTTATATAGAAATTTTTTAAAAAATTTTTCATATAGAAACATTTTCTATAGAAATATTTTCACATCGAAAAATTTTCTATAGAAATTTTTTCATATAGAAAAATTTTCTATAGAAATTTTTTACAAACAAAAATTTTCTGCAGAAATTTTTTCATATAGAAAAATTTTCTTCAGAATTTTTTTTCATATAGAGAAATTTTCTATGTAAACTTTTTCATATAGAAAAATTTTCTATAGAAATTTTTTTATATAGAAAAATTTTCTATAGAAATTTTTTCATATAGAAATTTTTTCATCTCGAAAAATTTACTATAGAAATTTTATCATATAGAAAAATTTTCTATAGAAATTTTTTCATATAGAAAAATATTTTATAGAAATTTTTTCATATAGAAAAGTTTTCTATAAAAATCTTTTCATATAGAAAAATTTTCTATAGATAGTTTTTCATATAGAAAAATTTTCTTTATAAATATTTTCATATAGAAAAATTTTCTTTAGAAATTTTTTCATATCGAAAAATTTTCTATAGAAATTTTTTAAAAAGAAAAATTTTCTATAGATTTTTTTTTTATATTGAAAAATTTTCTATAGAATTTTTTTATATAGAAAAATTTTCTATCGAATTTTTTTTATATAGAAAAATTTTCTATAGAATTTTTCTTTCTGATAAAAAAATTTTCTATATAAAATTTTTTCATATAGAAGCATTTTCTACAGAAATTTTTACATATAGAAAAATTTTCTATAGAAATTTTTTTATAAAGAAAACATTTCTATAGAAATTATTTCATATAAAAGAATTTTCAATAGCAAAATTTTTCATATAGAACAATTTTCTATAGAATTTTTTTCATATAGAAAAATTTTCTATAGAAATTTTATCACATAGAAAAATTTTCTATAGAAATTTTTTCATATAGAAAAATTTTCTATAGAAATTTTTTCATATAGAAAAATTTTCTATAGAAATTTTTTCATATAGAAAAATTTTCTATAGAAATTTTTTCATATAGAAAAATTTTCTATAGAAATTTTTTCATATAGAAAAATTTTCTATAGAAATTTTTTCATATAGAAAAATTTTCTATAGAAATTTTTTCATATAGAAAAAGTTTCTATAGAAATTTTTTCATATAGAAAAATTTTCTATAGAAATTTTTACATATAGAAAAATTTTCTATAGAAATTTTTTCATATAGAAAAATTTTCTATAGAAATTTTTTCATATAGAAAAATTTTCTATAGAAATTTTTTCATTTAGAAAAATTTTCTATAGAAATTTTTTCATATAGAAATTTTCTATAGAAATTTTTTCATATAGAAATTTTCTATAGAAATTTTTTTTTAAAGAAATATTTTCTAAAGAAATTTTTTCATATAGAAAAATTTTCTAAGGAAATTTTTTCGTATAGAACAATTTTCTATAGAATTTTTTTTGTATAGAAAAATTTTGTATAGAAATTTTTTCATATAGAAAAATTTTCTAGAAATACAGAAAAATTTTCTATAGACATTTTTTCGTATAGAAAAATTTTCTATAGAAATATAGAAAAATTTTCTATAGAAATTTTTTATATAAAAAATTTTCTATAGAAATTTTTTCATATAGAAATTTTCTATAGAAATTTTTTCATATAGAAATTTTCTATAGAAATTTTTTCATATAGAAATTTTCTATAGAAATTTTTTTTTAAAGAAATATTTTCTAAAGAAATTTTTTCATATAGAAAAATTTTCTAAGGAAATTTTTTCGTATAGAACAATTTTCTATAGAATTTTTTTTGTATAGAAAAATTTTGTATAGAAATTTTTTCATATAGAAAAATTTTCTAGTGTATCTTTTTATATAGAAAAATTTTCTATAGAAATTTTTTCATATGGAAAAATTTTCTATAGAAATTTTTTCATATAGAAAAATTTTCTATAGAAATTTTTTCATATAAAAAAATTTTCCATAGAAATTTTTTCATTCAGAAAAATTTTCTATAGAAATTTTTTCATATAGAAAAATTTTCTTTAGAAATTTTTTCATATAGAAAAATTTTCTATAGAATTTTTTTCATATGGAAAAATTTTCTATAGAAATTTTTTCATATGGAAAAATTTTCTATAGAAATTTTTTCATATGGAAAAATTTTCTATAGAAATTTTTTCATATAGAAAAATTTTCTATAGAAATTTTTTCATATAGAAAAATTTTCTATAGAAATTTTTTCATATAGAAAAATTTTCTATAGAAATTTTTTCATATAGAAAAATTTTCTATAGAAATTTTTTCATATAGAAAAATTTTCTATAGGAATTTTTTCATATAGAAAAATTTTCTATAGGAATTATTTCATATTGAAAAATTTTCTATAGAAATTTTTTCATATAGAAAAATTTTCTATAGAAATTTTTTCATATAGAAAAATTTTCTATAGAAATTTTTTCATATAGAAAAATTTTCTATAGAAATTTTTTCATATAGAAAAATTTTCTATAGAAATTTCTTCATATAGAAAAATTTTCTATAGAAATTTTTTCATATAGAAAAATTTTCTATAGAAATTTTTTCATATTGAAAAATTTTCTATAGAAATTTTTTCATGTAGAAAAATTTTCTATAGAAAAATTTTCTATAGAAAGTTTTTCATATAGAAAAATTTTCTATAGAAATTTTTTTATATGGAAAAATTTTCTATAGAAATTTTTTCATATAGAAAAATTTTCTTTAGAAATTTTTTCATATAGAAAAGTTTCTACAGGAATTTTTTCATATAGAAAAATTTTTATATAAAAATTTTTTCATATAGAAACATTTTCTATAGAAATTTTTTAGTAGCATATACTTCTTATTACTATAATCATTGAAAACTCCAATTGTCCTAATACAATCTTAAATTTTAATTAAAAACGCATTCTACAGTCATCATTTATAATTAAACTTCATACAATTTCGTTTCCTTCTTCTTATCTTTTAGTTATTTTTTAATTTTAATTAGAGTATTGTTTCTAAAATTCATTTTCCATTTTTCTTGGCTCCTTCATCTAGACTTTGGCAAATGCGGCATCAACATTTCTTTTTCGAAAATTTAATTGTTATTATAAAATTAAAAACTTTCTTCACGTTTTATTTATTTTTTTCGTTTTCGAATGTCTCAGCGACTAACAGTTTTTAAAATGATTCTATTATTTTTGCTTTCTTTGTATTACGGTTTCCGGAAAGTAACAATTCGAAAAATATAGAACAAAAAAATTAAAATTTTAAATTTTCTAAAAACTTGCGTTGTCTTATTGTTGAGTCCACCTCCTCGTCCTTTTCAAAGTCTCCCCCGTTTTTGTATTAAACCCAAAAAAGAAAGTTTTAATTTTTTGGCTTTTTGTTCGTCGCTGAATTTTTACTATTTCATTTTTCTATGAAAACTATGGAAAAAACAAAGAAAAAAGAAACCCCTAAAAGTTTTAGTGTAAATCCAACCAAGTGGAAACCATTGCGAAAATATTACGGAAAAAAAGAAGAAAATGTAAAAAAAAACATGAAATGAAAGTAAGTTTTTCTTTTGAAAATTTTTGCTAACATTGACTAAAAACTTTACGGAGGGTGCCTTTTTCTTGCTCTACAAAAGTTTCAATATTGTTTCCTTTTTTTCTCTCCTTTTGTAATTTTCATTATTTTGTTAAAAAAAAACTAGTAAACTTGCCTAAATGCTTTGAGTAAAAAAGTAGAAAAATATATTTAGTAATAAATAGTTACTATAAAGATTTAAGGGTTAAACCTATAAAGTCATGGGGGCAGAAAGGGGTTTTATTCTTATAAGGAAGACTATGTATGGGTATTGTCTCATCTTTAACCCTTTCATTAAACTTTTTATAACATTTACTATTTTTGAACTAAAGTGTAGCATAGAAATATTAGTCTTACCTTGAAGTTTCCCAACGATGTCTTGTCAACATAATGCCAACTGTCTCCAGGTATTACTAAATTTAGGAATTTTCTTAATTTCGGCCACATATGAACTAAGTTGTAAGGGATATCATATCTGTGGCAATATGAAAGAATAGCTTAAGTAAAAAATATAAGTTTTGAGATATCATACATTTTGTGTAATTTTTCTTCTGCTTCATTTCTGCGAATTATTTATGAATTAATGTATTGGTAAAATGTTTATTTGAAACAAAGAATGAATAATTACAAAAAAATTTTGTTAAATTCAGAAGATTTTACGCCTTTTCCACTTAAGCTCTTTTTCGAAACTGAAATATGTGTTGAACTGGACCTTAAGTAACTTTAAGCCGTTCTATTTATATTGTGTAGTTTTAGGTTAAGATAAGTTGTTTGTTTATTTCTTCAAGATCAATATTTATAAAGTTTAAGTTAAGTTAAGCGATAACGTTATATGATGAACGAAAAATCTAAATATGTAAAATAATTTTAACAACTATTATATGAATTGTCAAAAAAAAAAAAAATTTGAAAAAATTATTCAACTTAAAAAATAATTTCAAGTCAAAGTTTGAAAAGGTGTCTTTTGACACCTTCGGTCGGAATAGTGTTAAGCTAAAAAGTAAACAAAATTTTTTAAAACGGACTAAACACATTTAAGCGCTTTATTAATGCACCAAACGTCTTAACTCAATTCTCTCTTATGTCGACATAAGCTATTCTTCCATTTTGCCGCAAATATAGTCGGACTTTGTCGACTGTAATACTTATATATTTAGTTGCATTATACCTTATTTAATATTTTAGTACCTGGTTGACCGAGCCTTGCTCGGAGCTTTATAATAAAAATATTCAGTTAATTTCAAATTATTTTATTTATTTTTTACAATCAACACATAGTATGCATAGTTTACAGATTAACTCATTTTGAAAAATTTTGGAAATTTGTCATACCAACAGAAACCTCCGTCGACTCATGCGCAACAACTTTGCTAAATATTATAGCCTGATCAAATACACAGTTTACTATTTATTTCATTTTGAGTAATTTTTAGTGGCGCCATCTGAAGTTGTTCATACCAACTAAGAAACCTTCGCCTGCTTATGCGTAACAACTTTTCTAATGATTATAACATGATCAATTGCACAGTTTACGATTTAATTCATTTTGAGTAATTTTCAGTGGCGCCACCTATTGGACTTTGGTCATTCCAATTACTAAACCTTTGTCGGCTTATCCGCAACAACTTTGCTAAAGATTATAGCATGATTAAATGTACAGCTTACGATTAAATTGACTTTGAGTAAATTTCAGTGGCGCCACCTGTCGAAATTTCTTCATACCAATTAAGAAACCTTCGTCGGCTCATGTGCAACAACTTTGCTAAAGATTATAGCATGATTAAATGTACAGCTTACGATAAAATTGACTTTGTGTAATTTTCAGTAGCGCCACCTGTCGGCTATTGCGCTACAACTTTGCTAAAGATCATAGTATGATCAAATGTACAGTTTACGATTTAATTAATTTTAGTAATTCAGGGGCGCCATCTGTCGGAGATTAGTCTTATCAACTTAAAAACCTTCGCCGGCTCATCCGCAACGTCTTCGCTAAGGAGCATAACACGATTAAATTTAAAGTTTACTATTCTATAAAGAACATACATACAGAAAAACATTCATTTGTATAAAAGGTATAACATTACTAATTTTTTACCCTTTTTATCCCCTAATTTCAAAAAATTCCATATGCATATTTGGTACTTCTTTGGTATCAATTAAATTCGATACATTTGATTAAAACGCAGTTAACATAATGTTCCTATTCATATTACTTTTTGAGATGTTAAGTTATCATTTTATCCCTTTTTTACCCATTTTGGCCCCAAAATCAAAAAAGTACCAAATACGTGTTTAATGTTTCTTTCATATCTATTGATTGCAGTACAAAGATTCTTTCTATATTCTTTAGTTTAAAATATAAGAGTGGGTTAAAAAGGTACCAAAAAAAACTATTTTCACCCTTTTTTTACTCCCTATTGGATATAGTTTTAAAAAAGTACCAAACACCTGTCCGCTTATTTCCATAGCTGTTTAAAACGTAATTTAAATTTTGTTTCTATACCTATTATCGGGTGTTTTTTATTGAGGTATAGAACTTTAAGTTGGCATCACTTTTTTAACTGGCGGCCATTTTGTCAGCTGTCAAGTGATTAATATTTAGTTTGGTTTGCCATTTCATCATGAACAGGTTGACAAAAGAACAACGCTTGCAAATCGTGCAAATTTATTTCGAAAATAATGGTTCAGTTCGCGAAGTTTACCGCAAGCTCCGTCCATTTTATGGTCGACATAATCGTCCATCAGAGCAAATAATTCGGTTAACCATGGATCGTTTTCACACTACGTTTACTCTATGTGATAATATGCATCCGCAGCGACGTCGAACAGTGCGCACCGAAGAAACAATTGCCGCTGTAGAGCAAAGTGTTGAAGAGGACCCGAATGAATCGATTCGCCACCGTGCACAGCAATTGGAACTTTGTCCATCAACTTTATGGAAGATTTTGCGCAAAGATCTTGGCTTGCGACCTTACAGGATCCAGCTGGTGCAAGAATTAAAGCCGCGAGACCATGCAATGCGTCGTGATTTTGGTGTATGGGCCGAAAATGAGATTGATCTCGATGCTGATTTTCATTGCAAAATTTTGTTCAGTGATGAGGCTCATTTTTGGTTGAATGGCTACGTCAACAAGCAAAATTGCCGCATTTGGAGTGAAGAGAATTCACATGAGACCCTTGAGATGCCATTACATTCACAAAAACTGACTGTTTGGTGTGCTCTATGGGCTGGTGGAGTCATTGGGCCATACTTCTTCCGAAATAATGCTGGAGAGTCAGTTACCATAAATGGAGACCGGTATAGAGCCATGATAACCGACTATTTTGTTCCTCAATTGGATGGCATGAATGTGGATGAGTTGTGGTTCCAACAAGACGGCGCTACATGCCACACAGCGCACGTCATAATTGATTTATTGAAGGAAACATTCGATGAGCGCATAATTTCGCGGAATGGACCTGTCAATTGGCTACCAAGATCGTGCGATTTGACACCACTGGATTATTTTCTTTGGGGATATGTGAAGTCGCTCGTCTACGCCAACAAACCAGAAACGTTAGGGGACGTTATTGCCAACATACGGCCCCATATGCTCGAAAAAGTAGTTGAAAATTGGACCTGTAGAATTGGCTTTATTCGAGCCAGCCGCGGCGGCCACATGCCCAAAATCATATTTAAACATTAATGGCATAAAATTATCCTTCCAATAAAGCCAAATTGATGGACATTAAAACGATTTTCTTGTGTTTTATTTCAATTCGAAGTTCTATACCTCTAAAAAAACACCCATTACTTTAGGAGATATAGCGTTTTGGATTTTTTCCCCTTTTTACCCTCTTAGAGGCAAAGGTTCCAAAAGTCCTTTCTTCTTCGACCTATACATCAAAAAAGATACTGTCCAAATTTTATCAAAATCGTTGGAGCCGTTTTCGATATAGCCATTCTATATATACATATATACAATTTCCGAAAACTACAAAAGGTGGAGCAAATATTTCTCATTGTTATTTTATACATACATATGTAATAAAAATCTAATGACTTATGTTGCCTTTGAGAAACAATGGTCA
The DNA here is from genome assembly GCA_933228675.1 of Stomorhina lunata. Taxonomy (NCBI): domain Eukaryota; kingdom Metazoa; phylum Arthropoda; class Insecta; order Diptera; family Rhiniidae; genus Stomorhina; species Stomorhina lunata. Next base: position 103,832,300 of record OW121743.1, on the reverse strand, counting down.
TAAAAGGGTTAATATTACACACTTATATACATTGAATATATGTAGTTTTATTATGACACGTTTTTAATAAGCCTTTTATTAGGACGTCGAATCAGCCCTTAATCTTTGATATTATTTCACCCCAAATTATTTTGCGTTGTCTTTTTTAGGTCAGTAAATTTTTTTAAGGTTAGTTTTATTTTTTTTTTAACAATTTAAAGTAAATTGGGAAATCAAAGTTTTTTATTGTCAATTATCTCGAAATCAAATGACAGTCAAACTTTATTTAACTTTTTTATTGACTTAGTATTAAAAATGTTTATATCAAAATTAAAAAAAAAATTGATATAAAATTTAACAAAAAAAAAAATTATATATATATATATATAGATATTCTGTAAACCAAATGTCCAAAAAGGGACTTTGTTCTTATGTATGTTTAATTTCATCTTTATATTTATACTTTTTTCCGATACAGTTTTGTCAACTATTTTGGAATACTCAATAAAATTTTGCCTTCTAATTCATAAACGAAAAAGATAAGTTATAATTAAAATTTTCAATACAAAATTCCTACTAAAAGATTTTGATAATTTTATGATTTCTTTATGAATTTGGGGTTTTATAGAGTGAAATCAAAATTTTTAGGAACGAAAAATACGAATTTTGAACATCACCGTCTCCAATTTCGTTGAACTTTTGTATATACGTTCTATTAACTTATACAGTTTTTAAAGTTCTTGAAAATTTTTAATTTTGTTTTAGGTTATATTATATAGCGATTTAAAGTTCGTAGTTATTCGAAAAATTTTCAGTATGAAAATTACAAAGTATGATTTTCACATTAAAATTAAGAAGCTCTTCATTTTTATTATACAAAATTTTTATTTTTTATCCTATTCAGAAGTGAAGCCTATTCCAGTAAAATCAGTCTTCTTTAATCGAAACAAATGAACGTCAGAAGATACAAGGTATGGTATTTAAGACAGGTGAGCCAAATCTTTATATCCACCATTTTTCAAGTAGTTTTTTACAGGTCTCGCAACATGTTGCCGAACCTTGTCATAATGGAATATTAGGTCGAATATTTTTATTCTTTTTCGTTGATAGCTCTCTTCATATGACTTAGGTAATTGTCTTCTTTGCAGGTCCCCTGTGATCATGTGACCTAATTTCAAAAGCTCATAATACAAAACAACCTTCTGATTTTACCAAATACATAGTATTACTTTTGTCTGGTTAGTCGGGCCCTTCATATGACTTTTTACTCTTTAGTTACGTAGCAAAAATCTCTAGGGAAATTAGAAATAATGAAAGTTTAAGCAATAATAATTTTGGTCGACTAATGTTTTCAATTTCTCATTTTAGAAACTTGTCATATGCGTTAAAATAACTACTTTCGAATTGCTCAAAATTTTTTGAGCTTTTACCAACAATTGATAACTTTCAGCAGTTGTTTTCATTTTCATTTAGATTTCTCCTCAAATCAACTTTTTTGGGCACACGAGAGATCGAAACTTATCTAAGCCATCTAAGTCCAACTATAAAGCAACAATATCACTTAGTTTGTACTTTGTGAAATCTGCTACCTAGAATTTTAGACATCTTATTTTAGAGAATAGAACATTGGGAGAGCATATGATTAAGAGATTCCGACAAGATTTTATCTGAAAATGTGCGGAATCTTGTCGATTTCATCTGTTCAGCTTAGATTTTAGGGCACAGCTGCCGGTTAGTATGCATATGAATCTCATGAACGTTGCCCTTCTTAGACCTAGCAAAACTTTCATTCTGCCTATGTCTGGTTTTGAACATAGGGTGTTGGATGTTCTATAGGCTACCACATAATTCTTGTAGTTTCCTCGTTGATCCAACACCTAATATATTTGTAAAAATTGGAAATATAGAGCTAAGTTTATCGGTAACCAATTGGCTCATTTCTAGGCTCGATACATGTCTTGCAGATTCATTGTTAGTTTTGTTGAATTTGATGTCATCTTCTTCTATTATCATTGGCTTCTAGTGGAGAATAGAGCCTTAACAATCCTTTTATATCAGACTCTATTGCGAGTTGTTAAAAATACGTCATTCCACGAATATTTTGCTGATTGCAACTCCGCATCAATTGAAAATTTTTTTCAAACAAAGATAAGTTTTCAGTGAAAATTATTTGCATATGTTCAAAAATTAATGGAGTTGAGTTTTGCGATCATAATTAGGGTTGAAAACACAAAAATAACTTTTATTTCTACGCGAAAAAATAAAACTCAAAAAATAACTTTTATTTCTACTCAAAAAAATAAAAATCAAAAAATAACAGTTATTTTTTTTTTCTAAAAAATAAAAATCAGATTTTTAAAAATCATCGCATTTTATCAAAATGGTATACTTGATTTTATTCTCCGACATTTCCTTGCGGGTGCCTTTTTAAATCAAAAATTCAAAAATAACTGTAATTTTCGGTCCTTGATTAGAACGGGTTTGAGTATGGTAGTGATCATTCAATAAACAATTATTGGTCTTGGGACCCACTTATATAACTTAAGAGTTGTTGTAAAAGTTAAATACCTATTTCTTTCTTTCCTATGTGTTCTTTTCAAGGATTAGGCCTCTGATAATAAGCTCACCTCTAGTTTAAAGTTGTTGACCTTGTACCTGTTAGTGAAGAGGACTAACTCAGTTTTTTCGGGATTAACACAGCCATTTCTGTATCACTAGCCCAGAAAGATAGTTCGCGATACAAGTATGTATCACTTTATCATTGACCTTCCTTTCTAACTGCTTAAATTATTCAAGAATGAAATTGACCGACAGGAAACATAGAATCACATATTAATAACAATCAGTTTAAATAGGTAAGAGCCTATCGGAGCCCTTTATAGCTAAATGGGGATTCAGAAAAGGCGTAAGTTTGTTATGCGATCTCTTCAATATCTAGTTAATACAACTGGAACAATTTTCAACAGAAAACACATGCTACTCGCGTTTACCGATGACATTGATATCCTCAGATGCATATTGCGCGAGGTGTATCAATTCCTTTTTGAATATCGAGAAATAATCTTAAAAAATGGGTCTAGTTGTCAATGAACTAAAAACAAAATAGTCCACAAAAATGGGACCACATGTGATCGTTGAGAACTATAGCTTGGAGGTCGTAAGAGAATTTGTTTGTCTTGTTATCACCGTCTACGTAAATAACGACATAAGTTTCGAAATCACAAATAGAATCATATTTGTAAGCAGATGCAATTTTGGCCTAAGTAGGCAGCTAAGATATGAAGCCTCCTCAGTAAGAACTAGTATCCGTGTTATTATAAGGTGCTGAATGATGATCACTTGCACAAGCTATTCTTGGGTTTTTTGATGGAAATATTCTTCGAAAGCAGGTTAGTCATCCGCCTAGCATACCAGAGGTCCCAAGTTTAATCCCCTGCCAGACCCACTTGAAAATAATTGATATTCAAAAAAGCGGCGCACGGTGGTTCAGAATCAAATTTCATTGGCCAAAACCTATATTTTTTGTTGACATAGATTTTTAAAATTTTTATACCATCAGAAAGAAAACATATGAAAACTAAGGTGGCCAAAAAATTTGGTCAAAATATCCGCTGTAGTGGGCGTGGCATGCTGCTAAAGACAAGGAATTTTGGTTAATTTAGAAATGAAAGAAAAATTGTAATTTTTGATCTCATATTAATTACGATTTCTTGAAAACTATTAATGCTAATGGACTGCAGTTTTTTTTGTTATGTTGGGTGGACTGTTGGTTTTAACAAATGGTATTTGCGCACCCTGTATAATTTGTAGTTAAGGTGTTATGTAAAAAATTTAAAATCACCATATACTCATAAAATTTTAAGTTTAGTAGTGTATAACTTTTGTAGAAACAAATGGAAACAAAAATCGAAACCACCCAAAGAAAGCCAAGAGTGTTCCCTTTAAGCCTATATATACTTTTGCACCCCGGACCCGCCCGTAGAACACTTTTTTTATTTTAATGAAAATACTCAACATTTTTACAAGCAAAATTACTAGTAAATTTACTTTAGAAATCATTCACTGTCATAAATACAAATTGCAGATAGTTATTTCAATAAGAGGAAAGTTATTAGTGGTTTAAATTTTTATTCAAATGGTTGGTATCTTAAAAAAAACTTCCCTGAATTTTTTAGGGAATTTTTTAAAGAATTTTGAAAATATTTCATTTTGCACAGATATTTCATTTACCTGCTAAAAAATTATAAGGAAAAAACCTTTAAAATGTATTTCAGTAAAGTACAGAATGAATTTTAACAGTTAAAATTTTCCATTTTTTAAGTAATGTTACCTAGCCTGTTACTCATCAGCGTTAAAGGGTTTTATTATACTTAAAAATTATTATAATTGGTCTTTTATGACATTAAATAAAACTACCTAAATTTATTCACTGCATTTTAAAAATTCCATGAAAAAAATTTTAAAATATCTTTCAGTGAAATACAGGATGAATTTGAACAGGTACAATTTTCCATTTGATTTTATGGACAGCTACCTAGGTAGAGTATAATAATATCAAAGCATGATATAAGGACAATAATTTGGAAATAAATGTTAGTTTCGAACAAGTATTCGATTTAAAAAGGTTGATAAATATTTGGAAGTTTTATTTCAAAGCCCTTTAAAAGTACATTATTTTCGGCTAAATTAAAATATGGAGACTTTCAGCTACAAAGAATTGGCCGAAGAATATTTTAAAAACAAAGATGGTGTTCTAAGCCATATTCAAACAAAACTGAATATAAATAGTCTCTACATTGAAACACAACTGGAAATAAAAAACAAAGTATCTAATTTCGTCAAAACATTGAATAGATACTACAAGGAAGTTGACTTTAGTAAAAGTAAATTTTACAAGCGCTTTGCGAATTGGTTAGAAGGTGAACTCCGTATCCAGATCATTTCAGAAACAACAAATGATGGGAGTTGTGGAAGACCACAAAAACCGTTAGATAACTGTAGCGATAGATCTAAGAGACGAAAACTGAAGAATTTTAATGAAGAAATCGGGTGTGAAAACATTAAAGATAGTTTTCTGCATAAACTTCGATCTGAAAAACAATTAGCGAAAGTGGATATCATTCAGAAAGTCCTTTCTGCTAGTCCGGTGAGAACAAAATGGGTTCTTAAAAGCATTCCAACACCAAACGAGGAAAAACAGTTTACAAACGAGGAAGCACTTGCATTATTTCTGGATTTAAAGCTAACAAAACACCAGTATACTCAACTCAGATTGCGTGCGATCGAAAAAGGCTTAAATTTATACCCGTCATATCATCACATAATTGCAGCTAAAAATCTATGAAAATCACACCAATTTCTGCACAGTTAAAACTGCAAGCTCTACTTGATCATACAGCTGAAAGGTTGCTGCAATCACTTAAAGGAAGTGATTAAAAAAAACATGGAAACTGCAATTTAACTCTCTTTTGTAAATGGGGATGCGATGGATCTTCAGGACAAAAACAATATAAACAATTTTTATGTGAAGATATTTCTGACACAGATATGTTCATGGTGTCATTTGTGCCATTGCGATTAATAAAAAACTTAGAAGACACGGAACCTTCGTCCAGCACAATGCAAACAAATTTTATTTGGAAAAATCATACTCCATCGTCCACTAAGTACTGCAGACCAATAAAATTTGAATTTAAAAAGGAAACTCATGATACCATTAAGAATGAAATAAGTGACATCAAAACTCAAATTTCAACACTAAAGCCATTAGAGTTAGAGATAGATGAACATACTATTAAATTGAATTATCAATTAATACTTTCAATGATAGACGGAAAAACTGCCCAGGCTTTGACTGATACAAAAGCTTCATCCAGCTGTATTATATGTAAAGCAACATCAAGTCAGTTAAACCAAGAACCTACAAAGTCACTAGATAGTATTGATGCATTTGAATTTGGATTATCACCGCTATATACGAGAATAAGATTTATGGAACACATACTGAAAATTAGCTATGATTTGGACTTCGGATCTTCAGGATCAGTAAGAAATAATGACACCAACAAAGAGAAAAGAAAATTGAAAAAGAAACAAGTTCATGATGCATTTCTCAAACACGGGCTAATTATAGATCAACCAAGACAAGGATCAGGCAATACAAACGATGGCAATAACGCAAGAAGATTCTTTTTGGATCCCGAAACTACATCTGATATAACAGGTGTTGATATAGATCTTATTTCAAGATTTAAAACAATTACTGAAGTACTTGCGTGCAATGAACAAATTAATGCTAAAAAATTTGGTGATTATGCCAAGGAAACTGTTGCTATATATACATCCAAATACAATTATAGAAATATGTCAGCAACAGTGCACAAAGTTCTTTATCATGGAGAAGATGTCATTAAGCACCATTTATTACCAATTGGAGATTTATCAGAGGAAGCCCAGGAAAAAAGAAATAAGGATTACAGATTTTACAGAGAACATAATACCAGAAAAACGTCACGAAGTTCTACAAATGAAGACTTATTTCACATATTATTAGCAAAATCAGATCCATTAATCTCTAGCATTCGAAGTCAATGGAAAGTAAATCCTTCGGACCTAAGTGCCGAAATTAAAGCACTGCTACAGGACAGCAGTAATACAGAGCAGAATATAAAATATTTACAAGAAATATTCCAGCCAAATAAACAATAATTATAATTTGCATTTAACATTTGAGTGCAATAAAGTATACAAATATCAATATTAAATATTATTTTATTTATCTACAATCTATTTGTGACTACAAATAAATATATATTTAAAGAAAAATTATGTTATATTCTTTTATTTAAAAAAAAAAACTAGGTAATATGTAAGTATTATTAAGCAAAAATTAAAATTAGGGCCACCCTAATAAAAATACTGTAAATACCTCAACGAGAAAAGGGGCACCCTAAGGATAACAAAATATTAAATTGCTATCCAAGGACGACTTGTGGCCCAAATTTGAGCCAAATCGGTTAAGAGGAAGTGGGTCAAAAATGAGTTGGCAGATTTGAAACAAAATAAAAATGAAAAAAATCGAAAATTGAATTTCAAGCTTAAATTTCTTAAGAACCACTGTACCGATCTTAATAAAACCTACAATCAAAAATGCTACAGATGTTATCTATTGATTAAAAAAAGAACTACTAAAAAATCTTTAATAGTTAAAAAGTTACAGAGTTTTGGCCAATGAAAAACGATTCTGAACCACTGTGCGGCGGTTCACCTCATAACTCAGCTAGCCACTGGTTATTGAGTATTAGGCTATGAAAAACTTCTCTAACTAATACATTTGCCGTTCGGAGCCGGAGTTAAAACGTAGGTCCCTTTCAATGAGTCTTAAAACAGAACCGGATGCAGTTCATTGTCTGAAAGAAGTACCCCTTGTTCCAATTGGAATGGTGTCGGGGAATTATATATATATATATATATATATATATTCTTCGAAAATCCTCGGACTAGTCAACACTGAAAATTTACATAAAATGAACTATGCTGACATCGACATAGCTAAACGCATTTTACAGCAGCGACTGCATTTTCTTGGACATGTTGTGGGAATGGATGAAAGTTCTCCTGCAAGAAAAGTGTTCGAAAATGATACCGAGGGAACTCGTAGAAGAGGAAATTTCGATGAAAAGACGAAGTAGAGAAAAATCTTTAAAAGTTTGGTGTACAAAAATAGATATGAGCACAAGATCAAATCGCATGAAATTCTAAAATATGTTCCGCCTTTGAATTTAACAGGTTAAGTAAGGAAGTTAGTTAACACATCAAAAATAAAATCCTGATGATATGTCTCTATGCAGAGTTGGCAAAATGTTAGTTCGAGTGATGATTAACTAACGAATAAAAAATTTATTGTGATTAACAACTAAAAATATTTGGTTGTAATCATAAGAATTTATTTCGATTAATTAGTCGTTATCATTAATCGTTAGTCGATGTTACAAAATATGGTACTTTTGGCTTCATTTGGAGGTGGAGTTCGCGGATAGGTTAATTCATTGATTGAAGTCATAATAAGTACAGGGAAGAAAGCAAACCAGAAAGCCAACGAAAAAATATAATAGTTTTTAGTTTCTGTTTTTTTTTTAATTCAAACTATATTTTTATTTTCCAAATATGAAAATTATTCTGTACAATGAAACTTATGACATAAGATTAATTTTAATTTTTTTACTCACAACTAAATTATGTTTTATTAATGAAACTAATTTAATCATGAATAATATAATCATGATTAATTTAGTTAGGATAAATTTAATCAAGAATAATATAATCATGATTAATTTAGTTAGGATTAATCTAATCAAAATTGACGAATCGATTAAAAAATTAATCGATTAATGCCAACTCTGTCTCTATGATATCAGAAAATTTCTTTTAAAACTGAACTATTACCCATCTCCTTTCGTGTAACTCAACACAGGAACATTTATCTTAAAGAAAACTATTGAAAATTTATTAAAGCACCTCAAATGCTCCATATGAAGACAAAATTAAGGTAAAAATACATAAGTGATTATCTTTTTCCGTTATTTTTGCACTTTTTCCTAATAAAAATGGAAAAGCATTTGAAAATATTTGTTCCTCTGCTTAGTCATCAGCTGCAATTGCTAAACAAGAATGAATTGCATACCAAGGGAGAGTGGAAACGGAAATAAAACAACTTTGGCAAAATATGTTAGCACTAAATACATGTTCATGTGAACTTGTGTTAATGTATGTATGTGTATGAGATAAAAAGTCTACTAGAGCAAGTTACAGTGAAAGTTTTTTTCCTGACTACTTTTTTTTACCCTTTTAGCAGGCAAAAGTGAAAAGTAGGAAAAAAGTAGCATAAACGCATATTGTGACCTAAAAAAGGTTGAAGTTTTGAGCAAAACGAACTAAAACCTAGTGAACATTTTGCACACTCACACAATTTTACAAAGTGTAAATTATATTTTTCAAGCGCTGGAGTAAAATAAAAAATTAAAATATCAAAACTGAATTCGTATTTGCTTTAGTTAAGGAGGTAGAGCAAAAATCTATTTAAAGAGGCTTGATAATGATGCAAGGGAAGGGGACTTTTTGCAAGAAGTTAAAAGTAATTCAATGGGATCTTTAAAAATGTATATTTTGAATAGAAATGAGGAATAATAAATGCTAAAGTACACTTAGAATTTAATTTAAAAAAAATGTGGATAATTTATGACATGTTTATTAAGTTGGTATCGAAATGAGTTTTGAAATATATATCCACTTAAATACTAAAAATGGGTCCAAATACGAGAATTGAAAATTTATAAAATTCGTATTTTATTTGACTTACTTACAAGATTGTCATCTACTTAAACACCCTAAAGGTTTCAAATGGAAAAATGATATAAGTATTATTTTTTTTTAACAAACTCTATGATAAACTTAAAATATTTGCCTTAATAAAAACTTCGTCATTCGTTATAATAAAGTGTTCGAAAATACTAACTTCCATTAGGGAAATAATTGAAAACTTAATTAAGCAAACTTTCGTCTATTAATATTGATTCGAATCTTCACTAATGGGAATAAAAGTTTGAAAATATTTTTTCTTTTTATATAAAGTTAAAACAAGTTATGTGAAGGAATGGTTGGGTAAAGTAGAATAAACAATTTTGTATGAAAGGGCTATTGTCATAGACTTAACCATAGTTAACAGTTCGATATTGTTTTATCAGCATGTTATAACAAAAGTTTATTCTAAATTAAGAGTTCATTAAAAATCGCCTAAAAAGGTAAAGAAGTTTCTGTAGAATAAAAAATTAGGAAATTTAAATTTTTCGTTGATATCCTTATCTATCTTCATGTCTTAATTAAACTCTTTGCCTTATCCTATGTCTTTTTTTTTTTTGTCTTTATCTATGTCATAATCAAATTTTTGTGTAAAAAAGATTATAAACTTAATATTTCGATAAAAACTCGTTTTGTAAACTTCGGTAAAAAAATCGTAAAATACTAAGTTTTTGAGATATCATAATTTTTTTCATATGAGTTTTTTACTATGTCAAGTTTTACAAAAAAAATTTTTTTATCTTTGACTTTTTTTCACTCTTCATTTAAAGCGTTTGATCTATCACTCATTTCATATAATAAACAAATCAAAATAATCCGCCTTTGTATCCCCTAATCAAGACTTTACTTTACTATAGCAATACTCTTCACAATTTCACTTACACTTTAAATTTGCTACACTCAAAGAATTAAGTAGGTATTTTTTTCATATACATTTTTTTAATTGATTGCAAATCAAAATCTGAAAAATTTTCAATAAAAATAAAAAATTTTTGAAAAGATTTCTATAAAAATATAATTTTTTTGGAAAAAGTTCTATATACAAATTTTTGAAAAAAAAAAATTGTATAAAAATAATAAATTTTTGAAAAATTTTCTACGAAAATAAGATATGTTTGAAAAATTTCAAAAATAGAAATTTTTTAAAAATTTTTTTATAAAAATAATAAATTTAAAAAAAAAATTCCTATAAAATAAGTAATTTAAAAAAATAAATCCTATTTATATAAATAAAAAAAATCTATAAAATTAAAAAAAAATTTTGAAAAATATTCTATAAAAATAAGAAATTTTAAAAAATTTCCTTTAAAAATAACATAATTTTTGAAATTTTTTATTTTATAAAAATTGTAAAGTTTTGAAAATTTTCCAATGAAAATAGATAATTTTTGAAAAATTTCATAACAAAAAAAAAATTTTTTTTTACAAGAAATTTCTGAAAAATTTCCTATAAAAATAAGACATTTTTAAAAAGTTTTCTATATAAAAAAGAAATTTTTTAAAAATTTCGATTAAAAGTAAGAAAGTTTTGAGAAATTTTCGATAAAAGTTAGAAATTTTTAAAAAATTTCCTATAAAATTAAGAAATTTTTGAAAAATTTCCAATAATAATAAATTTTTGAAAAATTTCCAATAATAATAAATTTTTTAAAAATTTCCTATAAAAATAACAAATTTTTGAAAAATTTCCTATAAAAATAAAAAAAGTTGAAAAAAATTCTAGAAAAAAAATAAATTTTTCAAAAATTTTCTATAAAAATAAGAAATTTTTGAAAAATTTCCTTTAAAAATAAAAAAATTTTAAAAAATTTCGTATAAAATTAAGAAATTTTTGAGAAAAATTTTAGAAAAAAAAAAAATTTTTAAATTTCCTTTAAAAATAAAAAATTTTTAAAAAATGTTCTATATATATCACTATTTTTTTAAAAAATTCCTATTAAAATAAGAAATTTTTGAAAAAATTTTCTATAAAAATAAGAAATTTATGAAAAAAAAATCCTATAAAAATAAAAAATTTTTTAAAAATTTCCAATAAAAATTAGATATTTTGGAAAAATTCCTATAAAAATAAGAAATTTTTGAAAAATTTCCTATAAAAATAAGAAGTTTTTGAAAAAAATAATAAGTTTTTAAAAAATTTCCTATAAAGATAAGAAATTTTTGAAAAAAAAATAATAAGTTTTTGAAAAATTTCCTATAAAAATAAGAAATTTTTAAAAAATTTTCTATATATATCACTAATTTTTGAAAAATGTCTTATAAAAATAAGAAATTTCCTTTCAAAATAAGAAATGAAAAAATAAGAAATTTTTGAAAACTTTCCTATAAAAATAAGAAATTTTAAAAAATTTCCTATAAAAATAAGAATTTTTTAAAAAATTTCCTTTTGAAAAAACTAACAATTTTTTTTATAAATTTTCTTTTAAAATAAGAAATTCTTAAATATTTCCTATAAAAATAACTTTTTTTAATTTTTTTTTATAAAAATTAGAAATCTTTGAAACAAAATTTTTGTGATAGATTTTCTATTAAAATAAGAAATTTTTGAAAATTTCTTATAAAAGTAAGAAATTTTTTAAATATTTTCCATAAAAATAAGATATTTTTTAAAAAATTTTCTATAAAAAAGAAATATTTGAAAAATGCTCTATAAAAATACGAACTTTTTAAAAAGTTTTCAATAAATATTAGAAATTTTTGAACAATTTCCTATAAAATTAAGAAATTTTTTAAAAACTTCTTATAAAAACAAGAAATTAAAGAAAAAATTCCTATAAAAATATGAAATTTTAAAAAAAATTTTATAAAAATAAGAAATTTTGGAAAAAATCCTATCAAAATAAGAAATTTTTGAAAAATTTTCTATGAAAAAAGGAAATTTTATTAAAAATTTCCTATAAAAATAAGAAATTTTTTAAACATTTTTTATAAAAATAAGAAATTTTTAAAAAATTTCTTATAAAAATAAGAAATTTTTAAAAAATTTCTATAAAAATAAGAAATTTAAAAAAAATTTCTTATAAAAATAAGAAATTTTTAAAAAATTTTTTATAAAAATAAAATAAAATATAAATAAAAAATATAAATTTCCCTATAAATAAGAAATAAGAAATTTATCACAAATTTCCTATAAAAATAAGAATTTTTTGCAAAATTTTCTATTAAAATAAGAAATTTTTAAAAAATTTCTTATAAAAATAAGTATTTTTTTTTAAATTTCCTTTTAAAATAAGAAATTTTTAAAATGTTTCTTTTTGAAAAATTTCTTATAAAAACAAGAAATTTTTTAAAGATTTTTTATCAAAATAAGAAATTTTTGAATAGTTTCTCATCAAAATAAAAAATGTTTAAAAATTTCCTATAAAAGTAAGAAATTTTTTAAAAAATTCCTATGAAAATAAGAAATTTCCTATAAAAATAAGAAATTTTTGAAAAGTTTCTTATAAAAATAAGAAATTTTTGAAAAGTTTCTTATAAAAATAAGAAATTTTTGAAAAATTTCCTATAAAAATAAGAAATTTTTGAAAAATTTCCTATAAAAATAAGAAATTTTTGAAAAATTTCCAATAAAAATAAGAAATTTTTGAAAAATTTCCTATAAAAATAAGAAATTTTTGAAAAATTTCCTATAAAAATAAGAAATTTTTGAAAAATTTCCTATAAAAATAAGAAATTTTTGAAAAATTTCCTATAAAAATAAGAAATTTTTGAAAAATTTCCTATAAAAATAAGAAATTTTTGAAAAATTTCCTATAAAAATAAGAAATTTTTGAAAAATTTCCTATAAAAATAAGAAATTTTTGAAAAATTTCCTATAAAAATAAGAAATTTTTGAAAAATTTCCTATAAAAATAAGAAATTTTTGAAAAATTTCCTATAAAACTAATAAATTTTTGGGAAATTTCCTATAAAAATAAGTAATTTTTAAAAAATTTCCTATAAAAATAAGAAATTTTAAACAAAATTTCCTATAAAAATCAGAAATTTTTAAAAAATTTCCTAAAAAAAAAATAAGAAATTTTAAACAATTTTGATTATAAAAATGAGAAATATCTGAAAAATTTCCTATAAAAATAAGAAATTTTTAAAAAAATTCGTATAAAACTAGGAAACTTTTGAAAAATTTTCCTATAAAAATAAAATTTTTGTTTAGAATTTTGTTATTAAAACAAGAAATGACTGTAATAATTTTTTGAGTGTAGAAGTATAATTTTGCTTTTACTTATAAGTTATAACGAACGTTTGATATTTTTGTTGTTTTTGATCGGAATTTATTAAGGTTTGTTATGGTTTTAGGCCTGTCTGTCTTTGAGACAAATCATTACTTTGATATTTGATGATAGAAATAATAAATATCCAGAAGAAAGGAAATCTACGCTCGTGTACATGAATGATGTAAGTAATACAATACATATTCAATTAGTGGTAAGAAATTTATGATAATAAAATTATATTTAATATGAAACACACGAAACTAAAATGTTTTAAGGCGCAAATTAGATATGCGTCTACTTAATGTTTAATATTTATTTGTGGCATTTTGTTTGGGTTTTAAAGATTTTGTGGGCAGAGTTACTTTAAAGATACTTGAATTGTATATAAAAACTTGTGACTTTTTTATTTATGCCACTAACTTTTACTTTTTTAAATTATTCAAAATTTGATATTATTTTAAACACCGTTTTTTCGGGCCACTTGTGGTTTAAAACATTTAACAGCCTTTTCCTTTTTGGTTGTGTTTTTTCATTTTCCAAATTAAAATTTTTGTAGCGTTAGTTACTTTTGACTTTAGTTGAGCTAATGCTGAGCGAACTGCCTCAGTTCGTTACCACTGGGGATGTATAAATTTCAACAACATCAACTAAAGGATAAGCCCTTTTAACACATGTACTTAGTAACACTTGCATACATCCATACAAACAAATTTCTGAATTTTTAATACTTAATCACATACATATGTATAATATATTTTGTATACCCTGTAAGTGTATCCCAGCAAACATTAAGACAAAAGTTCAACACTTTTGGGGCTATTTTTTTAAATCCTAATGTTGACATATAGCAATAGTCAAAAAAACGTATTTTAAAAAAATAATTTTTGTTGATATAAGTTTTTTTTAAACAATCCTTGTTTGTTATTATACACAAAAAAAACTATGAAGTTTTTCAATATCGGAATGTGTGCTGGGCAATTTATGAGAAAACTTCGTGTGAGCTTTTTTGGTGGGAAATTTTCTTGTTTTTTCAATTTTGTTTTTGTAAATATGTTTTTAATTACCTCCACTGACATCATCTTTATCATCATTATCCAGCTGACTAATGATGAATGAAATTAATATAAAATAAAACATTATAAAAGGGCAATTAAATAGCCATTTTATAATGATTTTAACAATTTTTAAATACTTTAAGGAAATTTTTCATTTCCTAGATAAAAAAGAAACTTTTAAAAATTTTTCTATAGAAATAAAAAATTTTCCTATAAAAAAAGAAATTAAAAAAAAAATCCTATAAAAATAAGAATTTTTTGAAAAATTTGCTATAAACATAATAAAGTTTTTAAAAATTATCTATAAAAATAAGAAATTTAAAAAAATTTCTTATGAAGATAAGAAATATTTAAAATATTTTCAATAAAAATGAGGAATTTTTGAAAAATTTTCTTTAAAAAAAAAAAATATTTTGAAAAATTTCCAATCAAAATAAGAAATTTTTGACAAATTTCCTACAGAAATAAGAAATATTTCTATAAAAATGACAAATTTTTTCAAATTTCCTATAAAAACAAGAAATTTTTTCAAATGTCCTATAAAAAGAATTTTTGAAAAATTTCCTACTAAAAATAAAAAATTTTTGAAAAAATTCCTATAAAAATAAAAATTCAAAAATTTTAATATGAAAAGAAGAAGAAATAAGAAATTTTTGAAAAATTTTCTATAGAAATAAGAAATTTTTGAAAAATTTCCTATAAAAAAAAAAATTTTTGAAAAATTTCCTATAAAAAGAATTTTTAAAAAATTTCCTATAAAAATAAGAAATTTTTGAAAAATTTCCTACGAAAATTTGCTATAAAAAAATAAATTTTTGAAAAATTTCCTATAAAAATAAGAAATTTTTAAAAAATTTTATATAAAAATAAGAAATTTTTGAAAAATTTTCTATAGAAATAAGAAATTTTCGAAAAATTTGTTATAAAAATTTTCTGTAGCAATAAGAAATTTTTGAAAAATTTCCTATAAAAATAAGAAATTTTTGATAAATTTGTTATAAAAATTTCCCATATAAATAGGAAATTTTTGAAAAATTTCCTGTAAAAATAGAAAATTTTTGAAAAATTTCTTATAAAAATGAGAAATTTTTTAAAACTTTCCTATAAAAATAAGAAATTTTCAAAAAAATTCCTATAAAAATATGAAGTTTTTTAAAAATTTCCTATTAAAATATAAAATTGTTGAAAAATTTCTTATAAAATATAAGTAATTTTTGCAAAATTTCTTATAAAAATAAGAAATTTTTGAAAATTTTCTTATAAAAATAAGTAATTTTTGAAAAAGGTCTCATAAAAATCAGAAATTTTTGAAAAACTTCTTATAAAAATAAGAAATTTTTGAAAAATTTCTTATAAAAACAAGTAAGAAAGCGCTATAGTCGGTCAAGCCGACCATACGATACCCTTCACCACTAAGGTCAAAGGTGTTATTTTTCCTGTATAAAGACAAATATTTCCTAAATTTTGCCATCATACAAACATTTTCTCAAAACGTATATATTCAACCTGTTTCCGTCATTTGGACTTATATGAGAGCTAGGGTCAAATGTGAACCGATTATCTCGAAATTTGGCAAATTGATTACAGTAGTTACAAAAATTATGTATGCAAAAAATAAACTCAAAATTTTCATTATCTTTAGATTTACGAGCGTTTTAGTGATTTTTTGTCTCATTTAGTGCGTTTTTGAAGAAGAGTTTGTATGGGAGCTATGGTCAAATGTGGACCGATTTCAACGAAATTTGGTACAGGGATTTAGGTTTACATAAGCAGTATCTGTTTTAAATTTCATGAAAAAATATTGAAATTCGTGGCCAATATAGCAATTCCGGGAAGTGGGACCTATGGGAGGTACCATAAATAATGGACCGATTTTGACCAATTTCAATAGCCATGGTCCCATTATCAAAAAAATTATCTGTGCCAAATTTCATCAAATTATCTTTAGAATTGCGACCTGTAGTTTGATTACAAGGTTTACATGGGGGTCCAGCCAGCCAGCCAGCCAGACGGACGGACGGACGGACATCGCTAAATCGACTCAGAAAGTGATTCTAAGCCTATTGGTATACTAAAAGATGGGTCTAAGAAGATTTTGAAAAATTTCTTATCAAAATAAGAAGATTTTAAAAAAATTCTTTTCAAAATAAGAAGATTTTGAAAAATTTCTTATCAAAGTAAGAAATTTTGCAAAATTTCTTATCAAAATAAGAAATTTTTGAAAAATTTCCTATAAAACTAGGAAATTTTTGAAAAATTTCCTATAAAATAGGAAAGTTTTTAAAAATTTCCTATAATTATAGGATATTTTTGAAAAATTTCCTATAAATATAGGATATTTTTGAAAAATTTTCTATAAAAAGTTGTTTTTTTTTTTTAATTTCCTATAAAAATAAGTAATGTAAGATAAGAGATTTTTAAAAAATTTGCTTTAAAAGTAAGACATTTTTGAAAAACTTTCTATAAAAATAAGGAATTTTTGGAAATTTCCAACAAAAATAAGAAATGTTTGGAAAATAACTTATAAAAATAAGGCATTTTTGAATAATTTCCCAATAAAATAAGAAATTTTAAAAAAATTTCTTATAGAAATAAGAAATTTAGAAAAATTTTGGAAAAATTTTGAAAATTTTCGTATAGAAATATAAATTTTTGTGAAATTTCCTATAAAAATAAGAAATTTTTGAAAATTTTCTTATACAATTTATTTTTAATTCCATATAAAAATGTGAAATTTTTTCAATTTTTGGTTTGTTTAGAAAATTTATAAAAATTTGATCCTAAAAATTTTTTAATCCTTATTGTTGAATATTTAAAATTTAAAATAAATATTTTTGTGTCCTTCTTCTTTTCCAATGTTAAATTCCTTTCACTTTCGTTCAAGTTGAAATTTAATGATTCAATATATTTTCAATACACTTTTGTTGTCCCTATCATCAACACCAATCGCAAAATAGTTCTCAACTTATACATCAATTTTATTTACTGCAACACAACATCGCCTTGTTATCCCGCTCAGAGAGCTATACACATGTAAAAACTAGCATGTAAAAAGTTATCCTTTTGCACATGCAGTTGTTTTCGACAATCCGTCGAGGTTGTTCAACTCTCGTGTATTGTAAATTTTTCACTAGCTCCTCCGAGTGAGTACATAAAATCGAAGGATTTACAAGGAGTAAATAAATGTAAGAAAGAAACTATTGTAACATGTTATCCTTCAATAGATAGAAAAAGGATTTATTCAACTTCTACATGAATAGTTACAAGATTTTTGTCTTTTGTGTTAAAATAAACAGAAACATAAAAAAATGCTATAAATTATTTTTGTTACAATGTTTTGACAAAATCAATTGAATTGAAAAAATGTTTTAAAAATATTTTGATTTACTCGAGTGTATAAAGATATTTTCACGTTTTTTTCTGATAAGACTTAAGAATTTTGAACTTAATTTGTTGCTTTTATTAATGATTTGAAAAAAATACTAAAGAAGTTGAATTGTTTTAGTTTTATATAAAAGTCATAATTTAATTTTGATTAATTATTTAAGGAAAATTGATATTTTTAAAGTCATTTGTTTAAATGTGTGCATGTATATGCATATGTCTATGTGTGTTTACATTAAGGTCTCTTTAGCACTCCATTAAATTCAATGACAAACCACATTTATGTAAATATTTGAGTGAAAACCACACGAAACATTATGTAATTAAATATTTAATAAAGTTTTCAATCTTTGTCGACTTTAACTTATAAATAACAGACTTTCTTCTCGTAATAATAAACATTTTAATTCTTAAACCCCTAATCAAATTGTGTTTTATGATATGAAGGAACAATAGAAGGAGTAAGTCAAAATCATTTTACGCCCACAAAATATTACTAATTTAAGATATGGATCAAACTAAAACTAAAACAAACAAAACAACAAAACTTGACTTAGCTACATTTTGCTAATTAAGTTCTCATTGTTTTAAACTAATTGTAAGTTGTGAAGTTAAGACAATAGGACAATAACCTCAAAGAGTTTTATAATGGGTAATACAAGTGTTCATAGTTTAAGATTAAGGAATATTAAGAAATTTAAAGGTTTTATAGAACCAAATTTTTAAAAATAAGAAATTTTGTTATCCCACAGAAACGAAATTTTTCAAAAATTTTCTTAAAAAAGGACAGTTTTGAAAAGAAGAAAATAAATTTTTAAAAATTCCGAAAAACGAAAAAAAAACGAAATTTTAAAAAAAAACTTTCTTATTTTTATAGATTTTTTTTCAAAATTTCTTATTGCTATAGAATATTTTTCAAAAATTACTTATTTTTTATGAACTTATTCAAAAATTATGTTTCTTAAAGTAATTTTTCAAAAATTTCGTTTCTAAGGAAAATTTATAAAAAATAAGAAATTTTTGAAAAACTGCCTATAAAAATAAGAAACTTTTAAAAAAATTTCCCAAATACAAATATAAAATTTTAAAAATTTATGAAAAATTAAAAATTTTTAAAAAATTTCCTATAAAAATAAGAATTTTTTGAAAAATTTCCTATAAAAATAAGAAATTTTTGAAAAATGTCTTACAAAAATAAGAAATTTTTTGAAAATTTTCCTATAATAATAAGAAATTTTTGAAAAATTTCCTATAAAAATAAGAAATTTTTGAAAAATTTCTTATAAAAACAAGAAATTTTTGAAAAATTACATATAAAATTTTTTAAAAATTTCCTATAAAAATAAGAAAGTTTTGCAAAATTTCCTTTAAAAATTAGAAATTTTTGAAAATTTTTTTTTATAAAAACAAGAAATTTTTGACAAATTTCCTATAAAAATAAAAAATTTTTTAAAAAGTTGCTTTAAAAATAAGAAATTTAAAAAAAAATCATTTTTTAAAGAATTTCATGCAAAAATTAGATTTTTTCATTTGCTCTTAAAACTGTCAATTTTTAAAAAAAATCTTTAAATAAGAATTTTTCAAAAATTTCCTATAAAAATAAGAAATTTTTGAAAAATTTCCTGTAAAAATAAGAAGTTTTTGAAAAATTTCCTATAAAAATAAGAAATTTTTGAAAAATTTCCTTTATAAAAAAGAAATTTTTTATCAAAATAAATTTTTTTTTAAAATTTCTTATAAAAATAAGAAATTTTTAAAAAATTAACTATAAAAACAAGAATTTTTTGAAAAATTTCCTTTTAAAACAAGAAATTTTTGAAAAATTTGCTATAAAAACAAGAAATTTTTGAAAAATTTTCTGTAAAAATAAGAAATTTTTGAAAAATTTCCTATAAAAATAATAATTTCCTAAAAATATAAAAAATTTTTGACAAATTTCCTATAAAAACAAGAAATTTTTGACAAATTTCCTATAAAAACAAGAAATTTTTAAAAAAATAAATTAAAAAAAAAAAATTTCTATAAAAATAAAAAATTAAAAAAAAATCTTGTAAAAATAAGAAATTTTAAAAAATTTCTTATAAAAAAGGAAATTTTGAAAAAATAAGACATTTTTGAAAAATTTAATATAAAAATAAGAAAATTTTGAAAAATGTCCTATAAAAATAAGAAATTTGTAAAAAAATTTCTATATAAAAATTAAATCTTTGAAAATTTTCAAAAATATAAAATTTTAATTTCTATAAAAAATATACGAATTTTGAAAATTATTCTAGAAAAATAAGAAACTTTTCTACAAAATATTTTTTTTTTGAATTTCCTTTAAAAATTAGAAATTTTTGAAAATTTTTTTTGTAAATATTATTATTAGGAATGTTCGAAAATTTTCCTAAAGAAAATAAATTTTGAAAAAAAAACGAAAAATTTCCTTAAAAACCAAAATTTTTAAAAAAATTTCCTTAAGAAACGAAATTTTTGAAAAATTTTCTAAAGAAACAAAATATTTGAAAAATTCGTTAAGAAAAGAAATTTTTGAAAAATTTCTTTAAAAACGAAATTTTTGAAAAATTTCTTTAAGAAACGAAATTTAAAAAAAAATTTCCTTAACACGAAATTTTAGAAAAATTTTCTTAAGAAACAAAATTTTTGAAAATTTTCCTTAAGAAACGAAATTTTTTAAAAATTTCCTTAGGAAACGAAATTTTTGAAAATTTCCTTAGGAAACGAAATTTTTGAAAATTTCCTTAAAAAACCAAATTTTTGAAAAATTTCTTTAAAAAACGAAATTTTTGAAAAATTTCCTTAAGAAACGAAATTTTGACAAAATTTCCTCAAGAAACGAAATTTTGACAAAATTTCCTCAAGAAACGAAATTTTTGAAAAATTTCCTTGTGAAACGAAATTTTTGATAAATTTCCTTAAGAAACGAAATTTTTGAAAATATTCCTTAAGAAACGAAATTTTTGAAAATATTCCTTAAGAAACGAAATTTTTGAAAATATTCCTTAAGAAACGAAATTTTTGATAAATTTCCTTAAGAAACGAAATTTTTGATAAATTTCCTTAAGAAACGAAATTTTTGATAAATTTCCTTAAGAAACGAAATTTTTGAAAAATTTCCTTAAGAAACGAAATTTTTGAAAAATTTCCTTAAGAAAGGAAATTTTTGATAAATTTCCTTAAGAAACGAAATTTTTTAAAAATTTCCTTAAGAAACGAAATTTTTGAAAAATTTCCTTAAGAAACGAAATTTTTGAAAAATTCCTTAAAAACTTAATTTTTGAAAAATTTCCTTAAGAAATGAAATTTTTGAAAAATTTCCTT
Source organism: Stomorhina lunata (assembly GCA_933228675.1). Taxonomy (NCBI): domain Eukaryota; kingdom Metazoa; phylum Arthropoda; class Insecta; order Diptera; family Rhiniidae; genus Stomorhina; species Stomorhina lunata. The sequence continues at coordinate 103,810,987 of OW121743.1, read as the reverse complement.
AAGAAACGAAATTTTGACAAAATTTCCTCAAGAAACGAAATTTTTGAAAAATTTCCTTAAGTAACAAAATTTTCCAAAAATTTCCGTCAGAAACGAAATTTTCCAAAAATTTCCTTAAGAAACAAAATTTTTGAAAAATTTCCTTAAGAAACAAAATTGTTGAAAAATTTACTTAAGAAATTAAATTTTTGAAAAATTTCCTTAAGAAACGATATTTTTGAAAAATTTCCTCAGGAAACGAAATTTTTGAAAAATTTTCGTTAAGAATTCCTGAAAAATTTCCTTAAGAAATTAAATTTTTCAAAAATTTCCTTAAGAAACAAAATTTTTAAAAAATTTCCTTAAGAAACGAAATTTTTGAAAAACTTCCTTAAGAACAGAAATTTTCCAAAAATTTCTTTAAGAAACGAAATTTTTGAAAAATTTCCTTAAGAAACGAAATTTTTGAAAAATTTCCTTAAGAAACGAAATTTTTGAAAAATTTCCTTAAGAAACGAAATTTTTGAAAAATTTCCTTAAGTAACGAAATTTTCCAAAAATTTCCTTAAAAACGAAATTTTCCAAAAATTTCCGTAAGAAACGAAATTTTCCAAAAATTTTCTTAAGAAACAAAATTTTTGAAAAATTTCCTTAAGAAACAAAATTTTTGAAAAATTTCCTTAACACGAAATTTTTGAAAAATATTCTTAAAAAAATATTCTTAAAAAATATTCTTAAAAACGAAATTTTTGAAAAATTTCCTTAAGGAACCAAATTTTAGAAAAATTTTCTCAAGAAACAAAATTTTTGAAAAATTTCCTTAAGAAACAAAATTTTTGAAAAATTACTTTAAGAAACTAAATTTTTGAATAATTTCCTTAAGAAACGTAATTTTTGAAAATTTCCTTAAGAAATTAAATTTTTGGAAAATTTTCTTATGAAATTAAATTTTTGAAAAATTTCCTTAAGAAACGAAATTTTTGAAAAATTTCTTTAAGAAACAAAGTATTTGAAAATTTAGGAAAGGAAATGATTCCAAATTTTCTTTAAAAAATTGAATTTTGGCAAAATTTTCTTAAGAAATTTTATTTTTCAAAAAATTCCCTTAAGAATAATTTGGATTGAAAAATTTTCATAAGAATTTTTCAAAAATTTTTTTTAGTATTGGAAAAAATGGGAAAGCTAACATAAAGTTAAATATTTTTCTTAATTTTTATTAATTGTCTTTTGATTTATTTGCAAAAAACAATTTCTTATTTCTACAATCTAATAATCCAGCAACTCCTTATAAATTAGCCTTTTCACCCCTCCAAACACCTAAAGGAAAATTGGTGTCCAAGGCTTAAGTACCTGGGTTAAATCAGATTAAATAATAAAATAATAAAATACAAGAAAGGAAATTTATTAAATTAATTTATTGCCAGAGATATTTATTAATATAATTCTATAAATACGTAGGAATATCAGAATTTATTAGATATCAACAGAAAGAAACAACTAAATGAAATAGAATACCTAAATAAAAGTAAGAAAAAATAAGTCAAGAAAATAGATAAATAAATAAATAAATCCTGCTAATAACATTTAATATTAACACTTTTTTATGGCAGCAAAAAGATTTATTACAACTGACACAAAAACTCGAGCAGGACAACGAATATCCTAGATATAAAAGTTGGTGTTTCTAGAAACAGACAGATACCCAGGAAAAACATTTCAACTCAAGATAAAACTGAAGCCCTTAAATTTAAGGTAAATCAAGTTTACGTTCTTTATAATTTAAGTAAAATAAATATTTTCTCATTTAAACAAATGTATATGGCCTAAAGGCAAAACCAAGACGAAATTCTAAACATTAACTCATGTCAGACATTTCACAAAATATGGAGACAGACACCTACAATTGAAGCTATGTAAACCGCAAAACACATAAGAACAGACTAGACCAGGCCACTCAAACAGACATTCCTTCATTCGTCCTTTCACTCGCATCACATAAATTATGGCTGTGCTACCGCTAGTGCTTCTACTCGAAGTTGAGTGTGAGTGAATATGTGAGAGATTTGATGTTTAGGGTTTCTGCTGCTGCTGTTCATTCGTTAACTTGTGAAATGCCTTCGCAATCGCAATGAATAAATATTTAACAAGAGAAAAGTGAATTGTATCCTTAGGCCAACAAATGAAAAATTACAAAAGTGACCAAAGGAGCATAAAGGACACATTTACATTTAAGTAGATTAGAAACATCAATTTGCTGCTATCACACCGGCAGTTGGGTTAAATGGATTAAAACGATTCAGTGAAGGAATTGAGCTATGCCTGAAAGCAACACAAAAAGGTTCAGCTCAAATTGAAAAAATCTGGATGAAAATCAATCGTCAAAAGATAATTTATGTGAGTTGGTAATCAAGGAAGAGGTGTTTTGATAAGAATAAAAATAATATAAAGGAAAAACTTGATAAATTAATAGAAATATATACCTAGAAATAGAAATAGGAAATTTCCAAAATATTTCGCTTTATAAAAAAAATTCTCAACATTTTTTGTTTTTTAAAGAAATTTTTTAAAATATTAATATTATTAATAAAATTTTTTAAAAATTCAATTTTTTAACAAATTTCTTTTCTAAGAAAATTTTGACAAACAATTTTTTTTGTTAAGAAAATTTCACTTCTTAAGAAAATTTTGCCAAAATTCCATTTCTTAGGCCATCAAGTTATCAAAATTTTATTTCCTTAGAAAATTTTGACAAAATTTCGCGTCTTTAAGAATGTTTTGCAAAATTTCATTAATTTGTGAAATTTTGACAAAATTTTCTACAAAAATAAGAATATTTTGAAAAATTTCTTTTCTATAAAAATTTAAAATTTTTGAAAATTTTAATATAAAAATTAGAAATTCTTTTAAAATTTTCTATAAAAATCAGAAATTTAAAAAAAAAAATTCTTATAAAAATAAGGAATTTTGGCAAAATTTTTTATAAAAATAAGAAATTTTCGAAAAATTTCCTATAAAAATAAGAAATTTTCGAAAAATTTCCTATAAAATTAAGAAATTTTTGAAAAATTTCCTATAAAAATTAGAAATTTTTGAAAAATTTCCTATAAAAATAAGAAATTTTTGAAAGCTTTCCTATAAAAGTAAGAAATTTTTGAAAAATTTCCTATAAAAATTAGAAATTTTTGAAAAATTTCTTATAAAAATAATAAATTTTTAAAAAATTCCTATAAAAATAAGAAATTTTTGAAAAATTTCCTATAAAAATAAGAAATTTTTGAAAAATTTCCTATAAAAATAAGAAATTTTTGAAAAATTTCCTATAAAAATAAGAAATTTTTGAAAAATTTCCTATAAAAATAAGAAATTTTTGAAAAATTTTCTATAAAAATAAGAAATTTTTGAAAAATTTCCTATAAAAATAATAAATTTTTAAAAAATTCCTATAAAAATAAGAAATTTTTGAAAAATTTCCTATAAAAATAAGAAATTTTGGAAAAATATCTTATGAAAATACGAAATTTTTGAAAAATTTCCTATAAAATAAGAAATTTTTGAAAAATTTCCTATAAAAATAAGAAATTTTTGAAAAATTTTCTATAAAAATAAGAAATTTTTGAAAAATTTCCTATAAAAAGAAGAAATTTTTGAAAAATGTCCTATAAAAAGAAGAAATTTTTGAAATATTTCCTATAAAAAGAAGAAATTTTTGAAAAATTTCCTATAAAAATAAGAAATTTTTGAAAAATTTCCTATAAAAATAAGAAATTTTTGAAAAATTTCCTATAAAAATAACAAATTTTTGAAAAATTTCCTATAAAAATAAGAAATTTTTGAAAATTTTCCTATAAAAATAAGAAATTTTTGAAAAATTTTCTATAAAAATAAGAAATTTTTGAAAAATTTCCTATAAAAATAAGAAATTTTTGAAAAATTTCCTATGAAAATAAGAAATTTTTGAAAAATTTCCTATAAAAATAAGAAATTTTTGAAAACTTTCCTATAAAAGTAAAAAATTTTTGAAAAAATTTTTATAAGAATAAGAAATTTTTGAAAAATTTCCTATAAAAATAAGAAATTTTTAAAAAATTTCCTATAAAAAGAAGAAATTTTTGAAAAATTTTTTATAAAAATAAGAAATTTTTGAAAAATTTCCTATAAAAATAAGAAATTTTTGAAAAATTTCCTATAAAAATAAGAAATTTTTGAAAAATTTCCTATAAAAATAAGAAATTTTTGAAAAATTTCCTATAAAAATAAGAAATTTTTGAAAAATTTCCTATAAAATAAAAATTTTTAAAAATTTTCCAATAGAAATAAGAAATTTTTGAAAAATTTCCTTTAAAAATAAGAATTTTTTGAAAAATTTCCTATTAAAATAAGAAATTTTTGAAAAATTTCCTATAAAAATAAGAAATTTTTGAAAATTTTCCAATAGAAATAAGAAATTTTTGAAAAATTTCCTTTAAAAATAATAAATTTTTGAAAAATTTCCTATAAAAATAAGAAATTTTTGAAAAATTTCCTATAAAAATAAGAAATTTTTGAAAAATTTCCTATAAAAATAAGAAATTTTTGAAAAATTTCCTATAAAAATAAGAAATTTTTGAAAATTTTCCCATAGAAATAAGAAATTTTTGAAAAATTTCCTTTAAAAATGAGAAATTTTTGAAAAATTTCCTATAAAAATAAGAAATTTTTGAAAAATTTCCTATAAAAATAAGAAATTTTTGAAAAATTTTCTAGAAAAATAAGAAATTTTTGAAAAATTTCCTATAAAAATAAGTAATTTTTGAAAAATTTCCTATAAAAATCAGAAATTTTTGAAAAATTTTCTATAAAAATAAGAAATTTTTGAAAAATTTTTTATAAAAATAAGAAATTTTTGAAAAATTTCCTATAAAAATAAGAAATTTTTGAAAAATTTTCTATAAAGATAAGAAATTTTTGAAAAATTTCCTATAAAAATAAGAAATTTTTGAAAAAGTTCCTATAAAAATAAGAAATTTTTGAAAAATTTCCTATAAAAATAAGAAATTTTTGAAAATTTTCCTATAAAAATAAGAAATTTTTGAAAAATTTCCTATAAAAATAAGAAATTTTTGAAAAATTTCCTATAAAAATGAAATATTTTTGAAAAATTTCCTATAAAAATAAGAAATTTTTGAAAAATTTCCTATAAAAATAAGAAATTTTTGAAAAATTTCCTATAAAAATAAGAAATTTTTGAAAAATTTCCTATAAAAATAAGAAATTTTTGAAAATTTTCCTATAAAAATAAGAAATTTTTGAAAAATTTCCTATAAAAATAAGAAATTTTTGCAAAATTTCCTATAAAAATAAGAAATTTTTGAAAAATTTCCTATAAAAATAAGAAATTTTTGAAAAATTTCCTATAAAAATAAGAAATTTTTCAAAATTTTTTTTATAAAAATAAGAAATTTTTGAAAAATTTCCTATAAAAATAAGAAATTTTTGAAAAATTTCCTATAAAAATAAGAAATTTTTGAAAAATTTCCTATAAAAATAAGAAATTTTTGAAAAATTTCTTATAAAAATAAGAATTTTTTGAAAACTTCATGTAAAAATAAGAATCTTTTGAAAATTTTACTATAAAAATAGATATTTTTGAAAAATGTCTTCAAAATTAAGAAATTTTTGAAAAATTTCCTATAAAAATGAGATTTTTTTGAAAAATATCTTACACAAATAAGAAATTTTTGCAAAATTTTCTATAAAAATGAATATTTTTGAAAAAGTTCATATAAAAATAAGAAATTTCTTAAAAAAAAGATTTTTTTAAATTTTTTATATAAATACGAAATTTTTAAAAATTTTCTATAAAAATATAACTTCCTATAAAAATAAGATCCTTAAGAAATTTCCCATAAAAATAAGACAAAAAATCCTATAAAAATTAAAAAAATTTTGAAATTTTTTTTCAAAAAAGTAAGAAATTTTTGAAAATTTTTGAAAAATTTTCTACAGAAATTAAAAATTTTGAAAAATTTGATATAAAAATAAAAATTTTTGAAAAATTTCCTATAAAAATAAGAAATTTTTGAAAAATTTCCTATAAAAATAAGAAATTTTTGAAAAATTTCCTATAAAAATAAGAAATTTTTGAAAAATTTCCTATAAAAATAAGAAATTTTTGAAAAATTTCCTATAAAAATAAGAAATTTTTGAAAAATTTCCTATAAAAATAAGAAATTTTTGAAAAATTTTCTATAAAAATAAGAAATTTTTGAAAAATTTCCTATAAAAATAAGAAATTTTTGAAAAATTTCCTATAAAAATAAGAAATTTTTGAAAAATTTCCTATAAAAATAAGAAATTTTTGAAAAATTTCCTATAAAAATAAGAAATTTTTGAAAAATTTCCTATAAAAATAAGAAATTTTTGAAAAATTTCCTATAAAAATAAGAAATTTTTGAAAAATTTCCTATAAAAATAAGAAATTTTTGAAAAATTTCCTATAAAAATAAGAAATTTTTGAAAAATTTCCTATAAAAATAAGAAATTTTTGAAAAATTTCCTATAAAAATAAGAAATTTTTGAAAAATTTCCTATAAAAATAAGAAATTTTTGAAAAATTTCCTATAAAAATAAGAAATTTTTGAAAAATTTCCTATAAAAATAAGAAATTTTTGAAAAATTTCCTATAAAAATAAGAAATTTTTGAAAAATTTCCTATAAAAATAAGAAATTTTTGAAAAATTTCCTATAAAAATAAGAAATTTTTGAAAAATTTCCTATAAAAATAAGAAATTTTTGAAAAATTTCCTATAAAAATAAGAAATTTTTGAAAAATTTCCTATAAAAATAAGAAATTTTTGAAAAATTTCCTATAAAAATAAGAAATTTTTGAAAAATTTCCTATAAAAATAAGAAATTTTTGAAAAATTTCCTATAAAAATAAGAAATTTTTGAAAAATTTCCTATAAAAATTAGAAATTTTTGAAAAATTTCCTATAAAAATAAGAAATTTTTGAAAAATTTCCTATAAAAATAAGAAATTTTTGATAAATTTTCTATGAAAAGAAGAAATTTTTGAAAAATTTCCTATAAAAATTAGAAATTTTTGAAAAATTTCCTATAAAAATTAGAAATTTTTGAAAAATTTTCTATAAAAATAAGAAATTTTTGAAAAATTTCTATTCTTCCTGATAGATATTTTAAAAATTTTATTTTTTTTAAGAAAATTTCGACAAAATTTATTTTTTTATATTTCTGCCTAACAAAAATGCTATCTTTGTTAATTGGCAATTTATTTGTTCTATTTTTATAATACAAACAAATCCAAATTTATTTGCATTTATTCCCTTTATTTCTTTCGAATTATTTTTGCATAAAGTTAAAGTTTAATCCCTAATAACGATACTCAAGTGAAAATGGCAATTAAGGTCCTAAAAAAAACTTATTTATTTTTAAAAATTTTTACTTAAATTTATCGTTTTATTAACAACTTAACAAAACAATGCAACAAAAAACGCCAAGTGATTTTTCTTATTTATTTAAGAGAGTTTTAAATTACTTTTGTTTTTAAATTTGTTCATCAGCATTTATTTCTTTATTTCTTTCTTTCCTTCCATACCTAAATGATTTTGCTACCATTAGTTTATTTATATTCGAGCAGAAGCTGTAATCAAACTTGGGCCATGAAAAGGAATTTCTAAAATCAAAACGGATTTAAATGTTGAAAACAGGACGAAGAGTCGAAGAAACACGAACTCGTATTAAAGGGAAACTTTGTTTAGTTCGTCCGCTAAACTTTGAGGAAAACAAAACGTTTACGTGGAATAATAATTTAAGTAGGGAATTCTGAAATGTTCATGTTTTTTACTTTGCTCTAATTTACACAAATATTAATACACTTGAACATGAGTACATACACGTGTTCACACAAACAACGATAATAGAGTCGAGTTAAAGAAGATTTTACTTTTGAACAAACATCGAAATGCTTGTAGAGTGTAAGACCAGGATTGCTTTTAAATACCCAATGAACAAATTTAAAAGAACCTTAAAAAAATTTCTCGAAAATTTCTCTAAACATAGAAATTTATTCAAAACTCTCTTAAGTAATTAAATTTTGCCAACATTTTCTTAGAAATAAAATTTTAGCAAAATTTTCTTGAAAAAAAAAAATCATTTAATTGTGTCAACATTTTCTTAAGAAATTAAACTTTGTCAAAATTTTCTTAACAAATGAATTGTTCACTAAAAATTAATTTTGTTTTTATTTCTAATAAATGTACTTAAGTAATTCTGAAAGAAACGAAAGCTTAAAAAAAAGAAATTTTATCAAAATTTCCTTAAGAAATAAAATTATAGATAAATTCCTTAAGAAACTAAAATTTAAAAATTTCTGTAAGAAACCAAATTTTGTCAAATTTTATTAAGAAAAAAATTTTGTTAAAATTTCCTTACCGAAAATTTTTTTTTATATAACTACAAAATTTTTATAGAAAAAAAAAAATAGGTTTTATTTGAAAATATAGACAGATTTTAAATTATTAAAAGTTTCCTAAAGAAATGAAATATTTTTGCAAAATTTTCTAGAGAATCAAAAAAAAATTTCTATAGAAAATATTTTATATTCCGAATATTTTAGGTAAACAATTTTGTATACACCGAAAATTTTTTATATACCGAAAAATTTTCTATAGAAAATTTTTTATATACCGAAAAATTTTCTACAGACAATTTTTTATATACCGAAAAATTTTCTATAGAAAATTTTTTATATACCGAAATTTTCTATAGAAAAAGTTTTATATGCCGAAAAATTTTCTATAGAAAATTTTTTATATACCGAAAAATTTTCTATAGAAAATTTTTATATACCGAAAAATTTTGTAAGAAATTTTTTTTATGTTTTTTTTTTGTTTTTATTTCTAATAAATGTACTTAAATAATTCTGAAAGAAACGAAAGCTTAAAAAAAGAAATTTTATCAAAATTTCCTTAAGAAATAAAATTATAGATAAATTCCTTAAGAAACTAAAATTTAAAAATTTCTGTAAGAAACCAAATTTTGTCAAATTTTATTAAGAAAAAAATTTGTTAAAATTTCCTTACCGAAAATTTTTTTTATATAACTACAAAATTTTTATAGAAAAAAGTAGGTTTTATTTGAAATATAGATTATTAAAAATTTCCTAAAGAAATGAAATATTTTTGCAAAATTTTCTAGAGAATCAAAAAAAAAAAAAAATCCTATAGAAAATATTTTATATTCCGAATATTTTATGTAAACAATTTTGTATACACCGAAAAATTTTCTATAGAAAATTTTTTATATACCGAAAAATTTTCTATAGAAAATTTTTTATATACCGAAAAATTTTCTACAGAAAATTTTTTATATACCGAAAAGTTTTCTATAGAAAATTTTTTATATACCGAAAATTTTCTATAGAAAATTTTTTATATGCCGAAAAATTTTCTATAGAAAATTTTTTATATACCGAAAAATTTTCTATAGAAAATTTTTTATATACCGAAAAATTTTCTATAGAAAATTTTTTATATACCGAAAAAATTTTTATAGAACATTTTTTATATACGGAAAAATTTTCTATATAAAATTTTGTATATACGGAAAAATTTTCTATATAAAATTTTGTATATACGGAAAAATTTTCTATAGAAAATTTTTTATATACGGAAAAATTTTCTATAGAAAATTTTTTATATACCGAAAAATTTTCTATAGAAAATATTTTATATACCGAAAAATTTTCTATAGAAAATTTTTTATATACCGAAAAATTTTCTATAGAAAATTTTTTATATACCGAAAAATTTGCTATAGAAAATTTTTTATATACCGAAAAATTTTCTATAGAAAATTTTTTATATACCGAAAAATTTTCTATAGAAAATTTTTCTTATACCAAAAAATTTTCTATAGAAAATTTTTTATATACGGAAAAATTTTCTATAGAAAATATTTTATATACCGAAAAATTTTCTATAGAAAATTTTTTATATACCGAAAAATTTTCTATAGAAAATTTTTTATATACCGAAAAATTTTCTATAGAAAATATTTTATATACCGAAAAATTTTCTATAGACAATTTTTTATATACCGAAAAATTTTCTACAGACAATTTTTTATATACCGAAAAATTTTCTATAGAAAATTTTTTATATACCGAAAATTTTCTATAGAAAAAGTTTTATATGCCGAAAAATTTTCTATAGAAAATTTTTTATATGCCGAAAAATTTTCTATAGAAAATTTTTTATATACCGAAAAATTTTCTATAGAAAATTTTTATATACCGAAAAATTTTGTAAGAAAATTTTTTTATGTTTTTTTTTTTGTTTTTATTTCTAATAAATATACTTAAATAATTCTGAAAGAAACGAAAGCTTAAAAAAAGAAATTTTATCAAAATTTCCTTAAGAAATAAAATTATAGATAAATTCCTTAAGAAACTAAAATTTAAAAATTTCTGTAAGAAACCAAATTTTGTCAAATTTTATTAAGAAAAAAATTTTGTTAAAATTTCCTTACCAAAAATTTTTTTTATATAACTACAAAATTTTTATAGAAAAAAGTAGGTTTTATTTGAAATATAGATTATTAAAAATTTCCTAAAGAAATGAAATATTTTTGCAAAATTTTCTAGAGAATCAAAAAAAAAAAAAAAATTCCTATAGAAAATATTTTATATTCCGAATATTTTATGTAAACAATTTTGTATACACCGAAAAATTTTCTATAGAAAATTTTTTATATACCGAAAAATTTTCTATAGAAAATTTTTTATATACCGAAAAATTTTCTACAGAAAATTTTTTATATACCGAAAAATTTTCTATAGAAAATTTTTTATATACCGAAAAATTTTCTATAGAAAATTTTTTATATGCCGAAAAATTTTCTATAGAAAATTTTTTATATACCGAAAAATTTTCTATAGAAAATTTTTTATATACCGAAAAAATTTTTATAGAACATTTTTTATATACGGAAAAATTTTCTATATAAAATTTTGTATATACGGAAAAATTTTCTATAGAAAATTTTTTATATACGGAAAAATTTTCTATAGAAAATTTTTTATATACCGAAAAATTTTCTATAGAAAATTTTTTATATACCGAAAAATTTGCTATAGAAAATTTTTTATATACCGAAAAATTTTCTATAGAAAATTTTTTATATACCGAAAAATTTTCTATAGAAAATTTTTCTTATACCAAAAAATTTTCTATAGAAAATTTTTTATATACCGAACAATTTTCTATAGAAATTTTTTCTTATACCAAAAAATTTTCTATAGAAAATTTTTTATATACCGAACAATTTTCTATAGAAATTTTTTCTTATACCAAAAAATTTTCTATAGAAAATTTTTTATATACCGAACAATTTTCTATAGAAATTTTTTATATACCGAACGATTTTCTACAGAAAATTTTTTATATACCGAAAAATTTTCAATGGAAAATTTTTAAAGACCGAAAAATTCTTATATATCGAAAATTTTTCTATAAAATTTTTGACAAAATTTCATTAAGAAATTTTTGACAAAATTTTCTTGAGAAACAAAATTTGACAATATGTTCTTAAGAAGCAACATTTTGACAAAATTTTCTTAAGAAAATGAAAATTTTGACAAAAATTCATTAATAAATGAAATTTTGACAAAATTTTTTTACGAAACGGAATTTTGTTAAAATTTCCTTAGAAAACGAAATTTTACAACATTTTCTATTACAATTAATTTTACAGAATTTCTCTATGAAACGAAATTTTTTCAAAATTTTCCTAAAAAGGAAATTTTACAAAATTTTCTTAAGAAACGAAATTTTGTTAAAATTTCCTTAAGAAACAAAATTTTGTTAAAATTTCCTTAAGAAATGAAATTTTGTTAAAATTTCCTTAAGGAACGACATTTTGAAAAAAATTCCCTGAAGAGACAAAATTTTGAAAAAATATTCCTTAAGAAATTCATTCTATTAAATGAAATTTTACAGAATTTCCTTAAGAAACGAAATTTTGACAAAAATTTCCTTAGAAAATTAAATTTTGCCAAAATTTTCTTAAGGAACAAAATTTTGTCAAAATTTCCTAAAGAAACGAAATTTTATAAAATTTTATATTAAATGAAATTTCAGAGAATTTCCTTATGAAACGAAATTTTGACAAAATTTTCTTAAGAAACGAAATTTTGACAAAATTTCCTTAAGAAACGAAATTTTGACAAAATTTCCTTAAGAAACGAAATTTTGACAAAATTTCCTTAAGAAACGAAATTTTGACAAAATTTCCTTAAGAAACGAAATTTTGACAAAATATCCTTAAGAAACGAAATTTTGACAAAATTTCCTTAAGAAACGAAATTTTGACAAAATTTCCTTAAGAAACGAAATTTTGACAAAATTTCCTTAAGAAACGAAATTTTGACAAAATTTCCTTAAGAAACGAAATTTTGACAAAATGTCCTTAAGAAACGAAATTTTGACAAAATTTCCTTAAGAAACGAAATTTTGACAAAATTTCCTTAAGAAACGAAATTTTGACAAAATATCCTTAAAAAAGATTTTTTTACAAAGTTTCCTTAAAAAATACAATTTTGACAAAATTTTCTTAAAAAATTAAATTCTTTTAAAATTTCCTTAGAAACGAAATTTTGTTAAAATTTCCTTAACAAACAAAATATTGTTAAAATTTCCTTAAGAAACGTAATTTTATTAAAATTTCCTTAAGAAACGAAATTTTGACAGAAGTTCTTTAAGAAAAGAAATTTCGACAAAATTTTCTTAAGAAACGAAATTTTGACAAAATATCCTTAAAAAGATTTTTTTTACAAAGTTTCCTTAAAAAATACAATTTTGACAAAATTTTCTTAAAAAATTAAATTCTTTTAAAATTTCCTTAGAAACGAAATTTTGTTAAAATTTCCTTAACAAAAGAAATTTTGTTAAAATTTCCTTAAGAAACGAAATTTTGACAGAAGTTCCTTAAGAAACGAAATTTTGACAGAAGTTCCTTAAGAAACGAAATTTTGACAGAAGTTCCTTAAGAAACGAAATTTTGACAAAATTTCCTTAAGAAACGAAATTTTGACAAAATTTCCTTAAGAAACGAAATTTTGACAAAATTTCCTTAAGAAACGAAATTTTGACAAAATTTCCTTAAGAAACGATATTTTGACAAAATTTCCTTAAGAAACGAAATTTTGACAAAATTTCCTTAAGAAACGAAATTTTGACAAAATTTCCTTAAGAAACGAAATATTGACAAAATTTCCTTAAGAAACGAAATTTTGACAAAATTTCCTTAAGAATCGAAATTTTGACAAAATTTCCTTAAGAAACGAAATTTTGACAAAATTTCCTTAAGAAACGAAATTTTGACAAAATTTCCTTAAGAAACGAAATTTTGACAAAATTTTCTCAAAATTTCGTTTAAGATTTCAGATTTAGATTTTGTCAAAATTTTGATTCATTTTTATTATATTTTGAAATTTTTAATTTGTCGCTTTATTTTGCTTATTGGGTTTCTTCATAGATGTACCTACTGTTCCTTGATTTTGCTTAATACGAGTAGTTAAATGGTTCTGCCTTTTTATTAGCAGTTATATTTATGTAGTTGTTGTCGTCGTTGCTTTTGTTTTCATTATTCAAATGTCATTAGCATAAAAGCCTAATTTGGTTACACTGTTTACTTCTAGTCCTTCTAAATGGTTGACTTTAATAGCACAATGGGATTATATGCTAGATTTTCAGAAAACAAATGAAATAATAAAGTAAATCTAATATGATAGTCATATTAAGCCTTTAGAAATTGTTTCTAAATTTTATTTTGACTCTATTTTTAACCCTTATGCCCCATTGTGCAAATTGTGTATGTTAATGTAATCACAAGTGTATGCCTTGTATGTAAAATATACAGAGATTACGCACTCATTGTGAACCTTCAGCGGCTGGCAGTTAGTTTTGTTCTTATTTGTATTGAAAAGTTTCCAAAATTTTCAAAACATTCCGAATGTGGGTATGTTTGTTTGAATCCCCTCCAATACAAAGTGTATTTCAGTGTCTTTTTGTTTATGTTTTTTATCACTTTGTTAAGTTGAAAACTTTTAGCTACAATATAAATGACTTTAAATTTTTTTGTTGTTGTTGAAGTTTTTCTTTTTTTTTCATAGGCATTGGCGCCACGAGCAAAATGTTCAATGACCGATTTTCGTTGTTATGAAAACAAGGGGATGATTTCTAAACAATCTGATAACATCAAAGAAGTTTATGTTAAAAGAAACAAAAAAACAATATTGTAAAAATATTTAAATTAGTTTAAAACTATGAATTTACCCATAATGAATATTTTAAACATTTTCATAAATCTATTAAAATTACAGTGCCCCACTGTTCGCAGAAAGTTATTTTTAAAAATAATTTTTAAAAATACTTTTAAATGGTACTAGTCATTTTCTTTTAGTTCATGATGCCTTTTTCAAAGTCTTCATGTAAAGTTGAAATTAAAAAATTGTGCAAACCCACGCATTTATCTCAAACAAAAGTTTTCACAAAAAAGCGAAATCTTTTGGAATCGAAAGACAAAAAAATACGTTTTACATAAGCAACCATTTGCTTAACGAATAGAATAATTTATTAAAATTTTCCCTTTTTCATCCTTTGTTTAGACGCTTTTCTTTAAGAATAATCAAAGCAGCTAGAAATAAAAAAAAGAAAAACCTAAATGCAGAGATTTGTGAAAAATACCCATTAGTTTGAAAATATACTTAAACTGGAATAGATTTGCTAAAATTTCGTTTATCGAAAAATTTTGAAAAAATTTATTTTCTTTACAAAAATTTGAAAAAAATTTTATTTCTTTAGAAAATTTTCAGAAAATTTTATTTCTTTAAAAAATTTTGCCAAAATTTTGTTTCATCAGGGAATTTTGACAAAATTTCGTTTCTGTAGAAAATTCTACTAAATTTTCATTTCTTTTTCAAGGAATTTTGACCAAATTTCGTTTTCTACGAAATTTTGACAACATTTTCTTTAATTTGAAAATTTTACCAAAATCAGTTTCTTTAGGAAATTTTACCAAAATTTCGTTTCTTTAGGAAATTTTTTCAAAATTTCGTTTCTTTAAGAAATTTTGCCAAAATTTCGTTTCTTTAGGAAATTTTGCCAAAATTTCGTTTCTTTAGGAAATTTAGCCAAAGTTTCGTTTCTTTAGGAAATTTTGACAAAATTTCGTTTCTTTAGGAAATTTTGCCAAAATTTCGTTTCTTTAGGAAATTTTGCCAAAATTTCGTTTCTTTAGGAAATTTTGCCAAAATTTCGTTTCTTTAGGAAATTTTGTCAAAATTTCGTTTCTTTAGGAAATTTTGTCAAAATTTCGTTTCTTTAGGAAATTTTGTCAAAATTTCGT
The DNA here is from genome assembly GCA_933228675.1 of Stomorhina lunata. Classification (NCBI taxonomy): domain Eukaryota; kingdom Metazoa; phylum Arthropoda; class Insecta; order Diptera; family Rhiniidae; genus Stomorhina; species Stomorhina lunata. The sequence goes on along the minus strand of OW121743.1, from coordinate 103,795,603 downwards.
TTCTTTAGGAAATTATGCCAAAATTTCGTATCTTTAGGAAATTATGCCAAAATTTCGTTTCTTTAGGAAATTTTGCCAAAATTTCGTTTCTTTATGAAATTTTGCCAAAATTTCGTTTCTTTAGGAAATTTTGCCAAAATTTGTTTCTTTAGGAAATTTTGCCAAAATTTCGTTTCTTTAGGAAATTTTGCCAAAATTTCGTTTCTTTAGGAAATTTTGTGAAATGTTTGTTTCTTAAAGAAATTTTGACAAAATTTTGTTTTTCAAGTAAATTTTAACAAACATTTCGTTTCTTTGAAAAAATCTGAAACATTATTTACAAAAAAAAACTTCTAGAAGCATATCCCCTTCTAACTGCTTGGTTTCTTACATATGCATGTATTTTGTGTGTCTGTGCTGCAACATTTTATTTATGTATGTATTGAAAACATGAATAACGCCTGTAAAAAATAGTGTATCTTAAATCTTTGTGTAAAATATTACAAAAAAAATTTTTTTTAGTTGCAAAATTTACATTGAAAACACACAAAAAATGTTCATGGTTAGAATTGTTCTACTTAGTGTGAATGCTAAGAACAATGTTTCTATCGTAAAACATTCACAACCCCAATATTGTCTATTTTAACAATACCATCCTCTTGATTGTTCGTGAATTCGTAAAACCTTGCTCCTAACCTTGTGTTACAACTACTTGTAAGGCAATACATCTTATCCTTGAAAGAGGAATAACCCGGCATGAAATGAATGATCCTTATTCCAAATACTTAAAGTAAATTCAAAGGCTTTTGAGATTGTTTTTGAGATTTAGGAAATTTTTCAATAGAAAAATTATTTTACCAAAAAATCAATAGAAAATTTGTATGTACCCAAAAATTTTCAATAGAAATTTTTTAATATACCGACAAGATTTCTATACAAAATTTCTTATTTGAAAAAAATTTCTATAGCAAACAATTCCTTAAACAAACGAAATTTTGCCAAAATTCCTTAAACAAACAAAATTTTGCCAAATTCCCTAAACGAAATTTTGGCAAAATTTCCTAGAGAAACGAAATTTTGGCAAAATTTCCTAAAGAAACAAAATATTGGCAAAATTTTTGATATACCGAAAAATTTTCTATAGAAAATTTTTGATGTACCAAAAAATTTTCTATAAAAAATTTTTGATATACCGAAAAATTTTCTATAGAAAATTTTTGATATACCTAGAAATTTTCTAGGTACAGAATAAAAATTTCGGGAGAATAAAAATTTTCTATAGAAAATTTTTGATGTACCGAAAAATTTTCTATAGAAAATTTTAGATATACCGAAAAATTTTCTATAGAAAATGTTTGATATACCTAAAAATTTTCTATAGAAAATTTTTATTCTACCGAAAAATTTTCTATAGAAAATTTTAGATATACCGAAAAATTTTCTATAGAAAATTTTTATTCTACCTAAAAATTTTCTATAGAAAATATTTGATATACCGAAAAATTTTCTATTAAAAATTTTTGTTACACCGAAAAACTTCCTTTAGAAAATTTTTGATGTACCGAAAAATTTTCTATAGAAAATTTTTGATGTACCGAAAAATTTTCTATAGAAAATTTTTGATGTACCGAAAAATTTTCTATAGAAAATTTTTGATGTACCGAAAAATTTTCTATAGAAAATTTTTGATATACCGAAAAATTTTCTATAGAAAATTTTTGATATACCGAAAAATTTTCTATAGAAAATTTTTGATATACCGAAAAATTTTCTATAGAAAATTTTTGATATACCGAAAAATTTTCTATAGAAAATTTTTGATATACCGAAAAATTTTCTATAGAAAATTTTTGATATACCGAAAAATTTTTTATAGAAAATTTTTGATGTACCAAAAAATTTTCTATAGAAAATTTTTGATATACCGAAAAATTTTCTATAGAAAATTTTTGATATACCGAAATATTTTCTATAGAAAATTTTTGATATACCGAAAAATTTTCTATAGAAAATTTTTGATATACCGAAAAATTTTCTATAGAAAATTTTTGATATACCGAAAAATTTTCTATAGAAAATTTTTGATATACCAAAAAATTTTCTATAGAAAATTTTTGATATACCGAAAAATTTTCTATAGAAAATTTTTGATATACCGAAAAATTTTCTATAGAAAATTTTTGATATACCGAAAAATTTTCTATAGAAAATTTTTGATATACCGAAAAATTTTCTATAGAAAATTTTTGATATACCGAAAAATTTTCTATAGAAAATTTTTGATATACCGAAAAATTTTCTATAGAAAATTTTTGATATACCGAAAAATTTTCTATAGAAAATTTTTGATATACCGAAAAATTTTCTATAGAAAATTTTTGATATACCGAAAAATTTTCTATAGAAAATTTTTGATATACCGAAAAATTTTCTATAGAAAATTTTTGATATACCGAAAAATTTTCTATAGAAAATTTTTGATATACCGAAAAATTTTCTATAGAAAATTTTTGATATACCGAAAAATTTTCTATAGAAAATTTTTGATGTACAGAAAAATTTTCTATAGAAAATCTTTAATATACCGAAAAATTTTCTATAGTAAATATTTGATATACTGAAAAATTGTCTATGGAAAATTTTTGATGTACCGAAAAATTTTCTATAGAAAATATTTTATGTAACTAAACATTTTCTATAAAATTTTTTTACATACCTAAAAGTTTTTAATAGAAATATACCGAAAATTTTCTATAGAAAATCTTTAGTCTACCGAAAAATTTTCTAGGAAAATTAAATGCCTACAATTTTTTAATGAAAATCTTAAATATACCGAAAATTTTTCTACAGAAAATTTTATTCTACTGAAAAATTTTCTTTACAAAATTTTTACCTTACCATAAAATTTTTCTAAATAAAGTAGAATTTTTTCAAATTTTATAGCAAATTTTAAATATACCGAAAAATTTTCTATAGAAAATTTTTAAAATACCAAAAAATTTTCTATAGAACATTTTTATGTACTAAAAATATTTCATAGAAAATTTTTCATAGAAAAAATTTTTTGGTATATAAAAATACTGGAAAAAATTTTTTTTATAAAAAAAAATTTTTTTTTTAATTTTTATTTTATTGAAAAATTTTAAAAGGCAAATTTTTGTGTAGGAAAAAATTTTGGTGTTCAAAATTTTTCATACAAAAAAGTCGAATTTAACAAAGAATTGTTTTGCTAAAAATTTACAGTAGAAAAATTTTAATAGATAGATATGTAGAGAAATGTTTATTATAAAAATTTTTCTGAAAAAATTGTTATACCATAAATTTTTGTATTAATAAAATTTTGTATGGAAGAATTTTCTATAGTAAAATTATTTACATATAAAATTTTATTTACACAAGTTTTTCTGACTAACAAATTTAATGAAAAATTTTTTATATTGGATAATTTTGTATACCAAATTAATCCAAAAATAGTTCCTAATGCCTTTATAACCTTCAGTATTTGTTTTTATTCAAAACCGGAATATTTTTAGCTCGTTTTTATTATGCAATAAATAGTTTTCTAAACTTAGTCTTAGGCTAATTTTTTTCGTTATCTTAATCCCTAATAATGTGAGGGATATAATTTAAGAAAATTCAAATTTGTTATTGGAGAAATTCAAAGATTGACTAAGTAAAACTTTCTACATTATTTTTCTTTTATTGATCTTTCCTGTTTCTTATTATGGCTAATATTTAGTAATTGTTTACTTCCAATTTTCTTTCGGACTATTAATTCGTTAACAAAAACAAGAAAAACTTACGCAACAAAAGTAATGTACAAATATTATACAAAAAATAGTTTTTTTGTTTGGCCATTTTTGCCAAGAGTTTCCTTGAGAAAACAATTAACAATTACATATTTCGTTTCTTTTTTTTTTTCTCCATTACTTTCAATTTCTATAAGATTAAGGCTTTTTTTGTTTGCTCTTGACCTTTTTTTGTTGCTACCCAGAAGGATAATGACTTTTGTCATGATCTCTTTTTGTAATTGTATGAGCTTCTTTCGTCCAACTTTTGGTAAACCCTTTTTATGCGGGAAAGCTCTTTTGTTGTGATTTAAGGTAGTTTTTGTATTGTCCTTTTTATTTCAATTCGATTGTATTGTATAATAATGTGTGTTTGAAAGATTCTTTCCCAAAGAATCTGTCTGTAAAGATAAGTTTTTGTATAAGAAAATTTTATTTGTTGTTAAAACTATATGGAGGTAAAATGTGTGTCTTAGAATTCTAAAGATAGTTTTAACAAAAACGATAATACTTATGTGTGTATATACGTATGTATGTGTGTGTTCTCAATAAAGTACCAAAACATTTTCATGGTTATTTATCTATTGTTTGCGCTTTTTTTTCAAAGCCAAAGAAAGATCTTAAAATTTCTATGGGACATCGTAAAATGGCCTTTTTACAGTACAAGGTTAATTTGCAAGACGTTATATGGTTTATATTGTATTCGTATTTGTAGGAATACACGCAAAAATGTCTGACATTTTTCAACAGATTAAAAAAGGTTTTCCAAAAAGGTCATAGTTATTTCTTAAGAAAAGGCCAATTTGATATATTGAAAAGGTTTAAACTTAAACTGAATTAAGTGCAAATATTTTAAAGGATTAGATTATAACAATTTCAAAGTAGTTTTGCATAAAATCAAAATGGTTTTAAGGGAACACATAAATTGGTTTGCCAAGAATAATTTGAGATTAAGTTTATTTATGCCAATACCTAATTCAGTTTTCAAATTCCATTAAGATTAGTAGAAAATTGAGATACTAAGCATTTAAAAGAAATTATTCTAATATACTGGAGCGATTTCAGAAATTAAAAAATATGTTGGAAAAATCGACATATAAAATTAATTATTTACGCAAGTTTTTTATGACGAAACATTGTTTATGAAAAAAAATATATTTCGGATATTTTCAGAAAAAAAAAAAAAAAAATACCAATGTTGGAAAAATTTACATAAAATAACTGTGGCAATAAGGAAAAATAACTTTAGTCTGATTTTTTTGGTTTTGCAGGAGAGCAGTTTTAAATTTTGAAATAAATTTTTAAAAACTAGTGAAATAATTGAAACTTTGAGCATTAGTACTTTAGAATATGGAGATTTCAAAAAAAATATTTTCGATCAAAAAATTTTTTTATAAATAAAATTAACCGACAATTTTTCTGTAAAAAAACATAACCAAACATTTTTCACTATAACAATTTTACATTAAATATTTGAACCGAAATTTTTTTATACAAAAAATTTTGATCGAAAATTTTTCAAGAAAAAATTTTAACCAAAAATTTCTTTTATAAAAAATTTTAACCAAAAATTTTGACGGAAAATTTTCCTATAAAAACTTTACCCGAAAATTTCTTTTATAAAAAATGTTACCCAAAATTTTTTTTGAAAAAATTTTAGCCGAAAATTTTTCTATAAATGTTTTAACCGAAAATTTTTCTATCAAAAATTTTAACCGAAAATTTTTCTAACAAAACTTTTTATCAAAAATTTTTCTAACAAAACTTTTTATCAAAAATTTTTCTATAAAAATTTTTAATCGAAAATTTTTCTATAAAAATTTTTAACCGAAATTTTTTCTATAAAAATTTTTGACCGAAAATTTTTCTATAAAAATTTTTAACCGAAAATTTTTCTATAAAAATTTTTAACCGAAAATTTTTCTATAAAAATTTTTAATCGAAAATTTTTCTATAAAAATTTCTAACTGAAAATTTTTCTATAAAAATTTTTAAACGAAAATTTTTCTATGAAAATTTTTAACCGAAAATTTTTCTATAAAAATTTTTAACCGAAAATTTTTCCACAAAAAATTTTAACCGAAAATTTTTCTACAAAAAATTTTAACCGAAAATTTTTCTATAAAAAATTTTAACCGAAAATTTTTCTATAAAAAATTTTAACCAAAAATTTTTCTATAAAAATTTTTAACCAAAAATTTTTCTATAAAAATTTTTAACCGAAAATTTTTCTATAAAAATTTTTAACCAAAAAATTTTCTATAAAAATTTTTAACCGAAAATTTTTCTATAAAAATTTTTAAACGAAAATTTTTCTATAAAAATTTTTAACCTAAAATTTTTCTATAAAAATTTTTAACCTAAAATTTTTCTATAAAAAATTTTAACCGAAAATTTTTCTATAAAAAATTTTAACCGAAAATTTTTCTATAAAAAATTTTAACCGAAAATTTTTCTATAAAAAATTTTAACCGAAAATTTTTCTATAAAAAATTTTAACCGAAAATTTTTCTATAAAAAATTTTAACCGAAAATTTTTCTATAAAAAATTTTAACTGAAAATGTTTCTATAAAAAATTTTTAACGAAAAATTTTCTATAAAAATTTTCAACCGAAAATTTTTCTATAAAAATTTCTAACCGAAAATTTTTCTATAAGATTTTTAACCGAAAAATTTTCTATCAAAAGTTTTAACCGAAAAATTTTCTATCAAAAATTTTAACCGAAAAATTTTCTATCAAAAATTTTAACCAAACATTTTCCTATAAAAATTTTTAACAGAAAATTTTTCTTTAAAAATTTTTAATCTAAAATTTTTCTCAAAATTTTGAACCAAAAATTTTTCTATTAAAAATTTTAACCGAAAATTTTTGTATAAAAATTTTTAACCGAAAATTTTTCATTTGGGAATTAATTATTCGAAGTTTAGAACTAATTGAAAATTTAGGTTAAAAATTTTTATAGACAAATTTTCGGTTAAAAATTCTTATAGACAAATTTTCGGTCAAAAATTTTTATAGAACATTTTCGTTTAAAATTTTTTATAAACAAAATTTTCAGTTAAAATTTTTTACAGAAAAATTTTTGTTTTTTAACCGAAAATTTTTCTATAAAAATTTTTAACCAAAAATTTTTCTATAAAAATTTTTAACCGGAAATTTTTCTATAAAAATTTTTAACCGGAAATTTTTCTATAAAAATTTTTAACCGAAAATTTTTCTATAAAAATTTTTAACCGAAAATTTTTCTATAAAAATTTTTAATCGAAAATTTTTCTATAAAAATTTCTAACTGAAAATTTTTCTATAAAAATTTTTAAACGAAAATTTTTCTATGAAAATTTTTAACCGAAAATTTTTCTATAAAAATTTTTAACCGAAAAATTTTCCACAAAAAATTTTAACCGAAAATTTTTCTACAAAAAATTTTAACCGAAAATTTTTCTATAAAAAATTTTAACCGAAAATTTTTCTATAAAAAATTTTAACCAAAAATTTTTAACCAAAAATTTTTCTATAAAAATTTTTAACCGAAAATTTTTCTATAAAAATTTTTAACCAAAAAATTTTCTATAAAAATTTTTAACCGAAAATTTTTCTATAAAAATTTTTAACCGAAAATTTTTCTATAAAAATTTTTAACCTAAAATTTTTTTATAAAAATTTTTAACCTAAAATTTTTCTATAAAAAATTTTAACCGAAAATTTTTCTATAAAAAATTTTAACCGAAAATTTTTCTATAAAAAATTTTAACGGAAAATTTTTCTATAAAAAATTTTAACCGAAAATTTTTCTATAAAAAATTTTAACCGAAAATTTTTCTATAAAAAATTTTAACCGAAAATTTTTCTATAAAAAATTTTAACTGAAAATGTTTCTATAAAAAATTTTTAACGAAAAATTTTCTATAAAAATTTTCAACCGAAAATTTTTCTATAAAAATTTCTAACCGAAAATTTTTCTATAAGATTTTTAACCGAAAAATTTTCTATCAAAAGTTTTAACCGTCTTTAAAAGCTTTGGATTATCGCCCTGCATTCCCTGACTCACTTCACTTTAAATTTTAATAGCCAAAAATCGAAAACAAAATATTTATATCGAAATTTAAAAAAAGAAATTGTTAAAAGATTTTGTTACAATTCTTATATTGATTTTTGAAAATATTCTGTTATTATATTTTTGAACTGATACATTTCTCATTAGAATTTGTATATACCAAGTTTCTTTTTTTACATCTACCTCATATTACTATCGATTTAACTGAAAATTACCTTAAAAATAAATGAAAGTTTAATGGTGCCATTAAATAACAAGAAAGAGTGTTATATTCGGCTGTGCCGAATCTTATATACCCACCATCAAGTTGTGTTAAATTTAGAAACATATCTCATATATCTACGAGGCTGCAGCAAATTCAAAACGTGGACCAAATTGGAAAAAAGTTGTTACGCTAGTTGGTATTGTTGGTAAAATATTTGGAATAACTTCGGTTGCAGTAGCTTTAAAGTTCAACATTCAAAAGTGTGTAAGTGGTTTCCCTAGTATTTATTTAATTTGAAAAAAATTCGTTATCGTAACCGGGTATGGTTTTACATTAATAAGTTGTTAAATACTTTTCGTTTAGCTTAATATTAAGTTAAGATAAAGAAGTTGATAGTAATACGACAGGTCCATATATTTTGTTAGGAGTTCCTAATGCATCTACCATATACATAATCTTAATATGCTGCTTGTACTTCCGAATCATTTTGATTGTAGATATAAAAAAGGGGATGTAATATAAATATATAAGAATTATAGCCAAATGTTGACCGATTGTAACAAAATTTCACACACTGGCTGGTATTTATACAGGGCTTATTCTTGCAAAATTTAGTGGCAATAGCTGTCACAGCTTCTAATTTAATAGCTTTTAACTGGTCCTTGCTAAACATTTTTTGGTTTCCGGGAGTGTTTTTTATATGAAAGCTATAGTCAAATATGGACCAATTCCTATAAAATTTGATATACTGACCAATAGTTGCATAAAACTTTGCTATACTAAATTTAGTCGTCATAGCTATCACAATTGTACTCAATTTATCAGCATTTATGTGTTTCCCGGGGCGGGGTTATATGGGAGCTCTAACTAAATGTGAACCGATTTCGCCCATTTTCAGTACACAACTTTTGCTACATATCGGAAATACTTTTGTAAAATTTTGTCTCTCTAGCTTTTGTAGTTAAGGAGCTGTCGCGCTTTTATCTGACGGACAGACGGACATAAATCTCCTTTTCTTTTTGTATTTTTGGGTTTCTGTAAGTTTTTTATATGGGAGGTATGGTCAAATGGTGACCGATTGTAACAAAATTTTGCACACTGACTGGCATTCACATAAGACTTCCTTTTGCAAAATTTTGTTGCTGTAGCCCTTTCAGTTAAGGCGCTATCGCGCTTTTATCTAACGGACAGACGGACATAAACCCCCTTTTCTTTTTGTATTTTTGTGTTTCCGTAAGTTCTTTATATGGGAGCTATGGTCAAATGGTGACCGATTGTGACAAAATTTTGCACACTGGCTGGTATTCACATAAGACTTATTTGTGCTAAATTTGGTGGCGAAAGCTATTATATTTTAGCATTTATTGGCATTTAAGTGAATTTCAGGTGGAATTTTGGCTGTTTCCGTATGTTTTTTATATGGGAGCTATGGTTAAATGTGAACCGATTTCGATGAAATTTTATATGCTGCCTAGTGCTTATGGAAAACTTCTAGATACCAAATTTTGTCATCATAGCTATTATAATTTGTCAGTTATTAGCAAATAAGCGACTAGTCTTGACGAGGTTATACGGGAGCTATGGTCAAATGTTAACCGATTTTGCCCAATTTCAATAGCAAAATTTTCTCATAAATGAAGAATGTTTTTGCTAAGTTTCAGTGAGCTAGCTCTTTTCGTTTAGGCGTTATCGTGATTTCAACAGACAGACAGACAGACAGACAGACGGACAGACAGACGGACAGACAGACGGACATCGCTCAATCGTCTTAGAATTTCATAAGGATTCAGAATATATATCGTTTTTGATTTTTGAGCCAATATTAAGGAAATTACAAACGGAATGACAATCTCAATATACCCCCATTCTTTTTGATGGTGGGTATAAAAAAAATAATAAAGCTCTCAAGTTCATTCACTCTGGGGTTTCTTGCCTTAAACGCAAATACTTTTTAAATAGCAACAACATCAGCAAACAATGACTGCAAAATTACCGCAATTGTTCTAACCACTTGCCATTGTAGTGGCAAGTAAATACACTAACACAAGACTATAATCGTAAGAGTATTAGTAAGAAGGTAAGTGTGTATGTATGTATATGAGACTCTGTGTTAACGCTGAATGTAAGTAAAAAGGTAGTTAAAATCATAAATAGTCCTTAAACATAATTACCATTGGCTTTTATTCCTTGTTCTAGATGTTTACTAAGAACTTTTCTTCTTTTTTTTTTTTGATTTGAATGTATTTATCTGCACGTGTAAGTGTTGGACAAACACAAGCAATGATGGGACAACAACCTCAGTAGTGCTAATGTATGGGTGCTGCCTTAAAGTTGTTGACAACATTCAACCATTTGTTGCAGTCCTGGTAAGAACTAAATAGTATTTCAGATGCAACTACAAATCCATTTAAGTATCATTACAAAACATTACTACAGACAAACATAAGTTGTAAACTTCAGTCTTTAAATATAGAACTGCTGCTATTGCTGCAGCTTAATAAATATTTTAACATCTCTTCTACTCTTGCTACTAGAGAGGAAAAGCTAATGGAGTTTCTTTTTTTATTTTCTTCTGGTTTTCTTATTCTTATTCTAAAACGTCTGAACGTTTAACTATAATGAGGGTGTTTCAACACTATTCACAATACTTTAAGTGTTTAAGACCATTTTTAAAGTTTTTCTACTAAAACAAAATAGTTTTATGGCAACATTAAAGCTCAGTTTTTCCTCTTTTAACTATTTAAAGCATTTTCTAGAATTTTAGTATGAATATACCATCCTAATAGCTCCCAAATGATTGGGGTGTTTAAAGAATTTATATCTGTCTTTTCATTTGTAATATTCATTACACGTACTAAATATTTATGCTTGATTCTTAGGAGGGTGCTGAAATAATCTGGTATTATATAAATACTAAAATATCTATACCCTAAATATTGTTAAATATTATTTTGTCCATTATATGCAATAACATAAATATTTTGACATAAATATCACCTGGTCTTTGCTTCTGACTATTACACTGTTGGCTATAAATGTTTATAATGTTTATGGACAATAATCTCCATATTTACTTATGCACCTGATACTAACACTTAAATGTTGTTAGTCCTTAAAGTTATAAGACGATGACCGCAAGAATGATTTGAAACAGGGACCGAAAATAGCTATTACTCTTGAATTTATGATTATGAAAAGCAACCTCAAGGAAATGTCGGAGAATAAAACCAAGTATACCATTTTGATAGTCTTGGACCAATATTTTAATAAAATACGATGCTTTTTAAAAATCTGATTTTTATTTTTTAGAAAAAAAATAACAGTTATTGTTTTATTTTTATTTTTTCGAGCAAAAATAAAAGTTATTTTTTGACTTTTATTTTTTCGAGCAAAAATAAATGTTATTTTTTCACTTTTATTTTTCGAGCACAAATAACAGTTATCTTGACTTTTATTTTTTCGAGCAGAAAAAAAAAGTTATTTTTTTACTTTTATTTTTTCGAGCAGAAAGAAAAGTTATTTTTGTATTTTCAACCCCAATTATGATTGCAAACATCAACACCATTAATTTTTGAGCATATGCATACTATTTTTACAGAAAAATTATCTTTGTTTGAATAAATAAATTTAAATTTAATTTTAATAAATAAAATGAATTTATCATGAATTTAAGCAAAAATAACTTTTATTTCCGCTCGAAAAAATAAAAGTCACAAAAAAAACTTTTATTTCTGCTTGAAAAAAAGTCAAAAATAACTATTATTTTTGCTAAAAAAAAAAAAAACAACAGACAGACGGGCAGACAGACAGACAGACAGACAGACAGACAGACAGACAGACAGACAGACAGACAGACAGATAGACAGATAGATAGATAGACAGACAGACAGACAGACAGACAGACAGACAGACAGACAGACAGACAGACAGACAGACAGACAGACAGACAGACAGACAGACAGACAGACAGACAGACAGACAGACAGACAGACAGACAGACAGACAGACAGACAGACAGACAGACAGACAGACAGACAGACAGACAGACAGACAGACAGACATGGCTCGTCCTAGAATTTCATAAGGATTCAGAATATATATCGCTTTTGGTTTTTGAGACAATATTAAGGAAATTACAAACGGAATGACAATCTCGATATACCCGCCATTCTTTTTAATGTAAAAACTTTGAGGTTAAGTTAGTTTTCGATATTATCTTGAAAATTGACAATTTTCTAGCCAAAATCTGAATTTCGTAACTTTACTATTTTAGGGTCAAAAAAACGCCAAAATGAGAATTAATTTTCAAATCTGTTAGACCTGCCTACATCATTTATGTCGTATACTCAGACTATTGTCTCATACTTATCTCATACATTTTTGCAGTACTTTTTCTACAACAACACTTTTCTCTATATTATACTATTCTCAATTAACCATCTTTTACTTTTAAAGTCTGCTACACATTTTTCCTTTAAAAGGTGCTAATTGGTAAATATTTTCTAATTTCTTTTTAAATTAAATTATATTTATATCAAAATTTCATAAGTTTGTTAAAAGCAAAGTTTGGCAAAATCATTAAAGTGCTTTCTTCTTGCTTCTGTTTTTCCCAAAAAAATCAACAATATCATCAAGACTACAAAGGGGGGACTAAAAATTTTCTGCTGACATATAAAACATTCAATACGATGGCATAGAAAATGTTTTCAGCTTTTAGATAATTTTTCTTTCATAAATTACCATTTAAATGAGCCAGAAACTTTACCAATAATAATAAAGCAACATTAGTGATGCTACATAAAAATGGCGGAACAGGATGAAGGCCCCCCAACAGTTAGAGGAAAGGAAAAAAGGAAACTGTAAGAAAACTTACAGACTTAAAGAAAAAGGAAATACAAACGTTATATTGTTATTAAAAACATTAAAGTCTAAACTTAATAAACATTAAAAATAACAATAAAGTCATTGAGTTGCTGCTGACTTGTGCTACTTTGATAAAAAAAAAAAAAAAAAATTAAATCTTTTTTGTATTAAAAGAAAAAAACTAAATAAGTCAATAATGTTGGAAAAAAGTTAAAGAAGAAAATAGATACTAAAATCTAAACATTTTAAAATTAATTGATTTAGAAAGGATTTTTACTCATTTTTTATGGTTTTATACAAAAAAGGACTTGTTAACACTTTTACCCATTAAACACTAACAGAGAAAAAAAAGTAAAAGGAAACTAAAATCAATTTAATTTGTTTTGATAGTAATCTCACATCCTTTTTTTCTCTTTACTCCTTGGCTTTTATTCTTTTTAAGATATTCAAGTTAGTTTTTAGGCTTAAAGGACTTAAAGAATATTGACATATTTTTCGTTTTTTTTACTCTTCAATTTAGGCCAATATTTTCCTTAAGCAAGGATTTTTTGTTATCAGATACAAAAAAAACTTGTTTGGTTTAAAGGTAAAAATTATTTAAGAATTCTGACCGTGTACAAGTTCAGTAACTCCAGTCATGTAAAGGTGTAAATAAACACGTGTATGTGTAAAGATTGTTGAGACGGTGTGTTTTTGTATGTAATTCCTGGGCGTAAAGGATATACTCCTGGCTAATATTTATTTATCATATCTGAGCATACAGTATATGACAGTGGAATAGATTTGAAAATAATTTGAATATAAAATTTTGGAAACCTAATTCTGATAGAAAATTTTTGATATACTATTTTCAAAAGATTTTTTTTAAGAAATGTTAAACATTTTTGATAGAACAATTTTTTATAGAAAATTTTTGACGGAACAATTGTTTAAGAAAATCGAAAAATTTTAAGTACAATTTTTGATATGAAAATTTGATTTTTTCGATAGAAATATTTTACAGAAAATTTTCAATAGGAAATTATTTTATAGAAAATTTTCGATACAACATTTTTTGCAGAAAATTTTCGGTAGAGCGAATTTTTATATTTTTGTATAGAACATTTTCGATATAAAAATTTAATGAAGAAAATTTTCGATAAAACAATTTTTTATAGAAAAATTTCTATCGAAAAATTTTTCATAGAAAATTTTCAATAGAACAATTTTTTATAGAAAATTTTAGTAGGAACAATTTCTATGGAAAATTTTCTATAGAACAATTTTTGATAGAAAATTTTGGATATACAAATTTTTTATAGAAAATTTTCGATATAAAATTTTTTTATAGAAAATTTTCGATATAAAAATTTTTTGTGAGAAAATTTTGGATATAAAATTTTTTTATAGAATTTTTGATATAAAATATTTTATAGAAAGTTTTAAAAGAAACGTTTTGATATAAAAATATTTCATAGAAAATTTTTGACATAAAAATTTTATTAGAAAATTTTTTATATAAAAATTTTATTAGAAAATTTTTGATATAAAATATTTTTATAACAAATTTTTGATAGAAAATTTTTGATATAAATTTTTTATAGAACATTTTTGATATAAATTTTTTATATAAAATTTTTTATAGAACATTTTTGATAAAAAATACCTTTTATAGAAAATTTTTGATATAAGCATTTTTTATAGAAAATAAAATCAAAGAAATTAATGAAAATTTTTAATATAAAAATTTTCGATAGAAAATTTTTGATTTAAATTTTTTATAGAAAATTTTTGATATACATTTTTTAAAGAAAATTTTTCATGTAAAAATTAATAACAGAAAATTTTTGATATAAAAATGTTTAATAAAAAATTTATTATAAAAAAATTTTGATATAAAAATTGTCTATAGAAAATTTGTTATATTGACATTTTTAATAGAAAATTTTTGATATTAAAATTTTTGATAGAAAATTTTTGATATTAAAATTTTCTCTAGAAAATTTTTGATATTAAAACATTATTTTCGATATAAAAATTTTTTATAGAAAATTTTTGATATAAAAATTTTTTATAGAAAATTTTTGATATAAAAATTTTTTATAGAAAGTTTTGGATGTATACATTTTTTTTAGAAAATTTTTGATATACAAATTTTTTATAGAAAATTTTTTATTAACAATTTTTGATATAAAAAATTTTTATAGAAAATTTTCGATATCAAAATTTTGTATAGAAAATTTTAAATATAAAAAATTTTTGAGAAAATTCAGAATTTTTTATAGAAATTTTTGATCTAAAAATTTATTGTAGAAAATTTTTTTATACAAAAATATTTTTTTTTAGAAAATTTTTGATATGAAAAATTTTTATAGCATATTTTTGATACACAAATTTTTGATAAAAAATTTATGATAACAAAAATTTTTATAGAAAATTTTTGATATAAAAATTTTTAATAGAAAAATTTTCAAAATTTTTTTAATAGAAAATTTTTAATATAAATAATTTTTTGTATAAAAAATTTTTATAGAAAAATTTTGATAGAAAATTTTTAATATAAAAAATTTTTTTATAGCAAATTTTTGATATAAAAAATTTTAATAAACAATTTTTGATATAACAAATTTTAGAGAAAATTGTTGATATGAAAAATTTATTTTAGAAAATTTTTGATTTAAAAAAGTTTATAGAAAATTTTTGATATAAAACATTTTTATTGAAAATTTTTGATATAAAGAACTTTTATAGAAAATTTTTGATATAAAAAATTTTTAGGGAAAATTTTTGGATCAAATAATTTTATAGAAATGATATAAAAATTTTTAATAAAAAAATTGTAATAAAGAATTTTTGATATACAAGTTTTTGATTTAAACATTTTTTATAGAAAATTTTAGTTTTAAAAATTTTTTATAGAAAATTTTTATATCAAAAATTTTTTATAGAAAATTTTTATATCAGAAATTTTTTATGGAAAATTTTTGATATAAAAATTTTTAATAGAGAATCATTGATAAAAAAATTTTTTATAAAAAATTTTAGATACACAAATTTTTTGTAGAAAAGTTTTGATATAAAAATTTTTTATAGACAATTTTTGATCTAAAAAATGTTTGTAGAAAATTTTTATATCAAAAATTTTTTATAGAAAATTTTTGTATCAAAAATTTTTTATAGAAAACTTTTGATATAAAAAATTGTAATAAAAAATCTTTGATATCAAAATTTTTTTTAGAAAATTTTTGATATTAAATTTTTTTTATAGAAAATTTTTGATATAAAAATTTTTGACATAATAAAATTTTATAGAAAATTTTTGTTATAAAAATTTTTATAGAAAATGTTTGATATAAAATTTGCTTAAAGAAATGTATTTAATAAAAATTTTTATAAAAAATTTTTGTATCAAAAATTTCTATATCAAAAATTTTTTATAGAAAATTTTTGATAGAAAATTTTTGATAAAAAAATTTTTGATAAAAAAATATAATTATTAGGTCTTTGCCCCACTGTCTGTTTATCACCCCATTGCTGATCTCTTGTTGTCATTTAGTATTTCATACTATTCGTTCTTGGGCTCTTAGTCTTTATTGAATGATTTGCCTTTTTTCCTCCTTCACTTTTTTTTAATACATATTTAACTTTTCTCTGGCAAATCATACATGCGTGGCAATGTTTGGAGATAGTCACGTTTTTATTTTTACTTTAGCCTAAATTTTTTAGTGTCTGTTTTACTGAGAAGGTATATATTTTGTTTTTTTTTTTCACCCAAATACCAATTTTGTTTACGATTTTCATTTCACCTTTTCGCATTAGCCTGTACGAGCGTATTTGAATGTAAGTAAATAGAAATACATGTTCTAGCACTTTTTTTTATTATTATTTGGTAGATTCTTTTTCATTTTTCCGCCAGCATCATCATCAGTTTGTTTATTTTGTTTTTGTTTTTTTGGCATCATGTTTCAACGAAATCCCCAGGAATAAATGGCAGATAGGTAAAAATGCCATTTCACAACATTTAACTGAGTAATAAAATATTTTTTTGCCAGCAAGATTGTGCTAATACTATAAAATGTTTTGGAAAATGGTTTTCTGTTGTATGATAAAATTTTTATCGCATGCGAAATAAAAAAGAGAAATAACGGAACATGTTAATTCAGTAGAATAGAAGTAAATGAAACAAGTGTTAAAATTAGGGTAATATTTTGGACAAAAAAGGTTTGGGTAGAAAAAAAATAAAGACTAAGACTATTTATATGTATCTATTTACAAAAATCTTAATATAATATTTATATACATATATCAAAATAATTTTAAAAAAGTTTAATGGCAATTTTTCTATACAAAAAATTACCTAGAGGTAACCCTTTATGAAATCAAAATTAAAATACAAATATTGGTCATACAAAAAGTAAAAACAACTAAAAAAATTTAAAATGTTTCCATATTCTAATTTGTTCATAGAAAACAGAGCTTCGAAAGGCTTAATTAAATATTAGCTTAATTCCTAGGAATTCAAAAATGATTTAACAATACCTTAAGTTTAATTCCCTTAAAACAATTAAAAAAAATGTGTTGATTTTTAATTCATAGTGAATTGATTCACATGGGAATTTAAAATCAACTTGAATGAATAAAATGTTTCTTCATTCCTCTACTCCAATTTGAATTAACATTTTTTATTCTTAATTAAAACCAGTCCAAATTGAATTAAAATATTTTTTGATAATTCATTTTGTGCAAATCATTAGGGTGGATATAAACTAAAGATACTTGATTTTAAATCAAAAACTTAAATTCTGACTTTTTCGAGGGAAAAGTTTTTTAAACTATACCACTCATTGAATAAAAGTATATCAAACCAAAAAACGAAAATTGAAGTTTTAATTTATAGGGTATTATTGGATCGAGTGCGATGTACATTGTTTGTAAAAACCCTAGATATAAAATAGAACAAAATTTATCATAACCTATTAAAATATTCTTATGTTTTATCAGAAAGCATACACATTTAATAAAAGTATGCATGTATTCTTTAATGTTCGTTCAAAAAAAAAACGGAACTACCCTAATGTGGCTATTTCACCGCAAACTTGTGTATATTTTGCATTTATTTGTTAAACTTTAACTTTTACAAGATATTTAGATATGCAGGAATATAGTAATATTAATGGTCCTTCGTTTATAATGACCTAATCTTTACCAGAAATTCAATCAGTGAAGGAATCTGCTTAATTAAAAATTTTTTCTAAAAAAATTTATAAAAATAATTTATTTTTTGTGACATTAGTTTTTGTAAATACATACATATACATGTAAAATGTGCTAATATGTAAGAGTATATTATCTCTGGTTTTGTTGTGTTGCTGCGAAATAATGGATTTTATATGTTTTCGAATCTGGATGATATTATAGATTATGTGTACAAAAAATCTTTAGTTTTATGTGTATCTATATTTTATTTTAAATAGTTTTTCTGATCTTATGGCCAATAACAAAGAATTTTTTATTTTTTTTAAATTTCGCCTAAGTCAACTTAATAAACTTTTGAATTTTTCCACAAAAATGTTATTTGTATATGCCCAACAGGTCTAAAAAACATTAGTCCCTTAGCAGGAAGATATATTTTATAATTGAGATACATACACAATTATGATGGAATTAGAATAAAATTACAAAATTTAGTACAATTAAAAAATGTAAATATACATATGTATGTCGATAATGAATAAATCACATTTTAATCATATGACTTTTCATACATGTTTTTTAGACAAAGTGGACTTGGTTTTGTTAAAATCGAGATGGAAATCATCTCAGCTTAAAAACCCTTTTTTAACCCAATAACTTAAGAAAGAGTCATTTCTTTATCCTCTAAAATGGGGACTTTTTTTTCATGGGTATTTAATCCCTAATGCAATCCTGAAACTTATTTTATGGTTAAAGACTTGCTTCGTTGAGATTTATTTTATTCCGCTCTTTTATAGGTATTATATATTTTTGAACTGTAGGGTTCGTTTGAATACATTTATTTTTGTATGCCTTTACAAAATGATTTGTTTATAAAGTTTTTAATTATTTTTGTATAAGATTAAGAATTGAAATAATTTAAATTAAATCTAACTGATTTTAAATTCCCTAAGAATTAATTCTTAAAAGTTAAGGCCTATGACTTGATTCAGGTGAATGTATTATGGGAATGATAAAAATTTGTTCAAAGAATTTTTTTTAATATATAAAAACTTGTTCATCGAAAATTTTTTTTATATATAAATTTGGTAATAGAAAAAAATTGTTTATTTAAAAATTTATTCATCGAAAATTTTCTTCATACACATTTACTCATCGTTAATTTTTCGATATAAAAATTTGTTCATTAAAAATGTTTCTATATAAAATTTATTCATCGAAAATGTTTCTATATAAAAATTTGCTCATCGTTAATTTTTCTATATAAAAATTTGTTCATTGAAAATTTTTCTTTATAAATATTTGGTAGTAGTAAATTTTTCTATTTTAAAATTTATTCATCGAAAATTTTTCTATTTAAAAATTCGTCAAAAAAAATTCTTCAATATAAAAATTTTGCTTTATAAAATTTTTCGATATAAAAATTTTTCTACAGAAAATTTTTCAATTCAAATATTTTTCTATAAAAAATATAAAAATTTTTTAGAAAATTTTTTGATATAAAAATTTTACTATAGAAAATTTTTTGATAAAAAAAATTTTCTGTAGAAAAGTTTTTGATACAAAATTTTTTCTTCAGAAATTTTTCAATATAGAAATTTTTCTAAAGAAAATTTTTCAATATAAAAATTGTTTTAAAGACATTTTTTTGATATAAAAATTTTCTATAGAACATTTTTCGATATAAATATTTTTCGACGTATGTTGAAAATTTTTCGATAAAAAAATTTATATTTTTTAGATATCAAATTTTTTCTAAAGAATTTTTTTTGGATATAAAAATGTTTCTATAGAATATTTTTGATATAAAAATGTTTCTATAGAAAACTTTTCGGTATAAAAACTTTTCTATAGAAAACTGTTTTGATAGAAAAATTTTTCTATTGAAAATTTTTGATATAAAAATTTTTTTATAGAAAACTTTTCAATAAAAAAATTTTTCTATAGAAAATTTTTCGATATAAAAATTTTTCTATAGCAAATTTTTCAATATAAAAATTTTTCTATAGAAAATTTTTCAATATAGACATTTTTTTATAAAAAAAATTTTCCATATACAAATTTTTCTATAGAAAATTTTTTGATATAAAAATTTTTCGATAGAAAATATTTAAATATAAAAATTGTTCTATAAAAAATTTTTCGATACAAAAATTTTTCTATAGAAATTTTTCGATATAAAAATTTTTCTATAGAAAATTTTTCAATATAAAAATTTTTCTATAGAAAATTTTTCGATATAAAAATTTTTCTATAGAAAATTTTTCGACATAAAAATTTTTCTATAGAAAATTTTTCAATATAGACATTTTTTTATAAAAAAATTTTTCCAAATACAAATTTTTCTATAGAAAATTTTTTGATATAAAAATTTGTCGATAGAAAATATTTAAATATAAAAATTGTTCTATATAAAATTTTTCGATACAAACATTTTTCTATAGAAATTTTTCGATATAAAAATGTTTCTATAGAAAATTTTTCAATATAAAAATTTTTCTATAGAAAATTTTTCGATATAAAAATTTTTCTATAGAAAATTTTTCGACATAAAAATTTTTCTATAGAAAATTTTTCGATATAAAAATTTTTCTATAGAAAATTTTTCGATATAAAAATTTTTCTATAGAAAATTTTTCAATATAAAAATTTTTCTTAGAAATTTTTTATATCGAAAAATTTTTCTGTAGAAAATTTTTCGATATAAAAATTTTTCAAAAAGAAGTGTATTTGCATTTGATCCCAAATCTGTTACATTTACTTATTAATGTAACAGACCAATTTATTGATAAAAAGCCAAAAAATGTTTGCGGAGAAACCAAATTCCTCGACGCGTTTCGATGGTTGGTTAAGCCATCTCTTCAATGTAGACAGATCGAAAACCTCGCATTATTACTAAATTTACAAATATAACTATTAAGAATTATGTTCATAAACCAAAAGTAAAAGCGTAGATTATCGACTGAACAAAAACAAACATTTTTCAGTTTTCATCTACCTTCACTTCCCACATTCTTGCTGTAGCCGTCGGCTACTATATGCAGAATGCTGTGAAGAAGGGGGGGTAAGATGTTTTTGGCTTTTTATCAATAAATTGGTCTGTTACATTAATAAATAAATGTAACAGATTTGGGATCAAATGCAAATACACTTCTTTTTGAATAATATTTACATCCCGACTATTTTGTTATTTTTTGATAAAAATTTTTCTATAGAAAATTTTTCGATATAAAAATTTTTCTATAGAAAATTTTTTCGATATACAAATTTTTCTATAGAAAATTTTTCGATATAAAAATTTTTCTATAGAAAATTTTTCGATATAAAAATTTTTCTATAGAAAATTTTTCGATATAAAAATTTTTATATAGAAATTTTCGATACAAAAATGATTCTACACAAAATTTTCCGATATAAAAGTTTTTCTATAAAACATTTTTCTATTAAAATTTGTCTATAGAAAATTTTTCGATATAAATTTTTTCTGTAAAAAATTTTTTGATATTAAAATTTTTCAATCGAAAACTTATCATGTACAAATTTTTCTACATAAAAAATTTTTGATATAAAAACTTTTCTATTGAAAATTTTTTGATATAAAAATTTAGCTATAGAAAATATTTCGATATAAAAATTAAGCCTGAAAGTACACTATAGTTTCAGTTAGAGTGTCGAAAATATGTATCTGTACATGTGATAAAACTGAAGTTTATTTCCGAAAATTCAAAATTTTATAATATGAAAACATGCTATAAATTCTATACAAAACCTTAATAAAAAGCCTTATATTTCCAACTTGATTTATCACTCAGGTCCTATAAAAAAGCTTTCTTTTATTTGTTTATTACATAAAATCAAATAAATCTTTGGATACGCTTTTTTTCTTAGCCCAAAAAGAAACCGTAACGATAAATTTACGTCTAGTCAAATATTTATTTAATAGCAATTTCAAAATTATAGCAATTCATAAAAATCACAAAAACACTGAACAAAATTCCATAAATTCAACCACCTTAAACATTGGCGCATAATGGTCACAGTAGGCACATAAAAATATAATAGACTGGGCTTTTCCAGGCTTCAGCCAAAGATTAGGCTAAATAGCAGCAGCAACAACAACAGGAAGCATTTTAAACAATTTCGAGACAGTGCGTGAAAGATTGTCATAATTCGTTTTCGTTGTTAACGCTATTCTTTTTTTTGGGGACTTTTTACTGTCTGGACGAATTTGATGTAGTAAGTGAGAAGTAATCATAATCATAAAAATTTCAAAATAAACATAAATTTTATTAAACAAAAAATAAAAATGCATAAAAATTTATAAGAAGACATGAAATGTAATCTGAAATGTGTATGTTAAAAATATTTATGAACATTACACGATATGCCATGAGCACCTTTTAATGCTAGAATTTTTACTTTCTTTTTTATTCATATTTTTTCGCGTCCTTTAGGGGAATATTTAAGAATAATTTACATAATATTTTTTTTTGAAGTTAGTAAGTAACCGCTAAAACCAGACACCCAACCAATGTCATTTTAGTCGGTGGGTTTTTTGTTTAAGCTCATGGAGGGAAGAAATTTGTTGTATTTTTGGATTTGAAAACGAGGGTTGCTTGAATAAAATAATAAAAGTATTTTAATGAGTAAAAAACTTAAACATATTAAAAAAATTTCTTAAAAAAAACAGTACTATGTAATTTTCTATATAAAACTTTTCTATGTACAAATTTTTCTAAACAAAATTTTGCAATATAACAATTTTTCTTAAGAAAATTTTTTGATACATAACTTTATCTATAGAAAATTTTTCGATACAAAAATTTTTCGATATAAAAAATTTTCTATAGAAAATTTTTCGATATTAAAATTTTCTATAGAAAATTTTTTCAATATAAAAATATTTCTATAGAAAATTTTTTCTATATAAAATTTTTTTTATAGAAAATTTTTCGCAATAAAAATTTATTTTTCTATAGAAAATGTTTAAATATACAAACTTTTCTGTAACAAATTTTTCGATAAAATTTTTTTTTCTATAGAAAATTTTGTAAATTTTTTCTGTAGAAAATTTTTTGGTTACAAATTTTTCTATAAAGAAATTTTCGATATTAATATTTTTCTATAGAAAATTTTTCGATATTCAAATTTTTCAATAGAAAATTTTCTGTATTAAGATTTTTCTTTAGAAAAATTTCTATATAAAAATGTTTAAAAAAAAATTTTTCGATATAAGAATTTAGCTATAGAAATTTGTTTGATATACAAATTTTTCTATAGACCAATTTTCGATACTAGATCTTTCAATAGAAAATTTTTCGGTATAAACATTTTTCTATAGAAAAATTTTCTACATTAAAAATTTTTATAATGAATTTTTCGATATTAAAATTTTTATAATAAATTTTTCGATATTAAAATTTTTATAATAAATTTTTCGATATTAAAATTTTTATAATAAATTTTTCGATATTAAAATTTTTCTTTAGAAAATTGTTTGATATAAAAATTTTTTTATATAAAATTTTTCGATACAAAATCTTTGCAAAAGAAAATATTTCAATATAAAACTTTTGATAGAAAATTTTTTGATATAAAAATGTTTTCGATATGCAAATTTTTCTATAGAAAATTCGATAGTAAAATTTTTTTTGTAGAAAATGTTTCGATAGAAAGGTTTTTGATATAAACATTTTTCTATAAAAAAGTTTTCGATATTAAAATTTTACTATAGAAAATTTTTCAATATAAAAATTTTTCTACACAAAATTTTTCGATATAAAAATTTTCTATAGAAAATATTTTGGTATAAAAATTTTCTACAGAAATTTTTTTCAAATAAAAATTTTTCTATAAAAAATTTTTTGATATCAAAATTTTTCTATAAACAATTTTTCGATATAAAAATTTTTCTATAGAAAATTTTTCAATATAAAAATTTTTCTATAGAAAATTTTTCTATAGAAAAATTTTTCTATAAAAAATATTTCGGTATAAATTTTTTTATAGAAATTTTCTCCAAATAAAAATTTTTCTATAGAAAATTTTTTGATATCAAAATTTTTTTAAACAAAACTTTTCGATATAAAATTTTTTGTGTTTAGAATTTTTTAACAAAAAAATTTCTCGACATAAAAATTTTTCTATAAAAAAATTTTTCGATAAAAAATTTTTCTATAGAAAATTTTTCGATATAAAAATTTTCTATAGAAATTTTTCAATATTAAAATTTTGCTCTTGAAAATTTTTCAATAAAGAAACTTTGCTCTAGAAAATTTTTCAATAAAGAAATTTTTCTGTAGAAAATTTTTCGATATAGAAATTTTGCTATAGAAAATTTTTCGATGTAGAAATTTTTCTCTAGAAAATTTTCTTATACAAACATTTTTCTATAGAAAATTGTTAGGGAAAAAAATTTTCTATAGAAAAATTTTTGCTTTAAAAAGTTTTCCATAGGAAATTTTTGGATATTTAAATTTTTCTATAGAATATTTTTCGATATAAAAATTTTCCATAGAAAATTTTTCGATATAAACATTTTTCTATAAAAAATTTTTCTATAGAAAATTTTTCAATATAAAAATTTTTCTACACAAAATTTTTCGATATAAAAATTTTCTATAGAAAATATTTTGGTATAAAAATTTTCTACAGAAATTTTTTTCAAATAAAAATTTTTCTATAAAAAATTTTTTGATATCAAAATTTTTCTATAAACAATTTTTCGATATGAAAATTTTTCTATAGAACATTTTTCAATATAAAAATTTTTCTATAGAAAGTTTTTGGATAGAAAAATTTTTCTATAGAAAATATTTCGGTATAAATTTTTTTATAGAAATTTTCTCCAAATAAAAATTTTTCTATAGAAAATTTTTTGATATCAAAATTTTTTTAAACAAAACTTTTCGATATAAAATTTTTTGTGTTAAGAATTTTTTAACAAAAATATTTCTCGACATAAAAATTTTTCTATGAAAAAATTTTTCGACAAAAAAATTTTCTATAGAAAATTTTTCGATATAAAAATTTTCTATAGAAATTTTTCAATATTAAAATTTTGCTCTTGAAAATTTTTCAATAAAGAAACTTTGCTCTAGAAAATTTTTCAATAAAGAAATTTTTCTGTAGAAAATTTTTCGATATAGAAATTTTGCTATAGAAAATTTTTCGATGTAGAAATTTTTCTCTAGAAAATTTTCTTATACAAACATTTTTCTATAGAAAATTGTTAGGGAAAAAAATTTTCTATAGAAAAATTTTTGCTTTAAAAAGTTTTCCATAGGAAATTTTTGGATATTTAAATTTTTCTATAGAATATTTTACGATATAAAAATTTTCTATAGAACATTTTTCGATATAAACATTTTTGCTTTAGAAAAATTTTCGATATTAAAAGTTTTCTATAGAAATTCTTTCGATATAAAAATGTTTCTATAGAAATTTTTCGATATAATTTTTTTTTAAGAAAATTTATAAAAAGTTTTGTTTTCGATTTAATTCTAAGTCTGGTCTTTTTCATTTTATTTTTGTCTCAGGCTATGTCCTAGAAGAAGTATTTTAAACTTTCCTGACATCCCTCGTTTAATTAACAATTTAATAACTTTTCATAATTTTTCCAAACAAAATGTCTAACACAAAAAGGCATTTTGTTTGTACACTTTTGTTTATTTTTGTAATGTCGTGCATAATTTTGTTTATTCTTGATTTAGCGTGTTACAAAAAGAAAAACACATTGTATCCCAGTGCCAATTAAATTGTATTTAGTTGAGTTATATACGTCGGTCTGACTAGGCATTAGTCCTAAGGGGAATATCATGCATCCCCATTTTATTTGTGTGTAACATGCGTGTAAATTCATTTATTTCTCTAGTTATTTAATTTTTGGTTTCTTTCGTTTTTTTAATACGATTAAATTACACCTTTTACGAAAAATATACATAACAAAGAAGAATTTACTTAATCAGTTAAATTAGGGGTTTTGGAAAAAAAGGTGGGTACACGGAGAAGAATTTGGGGTTAGACATGTGTATTGTGTGGATTTGTTAAAATTGTATATCGAAAAATTTAAGAGGTTGTGGAAACGAAAACTTTACTTTTTGTTATTATTTATTTATTTGTAAGTTTCATATTTAAAATTTTTAAAACTCTTAAAATTTTATAGATTTGATACTTTTCTCTTAGTGCTCTTTCTAAAATAGCTGGCGAACATAAATTAGCATTCCCGACATTACTTTGGCTCGTTGCCGCACTCGCACAATGTAGCATGTTTATATACTACATCCGGCTTAAGACCAACCATTTACATCCAGGAGCTAAACAAAACACACGACAATTATTAATGTTATTCCATTAAAACGCCAGGTGCTGCTCCCGCTATAATAGCGAAAAGAGTTCAGGGTATGTGTGAGAATATAAAGGATTTAATTACGCTGTACTTAATAATCAAAATGAACACTCAGACATATGTATTAGTCATTTACTTCAAAAATGGTTTAAGCCAAAAACTTATTGTTTTGAAGGGTGTAGTTAAATTTTCTTAAAAAAATTTTGGTATCAAAAATTTTCTATAAAAAAATTTTGATTTCGATAATTTTCTATAAAGAAAATTGATATCGAAAATTTTCTATAAAAAATTTTGGTGTCAAAAATTTTCTTCGAAAGTTTCCGATATAAAAATTGTTAATTCGAAAATTTTCTATTAAAAATCTTAACACGGAAAATTTTCTATAGAAAATTTTGACAGAAAATTTAATATCAAAAATCTTCAATAAAAAGTTTTAGTTTTTTTTTAAATTTAATATCGAAATTTTTCTATAAAAAATTTTAATATTGAAAATTTTTTATAAAAATGTTAATACCGAATTTTTTTTTTTAAATTTGAATATCGAAAATTTTTTATAAAAATTTTAATATCGAAAATTTTTTATAAAAATTTTAATATCGAAAATTTTCTATAAAAAATTTTAATATCAAAAATTTTCAATAAAAATTTTAATATCGAAAATTTTCTATAAAAAATTTTAATATCGAAAATTTTCTATAAAAAATTTTAATATCGAAAATTTTCTATAAAAAAAGTTAATATCGAAAATTTTTTATAAAAAATTTGAATATCGAAAATTTTTTATAAAAAATTTGAATATCGAAAATTTTTTATAAAATTTTTAATATCAAAAATTTTTTATAAAAAATTTTAATATCAAAAATTTTTTATAAAAAATTTTAATATCGAAAATTTTTTATACAAATTTTATTATCGAAAATTTTTTATACAAATTTTAATATCGAAAATTTTTTTTAAAAAATTTTAATATCGAAAATTTTCTATACAAAATTTTAATATCAAAAATTTTCTATAAAAAAACTAAGTATAGAAAATTTTCTAAAAAAAATTTTAATATCGAAAATTATCAAAAAAAAAAAAAAAAAAAATTAATATGGAAAATTTTCTATTTTCTATAAAAAAGTTTGATATCAAAAATTTTCTATTAAAAAAAGTTTATATCAAAAATTTTCTTTCAAAAATTCGAAGATTGAAAATTTTCTATACAAAATCTTCTATAAAAAATCGAATATTGAAAATTTGCTGTCAAACATTTTTAATATAAAAATTTTTTATAAAAAATCTTAATATCGAAATTTTTCTAAAAAAAATTTTAATATCGAAAATTTTCTAAAAAAAAAAATTAATATCGAAAAATTTATTACAAAAAACTTTAGTACTGAAAATTTAATTTTTAAATCGAAAATTTCTATAAAAAATTTTAATATCGAAAATTTTATATAAAAAAATTTAATATCGAAAACTATCTGTAAAAACGTATAAATAATTTTAATAACAAAAAATTTCTATAAAAAATTGTATTGTCGAAAATTTTCTATAAAACATTTTAAATCGAAAATTTTCAATAAAAAATTTTAACAATGAAAATTTTCTATAAAAAATTTTAATATCGAAAATTTACTATAAAAAATTTTAAAAGTTCAAAATTTTCTATAAACATTTTGAACTTTGAAATTTTTCTATAAAAAATTTTTAATAGAAAATTTTCTATACAAAATTTTAATATCGAAAATTTTCTATAAAAAAATTTTAATATAAAAAATCTTGAATAAAAAGTTTTAGTATCCATTTTTTTTTTAAATTTTAATTTTCTATAAGCAATTTTAATATCGAAAATTTTCTATAAAAAATCTAAGTATAGAAAAATTTCTAAAAAACATTTTAATATCGAAAATTTTCTAATAAAAAATTTTAGTGTCGAAAATTTTTTAAAAAAAATTTTATATGGAAAATTTTCTGTTTAAAACAGGAAAATCGAAATTTATTTATAAAAAAATTTAAAATCAAAAATTTTCTATAAAACATTTTAATATCAAAATTTTTTATAGAAAATTTAAAGATCGAATATAAAAAATATAAAAAATTTTGATATAAAAAATTTTAATAACAAAAATTTTATATAAAAAATTTAGATATCGAAAATTTTGATATCGAAAATTTATATAAAAAATGTTGATATCGAAAATTTTTTATAAACAAATTTAATATCAAAAATTGTCTATTAAAAATTTAGTATCGAAAACTTTCTATTTAAAATTTTAATTTCGAAAATTTTCTATAAAAAATTTTAATATCTTAATAACTTTATAATTCTATAGAATAATTTTGTATAAAAAATGTTGATACAAAATTTTAATAACAAAAATTTTATATAAAAAATTTTGATATCGAAAATTTATAAAAAAAAATGTTGATATCGAAAATTTTTTATAAAAAAATTTAATATCAAAAAATTTCTATTGAAAATTTAATATCGAAAATTTTTTATTTAAAATTTTAATTTCGAAAATTTTCTATAAAAAATTTTAATATCGAAAATTTGCTATAGAATATTTTTGTACAAAAAATGTTGATACAAATTTTTTTTTATAAAAATTTTGATATTGAATATTTTCTATAAAAAAATGTTTATGTTTGAAATTTTATATAAAAAAAATTTGGTATCGAAAATTTTTTTATAAAAAATTTTCTATTTAGAATTTAATATTGAAAATTTTCTATTTAAAATTTTAATTTCGAAAATCTTTTATTAAAAAATTTAATATCGAAAATTTTCTTTAAAGTTATTTTATATACAAAATATTGATACCAAATTGTTTTTATAAAAATTTTGATATCCAAAATTTTCTATAAAAAATTTTTATGTTGGAAATTTTACATAAAAGAAATTGGTATCGAAAATGTTTTTAAAAAAAATTTTATATCAAAAATTTTCTATTAAAAATTTTAATATCGAAAATTTTCTATAAAAATTTTAATATCGAAAATTTTCTATGAAAAATTTTAGTATTGAAAATTTTCTATAAAAAATATTAATATCTAAAATTTTCTATTTAAAATTTAAAAATCTATTAAAAATTTGAATTTCCATTATTTTCTAAAAAAAAATTTAATATTGAAATTTTTTTATAAAAAATTTGTATATCTAAAATTTTCTATAAACAATTTTAATATCGAAAATCTTCTATTAAAAATTGTAAATCGAAAATTTTAAAGAAAAAATTTTAATATCGAAAATTTTCTATAAAAAATTTTGATGTCGAAAATTTTCTATGAAAAATTTGAATGTTGAAAGTTTTCTACAAAAAATTTTGATATCTAAAAATTTTCTACAAAACATTTGATATCAAAAAATTTTTTATAGTAGAATTTTTATATCGAAAAATATTTTATAAAAAATTTTTATATTGAAAATTTTCTAAAAATAATTTTTGCTCGTAATTTTTTTATTTTTGAGTTATTTAATTTTTGAAGTAAATGAGTCAATTATACTCATTCAACAGGAAAAATAACTACATCAACATAATATGAAAAAACTACATAACACGAAATGAATAATGTACAGGAAGATATAAGAAAAAATTATATAGCATTTGATATGTGTGAGATATGGAAAAATGGAGTAAAATTAAATATATGTTATTACTACAAAAAAGGGTTTTAAAGGCAAATTAAGTATAAAAATATTATAACCATTCAAACTGACTATTTGATACCATAAAGCGCTGTTCAAAGCGAAATGGGTCAAATATGGGAGCTATGATAAAATAAGAACAAATTATCTCGAAACTTGGAACATTGGTTGATTTTGATTTTACATACTGAATTTTACTTCCATATTTCTTTTTATTTCATATTCTGAACATTAAGATAAAACTTGTCTAGAATTTATATGAGTATATTCAAATATAAGACGATTTTAAAGCGAAATTAAAGCGAGAATTATTGATTTCTTTAAAATTTTTCCTCCCCTTTTTTATATTGTTTTCAAATTTAACCTTTTTCTAAATCTTTTTCAAAGTTTAAAAGCTTTGTTAAATTACTTTTAGTTTGCCCTCAAATATTTTTTTTTCCCATTTTAAATAAAACTCCGTTTTTTTTTTTTTGAAATGTTTGTTTGCTTAAAGTTTTTTCTTGTTTTCTAAGAATTTATGGTTTCTTTAGTGTTTGTCAAAGATTTTTATTAAAAAATTACAAAAAAAACTTAGCACTTATGTTAAAGAATCTGAAAGCCAAAATACAGCCACGGGTAACTGCTGCATAACACCCTTTTTTGCTTTTTTATTTAGTTTAGCTGGATTTTCCTAATTTTCTTGAGGAGGGATAAAGGAATGGATTTTATGCATGTTTACAGTTTGAACTTTACTTCACTTTGTCAAATTGCCAAAATTGGTTTTTCTTTCTTTGGTTTTAACTAGTTTTTTTCCTTCTTGAAAATATTTTGTATTTTTCTTGAATTGTTGTTTGGTGAGTGTGTAGAGGCTAATGGGAATTTGAGTGAAATCATAATTAAAATTAGTTAAATAAATCTTAGAAAAATTTGTTTTAAAAATATAAGAATAGGAGGTATCTTTATCTAGTATTTGTGTAAATTTTTATTTTTTTTGTTTTTTCTAGAATTAAGTGATTAATGACAATTCTTTTTGCCAAGTAAATTATGGTTTTTTATTTTAACATTTACTTAAGAATTTTATTATTTGAGCCAAAAAGTATGCAAAGTTTCTTATAACTAACACCCGCCTAATTACATGCTTTTGTTGAAAAAATTAAAAAAAACCTTTTTTTTCTAAATAAGGTTTTTGTATAGTTTTTTTCAAATGTTCATTAAAATTGAAATAATATGCAGTTAGCTCTTTTGATATTTTATTTATTTCTGATATGAATGCTTCATAATTTTAAAATTTTGTATATTTTTTTTTATAATTGCCTTTGAACCGAAAAGTATACCACGCCTTATGTAAAGTTTATTTTATTTCTTAAAAAAATATATATTTTTATACAAATTTTGTTTGTAATCAAAATCTAAATTAACATAATTCAAAAGCATTCGAAAGCTATATTTTTCTCTTTTTTTTATTTCCATAATTTTTTCCCGTTTCAGTTATTTCAGCCATAAAGTATGCAATGTTTTTTTGAATAGTACAACATATAAGCCATATTATATGAAGTTCAACTAAAACTATTATTTCAAAATTAATAACTAAAATATTAAACATAAATGGCTATTTGATCTTTTTCGATGTTATACAATAGATTTTGTTGTTCTTTTTCAGGTTGAATAAATATAAAATAAATGTTAGTAAATATTTAATTTTTTAATACACTCAGCGAAATATAGATTTTTGTTATGGTAAAATAATATTTATAGGAACCTTATTTTTTCAATATAACTATTGCAAGCCAAATCTCATTGTACGAGGTTGCCTTTAATATTTTTTAGTTGGAATTTCCTAACGCTAAAGGTACGGTCAGACTCATTAAACATTTAAATCAAATATTTTGAGTAAAATATTGTCAAAACAATATAATAAAAAATTTGTGGTCTCACTTGCACATTTATTTGACGATTTTTATTTGATAAAATACAGAAAAAAATGCGTTCAAAGTATAAACAAAAAAAAAAACAGGTTTTATTTATGGTCACACTAAAGATTTAATATTTTCCCAAAAAATATTTGATCAAATTTTTTCAAAACAAAATTGTGTATCTAGCAATTTGTTTCTCATATTTGATGTTGTTGTTTCTCAAATTTGATGTTGTTGTTTCTCAAATTTGATGTTGTTGTTCTCATATTTGATGTTGTTGTTTCTGTTTGAATAGTAAACAATAGAAATGCTCAGCTGTTATTTGCCCCTGTTTGATGTTACAAAAATTGTGTAAGATTAAATAATTATTTGATCAAAATTGATTAAAATATTTGCTCTTGCGTGGTCCTATTAGGAAAAATTTTATTTGCTGGCAAATGATTTTGTTTTGTTCAAATCAACATGTTTCTTGTTTGAACCTCAAAAATATTTTGTGGTCAGACTACGAGGATCAAATATTTGTTAATTTCGATTAAATGTTTAATCAATGTGACCGTAGCTTAACATGTGGTAAATCCTATAGTAAAGTTTGATATTTCTGAAATATATGTTTGGAAGCAATTTCTGTTATTTTAAGTACCTTCAAAGTAATGCGAATTGTAATTTGAACATAATAACCCGGGTTCAAATCCTAAAAAGATCATGTATTTTTTTTATTTTTAAGTCATTGAAAATGTTTTTTTTTAATGTTTCAATCCTACTTTTGTAATTTGTTAATCTTGAACAAAAAGATTCATAGTCAATATTCTTCAAAAGCATGGACAAAAAAAGGATTAATTCAAAAATTATTTCCAAAAATTACAAAAAAGGAAATAGTCAAATAAAAAAAAAAACCTAATTGGGATTCGAACTTTAAATAATGGATACAAAAATTAACATTAAAATATTTTCCAACAAAATTACAAACAAAGTACGAAGATAGAATTTGCATTTTATTTAAAAATTTGTTGTTATTTTTGTTGTTTTTCCAACTGCTTACTCAAGTCCATTTTTCTTTTAAATCATCAAAAACTTACCTCTAATAAGTTCACAATATCAATTTAATGACTTAAAATCAATGACTTATTTCAAACGAATAAGAAGTTCATATTCAATATTTTAGTTTTTTATCTCATTATTTGGAAATCAAAAGTTTTGCTTGGGAGTTTCATGAAGGTCGTCGAAAATTGAATGTTGTTCCAATTGCGATCTGGATTGAAACTCTTTAAAGTAAATTTTTCAGAAAACTATACCATTCTTAATCTTTTGCGAAATGTTTTTTGTAAATATATAATTTAACCCTCAACAGGCATGTGGTCTAAAATGGACAAACATGTCCATTGTTGTCCAAAATTTTAATTTTTGTTCATAATTTGAGAAAAAAAATTTTGTAAATTTTTTCATGTGTAATATTTTGTTCGGCTCATTTAAGACCCCATATCCGTTGGGGGTTAAAATATATAATTTTAGTAAAACATTATAATCATTTCAAAAAATTATTGTTCTTATAATTTTCATCAAAATTCGCCACTAAATTCATAACCTTCCGTAAACTAGCCATGAAAAACTATTTTAACCTTTGACCCCGATAAAAAAAAGGTTAAGCTTACCCAATTTCAAAAAAGTGTTAGTGTATATTTTTCACAGACAAGGTAATAGTATTCAGTATTAGTCTTATTAAAATTAAACTCAAGTAAAATAAATCATGCATCTACTTAAATTAAGCCCAAAAATTTACTTGATCGCGAAATTCGACGCTTTCAAATCAAAGGTGCCGGAAAACAATACAAGATATCGACCTATACTCTTATGAGTTTTATTATTCCGTTTGTTTTTTTTTTAATATGTCGATGAAAAAATTTAAAGTTTTTAATATTTACTTAAGGAAATTGTGAAAAACTCAAAAAGTGAGTTTTAAAACCGACCTTTAAAAGAAGTACCATATTTCAGTATAAAAAATGTATGTAAAATTGATTATATTTTACAAAATTTAACTATTTAGCACATACAAGTTTTCCAGTGGTAAATCAGGTCTGAGTTTGTAATTTGTGTATTCTAAAGTAAATCTTTTTGTTGCATATCCTTAGGCATTTTAAAAAATACAATAATTTTTTGGGGAAAATTGCAATAGCTCTAAAACAATTTCATGGATTTTTGATCTTTATCACTCTAAAGAAAGCTAGTTTAGTAATCTTCTATGTCTTATTATTTATTTTTGCAAAATCAAAAATTTATTGTTTCAAATTTTGCTAAAACAAAAAACTCCTATATTTTCCCATACAAATGGGTCCTAGAAATAATTGTTTTGTGCATATGGAAAAGTGTATCGATTTTCATGCATATTTTGACTTAATTCGTCAAGGACACAAGAGCCCAGTTGTATGGAAAAAATGGGCTATTTTTTGTTTTTATGAAATCCAAATGAAATGATCTTTGACCCCGGTGAAGAGAGGGTTAATCCCATCCAATATTAAAATAAGCAGTAACATGTATTGTTATTTTTGTTAAAATTGGATACATCGAATTATGCAAAAAAATTAAATTTTTTCTAAATTCTTCAATTTTTACTCACAGGTAAAGCGAAACTGACCTGAGAAAAATTTAAGATTTTCCAACATGAAAGAAACTAAGTAAATTCGATCATATATTAATAAATATGTACTATTTAGTACTATTTAACAAGTCATTAATTAAATAATTTCTAACTCTGGATTTTTTTTTATTCACAAAAAAATTTTGTTGCATACCCTTAGGCGTGTTTTCAGGAACATGAGTTTTTGGAGGAAAGTTGCAATAACTCGAAAACTAAAATAAAGCTGTGTTAGTTCTCTTTAATATTCCATTATTTTTTTTGTAAAAATTATTTATTTTTATTAAAAATTTCGTAAAAAAATAGAACCCATTTTTTCCCATACAAATGAGCTCTTAAGCTCTGTAGCCGTTGTTACAATTTTCCGTTGAAATAGCTATAAGTTTCAAGAAAAAATTTTCTTACATATAGAGGTAGCTATTGCCAGAATTAAATCGGTACTAACGTGAAGTTTCGATTTGATCTTCAATGATTTTCAATTCTATTTATAACAAGCAAGAGTGTTATATTCGGCTGTGCCGAATCTTGTATACCCACCATCAAGTAGTACGAGAGTGCAGCTAATTTAAAATGCTGACCAAATGTGGTATTGTTGGTAATATATTTGGACTAAATTTGGCTGCATTGGTATAGTTACTATAGTTCAACATTTAAAAGTATCTAAGTGGTTTCCCAAATATTTACCTTGAACAAAATGCTGTTCCATAACCGAATATAGTTTAAGATTAATAAGCTATTTCGTTGTGCCATAAACATGTTGATAGCAACACGGCAGGTTCATATAATTTGTTAGGAGTTCCTAATGCATCTACCGTGTATAAAGTCTGGACCTAACATTGATTGAAACCCATC
Organism: Stomorhina lunata; assembly: GCA_933228675.1. Classification (NCBI taxonomy): domain Eukaryota; kingdom Metazoa; phylum Arthropoda; class Insecta; order Diptera; family Rhiniidae; genus Stomorhina; species Stomorhina lunata. The sequence continues at coordinate 103,760,186 of OW121743.1, read as the reverse complement.
TAATTTCGTAGATGCAATTTTAATATACTGAATGTACCTCCAAATCTTTTTGATTGTAGATATAAAAAGGGGTTGTTATATATATATGAACTATAGCCAAATGTTGACCGATTGTTACACAATTTAATATACTGGCTGGTATTAATATAAAGTTTATTTGTACAAAATTTAGTGGCCATAGCTGACATAGTTTATAATTTAATAGCTTTTAACTGGCGTTTGTGGCATTTTAGTGGTTACCGGGAGCGGTTTTTATATGAAAGCTATGGTCAAAAATGGGCCGATTTGTATAAAATTTGATATACTGACTGAAAGTTGCATAAAACTTCTCTGTTCAAAATTTAGAAGTCATAGATTTTACAATTTTATTAAATTTATCAGCATAAATGTGATTCCCGGGGCAGGGTTATATGGGAGCTCTAACTAAATGTGAACCGATTTTACCAATTTTCAGCACACAATTTCTATAGAATATCGAAAATACTTTTGCTTAATTTGTTCTCTCTAGCTCTTCTAGTTAAGGAACTATCGCGCTTTTCTCTGACGAAAGGACGGACATAAACCGTGTTTTCTTTTTGTATTTTTGTGTTTCCGTAAGTTTTTTATATGGGAGCTATGGTCAAATAGTAACCGGTTGTAACAAAATTTTGCACACTCGTTGGCATTGATACAAGACCACCTCGTACTAAATTTAGTGGTATCTGTTATAGTTTTAGATTTACTGGCATTTAAGTTTATTTTAGGTGAAATTTTGCCTGTTTCCGTAAGTTTTTTGTATGTGAACTATGACTAAATGTGAACCGCTTTTGATGAAATTTTATATGCTACCTTTGGCTTATGCAAAACTTCTGTATGCCAAATTTTATCAACATAGCTATTATAGTTTGTCATTTATTATCAAATAAGCGATTAGCGTAGTCGAGGTTATACGGGAGCTATGGTCAAATATTAACTGATTTTGCCCAATTTCAATACCAAAATTTTCTCGTAGGTGAAGAATGGTTTTACTAAGTTTCAGTGAGCTAGCTCTTTTCGTTTAGGCGTTATCGTGACTTCAACAGACAGACAGACAGACAGACAAACAGACAGACAGACAGACAGACAGACAGACAGACAGACAGACAGACAGAATTTGAGAAATGAATGAACATGTGTTTTCCTTAACAGTATAGGATATAATAGCAATGTTCGTAGTTTTTAGTAGTTTTTGATCGATTTTCCCGAGCCCCATTTCTTACACCACTTATGCTTTTATCTTAAAATTTTACATTAGCTGACCAAGAAATGGTTTAACATCAACCTTATACAAATGTCAATACTTTCTCCATGTAACCAAAATTTATATTTATTTGGCTTATATTAAATGTTAACGGAGTATAAATTTGAACATCAAATTCACATACATTTCATTAAATTACAAAAAAAAAAAAAAATAATATGCAAAAGTAGTTTTACTATTGAATATTTGTGAGACCATTAGTATTGTATTTTATGATTATTACATTTATACGGGGCGCTCAAACAAAGATACATAAATAATTTTTTTCATTTATTATAATGGTTGCAAAAATATTACAAAAAAAAAAAAATATATAGAAAACAATGCTCGTTTACAAGAAAAGTAGAATAACTTGAAAAATCTGATGCCAAATTACTGCATTCGATATCGATCGAGATCTTAGATATTTTCAAAATATTTTCATAGCATATTTTAAGGATAATCAAAATTATTTAAAAGATGCAAAGTTTACTATATTTTTTTTAAGTTATTTGCCGAAAAGTTGAACAATAGTAAAAGAGTTTTAATTGAAATATATATTTTTAAAAACGAATCTAAATGGATACCAAATTTCAATAAACTTTATGCATCGAATTAACTTTCAATATCCCTAAAGTATACTTCACAATATTCTCTTCAAAGTCTAAGTTTTCGATCGATATCGAATGCGGTAATTTGGCCCCTGTAGTCAGTCGAATAAACTGCTTGTGATAAAATTTTTCAAACGACTAGAAAAACGCAATAACTTTAAAGTTTATGGAATTATAGTGCTATAGATGTGTATGAAGGAAAAATTGTCCCATTTAAAGACTAGGAAAGTTTTGTTTGACCAAGATAATAACAATTTGTCTTTGTATTGCTTCTGCTTCCAGTAAATTTTTTCGTATTCTCAGACAACAAATAATGATCAATTTAGTAAGGGTAAAGAGTTGATCAACAAAAATGAGAGGTGTTTTGAGGATATCGGAAAACTATATGACAGTAATTGTTGTATTGTCTCTATATTTAATAATAATCATATTAAATTTTATATAAGAAGTTACATGTTAGCCTTGAACTTAGTCTTACTGCTACATTACCCAAACTCCTAAAAGTATGCAACAAAAATTTGAATTATCAATAATTTCAATTTGCTTCAACTGTAAGAATCTGCCACTACTAATTTGGACTTATGGTGATATTGAAAACAATATTGTAATTCGTAGGAGTTATAATAGTTTTACTATTTTGCATTTGAATAGTGCCTATATGCGAAAATCTACAAATATATTCAGAGGTTTTACAAAAATATTATTAAAATAAAAAGAAAAAAAATAGAAAAACTACAATATATTTTCATGCTGGTTCATGTAAAAAAAAGCAAACAACAAATATTTACCACACACTTTCGCAAAATATTTTGAATATTTTCTCTATTTGATTTTGGTTTTGGCAGTAAAAGTGCAAAAAACATTAAAACGTGCAAAGAATTTAGTTGAGGTTTTAATTGAATAAAATGGATTTAATACAAAAAAAAAAAAAAAACTGAAAAATTCTACTGCAGGCAAAATGAATGCAATGGTAAGAGAACAGAATTTTCTTTTTTTTTTCAAATAAATGTGACTAAATGACTTTGCAAAGGTTCATCAGACTACTTTGTCGGCAAAATGGCATATACGAAGCTTTTCTATTTTATCATTTGAAAATTCTATTAATTGTCATTTAGCTTGGGATACAAATTTTTAAAAAAATTACACTAGTCATCAAGAGAATTACTTTGAAGTCTAACTATTTAATTTTGATGTTTCGATTATGGCCCCATCAGTACAAAAACACCCAAAATTTAAAATTATATGTTTACGATTTTTTTTAAATATTTTTCTAAAATTACGAATTTCCACAGAGGTCGTTTCATTTATTTTATTGTATCTGGGAAATCTAGATTCGTTGAAGGAAACACCGGCGGATTTACCATAAAATTTTCTTTTAGCCTTAATAAGACAATTTTTTCATATGATCAAGTGTTGTGGAGTTTTTCACATAAAAGTGTAGAACAATTTTTTTTTGCAAAATCAAAAAATTTTTATTTTTCAAAAATTCATAAAAAATCGAAAATTTCAAAAACTTACCATTTTTATTTTACGGTCTTAAAACTATAAATGACTGAAGTATTATTTCATGAAAATATGTGAATAATTGTTGGTTTTATTGACAATAAAATGAAAATTAGCAATAATTTTTCTTATGAAAAATTAGAAAATTGAAAAAATTAAGTAGCGGGTACAATTTTCAAAATATTCATTTTATTTGTTTCAAAAGTGAACGTTAATAAAACACATATAAAGTATTTTTTTCATGATATTATTTTTTATTATAAAGTTTGAACTTTGACATTATGTTGCAAGCATTGATTCTTCTGAGGTAATTTTCAACTTTTTGACACATATAGGGCATATTTGACATATTGGCCATAACTTGATGAATGTTGGTTTTTAAGTGCTCAAGAGTTAAATGTTTATGTGCATAAACATGGTCTTTCGCGTAGCCCCACAAAAAGTCTTATGATGCCAAATCGCATGATCTTGGTGGCCAGTTGATATCGCCACAACGAGAAATTACGCGGCCAGAAAATGTCTCTTGCAATAAAGCCATATTCGCTCGAGTTGTGTGGCATGTGGCACGGTCTTCTTGAAACCACATATTCTCCAAGTCGTATTCTTCAATAGCAGGCAAAAAAAGTCGGATATCATATCTCCATAATGCTCCGAATTCACGGAATCGACACATTCGGGTCTTCGGCAACACTTTCATTTAAAGCAGCGATATTTTCAGCGGAACGAGCTAAACGATAATGCACTGGCCTTACAATGTTTGTAACCGCTTCAATATCTTCAAAATTTCTTCAAAATTTTGCCAATTGCTTGAGTAGTTCTACGATTATGTAAACCATTATCTCTTCTTAAAGCACGATATGCGGCTTTTGCAGAATCACCATTTTTGTAGTATATTTTGATAATTTTTATGCATTGTATGATACTTAAGCGATCCATTTTCGTCAACGTCAGACTTTCAACAAAAGAAAATAATTGGGTTAACAAATTAGTCAAATTCTAGTCCTATACTTTTAAATACCACGAAATGGATAACCCGATCGAAAGAAATTGCACTCTATATCGATTTTCTGCCAAATGTGATTTTAAAGTGGATAAAGAACAATGAAAAACATATAAACGCACAAACAAACATACATTTCATGAGCATGTGTGTGTGCCTTCTTCTTCTGTTATCCTTGACTCCCAGTGAAGCACAGTGCCTGTGTGTGCCTTAGCTTTCTCTAATTGGATAATCGTATCTTTTAGTTGTTTCCGAATTAGAGTAAAAGTGGTAACTTTCTTTTTTATGGTATTTTTCAAAATGACCATATGGCAAATTAATGTTTGGGAGTACTTTATCTTATAGAGTCTTTGCTTGAAAGTTGATGTCAGACTCTTATTTCTGTGCATTGCAAACATAAACCCAATATACCCCCTAATATGATAGTAAAGGATACAAATTTCAGTTATACAAAGAATTAGAAATTTCAGCTTTTTAAACAAGATGAGACCTCACTGATCTTATAATCATTTTAGACAGACTGTAAGTCTTTCTTACTTATTTTATTCAATTTAAAATTGTGAGCCTAAAAGAAAACTTTTTGTGTAAAAGCACCCCTTATAAAAGGACAGTTTTTACAACTTAATTTCCTAATGGAAAATACGTGCTACCTTTAATATTTCCTTATAACTAGAATATGTAAATTTGTCATACTTGACAGGAAATTCTAAAAGTTCAAAAATATTTTTATGATTTTTTTTTACTGGCATTCATTAACAATAAAAAATAAACGATTATCCCCTAACAAAAATAGTAATATTATTAAATTTTCTCGACTTAAATCTTCCTCTTTTAGTTATATTTAGACTAGAATTTTCTAGAAAAGAAAATTATGAAAACAATTTAAATATGTATGAACAGAAGTCAGAAAGTGGAAAAACACAAAAACAATTCACTTTATGATGATTCATATTAGACAAATAATAAAGAACCAACTTAAACATAAATATTTTATCTCTAAATAAAGGGAAATCGAAAAAAAAAACAAATCAAGGGAACAATGAACTTTCACCACAATCCAAAATGCTGGGCAAAAAAATAAAGAAAATAATCAAAGTTGGTAAAATTTATCTCTAAAAGCACTAACTAAATTGTCACACAAATAAAGTGAATGTGTCATCTTGGCTAAAAATTTGGAAAAAAAACTCAAATGAGATTCAAAGATTAATTCCAATTCAAGGGATACAAATAAATCAATGGAATTAGTTACAGGGTTTTTAACAAATATTATATTATTACATATGTAATTGTCTAAGTAAATATGTTAAATAAATTCTGAGAAAATTTACATATATAAATAATAAGGTCATAACGGAAAATTGGCTTATCTACTTTTAGAAACGCTTTTGGGAAGAAATTTACTAGATGAAAGTTAATGATTCTAATATTATTTCAAAACCACTAATAAGACTGGTAAACAAGAGAAATTACTTTGAAGTCTAACTATTTAATTTCGATGTATTATGATCAGGAGTAGGCAGTCCATACCACCAGTGGCCGATTAATTTTATATAATTTTCGTAAATACCACGATCATTAATAAAACTCGTTAAAATGAGTATTAAAATCATTCAGTTGGAATTTGGATGTTAACAGAGTTGGTTGTTGCCGCTTTATTTCAGAAAAGACAAAAATAAAATAGGCAAGAAACAAATCAAAATCCAATTTACAGCAACAAAATACATGGTTCGAGAGAACAAAGAATTATAATCTCGAACATTGTTGCCACTACACTATTATTTTTGTAAACATTGGAAATTGTTTTGTAAATTTTGGGAATGTTTTTCAAAACAAAAATAAATTTAAATTTTAGATTTTTATATTTTTTTTATATATTTTCGATCCAAACATTTTTTTATAGAAAAATTTTTAATAAAAATATTTTACTTTGGGAAATTTTTCGTTGAAAATATTTTTCTGTAAAAATTTTCGACAAAAATATTTTTATATCAAAAAATTTTAAAATCTCCTAAAGAATATTTTTTGGTAAAAAGATTTTCTGTAGAAAAATATTTGATGAGAAAATTTACTATAGAAAAGTTTTGGTTGAAAAAATTTTCTATAGAAAAATTTTTGTTGAAAAAGTTTTCTATAGAAAACTATTTGTTGAAAAGGTTTTCTAGAGAGAAATGTTTGTTGAAAAATATTTTCTGTAGAAACATTTTTGATAAAAAAAAAATTTTCTTTTAAAAAATGATCATAAAAAAATTATAATTTTTAATTAATTAATAATTAATTAATAATTATTAATAGAAAATTTAAAAAAAAAAAATTTTCTATTGAAAAATTTTTGATAAAAGTATTTTCTATAGAAAAATTTTTGGTAATAAAATTTTCTATAGAAAAATTTTTGGTAAAAAAATTTTCTATAGAAAAATTTTATGTAAAAAAATTTTCGATTTAAAAATTTTATGTAAAAAAATTTTCGATTTAAAAATTTTTGATAAAAAAATTTTCTATAGAAAAATTTAAAAAACAAATTTTCTATAGAAAAATTTTTGATAAAAATAAATTCTATAGAAAAATTTTTGATAAAAATATTTTCTAGCAAAATTGTTGATAAAAAAATTTTCTATAGAAAAATTTTTGAAAAAAAAATGTTCTATAGAAAAATTTTGATAAAAAAAATTTTCTATAGAAAAATTTTGATGAAAAAAATTTTTATAGAAAAATTTTTGATAAAAAAATTTTTAATAAAAAAAATTTTATAGAAAAATTTTTGATTAAAAAATTTTTTATAGAAAAATTTAAAAATAAAAAATTTTTAATAGAAAAAATTTAGAAAAAAAAATTTCTATAAAAAAATTTTTGATAATAAAGTTTTCTATAGAAAAATTAAAAAAAAAAAATTTCTATAGAAACATTTTTGATAAAAAAATATCTATAGAAAAATTTTTAATAAAAGATTTTCTATAGAAAAATTGTTGATAAAAAAATTTTCTATATAAAAATGTTTGATAAAAAAAATTCTATAGAAAAATTAAAAAAAAAATTTTTTTTTTATAAAAAAATTTTCTATAGAAACATTTTTGATAAAAAATAATTTCTATAGAAACATTTTTGATAAAAAAATTTCTATAGAAAAATTTCTAATAAAAAAATTTCCTATAGAAAAATTGTTGATAAAAAAATTTTCTTTAGGAAAAAATTTGAAAAAAAAATTTTCTATAAAAAAAATTTTGATAAAAAAATTTTCTATAGAAAAATTTTTGGTGAAAAAATTTTCTATAGAAAAATTTGTGGTGAAAAAATTTTTTATAGAAAAATTTTTGGTAAAATAATTTTCTATAGAGGAATTGTTGATAAAAAATTTTTCTATATAAAAATTTTTAATAAAAAAAATTTCTATAGAAAAATTAAAAAAAAAGAAAAATTTTTGATAAAAAAATTTTTGATAAAAAAATTTTCTATAAAAAAATTTTTGATAAAAAAATTTTCTATAAAAAAATTTTTGATAAAAAAATTTTCTATAGAGAATGTTTTGGTAAAAAAAAGAATTATAGAATTTTTTTTTTTTACCAATTTTTGGTTAAAAAATTTTTGATAAAAAAATTTTCAATAGGAAAATTTTTGGTAAAAAAATTTTCTATAGGAAAATTTTTAATAAAAAAATTTTCTATAGAAAAATTTTTGATAAAAAAATTTTCTATAGAAAAATTTTTTTATAAAATAATTTTCTATAGAGGAATTGTTAATAACAAAGTTTTCTATATACAAATTTTTAATTAAAAAAAAATTCTATAGAAAAATTAAAAAAAAAATTTCTATGGAAAAATTTTTTATAAAAAAATTTTCTATAAAAAAATTTTTTATAAAAAAATTTTGTATAAAAAATTTTCTATAAAAAATTTTTCGATAAAAAAAATTTTCTTAAAAAAATTTTTGATAAAAATATTTTCTATAGAAAATGTTTTGGTAAAAAAAAATTCTATAGAAAAATTTTTGGTTAAAAAATTCTATAGGAAAATTTTTGATAAACAAATTTTCTATAGGAAAATTTTTGGTAAAAAATTTTCTATAGGAAAATTTTTAATAAAAAAAATTTTCTATAGAAAAATTTTTGATAAAAAAATTTTCTATAGAAATATTTTTTGATAAAATAATTTTCTATAGAGGAATTGTTACTAAAAAAAGTTTTCTATATAAAAATTTTTAATTAAAAAAAAAAAATTCTATAGAAAAATTTAAAAAAAAAATTTCTATAGAAAAATTAAAAAAAAAAATTTTCTATAAAAAAATTTTCGATAAAAAAATTTTCTATAAAAAAATTTTTGATAAAAATATTTTCTATAGAAAATGTTTTGGTAAAAAAAATTCTATAGGAAAATTTTTGATAAAAAAATTTTCTATAGGAAAATTTTTGGTAAAAAAATTTTCTATAGGAAAATTTTTGATAAAAAAATTTTCTATAGGAAAATTTTTGGTAAAAAAAATTTTCTATAGAAAAATTTGAGCCGACCCGTGATTATGACACCCAAAATTTCAAATTCAATGGATAAGATTTTTTAGAAATTGCTTTTCTAAAATGGCGGATTTTTACAGAGGTCGTTCCATTGACTTAATCATATCTTGGGAATGGCTTATCTAAATTCGTCGAAACAAACACCGGCGCATTCACCACGAAATTCTTATTTCGTGAAAATACATGAATAAGTGTTGGTTTTATTGACAATAAATTAAAATATTAGCGACATTTTTCTTATGAAAAATTAAAAAAATGAAAAAGTTAAGTTACGGGTACAATTTTAAAAATAAAGGGTTATCCATTTCGCGGTTTACAAAAGTATAGAATTAGAATTTGACATCTGTCAAACTATTTTTTTTTTTCTTTTTAGTTGAAAGTCTGACATTGATGAAAATGGATCGCTTAAGTATCACACAACGCATACGAATTATTAAAACATACTACAAAAATGGTGATTTTGCAGCAGAAAGAGGAGATTATGATTCAATTTATTTGTTAATCACAACGATTTCTTCTGCGTCATTAAATAATGACAATATTTTGTATATAAAATTATGAGCTCTAAAATTGAAAATAATTTACAGCTGTCACATGATATCTAGTAACACTTGAGAGTTTCCATTTCATCTCTGTATTCCAATGACCAGGATTTTAATTTATGTAAATTTTGAGGACTTCATTTGAACATTGTTAGACAAGTCATTGTTACTTCCCTTTTTTTCATTTGATTAAAATGCTAATCATATTTTGTTTTACAGAAAAGTAAGAGCCTTTTCATATTGGATTAAAACAATAAAAGTGAAAATTTGTTGGAAACAACAAGAAAACAAAGTTGTCACATTAAGCAAGAGAAGTAGGAGGGAATGCTTCATCAGGCTCATCATACTTGACTAATGCTTGACAAATATAAAAGAAACCTTTCATTTCTAGCAAATGCTCTTAAGAGGGAGGACTATAAAATTAAAATAAATTTAGTGAAAAATTTGTTGACAAAAACCTAATAAGTCGATTTCCAAATCGTAAAATTTTTTAATATTTTACGTGTTTTTTTGTTGTTGCTGTTTACTTTTTTATAACACTCTAGCAACGAAATTGCAAATAAATTTGGTTTTAAATATTCGAAATTGTGAGCTTTAGCTTGTGGATTGGAAAAAGGTCTTTTTATAAAATAAACAAATCCATAATGTTTATTCATGTAAAAATGCGCTGCCACAAAATAAATATGAAGAGTTTTGATAAATGCATAAAAAAATTAATATAAATGTACATTTGTTGTATTTTTCATGATTTTATTGTTATAAAGTAAATTTATGTTTGTTTTATGTTTTGTAAAGTCGAGAGTTTTAAAACAAAGTTTTATTGAGTTCTTCTTTTAAGGAAATTTTATTATGTAGGTTTTTTCGGGGTGATATTTTGAGTCATGAACAATAAAGAAAAAAATTAAATAAAATTTTTCACAAGTGACAAGAAAGAATTTAAATAAAACCATAAAGTGACAATAATTTTAAGGCATAAAGTTAAATATTAGAATGAGAAGAAATGACGGTTTAAAAGTTTTAGCGTAATGAAAGTAAGGAACAGTGGGGTAGTGTGCTCTTATAATTTCATTAAATATGTATTTTTTAATATTGAATCAAAAAATTGTTTATATCAAAATTTGTATATCAAAAACTTTTTATATAATAATTTTATATATTCTATTTTATTCAAAAAGAAGTGTATTTGCATTTGATTCCAAATCTGTTACATTTATTTATTAATCTAATAGACCAATTTATTGATAAAAAGCCAAAAAATGTTTGCGGAGAAACCATGAAGAAGAAATGTTTGTTTTTGTTCAGTCGATAATCTACGCTTTTACTTTTGGTTTATGAACATAATTCTTAATAGTTATGTTTGTAAATTTAGTAATAATGCGAGGTTTTCGATCTGTCTAAATTGGGGATAATCCTCCTGAAGAGATGGCTTAACCAACCATCGAAACGCGTCGAGGAATTTGGTTTCTCCGCAAACATTTTTTGGCTTTTTATCAATAAATTGGTCTGTTACATTAATAAATAAATGTAACAGATTTGGGATCAAATGCAAATACACTTCTTTTTGAATAATATTTACATCCCGACTATTTTGTTATTTTTTGATATTCTATTTTATATTAAAATTTTGTACACGAAATTTTTTTATTAACAAATTTTTTAATTGAATAAATTTTATTATCAAAATTTTTTATACAAAAATATTTACTTTCTAAAAAAGTGTAAGCTATTTTTTTTATCGTTAACTTCTGTACCTGAACATTTTTTTATTAAAAATTTTCTTTACAAAATTTAAAATTTAAATTTTATTTTGTCCAAAAATGTTATTCCAAAAACTTTCCTATACAAAAAATTTCAATATAAAAATATTTTCCTCGAAAAATGTTTTTTATTGTATTGTTTTTAAAGTTAGCTTTTCTACATGTAAATTTTTTTCTTAAAAAATTTTGTTTTAAAAATTTTCAATTGAAAAATTTAAAAAAAAAAAAATTCTATACAAAAAATACGAAAATATTTTCTTCAAAAAATTTTTCTTCAAACTATTTTTTATCGTTGACTTTTGTACATATAAACTGTTTTATTAAAAAATTGTCTATACAAAATTTTTCAATCGAATCGAAAATTTGAAAAAAAATATAAAAAAAAATTTTATCGAAAAATTTCTTTTGCAAAATTACAAAAATATTTTCTTAAAAAAGTTTTTGGATACTTTTTTGATCATAATCTTTTTTTATTGAACAATTACTAACCGGTCGACCGAAAGCAGTTTTTAAGCGATATGAGAAATATACTATTAGTACGAAACAGTTTTCAGCCAGTGGAATGGCATTTTATACCCCCCGGAGCTCCTCATATGGGCGGCTTGTGGGAAGCCGGCGTAAAGAGTGTAAAAACTCACCTACGTAAAATTTCTGGTGTGCAGAAATTCACATTTGAGGAGTTTGTAACGATGTTAACCCGCATCGAAGTATGTCTTAACTCGAGACCTTTAACGGCAATGGGTGACGATCCCACAGACTTAGTTCCATTAACCCCAGGACATTTTTTGGTAGGAGCACCACTTTTGACACCCTCTGAACCCGATCATTCTGATCTTAGTTTGAGTATTGCCAATAGGTGGCAAAAGCTCAAGGTGCTTCACCACCAATTTGCTTTGAGATGGAAGGAGGAATACCTTAAGGAACTCCATCGTAGAGTAAAATGGAAATACCCACAAAAAGATTTTGAAGTAGGCGAGTTAGTTGTGATCCGTCAGGATAATTTACCTCCAAATGAATGGCGGCTAGGTCGTGTAGAGAAAACTTATGTAGGGCAAGACAGCAAAGTCCGCACTGCGGACGTGAGAACGGCTTCAGGCGTTTTCACAAGGCCTATCGTGAAGCTTGTTCTCCTACCCAATTCAGAAACCCACTGATTTTTTTTCTCTCTTCTACGTCTTTTTCTTTTCCGTTCTGCAGTTATAATGGCATCCCGTCGTTTAGAGGTCCATCTTAAGCCCGAGGAATCCTCAACTGAGGATAAGCACCCACCCCGTGACGAGAGCCTTAGGGACTGTCGCTTGTGTAAGAGTGAGCACGCATTGAGGCTTTGCCCCAAGTTTCGCAGAATGCCGGTGGGGGAGCGGTGGGAAACTGTTAAACGGTTTCAATACTGCTTTAACTGCTTGGCACACACTCACATGGTGTCTAAATGCAAGAGCCGTGAAAGATGCATGGAGTGTTGTGCCGAGCACCACACGCTTCTCCACCGCCATAAAAGGCAAAGTAACACCCGGAACCCAGTGCAAAATAGTGAGACTCAAGCAAGCGGTAAGTCCAAGGCTCAGAAGAAGAAGAGGAACAAGAGAGGGAAGAAGGCCGCCAAGAAATCCGGCGCCAATTACCAGGGCTGCTCCTGCTCCTGTCAGCAGCACCACCAACAACAACCACAAAGCCAACTGCAGCCACATATGCCACGAAACTCCACCCCGGCTACCATAATTATTAATGTCATGTCCAGGCATATTGCACCCTAGTTTTTTAAATTATTTTATTTTTAATATAAAAAAAATATATAAATGAATTTTAAACATAAGAAGAAAGATCTACTCTTTTTATTTTTTTTCTATTTACCCCAAGATTTTATTCCCTCAGTCACCCGAAGCGTCATCTGAAGACTACACCGAACCCGAAGTCCATGGTCATCCTGAGCGAGAGCTTAATCCAGTGCCACATCAGAGTTTCTACCCCGGATCAACGCAGAACCCATCATCCTATTCTATTTTATTTATCTAAAAAAATTGTTACAAATCGTAAACTCTGTTTTCAGCTCACGTTTGACCCGCGTTTTTTTTTTTAGCCTTCCTTGTTGCAGTATTGCAAGGGGGCGGGATGTTTACGCGAATAATGTGAAGGCCACCTGTCAAATTATTGTTCAGTGGCCTTTTCTATGTTTTCCTTTGGCGCAAATTAATCCGCTCTTTTTCTATTATTACATATTGTCAAATCACTTACTCTTGTAAACCCAACCCGAACGGTACGTAAAAATACCAACTTAACCCGAAAATAATATTAAATAAATATAAATTCTAAAATTTTTGAAAAACCCCTAACTCTGTGATTTTTTTATTTCTTATATTTTCTGAATAAAATATTCCGGAGAACACAAAATTTTTCAATCGAAAAACTTATCGAAAAATTTGCTTTGCAAAAATATTTATTTCAAAAAATTTGTATATTCGATTTTTGTATTTGCATATTTATATATTTATATTTTTTTGCTGAAAAGTTTTCTTTACAAAATTTTTCAATCGAAAAAATTTATTATCCAAAAATTTTATACCAAAAAATTTCCAATACAAAAAAATTTCAAATTTGTATGGAAAATTTGAATTATAAGCTTGCTATAGCTTTATTTTTGATTATGAATTAGGGGTTAGACTCCAGCTCTTCTAAACTCCGACAATAGTCTTAAGTATACTAAAGCTATGCTATTATAGCTTAGGTACTCTCATTAAAATATTATATTCACTCTGTGTAATTGTATTCAGAATATAGTTTTATTGCCCCTATTTGCGTTCTCGACTTAACTTAGTTTGGTCGTCTGCCAGTCAACCCAACTTTCGGTTCTTAGCAGAGTATAAACACTGAAAATACTGTAGTGATTTCACATTTAACCACACTATGGCTGTAGTATACTGACAACATTGTCCTGTATTCCGACTCTTGTTCTGCTATTATATCTACCCCATTGTGCACAATGACTATTCAAATCTTAAAAAATCTGGCTAAAAACAAAATAGTATATTTAAAAATAAATCCTTACCATGAAAAGAAAACTTTCTTAAGTCCCTGTTAGTATTTACTTAGCAAATTGTTGTAAATATTCTGGTTGTTTTTGTTGTTAATAATAAAACTTATTTCTCGTGCTCATACTTTCACAAAACAAACTTACTTACAGACTTACAGACACACATAAATACTTGGTTACTATCTGTATGTAGCAGTATAGAGATATGTAAGAGTATATGTAATAGTTTCCTGTTTGATATAAAGGCCTCAAGGATTACGTCATACAACAAACAGCGGTAATAAAACACAACAAGAATAAGAACAAGAAGCAAACACAACAATAACAAAAACAACAACCAAATCGAAAAAAGTGAAAAAAATAAAACAATAAGAAAAATAACATGTCATAAAAATGTTTTTAGTATTTTTCGGTTTTTGTTTTCTAAGTTTCGCCGCTTTTCGCTTTTTACTCCAGCAACAACAACAACAACATGATGTTTGTGTTTATGACGCCTTTTCTTAGCTCTGGGGTAGGGAAGCGTGGGTGGGACAATGTCTGTTAAACAAGACGTCTGTTGTTGGCGTGCATGAGTTTGTAATTTGTGCCCATACAGCGAAGAGTTTTAATATATTTAACTACTAAGTTACTTTTATTTTTCGTTTTTTTTTTTGTGGGGTTTTTGTTTTTATTTTTGCGATAACGATTAATTTCTATTGATAAGTTTTGTTTGCTTGTTACATTTTCATTTTTGTTCAAAAAAAAAAAGAAGAAAACTTCTCTAAATTAAAACACAGTGGGTATAAAAATGTTATAAAATAATTTTTTTCCGGGAGATAAAAGGCTAGTTAAGAAAGTAATGACTCCTTAGGGGATAATTTTAATTGTCAGAGGCTTAATTTAGTATTACATACGGGCTCATCATATCTACTACATTTGCGAAATTTATCACTGTGTATGTACTTGATATTATTATGTAAACGAGTGAGTAATATTTTAGGCGTAAAATTAAAATTACTTATTATTTTACTAGAAATTAATTTAAAAGATTATATATCTTAAAGTAAATTAACATAAAGGGCTTGGTTTTTAATGTGATTTTGATATGAAATCTTTTTAATATAAAGCCTCAAGTTAAGGTAACGTGAACTTTTTTTAAATTATAGTTTCACTAATAATGGAATTCGGCGGTTTACAACATTTACTTTTTCCTATATAAAAATCTTTATATCTTTAAGGTTCTCTATAAAAAAATTTGTATTTTAAATATATACTGAAAAGGGTTTATACGCCAAAAGTTTTAAAGAAAAATTGTTCTATACTTAAAACTTTCCATATTTAAAAAAGTTGTAAGCAATTTTTATATTTTCATGGTATTTAAATAATTTTTGATATCTTTTTCAAGATATCCAAAATACTTTTGTAAAATTTTGTCCCTCTAGCTCTTATCGTTAAGGCGCTATCATGCTCTTATCTGACGGACAGACGGACATAAACAACCTTTTCTTTATATATTTTTGTGTTTCCATAAGTTTTTTATATGGGAGCTATATTCAAAAGGTGACCGATTGTAACAAAATTTTGCACACTGGCTGGCATTGAGATAAGACTTCCTTGTGCTTAATTTAGTCTTACTAGATCTTGTAGTTAAGGAGCTATCACGATTTATCTGACGGACAGACGGACATAAATCCCCTTTTCTTTTTGAATTTTTGTGTTTTCGTAAGTTTTTTATATGGGAGCTTGGTCAAATGGTGACCGATTGCAATAAAATTTTGCACACTGGCTGGCATTGATATAAGACTTTCTTGTAGCAAATTTAGTGGTTATATCTATTATACTTTTAGATTTCTTGGCATTTAAGTGTATTTTAGGTGAAATTTAGGCTGTTTTCGTAAGTTTTTTGTATGGGAGCTATGGCTAAATGTGAACCGATTTTAATGAAATTTTATACGCTGCCTAGGGCTAATGTAAAACTTCTGTATATTAAATTTTATCATTATAGCTGCTATAATTTGTCATTTATTAACAATTAAGCGATTAGCCTAGACGAGGTTATATGGGAGCTATGGGCAAATGTGAACCGATAGGCGTTATCGTGATTTCAACAGACAGACAGACAGACGGATATCGTCTTAGAATTTCATAAGGATTCAGAATATATATCGTTTTTGGCTTTTGAGCCAATATTAAGGAAATTACAAACCGAATGACAATCTCAATATACCTCCATTATTTTTGATGGTGGGTATAAAAAACATGATATATTTAATATTAGGATGTCCAAATAGAGAATCATGTTATCCATACGTCCAAGTTTAAGAGCTTGAACCCAAAATAACCGATTATAAGGAGGTTAGTCAACTTATCGCCCAGTGGCTCAGCCAGTTTGTATCCGTTTTTTTTTAACAGTAGATAAAAGAACATATCGAGGGTTTATATTCAAAAAGTGCTATCTACATATTTACAATTTTGCAGGAGAGTGAAAAAACTGTTTTTGTCATTAACTATAAGAGTAGTAAATAAACTTTGTTTTACAATACCATACAAATTGGGGCTAAGATTTTGTGCAAATTAAGTTTTTTTTATTAACTCCTTATATTTGCTCTTCTATAGTAGATAGCACTTTTTACGAGTTAAAATTGTATCGTTTTAAATACTAAAGCAATTAGATAGCATTATTTTAACATCAAAAAAAAAAAAAAATAAAATATAATGAAAATTGAGGCTTTTATCAAAATATCACGAATTTAAATTAAAATAAAAAGTTTTTTGAATAAAACAAGATTTATTATAAATATATAAGTAGAATGCAAGATATTATCTTTCTTATATGACCTTTATTTACAATCTGTTAAGGTCAAAGGCCGAATATATTATAGATATCCATGATTACACTACGCTGTAGAGAATTGTGGTCCATTTTGTTGGCTTTTCATAAATCACAATGTATATTTTATAACAATTGTTATTTTTTCCACAAATATTTTTAATGTAGATAGCATTATTTTTTGATTATGAAGTAGATAGCACAAACACAATTTAAAAAAAAACATGTTTTAAAATTATTTTTCTTTCTTAAAATTTATATGACATATGTCAGATAAGCCAAGGAACACGTTTGCATTAAAAACCAATTTGGTAGAAAATGTAGATAGCACTTTTTGAATATAAACCCTCGATATATTTTATATATTTGTAAATCAAAAGTATTTTTTAGGAATATCTAAATCAATTAAATTAGTCAACTTTTTTGACTTAATAAATTTGGTTTTAAAGTCAGACGAAAAATCGAAAGTTATTAAGATTTTTACAAACCGACTAGGCCGTGTACTACATACTTCCATGGTACTACACATGTAAATATTTTTACCAGAAAGTCATTATTAAAAGTATTTTGTTTGCAATCGAAAAATTGTAACTTTGGGAAAAGTTAAATAACTTGTGTAAATAAGTAATGTTTCGATTACGAAAAATTAAAAAAAATAGCAAAACTTTTAATAAAAGCTTACCCTATTTTTTAAAATAAATATACAAATGTACTGTGCAAACATCTTATTAAAGCTTGTTTCCTTGACTTTCCAAAACTGTTAATTAATTTTAAAATAGCTTTGCAGATGTGAGAATTGGAGGCACTAAAGTACTACGACGTACCCGAAAACAGTTTTTTGCAGATATCTCAAATCTTTGAAAATGGTTTTTGTATATCCTTATTAGGCCTATAACCTCCACTAGGTCGCTTTCCAAGTTTTCACAAAAGTTGCTCATTTGTGACACCATGTTTTTTATGTTTTTTTTTTAAACGAAAATTTTTTTAAAAATTGTTTTTCGGTATTAATTCCACGATATCCTTAAAACGACTCAGCGGGTTGAGAAAGGAGAACCTAAAGAAAGAGTTGTCTTGAATTTCGATTTTTCTTATTAGCTCTATGTACTATTAAAAAAAAAAAAAAAAAACAGTTCTTCAAACAAAAAAATAATGTATATCTCGAGAACTAAAGGCAACTAGGAAACCAATGTCTCATACGTATTTAGAAGACTAAACCATCTAGATTTGGTGAACAAATCTTGTGCCTCAGAATCTTGTAGACCTGTGTGACCTGTTTTTCTTTAAAGAGTATTTTCTAATAATTTTCAATAGAAAAAGTGTTTACGCTAAGAATATTTTTACAGACAAAAATTTTAAAAATTTATTGAAAAAAACTTTTTTTTTCATTTAAAAAAATTTAATGGAAAAACATTTTATTTATTTATTAACAGTATATTTTTTTGTTTAAAGTTGGGCATCAACAATTTTTTTATAAAAAAATAATGTAGCATCCAAAAAATTTTTGGGTAAACCTTTTACTATACTATATTTTTACAGCTCTTCGATTTAAAAATAAGTCAAATCTTTAATTTTTGAAAACATAAACAATAACATCTCCGATTTCTATGAAATTTTGTTATTCATTCTTCAAGCTCATACACTTTCAAATTTTATAAAAATTTTGAATTTTGCTTTAGCTCAGATTTTATTGCGCTTAGTTTTTTTTTTAATTTGTACTGAAAAAATATGTGTTTTTTAACAAAAAGTTCAATATTTTTCAATTCACAATGGGTCCACTTTTTGGTTTTTATTTTCTAATATCAACACTTTTTGAGAGAAGTATAAATAAAATGGAAGATATGCTTTTTGAAATATCTTCAAGTCATGGATATAATTGATTTCCCTTATTGTCCAACATGAAAGTGCAGGACATACGCTGAAATATGAGTCTAGTTTTATAAAATTCTGATAACCGTATCAAAAGTTATAGAGATAAAAAATGGGTATGTTTTAAAAAAAATGTCTTGAAAAAAGATTTATCCATTATAACTAATTTTAATATCAACAAGTAAGAAAAGCTATAGTCGGTCAAGCCCGACTATATAATACCCTTCACTACTAAGGTCAAATATGGACCAACAATTAAACAAGTTTTCCTTAAGTGTTATTTTTTTCAAAATTTCGAGATGTATATCATTTCTGGCTAAGGGCCTGATATGGGAGCTAGGGTCAATTGTGGACCGATTGTTACCAAATTTTGTTTATTGGTTTATTTTACAAAACATTTATCTGTGCAAAGTTTAAGTAATCAAATGCATTTATCTTTAGAGTTATTAACGTTTTTGTGCTTTAATGTCTTTTGAGAATGTGTCTTGTATGGGAGGTATGGTTAAATATGGGCCGATTTCTACAAAATTAGGAACACTGATTAAAGTTATGATGGGCAATATTTGTGCTGAATATTATTAAAATACAACTCAATTTGTGGCTGTAAAGGACCAAAAACTCTATTCCGGGAAGGCATCCCTATGAGAGGTACCCGAAATAGTAATCTGATTTCGCCCAAAAAGTATAGAGATCGTCCTTGGACCAAAATATGAATCTGTGCCAAATTTCATTAAATTATCTTTAAAGTTACGACCTGTAGAGTGATAACAAGCTTACATGGATAACCGGCCAGCCAGCCGGACGGACATCGTTAAAACAACTCAGGGAGTGATTCTTAGTCGATTGGTATACTAAAAGGTAGGTCTCAGACCAATATTACAAACATCAGCACAAACCCAATATACCCTTTCCACCTGTGGTGGTGAAGGGTATAAAAATGTTTCTTTAGAAGACATTTTAGCATCAAAGCTTTCTTCTATTAAATGAAAGAAATTTATAAATTTGTTTTGGGGAGAAGTTTTTATGTTAATAATTTTTTATGAACCCAAAATTTACTTATACCATACGAAATTTAAATAGAAAACTTTTAAAAATTTTTCATTAAACAATTTTCTGATCAAAAATTTGCCCACTGTTCATTTTTAGCCAAACAAGTAGTTTTGGTAGCAATTCTTTTTTTTACCTACAAACCTTAGATTTGAGTACAACAGAAAAAAAAAACAATATTACAAAAATAATAAAAATAATATATGTTATCAACTATACTTTTGGATACGTAACTTGTGTTTATTTTCTATTTTTAGTTTCGTTTTTCTGTCATACAAGCATAATCATACACTTTGTTACATTTCATTTATTTAATCTAAATGTGAAATTTCTGTACAATTACTTATGTATATTTCAACTGACAGACAAACGAATGAACGAAACTTATGAACGAACACCCCCTTTACAAATCGAGTCTGCACGCATTCACGCAATTGTTTCTTTATTAGTTTATTTGTTTTGTAGTTTCGGCCTTAAAAAATGGGGAAAGAAACAAAAATTTAATATGAAAAATCCTTTAATTTCTTTTTATTTAGTTGTTTTTAATCATATTGTTTGTTAGAATGTTTGGGTTTGTTTTTAGTTTTTACGTTTTAAACTCCTTTTTTGTGAAGTTTTATGTAGGAAATGTTGTTTCTTTATCTCGTAACTGCTGCCAAACACGCATAGTGCTCTGCTTATAAATATAAGTTTAAGTATTTGTTGGGGTTTGTTTGCCCGGCTGTCTATCTGTGTGTGTGTGTGTGTTTGTCTTTCCGTGGGGAGTGTAAATAAAAGAAGTTGTTGTTATGGCATTGTTAAAGTTAACACAAATACTCTTGCACTTTAGACACAACTTTAAAAAAAGAGCTAAAATTTTAGCATTATTCTAAAAATTCTACCACAAAAGAAGAGCGAGCCAAGCACATTGACTTTTTGTTCTGTTACTTTTTGAGCATTTTAATTTGTATTTATTTTTAAATTTAAATGTATGTTTGTATGTGTGTGAAAGTTTCTGATTTTTTACTTTATGTTTTGAGTGAATTTGAGTATCTTGAAAAGCTTTCTTCGTGTGTTTTTAGAGGTGATTTTTTGGTTTTGCTGAGAGAGCTTTTTAAGGTGGTGAGTTTTTAAGAGTATTTTCTTTTGTTAGTAGGTTTGAAGGATAAACTAACATAAAATTGTAAAAATGTTGTGCTTAAAGGTTTACCAAAAATTTATATTTTGGTGTTAAGGATTTTGTTTTTGTAGTGGTAAATACATGATTTCTCCCCAATAATTTGAATTAAGGTTTATTTAAAGATTAACGGAGCTGTGATTGAAATTTTAGTGAAAAAAAACAAAAATTGTATTAATATTATGTTTAATTTAGAGTCGAATCAAAAATTTTCGAACTCGTACTGAACCACACCATATTGGTCTTAGGTCCACCTTTTATTATACCAATCGGTTCAGAATTACTTCCTCAATCGATCAGAATCAGAGTTAATTGGCGGAAAATTTTCTTTGGAATCTTAAGTGGGCGTAACGCTCCTGCATATGGCAGATATTGTATAACACAACTCTAGATAAATGTTTTCTAATTTTATTAAATTAGTACTAAAGGTAATTTTTTCTTTTAACCTAGTACTTAATATTGGGATTCTTTAAAACTATTAATGGTCGAACCTTCAACGTATAACCATATTTTTATTAATGACAAGATGAACCAAGCGGAATGTGTAGCTCAAAAAAGAATAGATGTTTTACCCCTACAACTTTCTTTACCGGTAATAATTGATTATAGATCTAAACAATTGATGAATTTAGGCAGTGGACATAATGATAATTGATAAAACTACGAAGTGCATTATATTTCCGCCAGATTTTTGTAAGATGAGGAGCTAATTAATTGTGACTTTCCAAATATGGAAAATTACTATAAAAATACTGAATGGTTATGTCAATTTCATAAATACTAACAGTGCATTAAGTAAAAACCTTTTATTATCAACCAGGACAAAGCCGGCTCCTTAAAGGCAAAATAATATTTAGTTAAGAGTTGTGATAGTTTAATAGATCAATACTAAATCCAAACGATTTTAATAAATTAGGTATAATCAAAAGGGAACCTGTACCCTTTTGGTTTCACCAAATTAGAGCATTACCATTATCTCAGCAGTACCCTTTTGATTCAGTCTGATGAAGTTGACAAAGAAAATATGTAATTTGCTTAGAGAAATAATATGTATAGACATATTATATAAAAATAGTTCCGAATTAAGTATTTTTCGTTTTTGAATATGTTTTCAAATTTTGAGACCTAAGCGACATATACTATTTTTTATTAAAAACACCCTCACTTGAAAGAGAACGCACAATTATACCATCCCATACAACCAATGGACAAAATTTGGTAAAATTGGCTTAAGGATACGCCTAGGATGAATAAATCCTTAAATCTGGAAGAATCCACAGAAATCACAAAGTGAAAAATATATCTGAAAGCAGTTGTCGTATATAAATGAAATTTGGTATGACTCTTGCAGAATAGGTATATTTATGTGCAAAATCTCAAATACTTCAATATTGAAGAATCGGCAAAAATTACAAAACTTAAAACGAGTCTTAGAGTAGTTATCGTAGTTGTCAGGGACCCGACTATCACTCATATTTCCCTCGTTTAATAATATATTTAATATATAAATACGTTTTTTGTCCTATAATTATTCGATGCCCATTAATATAGCAGTTTTATTTAAGTAATTTGATATCCTACTATGTATTTATTATTGTAGGCAAAACTATCATTAAGGCTGTTTTGATATTAAATAAATCACACGTTATGGGTCCGCAAAATGTATCATTTTAGACACTTTTTTAAATATCTTGTAAAGGTGGATCGAAGTGGTTGAGATTTTTTTTTGTATCTATTAGATAAGGGTCAAGAGTGATATAAAATCAAAGAAAAAACATGTTATTTAATGTATTTTTATACCCTTCACCAATAGGTGAAAGGGTATTATAAGTTTGTTATTCGGTTTGTAATTTTTTCATTATTTGTCGCAGACCCCACAAAATTTATACCGATCGACTCAGAATCGGTAGGAGAATCGATTAAGTGATGTCCGTCTGTCCGTCTGTCTGTCTGTCTGTCTGTCTGTCTGTCTGTCTGTCTGTCTGTTTGTTTGTCTGTCTGTCTGTCTGTCTGTCTGTCTGTCTGTTTGTCTGTCTGTCTGTCTGTCTGTCTGTCTGTCTGTCTGTCTGTCTGTCTGTCTGTCTGTCTGTCTGTCTGTCTGTCTGTCTGTCTGTCTGTCTGTCTGTCTGTCTGTCTGTCTGTCTGTCTGTCTGTCTGTCTGTCTGTCTGTCTGTCGGTCGGTCTGTCTGTTGAAACCAAGTTTGTGAAGCTGCTAGAGAGTGTGTCGATATAAATTGTATACCAGATTTTATGAAAATTTCATCAAATCGGTTGGAAAACGCTTGAGATATCGTTAAAATACCAAAATTATACAATTTTTCATTTAAAAGTACATTTCAGAAATAAAAGAAAAACTATATTCTTGATGGACTATCCTTCATAAATTATATATTATGTTATAAGAAATCTTCCCGCGAAGTTCTCTGTTAAATTTTATCAATTTGTCCCATAAACATCTGAAATATCGTCAAAACACTACATCTGATGTTCCCCAAATTGCCGAAAGTGCTCATTTGATTAAAAAATACAATCGACAAATAAGAAAAACAATTTTCCTTGACGATCGGCCCACATAAATTATATCAGTATTTAGGAAATTCGCTTTTTTGAAAAATTATGTTTTTTTTCAAGTGGGTCTGGTCGGGGATTTAACTGGGGACCTCTTGTATTGTAGATTATACCACAGCGTTTCGAAATCAATTACTTTTAGTAAAATTTGCAGCAATCATTTTTTGGATTTTTTTCCACTGATGGTAGCACTGTGTAGCGTCAATAGACTTGTTAACCAATTTTAATAACTTTGATTCGCTGAATCCAAAAATTATATTGGGTTTTGTTTGACCAATTAATCTTTTAATTGTGAAAACTTAATGCATAATTTTCCATGATTTTTCTAAGAATATATATATATATATATATATATATATATATATATATATATTTTCAGTTTTAGTCGATCAGGAAAAAAAAGTACACAGGACCTACCCAAATCTGCATATCTACCCTTTGAGCAACATAACTTGTACCAAGCGACAAAAATTTAATTTTACAGCTTTTTGTAATTATATCAAAATATATGAGTAAAATGAACCAAGGTTTGATGAAGAATAACTTAAATAAGTAGACTAGATTCGAATTTTTATATTGATTACAATTTTATATTATGGCACTTAATTAATAAAATACATAAGCTTATTATACAACTTTATTAAATGTTTGATTAAAAATAAAATCCTGACTAGAAAATTTCAAAGAACCAGACACCACAGCTCAAACCCCCAATGTTACATATTTTTCTTCTATTTTGCTCCACTAATTCAAGAAGTATTATACACGTGTTGTGAATTTTTGAATACAGAAGGATTTTTTCATAAGGATTTTTCTTTCTTCTAACAAAGTAAAAACTAGGTATTAAAATTGTTAAT
This sequence comes from Stomorhina lunata, assembly GCA_933228675.1. Lineage (NCBI taxonomy): Eukaryota > Metazoa > Arthropoda > Insecta > Diptera > Rhiniidae > Stomorhina > Stomorhina lunata. The sequence continues at coordinate 103,735,683 of OW121743.1, read as the reverse complement.
TTGCGAGCCAAAGTCTCATAAATTACGACTCCTTCTTTCCAAAATTACTTTTAATCATTTAATAAATTACATAAATATACACATGTGTGTGTGAGCACTTCTAAATCACTTCATAAATTAAAACAATATTTAACACTTGCAAAGATAAATTTCATTCATTCAAAAGATTTGAATAAAAATCAACTCAAATCATTCATAAATTTTCACAAACACAACAACAAATTCACCACATTCTCTTTATTAATGCCTTAATAAACAACGTGTTTTAGCATTGAGTGAATTTTTCAACTTATTCAACTCAACACAAAGGAACTGAAAGCATTATCACTCACACAAATTCAACACACACATAAAAGAGAAAATTTAGAGGATTCGAAGTAAAATTTTGTATTTGTTTGTACCTCCAATGTACTTTCACAGTCGAGTGGTGCGTTTACTAAAAATTTGGCCCTGAAGCTTCACATACAGTTCAGTCATAATTTTGACCGCCTTTTGGAAACATTAAAATACGGGTGTTTATTTTTTTGCAAATCAGAAAAAAGAAAAAGCTTAAACTTAACTAGAAAAAAAAAAATCAAATAATTTATGGAAATTTATAAAACCAATAAGTGCAAAAAGTAATAAAAGTAACGAGCAAAAAATTTATGGAAAATAAAAAGTAATAAATAATTTTGAATTTTAACATAAATATTATAATATAAAGTATTTTAATGATATTAATAAATAAATTAAACTTGTTTTCTAAATATTTGTTATAAATTTCGAGAAAAAAAAAATATTTAAAAAAACGTTTCAGAAGATTTCTTTGAATTTTCAAATTAAAAAGCAGTTGACCTAAAAAACAAGTGTATGTGAACGTTTGTGTGCTCTAAGTTTTGTAAAAAAAATTTAAATTATGTTGTTTTTTTACTTTTATAAAAAATGAAAAATAAGGGCAAAAATCTGTCTTTTTTTCTTTTTATTTACTGTTCACAGCCAACATCATCAGCCTAAAAAAAACCTAGAGACTGAATGAAATAAAAAATATGAAAAAAAATATAAAAACACTCATCATTTGGCTTTAGCTTACAACGTGCAAGGATTATGTAAACAAAATCTATACAATTTTTTCTCGTCTTGTTTTCTTTTTTTTTTCCTGGTATTTTACGTTTTTATCCAAGTGTTGACTTTAACAGAAAATGCCTCCTCATTTATGTTTTATGAACTGAACAGTGGGAAATTTTCGTGTTACTTGCAAGACTTATTTAAAATTATCAATGATTGACATAGTAATGATACAGTAAAGGAAATTTATTTTTAAATGTCATTATTTTCATGAAAGGAATATTAATTATTTATTGTTATTAAATAAATTGCAATTTATATCCACGTAATTTTTTTACTTATTTTAAAATGAGATGTGATAAAATTGTTGATAATTTATTTCTCATTAACTTTTTGTAAGTTTAAAGATATCTAATAAATTCTGTAATACACAAACAGATATCGCTATTTTTAATAAAATTACTTTGTACATACATTTTGGTTTTAAATATTATATGTTATTATATACCAATCTAAAGGAAATGGTGTACTTCGTACAAAAATATTATAAAAAAAGTAAGAGTGTGCTATAGTCGGTCAAGCCCGACCATACGATACCCTTCACCACTAAGGTCAAAGGTGTTATTTTTCCTGTATAAAGACAAATATTTGCAAAATTTTGCCATCATACAAACATATTCTCAAAACTTGTACATTTATGCTGTTTCCGTCATTTGGACTTATATGAGAGGTAGGGTCAATTGTGGTCCAATTATGTCGAAATTTGCCAAATTGATTACAGTTTTTACAAAAGTTATGTATGCGAAAACTAAACTTAAAATTCTCATTATCTTCGGATTTACGAGCGTTTTAGTGAATTTGGTCTCATTTAGTGCATTTTGAGAAAAAAGTTTGTATGGGAGCTATGGTCAAATGTGGACCGATTTCAACGAAATTTCGTACAGTGATTTAAGTTTAAATATGCAGTATTTTAAATTTCATGAAAAAATATTGATTTTTGTTGCCAATATATCAATTCCGGGAAGTGGGACCTATGGGAAGGACCATAAATAATGAACCGATTTTGACGAGTTTCAAAAGCCATGATCCTATCGTAAAAAAAAAATGATCTGTGCCAAATTTCATCAAATTATCTTTAGAAATGCGACCTGTAGTTTGACTGCAAGGTTTACATGGGGGTCCAGCCAGCCAGCCAGACGGACGGACGGACATCGCTAAATCGATTCTAAGCGATTCTAAGTCTAAGACAAATATTTCTATGCGTTACATACATCAGCACAAACATATAATACCCTTTCCACCTATGGTGGTGAAGGGTATAACAAGTAAGAAAGTGCTATAGTCGGTCAAGCCCGATCATCATACAAACATTTTCTCAAGACTTATATATTTAAGCTGTTTTCGTCACTTTGACTCATATGAGAGCTAGAGTCAGCTTTTACAAAAATTATGTATGCAAAAAATTAACTTTAAATTGTCAACATCTTCAGACTCACGAGCGTTTTAGTGATTTTTGTCTCATTTAGTGCTTTTTGACAGAAGAAGTACAATGATTTCGTTATATATAAGCAGTATTTGATTTAAATTTCATGAAAGATATTTATATTTGAGTCTAAAATATCAGTTCCGTTAAGTGGGACCAATGGGAGGTATTAATAATGGACCTATTTTAACCAATTTCAATGGCCATGGTCACACTATCAAAAAAAAAAAAAAAAAAAATGATTTCTGCCAAATTGGATCAAATTATCTTTATAATTGCGACCATGGTTTACATGGAGGGTCCAGCCAACCACCCAGGACGGACGGACTGACATCGTTAAATCGACTCCGCCTATGGTGGTGAAGGCTATAATTAGTAAAAACCAGCAGGAACTGAGATTATTCAAATAAACTAGTCAGACTAAAAATAAACAATAATAAATCGTTCTCTTATACAGATCAACAAAATTAAATTTTTGCATATTGATTGGAAATTTGATGCCATTTTTTATACCCTTATAAGTTTGTGCTGATGTTTGTAACACATAGAAATATTTGTCTAAGACCCACCTTTTAGTATACCAATAGGCTTAGAATCACTTTCTGAGTCGATTTAGCGATGTCCGTCCGTCTGGCTGGCTGGACCCCCATGTAAACCTTGTAACCAAACTACAGGTCACAGTTCTTAAGATAATTTGATGAAATTTGGCACAGATCATTTTTTTTGATAATGGGACCACCGCTATTGAAATTCGTCAAAATCGGTCCATTATTTATGGTACCTCCCATAGGTCACATTTCCCGGAATTGATATATTGGCCACAAATATCAATATTTTTTTATGAAATTTAAAATAATTACTGCATATGTAAACTAAAATCACTGTGCCAAATTTCGTTGAAATCGGTCCACATTTGACCATAGCTCCAAACTCTTCTTTAAAAACGCACAAAATGAGACAAAAATCACAAAAACGCTCATAAATCTGAAAATTCTGACAATTTAACTCTATTTTTTGAACACATAATTTTTGTAAAAACTGTAAACAATTTGCTAAATGTTCGGTACACATTTGACCCTAGCCCTCATATAAATCTAAATGACGAAAACAGCTTAAATTTATAATCCTTTAGAAAATGTTCATATTTTGACAAAATTTAGGAAATATTTGTTTTATAGATGAAAAAGTATAACTTTGACTTTAGTAGTGAAGGGTATCGTATTGTCGGGCTTGACCGACTATAGCACTTTCTTACTTGTTTTTACTAGAGGTAGCTGATTTTAAATCTCCCTTTTTCTCAATTGGCTCCAGTTTTTGATTTATTGGTACAAGTAAAATTTTTGACTTTTTACCAAAAAATTAAGTTAAAAAAAATCATAATCATATAAAAAAGTAAGAAAGTGCTATAGTCGGTCAAGCCCGACCATACGATGCCCTTCACCACTAAATTCAAAGTTGTTCTTTTTCGTATATAAAGACAGGTATTTGATAAATTTTGAAATCATACATATAATTTCACAAAACTTATATATTTCATTTCCGTCATTTGGACTTATATGAGAGCTTGGGTCAAATATGGACCTGTTATTTCGAAATTTGGCAAATTGATTACAGTTGTTACAAAAATTATATAAAATAAACCTAAATTGTCATTATCTTTAGATTTACTAGCGTTTAAAAAATTTTAGTCACATTTAGTGCTTTTTGATAGAAGAGTTGGTCAAATGTGGACCGATTTCAACGAAATTTGGTATAGTGATTTTTGTTTATAGAAGCAGTTTTTGTTTTCAATTTCAAGAAAAAATATTGGTATTTGTGACAATATACCTATGGGAGGTACCATAAATAGTGAACCGATTTTGAAGAATTTCAATAACTATGGTCCCATTATCAAGAAAATAATCTGTATTAAATTATCTTTAGAATTGCGACCTGTAGTTTGATTACAAGGTTTACATGGGGGTCCAGCCAGCCGTTCAGCCTGACGGACGGACGGATGGACTGATATCGCTATATCAACTCAGAAATTGATTCTAAGCCTATTGGTATACTAAAAGGTGGGTCTAAGACAAATATTTCTATGCGTTACATACATAAGCACAAACTTATAATACCCTTTTCACCTATAGTGGTGAAGGGTATAAAAATATAACAGCAGCAGAAACACGATTTTTATCAATTCGGCTTTTTTTTTTGTAAATTGTGAATAAAATCAAATGTTAAGCAACGATTGCAATGAAATAGAGCTCATTTCATTTCAATCATATTATTCTAAATAAAAAAAGCATTTCGATTTTTGTCTTTTTATGATCTTTTAAAAAATAAAACATTATTTTTTTTTAATAAATGTAGTTCTTTTTTTTCTAAATTTTATTGATATCTCTGAAACTTCTGGGCAGACTTAAACCAATGTAAGCACAGTAATGTTGGTGAATTTTGATTTATTTTTTTAAATGATTTGAGTATACATACATACATACATTTGTTGCGGAATTGACTTAATTTTAAAAATAAATATATATCTAGAGAAAGAGAGCCAATCGAAAAAAACTAAGCACAGTTTTGGATTTAGAGTCCCACATTGAAATGAGTAAAATTTATAACCTTGTTTTTTAATTATCGCATAAAGTTAATATTCTTTAATTTTTAAGTTAATCGATTGTTCGGTACACGAATTGAAAGTTGGAATTAAACCTCGAAAAAAGGCAAAAAATTTTACTTTTTTAAATTTTTTAAAAAATTTAATATAAAAAAATGTTCTCATAAATTGAAAAAAAAAAAAATTTTCAGAATTTTATCTTCCAATGAAAGATTTTTTTCATACCAGTTTTTCCAAATTGAATCTATTTTATTCAGCATGTTTAGGGTACATTACTTTTTATACCCTCACCACCACAGGTGCTGCTGTATGTAACGCATAAAAATATTGGTCTTAGATCCAATAGATTTAGAATCAATAGATTTATAATCACTAGATTTATAATCACTTCCAGGATAACACTATTTTAACAAATAAAATACGAGAGTTTATAAAAATGTAGAAACCAAATTGACGGACCTCGATAAAACGAGTCTGGACTAGGCTATCAGTTTAAAAATGTTTTTATAAAAAATAATTGCTTACAACCTGTTAAATGTCTTCAATGGTGAACAAAGTAAAAAACTTATTTTCAATTCAAAGATACATATGAAGACTTTAATTTGAATGCAAATCAAGTTTGTATCCCGAAAAAAATTAGTTAAATATGGGAAATGGTACTGCAGTTAATAAGAAAAACATAAAGTACTTGTTACATATTACCTAAAAAGTGAACTAATTAGGTGGCTATTTATGCCATATAATATTAAAAGCTTTTCTTTTATAAAAAAACTCCATGTTTACCAGCAAAACTACAAGTTGACATTACCTTACAATTTAAATCTTGTCGAAAGGTCAACAAAATTAAACTAATTTTTATACAATATATATTTTTTAATTTTTATAACAATTTACAAACATTTTTGTTTAAATAATAACAAAACATTTGAGAGGATTTAAACCAGCTAAAAATGGATTACAAATATTTTGAATTGTTTTTATTATTGTTTAGTTTTTTAGAGTTTCAATGTTATTTTATGTAATTTTAGCCGTTTGTTAAAAGCTGGTCTTAGACTGTATGTTTTTGACGCTATAATCGAACTAATTTTACGAATTTAGCAAATTTTCAATATCAAATTTTCTATAAAAAAATGTTTCTATTAAAATTTTTTATAGCATATTTTCGATATAAAAATTTTTCTATAGAAAGGTTTTAATAGAAAATTTTTCTATAGAAAATTTTTAATAGAAAAATTTTTTATAGAAAATTTTAATATAGATTTTTTATACATATTTAATTCTTTTATATAAATTTTTTCTATAAAATTCTTCTTTTGAAGATTCTTCGATAGAAAATTATTAGTATAAAATTTTTCTATACAAAAGTTTTAATATAAAATTCTTTTATAGAAAATTTTTATATATATATTTCTTCTATAGAAAATTTTTATATATAAATTTCCTCTATGAAAGATTTTTTAATATAAAATTTTTCTTTAGAAAATTTTCAATATAAAGTTTTTTTTATAGAAAACTTTCGATATTATTTTTTTTTTTTTAATAATTTTCGATATAAAATTTTTGATATAAAAATTTTGATTTGATTAATAGAAAATTTTTGATTTAAAAATTTTGATTTGATTAATAGAAAATTTTTGATTTAAAATTTTTCTATAGAAAATCTTCGATTAAAAATTTTTCTATAGAAAATTTTCGATTTGAAATGTTTCTATAAAAAATTTCCTATTAAATATTTTTCTATAGAAATTTTTTAATATTTAATACTTCTATAGAAAATTTTCTATATACAATTATTCTATAGAAACGTTTTTATATTAAATAATTTTTTTTATAGAAAATGTTCGATTTAAAATTTTTCTGTTAAAAATTTTCCATTTAAAATTTTTCTGTAAACAATTTTTTACATAAAATTTTTCTATAGAAAATTTTTTGCATAAAATTTTTCTATAGAAAATTTGAATAAATTTTATTAAATTTTTCTTTAGGAAATTCTTCCACAGAAAATTTCTTCATATAAATATTTCCGATATGAAATTTGTCTAAAGAAAATTTTCGATATAAAATTTTTCTATAAAAAATTTTCGATACAAGATATTTCTATAGAAATTTTCCGATTTATAATTATTTTTTATAAAAAGTTTTCGATATAAAATTTTTTTTACAGAAAACTTTAGATATAATATTTTTATTTAGAAAATTTTCGACGGAAACTTTTTCTATAGAAAATTTTTCTGTAGAAAATTTTCGATCAAAAAGGTTTCTATAGAAAATTTTTTACATAAAAGTTTTCTATTGAAAATTGAAATTAAATTTATTAAATTTTTCTATAGGAAATTCTTCCATGGAAAATTTCTACATATATAAAATTAAGGATATAAAATTTTTGTAAAGAATATTTTCGTTATGAAATTTTTTTAAAGAAAATTTTCGATACAAAATTTTTGTATAGAAAATTTTCGATACAAGACATATCTATAGAAATTTTCCGATTTATTATTTTTTTTTATAAAAAGTTTTCGATATAAATTTTTTTTATAGAAAACTTTCGATATAATGTTTTTCGTTAGAAAATTTTCGATAAAAAATTTTTCTGTAGAAAATTTTCGATCAAAAAGGTTTCTATATTTTTTCTTTAGAAAATTTTCGATATAAAATTTTTCTATAGAAAATTTTCGATATGAAACTTTTCTATAGAAAATTTTCAGTATAAAATTTTTCTATAGAAAATTTTTGATATACAATTTTTCTATAGAAAATTTTCGATATAAAATTTTTCTATAGAAAATTTTCGATTAAAATTTTTCATAGAAAATTTTCGATTAAATTTTTCTATAGAAAATTTTTTATTAAATTTCTTCTATAGAAAATTTTTGATATAAAATTTTTCGATAGAAAATTTTCGATATAATATTTTTTTAATTTTTCAATAGAAAATTTTTGATATAATATTTTCTATGGAAAATTTCGATATGAAATTTTTCTATAGAAAATTTTCTATATAAAAATTTTTGATATTAAGATTTTTCTATAGAAAATTTTTGATATAAAAATTTTTCTATAGAAAATTTTTGATATAAACATTTTTCTATAGAAAATTTTTGATAAAAAAATTTTTCTGTAGAAAATTTTTGATATAAAAATTTTTCAATAGAAAATTTTTGATATAAAAATTTTTCTATAGAAAATTTTCGATATAAAAATCTTTTTTTAAAGAAATTTTCGAAAATTTTTCTATCGAAATTTTTTTATAGAAAATTTTCGACATAAAATTTTATATAGAAAATTTTTGGTATAAAATTTTTCTATAGGATATTTTTATATAAAATTTTTCAACAGAAAATTTTTGATTTAAAATTTTTCAACAGAAAATTTTTGATTTAAAAATTTTCAATAGAAAATTTTTGATTTAAAATTTTTCTACAGAAAATTTTCGATTAAAAATTTTTGTATAGAAGACTTTTTATCTTAAATTTTTCTATATAAAATTCTTTCAAAATTTCTTTCTGTATACAATTTTGGCTATACAATTTTTACGGTATTTTCGATTTTTTTTATTGAAATTTTGATAATATTAAATTTTCATAGAAAACTTTCTATAGAAAATTTTTGATAGAAGATTTTCGATAGGAATGTTTTCTATGGAAATGTTTTGAATTAAAATTTGTCTATAGAATATTTTAAATATTAAAAATTTTTCAAAAAATTTGTAGAAAATTTTCGATATAAAACTTTTCTGTTGATATTTTTTAATATTAAATTTATTTATAGAAAATGTTTGTATTTAATATAGAAAATTTTCTATATAAAATTTTTGATATACAATTTTTTAAAGAATATTTTGGACATTATTTTTTTTTATAGAAAATTTTCCATATAAATTTTTTCTATTGAAATTTTTTTTATAATTCTTTGATATGAATTTTTTTATAGAAGATTTTTGATTTAAAATTTTTCTATAGAAAATTTTTATATAAAATTTTTCTTTAAAAAATTGTTAATATTAAAATTCTTCTATAGAAAATTTTTGATATAAAATATTGATTTAAAAATTGTCACATGTTAAACACATACAGTGTAAGTAGACCCAAAAGCTTCAGTGAACGATTCTGTAACTTTGTGTCTGTGTATTTATTTACATTTCGATTTGTGTCAAAGTGGATGTAAAAATGTAAATAGTATTTGGATTTAAGCTATTTAGCATACTTTTGTTAAACAAAAGGATTGTGAGTTTTGTTTTGTTACTTGTTCCCTCCTATTGTTTTAACGTTTTCCTGTTATATTTTTTATATTAAATAAACTTTGCTTAACAATTTAGCATGTAAAGTTTCAAAGGATTAGGCTGAATTTGTGTAACTGTTTGGGTGTGGGTACCTTTTAAAGGCATAAAATATTTGTTACATTAATGAAAGGATTTTGTTTTAAGCAAATAAATTATGCAAATATTTTGTAAAAATATTTAGTTTTATTGTTAAATTATTAAACTTAATCCTTTTAATTAAATATTTAAACTCGTACTCTCCCCTTATCAAAACAATATCAATAACTTTTAATTCTTAACCACTACCACTTTTTTATTCTCCTGATTTCCCTTTACCTCTTAATACTTTTAGTATTATCAAATCTGTTGTGGGTTAAATAAAATTTAAAAAATATTAAAAAAGTATCCTCTGACATTTATGTCTGCGTTGTTCTGACCAATTTTGATGAAATTGTTAAAATGAAAACTTTTGTCATTTATCATTTGCTAAAAGGACATTATAAAAACATAGTTTCGAGATAAAAAAAAATCAAAAAATTTTTATTATTATATTTAAGAACGTAAGTAAACTCAAGCCATAGAATAATGAAAATGTTAGAGCTGAAATATACTTTATAAAATATTTTGAGTTAAATTTTTATTTTGTTATTAAAATAAATGTTAAGCAAATTTTTTTTAAGTACAAATTTATTTAAAAAAGGGAAGATTCTGTAATTTTAGTGAAAAATTTTTGATATAAATTTTTCTAGAAAATAATTTCATTGAAAATTTTATAAAATTTTTCAAAAATTTTAATACAGAACTTTTGTTTTTAAATATTTTTTCTTTCGAAAATGTATTTTCTAAGTTTTCCAATTAAAAATTTTTGATACAAAAATTTTCTATAGAAATTTTTCAATATAAAAATTTTGTATAGAAATGTATGAACCGCCGTGGTATAGCAGGTAAGACATCCGCCTAGCATACCAGAGGCCCAAGTTCAATCCCCGGCCAGATTCACTTGAAAAAAAATAAATTTTCAAAAAAAGCGGCGGTTCACCTCATAACTCAGCTAGCCACTGGTTATTGAGTATTAGGCTATGAAAAACTTCTCTAACTAATGCATTCGCCGTTCGGAGCCGGCGTTAAAACGTAGGTCCCTTTCAATGAGTTTAAAAATAGAATCGGATGCAGCTCATTGTCTGAGAGAAGTACCCCTTGTTCCAATTGGAATGTTGTCGGGGAATTATATATTATATATATAATGTATCAATATAAAAATATTTATAGAAATTTTTCAATATAAAAGTTTTCTATAGAAATTTTGCCTTAAAAATTATTCTTTCGAAAATATTTGTTATAAATTTTCCAATTAAGAATTTGTGATTCAAAAATCTTCTACAGAAACTTTTCAATATGCAAATTTTCTTTAGAAATTTTTTCAATGTAAAAATTTTCTTTAGAAATTTTTCAATAAAATTTTTGGTTAAAAAAATTTTTTGATAAAAACATTTTTTATAGAAACTCTTTGATATAAAAATTTTCTATAGAAATTTTTTGATTTAAAAATTTCCTATATAAATTTTTCAATATGAAAATGTTCTATAGAAATTATTCAATATAAAAATTTTCTATAGAAATTTTTCAATATAAAATTTTTCTCAAAAAATAACAAATTAGTCGGGATGTAAATATTATTCAAAAAGAAGTGTATTTGCATTTGATCCCAAACCTGTTACATTTATTTATTAATATAACAGACCAATTTATTGATAAAAAGCCAAAAAATGTTTGCGGAGAAACCAAATTCCTCGACGCGTTTCGATGGTTGGTTAAGCCATCTCTTCAGGAGGATTATCCCCAATTTAGACAGATCGAAAACCTCGCATTATTACTAAATTTACAAACATAACTATTAAGAATTATGTTCATAAACCAAAAACTGAACAAAAACAAACATTTTTCAGTTTCTCCGCAAACATTTTTTGGCTTTTTATCAATAAATTGATCTGTTACATTAATAAATAAATGTAACAGGTTTGGGATCAAATGCAAATACACTTCTTTTTGTATAAAATTTTTCGATAAAAATATTTCAATATCATTTTTTGATATAAAAAAATCTTTTGGCATAAAAATGTTCTATAAAATTTTTTGATATAAAAGTTTCCTATAGAAAATTTTTGATATACAAATTTTCTGTAGAAATTTTTTTTTAAATAAAATTTTCTTTAGAAATTTTTTATATAAAAATTAGCTATAGAAATTTTTTGATATACAAATTTTTTATAGAAATTTTTTTTATAAAAGATTTTCTATACAAATTTTTCAATATCATTTTTTAAATAAAAAGATTTTTTTATAAAAATTTTCTATAGAAATTTTTTGATATAAACATTTTTTATAGAAATTTTTTGATATAAAAATTTTCTATAGAATTTTTTTAATAAAAAAATTTTCTATACAATTTTTTTGATATAAAAGTTTTCTATAGAAATTTTTTGATATAAAAATTTTTTGTAGAAATTTTTGATATAAAGATTTTCTACAGAAATTTTTTGATATAAAAATTTTCGGTTGAGATTTTTTGATATAGAAATTTTCTATAAACATTTTTTGATAACAAAGTTTTCTATAAAAAACTTTTTGATATAAAAATTTTCTATAGAAATTTTATGTAATTATTTTTTAATATACAAATTTTTTATAGCAATCTTTTGATATAAAAATTTTTTGATAAAAAATTTTCTATAGAAATTTTTTGAGAAAAAATTTTCTATAGAAATTTTTTGAAAAAAAAAAAAAATTTGTATGAAAACATATTTCAATGAAATTTTTCGATATACAAATTTTGTATAGAAATTTTTTAGTATATAAATTTTGTACAGAAATTTTTTGGTATAAAAATTTTCTATAGAAATTTAAAAAAAAAAAAAATTCTATAGAAATTTTTTTATATAAAAATTTCTATAGAAATTTTTTGATATAAACATTTTTAAAGAAATTGTTTTTTATTTTGATAAAATAATTTTCTATGAAAACATTTTCTAAATAATTTTTTTGATTTTTAAAAATTTTGTGTAGATATTTTGTGGAGAAATTTTTTGATATAAAAATTTTCTATAGAAATTTTTTGTTAAAAAAATTTTCTATACAAAATTTTTTTATATAAAAATTTTTATAGACATTTTTCGATATTTACAATTTCTATAGAAATTTGTTGATATAAAAATTTTCTATATACATTTTTTGAAATAAAAATTTTCTATAGAAATTTTTTGATATAAAAATGTTCTATAGAAATTTGTTGATATAAAAATTTTCTTTAGAAATTTTTTGATCTAACTTATTCAATAGAAATTTCTTGACAAAAAAATTTTTTGATATAAAAATTTTCTATAGAAATGTTTTGATATAAAAATATTCTATAGAAATTTTTTGTTATAAAAATTTTTTATAGAGATTTTTTGATGTAAGTTATTCAATAGAAATTTTTGATAAAAAATTTTTTAGAGAAATTTTTTGATATTAAAATTTTCTATAGAAATTTTTGAATTTAAAAATTTTCTATAGAAATTTTTTAATATAAAAATTTTCTATAGAAATTTTTTGATATAAAAATTTGTTATAGAAATTTTTTGACATAAAAATTTTCTATAGAAATTTGTTGATAAACAATTTTTTTACAGAATTTTTTTTGATTAAAAAATTTTCTATAAAAACTTTTTGAAATAAAAATTTTTATAGAATTTTTTTTGATATATTTATAAAAAAAAAAAATGATATATTTATAAAAATTTTCAATAGAAATTTTTTGAATAAAATTTTCTATGTAAATTTTTTGAATAAAAATTTTCTATGGAAATTATTTAATATAAAAATTGTCTATAGAAATATTTTGATATAAAAATTTTCTATCGAAATTTGTATATAAAAATTTTCTATCGAAATTTGTAAATAAAAAATTTTCTATAGAAAATTTTTTATATAAAAATTTCTATTGAAATTTGTTGATATAAAAATTTTCTATAGAAAATTTTTAATAAAAAGTTTTGTATCGAAAATTTTAGATATACAAATTTTCTATAAAAATTGTTAAATATAATACTTTTCTATAGAAATTTTTACGATACCTAGTTTCCCATGTACTATACTTTGAGGGCCTATGCTCCACTGGGAGCCATGTGATACCTCTTTAATTCTTCCATATTCATTACATTACAGTGCGTATGAGTATTATCTAATTTATATGCAAACACAGACTAATTAAACGGCACTTATACGTGATGATGATCGGCCTGAGTTTTCGTATGAATTAAAATAATAAAAAAAAAATTTTATTGCATGAAATGAAAATGTGTTTCTTGTTTATTATTATTTCAGTTGAACATGTGTAACACTTAAAACTATATAAAGATAAATATTTTAACACGCCATAAAAATAAAATATGAGTACGCCAAAAAATTTTTACTTCAACTAAACTAAAGAACTAAAGAAATAAACAAATTAAAATTGCTGCAAAAATATAAGAGTGAAACATTTTCAAAAAACAAAAAATTAAGAAAAGAAAAGTTTGTTTGTTTGTTGTTTTTCATGAAATTATTTAGGAAAATAATTTGTTCTTTTGAAAACAACAAAAAGAGTATTTAAAAAACCATTAAATTTTTTTATTACAAAAAATTAAAAAAAAACATCTAAAACGTTTACTAAACAAAGCCTCCAAAAATAAGAAATAAAATATCTCAAAAACTATAAACATACTCGAAGAAAATTTAAATAGCAAAAAAGAAAACTTAGATTTCATTCAAAAAGCGCCCACGTCACAATAACTTTTTATAAGAATTTTCTAAAAATAGTTATGAAAGTTTTATAGTTTTCTTTTCTTATTTTTTAGGAAGGGGAAACAAATTGTATATACTATTTTTTATTGCAAACGTATGTATGTAGTTACAGTATGAAAAATGCCTCAGTTTATACAAAAATACTTTTCTGTTTAGTTAAAGCTTTTTGAAATTTGTTGAAGATTTGAAAAAAAGTAACATCTACAAGCTTAAGCTTACATTTAACTTGCTCTGGGCATATATTTCTTTATACAAAATCTAAAAAAATATCCACATATTATTACAAAAGTTATTTTTATAGTTTAATAGATTGGCCAACAGCTAAAGGCATGATTTAAACTAAACGTGAGCAAGCACAGTAGGATACAGTGGGAATGAGAAGTGTTCGTTCAAGAGATAGACAAGGATATAATTAAGCATAGATAACGATGGGCTTAAACACAGACTAAGACACAGACTAAGATATAGACTGAGACATAGACTAAGACATAGACTAATACATAGACTAAGACATAGACTAAAACATAGACTAAGACATAGACTAAGACATAGACTAAGACATAGACTAAGACATAGACTAAGACATAGACTAAGACATAGACTAAGACATAGACTAAGATATAGACTAAGATATAGACTAAGACATAGATTAAGATATAGACTAAGACATGGACTAAGACATAGACTAAGACATAGACTAAAACATTGACTAATACATAGACTTAGACATAGACTAAGACATAGACTAAGACATAGACTAAGACATAGACTAAGACATAGACTAAGACATAGACTAAGACATAGACTAAGACATAGACTAAGACATAGACTAAGACATAGACTAAGACATAGACTAAAACATAGACTAAAACATTGACTAAGACATTGACTAAGACATAGGCTAAGACAAAGACTAAGATATAGACTAAGATATAGACTCAGAGATTTTAATTTTTCTATGTAAAATTTCTGTAGAAAATTTTTCGATAGAAGATTTTCTGATATAAATTTATTTTAGAAAATTTTTTAATAGGAATTTTTGTTTTAGAAAATTTTTTTAAAGAAAATTTTTGACTATGAAATTCTATACAAAATTTTTCGCTATAAATTTCTTTATAAAGTTTTTCGTTATAAAATGTTTCAATAAAAAATTTCGATATAAAAATTTATAGAA
The DNA here is from genome assembly GCA_933228675.1 of Stomorhina lunata. Lineage (NCBI taxonomy): Eukaryota > Metazoa > Arthropoda > Insecta > Diptera > Rhiniidae > Stomorhina > Stomorhina lunata. Next base: position 103,720,304 of record OW121743.1, on the reverse strand, counting down.
AAATGGATAACATAAAATTTCTTTAGAAAATTTTTCGATATTAAAACTTCTATAGAAAATTTTCGTTAAAAAAATTCTTTATAAAATTTTTGATATAAAATTTCTATAGAAATTTTTTGACATTAAATTTCTATAGGAATTTTTTTGATGTCAAAATTTCTATAAAATTTTTTCGATATAAAATTTCCATAGAAAATTTTTCTTTATAAAATTTCTATTTAAAATTTCAGTCGAAACTTTTTTGATATAAAATTTCTCTTGAAAATTTTTCGATATAAAATTTCTCTAGAAAATTTTTCGATATAAAATTTCTTTAAAAAATTTTTCTATATTAAAATTTCTTTAAAAAATTTTTCGATATCAACATTTTTTTAGAAAATTTCCGACATAAATAATTTTTTGATAAAAAATTTCGAAAAAACTTATAGAAATTTGTATATATAAAATTTTGTAGATTATTTTTCGATACAAAATTTTTATGGATAATGTTTAGTTCAATTTCATTGCAAAGTTTTACGATATAAAATTTCTATAGTAAATTTTTCTATATACAATTTCGAAAGAAAAAGTTTTAATATAAAATTTTTAAAGAAAATTTTTCTGTATAAAATTTTTGTTTAAAATTTTTCGATATAAAATTTCTATAGAAAATTGTTCGATTACAAATTTTTATAGAAAATTTGTCGATATAAAATTTATAAAGAAAATTTTTGATAAAAAAATTTCTATACACAATTTTTCGATTAAAAATTTCTGTAGAAAAATTTTCGTTACAAAATTTCCATAGGGAATTTTTCGATATTAAATTTCTATAGATAATTTTTCGATATAAGATGTTTTAACATAAAATTTTTAATAACAATTTTTCGATAAAAAATTTTAAAGAAAATTTTTAGACCAAAAATTTCTGCTGAAAGTTGAAGAAAGTCGATATCAAAATTTCTATACAAAATGTTTTAATATGATAGTTCTATAGAAAATTTTTTGTTTCAAAATTTTTATGGAAAGTTTTGAAATAAAATTTCATTAAAAAATTTTTCGATTTAAAATTTATATAGAAGATTTTTCTATGAACAATTTCTAAAGAAAATGTATTAACATAAAATTTTATAAGAAAATTTTTCGATATAAAATTTTTATAGAAACTTTTTCGATATAAACTTTTTATAGAAAATGCTTCAATATAAAATTTCTATTGAAAATTTTTTTTTACAAAATTTTTATATAAAATATTCTTTACAAAATTTCTTTAGAAAATTTTTCGATTTAAAATTTCTATAGAAATTTATTTCATTCAAACATTTTTCGATATAAAAATTCTATACAAAATTTTTCAATATATAATTTCTATTAAAACATTTTCCATTTAAAATTTCTATAGAAAATATTTCAATATAACATTTCTATTGAAAATTTTTCCTTACAAAATTTCATTAGAAAATTTTTCGATACAAAATATATACAGAAAAATTTTCTATGTACATTTTCTAAAGAAAATGTTTTAACATAAAATTTTTTAAGAAAATTTTTTGATATAAAATTTTTATAAAAAAAATGTTCGATAAATTTTTATAGAAATTTTTTCGATTTAAAATTTCTTTAGAAAAATTTTCAGTAAATAATTTCTATAGTAAGTCGGTTAAAAATTTCTATAGAAAGTTTTTCGATTCTTAATTGATATACATTTAGTAAAGAAAATTTTTCGTTACAAATATTCTATAGAAAATTTTTTCAATTTTAATTTTCTATAGAAAATTTTTCAGTATAAAATATCTATAGAAAATTTTCGATATAAAATTTTTTAGAAAATTTTTCTATATAAAATTTTTTTAGAAAACTTTTCTATATAAAAATTTATAGAAACTTTTTTGATATAAAATTCCTTTAAAAAATTTTTCATAATAAAATGTCTTAGAGAAATTTTTCGTTACAAAATTTTTATAGAAAATTTTTTCAATATTAAATTTCTATAGAAAGTTTTTGGATATAAAATTTATATAGAAAATTTTTCTATGTGCAATTAAGAAAATGTTTTAACATGAAGTTTTTAAAGAAAATTTTTGGAAATTTAATTTTATAAATAATTTTTTTTATGGAAAATTTTTTGATATAAAATTTTTATAGAAAATATTGTCGATTTAAAATTTCGGTAGAAAATTTTTCGTTATAATATTTCTGTAGAAAATTTTTCGGTAAAAAATTTCTGTAGAAAATTCTTTAGTATTAAATTTTTATTCGAATGAAATATTTTGAAAAAGTTTACTTACAAATTTTCTGAGTTCTTAAATGTTTTTTAAAGGATTTAGACGTTTAAGTTGGAGGCATTTTCATTTTTCTATTGAAAGGCATGTACGAGTAAAATAAATAGAAATTATGTTTCACTTGCTTTTACATTCATTCACACATCTTTTTTCTGTCTTTTATTCATACGTATTCGTATATGAATTCAAACAAATGCTTTTGCTCATCCCTTTAAACATTTCGTTTAAAAATAAACTATTTACTTGTTTAGTACTCGTTTGTGTAAAAAGCCTTCAAGCCTTGAGTTATTTGTTTCTATTTTACATCTTAAATATTTACAACAGTTTCATTCTTGAAATGTGTCGTCTTTTTTTTCCTATTTCTTTAAAATCTTTACGTTTTTGTCTATTTTCTTTCTATTTTCCATATAAGTTTGTTGGTATTTAAATAATCTGTCTTTAAGTATTTTGTTTGGTTTTTGTTTGCCGTTGATGATGTTGATGTTTGTGGTTGTTGATAAAACATGTATGACCTACATGTCGTATCATTGATATACATATATTTATATAGTGAGATAGAGACTGACTGTAAAAGGTGTTTGCTAAGGGAAACTGTTTATTTAGAAAAATGAGTTTAGGTCTTTGATCTATTTTTTAAGAGAAAAACTTGAATTTTTTTAATTTTATTATTTACTATACATCTCATTTTGTAGATATAAATATATCCACTAACTTTATAAATTTGTTATGAATATTTTTCAAATATCATTCTAAATAAACACAATCAAATATTGGCCTAAAAGGTTTATACAATTTAAGTACTTAACCCCATTACCCCATTAATTTATCTGATTTTAACATACTTTCATTTTAAAAGAGGATTTTTGAAAATAAATATTTTATAAACTCAAAATGACAGATTTGACAATTTTTAGCCATAACAAAACTTTAACTGGATTTACTTTTTTTTTAGATTTAATTTGATAATAATTCCATAAATATTTTAACTCAAATTCAACTGAAAAAAAAAGAAAACGCTGCATGATAAATGGACTTTAAATATTAAATTGCATTTAAAATTTGTCTGGTATTGATAGCTTTTCTTTTTTGCACGATATTTGAAATTAGTCTGTTGAGTTTTATCTGAATTCACAAATTTATATCAACATTTTGCAAATCCTCTGCAATGAGATTAATATTAATGTTTTCTATTGTATAAATATTCAAAAGGACATTTCCATGGCAATTTCGCGCATTTTTTTGGCCATTTGTTTTGTCAAAATGAATTAATGCAAAAATAGATTGAAATTTGTTGATAACGGATTTGTTGAAAATAAAAATTTTGTGCATTTCATAAATCTATTCAATTTCAATTTAATGCATATTTAAAGTTATGAGCAAAATTTGACAATTTTGTTTTGGCTAATAGTTTAATAGTCGAGAAATATACTTTTACGGTAATAAAAATCAAAAGAAGGAAAATAAAGAGTTTTATGCAAATGATAATTTTTTTAAGACAAGTCAAGTCTCAGACTTAGACCAAAACGTTTGCCAGATGTAAAATTTTGATGGAACATTTCTGGATAAAAAATTTTCATCAAAAATTCTTTGATATATACGATATATTTTTATATTAAAAAATAATTTAAACAAATTCTTTTAAAGTAAAATTTTAAAGTTTGTTTTTAAAATTTTTGAAAAAAAAAATTTTCAATACAAAATTTTTAAATAAAGAATATAATTCAATATTTTTTTATAGAAAAATATTCGATATAAAATTTTTTATAGACATTTTTTCGGGGTTTAATTTTTTAAAAGAAATTGTTGAATATATTTTCCCAGAATGAAATTTTTCGATAAGAAGTTTACCAACAAAGAAAATTTGTTGATATAAAATTTCTATAGAAGTTTTTTTGACGCAAAATTTCTGTAGAAAATATTTTGATGTATTATAATTTTTCGATAAAAAATTTTTCTTAATAAAATTTCTGTCGAAAATATTTCGATATAAAATTTCTTTAAAAAGTTTTTCGAAATAGAATTTCTATAGAAAATTTTTTGACATAAAATTTCTATTGAAAATTTTTCAATAAAAAATTTCTATAGAAAATTTTTTGATATAAAACTTCTATAGAAAATTTTTTGATATCAAGTTTCTATATAAAATTTTTCCATATAAAATTTCTATAGAAAATTTTTTGATATAAAATTTTTATAGAAATTTTTTCGATATATACAATTTTTGTAGAAAATTTTTTTAATTTAATTTTCTATAGAAAATTTTTTGATATTGATGTTTTATAGATAATTTTTCTTTATAAAATTTCAATAGAAAACTTTTCTATATAAATTTTTTTAAATAAAATTTTTTAAGAACATTTTTTGATATTAAAATTTCTATAGAAAATATTTCGATATAAAATATCCATAGTATATTTTTGGATATAAAATTTTTTTTTTCAAATTTTTGGATATAAAATTTTTTTTTAGAAAATTTTTTGATATAAAATTTCTATGGATAATTTTTTGTTATAAAATATTTATAGATAATTTTTCTATATTGAATTTTTCAATATAAAATTTCTGTAGAAAATTTTCCGACTAAGACATGTACTAAGACATAAACAAATACAGACACTTACACATATAAAACTCAGTTTACAACTTTATTTAAAAGCTTTCCCTTGTTGGTTGGACAAGGAGAAAACTGATACCTTACAAAAATGTTTTCTTTTTGTTTTTCACACAGACGTATAATACCCTGTAGGGTAGAAAAAGCTTTGAAAACAGTTAGATCTTACTTAGTCATTTTCGATTGCAGTCCTCATTTAAAGTGTCCAGATGTCTTCTAACTGATGATATTTTCAAAAGTTGTTGGCCACAAAATGCTATTGAAGACAAACTGTAATTATTTCTTACAATTCTGCCACATTCATTAATATTTCATTAACATTTCCTTCTTTATGTTCTTATTTTCGGTTGTTATTTTAAAATTTCCTATTTTATTATACCACAAAATTTATGATAACAAAAAAGAAAAGTTGTTTGTCCTTTTTTTCAATTATTTTTCCGAGTTGTTTTTTTTTGTATTTTGTATTTTGGGGCCATAAACTTGTCATTTGCTTTGAGTAATTTACACCTGTGTTTTAATTTCTTACAGCTTTACTCTGTTTTTGTCAGTTGAATTTTCTGTTGAGGCTTTCTTTTTGTGGGTTTCTATTAAAATGACTACAGTTTTTCACTTGTTTTAATGTTTAAATGATGTACCAGCTTTTATTTTTTTACATTTTTCACTTAAATACTCTCTTGGCCATTTATGTTTCGCTTTGTGGCTTGTTTTAGGTTCTTGTCATACATTCACTTTATTTTGCTTCCCTTTAGCAGATTCCACTTCTACTTTCGTTTTTTCTGTTATTTTTAAGTTGAAATATTTTTGGTGATTTTTTTGTGTTTGTTATAAAAAAATTTAAAAATGTGTTTAGTATTTATATTTTAATTAAGGTCGAGTTTTCTTTTTGTTTTCTTGCCAGTGTTAAAGGTTATAAACTTTTTTTTGCCCCAAAATGGTGTCGGTTATTTTTCAAAGTATTTCATTGTAAAAAAAAAACAATGTAACGGATTAAAGATTGGGTTTTTTAGAGCCTGGATAAAAAATTTGCAGAAAAGGTATTAAAGAATGCAAAATATTTCCATATTGTAAGATTATTAGTAAAGGGCTAAAATAAATTTAAATTATTAAACAAAATATTTTACTTTTTTGCATATTTTGTAGACATTTTTAAGGGATTTGTAGAACAATTTTTGTTAAATATATTCTGTTTTTATTTAAAGGCAAAATTTTTAAAATAAACAAATTTTAAATTTTGTTTAAAAATATGTTGTCAACAATATATGTCAACTTTCCTATAGAAAACTTTTCCACTCGTCAACTTTTCTACAGAAAACTCTTTCTATTGCCAACTTTTCTACAAAAACTCTTCCCATCGCCAACTTTTCTATAGAAAACTCTTCCTATCGTCAACTTTTCTTTAGAAAACTCTTCCTATCGTCAACTTTTCTTTAGAAAACTCTTCCTATCGTTAACTTTTCTATAGAAAACTCTTCCTTTCGTCAACTTTTCTATAGAAAACTCTTCCCATCGTCAACTATTCTATAGAAAACTGTTCCTATCGTCAACTTTTCTATAGAAAACTCTTCCTATCGTCAACTTTTCTAGAGAAAACTCTTCCTATCGTCAACTTTTCTAGAGAAAGCCTTTCCTATCGCCAAATTTTCTATAGAAAGCCTTTCCTATCGTCAACTTTTCTATAGAAAACTCTTCCTATCGTCAACTTTTCTATAGAAAACTCTTCCTATCGTCAACTTTTTTATAGAAAACTCTTCCTATCGTCAACTTTTCTATAGAAAACTCTTCGTATCGTCAACTTTTCTATAGAAAACTCTTCCTATCGTCAACTTTTCTATAGAACACTCTTCCTATCGTCAACTTTTCTATAGAAAACTCTTCCTATCGTCAACTTTTCTATAGAAAACTCTTCCTATCGTCAACTTTTCTATAGAAAACTCTTCCTATCGTTAACTTTTCTATAGAAAACTCTTCCTATCGTCAACTTTTCTATGGAAAACTCTTCCTATAGTCAACTTTTCTATAGAAAACTCTTCCTTTCAACTTTTCTATAGAAAACTCTTCCTATCGTCAACTTTTCTATAGAAAACTCGTCCCATCGTCAACTTTTCTATAGAAAACTCTTCCTATCGTCAACTTTTTCTTCCTATCGTCAATTTTTTTATAGAAAACTCTTCCTATCGTCAACTTTTCTATAGAAAACTCTTCCTATCGTCAACTTTTCTATAGAAAACTCTTCCCATCGTCAACTTTTCTATAGAAAACTTTTCCCATCGTCAACTTTTCTATAGAAAACTCTTCCCATCGTCAACTTTTCTATAGAAAACTCTTCCCATCGTCAACTTTTCTATAGAAAACTCTTCCCATCGTCAACTTTTCTATAGAAAACTCTTCCCATCGTCAACTTTTCTATAGAAAACTCTTCCCATCGTCAACTTTTCTATAGAAAACTCTTCCCATCGTCAACTTTTCTATAGAAAACTCTTCCCATCGTCAACTTTTCTATAGAAAACTCTTCCCATCGTCAACTTTTTTATAGAAAACTCTTCCCATCGTCAACTTTTCTATAGAAAACTCTTCCCATCGTCAACTTTTCTATAGAAAACTCTTCCCGTCGTCAACTTTTCTATAGAAAACTCTTCCCATCGTCAACTTTTCTATAGAAAACTCTTCCTATCGTCAACTTTTCTATAGAAAACTCTTCCCATCGTCAACTTTTTTATAGAAAACTCTTCCCATCGTCAACTTTTCTATAGAAAACTCTTCCCATCGTCAACTTTTCTATAGAAAACTCTTTCCATCGTCAACTTTTCTATAGAAAACTCTTCCCATCGTCAACTTTTCTATAGAAAACTCTTCCCATCGTCAACTTTTCTATAGAAAACTCTTTCTATCGTCAACTTTTCTATAGAAAACTCTTCCTATCGTCAACTTTTCTATAGAAAACTCTTCCTATCGTCATCTTTTCTATAGAAAACTCTTCCGATCGTCGACTTTTCTATAGAAAACTCTTCCCATTGTCAACTTTTCTGTAGAAAAGTTTCTGAAAAGTTTTGCTCTATAAAAATATCAAGAGCCTATATTGAATACCATCTATAAAAAACTTTTTCAAAATCAGCCGAAAAAGTTGTTATTTTTTGCTATCTCTGATGTTTGGTATTAATTGATTTATTCGAACTTATCAAAGAAATAAGTATATCTATATAATATAATATTATAAATTTTGATTTGAGCCTTTCATATCTCAGCTGGATTCTATTTGAAGGTGCGAGTAACATTTATTTCGAACTTGACTGTTAATAGTCGTTTTTGAGTGAATATACTTTTTAATTGCTTTTGTTTAAATCTATAAATTTATTTCAAAGAAAGAATATTTTCCCACCCTTTCGTTTGTTTGTTATTTTTTGTTTTAATTTATGGATACAAATTAAAAATGTTTATTTTGTTTTTAATAATTTCAAGCAAACTTCGCACCTGTTTTTAAGAAAATAAATATTTTTAATTTTAAGAAACTGAATTTTAAGCTCTTACATAAACGTTAGACGGGCACCCAAAATGTTAAGTTAGATATTAATAGGAATGACTCTTTTACTGATGTCGGGTAGTTTTGTGAATTATGTTAAAAGAAGAGAAAAATATGAGACTTTTATTTAAGTCTAAAGACCGATCTATATAATTCAACGTTTAAAGGTTGACAGCTGCTTATTAGAGCTCCAGAAAAAAAGCTACAATGTATTCAAAATAATACCCTTCTAAGACTAACTAACTTTTCTGCCAGCCTAATATACAACAATTCATTTGTAAGTGTATTACGTATACATCCATATGTATATATTATTTACATTAGAATACTTACAGTGTGAAAAAACATAAATGTTTACGTGTAGCAAAATCTTACACTTTAATTTTGCTAATGTTGCAAACATGCCTAAAGCATTTTTTTGTGTGTTTAAATATGTATTTGCTATTATTGCAACAATGTTCATAATTTCTTTCACGATATTTTTTGTTTACTTCCCCTTTCTCCCTCACTCTTACTATCACATAAAAATAATAGAGGCTATTTTTCCCCCTGTACAATTTTCCACTTACATTTTTTTCATGTGTTGCTACTGCTCTTGATGCTAAATGATTGTATGTAAGTGAAGATTTTTACATTTTCTACATTTAACATGTTCATATACATTCTTCTTTACATTTAAGTAGAATGAGTAAAAATATTATATAAAATAACGTTAAGAGTGTTGAAAACATGGAAAAAGCTTCAGGAACTGTATGTCATGTTAAATGTAGCAGCAGAAACAATAAAACGAAAATAATATATATAAGAGTAACTAAAGAATAACTAAGGCAATAGAACTAAATTTAATATTATAATGATTGTAAAGAAAATTAGTAAAATTTAAATAAATATGCTATGAAAATTTTACTTAATGAATAGATTTAAAAGATATGCAAACTGAGTAGATTAACAAACATTTTTGTTAATTTGCTTAACTAACATTTAAGTTTTTGTAGTTTTAACAACTAACAATAGTTATCTTTGTATGAAGTTATGTATGTAAGAATGTCTAGATTCGTATTCTGTACAAAAGCGCACGAAGAAAATGCATAATCCTGTTTCTCATCACTATATCTTTTGCAATGATAATTTGTTGCAACCTTCAGTCCAACCATTTGCCTTACAACTATCTTCCTCTATTGATCTTTGATTACTCGGGTCTGTAAGTAATCAGTGAAAAATGTCCATATCTTTTTGTTGAACTGGAGTTTTAATTGCAGTTTATAAAAGAATAGAAGGATGCTACTTGATTCGTGTTCTTCTGAACTTTGTAAGATAGACCCAAGTCTTACTAGTTCCTCTACTCTACCAAATAAAAAACTTTTAAAAATTTCCTATAACAATAAGAAATTTTTGCAAAATTTCTTATAAAAATAAAATTTTTGATGAATTTCTTAAACAAATAAAAAATTTTTTAAAAATTTGCTATAAAAATAAAAACATTTTGAAAAATTTCCTTTAAAAAAGTACATCTTTGAAAAATTTCCTATAAAAATAAAAAAATTTTAAAAATTTTCTATAAGTATAAGAAATTATTGAAAAATTTTGCTATAAAAATAATGAATTTTTGAAAATTTTCCTTTAAAAATAAAAAAATGTTAAAAATTTCCTATAAATGTAAGAAATTTTAAAAAAATTTCCTATAAAAATAAGAAAATTTTGAAGAATTTCCTATAAAAATAAGAAATTTTTGAAAAATTTCCTATAGAAATAAGATATTTTTGAAAAATTTCCTTTAAAACTAAGAAATTTTTAAAAAATTTCCCATAAATATAAGAAAGTTTTAAAAAATTTCCTATAAAAATAAGAAATTTTTGAAAAATTTTCTAGAAAAATAAAACAAATTTTAAAAATTTCCTATAAGTATAAGAAATTTTTGAAAAATTTCCTATAAAAATAATGAATTTTTGAAAATTTTCCTAAAAAAATAAAAAATTCCTATAGAAATAAGATATTTTTTAATAATTTCCTTTAAAAATAAGAAATTTTTTAAAAATTTCCTATAAAATTAAGTAATTTTTGAAAAATTTCCTTTAAATATAAGCAAATTAAAAAAGAATCCAATAAAAGTTAAAAAAACTTTGAAAAATTTCTAATAAATTAAGCAATTTTTTTTAATTTTTCTGTAAAAATAAAAAATATTTGAAAATTTTCCTGTAAAAAATAACAAATTTTTCAAAAATTTCTTTTAAAAATAAGAAATTTTTGAATTTTTTTTTATAGAAAATTTCTCATTTTAAAAGAAATTATTCTATAAAAATTATAAATTTTCGAAAAATTTGCTACAAAAATAACAAATTTTTAAAAAATTTCCCAAAAAAAATCACAAACATTTTTGAAAAGTTTCGTATAAAAATAAAAAAAAAATTTTAAATTTCCTATAAAAATACGAGTTCGTATAAAAAAAGAAATTCTTGTAGATTTGCTATAAAAATAAAAAAAAAAATGAAAAATTTCCTATAAAAATCAAAAAATTTTGAAAATTTTCCTATAAAATTATGATATTTTTGAAAAACTTCCTATCAAAATAAGAAATTTTTGTAGGAAATTTTTTAAAATATTTCTTTAAAGGAATTTTTTTATTTTTATAGGAACACTTTCAAATGTTTCTTATTTTTAAAGAAAATTTTTTATTTTAATAGAAAATTTTAAAAAATTTCTCACCTTTGTAGGAAATTTTTAAAAAAGTTCCTATAAAAATAAGAATTTTTTGAAAACAATTTAATAAAAGTAGGAATTTTTTTAATTTTCCTATTTTTAAAGGAAAAGTTTCCTATTTTTAAAGGAAATTTTTCAAAATTTTCCTTTTTCTATAGGAAATTTTTCAAATTATTCCTATTTTTAATGGAAATTTTTTTTTTTAATTTTTTTAAACTTTTTAAAATTTAAAATTTTTGAAAAATTTCCCATAAAAATAAGATTTTTTTGAAAACATTTCTATAAAAGTAAGAATTTTTTTAAATTTCCTATTTTTATAGGAAATTTTTCAAAAATTTCCCATTTTTATAGTAAATTTTTCAAAATTTTCCTATTTTTATTGGAAATTTTTAAAAATTTACCTATTTTTAAAGAAAATTTTTTAAGATTTTCCTATTTTAAAGGATTTTTTTTTTAATTTTTCTATTTTTACAGGAAATTTTTCAAAAATTTCCTAATTTTATAGGAAATTTTTCAAAAATTTTCTATTTTTATAGGAAATTTTTGAAAAATTTCCTATTTTTATAGGAATTTTTAAAAAATTTCCTATTTTTATAGGAATTTTTAAAAAATTTCCTATTTTTATAGGAAATTTTTCAAAAATTTCCTATTTTTATAGGAAATTTTTCAAAAATTTCCTATTTTTTTAGGAAATTTTTCAAAAATTTCCTATTTTTATAGGAAATTTTTCAAAAATTTCCTATTTTTATAGGAAATTTTTCAAAAAATTTCCTATTTTTATAGGAAATTTTTCAAAAATTTCCTATTTTTAAAGGAAATTTTTCAAAAATTTCCGATTTTTACAGGAAATTTTTCAAAAATTTCCGATTTTTACAGGAAATTTTTCAAAAATTTCCTATTTTTATAGGAAATTTTTCAAAAATTTCGTATTTTTATTGGAAATTTTTCTAAAATTTCCTATTTTTATAGGAAATTTTTCTAAAATTTCCTATTTTTATAGGAAATTTTTCTAAAATTACATATTTTTATAGGAAATTTTTCTAAAATTACATATTTTTATAGGAAATTTTTCTAAAATTTCCTATTTTTATAGGAATATTTTCAAAAACTTCCTATTTTTATAGGAATATTTTCAAAAACTTCCTATTTTTATGGGAAATTTTTTAAAAATTTCATATTTTTATAGGAATTTTTTTTAAAAATTTCTTATTTTTATAGGAAATTTTTCAAAAATTTCCTATTTTTATAGGAATTTTTTTAAAAATTTCCTATTTTTATAGGAAATTTTTAAAAAATTTAATATTTTTATAGGAAATTTTTAAAAAATTTTCTATTTGTATAAGAAATTTTTCAAAAATTTAATTTTTTTATAGGAAATTTTTCAAAATGTTTCTATAAAAAATGGAAAAATTTTCAAAAGTTTCCTATTTTCTTTTAGAAAATTTTTCAAAAATTTCCGATTTTTACAGGAAATTTTTCAAAAATTTCCTATTTTTATAGGAAATTTTTCAAAAATTTCCTATTTTTATTGGAAATTTTTCTAAAATTTCCTATTTTTATAGGAAATTTTTCTAAAATTACATATTTTTATAGGAAATTTTTCTAAAATTACATATTTTTATAGGAAATTTTTCTAAAATTTCCTATTTTTATAGGAATATTTTCAAAAACTTCCTATTTTTATAGGAATATTTTCAAAAACTTCCTATTTTTATGGGAAATTTTTTAAAAATTTCATATTTTTATAGGAATTTTTTTTAAAAATTTCTTATTTTTATAGGAAATTTTTCAAAAATTTCCTATTTTTATAGGAATTTTTTTTTTTTAAATTTAATATTTTTATAGGAAATTTTTAAAAAATTTTCTATTTGTATAAGAAATTTTTCAAAAATTTAATATTTTTATAGGAAATTTTTCAAAATGTTTCTATAAAAAATGGAAAAATTTTCAAAAGTTTCCTATTTTCTTTTAGAAAATTTTTCAAAAATTTCCTATTTTTATAGAAAATTTTTCAAAAATTTCCTATTTTATAAAAAATTTTTCAAAAATGTTATTCGATAAGAAATTTTTCAAAAATTTCTTATTTTCATGGGTAGTTTTTAAAATCTTCTAATTTTTACAGAAAATTTTTCAAAAATTTCTTATATTAATTGAAAATTTTTCAAAAAATTCTTATTTTTTTAAAAAACTTCGTACTAAAATAAGAAATTTTTAAAAAATTTCGTATAAAATTAGAATTTTTGCAAAAATTTCCTATAAAAATCAGAAAATTAAAAAAAAATTTCCTGGAAAAATATTTAAATATTTTGAAATACTTTTACTTTAATGTTAAGATTCGAGTGAAGTATTGCCTTCCCAAAAACAATGCCTTATCAGCATTTTTAGCACCATTCCATTTTTTTTTTCAATTCTGACCTAAATGCCTGTTGCAATTTTCTTCTCCTACAACTACTACATCTGCATTATGTCAAAACTACTCGTTTCTAAAATTACCTTTACATTTTTTCTAGTCTTAATTATATACTATGTATGTACGAGTATGTACCACTCTAACATACTAATACCTACTACCCCTTAATCACAAGAAGAAGTAATTTTATATAAATTTTTTATCAACAATCAGCCCAACGTGTCCCTCTTGGGAGCAGAAAACTCAAGAAAGAAAAAAACAAAATCATGCTGTTGCTGCGATGCAATGAAAAATACAAAAAAAAAGAAATTATAAACAAGTTTTAGCAAAAGAACTCAATTAAAATTTATTTACAAATTGAAAGGCAGGAAAATGTAAAACAATTTTCCTCTCTCATTCTTTTTGTGTTTATTTGACTCATCCTTGCAATTTGCAACATAACACGCCCGATGTTGGTATTTAGGCTGTCGTGTTGCAGTTGCTGTTGCATTAGTGACAGCATCTTTGTTTTCAAACAAAATTGTTTATTGTTGTTATTGAGTGCTGCTCTTACTTTTGCAGTTGTTGTTGTTGTCTTAGGGATGTTTTGTGTCAATATGTTGGTTGTAAAACAGAGGCGTAGGAGGAAACTTTTGGTAAAACATACACTATTTTATTGCCTTGCTTTTCGAGAATTTAGTCTAAAAGTACAAAACTCCTTTTAAGATCTAAGATCTAGACAAAACTATTCTTTCAATAGCTTATATTTAATGCCATTATTCAGTTTCCTATATGTTACTGTGCTTTGTATTGCACAAAATTTGTAAGTGTAGTTGTTATTGAAAAAAGTAAGCTTAAATGTGTGAGTGTTCAAGAAATTTAAATTATGCAATGTATTCACGTTTATGAGCAAAAAAATAAATTAATAATGATACGTTCACACAACAGGCATTTCCAAGCCTGTTATGATTTCTTTGCATTTCATATAGAAATTGATGTGTAATGTACTTTATTGCAATGCGTGCCTCGAATGTAAACTAATCTCAAGAAAATATTACACTTCAAATTTCACCACCTTCAATTTCTCCATCCCTGTATCAAAACGAAATTTGTTTACATGCGAATAAATTTCTAGGTCAAAAACATCTTTGTATACAAATCTACTAAATTATACTGTTGTAATGAATGAATGTAATGCACAAAAAACAATAACTATTTTACATTTCGTAAGCTAACATAGACTTTGGTATAACACAGACATATTAGGGTACCCAAGAGCTCCTTGAAAAACAGTAGTCAAAAATGATACACAGATACGAATTATAGGAGTGTAATAATACTTTTTGTTTTGCATATTCAAAAAGCTCTTAAATTTTTCTGGGACACCCTAACACATATGCATACTGAAATAAGTTTAATACTGTAACTCATTGATATTATGAGGATGCATGAAATAAAAGTACAATAAAAAAATATAGCAAAATTTATTTTGATTATGCGAAAGCATGAACAATAAGAGGGCTCATGAAAGAAAAATTATTACTATCTACTTAATATTCTTGTTAAATATTGAAGACATACCAAATTCTTAAAATGTTTATAAAATTGTCTCAAATTATTTTTAATAGACAAATTATAAAATTGTCTTTTTAAATGAAAGTAGAAAAAAATCGTTTCGGAATAGCACAAAACAAAAAGACCTCATTTTAACCTTTTAAGGATTCATTTATATGTTTTTGTAAGAATATAGGTTTTTTTATATGGTAATATTAATTATTATATTTTTATAGTCATTCAGGTATGTGATGGAAAACGATCGTTTTCAAATCGATCGATTTCAGATATATTTTTGAGATAATTTTCGGTAATTTTCCCAAAAAATTCAAACCAAATGAAAGATAAAATATCAGTCAAAAGGATTAAAGCCAAAATTTTCATTTTTGTTGGTGGAAATAACCGAAAATTAGCTAAAAAATATGTCTGAAATCGATCGATTTGAAAACGAAAAAGTCCATCTCATACCTGAATATTAAAAATAATTGGTATTTTATTGAGTTTAAGGGGTTGGGTCCTTTTTATACCCACCATCAAAAAGAATGGGGGGTAATTGAGATTGTCATTCCGTTTGTAATTTCCTTAATATTGGTTCAAAAATCAAAAACGATATATATTCTGAATCCTTATGAAATTCTAAGGCGATTGAGCTATGTCCGTCTGTCTGTCCGTCTGTCTGTCTGTCTGTTGAAATCACGATAACGTCTAAAGGAAAAGAGCTAGCTAACTGAAACTTAGCAAAAACATTCTTTATCTATGAGAAAATTAGTATTAGTATTGAAATTGGGCAAAATCGGTTAGCATTTGGCCATAGCTCCCGTATAACCTCGTCTAGGCTAATCGCTTATTTGCTAATAAATGACAAATTATGACAGTTATGATGACAAAATTTGGTATATAGAAGATAAGCACTAGGCAGCACATAAAATTTCATCGAAATCGGTTCACATTTAGCCATAGCTCCCATACAAAAAACTTACGAAAACAGGCTAAATTTCACCCAAAATACACTTAAATGCCAATAATTCTAAAAGTATAACAGATATAACCACTAAATTTGGCACAAGAAAGTCTTATATCAATGCCAGCCAGTGTGCAAAATTTTGTCACAATCGGTCACTATTTGACCTAGCTCCCATATAAAAAACTTACGAAAACACAAAAATTCAAAAAGAAAAGGGGATTTATGTCCGTCTGTCCGTCAGATAAAATCGTGATAGCTCCTTAACTACAAGAGCTAGTAAGACTAAATTAAGCACAAGGAAGTCTTATGTCAATGCCAGCCAGTGTGCAAAATTTCGTCACAATCGGTCACCATTTGACCATAGCTCCCGTATAAAAAACTTATGGAAACACAAAAATACATAAAGAAA
Source organism: Stomorhina lunata (assembly GCA_933228675.1). Classification (NCBI taxonomy): domain Eukaryota; kingdom Metazoa; phylum Arthropoda; class Insecta; order Diptera; family Rhiniidae; genus Stomorhina; species Stomorhina lunata. The sequence goes on along the minus strand of OW121743.1, from coordinate 103,703,902 downwards.
AGGTTGTTTATGTCCGTCTGTCTGTCAGATAAAAGCACGATAGCGCCTTAACGAAAAGAGCTAGAGGAACAAAATTTTACAAAAGTATTTTGGATATCTTGAAAAAGATGTGTGTTGAAAATGGACAAAATCGGTTCAAATTTAGTTAGAGCTCCCATATAACCCCGCCCCGGGAAACACATTAATGCTGATAAATTGAATACAATTGTAATAGCTATGACGATTAAATTTAAAATAGGGAAGTTTTATGCAATTTTTGATCAGTTTATCAAATTTTATAGGAATCAGTCCATATTTAGCTTTCATGTGAAAAACACTCACGGAAACCAAAAATTTTAGCAAAGGCCAGTTAAAAGCTATTAAATTAGAAACTATGATAGCTATGTTATAATCGGTCAACATTTGGCTATAATTCTTATATATATAACATCCCCTTTTTATATCTACAATCAAAAAGATTTGGAGGTACATTCATTATATTAAGATTGCACCTATGAAATTATATAGGCATCAATCAATGTTCAGCCCAGACTTTATATATGATGAATGCTTTAGGAACTCATAACGAAATATATGGACCTGTCGTATTACTATTAACGTGTTTAGCCTAACTACATATTAATCACAACGAAAAGTCTTTTACAACTTATTAATGTAAAACTATACCTGGTTATGAGACCGAATTTTGATCAAAGTAAATACTGGGGAAACCACTAAAATATTTTTGAATGTTGAACTATAAAGCTACGGAAACCTAATTTAGTCCAAAGGTTTTACCAACAATACCAAATACCTTAGCGATTTTTCCAGTTTTGGTGCAGATTTTGAATTAGCTGCACCCTTGTAGATATATGAGATATGTTTCTAAATTTAACACAACTTGATGGTGGGTATATAAGATTCGGCACAGCCGAATATAACACTCTTACTTGTTAAATTTTAAGACAATTCTATATGGGTTTATCTCTTGAAAGACCGATATCTAAACAAACGGGGCTGAAAAATATCTTGCAAATTAAGTTACCTTAAGGAGGTGAAAGGTTGTGAGTGTGAGAGATAAAGCGTATTATTCGACACTGTAATTACGTTATAACTGTTTTTAGAACAGCATACCAATTTGAAGTTGTTTTCTTGTTTAAGTCTTATTTTGAGCGGCTATAGGGGAACACTTTTTAAAATGCATATAAGTAATTGGCACTCTATATAGTCATATTGCATTTCATAAATTATATACAAGCTTCATTTAAAACTTTTTCCAAATCGTTTATTTCAAAGCGGTTTGTATTGTTAATATAGCCTACAGCTGCTTAAGATGTATTCAAAATAGTTTCAGCCTAAATATATGCAACACTTTTTGCCTAAAATCTGTATAACTATTTATGTGATTTTTTTTTTCAGAAAAAAATTTAATTTGTTTTACTATCGGTAGAGTTTGGTGAATTTTTATACCCTTCACCACCATAGGTGGAAAGGGTATTATAAGTTTGTGCTGATGTTTGTAACACATAGAAATATTTGTCTTAGACCCACCTTTTAGTATACCAATAGACTTAGAATCACTTTCTGAGTCGATTTAGCGATGTCCGTCCCTCCGTCCGTCCGTCCGTCTGGCTGGCTGGACCCCCATGTAAACCTTGTAATCAAACTACAGGTAGCAATTCTAAAGATAATTTGATGAAATTTGGCACAGATAATTTTTTTGATAATGGGACCATGGCTATTGAAATTGGTCAAAATCGGTCTATTATTTATGGTACCTCCCATAGGCCCTACTTCCCGGAATTGCTATATTGGCCACAAATATCAATATTTTTGATTTAAGTTTACATAAAATACTGCTTATGTAAACTTAAATCACTGTACCAAATTACGATTGAAATCGGTCCACATTTGACCATAGCTCCCATACAAACTCTTCTTCAAAAACGCACTAAATGAGACAAAAAATCACTAAAACGCTCGTAAGTCTAAAGATAATGAAAATTTTGAGTTTATTTTTTGCATACATAATTTTTGTAACAACTGTAATCAATTTGCCAAATTTCGGGTCCACATTTGACCCTAGCTCTCATATAAGTCCAAATGACGGAAACAGGTTGAATATATACGTTTTGAGAAAATGTTTGTATTATGGCAAATTTTAGCAAATATTTGTCTTTATACAGGAAAAAAAACACCTTTGACCTTAGTGGTGAAGGGTATCGTATGGTCGGCTTGACCGACTATAGCGCTTTCTTACTTGTTTTCTCTAGTTACCAAAACTACGTGCCTTTCACCTTAATATATACGTAATGCTCATTTATCAGGGCTTCAGGATGGCTTGATCAGCCTCTCACTTATAGCCTGGAGTTATTGCCTTTGTTTTTTTCTTCCAGTCTATCCCTTGCAGGTAACACAAAGGGACCGCTTTTTGGACCCAAGTGACGCTGACCTACATCGGCCGCCTACCTAACCTAACCTAACCTAGATTGTTATAGAATTGGTATTGGATTCTATAAAAGCCCACTATTCTCTAATATTTTAGGATACACGTCATATAACTGAGCGTCAATTTGGCTAAACTAGAACAAAATAAAATAATTTTATGTGTGATTAAAAAAATTGGGTAACATTCAGTTTCTTCTTAAGTATAGGAACAAAAAATTTTTAGTCGAGGATAAGTCTGTAGAATATAAAGGCAATTCGTAGCTCAATTCATGGATTTTTACCCATATTGGCTGACAAAATCATCATTGCCTTATTTGGCGTCGATACTTCTTGAGATCTTCAGTATGTGGTGAATAACTGGATCTCCAGTTTGTGGTGAATAACTGTTAACATTCTGGCAAATTTGTCAAACGGTTTCGTTTGTACTTGTAAGCAAATGCACCAGTTGTCTTGCGAAATGCTTTCTTATGCCCAAGATATTATTCAAATTTTAAATCATCAAATTTTTTAAATATCAATTTTAATACAATCAATTACTAACTGAAATATGCTATAGTCTATACCAACCCCTACATTATCCATCTTCCACCACCTTCTGAAAGCTCAGTTAAAGTCCTTACATTAGTAACATTATAAAAATCACGAAATTGTTTTAGTATCTTCGTTTAAAATTTGTTTAGAGACCTCAACTGGTCTTCCAGAACTTTTGGAAATTTCCATGCCACATCGAAAATTAGAAACCACTTACTATGGAAATTGATGATGCAGAGTTCCCGTTCGTGTAATGGTTTGTTTTCTAAAAATAATGCTTAATAAGCACTTATTATTAAATTTCAAATGGAAAACATCATGACATTATGCGTGCCCGCCCCTGGTATAGGTACTGATTTTAAATCTAAGAAAAAATATTTTTTGATTTAAATTTTTTAAATCAATTCAATTAGGGTTTGCAAAAAACCGTAAAAATGTGAAACCGCGGTTTCGGTTTTAAAACACCCAAAACCCGCCGGTTTCGGTTCGGTTTTTTAAATAAAACTATTTCAGTTTAAATTTGTAGGAAAATTTAGATAACTTCATTAAAACATATTATAATTTAATACTAAAATTCAGGAAAATAATTCAGGTTTTTTAAACATGAGGGATTTCTTAAATAAGTCTTGTTTCTTTTGGAGAAACTGCAGAGCCCCTTTAGCGTGAATAATTTTTGCATCTGAGCGATAAATTGCTTCAATCGTAATTTTTACAAATAGCAAAGATTTTAAAGAATTTACAATTTCAAAGTCGATAGAATGAAGCAAATCTAAGGTCGACAGCGTTTCTAAACTTTCATGAATACTTTGTTTTAGAAGCAGAAATCTAAGAGTAAACTTAATTCACGATTATGATGCTTTTTAACGCTTGTTTGTAAAATATTATAACGAACTGACGAATTTTTTAAATACCGAACAGTTTTTCTTAAAGCCTCTAGATTCAATTGTATATGGGCAATCGGTTTTAAATGAGTCAAAATTTCATCCTCGCCGTCTTCAAAATTGATTTTCAGATAAAAATTTGATATTGGCTGCTGCTCCATCTATAGTACATGCTACGATGTTTGTATTAAGTGAAATATCAAACTTTGCTTGAAATTACACGTTAATAAAATACGGCCCAGGTTATAAAATTTACCATGAGAATCGTGAATATTTACGTTCACATACCGTCTTCCCCTTACACCTATCCATTCGTCCATTGTAAACACCTTTTGCTTGTTTAATTCTTCTGCTTCATTAAATAGACAAATTACGTGCAAATTTATGATGAGCTAATGTTATTTCTGAAAAATACCAACAAAAAATTTTGAAAAATAAATAGCTAAAACCGCGGTTTTTTCTACGGTTTTCGGTTTTGAGGCATAAAAAACCGAGGTTTCGGTTTCGGTTAAAACCGAACTGCAAACCCTAAATTCAATCTTACTTTAAAATGAGCTTTTTTCATGGAGGACATGCTGCTCTAATACACATTCCTTCCTTGCATGAGTATTCTTATATGTTTTATAAATTTCTTCCTTTGTGGTTGGTCTGCTCATTATGAAGTATTTTACGGGCTGTCATGTAAAACACTTATGATAACACACATTTTTTTGTGCAGTAAAATTTCTTATAAGTAGTTTTGCTCTTGTTTATTCCCAAACGAACATCAACGAGTATTAAGTGCCAGCAAAAAAATATATGTACGATCGAAAGAAATAGCAAAAAGGATGTAAACAAATACTTGTGCAACAAATAGTTATTAACATCGACAAGAATGCAATATAAGAAAGTGCACAACACTTAAGTAGTGGTTAACACTTGTGAGGGAAAATTTTTAATATTATTGAAAATTGTAGATATTAACAATAGATTTTTTAGCGATGTGTTTGTTGTACTTAAGGGGAAATAGTGGAGAGGTTAAAGATTGAAATAAATAAATTGTAATGAAGTTTAAAATGTTTTAAATGAGCTAGATTTTAAGAGATTATTTTCTAAGTTAACCTTTGTTATTTAAAAGTGTTTATCAGTTAAAAATCTGAATTTCATAATTGTGATTTTCCAATTAAAAATTTTAATTTTTATTGCAAAATTATTTAAATTAAATCAAATTATAATTTTATATTATGTGTTTGCCTTTTGTTAATATTAAACAAATAAATGCCTAAATTGGCTTACCATTAAAATGCAGACATTAAATATGCCATTATTAAATTGTATTTTGCTTAATTAATGAAATGCTTTTGTACTTAACTAATACCCAGCTTTTATTTATAGAATTAACTTAATTTGATTCTGTGTTTTGTAATTGGAATTATAGCACAGACAAATAAATAATTGTATGGAAAAACAAAAATAAATTTAATCGATAAAAATACAGTATTATAGTTTGTTTTTGTTAAATATTTAAGGAATTAAAGACTTAAGGGAAATTAAATTTAAACTTATTTTTATTTGTTAAAAATATAAGTATTTTTTCATATATATGAGTTTGTTGCTCTTTTCTTTTCAAGGAATAAATTAACTTTTATTGATTTTATTTTCTTTAAAAACCACAAATATGATATAGAATTCTTTAAACATTTGACATACCGTGGGAATTACTACAGCTTTATATAATTTACTAAATGAAACACATTTTAATAGGCCTATAATTATAGCTCTTAGCTAAAAAAAATATTTAAATTATACCTTTTCACTGGCGGCGTATACTTGATTAAGGCAAACAATAAATTACATGATAAATATTAATTATACGACACGGTGGCTTTTATTAACTGTGTGAAAGTATGAAACCAGAAACCATACAAAATTATTTCACATTAACTAAAGAATAAGCATGTACTTCAATCATATTCATTAATCGTAATTCGGACCTTATTCCTGTATCAAGTTTGGTTTATTCGTGGAATTTATGGTATCCACAGAAATAAATTAAATGGCTGTTATATGGGATATTATAAGCAGAAGTAGGCAGCCCATGTCACCAGAAGCCGATAAATTTTTGTAAATACTACAATTATTAAAAAATTCGTGAATTTATAATTTGGATGTTAACAGAGATGGTTGGTGCCGCTTTGTTAAAAGAAAAGACAAAAACAAAATAAACAAGAAATAAATCAAAATCCAATTTATAGCAACAAAATACATGGTTCAAGAGAATAAAGAAATTTAGATCGAACATTGTTGCCACGACATTATTATTTTGTAAAAATTGGGAATATTTTTCAAAACAGAAATAAATTCTAATATTAAACAATTTTTATATATTTTTTTTAGAAACTTACGATCCAAAATTTATATTTTATAGAAAATTTTTCGATAAAAATACTTTTCTGTAAAAATTTTGCATAAAAATATATTTTTATATCAAAAGATTTTCAAATCTTCTATAGAAACATTTTTCGTATAAAGATATTCTAAAAAAATTTTTTTATAAAAAAAAGTTCTATAGAAAAATTTTTGATGAAAAATTTTCTGTAGAATAATTTTTGATGAAAAAATTTTCTGTAGAAAGATTTTCTTTAGAAAAATTTTTGATAAAAAAATTTTCTGTAGAATAATTTTTGATAAAAAAATTTTCTGTAGAATAATTTTTGATAAAAAATTTTCTATAGTAAAATTTTTTATAAAAAGTATTCTATAGAAAAACTTTTGATCAAAAATTTTCGATAGAAAAATTTTTGTTAAAAAAATTTTCTATAGAAAAATTTTTGTTAAAAAATTTTCTATAGAAAAATTTTTAATAAAAAAATTTCTATAGAAAAATTTTTAATAAAAAAATTTCTATAGAAAAATTTTTAATAAAAAAATTTCTATAGAAAAATTTTTAATAAAAAAATTTCTATAGAAAAATTTTTGATAAAAAAATTTTCTATAGAAAAATTAAAAAAAAAAATTTAAAAAAATAGAAAAATTCTTGATGACAAAATTTTATATAGAAAAATTTTAGATAAAAAAAATTTTCTATAGAAAAATTTTCGATAAAAAAATTTTCTATAGAAAAATTTTTGTAAGAAAATTTTAAAAACATAATCATAATGAATTATGCTTGTAAACTTGCTAATAATGTGAGGTTTTCGATTTGTCTAAAAGTAAGGATACTTCTTCTGAAGAGATATCGTAACAAACCCTCGATACTTCTTTTGAAGAGATATCGTAGCAAACCCTCGAAATGCATCAAGAAATTGGTTTCTCCGCAAAAATTTTTTTACTTTTATCAATAAATATTATATTACGTTGATAAATAAATGTAATAGATAGCAATTCAATGCGCATACAATTTCTTTTTTTTAATTCTATTTAAATCCAGAATCTTTTGTTATTTAAAAAAAAAATTTCTATAGAAAAATTTTTGATTAAAAAATTTTCTATAGAAAAATTTTTGATTAAAAAATTTTCAATAGAAAAATTTTCAATAGAAAAATTTTCTTTATAAAAATTTTTGATAAAAAAAAAATTTCTATAGAAAAATTTTTGATAAAAAAATTTTTTTTGAAAAATTTGCTACAGAAAAATTTTTGATAAAAAATTTTGTATAGAAAAATTTTTGATAAAAAAATTTCTATAGAAAAATTTTTGATAAAAAAATTTTCTGTAGAAAAATTTTTGATAAAAAAATTTTCTATAGAAAAATTTTTGATAAAAAAATTTTCTATAGAAAAATTTTTGATTAAAAAATTTTCTATAGAAAAATTTTTGATAAAAGACTTTTCTATAGAAAAATTTTTAACAAGAATTTTTCTATATTAAAATTAAATTTAAATTTTTCTATACGTGTTCTGTTTGTACTTTTGAAAATCTTCTATATGAAATAAAAAAATTTTCCTATATAAAAAAATTGAAGAAAAATTTTGAAAATTAAACGATAAAAAATCAATAGGAAAATTTTGTAAAATTTGACATAAAAACGGAAAACCTTTAAATATTTTCTCATACGAAATAAAAAAATTTGAAAATATTCCTAAAGAAAAATAAAATTTTCCATGATATATATTTCATATAAGATAAAATTTTTAAAATTTTCCTATTTAAAATTCTAAAAACATACCTTTGTAAAATAGGAAAATTTATATAAAGAAATGAAAAAATTCTTAAAACTTTCCTATATAAAATCGTAAAATTTGTCTGTAAAATAGCAAAATTCTCCAAAATAAAATAGAAAAATTTCTTAAATAAAACAGGAATGTTTCCTATATAAAATAAGAAAATTTTTCTAAAAATTTCCTATATATATTTGGAATTTTTTTTTAATTTCCTATATAAAATAAGAAAATTATGAAAAAATTCCTATATCAAATAGAAAAATTTTGAAAAATTCCTATATAAAATAGGAAATTTTCCTAGAAAAAAAGACAACTTTTAAAAAAATTCCAATAAAAAAGGATAATTTAAAAAAGAAAGAAAAAGAAATTTTTTTTTTTTAAATTTTCTATAAAAAAAATGAAAAATTTGACTTATAAAAAGGGAAAATTTTAAAAATGTCCTATATAAAATAGCAAAATTTCGAAAAAAAATTTTATAAAATAGAAAAATTTTGAGAAATTTAATTTATAAAAACGAAGAATTTTTAAAAATTTAAAAAAATTTCCTTTATAAAGTATGAAATCTTTTTAAAATTTCTATATAAAGAAGAAAAGTTTTCAAGAACATTCTATATAAAAAAAGAAAAATTTTAAAATTTTTTTAGAAAAATGGAAAAACTTTGAATAGTATCCAATATCAAATAGGAAAATTTTTCAAAATTTTCTATATAAAATAGGAAAATTTTAAAATTTGTTTCATATAATTTAGCAAAGTTTTAAAAATCTTAAAAAACACCAAAATTTTGAAATTTTCTTCAGCAAATGTTTATTAAAGTATAAAAATTGTTTTTGCTTCTGCTGGTGATTAATTAATTATTGTTTTTTTCAATTGCCTTCGGATGTTTCAAAAAACAATTAAATTAAAATAAATTAAATTTTTATTTTCATTAAAAAATTGACTGTACATAAATACAATATATATAATAAATTTCCTTATAAATTTCCATTATGTTAATTGTAATTAAATTAAAAAAAGATATTTCATCATTATTCTCTTTTTTATTGTTATTTTTAGGCTGTCAATAAACAAATTAAATATCAATGTAATCAATTATGACATCAAATGTTAACAGACGACACCTCGGCTTCTGCTTGTCTCTAAATATTAACATAAAATATAAAATAAAATCAATACTCTAACAAATTTTTATCATACATTCAAATGCAACGAGAATTCCAAACAGGACAAAGATAAATAATACAATAAAATTCCAAATAAATTGAACTCAAGTTGTTAACTTGAAACGGAGACAAAGAAAACAAAGAAGAAATAAATACAAAAAAATAGAAGTTAAAAAGAAAATCAATAAAGAACATTTGATAATGCAATTACGATTTAATTGTATTGATAAACAACAACAACATCATCAGCAGTAAAAGAAACAACAATAAAATAAGGAAAGAAAAAAAAGAAGCAAATCAATCAGTTAGACATAAAGACGACCAGCTAAGTTGGTTTGTCATTTAGTTCCCCTTAAGTAAAACTCAGTTTTATGTCCTTCCATTATTATCAGCAGCAGCAGCAGCACTACCACCGCCAACAAAAGCAACAACAACAAGAAATCAACCACCAGTTACAACAATAAAAAAATCTTTTGGACTACTTTGACCACATCCACCACCGCCAACATTTAACATAAACAAAGGAAGCAGCTATAAAACCACTAGTAGGACAACAACCGCCATAAAAATTGCAGTAAAACCAAAATACACGCACCCCCTCTCCCTATAAGGAGTTTCAACAGAAGCGTGTTAAAAGTGTGTGCGTACAAGTGCTTGGGTGTGAGTGTTTAGAGCCGCAAATATGGGCAAGAAAAGCTCCAAATTGAAACAGGATACCATTGATCGTTTAACAACGGATACCTATTGTAAGTTTAATTTGTTTTTATGAACATGTTTAAAGGAATTTGATTATATAAAAATTTTTACTTTCAAAAGATACGTTAAAAATATTTTTATTTTCTATTTTTATAATCAAATTTTCGAAATTTTTTCATTTCGATATTAACATTTTTCTATTTCTGTAGGAAAATTGTTCTAATAATTTTCTATTTCTATAGGAAAATTTTTAAAATTTTTTTGTATTTCTATACGAAAATTTTCAAAAGTTTTCTATTTCTATAGAAAAATTTTCAAAATTTTTCTGTTTCCATAGAAAAATTTTCAAAATTTTTCTGTTTCCATAGAACATATTTTTAAAATTTTTCTATTTCTATAGAAAAATTTTCAAAATTTTTCTATTTCTATAGCAACATTTTTTTAAAATTTTTCTATTTCTATAGAAAAATTTTCAACTTCTATAGAAAAATTTTCAAAATTTTTCTATTTCTATAGAAAAATTTTCAAAATTTTTCTATTTCTATAGAAAAATTTTCAAAATTTTTCTATTTCTATAGAAAAATTTTCAAAATTTTTCTATTTCTATAGAAAAATTTTCAAAATTTTTCTATTTCTATAGAAAAATTTTCAAAATTTTTCTATTTCTATAGAAAAATTTTCAAAATTTTTCTATTTCTATAGAAAAATTTTCAAAATTTTTCTATTTCTATAGAAAAATTTTCAAAATTTTTCTATTTCTATAGAAAAATTTTCAAAAATTTTTCTATTTCTATAGAAAAATTTTCAAAATTTTTCTATTTCTATAGAAAAATTTTCAAAATTTTTCTATTTCTATAGAAAAATTTTCAAAATTTTTCTATTTCTATAGAAAAATTTTTCAAAATTTTTCTATTTTTAAAGAAAAATTTTCAAAATTTTTCTATTTCTAAAGAAAAATTTTCAAAATTTTTCTATTTCTATGGAAATTTTTCTATTTCTATAGAAAAATTTTTAAGATGTTTCTATTCCTATTGAAACATTTTCAAAATTTTACTATTTCTATTGAAACATTTTCAAAATTTTTCTGTTTCTGTAGAAACATTTTTTAAATTTTTCTATTTCTATAAAAAAATTTTCAAAATTTCTCTATTTTTGTTGGACCATTTTTTAAAATTTCTAAGAAAAATTTTTCTATTTTTATAGAAAAATTTTAAAAATTTATCTATTTTTTATAGAAAAATTTTCAAAATTTATATTAATAATTTAATAATTAATATATTTCTATATTCATAAGAAAAATTTAATTTTCTATTTCTTCTCTTTTTATAGAAAAATTTATGAAATTTTTCTTAAAAAATAAAATTTGTGAAATTTTTTGGTTTCTATAAACTTTGTGATTTCTATAGAAACATCTATTTAATTTTTCTATTTCTATGGATAAATTATATTCTCAAAATTTTCTTTACTTCAGTTAAACAAATTGTATTTGATTTTAAAATGGGGGGGTTCTTTTATCGTTTATAACAAAGTTTCCAATTAAATTAGTTCTCCTATACATATATTTTATTTACAAAAAAACTGTACAGCCTTGTTTGAAGAACCTTAATTACTTAATTTTAAATAGCCCTTAAGTTAACATTTGCAATTAAATTGGCTTTAACATATAATCGTCAGTGCACACATGCTACCGTAACGACTTTCAACTTTTTGTTCAAACCTTCTCTAATTCTATAGGAAATCACTGACTCAATTTGTGGGGATGTTTTATTACCTTGTGTAACTGAAATTCCTATGAATACAGAAAATCACTTCTCTACTAGAATATACATCTTATATAAATTTGTATGCTGGAAATGTTTTTGTAGGCACATATTGCCATTAAATAACCTTCTAGTTAAATCCATTATAAATCAACTAAAAGTTACGTCTCAAGATATCTTGATTATATAAAGGCATATACTCATATTTATTGACGCTACCCACAATCATAAAATATTGAACCATATGATACCGCAACTCATTGAATATTTAGTTTTAATACATAATTCACTTATACTCTTAACCGTTCCATTTCATATAGGAAGTACTATACACATACATTAATGTAATATTTTCAACTCTGATTATACATTTTTAAAGGTTTTTTCCCTTGTATCTATTTTAAACTTTCACAGGTGTGTGTATTTTTTACATTTGATGTAATAAATTTTTACAAGTAGTTCAACTTAAAGATAAATATAGATATATTTATATGTAACTACATACTGGTACTTATATATATATGTTTGCAAATTCATTTCTGTAGTTGGGATATATCTATTTTTTTTATTTTTTTTATTTTAACTTTATATCTAAACACTAATACACTTAAAACCATCGCAACCATTTCCTTATTTTATATATGTTTGCTCTACCTTGGAGGTATGAAGAATATGTTGAAATTTCATTTGATTTAGATTTAACATTAATTTGGTTTTTATCATCCGAGTTTGTTGCTAAAACACTCACATGCAGAAATAACACTTAGAACATACTTACATATGCACACATGTGGAACAAGTAAATTATAATATGGGAAGGTATTTCTAAGGGAAGTACAACTAAGACAAATTAAAGCAAATATTTCGTATACATATAAATAATTTTAAGATTTTTCATACAAATTTTCAATATTTTTATATTTTTTTTAGGAAAATTAAAATTTTTTTTATAGGAAAATTAAAAAAATTTTTCTATTTCTATAGGAATATTTTTAATTTTTGTGGAAAAATTAAAAAAAAATTTTTTATTTTATAGGGAAATTTTCTAAACTTTTTTATTTTTAAATTAAAATGCTCAAGATTTCTCTATTCTTAAAGGAAAATTTTCAAAACTATTATATTTTTATAGAAAAAATTTTAACAATTTTATAGAAAATTTTTAAAATTTTTCTATTTTTTTATATTTTACAGAAAATTTTTAAAATTTTCTATTTTTATAGTATAATTTTTTATTTTTATAGGAAAGTTTTAAAATTTTTTTTATTTTTATATGAACATTTTCAAAACTTATCTATTTGTGTACGAAAATTTTAAGAAATTTCCATTTTTATAAAGAATTTTTTAAAATGTTTCTGTTTTTAGAGAAAAATTTTCAAACATTTTTTTTTATATTTATAGGAAAACTTTAAAATTTGCTCAGTTTTTATAGAAAAAATTTAAAAATTTTTCAGTTTGTATAGAAACATCTACAAAATTTTTTTTTATCTTTGTAGAAAAAGTTACAAAATTTTTATAGGAAAATTTTTAAACTTTTCTATAATATTAGGAACATTTTTTACATTTTTCTTTTTTTATGGGTAAGTTTTAACTATTTTCTATATTATAGGAAAAATTTTCTATTTTTATAGGAACATTTTTCAATTTTTAGAATAAATTTTATATTTTTAGGAAAATTTTTGTATTTCTATAGAATAATTTTTATTATTTCCATGGAAAAATTGTATTTTATGAAAAATTTTTATATTTTTTATAGGAAAATTTTCAAAATTTTTCTCTTTTAACGGATAATTATATAAAAATTTTAGTATTTTATAGGAACATTTTCAAAATTTTTCTATTTTTATAGGAAAATTAAAAAAATTTTTTCTATCTTTATAGGAAAATTTTAAAAAATTTTGAATTTTTAAAAATTTTTCAAATTTTGATAAAAAAAATTTTCAAAATTTTTCTAGTTTTATGGTTTCAAAATATTTATATTTTTAAAGGGAAATTTTTAAAATGTAAAAATTTTTATAAGAAATTTTTCATTTTTTTTTTTTAATAAAATTTTTCAAAATATTTCTATTTCTGTTGGGAAATGTTCAAAATTTGTGTGGAACAATTTTTCGATTTTTTTAGAATTTTTTTTTCAATTTTTGTAAATTCTTTTTTCTATTTTTGTAGAAAAATTTTCCAAATGTTTTTGCTTTTATATTAAAATTATTCAAATGTCTCTATATTTATACGAAAATTTTTCTATTTTTCAAGAAAAATTTTCAAAATTTTTATACATTTTTAAAAAATTGTTCAAAATATTTATATTTTTATAAAAAATTTTTCAAAATTTGTATATTTTTAAAACAATTTTCAAAATTTCTCTGTTTTTATAGAAAAATTTTCAAAATTTGTCTATTTTTGTAGAAAAATTTTCAAAACTTGTCTATTTTTGTAGAAAAATTTTCAAAATTTATCTACTTTTTTATAGGAAAGTTTTCAAAATTTTTCTATTTTTATAGAAAAATTTTCAAAATTTTAATATTTTTGTAGGAAAATTTTCAAAATTTTTCTATTTCTATAGGAAAATTTTCAAAATTTTTCTATTTTTATAGGAAAATTTTTTAAATTTTTCTATTTTTATAGAAAAATTTTCAAAATTTCTCTATTTTTATAGATAAATTTTCAAAATTTTTCTATTTTTATAGAAAAATTTTCATAATTTTTCTATTTTTATAGAAAATTGTTTAAAATTTTTCTATTTTTATAGAAAAATTTTCAAAATTTCTCTATTTTTATAGAAAAATTTTCAAAATTTTCCTATTTTTTTAGAAAAATTTTCAAAATTTTTCTATTTTTATAGAATAATTTAAAAAATTTTTCTATTTTTATAGAAAAATTTAAAAAAAATTTTCTATTTTTACAGAAAAATTTTCAAGATTTTTCTATTCCTATTCTTTATAGGAAAGTTTTCAAAATTTTTCTATTTTTATAGGAAAATTTTCAAAATGTTTCTATTTTTATAGGAAAAATTTCAAAATTTTTCTATCTTTATAGGAAAATTTTCAAAATTTCTCTATTTTTTAAATTTTCAAAATTTTTCTATTTTTATAGGAAAATATTCAAAATTTATCTATTTTTATAGGAAAATTTTCAAAATTATTCTTTTTAATAGGAAAGTTTTCAACATTTTTCTATTTTTATAGGAAAAATTTCAAAATTTTTCTATTTTTATATAAAAATTTTCAAAATTTTAATATATTTATAGGAAAATTTTCAAAATTTTAATATTTTTATAGGAAAGTTTTCGAAATTTTTCTATTTTTATAGAAAAATTTTCAAAAAATTTTTATTTTTATAGAAAAATGTTTAAAATTTTTCTATTTTTATAGGAAAATTTAAAAAATTTTAAAATTTTTATCGGAAAATTTTTATAAAACAAATTTTTAATAATTTTTCTATTTTTATATAAAAATTTTATCAAAATTATCAAAATTTTTCTATTTTAATTTTTTTGGGAAGATTTTTAAATTTTTCTATTTTTATAGTAAAATTTTCTAAATTTTTCTATTTGTATATGAAAATTTTCAAAATTTTAATATTTTTATAGGAAAGTTTTCGAAATTTTTCTATTTTTATAGGAAAATTTTCAAAATTTTTCTATTTTTTAGGAAGATTTTCAAAATTTTTCTATTTTTATAGGAAAATTTTCAAAATTTTTCTATTTTTATAGGAAAATTTTAAAAATTTTTCTATTTTTATAGAAAAATTTTCAAAAAATTTTTATTTTTATAGAAAAATGTTTAAAATTTTTCTATTTTTATAGGAAAATTTAAAAAATTTTTAAATTTTTATCGGAAAATTTTTATAAAACAAATTTTTAATAATTTTTCTATTTTTATATAAAAATTTTATCAAAATTATCAAAATTTTTCTATTTTAATTTTTTTGGGAAGATTTTTAAATTTTTCTATTTTTATAGTAAAATTTTCTAAATTTTTCTATTTGTATATGAAAATTTTCAAAATTTTTCCATGTTTCTAAGAATATTTTCCAAATTTTTTTTATTTTTATAGGAAAATTTAAAAATTTTTCTATCTTTGTTTTTAGTTTTTAATGAAAATTTTGAAAATTTTTTATCTTTGCAGGAAAATAGAAATTTATTATCAAGTCTCTCTAATGTCTTCGTTAATCTGATGGTATTAAAATTTAGACAAATACATTTGTTTTATTTTACTGTTTAAATCATCATTAAATTGTCAAAAGACTAAAGAGTAAAACTCAAAAATAAAATGTGTAATGGGAATGTCACTCTCAAAAATTTGTCTCTTATTTTTGAAAACTACCATCATTGGCAACAAAGAACTACAAATATAATCTTAGAACTATTTGTTAAAAATCCTGCAATCATTTCATATAAAGAATGAAAGGCAAACAAAATCCTTAAGAGATTTCCGTTTTTTACAAATGTGCGTTTGTGACTGTGTTAGTGTTGGTTGTAGCTAAATAGTCATACTAAGGCAGGCTGGCTGTCTGTCTGTTAGTTTGTCTGTTACAAACCAACTGTTAAAAAAAAGTAATTTCAACATGGATAAAAAATGTCACTAGTTCAAATGCAGCTGCAACAGAAACAAAAGAAAAAGGACTCATATTCATTTCTCATATAAAGAACTCAAAAAATGTTTTTGTAGTTCAAACAAAATTTCTATTTATCGAAAATGTTGCAGTAAAAGAGTTTGGATTTTAGTAGATTTTTGTTAGTTTTTTTCGTTGGATGAAATAGAAAAACTAAAAAAATCACTGCGGAGGAAAAAAGTAAATTGCTATAATATATCTAATGTACCAACACATATGCATTTGTCTTGAAAAGGAATATATTTTGGAGGAAAATAGTATTTTTTTAGATTTTTCTTTGACTTATTTAAATGATGCAATTTTTCCTGTGGAAAGCTTTTTCTTGAGCGGATGTAATTTCAGTAAAATGAGTTTGGGAATATAAGTAATTCAAAAATCAAGGTCTTAGTAATAGTCAATTTATGTAATAAGATTTTTTTATTGTTTTAAAATAAATCGATATTATTATCGTAGTTATATTCCTAAAATAGCTGATAAAGTATAAATCATTAAATTCTTTAAGGTTAAAATTGTTAAAATTTAATATATGTTAAATATTTAATATGTTAGAACAAAACAATGTTAAAGTTAATTTCAAAGCATTTCTATTAATATTTCCTCAGTTATAATTAACAATTCCTAAACAAAGTTTAACAATAAATTAAACAAATTTCTTAACAACACGAAAACCAACCCTTGAAATTTCTGTGAATGGAATTTTAATTAGTTAAGCAAACAAATAAACCCTACAAATAATAAATTTATTCTTAAAACATAATAGCCCTTAGAGCAAGATTATCGTAAGTAAATATATAATTTTTAAGGAAAAAGTTTTTTTGTGAATATTTTGGAACATGGACTATGTTTTAATGAAAAATGTCAAAGTTTTTAAATAGTTTCTTTGTTTTGTAAAAAAAAAAATTTGAGTCAAATAAAAATTTTTCGAATCAAAAATTTCGATGAAATTGTATGCCTGCATCTCAGCTTTTGTACGCACGTAATTCCCACGACATTTCTATTAGGACAACTCTAACTTCTCTAAGATAATGAGCTGCATTCAGGTCTGCCAAATTTGCTGATTTATCGTCATTTTGGCGATTTTTGACCTGAAAAATAGTAAAGTGCTTATATGCAGATTTTGACTAGAGAAATTGCAATATTTAAGATAATATTGAAAACCATATATGGGCATTTCCTGGAAAAGGTCAACCGCTACCAAAATATTAAAGTTGAAGAAAAAAGACTTTTCTGAGAAAATTTAGTTAGTTAATGCATTAGATTTTAAGAATATACCTAATTAAATACATATTACCATTTGTAACTAAAGAAAAGTGGTCAGCAAAGAGCATCTTTGCTTTTTTTTTTGGTTTTAGCGTTTTTTATTGACATTTTTCCTTGAGTTATTTCTGAGTGTTACATATCATGTCGATAGCACTTTTCTTATAGACTAAATATACCAACAATAAATATTTAAAAACACCACAGTAGAGATCAAGCAAACTCCGAATAACGGTATAATTCAAAGATTCTTTATACTACATTCTTTGGAATCATTGTCCCGTTCGCGATGTCCCGTTCGCGATTTAAAAAAAAAAATATTTAAAAAAAATAATAATAAGGATAATTAAAAAAACAAAATGCTAAATAAAAGCTTTATATCTCTGCTTTAGTTAAAAAATAATCTCCATTTAATAAACTGACAAAATTCGCAGACTTTTAAAGAAAACCACACACCGAAAAAAATGACTTACATTTTTTGTCCCGTTCGCGATCGCAAGTTTATCGAAAATATTTGGAGAACGTTCATATTTTATAATTTTCTTTTTGTTCTCAAAAATTCTTCTACTAAAATGCTATTAAATATTTATAAAAAGTTATAAAAAAATTTGAGTTTTCATATTTTTTTTTCAAGTTGAGTGCGTACGAATGTCCCGTTCGCGATCCTGGAAATGCCCATATGACGTTAAAAAACGATATAAATTTTCAATAATTCCGATACATTGAAATTTACAGAGTCAAAATTTGGGAGCGCAATAAAATTTTTGAATAAAAAATTTCGGTATATACAATTTTTTCTACAGAATAATTTTCAATATATACATTTTTTTCTATGGAAAAATTTTCTATTTTAAATTGTTCTGTAGAAAAATGTTCAATTTAAAATTGTATCCGCAGAAAAACTTTCAATATGAATTTTTTTCTGTAGAAAAATTGTTAAAATTAATTTTTTTTTAAATTTTTTTCTGTAGGGAAATTTTCCGTTTAAAGAATTTCTCATATACAATTTTTTGAATAGAAACATTTTCTATATCATAAATTTCATCTATTTTATAAAGAAAAATTTTCAACATTAAATCTTTTTGTATGGAAAAATTTTCCATAAATCTTTCTGTATAGAAAAATTTTCTATATAAAATTTTTTGCATAGAAAAATTTTCCATAAAAATTTTTTGTATAGAAAAATGTTTAATATTAAATTTTTGAATAGAAAAATATTCGACATAATTTTTTTTTGTATGAAAAAATTTTTCATATAAATTTTTTGTATAGAAAAATTTTCAATATACAATTTTTTGCATAGAAAAAATTTCCATAAAAATGTTTAGTATAGAAAAGTTTACAATATTAAATTTTTGAAAAGAAAAATTTTCTACATAATTTTTTTTGCATAAAAAAATTTTTCATATAAAATTTTTTCATACAAAAACAATTTATGTAGATTTTTTTTCATAGAAATTTTAAGTATAGAAAAATTTTCAAAATAAATTTTTGAACAGAAAAGTTTTCTACATATTTTAATTTTTCATACAAAAACAATTTATATAGAAATTTTTTTTTGCATAGAAAAATTTTTCATACAAATTTTTTGTATAAATATATTTTTAATATACAATTTTTGAATAGAAAAATTTTCTACATAAATTTTTTTTGTATGAAAAAATTTCTTATATAAAATTTTTCGTTTAGAAAAATTTTCCATATAAAATTTTTGCATTAAAAATTATCCATAAATTTTTTTTGTATGAAAAATTATCCATATAAAATTTTTTGTATAGAAAAATTTTCCATATAAAAGTTTTGGCATAAAAATTATTCCATAAAAATTTTTAGTATGGAAACATTTTCAATATAAAATTTTTGAATAGAAAAATTTTTTTTTGTATGAAAAAATTTTTCAAATAAAATTTTTTGTTTAGAAAAATTTTTTATATAAAATTTTTTGCATAGAAACATTTTTCCATAAAAATTTTTAGTATAGAAAAAATTTCAAGTAACATTTTTGAATAGAAAACTTTTCTACTAATAAAATTAAATAATTTTTTTTTATAGAAAAATTTTCAATATAAAATATTTTGCATAGAAAAAATGTCCATACAAATTTTTGGTATAGTAACATTTTAAATAGAAAATTTTTTACATAAATTTTTTATATAAAAAACTGTTCATATAAAATTTTTTATTTTGAAAAATTTTCTGTATAAAATTTTTTGCATAGAAAAATTTTTCATAAAAATTTTTAGTATTGAAAAATTTTCAATATAAAATTTGTGAATAAATTTTTTTTGTATGAACAAAGTTTTCATATAAAATTTTTTGTTTAAAAAAATTTTCCATAAAAATTTTTAGTATAGAAACATTTTCCATATAAAATTTTTGAATAGAAACATTTTCTACATAAATTTTTTTTACATGGAAAAATTTTTTGTTAAACAAATTTTAAATATCAAATATTTTGCATAGAAAAATTTTCGATTAAAATTTTTAGTATAGACATATTTTCAATATTAAATTTTGTAATATAAAAATTTTTTACATAAATTTTTTTGTATGGAAAAATTTTTTACATACATTTTTTTGTATGGAAAAATTTTTCATAAAAATTATTTGTTTAAAAAAATTCTATATAAAATTTTTTGCATAGAAAAATTTTCCATACAATTTTTTAGTATAGAAAAATTCTATATAAATTTTTTTTGTATGAAAAAATTTTACATTACAAATTTTTTATTTAGAAAAAATTTTCCATATGAAATTTTTTTATGGAAAAATTTTGCATAAAAATACCTTAGGGCCCTGGGTTCGAACTTGGCACCTCTGATATGTTAGAGGGATGACTAACCTATACTACGGCGGTTCAAAATTCTTAAAAATTTGAAGTTTGCTTTGATTCAGATTTTAAGGCGTTTTAAAGACTTTTTAAAATATTTTTTTTAAGTCATACCTATTTCATATAACAATAACTTTCATACGTTTTTGGTTTATTGTAAGTTCGTGGCGGCATTGCAAAAAGAGACTTACTGAACATTTTTCTTTGACATTTCTAATATCTTGGCGATCTTGATCATTCAAAAAAATTTATGTTTTGGCCAAAGTTATTGCGTTATATCTTAACATTGAAATTAATAATTATTATAACAATGATAATTAAAAACTTGTAATAATCTCTAATAATATTTCCTTAATTAATTTTTTCCCCAAAATCTCACTTACGTTGATTTGGCTCTCAGGGCTCGATATCGAATAAAAACTGGAGCTAAAAAGTTGAAACATTAAACAAAACAAATTTGCTAGTTGTGAGAATGGAATAAATTTCACATTAAAACAAAAATATTTTATTCAAATTTTCCTGAAACTAAAATAATTTTAAACCACCAAAAATATAACTTTTGTTTTGGAAATTATTTGTTGGAAACTGTTTCCAGTGAAATAATCTCAAAAGTTAATACAAAAATTAATACATAAATCAGAATTATTATATTAAAACTCGCATAGCAAATTGCCATAAAAAAATAACTAATTAGTTTAATGGATTGTTATTTTTAATATGAAAATATTTAAAAAAGTTTCTTATTGTTTTAAATTAAGTTTTTAATTTTTCTCCTCGCCTTATTCCTTATTAAGGTTGTCAATTGGATTTTGAGTTAAATCTTTACTATATAAGATTTTTTATTTATAAATCACATTTTTTGCCCTTTTTGAAAAGCCATTCATCCATACACATATACTTACATATATACCTACACAGAACACTATTTAAGTTTATGAGTTTAAGTTTACCCCAAATATGTATTTGTATGTGTGTGCTTATTTTTGAAATCCTGAATTGCTCACATCATTTTTTATATTTGTTTAATAAGACAATTCATTTTATAAATTTCAGTTCTTTTTCTTGTTTTATTTCCGGTTTATTAAATTCTTATACTATCCATCATATGAATGATGAGGGTCGAAATTTATTATATGAGAATTGGCAATCAAGTCTGTTGAAACACATTTGGAATAATCATTAGGGAACAAATGTTAAAGAAATATTGAAAAAGAAAAACATTTAAAGTACCACAAAGAAAATAACAAATTTATTTCATAAATTTAAAATGTTACTTAAAAAAATCAGAAAAACTTAAAAATATTTAAATTTTCTTTCCTATAAAAATAGAAAAATTTTAAAAATTTTTCTTTAAAAATAGAAAAATTTTGAAAATTTTTCTATAAAAATAGAAAAATTTTGAAAATTTTTCTACAAAAATAGAAAAATTTGGAAAATTTTTCTATAAAAATAGAAAAATTTGGAAAATTTTTCTATAAAAATAGAAAAATTTGGAAAATTTTTCTATAAAAATAGAAAAATTTGGAAAATTTTTCTATAAAAATAGAAAAATTTGGAAAATTTTTCTATAAAAATAGAAAAATTTGGAAAATTTTTCTATAAAAATAGAAAAATTTGGAAAATTTTTCTATAAAAATAGAAAAATTTGGAAAATTTTTCTATAAAAATAGAAAAATTTGGAAAATTTTTCTATAAAAATAGAAAAATTTGGAAAATTTTTCTATAAAAATAGAAAAATTTGGAAAATTTTTCTATAAAAAATAGAAAAATTTTGAAAACTTTTCTATAAAAATAGAAAAATTTTGAAAACTTTTCTATAAAAATAGAAAAATTTTGAAAATTTTTCTATAAAAATAGAAAAATTTTGAAAAATTTTCTATAAAAATAGAAAAATTTTGAAAATTTTTTCTATAAAAATAGAAAAATTTTGAAAATTTTTCTATAAAAATAGAAAAATTTTGAAAATTTTTCTATAAAAATAGAAAAATTTTGAAAATTTTTCTATAAAAATAGAAAAATTTTGAAAATTTTTCTATAAAAATAGAAAAATTTTGAAAATTTTTCTATAAAAATAGAAAAATTTTGAAAATTTTTCTATTAAAATAGAAAAATTTTGAAAATTTTTCTATAAAAATAGAAAAATTTTAAAAATTTTTCTATAAAAATAGAAAAATTTTGAAAATTTTTCTATAAAAATAGAAAAATTTTGAAAATTTTTCTATAAAAATAGAAAAATTTTGAAAATTTTTCTATAAAAATAGAAAAGTTTTGAAAATTTTTCTATAAAAATAGAAAAATTTTGAAAATTTTTCTATAAAAATAGAAAAATTTTGAAAATTTTTCTATAAAAATAGAAAAATTTTGAAAATTTTTCTATAAAAATAGAAAAATTTTGAAAATGTTTCTATAAAAATAGAAAAATTTTGAAAATGTTTCTATAAAAATAGAAAAATTTTGAAAATTTTTCTATAAAAATAGAAAAATTTTGAAAATTTTTCTATAAAAATAGAAAAATTTTGAAAATTTTTCTATAAAAATAGAAAAATTTTGAAAATTTTTCTATAAAAATAGAAAAATTTTGAAAATTTTTCTATAAAAATAGAAAAATTTTGAAAATTTTTCTATAAAAATAGAAAAATTTTGAAAATTTTTCTATAAAAGTAGAAAAATTTTGAAAATTTTTCTATAAAAATAGAAAAATTTTGAAAATTTTTCTATAAAAATAGAAAAATTTTGAAAATTTTTCTATAAAAATAGAAAAATTTTGAAAATTTTTCTATAAAAATAGAAAAATTTAGAAAATTTTTCTATAAAAATAGAAAAATTTTGAAAATTTTTCTATAAAAATAGAAAAATTTTGAAAATTTTTCTATAAAAATAGAAAAATTTTGAAAATTTTTCTATAAAAATAGAAAAATTTTGAAAATTTTTCTATAAAAATAGAAAAATTTTGAAAATTTTTCTATAAAAATAGAAAAATTTTGAAAATTTTTCTATAAAAATAGAAAAATTTTAAAAATTTTTCTATAAAAATAGAAAAATTTTGAAAATTTTTCTATAGAAATAGAAAAATTTTGAAAATTTTTCTATAAAAATAGAAAAATTTTGAAAATTTTTCTATAAAAATAGAAAAATTTTGAAAATTTTTCTATAAAAATAGAAAAATTTTGAAAATTTTTCTATAAAAATAGAAAAATTTTGAAAATTTTTCTATAAAAAATAGAAAAATTTTGAAAATTTTTCTATAAAAATAGAAAAATTTTGAAAATTTTTCTATAAAAATAGAAAAATTTTGAAAATTTTTCGATAAAAATAGAAAAATTTTGAAAATTTTTCTATAAAAATAGAAAAATTTTGAAAATTTTTCTATAAAAATAGAAAAATTTTGAAAATTTTTCTATAAAAATAGAAAAATTTTGAAAATTTTTCTATAAAAATAGAAAAATTTTGAAAATTTTTCTATAAAAATAGAAAAATTTTGAAAATTTTTCTATAAAAATAGAAAAATTTTGAAAATGTTTCTATAAAAATAGAAAAATTTTGAAAATTTGTCTATAAAAATAGAAAAATTTTGAAAATTTTTCTATAAAAATAGAAAAATTTTGAAAATTTTTCTATAAAAATAGAAAAATTTTGAAAATTTTTCTATAAAAATAGAAAAATTTTGAAAATTTTTCTATAAAAATAGAAAAATTTTGAAAATTTGTCTATAAAAATAGAAAAATTTTGAAAATTTGTCTATAAAAATAGAAAAATTTTGAAAATTTTTCTATAAAAATAGAAAAATTTTGAAAATTTTTCTATAAAAATAGAAAAATTTTGAAAATTTTTCTATAAAAATAGAAAAATTTTGAAAATTTTTCTATAAAAATAGAAAAATTTTGAAAATTTTTCTATAAAAATAGAAAAATTTTGAAAATTTTTCTATAAAAATAGAAAAATTTTGAAAATTTTTCTATAAAAATAGAAAAATTTTGAAAATTTTTCTATAAAAATAGAAAAATTTTGAAAATTTTTCTATAAAAATAGAAAAATTTTGAACATTTTTCTATAAAAATAGAAAAATTTTGAAAATTTTTCTATAAAAATAGAAAAGTTTTGAAAATTTTTCTATAAAAATAGAAAAATTTTGAAAATTTTTCTATAAAAATAGAAAAATTTTGAAAATTTTTCTATAAAAATAGAAAAATTTTGAAAATTTTTCTATAAAAATAGAAAAATTTTGAAAATTTTTCTATAAAAATAGAAAAATTTTGAAAATGTTTCTATAAAAATAGAAAAATTTTGAAAATGTTTCTATAAAAATAGAAAAATTTTGAAAATGTTTCTATAAAAATAGAAAAATTTTGAAAATTTTTCTATAAAAATAGAAAAATTTTGAAAATTTTTCTATAAAAATAGAAAAGTTTTGAAAATTTTTCTATAAAAATAGAAACACATTTATATAAAAATAAAAGAATGTTGAAAATTTTTCTATAAAAATAGAAAAATGTTGAAAATTTTCATAAAAAATAGAAAAATTTTGAAAATTTTCATATAAAAATAAAAAAGTTTCTAAATTTTCCTATTAAAATTAAAATATACGTTTTCCTATAAAAATTAAACATTTTAAAAATTTCATTATAACTGGAGAAATAGTTCTAAATTTTTGCTTTAGTCTAGTCTGTCTACTATCCTATTTCTTGAGCAGTCCTTATTTGTAGAAAAATTTAAGCAGTTTTATGTGCTTTTGTTGCAGCTGCTGCTACATACTTGAGTATTTGTAATAGTTATAGTAGCAGTAAAATTTTAGCAGCAAAAAATCTTATAAAAAAACACTTAACGTTTTTTTTTTGTTCAAATTGTTGATTGCAATTGAATTTTGAATACAAGAATAAAATACTCATGAAGGTAGAATAATACTTAAATCAAATTCTGAACAGAATTTTTCCAAAGCTAAGTTCTTTTTATATGTTAATAAGGATTTCAATTCTAGTTTTTTCTCTTATTTGTATGATTTGGTAAAAAAAAGTAGAATAGAAAATTCACACACAGAAACGATAAAAATGTTATTATATAAAATGGATTGTTGAGATTGTATAATTTTGCTAAGGATTTTTACTAAATTTTTATTCATGATGCCAAAGTGTTTGAAATGCTATTGAAGAGATTTTTCTACTTATTCATATAGAAATTATATTCAAATTCATGAATGATTAGCTTTAATAAAATGGTAATGAGTATAAAGTACTTTATATTTGTGTAGAAGTTGAATATGGAATTCTAGGAATCATTTATATTTACTTTTTAATGCATTTGTCAATGAGGCATACATTCGTATGAAATGGTTAAGATGTTTAAATAACTTAATACCTACTCTTATAAATTTTATTTAAGGATTCTTGGAAATGGAAATGTATTAATAAATTTAAGAATTTTTAGTTTTCTATTTCTATAGGAAGATTTTCAAAAATTTTTCAATTTTAAAAAAAAAATTTTCAACATTATTCTTTTTTTATTGGAAAATTTTCAAAATTTTACCATTTTTATAGGAAAATTTTCAAAATTTTTCTATTTGGATAAAAAATTTTTTTATTTTTTTAGAAAATTTTTCAACATTTTTTTACTTTTATAGAAAATTTTTCAATTTTTATAGGAACATTTTCAAAATTTTTCTTTTTTATAGGAAAATTTTCAAATTTTTTCTTTTTTTAAAGGAAAATTTTGAAAATTTTTCTATTTGTATAGGAAAATTTTCAAGATTTTTCTATTTTTATAGGAAAATTGTTCTATTTTTATAGAAAAATTTTTCTATTTTTATAGAAAAATTTTCAAAATTTTTCTATTTTTATGGAAAATTTTCAAAATTTTTCTATTTTTATAGAAAAATTTTCAAAATTTTTCTATTTTTATAGAAAAATTTTCAAAATTTTTCTATTTTTATAGAAAAATTTTCAAAATTTTTCTATTTTTATAGAAAAATTTTCAAAATTTTTCTATTTTTATAGAAAAATTTTCAAAATTTTTCTATTTTTATATAAAAATTTTCAAAATTTTTCTACTTTTATAGAAAAATTTTCAAAATTTTTCTATTTTTATAGAAAAATTTTCAAAATTTTTCTATTTTTATAGAAAAATTTTCAAAATTTTTCTATTTTTATAGAAAAATTTTCAAAATTTTTCTATTTTTATAGAAAAATTTTTAAAATTTTTCTATTTTTATAGAAAAATTTTTAAAATTTTTCTATTTTTATAGAAAAATTTTTAAAATTTTTCTATTTTTGTAGAAAAATTTTCAAAATGTTTTTATAGAAAAATTTTCAAAATTTTTCTGTTTTTATAGAAAAATTTTCAAAATTTTTCTATTTTTATAGAAAAATTTTCAAAATTTTTCTATTTTTATAGAAAAATTTTCAAAATTTTTCTATTTTGATAGAAAAATTTTCAAAATTTTTCTATTTTTATAGAAAAATTTTCAAAATTTTTCTATTTTTATATAAAAATTTTCAAAATTTTTCTACTTTTATAGAAAAATTTTCAAAATTTTTCTATTTTTATAGAAAAATTTTCAAAATTTTTCTATTTTTATAGAAAAATTTTCAAAATTTTTCTATTTTTATAGAAAAATTTTTAAAATTTTTCTATTTTTATAGAAAAATTTTCAAAATTTTTCTATTTTTGTAGAAAAATTTTCAAAATTTTTCTATTTTTGTAGAAAAATTTTAAAAAATTTTCTATTTTTGTAGAAAAATTTTCAAAATTTTTCTGTTTTTATAGAAAAATTTTCAAAATTTTTCTGTTTTTATAGAAAAATTTTCAAAATTTTTCTATTTTTATAGAAAAATTTTCAAAATTTTTCTATTTTTATAGAAAAGTTTTCAAAATTTTTCTATTTCTATAGAAAAATTTTTAAAATTTTTCTATTTTTATAGAAAAATTTTCCAAATTTTTCTATTTTTATAGAAAAATTTTCAAAATTTTTCTATTTTTATAGAAAAATTTTCAAAATTTTTCTATTTTTATAGAAAAATTTTTAAAATTTTTCTATTTTTATAGAAAAATTTTCAAAATTTTTCTATTTTTATAGAAAAATGTTCAAAATTTTTCTATTTTTATAGAAAAATTTTCAAAATTTTTCTATTTTTATAGAAAAATTTTTAAAATTTTTCTATTTTTATAGAAAAAATTCAAAATTTTTCTATTTTTATAGAAAAATTTTCAAAATTTTTCTATTTTTATAGAAAAATTTTCAAAATTTTTCTATTTTTATAGAAAAATTTTCAAAATTTTTCTATTTTTATAGAAAAATTTTCAAAATTTTTCTATTTTTATAGAAAAATTTTCAAAATTCTTCTATTTTTATAGAAAAATTTTCAAAATTTTTCTATTTTTATAGAAAAATTTTCAAAATTTTTCTATTTTTATAGAAAAATTTTCAAAATTTTTCTATTTTTATAGAAAAATTTTCAAAATTTTTCTATTTTTATAGAAAAATTTTCAAAATTTTTCTATTTTTATAGAAAAATTTTCAAAATTTTTCTATTTTTATAGAAAAATTTTCAAAATTTTTCTATTTTTATAGAAAAATTTTCAAAATTTTTCTATTTTTATAGAAAAATTTTCAAAATTTTTCTATTTTTATAGAAAAATTTTCAAAATTTTTCTATTTTTATAGAAGAATAGAATAGAATGTTTCTATAAAAAAAGAAAAAATTAAAAATTGTCCTTTAAATATAGAAAAATTATAAGATGTTCCTAAATTTAAATTAAAATTTTTTATAAAATTAGAAAAATTTTTTAAATTTTTCTACAAAAAGAGAAAAATTTTTAAAATGTTCCTTTAAAAATAGAAAAAATTTTTAAATTTTCCTATAAAATATAAAAATAGAAAAATTTGTCTATAAAAGCAAAAAAATGTTCCTATAAAAATATAAATAGAAAAATTTTAAAAAAATTCCTAGAAAAATAGAAAAATTTTTAAAAATTTTCCTAAAAAAATAGAAAATTTTTGAAAATTTTTCTATTTTTATAGAAAAATTTTTCTATATTTATTGGAAAATTTTCAAAATGTTTCTATTTTTTTGGGAAAATTTTCGAATTTTTTTTTCAGGAAAATTTAAAAAAAAAAAAATTTTGTAGGAGAATTTTTTAATTTTTTTTTAGTTTTATGAAAAATTTTTAAATTTTCAAAATATTTTTATTTTTCTAGGAAAATTTTCAAAATTTTTCTATTTTTTATATTTTTATAAGAAGATTTCGATTTTTTTTTAATTTTATTCAATTTTTTTTTATTTTCTTTGGAAAATTTTCAAAATATTTCATGCCAGCCAACGACATGTTTATACAATTTAATTTATCTTATACATTCAAATATTTGTTTTGCTACCAATTTGAATATATCAGCTTGTCTTTATTTATCCAAATACTTTAAATAAATAAAACTTAATTAATTATTATATTAGTTCAAGAAATCTATTTCAAAACTTCATTACTTAATCCTCTTTTGAAAAATCAAAATATTTGTTTTAACTTGGGTTTTTTTTTGAGAGAGGCTTACTAACTCTTGCTTGTTCTTTAATTTTCTGTATTTTATTTTTAAACTTCATTAGTTAAATCAACAAATTAAATTGTTAGTTTGTTCAAGACAAAACTAAACAAATAGAAGAAAGTGTTTAGTATTAGTAAGAACGAAACTTAGAACGAACATGTTATTTAAAATAATTAAATAATAATTTTGGGCGTAGTAAAAATAATTTTGGTAATATATGGGGCTTTGCTTAAAATTTGCACAGTTTTGTATTGTAAAAGTAAAAATTTTCTAAAAGGAAATTTTGCCTACAGAAACATTGAAATAGAGTATGGAGAAAGGAGATTGAATAACATTAATAATTAGTGTTTTATGTAAATAATTCGATCATATTCTTTGTTGATGAACTACTTACCTTTAGAACTGTTAGCTAAATTATGGTCACAGCTATCAATAGCGATGAATGTATAGCTCTTAAAAAAGTGGTGTTGTGATCCCATTTTGTGGAACCCTGCTAATAACAATATGTTGACGGAACTAAATTTAAAAATGTTACTTGCATAGATGATTTAGCAATCACAGCATTCTTTTTATTCTAAAACGCTTTTCTAAAATTGTTGGAGCTGTTCCAGCCAAGACGGAAGATATAATATTTTTCATGTGCATACAGTCCTTCTAAATTGAACCATGTTGAGCTTTTGCTTACAGAGCATTGTCAAATATCTGGGAGTCACAATTGCATATCTATCTCACTTTCTTATTTAGATCTTGTTCTGAAAAAATAAAGTAATATTTATATGAATTCCAAATACTTTTTATACCCTTCACCACCATAGGTGGAAAGGGTATTATAAGTTTGTGCTGATGTTTGTAACGCATAGAAATATTTGTCTTAGACCCACCTTTTAGTATACCAATGGACTTAGAATCACTTTCTGAGTCGATTTAGCGATGTCCGTCCGTCCGTCCGTCCGTCCGTCTGGCTGGCTGGACCCCCATGTAAACCTTGTAATCAAACTACAGGTCGCAATTCTAAAGATAATTTGATGAAATTTGGCACAGATAATTTTTTTGATAATGGGACCATGGCTATTGAAATTGGTCAAATTCGGTTTATTATTTATGGTACCTCCCATAGGTCCCACTTCCCGGAATTGCTATATTGGCCTCAAATATCAATATTTTTTCATGAAATTTAAAACAGATACTGCTTATATAAACTTAAATCATTGTACTAAATTTCGTTGAAATCGGTCCACATTTGACCATAGCTCCCATACAAACTCTTCTTCAAAAACGCACTAAATGAGACAAAAAATCACTAAAACGCTCGTAAATCTAAAGATAATGAAATTTTTAAGTTTATTTTTTGCATACATAATTTTTGTAACAACTGTAATCAATTTTCCAAGTTTCGAGATAATCGGTCCACATTTGACCCTAGCTCTCATATAAGTCCAAATGACGGAAACAGGTTGAATATATACGTTTTGAGAAAATGTTTGTATGATGGCAAAATTTAGCAAATATTTGTCTTTATACAGGAAAAATAACACCTTTGACCTTAGTGGTGAAGGGTATCGTATGGTCGGCTTGACCGACTATAGCGCTTTCTTACTTGTTTTAAGAAAAATTTTAAAAATTTTTATATTTTTATTGGAAAATTTTTCTATGTTTATAGGGAAATTTTTAAATTTTTTCTATTTTTATAGAAAATTGTTGAAATTTTTCTACTCTTTAATTATAATTTTTAAATTTTTATAGGATATTTTTAAAATTTTTATATGGAAATTTAAAAAAATTTTCAATTTATAGGGAAATTTGTAAAATGTTTCTATTTTTATAGGAAACTTAAAAAAAAAAAAATTATTTTTATATTAAAATTTAAATTTTTTTTCTTTTTTTATAGGAAAATTTTAAAATTTTTGAAATTTTTATAGGAAAATTTTGAAATTTTTTCTATTTCTATATGAACATTTTTCTATTATTACAACATTTTTAAAATTTTTCTATTTTATGGGAAAAATTTCAAAATGTTTCTATTTTTATAGGAATTTTTTTTATTTATATAGAAAAATTTCAAAAATGTTTCTATTTTTATAGGTAAATTTTTATTTTTATAAAAAAGTTTTTCTATTTTTATAGTAACATTTTTAAAATTTTTCTATTTTTATAAGAATTTTTTTGAAAATTTTTCTAATTATATTTTTATAGGAACATTTTTTTGCTTTTATAGACAAATTTTTCTATTTTTATATTTTATAGGAAAATTTAAAAATTTTTTCTATTCTTAAAGGAACATTTTAAAAATGTTTCTATTTTAATAGAAAAACTTTTTAAATTATTCTATTTTTATATGAAAGTTTTTAAAATTTTTCTATTTTTGTAGAAAAATTTAAAAAATTTTTCTATTTTTATAAGAAATTTTTATTTAAATTTAGGAACATTCTTATAATTTTTCTATATTTATAATACAGTTTTTAATTTTTTCTTTTTTTATAGAAACATTAAAAAAAATTTTCTATTTTTATAGGAAAATTTTTATTATTTTTTTTATAAGAAAATTTTTCTATTTTTATAGGAAAATTTTTACATTTTTTTTTATTTTTTAAGTTTTTCTATTTTTATAGGATTTTTCTTTTTTATTTTTATAGGAAAATTTCTAAAATTTTTCGATTTTTATAGAAAAATTTTTAAAATTTTTCTATTTTTATAGGACAATTTTTCAAATTTTTCTTTTTTTATAGGAAAATTTTAAAAATTTTTCTATTTTTGTAGGAAAATTTTTAAAATTTTTTTAGTTTTAAAGGAAAGTTTTTAAAATTGTTCTCTTTTTATATTAAAATTTTTCAAGATTTTCTATTTTTATTAAAAATTTTTTGAATTATTTCTATTTTTTAAATTTTTCTAACAGGAAAATTTCTAAAAATTTTCTATTTATATAGGAAAATTTTCTATTTTTATAGGAAAATTTAGAAATTTTTTTTATTTTTATAGGAAATTTTTTTTTATTGGAAAATTTAAAAAAAAAAACCAAGTGACCATCTGCAGAAACCAAATAACTTTGTCTTCGGTCAGCTTCTGAACCCTGATTTCAGGGTTTCTTATAGAAATTTGTATAATAAAAGAATCTATGCTTCTGCTTATAGGAAATTTTTCATCATACAAAATTTTCATATATAAAAAATATTTTAAAATAAAAAAATATTTTTTGTTATTAGTTTGTATTTAAATGAAATTATCTCTTAAATTATTTTCTTCTTAAATTGATATAATATCTGTGTACTCAATGCTCTCAATCATCAATAAAAATTATTGAATTTAAATATTATAGCCACAAGCACAAGTTTAAACTTATAAACCCATATACAAATACAAATGCACTTAAAAGGATATGCAAATAACTGGAGTTATGTGGGATTGTGTGTTAATTGGTTATACACAATCCTTTGTGACATTAATATAAAAAATATATATTGAACTAAATTCCATAACATTCACATCCTGTTGTGTGTCAGTTGGTCGATTTATCTATCTATCTTTTTACCTCTAGGTATTTATTAAAACTGACATTTTGTTGCTTCATACATTTTCAGTTGTAACCCAAATAAATTTAATATTTTAAATGTGACATTTACATACACACACAAATGTTGGGTAGGGAGCTTGTGTAGGGGTATTTATATTGAGCACTGACTGCAACTAGTAGCTTCTTCCATCATATGTCTACTGAGTGTTATATGGAACACTCGAGAAATAGTTTGACTGGCAACAAAAAATACTTGATTTACTAAAAGTATTGATTTAAAATCAGGTTTAACTTATACAACATAATTCTCGAGTTGGTATTCTACAGGAGAGAATTTTTGAATAGACTTGAGTTTTGAGTGAGTATTTTTTATCAATAAAGTTGTAAACTCTAGAAATTGCTATCATAAAATCTCGAGTGTATATACAATTATAAAATGTAATTATTTTAATGGTGGCGGGAGTTTACTGCGTTCGTCGTTATTGTTTACTTATTATATGACTAACAGTAAAAATTCTTTTTATAAATTTATATCATGCCATCTGGTACTTAGTCATTGTGTCCATCCATCCTTATGTCGGTCTGTCTGTCAAACATCCTGGCAGTCAGTCAGGCATACGAAAAGTAAATGAACAAACATGCTACTACAAAACCAATGGTTACGTCTGTCACTTGTCAATCATGTTGTATAAGTTTTAAATGCTTTTTATCTTCTCTTATGCTCTTCATTGTCCTTGCCATGGCTTCTACTCTGTCGTACGTCATTGACATTCGATATATGAACATAGACATACTACACTTGCAGACACATTTATGTATATGTAAGAAGGATGATAAACCAACACTAACGAGATTATAGTGGGTACACACATATATCGACATGTCGTTGTTAACATGTGTGTAATGTCATAAATATTCATGGTAAAGAGTTTGGTTGTAATATAGGTATATTTATATGTATATTTTACAATATCTCTACATTTATATCGAGCAAATACTTGCATCACATACAAATACGATCGACCATCAAACCATCTCCTTTGCATCACCAGGTGCCCGACTGGAAGGATTTTAAATGAATTCATGAAAATTTATTTAATAAAAACAATATAAAATATTATGACATAAATAAGGACACTCTTTAATGTGATACATTTATGAATTTTTATCAAGTGAATTATTATATAAAGGATTAATTTCACGAAGAAGATAATTTTAATATTTTCCATAACATCAACAGCTGAGCACTCTTGAATTGATGGCTGGTTATAGATTTTATAATGGCTATCTATTGTAACATTTTATTTCAGTCTTAACCCCAATTCATTTTAAAGATTATAGTATTTGTCCGGGAATTTGTGCGGTTATTAAATGACAAGCATTATAAATATCCTTGTCGTTTTAATGACTTAAGAATATTTGTGGACTAGTTATGCGGTGGGAGAACTTTAAATTTTGTTTTAAATTTTTTCATAAAAACTTTTTTCTTACATTATTCTACCCCCTAGACTAGGCTAGAAAGTGTACATGTACACTTTCGTGTAACCTTAAACAGATACTCAGAACAAGTTTATAAAGATTTTTGTGAAATAGAAATTATATAAACTTCATAAATAATTTTCAATTTATTTTTTCCAGTTTTGAGCAACAAATGCTTATGGAATTACTAACTGAAAAAAATACACTATGCAACAAAAAATGAAAAATTTTTTTGTTTTTGAAATTTTAGATTTTACAAAAGGCTGATTACTTAGGAAGATTTTTTAGGGACTTAAATGTTCAGCAAAACATTTTGTTACCAAATTCTTTCTTACTTATTCGATATTTAAGTAATTAAGTTTAAAGAATTTTCAAATAAAATATGCATTTTCTACACCTCTACCTCAATTTACGCGGTATTCGATTTACGCGAATTCGAACGTACGCGGCTTTCAAAATAAAAAATATTGATATTTGAGTCATACAAAAAAGGTTCGAACACTTACTGAACCACACCAACTCCAATTTCGATGAAATTTTCGGTACAAAATTTTTTATAGAAAATTTTTGGTATAAAAATTTTTACAGAAAATATTCGGTATAAAAATTTTTACAGAAAATATACATCAATTTTAATTATTAATATATATAAATTTTTACAGAAAATTTTTGGCATAAATTTTTTTTTAGAAAATTTTCGGCATTCAAATTTTTTTAAACAAAATTTTCGATATAAACAACATTTTTGTTAAAAAATTTTTGGTAAAAAAATTTTTTATTGAAAATTTTTGGTAAAAAAATTTTTCATTGAAAATTTTCGGTAAAAAAATTTTTTATTAAAAAATTTTAGTAGAAAAATTTTTTTAAGAAAATTTTCAGTACGAAAAATTTTTTATAGAAAATTTTTAAACAAATAATAATTATAGAAAAATTTTCGGCATAAAAATTTTTTATAAAAAATTTTCGGTCTAAAAATTGTTTAAAAGAAATTTTCTGTGTAAAATTTTTTAGAGAAAATTTTCGGTATAAAAATTTTTATAGAAGATATTCGGAATACAAATTTTTATAGAAAATTTTCGGCTTAAAAATTTTTATTGAAAATATTCGTTTAAAAATTTTTATTGAAAATATTCGGTATAAAATTTTTTTATAGAAAATTTTCGGTATAAACATTTTTAAAGAAAATTTTCGGCATACAAATTTTTTTAAACAAAAATTTCTTATAGAAAAGTTTTGGTAGAAATAATTTTTAAAGAAAATTTTCCGTATGAAAAATTTTCGGTACAAAAATCAGTCATAGAAAATTTTCGGTATACAAATTTTTTATAAAAAAATTTAGGAATAAAAAAGAAACATTTTTATAGTCAATTTTCGGTATAAAATTTTTTATTAAAAATTTTCAGTATAAACATTTTTTATGCAAAATTTTCGATATAAACAAATTTTTTTTTTATAAAATTTTCGGTAAAAAAATTTTTTGTAGAAAATTTTGCGAATGAAAAAATTTTATACCGAAAATTTTCTTTAAAAAACTTTTGGACCGAAAATTTTTTATAAAAAATTTTTTTAAACAACTTTCGTTATAAACATTTTTTCTAAAAAATTTTCGGTCTAAAAATTTTTTATACAAAATTTTCGTATATAATTTTTTTAAAAGAAATTTTCGCTATAAAATTTTTTTAAAAGAAATTTTCGCTATAAATTTTTTTTAAAAGAAATTTTCGCTATAAAATTTTTTATAGAAAAATTTTCCGTATGAAATTTTTTTTTAGAAAAATTTCGATATAAAATTTTTCTATAAAAAATTATGGGTATACAATTTTTTTGTAGAAAATATTCAGTATAATAATTTTTTTATAGAAAGTCTTCCTTGTAAATATTTTTTATAGAAAATGTTCCTTATAGAAATTTTCTGAATAAAAATTGTTTGTAGAAAATTTTCGGTATAAAATTTTTTTATAGAACATTTTCAGTACAAAAAATTTGTTATAAAAAATTTTTGTTAAAAAATTTTTTATAAAAAATTTTCGGTAAAAAATTTTTTAAAAAAAATTTTCGGTAAAAAATTTTCTATAAAAAAATTCCGGTAAAAAATTTTCTATAAAAAAAATTCCGGTAAAAAATTTTCTATAAAAAAAATTCCGGTAAAAAATTTTCTATACAAAATTATGGGTATACAATTTTCAATAGAAAATTTAAGGTAAAAAATTTTTTATAAAAAAATTTAAATCTAAAAAATTTTTAAAGAAATTTTCGGTACAACAATTTTCTATAAAAAATTTCGGTATAAAATTGTTCTATAAAAAATTATGGGTATAGAATTTTCTATAGAAATTTTTCTTGTTTAAAAATTTTTTGTTAAAAATTTTTCTTATAAACATCTTTTATACAAAATTTTTCTCATAAAGATTTATTATAAAAAATTTTCTGTATAAAAATTGTTTATAGAAAGTTTTTGGTATAAAAGTTTTTATAGAAAATTTTCGGTACAAAAATGTTTATAAAAAATTTTCAATCTAAAAATTTTTTAAAATAAATTTTCGGTAAAAAATGTTTCTATAAAAAATTTCGGTATTCAATTTTTTTATAAAAAATTATGGGTATACAATTATCTATTATAATTTTTTATAAAAAATTTTCCTTATAAACATTTTTTATAGAAAATTTTCCTTATAAAAATTGTTTATAGAAAATTTTTGGTATAAAAATTGTTTATAGAAAATTTTTGGTATAAACATTTTTTATAGAAAATTTTCTGTATAAAAATCCTTTATATAAAATTAGCCGTATAAAAAAATTTTATATAAAATTTTCGGTATACATTTTTTTTGTTTTATATGATGTAGCGTTCGAAAAATTGTTTCAGCGAAAATTCTTGAAGTATAGAAAAAAGATCAATTAAAAAGAAAAT
Source organism: Stomorhina lunata (assembly GCA_933228675.1). Lineage (NCBI taxonomy): Eukaryota > Metazoa > Arthropoda > Insecta > Diptera > Rhiniidae > Stomorhina > Stomorhina lunata. The sequence goes on along the minus strand of OW121743.1, from coordinate 103,667,184 downwards.
AGTTGTTTTTAAAGGCTTTGTAAAAACTTAATTTTGTTGCCTAGTATAACTATTCACTTTTCAGTAACTAAATGACTTAAATCGCTTTTAAGTGGTTATCGTGTGTGTGCAGAAATGAATTGTTAATGGGAAATTTTTATTTGAGTGCTTGAGAGTGTATTAAGCACTAGCTTAAAATTACTTCTAGAATTACTTTCTAACGCAAATTCAGATAATAGGAGGTCTATTATAAAGGACAATTTTTTATTTAATTACACTATTCAACAAAATTAAATTTTGGATTTGGACAAAAATATATTGTGCCAACTCTAATAAAAGCATCTGAAAAATTGTGGCCTTAACTTCGTTACTTTTGAAAGTAATAGGATCAATATAATATTTCTAATAGATCTCCTATTATCTGAATTTGCGTTAGAAAATACTAATAGAAGTAAATTTAAGCTAGTGCTTAATACATTTTTATGCACTCAAATTCTAATTTTCCACAATCAATTTATTTCTGCACACACACACGATAACAACTTAAAAGCGATTTAAGCCATTTTGTTACACCAGGCAACAAAATGAAATTATTACAAAGCCTTTGGGTATTTTCACGGTTTTCCAAAAAAATAAAAAAATCTTTAAAAGGAAATGTTATAACGAAAAACTTTCAATAAGAAATTTATATATCGAAAAAAATGTTCTTCTTCTTTAAACAACAATTTCTATATCGAAAAAATGCAGGAAAAAAAGTTTTATACAAAATTTCATATCGGCTGCAGCAAGAATGTAGGAAGTGAAGAAAGATGAAACCGAAAAATGTTTTGTTTACTTTTGTTAAGTTAATAATCTTAGCTTTTACCTTTTGTTTACAAACATAATTCTTAATTATTGTGTTTGTAAAATAGGCAATAATGCTAGGTTTTCAATCTGTCTAAAAGTAGGGATACTCCTTCTGATAATGATGGCCTAACCAACTATCGAAACGTTTCGGGGAATTGGTTGTCCCCACAAACATTTTTTTACTTTTATCAATGAATTGTCTATTACATCAGTAAAAAAATGTAAAATACTGGGATTTATCCTTGAATATTCTATTAATCTTTGAATGTTCTATTAAAAACTTATAAAAAAAAAATTTTATACTAAAAAATTTTCTGCGAATAATTTTATAAATTTGTATATCCAAAAATATACAAATATTTTATTTAGTACGAAAACTTTTTTTGTGCAAAAATTCGTAATTGAAAAATATTTTCATGGAAAAGTTTATTCGAAAGTTTTTAAAAGAATATTAAGACATTTTTCCAAACAAAAATTTTTGTATCGAAAATTCTAAAAAAATTTATACAAAATTTCATCTCGAAAAATTTTCCATTAATGCTTTAAAAAAATATTATTTAGGTTTAAAATTTTTTTTGCAAACAATTTTATAAATTTTTATATGGAAAAATATACAAATAATATCTTTAGTATGAAAAATATTTTTGTCCAAAAATTCTTAATGGAAAATGTTTTCATAGAAAAGTTTTTTCGAAAATTTTTTTAAAGAAGGAATTTTATATTAAGACATTTTAACAAACAAAAATTTTTATATCAAAAAATTCAACAAAAAATATTTCAAGAAAAAATTTTGTATCAAAAAAATTTTTATACAAAATTTGAAATCGAAAAATTTTATACCAAAAAAAAAATTTAAGTTAAAGAAATTTTTTGCTAACAATTTTATAAATTTTTATACCGAAAATTATACAAATTATTTTTTTAGTATGGGAAATTTTTTTGTGCAAAAATTTTTGGTGGAAAAATATTTTCATAGAAAAGTTTATTTGAAAAATTTTTAAGATGAAATTTCAATTTACGATATTTTTATAAAAAAATATTTAACGAACATTTTTGGAAAACTATTTGTGTACAGAAAAATCTCTCTAGAAATTTTTGTACAAAAATTTTTCTTTTAGTGTCAAATTAAAACATTTTCTTGGAATAATTGTTAAATTTGTAAGTTTTCTTGGAAGGAGTACACAAAGTACTCTATCAAATAATTTTGAAATAAAATAAATATTTCCTAAAAAAAAGTTTTAATATAAAAGTATTCACTATTTTGAAAAAATTTTGAAAAATTTCTTAAATATTTAAATTATTTAAAAGGAAAAATTTTATCTGAACCTTAGTAAATTCAAAGTATGCCATAATGTCAAAGTTATTTTCAAAATTTATATGTTTATTTAACCTACTACCCTACATACCAATAATTGATCACAGATTATGTGCTACCAATAGTTGTCTATAGCTTTGAATTTCGTTAAAAGTTCAACTCAGCAACTATTAGAATGAACACGTTTCAAAACAGCTAGTCTTATGACTAATGTCTGTACTAATTATTTTTTCTTGAACACCATCAGTCCTTGAAACTGCCGGATATTTACAGCATGTGTTTGTAAGTGCTTACCAACGGGTACAAGTATGCGTGGGTTTTGATTGCATAAATTCCACTACGTGAGTAGAAAATTTTTTTGTTCCCTTAAACATTTGATTCACATTTCAAATGCTTTAGTTCGCACATTATTTGTGAAGCTTCTTCTAATTTAACTGCAATTGGCTTGAATCCAATTTCTAGTTAGTGGAAAATAACGCATAAAATGGGGTGAGAAAAACTCCATAATTTCACAAAAGTCTTTGGACAAGAATGATAAATAGGGAATAAATTCAGTTGAGAAAAGAAAAAAACAAATCAAGGAAATACGCAAAAATATTTGTACATTAAACGTTTTTAAATATTTGAAAGTGATTTTAAAATAGTTTCTGGTAAAGAAATAAGCACCGGAAATGTACATTAAAATAACATCAAATAAACAAATAAGATAATGGATTTTAAAAGGTCGTTTAAGATAATTTAAAATTAAATTTAGAGAAAAACAAAATTAAATAAATATTTAATTTTGAAGTATTTAAGAGCTTGTAAAAGTTTTATAAGAATTCCCATATTGTATTTCAAAAGCTTTGTAATCCAAATATACATATATTTATAAAAGAAAACAATTTATTTTCCAATACATGCAGATTAAGGGAAACAGATTTATGATATTGACCTCCTACCCACCTTTTGAAAAAACCCACCCACACTCATACATTCTCATAAAAAGGTCAACAATTATTCTACAAATTCACTTGTATTATGTGGAACCAATGTTAAAAATGGTTTCACTTCAGAAAAAAATATCTATTTTTATTTGGGGCAACAAATTCTTTACAGACACCTTTTGCCTTAATATTTTCAACAGGAGTTAGAAAAATCTAAAGGAAAATAATTTTGCTTTAGGTTTTTTGTATTTGTATGTTTTCATGTTTTTTGGTATAGAAATGTGTATTAGGGTGGGACGTTTTTTTCAAGAAATTTAAATTTTCCTATAGAAAAATTTAAAAATATTCTTGTACAAAATTTAAAGTTTTTTAAATTTTTATACTGAAAATTAAAAAAAAAAAATAGAGAATAAACACAAATAGTTAAACTATCCTGCAGAAATTTTACTAAAGAAAGTTAACAAAATTTTGTAGATTTTTCTAAAGAAAGTTAACAAAATTTTGTAGATTTTTCTAAAGAAAATTAACAAAATTTTGTAAATTTTCCTATAGAAAATTAACAAAATTTTGTAAATTTTCCTATAGAAAATTAACAAAATTTTGTAAATTTTCCTATAGAAAATTAACGAAATTTTGTAAATTTTCCTATAGAAAATTAACAAAATTTTGTAAATTTTCCTATAGAAAATTAACAAAATTTTGTAAATTTTCCTATAGAAAATTAACAAAATTTTGTAAATTTTCCTATAGAAAATTAACAAAATTTTGTAAATTTTCCTATAGAAAATTAACAAAATTTTGTAAATTTTCCTATAGAAAATTAACAAAATTTTGTAAATTTTCCTATAGAAAATTAACAAAATTTTGTAAATTTTCCTATAGAAAATTAACAAAATTTTGTAAATTTTCCTATAGAAAATTAACAAAATTTTGTAAATTTTCCTATAGAAAATTAACAAAATTTTGTAAATTTTCCTATAGAAAATTAACAAAATTTTGTAAATTTTCCTATAGAAAATTAACAAAATTTTGTAAATTTTCCTATAGAAAATTAACAAAATTTTGTAAATTTTCCTATAGAAAATTAACAAAATTTTGTAAATTTTACTATAGAAAATTAACAAAATTTTGTAAATTTTCCTATAGAAAATCAAAAAAATCAAAAATTTTCCTATAGAAAATTAACAAAATTTTGTAAATTTTCCTATAGAAAATTAACAAAATTTTGTAAATTTTCCTATAGAAAATTAACAAAATTTTGTAAATTTTCCTATAGAAAATTAACAAAATTATGTAAATTTTCCTATAGAAAATTAACAAAATTTTGTAAATTTTCCTATAGAAAATTAACAAAATTTTGTAAATTTTCCTATAGAAAATTAACAAAATTTTGTAAATTTTCCTATAGAAAATTAACAAAATTTTGTAAATTTTCCTATACAAAATTAACAAAATTTTGTTAATTTTTATTATAGAAAATTAACAAAATTTTGTAAATTTTCCTATAGAAAATTAACAAAATTTTGTAAATTTTTCTATAGAAAAATTTTAAAAAAGAACTGAAAAAACGACCCTCCCTAATATATATTCAACTGTATCTTAAATATATGTGGTTAAATGTTTCCTTATTTTATAGGTTGTTGTTTGGTAGTTTATTTAATAAATGGTCACATAAATTTAGTTTGGGCCAAGGCTTTCCTGAAGGTTCCTCTGTTTTGACATTTTTACGCGTTACTTCATTTATTTCCAAATAACAAGAGGAAATATCTTTAATGGTTTTGTGATGTTATTTAAAGATAGCACTTAAATTGTTTTTTAAGGCCTGTGAAATTTTTTTAAACTTGCTTTTTCTTTTTAAAGGCTCCTCAAAATCATTAGAATTATATTATTTGTACATTTTTAAACGCATTTAATGGAAAAAGTTTGACAAGTTTTTGTTATGCGCAATATGATGCTCTAAGCTTTTTTAATAAAAATAAAAAACATTTGCATTATTTTGCTTTTAGTTGAAACAATTGAATTTTTTTTAGATAATAAGGTTTTTTTTTGTTGTTAAAACTTCCACTAAAAAATTCAATGTGGAAAAATATTAATTCCCAGGAAATCTAATTTGTTATTCAAAAATAAAAAGGAAAAGGAAATCTAACGGATTTTTAATTAAAAAAATTTAAATATATTTTTTTTAAATTTTAAAATCGAAAGCTATTTATTACAGTAAAAAATTATTGTAATAAATTGCGATCCCATAGCAATACACTTATGTAATTATACCCTTCTCCACCATATTAGGTGGAAAGGGTATTATAAGTTTGTGCTGATGTATGTAACTCATAGAAATATTTATCCTAGACCCACCTTTTAGTATACCAATAGACTTAGAATCACTTTCTGAGTAGATTTAGCGATGTCAGTCCGTGTGTCCGTCCTTCTGGCTGGACGTCCATGTAAACTATGTAATCAAAGTACTAGTCGCAATTCTTAAGATAATTTAAGGAAATTTGGCACTGATAATTTTTTTAATAGTGGGACTTTGGCTATTGAAATTCGTCAAAATCAGTCCAGTATTTATGGTACCTGCCATAGGCCCCATTTCCCGGAATTAATATTTTGGCCACAAATATCAATATTTTTTCATATTATATAAAAAACAAGTAAGAGTATTATATTCGGCTGTGCCGAATCTTATATACCCACCATCAAGTTGTGTTAAATGTAGAAACATATCTCATATATCTACGAGGATGCAGCAAATTCAAAACGTGGACCAAATTAGAAAAAAGTTGTTACGCTAGTTGGTTATGTTGGTAAAATATTTGGAATAACTTCGGTTGCAGTAGCTTTAGAGTTAAACATTCAAAAGTGGTTTCCCTAGTGTTTATTTACCTTGAAAAAAATTCGTTATCGAAACCAGGTATGGTTTTTCATTAATAAGTTGTTAAATACTTTTCGCTTAGCTTAATATTTAGTTAGGATAAATAAGTTAACAGTAATACGACAGGTCCATATATTTTGCTAGGAGTTCCTAATGCATCTACCATATACATAATCTTAATATGCTGCTTGTACTTCCGAATCTTTTTGCTTGTAGATATAAAAAAGGGGATTTAATATATATATAAGAATTATAGCCAAATGTTGACTGATTGTAACAAAATTTCACACACTGACTGGTATTTAAATAAAGCTTATTTTTGCAAAACATAGTGGCAATAGCTGTCTTAGTTTCTAATTTAATAGCTTTTAACTGGTCCTTGGTTCCGGGAGTGTTTTTTTATATGAAAGCTATAGTCAAATATGGACCGGTTCCTATAAAATTTAATATACTGACCAATAGTTGCATACAACTTCTCTACACTAAATTTAGTCGTCATAGCTATTACAATTATACACAATTTATCAGCATTCATGTATTTCCCGAGGCGGGGTTATATGGGAGCTCTAACTAAATATGAACCGATTTAGCCCATTTTCAGTACACAACTTCTGTAAAATACTCTTGGACAATTTTGTTTCTCTAGCTCTTGTAGTTAAGGAGCTATCGCACTTTTATCTGACGGATAGACTGACATAAACCCCCTTTTCTTTTTGTATTTAAGTGTTTCCGTAAGTTTTTTATGTAGGAGCTATGGTCAACTGGTGACCGATTGTGACAAAATTTTGCACACTGGCATGCATTGACATAAGACTTCCTTGTGCTAAATTTAGTGCTATTATAGTTTATCATTTATTGGCATTTAAGTGAATTTCAGGTGGAATTTAGGCTGTTTCCATAAGGTTTTTATATGGGATCTATGGTTAAATCTGAACCGATTTCGATGAAATTTTATATGCTGCCTAGTGCTTATGTAAAACTTTCAATACCAAAATTTTCTCATAGATGAAGAATGTTTTTACTAAGTTTCAGTGAGCTAGCTCCGTTCGTTTAGGCATTATCGTGATTTCAACAGATAGACAGACAGATAGACAGGCAGGCTGGCAGACAGACAGACAGACAGACAGACAGACAGACAGACAGACAGACAGACAGACAGACAGACAGACAGACAGACAGACAGACAGACAGACAGACAGACAGATAGACAGACAGACAGACATAAAGACAGACAGACGGACATACAGACAGACAGACAGACAGACAGACAGACAGACAGACAGACAGACAGACAGACAGACAGACAGACAGACAGACAGACAGACAGACAGACAGACAGACAGACAGACAGACATCGCTCGATCGTCTTAGGATTTCATAAGGATTCAGAATATATACCGTTTTTGATTTTTTAGCCAATATTAAGAAAATTTCAAACGGAATGACAATCTCAATATACCCTACCATTCTTCTTGATGATGAAAAATACCTCTTACGTAAATTTAAATCACTGTACCAAATTTCGTTAAAATAGGTCCCATTTGACCATAGCTCCCATACAAATTTTTTTTACCAAAACGCACTAATTGAAATAAAAAGCACCAAAACGCTCGTAAAGATAATGATGAATTTTAAGTTTATTAACATATAAGTTTTGAGAAAATGTTTGTATAATGGCAAAATTTAGCAAATATTTGTCTTTATACAGGAAAAAGAACACCTTTGACCTTAGTGGTGAAGGGTATTGTATGGTCGGGCTTGACCGACTATAGCACTTTCTTACTTGTTTTTTTTTAATTCAAGTTATCTCAGCTTAAGGGAAATAACGACATATTTCATCTGATTAAATTGTTTGATATGAAAAATAATAAAGTATGATAAAATATGATAATTTTGTATGTGAATTGTTTTTAAAGATGATTTTTCTTAATTTCATGTTATCTCAGCTCAAAGGAAATATCGACATATTTCATCTGATTGAATTTCTTAATATAAAAAAAGTATGATATACTATCATTATTTTTTATATATAAATTGTTTTCATACTTTTTCTTCTTTTTTGATGCTCAGAAAATTTATATTTTTTAAAGTAAAATCTATTTGTGTAGTTGACTTTAAATAAAGTACCCTGCAGTAAATGCCGTCAGAGAAACAATACTGTTTTGCTATTGACAATGTCACCAGTACTACTTACCTATTTTGCCCCATCCAATGTTATCTACTATTGACATTTAACATTTAGACATTACCACTATTTACTCAGTATTGACTTTGTAGTTCTTTTGGTCCAAATGGAGACATTGGGATCAAATCGGGGCCTATTGATATACATATATGTTGACACATTCGTTGACAATGTCACCTGATATATGCTAGAATAGTAGTCTCTATGTATTCACTATTTCAGTACTGAACTAAAATTGGGGACATTTGAATTGATATCACACAAAGTGTTGACATGGAAACACATGATCCCAGTTTTACTACAGGGTATGGATAAGATTTAAATACATACATACAAAAATAGCTTCAACGTATCCGGTTTTTTTTAACCTTTAATACCTACATTTTATTTTTTTGCTTAACTTTGTTTTTGTCAGATATTTTAGCAGGATTTGCTTATTGTACAAAATTTTTTTAAAGTTAAGCATTGTATTTAAAAAATATTCTTACAAAAAGATTAAAGTATTAAATAAATCAGCAAAAATATACACATATACTCATATCAATAACAAATATATGTAAACCCAAAATATTGTATGTAACATACATTTACATAAATATAGGAATAACACAAAATATGACACATATATATTACATTTACTTATTTTGAAAACCATAAAATTTCTAATAAAATACTGTTTTTGAGTTGTACTATTATCAATATAAGTGTATATATTGACGTAATTTTCTTATGTGCTACATATGTATGTGTTTATAGGTATTTGTTTACTCTCTTGTTAGTATGTGTGGGTTTCTTCTAAATGTCCCTTATCTTTTATCGTTGTTTTGTATATTTTGTACAGTCCTTTTGTTTGCTAATATCCTCACGTAATCGTTATTGTTTGACCAAAATGTCTTACACATACATATGTATTTCGCCTTAAATCTTTAATTTTTTCCAAGAATCGAGTGTTAAAAGAATCAAATTATTGTTGGGTGATATTTCATATCAATGTACACGTGTTCGTTCAATGGCTTTTATGTTTCTGGGCAATACATGTGTTATAGTTGTTATGTGTATAAACCATAATAATTATTTTTGTTTTGCTAAAAGCTAGTACTGAATTTTGTTTTACGTTGAATATAAAAATAATAGTTTTTTTTTCTAATCATGTTTCTACCAACAACATGCTCTTACTATACCACATGATATTTTTTTAAACTTTTGAAAAGAAAATGAAGTAGAATTTTTCCAAAAATTTTTCTTTATACAGTTTTTTTGTCAAAAATTTTTCTAGAGACAATATTTTTTATCAAAAATTTTTCCCTAGAAAATTTTTTTTCTAGTTTTCTGGAGAAAAAGAAAAATTTTTTATCAAATAGTTTTCTATAGAAAATTTTCTTAAAAAAAAATTTTCTATAGAAAATTTTTTGATAAAAAATTTTTCTATAGAAAATTTTTTGATAAAAAATTTTTCTATAGAAAATTTTTTATCAAAAATTTTTGTATAGAAAATATTTTTATCAAAAATTTTTCAATAGAAATTTTTTTTATCAAAAATTTTTCTATAGAAAATTTTTTTATCAAAAAATAATAAATTAGTCGGGATGTAAATATTATTCAAAAAGAAGTGTATTTGCATTTGATCCCAAACCTGTTACATTTATTTATTAATGTAACAGATCAATTTATTTATAAAAAGCCAAAAAATGTTTGCGGAGAAACCAAATTCCTCGACGCGTTTCGATGGTTTCGATGAAGGTAGATGAAAACTGAAAAATGTTTGTTTTTGTTCAGTCGATAATCTACGCTTTTACTTTTGGTTTATGAACATAATTCTTAATAGTTATGTTTGTAAATTTAGTAATAATGCGAGGTTTTCGATCTGTCTAAATTGGGGATAATCCTCCTGAAGAGATGGCTTAACCAACCATCGAAACGCGTCGAGGAATTTGGCTTCTCCGCAAACATTTTTTGGCTTTTTATCAATAAATTGATCTGTTACATTAATAAATAAATGTAACAGGTTTGGGATCAAATGCAAATACACTTCTTTTTGAAGAAAATTTTTTTATCAAAAATTTTTCTATAGAAAATTTTTTTCAAAAAGAAGAGTATTCGCATTTGATCCCAAATCTGTTTTCGATCTGTCTAAATTGGGGATAATCCTCCTGAAGAGATGGCTTAACCAACCATCGAAACGCGTCGAGGAGTTTGGTTTCTCCGCAAACATTTGTTGGCTTTTTATCAATAAATTGGTCTGTTACATTAATAAATAAATGTAACAGATTTAGGACCAAATGCGAATACTCTTCTTTTTGAATAATATTTACATAACGACTATTTTGTTATTTTTTGAGAAAACTTTTTATCAAAAAAATTTCTATAGAAAATCTTTATTACCAAAAATTTTTTTATCGAAAATTTTTCTATATTTTTTTTATTAAAAATTTTTTTATAAAAAATTTTTAAATCAAAAATTTTTCTATAGAAAATTTTTCTATCGAAAGTTTTTCTATATTTTTTTATAAACAATTTTTCTATAGAAAAATTTAAAATCAAAAATTTTTCAATAGAAAATGTTTTTATTAAAAATTGTTCTATAGAAAATTTTGTTAACAAAAAATTTTCTATAGAAAATTTTTTTTATCAATAATGTTAATATAGAAAATTGTTTATCAATAATATTTCTATATTTTTTTTATCAAAAAAGTTTCTTAATTTTTTTTATCAGAAATTCTTCTACAAAAAATTTTTGATAAAAAAATTTTTCTATAGAAATTTTTTTTATCAAAAATTTTCTAACAAAACTTTCTCTATAGAAAATTTTTTTATCAAAAATTTTTCTATAGAAAATTTTTTTATTATAAATTTTTCAATATTTTTTATCAAAAATTTTTTAATATTTTTTATCAAAATTTTTTCAATATTTTTTATTAAAAATTTTTCAATATTTTTTATCAAGAATTTTTCAATATTTTTTATCAAAAATTTTTCTATAGAAATTTTTTTATCAAAATTTGTTTATAGAAAATTTGTAATTCAAATTTTTCTATAGATTCTATAATTTTTGTCAAAAATTGTTTTGTAGAAAATTTTTTATCAAAAATTTTTCTATAGAAAATTTTTTTATCAAAAATTTTTTACCAAAAATTTTTCTATGGAAATTTTTTATCAAACATTTTTCTATAGGAAATTTTTTATCAAAAATTTTTCTATGGAAATTTTTTTTTATTGAAAATTTTTTATAGAAAATTTTTTTATGAAAAATTTTTCTATGAAAATTTTTTTATCAAAAATTTTTCTAAAAAATATAAAAATTTAAAATTGTTTAATATTAGAATTTATTTCTGTTTTAAAAAATATTCCCAGAGTTTACAAAAATTATAGTGGCGTGGCAACAATGTTTGATGTTCTTTCGAACCATATATTTTGTTGCTATAAATTGGATTTGGATTCGTTTCGTGACTATTGTCTCTGTTATCATCAAAAATCCAACTGAATGATTTTAATGCTCAGTTTTATTCGTAATCGTGTTATTTACGAAAATTACAAAGCATCATCGGCTGCTGGTGGTATGGGCTGCCTATGCCTGATTGTAGGCGTCTAAAATGGGTAGTTTTTAAAAATCTTAAAAAAATAACCTTCGGCCGCTATAAATTCTTAACCAAAGCGAAATTAAAATTTTTGAAGAACTCTAAAAATTAATTATAATCTATATACATAATTTCATCAAAATCGGATATGGTATGGTTCAGTATGTTACAGTTTATTTTAAACCTCTTTAAAATATACAACTCAATTTTTTCTGAGATCTTGAAAACAAAAAAGTTTTCACAAAATGAAATAAAGTATAAATTATACTTTCTTAAAGCCAAAAAGATATTTTAAAACTATTCAGCATTTATTATGAAAGTGCCCTAAGCTGACTGCAAATGAAAATGTCTTGCAAATAATTTTTCGCATTTAAAATTGTCTTTCGTTCTTATGTTGTTGATGATGACAATGACATGTAGAAAAACCGCTGTTACAAGTTAGTGTTTTGTAGAATTTGTTTCAATGCGCACTTAAATGGCTAGAAGTGCTACAGATGAAATTATAAAATAAATGTAACTACAGTGTATACCAAATTAAAACAAATGAATAGTATGAAATATTGTTTTAGTAAAATGAAGTAAGAAAATATACTATAATTGTCCATCACTAATTTTGATAAAATTTTCAGTCTATTAGAATATTTACACAACATTATTTAGTATAAAAATAACTCTTTCCACTCAATTGTATAATACTTTATCCCGTTTTGCCAAACAGTTATGACTCTCTACTACATAATGCATTTTAATTTACATTTTATTTACTTAAAACAGACTTCTGTGCATTAGATGTTGCTACTTATTTTTCAATTCATTAAAACGAAACAAATTTCCATGGTCTTGGCGCAAGTGTCCTTTATATCGTATATTTTATATTTTAAATTGCGAGTAGTAGAGAAAACAAATGAAAACAGCAGTATTTTCACTTACTGATGCAACTGCTTCTGACGATCATTGTTAATATTTTTCAATGAAAGATTTATTGTTTTGTTTATTTTATGGATTTGTCATTTTGTACCTTGTCTCGTTTTAAGCACCAACAATTTTTTAAATAATGTTAGTTAAAGTTACTCATTTTTATGACAGCTGCTGCTGTAGTAAAACTTAAACTGTAATTTAAAATTCAAAATTTATTTCTGTAAATAAAAGTTTTTTTCAAATTGATTAAAGAATAAAGGAATAATAAACTTTTATAAAGTATTTAGTAAAAAGCAATACTAAGCGTATGTGGAATATTTATTTAATTTTATCATATTTTATTACTCATACGCATGGATGTACTACCACAGAGTTAGAATAACATAAGAAATAAAATACAACTTTTAATGTTATTCTTTCTATGTAAATCCCTTTTCTCTTAAATTTTAATTCCTAAGTATTTTAAATTTAATAGCTTGTAAGCTTCTTGGTAACATTATGCTATAATACTGATAATGTTTTTATATTTCTTCTTTTATTTCAGTCACAGAAAAAGAAATCAGACAATGGTAAGTTTTCTTTTCAGTTTCATTTGTTATTTCTCGTTTTTTTTTGTTTTAATGCCGCCATTTTATTTAAAATTCCTTTTACTGATTCCTCTTAAGAAAAAAGTTACATTTTGTTTTTATTTTAACTCTTTTGTCTTTATACTTAAATTTGTAATAAAAAATGTAACAAACTTTTTTCTGTGTTTTAAAAATTCATAAAAACGCAGGCATAAAGGATTCTTAAAAGACTGTCCCAATGGTTTACTCACAGAGCAAGTAAGTAGCGAAGAAGTTTATGAATAAATGATTTGTCAGTTGCAAAAAAAGTTTTTTTGGAGGGGAAAATTAACACTAAAAGGAACGGAAATTCAAAAGCTTTTCTATAGAAAATTTGTGTATTGCAGATTTTTCCATAGAAAAATTTTTGTATCATATTTTAAAAATTTTCTATAGCAAAAGGAAATTTTGAAAATTTCCTCTAAAAATAGGAAATTTTAAAAATTTCCTCAAAAAAAATAGGAAATTTTAAAAATTTCCTCTAAAAATAGGAAATTTAAAAAATTTCCTCTAAAAATAGGAAATTTTAAAAATTTCCTATATAAACAGGAAATCTTAAAAATTTCCTATGAAAATAGGAAATTTAAAAAATTTCCTTTAAAAATAGGAAATTTAAAAAATTTCCTTTAAAAATAGGAAATTTTAAAAATTTCCTCTAAAAACAGGAAATTTTAAAAATTTCCTATATAAATAGGAAATCTTAAAAATTTCCTATAAAAATAGGAAATTTTAAAAATTTAATTTAAAAATAGGAAATTTAAAAAATTTCGTATAAATAAAGGAAACTTTAAAAATTTCCTTTTCTAGTAAATTTTAAATTTCCTTTATAATTAAGAAATTTAAAAAATTTCCTATAAAATTAAGAAAAAAAAAATAGGAAATTTTCTATAAAAATGAGAAATTTCAAAAATTTCCTATAAAAATAGGAAATTTTAAAAATTTCCTACAAAAATATGAAAATTAAAAAAAAAATTCCTATAATAACAGGAAATTTCAAAAATTTCCGATAAAAATAGGACATTTCAAAAATTTCCAATAAAAATGGGAAATTTTAAGATTTCCTCTAAAAATAGAAAATTTTAAAAATTTTCTTCTAGAAATAGGAAATTATAAGAATTTCCTCTAAAAATAGGAAATTTTAAAAATTTCCTCTAAAAATAGGAAATTTTAAAAATTTCCTCTAAAAATAAGAAATTTTAAAAATTTCCACTAAAAATAGTAAATTTAAAAAATTTCCTATAAAAATAGGAAGTTTTAAAAATTTCCTACAAAAATAGAAAATTATAAAAATTTCCTTAAAAATAGGAAATTTTAAAAATTTCGTATAAATAAAGAAAACTTTATAAATTTTCTTTTCTATTAAATTTTAAATTTCCTTTAAAATTAAGAAATTTAAAAAATTTTCTATAAAATTAAGAAATTTTAAAAATATAAAATATAAAATAAAAAAATCTTAAAAACTTCCTATAAATTTAAGAAATTTTGAAAATTTCCTGTAAAATTAAGAAATTTTAAAAATTTCCTTTAAAATTAAGAAATTTTAAAAATTTCCTAGAAAATTAAGAAATTTTAAAAATTTCCGATAAAAATGGGAAATTTAAAAAATTTCTATAAAATTGGGAAATTGCAAAAATTTCCTATAAAAATAGGAAATCTTAAAAATTTCCTACAAAAATATAAAAATTAAAAAAATTTCCTATAATAATGGGAAATTTCAAAAATTTCCGATAAAAGTAGGAAATTTCAAAAATTTCATAAAAAATGGGAAATTTCAAAAATTTCATAAGAAATGGGAAATTTCAAAAATTTCCTAAAAAATAGGAAATTTAAAAAATTTCCTATTAAAACAGGAAATTTCAAAAATTTACTATAAAAACAGGAAATTTCAAAAATTTCCTATAAAAACAGGAAATTTCAAAAATTTCCTCTAAAAACAGGAAATTTCAAAAATTTTCTATAAAATAGGAAATTTCAAAAATTTCCTATAAAAATAAAGAATTTCAAAAATTTCCTCCAAAAACAGAAAATTTTAAAAATTTCCTTTTAAAGAGGAAATTTGAAAAATTTCCTATAAAAATAGGAAATTCCAAAAATTAGGCAATTTTTGAAATTTAAAAATATGAAATTTCAAAAATTTGCTTCCAAAATGTGAAACTTTAAAAATTTCCTATATAAATAATAAAATAATTTTTAAAAATAGGAGGAAAATTTATTTATCTTTTTTTTTTAAATTTAAAAATAAGAAAAATTTTCTAAATGAAAATCCTATAAAAATAGGAAAATTTTGCTAAATTTCCTATAAAAATAGGAAAATTTTGCAAAATTTCTTATAAAAGTAGGAAAATTTTGCAAAATTTTCTAAAAACATAGGAAAATTTTGCAAAATTTTCTAAAAACTACTAAAATTTTTTCTATAAAAATAGAAAATTTCCTATAAAATTGGAAATTTTAAAAATTTTTTATAAAAATTTTGCAAAATTTCCTATAAAAATATAAATAGTTTGCAAAATTTTCTATAAAAATATAACATTTTTGCAAACTTTTCTATAAAAATAGTAAAATTTTGAAAAATTTCCTATAAAAAAAAAAAAAATTAAATTTCTATGAAGTATGAAAAAACAAAAATTTGATTGGAAAAGTGAACATAAAAATTGGAAATAACTTATTGCCATTACTCCCGACTTTTTTGTGTTAATTGAACTACATTCAAAAAATTTTGCTGGCAACTAAAAACTTATATTAAGTATAAAATTTTGTTGTTAAATATTTTCCTCTTTACAAGCAAGAAATACATTATTAATAAATTTTTTTATATTTTTTTCTTCTTTACTTTTTCTTTAAACAAATTTGTCCTTTATTATTTTCTTACAATTCTTTCCCAATTTTATTTTTTTAAAATGGCTCAAACTCGTTATATTACCAACTTTATGCTGTCGTTGCTGTGGAAATACATTTTCGAATGGAAAACTTTAAATCCCTCGTCTGTGTAATAACATTTTATCTAACCCTCTCATGCAAAACTTTTTTTTCTTTTCAAATGCATTAAAATTTTATGTTCGATTTTTTTGTGTATAATTTTGTTGTTTTCTTTGATATGGGACCTAATCATGTGTTGTCTGTTGTTGTTTTGCTGCTGCAAATATACAAAAATTACACAAAAACCTCTAATAATGTCATTTGCTATTTGATATTATTTTTATTGTATGCGACATATTTTGATTAAATGAAATGCTGCCGCTGATGTCTCGTATTGTGTATTTGCTTAATGCTTTCAACAACTACAACGACAACAACTCAAACATGTTGGCATCAAACAAACAAAAAAAAAAAAAAATAATAATAATGACAACCATCATAAATGGATGTTGTTACTGCTACAATTTCATGTTGCTCCATTTTATTTTGTGATATTATTACAAAATATATTTTTTGTTCTTCATTTGGATTATGTTTCTCTATGGCGTCATTGGCTGTCATATGGGGCGCCACTAAATGTTTTGTTATGTCGTTGTGTAAATTTTACATATGAATATGATTTTGTTTTGTTGTTGTACATGTTTCATTTTGTTTAACATTTTTTTCCCCTTAACACTCCAACCATCCATCCATTCATCCGTCCGTCCATCTGTCCTTCTATGAAAACATTTATGCCAACATTTGTACATTTTTGCTGCTTAACTGACACTTACTCTACATGATGCTTTTACAATGACTATGAATCCCATTTTATTTTGCCTGTTTACTATTTCTTTCTGTTTTTTTTTTTGGTTGTAAATCATTTGCTTGCCTTTTATTTTTGTTTTTGGAATTTATTTCGGTGCTTGGTAATTGTGCCTTTAGGGTTTTATAAAAATCTACAAACAATTTTTCCCCCAGGGAGATCCTAGTAAATTTGCCTCGTTAGTTTTCCGGGTATTTGATGAAAATAATGTAAGTTTTTCCTTTTTTTTTATTAAAAATTCAAAATAGTCATAATGTATTTAGATTATTATGCTTTTGGGTAAATTCATATTAAAGGGGATAAGATATATGAAATACAATTCAAAATTTTCTATGTTAGTTTTAATGAAAAATATAGCTTTAGTAAGAAAAATTACTTGTAAAAGAAAATTTATCTTGTAAGAAATATTTCTATAATTTTTTTAATGTTAAAGATATTTGCAATAATTTCTTTCTTTAACCATTTTAATATGGATTTACCCTTTGTGTGTTAACTTTAGATATTGGTTTAATTTTGTATATGCTTAATTTCCTGTTGTTTTGTCAATTTCTTATTTTATTAATTAAAACAATTTTGAGATTTTAATTTATTCGACTCTTTTCATACATTTATTTATATTATCGACTTCATAAATATTCATTTTATTTATCCAGTAAATATGCCACCAGCCTTTAAACTATTTTTATGCCTCACTTAACATAATAAATGCCTTAGAAAAATTATGGCATTATAAAATTTTAATTAAGTTAAATTAAGTTTTAGAATTTTTCCATTTAATAGAAAAATGTAAATGAATTAAATAATTTTGTTTGAAAATGTTCTGCAATAATGTAAAAATTATGAAACCATTTACATAAAAATAAAAAATATTAACATAAAGATATGAAAAATTTGTAAAAAATTTCCAATATTCAATACCGACTATGAATAGATTATATTAAAGAAGAGGCAAAAACTGATTAATATTAAAAATATTTAAAAAGAAGTCAATATTCATCTACAATATATTAAAGCCAATGTTTTAAAATAGATGTCTTCTCTTTGTTTTTTATTAAAAGATATGTAACTATTTAAAAAAAACAGTTTTCTAATTAAGAGTAATTTTGAAAAAATTGTTATATAGATAACATTGAATATAGTCTCGTTATACATATAAAAAAAATTATAAATTTTTGTTTTATTGAATAATAAAAAATAACAATAAATCTCGCAGTATTCGTGGGCTTAGACAATTTTCAAACATTTCCATCCTTCATTTGGATGAAACTTTGTATACACATTTCCAAGCTTTGTACACATATTTTCCAAGCTCTTCAAAATTTTAAATTTCTCTTTGGTTCAGATCTAATGGCAGTCAAAAAATTCATTTTTTCAAGATTTTTTTTTCAAAATATACCCTGTGCCTATGATTTTGATACGATTATTAGATTTTTGTGAATTTTATGAAGCTCATATTTCAACGTATGCTGAAATTTTAATTTCAAATCATTAATATCAATACTTCCTTGACTTAAGAATATCTCAGAAAGCATATCTACCATTTTTTTATTTTTCTCTCAAATATGGACTATAGTGTTGATATCAAAAAATAGAGACCAAAAAAGTATGCCCATGGGGCGATCGGAATATAATAGAATTTTTGTAGAAGAACTCATCAGTACAAATTTTTAAACATTAAATTTTTTTATGAATCATTCTAAATTCAAAAGTAAAAAAATATAAAAAATTTCCATCGATTTATAAAGTAAAAAAATATAAAAAATTTCCATCGATTCATAAAGTAAAATAAGTAAGAAAGTGCTATAGTCGGTCAAGCCCGACCATAAGATACCCTTCATCATTAAGGTTAAAAGTGTTATTTTTTCTGTATAAAGACAAATATTTGCTAAATTTTCCCATCATACAAACATTTTCTCAAAACTTTTATATTTAAGCTGCTTCCGACATTTGGACTTATAAGAGAGCTAGGGTCAAATATGGACCGATTATCTCGAAATTAGGCAAATTGATTACAGTTGTATGTATGCAAAAAATAAACTTAAAATTCCCATTATCTTCAGATTTACGAGCGTTTTAGTGATTTTTGTCTCATTTAGTGCGTTTTTAAAGAAAAGTTTGTATGGGAGCTATGGTCAAATGTGGACCATTTTAAAAATTTGGTACAGTGATTTTAGTGATTTTAGTTTAAATAAGCAGTATTTGATTTAAATTCCATGAAAAAATATTGATATTTGTGGCCAATATATCAATTCCGGGAAGTGGGACCTATAGGAGGTACCGTAAATAATGGACCGATTTTGACGAATAGCCATGGTCCCATTATCAAGAAAATGATGTGTGCCAAACTTCATCAAATTATCTTTAGAATTGCTACCTGTAGTCTAAATCGACTCAGAAAGTGATTCTAAGCCTATTTTTATACTAAAAGGTGGGTCTAAGACAAATATTCCCATGCGTTACATACATCAGCACAAACTTATAATACCCTTTCCACCTATGGTGGTGAAGGGTATAAAAAATATAAAAAATTTCCACCGATTCATAAAGTGAAAAAATGTAAAAAATTTCCATCGATTCATGAAAAAATTGTCAAATTTGAAATAATTTTATAAAAATGTAATAACCGTAACGAAAGTTTTAGTCATACAAAAAAAGTATGCCCATGGGGCGATCGGAATATTATAGAATTTTTGAATAAGAACTCATCAGTACAAATTTTTAAACATTAAATTTTTTTATGAATCATTCTAAATTCTAAAGTAAAAAACTATAAAAAATTTCAATCGATTTATAAAGTAAAAAAATATAAAAAATTTCCATCGATTCATAGAAAAAAAAAATAAAAAAAATTCCATCGATTCATAAAGTAAAAAAATGTAAAAAATTTCCATCGATTCATGAAAAAATTGTCAAATTTGAAATAATTGTATAAAAATGTAATAATCGTATCGAAAGTTATAGTCATACAGAAAAAGTATGCCCATGGGGCGATCGGAATATAATAGAATTTTTATAGAAGAACTCATCAGTACAAATTTTTAAACATTAAATTTTTTTATAAATCATTCTAAATTCTAAAGTAAAAAAATCTAAAAAATTTCTATCGATTTAATTTAATTTTTAAAGTAAAAAAATGTAAAAAATTTCCATCGATTCATGAAAAAATTGTCAAATTTGAAATAATTGTATAAAAATGTAATAATCGTATCGAAAGTTATAGTCATACAGAAAAAGTATGCCCATGGGGCGATCGGAATATAATAGAATTTTTATAGAAGAACTCATCAGTACAAATTTTTAAACATTAAATTTTTTTATAAATCATTCTAAATTCTAAAGTAAAAAAATCTAAAAAATTTCTATCGATTTATAAAGTATAAAAATATAAAAAATTTCCATCGATTTATAGAGTAAAAAAAAAAAAATAAAAAAAAATTTCCATCGATTCATAAAGTAAAAAAATGTAAAAAATTTCCATCGATTCATGAAAAAATTGTCAAATTTGAAATAATTTTATAAAAATCTAATAACCGTATCGAAAGTTATAGTCATATGAAATTGGAAATGTTTTGAGAAAAATCTTGAAAAAAAACAAACTTGGATCAGGCATAAAATCGCAACCAAGGCGAAATTTAAAAAAAAATTGTATTAATTAGGAGAATGTGTATACAAAATTTCATCAAAATCGAGATCAAAATTCTTTTGTTTTAAAAAATTTGATTTTACCCTTAAAACAAATGATTACATTTCTGTAATAAATCTTCAATATTCTGTAGTTTTGTTAAAAAAAAAAAAATCACAAACAATTTTGGGAAATTGTTGCTCCATATCCAATTAGGGTTTAATTATTTTTTTAAGACAAAAAGATAGAATAAAGTGCAAAAAAAAAAGTAAGAAAACTATTTTGGGTTATTTTTGTTTCCCATGTGGTTAACATATTTTTTTAAAATAGAAAAAATTGTATCTTAGTGTAAAATAATTACTTTTAGACATTAATTTCAAATTCTCTTATACATACATAATACAAGGTAAAATAAAAAATACAAAAAAATCAATAATTTGACATTTGACCCAGGCACAAAAAGGGTTAAGTCTACCCAATTTTCAAAGCGAAAATCTGCCTATAATTTCCATAGTATAAATATTCCATATTAGCTGCATTTACATAAATAAAGGTAAAATTCTGTGCCTTAGTGCTAAAAGGGCCAATGTCAAAGAAACTAGTTTTGAGAAAATTCGATTTAAAGTTTTTATTATACCCTTCACCACCATTGGTGGAAAGGGTATTATAAGTTTGTGCTGAAGTATGTAATGCATGGGAATATTTGTCTTAGACGCACCTTTTATTATTCCAATAGGCTAAGAATCACTTTCTGAGTCGATTTAGCGATTACGTCCGTCCGTCCGTCTGGCTGGACCTCCATGTAAACCTTGTAATCAAACTACAGGTCGCAATTCTACAGATAATTTGATGAAATTTGGCACATATGATTTTTTTTATAGTGGAACCATTTCTATTGAAATTCGTCAAAATCGTTTCATTATTTATGGTACCTCCCATAGGTCCCACTTCCCGAAATTGATATATTGGCCACAAATATCAATATTTCATGAAATTTAAATCAAATACTGCTTATGTGAACTAAAATCACTGTACCAAATTTCGTTAAAATCGGTCCACATTTGACCAAAGCTCCCATACAAACTTTTTTTTAAAAACGCACTAAATGAGACAAAAATCACTAAAATGCTCGTAAATCTAAAGATAATGAAAATTTTAAACTTAGTTTTTGCACACGTAATTTTTGTAACAACTGTAATCAATTTGCCAAATTTCGAGAAAATCGGTCCACATTTGACCCCAGCTCTCATATGACGGAAGCAACTTTAATATATATTTAAGTTTTGAGAAAATGTTTGTATGATGGCAAAATTTAGTAAATATTTGTGTTTATACAGAAAAAAGAATTCCCTTCCCCTAGTGGTGAAGGGGTCGGGCTTGACCGACTATAGCACTTTCTTACTTGTTTTTTTTTTTTTTATAAAATAATACGATTTTAAAAAACTCTTCTATTAAAACTATTATTGTTTGGGAAAAATTTTGGAAGTTTTCCGTAATACATCAAAAACATTTGATTTTAATTATTGTAGTGGATTTTATTGAAAGTGGCAGAAAAAATTATTTAAATGTTTTTTATTAAAAGCCTCTTGGTGTTAAATTTTAAATCTAACTGCAACCTCTTCCTATATAAAGTATTTTCCTTATAAATTTCATTACTTTGGTTAAGACTTTTCATTACATTAAATTAACCACATAAACTTTATTCTAACACTTGTTTGAGAAACATAAAAGTTTAATGAATTTGGGACTTTTGGTAAAACAGCAAAGAAAAACTTTGATACTGTAAATTGTAAATGAGTTTAAAACTATGAATGATAAGCATGTAAAAGCAAACGATGTTAATTATTTAGATACAAAAATTTTCCTTGAGGGCGAGGAATTATTTAATTCTCTAATAAAACAGAGATTTATAGATATAAAGAGACGATTATCACAAATTTGTTCTTTTTGCAGAAGAAATTTTTGTAATGGCACACTCAAGCTTCAATATCAATATGTTAATTCAATTAATAATTCCCATGAACTTCTTTTCAGGCATTTTCTTTTTGCTAATTGTTAATCTCATAAATCATGATACTTTTAAGGGGTCAGTAGAGCTTAATTATTCCTAACATGCCCAGCATTAGGCTATAATTATAAAAGTATATCTTAACAAATTTGTCATAATTTATTGGCATTAACATTTTGTCTTAACTTTTAATCTCTAACCAATTCCTATTATATTGTATTAAAATCAACCAATTACTTGTTTTACTCCCCCTTTTTTAATTTTTTTCTTTAGTTCACAAAAATCTCTAGAGCATTTGGCTATCAATTATTGGTTTTATGCTTTTTTTCCTTAATGCCAACAAAGGAAAGAGAAAAAGAAAACTAATGAAAATTCCCCTTAGTCTGTTCTCATTTTGTTGCTGTATTTGCACTTCCGTTTTGTGCTTGATTTCCGATTTTTGTTTTCAGTTTCTTTGTATTGGTACATATTTTTCCCTAAGGCGTTTATATGATTTATAGTTTTATTCCTCTAACTATTCACCAACTAATTAAACACAAGTTTTGCTATATTCTTTCTTGTTCTTTGTTTCTTGCATAAATTTTTCTTTTTGGGTGGTCCATCCTTGTGGTATTTATTACAGGATATTGGTTATTTTTTTTATAGTTTTCATAAGATTTTTACGAATTATAATAAATTGTATTTTATGTAAATGAAGAACGTTTTTGCAAAAGTTCCTGAGGATACAAGGAACATTTTTTAAAGCTGAATTTTTATTTTTTTTCATAAATTCCTATAAAAATATAACAATTGAAAAATTTTCTGTAAAAAAAGAAAATTTTTGAAAAATTTTTTATAAGAATAGGCAATTTTTGAAAAATATCCTATAAAAATAGGAAATTTTTGAAAAATTTCGTATAAAAATAGGAAATTTTTGAAAAATTTCGTATAAAAATAGGAAATTTTTGAAAAATTTCCTATAAAAATAGGAAATTTTTGCAAAATTTCCTATAAAAATAGGAAATTTTTGCAAAATTTCCTATAAAAA
Organism: Stomorhina lunata; assembly: GCA_933228675.1. Classification (NCBI taxonomy): domain Eukaryota; kingdom Metazoa; phylum Arthropoda; class Insecta; order Diptera; family Rhiniidae; genus Stomorhina; species Stomorhina lunata. The sequence continues at coordinate 103,643,585 of OW121743.1, read as the reverse complement.
TAGGAAATTTTTGCAAAATTTCCTATAAAAATAGGAAATTTTTGCAAAATTTCCTATAAAAATAGGAAATTTTTGCAAAATTTCCTATAAAAATAGGAAATTTTTGCAAAATTTTCTATAAAAACAGGAAATTTTTGCAAAATTTCTTATAAAAATAGGAAATTTTTGCAAAATTTCCCACAAAAATAGGATATTTTTGCAAAATTTCCTATAAAAATAGGAATTTTTTGCAAAATTTCCTTTAAAAATAGGAAATTTATGCAAAATTTCCTATAAAAATAGGAAATTTTTGCAAAATTTCCTATAAAAATAGGAAATTTTTGCAAAATTTCCTATAAAAATAGGAAACTTTTGAAAAATTTCCTATAAAAATAGGAAACTTTTGAAAAATTTTCTATACAAAAAGGGAAATTTTTGAACAATTTCCTATAAAAATAGGACATTTTTGAAAAATTTTCTATAAAAATAGAACATTTTTGGAAAATTTTCAATAAAAATAGAAAATTTTTGGAAAATTTTCAATAAAAATAGAAAATTTTTGGAAAATTTTCTATAAAAATAGAAAATTTTTGGAAAATTTTCTATAAAAATAGAAAATTTTTGGAAAATTTTCTATAAAAATAGTAAATTTTTGAAGAATTTTTAATAGAAATAGAAAATTTTTGAAAAATTTCCTATAAAAATAGAAAATTTTTCAAAAATTTCCTATAAAAATAGAAAATTTTTGAAAAATTTCCTATAAAAATAGAAAATTTTTTAAAAATTTCCCATAAAAATAGAAAATTTTTTAAAAATTTCCTATAAAAATAGAAAATTTTTGAAAAGTTTCCTATTAAAATAGAAAATTTTCGAAAAATTTCCTTAAAAAATAGAACATTTGAAAAATTTTCTATATAAGTTTTTGAAAAATTTTTTTTTTTAATAGAAAATTTTTGAAAAACTTCCTATAAAAATAGAAAAATTTTGAAAAATTTTCTACAAAAATAAGAAATTCTTATAAAAATAGTAAATTTAAAAAAAAAATTTCATATAAAATTGAAAAAATTTTTGAAAAATTTGCTATAAAATTCAGCAATTTTTGAAACATTTCCTACGAAAGTTAGAAATTTTTTAAAAATTTCCTATAAATTAAAATTAAAAACATTTCCTATATAGTAAGAAATTTTTGAAAAATTTCCTTTAAAAATAAGAATTTTTTTTCAAAAATATCTATAAAATTATAAAATTTTTTAAAAATTTGCTATAAAAAAATAATTTTTTAAAATTTTCTATAAAAATAAAAAAAAAATTTAAAAGTTTTCCAAAATATAAGAAATTTTGGAAATTTTCGTGTAAAATTAAAAAATTTTTGAAAACATTCTTAAAAAATAGAAAGCTTTTAAAAAATTTCCTATAATAATAATGATTTTTTAAAAAATTTCCTATAAAAATAGAAAATTTTTTGAAAAATTTCTTATAAAGATATTCAAGTTTTACAAAATTTTTTAAAATATTTCCTTTAGAGATATGAAAATTTTGCAAAATTTTATACGGAAATTTAAAAATTTTGCAAATCTTCATATAGAAATATTAACATTTTTGAATATTTTTCAAAAAAAATTGGAGATTTGTTTTCTTGTGGAAATATAGAATATTTTGAATAATTTTTATTTCACAAATTTGACTTTAAGAGATAACCAAATTTTAAAAATTTTTCAATGGAATATTTTATTAACATTTAAAGCTTAAATTTTCTTGTTTTTTGTTTGCTTTATCCTTAATTTAATATTTATCTTTTCTTACTTTCCATTATTTTTTTTTATCACTAAATCATTGTAAATACCTCCATTATGTTTTGTACTCTCAGAAAATTTATTGGATCGTAAACAAATAAATTAGTTAAAACACATACATTCGCTTATACATGTATTGTACAATGATTTGTGTTTGTGGATGTAAAAATTCTTCAACATATTTATAACTTTTTTCTTTTTTTCTCTTTTATTACTACGCTTTTTCTTACAGGATGGTTCAATAGAATTTGAAGAATTTATACGAGCTTTGTCGGTAACATCGAAAGGCAATTTAGATGAAAAATTACAATGTAAGTAAATGCCATTAAGTGAAACTAATGAATGCAAGAAAATGCTAGAGAAGTAGTGATTTCTCCAGTAGTTGAAAATATCATATGCTTTAGTCCAAAAAACTTTCACTTTTTGCCCATATATCCTTTTGTCATATTATGGATTAATCTAATATAATGCCACTACAAATTCATTTGAATATCTCTAAGATCAAAAGACAAACATTTTCACTAGAAAAGAAGTCTTGCCTTCTATTTGTAACTGCTGGGTCACTACTTTAGCTACAGCTTTTATGTGTTATTCTTGCTTCTTTATTTATATAAAAATATATATTATTTTCTTTTTATAGTAATACTCATTTGTTATTTATTTATTTTTAGTTTTCATTCATTATGAGTTTTTCTTGTTATTTTGTATACAAAATTTCTTTAGTATTCCTGTTGTAATCGTTTATTTATTAAAGCTTTATTGTAAGTAATTGCATACTTTTAGGAATGAGGATTAGCAGAACAAACTATAATTTTTAGGCCTTTTAATCGATTCAAGCTTTTGACAAAATAGAATATCTTTACAAATTCCTTTTGCTTTTTCTTATTATAAACACAAAAGTAAACAGTGCGTTTTGTTCTGATCTTAACCATAATAAAGTGAATTTTACATTTTGTTCTGCGACTCCTCAAAAAATCCTTATTATTACCTACATACATTAATATTTGATATATGTGAGAATGTCTGCATTTTTCGTAATTATATACAAATATATGTAAAAGGGCAAATGATTTATTGTTAAATGACTGGCCATAAATTATATAACTTTTGAATTATGATGACAAAAAAATGAAGAAAAACAAATAACAAAAAACATTTATTTGCCATTAAGCAAAAAAAGTTAAAAATGTATATAATAAAGTATTTTTGGGACAAATATTTAAATTATATTACCATTTTCTGTTAAAAAAAATAAAATAAAATAAATCATAAAACTTATCAGCCTTAATATGTTTCTTTTTTATTAAATATTTCAAAGTATAATAAAAGATATCCTACAAAAATAGTACATTTAAAAAATTTTGTATAGAAATAAGAAATTTTTTGAAAAATTTATTTACAGAAAAATAAATTTTTGAAAAATTTCGTCTAAAAAGAAGAAATTTTTAAAAAGTTTCCAATAAAAAATATGAAATTTTTGAAAGGTTTCCTGTAGAAATGCGAAATTTTTGAAAAATTTCCTATAAAAATAAGAAATTTTTTAAAAATTTTCTATAAAAATATAAAAATTTGAAAATTATTCTGCAAAATAAGAAATTTTTTAAAAATTTTCTATAAAAAAAGAAATTTTTTAAAATTTTCTTTAAAAGTAAGAAATTTTTTAAAAATTTTCTATAAAAACAATAAGTTTTTGAAAAATTTTCTATAAAAACAGGAAATTTTTGAAAAATTTTTTATAGAAATAAGAAGTTTTTAAAAATGTCCGTTAAAAGTAAGAAATTTTTGTAAAGTTTTTTATAAAAGCAAGAACTAAAAAAAAATCTATAAATCTAAGAAATTTTTTAAAAATTTCCTATAAAATTAAGAAATTTTCAAAAAAAATTCTCTATAACTATAGAAAATATTTAAAAATTTCTTATAAAACTAGAAAATTTTTGAAAAATTTCTTATAAAGATATTAAATTTTTGAAAAATTTCCTATAAGAATAAGACATTTTTGAAAAATTTCCTATAAAATTAGGAAGTTTTTGAATAATTTCCTATAAAAATAAGAAATTTTTAAAAAATTTCCGTTAAAAGAAAGTAATGAAAATAAAAATTTTTTAAAAATTTCCTATAAAAATTAAAATTTTTAGTAAAATTTACTATAAAATTTACTGTTTAAATAAGGAATTTTTGAAAAGTTTCCTAGAAAAACAAGGAATTTTTGAAATTTTTTTTATAAAAATAAGAAATTGTTTAAAAAATTATAAAACTGAGAAATTTTCAAAAAATATCCTATAAAAATCAGAAATTTATGAAAAATTTCCTATAAAAATAGAAAGTTTTTAAAAATTTCCTATAAAAATAGAAATGTTTTAACAAATTTCCTATTAAAATAGAAAATTTTTTAAAAATTTCCTATGAAAATAAGAAATTAAAAAAACTTCCTATAAAAATAAGAAATTTTTGAGAAATTTTCTATTACAATAAGAAATTTTTGATAAATTTAATGTAAAAATAAGAAATTTCTGAAAAATTTCCTATAAAAATAAGAAATTTTTGAAAAATTTCCTATAAAAGTAGGAAATTTTTGAAAAATTTTTAGTAAAAATTAGAAATTATTGAAAAATTTCCTATAAAAATAAGAAATTTTTAAAAGAAAGAAAGAAAAATAAAAATGGAAAATTAAAAAAAAAATTCTATCAAAATACGAAATTCGAATTTTCAAAGATTTCCTATAAAAATAAGAAACTTTTGAAAAATTTCCTATAAAAATAGAAAATATTTAAAAAAATCCTATAAAAATAGAAAATTTTTAAAACTTTCCTATAAAAATATATTTTTTTTTATAAATTTTCTGTACAAAAAAAAAAAAAAAATCGAAATTTTTTAATTTCTTTTTAATAGAACATTTTTCTAACAGTTTTCTATTAAAATAGAAAATTTTTGAAAAATTATAATTATAAGTTAAAAAAATCATATAAAAATATAAAATTTTCGAAAAATTTATAAAAATATAAAATTTACGAAAAATTTATAAAATTAAGAAATTTTTGAAAAATTCCCTATAAAAATAAGAAATTTTTTTAATTTTTTTTTTGTAAAAATAAGAATTTTTTGTAAAAATTCGTATAGAAATAAAACAATTTTGAAAACTTTCTTATAAAAATAAAACAATTTTGAAAAATTTCCTATAAACATAAGAAATTTTTGAGAAACTTTCTATAAAAATAAATTTTTTTTTTTTAAAATTTGCGTTAGCAATGAGAAATTATTGAAAAATTTCCTAAAAAATAAGAAATTTTTCAAAAACTTCCTATAAGAAAATTTTTTTTTGTTAAATTTATTACAAAAAATTTCTTATAAAAATAAAGAATTTTAAATATTTTCTAAAAAAAACTAAAAAAATGTTAAAATATTTTGTATAAAATAAGGAAATTTTTTAAAATTTTCTTGTGAAAATAAAAAATTTTTCAAAAATTTCCTGTTAAAAAAAGAAATTTTGTAAAAATTTCCTATAAAAATAGAGATTTTTAAAAAATTTTCTATAAAAATAGAAATTTTTTAAAATTTCCTATAAAAATAGAAATTTTTTAATAAATTTTATATAAGAAAAAAAATTTCCTATAAATAAGAAATTTTTTAAATTTTCTATGAAAATAGAAAAATTAATAAATTTTCTATAAAGAAAGAAATTTTCTATAAAATAAGAAAATTTTTTAAAATTTCTTATAAAAATAGAAAATTTTTGAAAAATTTCCTGCAAAGATAAAAATTTTTTAGAAAATTTCTTGTAAAAATAAGAAATTTTTGAAAATTTTCCTATAAAAATAGAAAATTTTTGAATATTTTCCTATAAAAATAGAAAATGTTTGAAAAATTTCTTATACAAATAGAAAATTTTTAAAAATTTCCCATAAAAATAGAAAATTTTTAAAAAAATTCCTAAAGAAATAGAAAATGTTTGAAAAATTTCCTATAAAAATAGAACTTTTTTTTTATAAATTTCCTGTAAAAATAGAAAATTCTTCAAAAATTTCCTATTTAAAAATGGGAAATTTTTGAAATATTTCCTTTAAGAAAATAGCAAAATTTTTAAAAATTTTCCTTTAAGATAGAAGTAGTTTTAAAATAATTTCCTATTAAAAAATAAGAAATTAAAAAAAAATCTCTTAAAATTTCCACTAAAAATAGTAAATTTTTGAAAACTTATTATAGTGTACGTTAGTATTACAATTTATTTGTTAATTACTTCATTGTGTTTGAGTTTTTTATTTAATTTAAAATTTATTATAACTTTTTTGCTAAAACTACTTCAAATGTCATTATACAAGTAACGACTTAAAAGAGTAGTTTTTTCTATTTATTTTTTTTAATAATATTCGTTAACAAATCTGCGTAAGCATTTAAAGCAATTCGTTACCAAAAAAGGCTTAAGCAAATAAAAATTGTATATCCTTTGGAAAACATAGTTTACACAAAGTTTTTATATAAAAGTAATTTAATAATTTTTTTCTTGTAATTATTTCAATAAAATTGCCAACTTTTCTGCATTGGATAAAAAACCCACTCAACAAAATTTAACAAAAAACACAAAAATCAGGGGCTTTCCGTTTATACGATGTGGACAATGACGGTTATATAACACGAGAGGAAATGTACAATATTGTTGATGCCATTTATCAAATGGTGGTAAGTACTTGCTTTTAATTTTTTCTGTTAACAAACTGTAGTAGTAATTAATGTAAGACCAGAAAATTGTATTTTATAAAAAATTAATGGTTATTAATATAAATAATTTTTCGTTTTTGTTTTTGTTTTTGTTTTATAACATTTTTATTGGATTTTTCAATAAAAAAATGAAAATATTGCTATCATGGAAATTTGAACTCGAAAACAAAACAGGGTCAACAACCACAGGCGGAGGATGAGAATACACCACAAAAGCGAGTAGATAAAATATTCGATCAAATGGATAAAAATCATGATGGAAAATTAACATTAGAAGAATTTCGTGAGGGTAGTAAAGCTGATCCACGTATAGTTCAGGCGTTAAGTTTAGGTGGTGGTTAAATCCTTTAATGTAGTACTCAAAAAAGGGTTTATGACTTTTTAGAGATTTCACAAATTTTTAAGCTTTAAAGCTCTCTAGCTCTAAACCAAGAAATAATTTAATTTAATTAAACTAATTTATAACAAATCTTTCATTATACTATTTCTTTCAAACAAAATCTTGGTAATTTTCTTTTATTAATAAACAACTATAAATCTTCACTGAAAACCTTGAAACTTGAAAGAGCTTTTATAAAAGCTCTTTTGTTTTCTCTCTACTCTTACAAACTATACATATAAATTAATTTTGTTTTCTTTTTTTGTAAATTTCCAAACAAATAAAAAACAAAATTTTTAAGCCATTAAAATTTCTAATGAATAAAAATATTTAAATTAATAAAAACTAAAGTTTAACAAAGTCAATACACCAATTAACAAAAAAAAAAATAAAATAATAAAACAAATAATTCGATTTATTTAAAAGTCAATAAGTTATTAATAAATTATAAAAAAAAATTAATTAAATAAAAAAGCCTTTGATATTTCAATGATAAAATTATTATAATTACAATTATAACAAAACAAATCATATTTAATATTTATTTAAATAAATTTAAATATAAAATAAGAAAATTAAACAACAAAAGAAAAAAAAAGATACGTTTTTTATATTAGCTTTTAGCCTTATTGTTATTAGCATTAGCCAGACATTTTAACTGAAAACTCAACAAAAACAAAAAAAATATCTAAGAAAAAATTTAGCAAAAACCAAAAAAAAAATTGTTAGGATTTAAAAAAAAATCTCTTTATTGCTATAAAGTTAAATTTTAAAATTCCATTTGACTATATTCTTCCTTTATACAACTACAAATAATTAAAAAAAAAACTCCTCCGATAAGATACATAACATTTGGTTTCTAATTCTACGATTTTTTAAGTCAAATATTTAAGGATCTACATACAATAAATCCATCATACTGGTTTAATTTCTATTCTATATGCGGTTCAGCTTTATTATTTTTTTTTATCTAACATAGAATTATAATAAAAAGAAATTTATGTAATTTTAAGATTTATTTCCATAATATTAAAAAATTTTAATAAATAAAAAAATGTCATAAAAAATGCTCTTAACACATTATTTTTTATCATTAGATAATAAATTTTTTTTATTCCAGGGTGTTAACGTGATTTAGATATTTATTTAAAGTCCATAAAACTATTGGAAAGCTTTTACTTAGCAAAGTTTGTGGTTTTGTAGAAGAACTTAGTTTTGTATAAAAAAAAGCTTAAAATTTCCATACTAATGTATGCCAAAACATTTCTTTAAGAAAGCTTGAAGGTTTTTCTAGTTGATTTGAAATATTTTGATAGTCAAGCTTTAAAGTTTAGAAAAATTTTAATTTTCATAGATATTTTCAATTTAAAAGGAAAAGATTAGAGTTTATATTAAAAAACTTAAGGTTAACATGGTAAAACTTCTTCTTCGAAGGAACACTTGATGTTCACATAAGAAAACTTGAAGTTTCTATCTGAAAATTTAAGGTTCAGGTTATTTTAGGAAAGCTTCAGGTGCTGTTGGGAAGCTTGTCATTTCCATATTGAGCTAAAGTTTGCGATTTCTATAGGAAAGCTTATGATTTCTATAGAAAAGTTTGACGTTTTTTCAAAAATACTTTAATTCATAAAGAAATTTTAAAGTTTCTTAAGAAAAGTTATTTATACAAAAGCATGATGTTTTTATAGTAAGTATTTAAGTGTTTATTGCATAAAGTAACCAGAGAAGAGCTTAAGATTTTGAGAAGTTGATCTTTCAAACAAAAGTTTGATGTTTTAACAAAAAAAAAATATATATATATTTTTTTAAGGTCTCTGTAGAAAATATTGTGGTTTCTGTATGAAAGCTTCACATTTATGTAAATAAGCTTGATCTTGATACATGTATACAATTTTCTTTAAAAGTTTACGGTATATATGGGAAATTTCAAAGTGTCTCTACAAAACCTTCTGTTTCCCATAAGAAAACATAAAATTCTTATAGAAAATTTGCTGCTTTTAGAGAAAAACTTCTCCTTTATTTTTTACAAACTTAAGGTTTCTATTAAAAAGAAAGCTTTCATATAACAAAACATAAAGCTTTAGGTAATTTCTTAAGCTTTTGGTATAAAATATTGAAGTTTCTGTAGAAACATTTAAATTTAAACATTACAGAAGAAAGCTTTATGAAAGCTTGAGGTATCAAGAAAAGTTTTAATAGGAGAGCTAGTGATTTCTTTCCAAAAGGTTGAGAGTTCTATAAAAATGCTTTATCTATCAAGAAAAGTTGTATTTGTAGAGCTAGTGTTTTATTTCGCAAAGGTAGAGATTTTTAATAAAAAATTCTTAATCAAAGTTTGATAATTCAAGAATAGTTTTAACAATTTTCTTTTAAAAATATTATGATTGCTATAGAAAAGCTTTTACAAGGCTGGATGTATAAAGAAACCTTTCAATTGGAGAAAGAAAAGCCTAATCAAAGCTTGGTATATCAAGAAAAGTTTTTTAGGTGGATATTTCTATCGAAAAGTTTCAGTTTCAAGTTTTATTTGGGAAAGCTCAAGTTTTGTATAGAAATGTTAAGTTTCACTACTGGGAAAAGCCGTTAACATTTAAATCTACATAAATATATATAAAAAGCTCCCACTGGAAGTTAAAAGAATTTCGTACAAAATATGGAAGTCCCTACTAAAATAGGTTTCTATAAAAAAGTCTGGTAACTCTAAAAAAGCAACCCTTCAAAATTTAAAGCTCAAATTAAAAGTGTTTGCTAAAAATGTTTAATTGTCTCTACAAACGTTTAGTTTCTGGTATTTCCAGTTTCATTTTGTTGTAGACTAGAGATAAATATGCTATTCTGGTCATTAAGGGGTTAAATGTAAATGGTCATAAGTTATTACTTTCTAATGTGAAAACCTCATGCTATATGTTAAATGATGAAAAATCATTTTTGATGTTATACACTTTTGCTTTTTGTTATATAAATAACCCTTTTAATAACATTTATAGTGTACAGGGCTCCGTGATGTCTTATGTGAATTCCCAGGGGAATTATTTAAATTATTATATAAAGTTTAGATAACATAGTTTTGCACTTTTAGCTTTAAAAGTAAAATGTAGAAACATTTGGTACTTAACAAGTGGATGTATATAAAATTAATTCACGTTTTTTTTTTATTAACACCCTGTAGTTTATCTTTATCTAAGTAAAAATATTATTTTAACATATATTTTTTACAATTTTATATTATTTATAGTATTTATCACTTTAAAATATAAAATAGTTAGCACACTTAGGGGCTACTCACCCTTTTTAAAATTTAGAAAATTGTTGATTTTTCCAAACACTTTTAAACCACAAAAAATTGAACCAAAAGGGGAAAGTTAATACTGAAAAGTCGCTAACTATTTTTATATTTTTGATTTACTAACAAAATTAGTTTTTGTATATATAAAATACAAAAATTTTTAACCACCAGAAATGAAGCAAAAAGTAACACCTCACTGAAATTCTTCAAACTTACTAATATAAATTTAAATCTAACACAAAGAACTCAATATTTTTAAAAACATATTTTCAATAATTTAAATTTGATAAAGTAAACCTTGATAACAAAAAATCTGTATAAAAATCCAGCTTAATAAACTTTCAAATAAAAACCAACAACAAAAAAAATAATAGCTGTTTAAAACAATATTTAGCCAATAAATTAATTTAACAAAAAAAAAAAAAAAATTATTTAACAAAAAAATTTTAATTTAAAACCTATAAAAGTAATACCAAGTGAAAATTTTTCCTTAAATGGTAATAAAAAAAATTTGTATAGAAGAAAAAAAATTCGATAAAAAAAGTTTGGCAAAAAAATTTTTAAATTAAAAAAACATAAACAATTACCAAGAATAAATTGAATAATAAAAATAAACTATTTGAAAGTACTACCACAAATTTTTATTGAAATAACAAAATTTTGAAAAACGAATGAAAAACAAAATAGCTTGTAAATAACACCAAAAACAACAAACTAATCTAAAACTAAACTTCTAAACTTATATACATTTATGTATTTATAGCAAAAAAAAAAAATATTTATACATTATATACAAACTAAAACAAATAGCAACAACAATTATAAATATTTACAATTCAAATATTTGTTTCAATTCATTTTTCTTTTTTTTAATCTATTTTTTAGTATCTAAATAATCAAATCACTAAATTTTCACACATTCTTTCCATCACTCACTCAAGAGATTTTCATATATGCAAATACAAATATACACACCTACACATAAACATTTCAACACATTCAAATATTCAAATTTCAAACAATGAAAATAACATAACAACAAAATATTTATGGTTAAACAAATTTAAAAAACAACAACAAATATATAAATAATTTAAGTGAAAATCTTAATAAACTTTAAAACAAGTCAATTTGATTTTATTGATATGGATTCAAATAACATTTTACAATTGTATATTTCACATAAAAGATTATAAAAAGAAAATAATGCAAAAAAAAACAATAAATTTAATTATAAACAGATTTAAGTACTACAATTACTTATATTAAAATTAATTTTTAATTAAATATTAAATGAAAAAATAAAAAAAATGTTTGAACGTAATAAACTAATGAATGAATAATAAAAAGCAATATTTTTTAAAAATTTTAAAACAGAAAAAAAGTTTTAAATACTAAAATGAAATGATTAAGTCTTGTTCCAAGACAGTGGTGGCTATAGCAATGAGGACCAAATTTCTTAAAACAATAACTTTTAAAATGTGCATACTTGCACTTCACGCATAATGGGGTCTTTGTAAGAAAGTTACAAGTTTCTGACTTCGAGGATCAACAATAAATTTTGAAAATAAAGCTTTAAAGCTTTTGAGCAAAATTAAGGGTTTATATCAGTTTTATAAAGGAAGATATAAGTTTTCTATTGGAAAGTATAAATTTTCTATAGGAAAGAATCAGTTTTCTACAGGAAAGTATCAGTTCTCAATAGGAAGGTATCAGTGTTCTATAGAAAAGTATCAGTTTTCTATAGAAAAGTATCAGTTTTCTATAGAAAGTATCAGTTTTCTATAAGAAAGTATACATTGTTTATAGGAAAGTATAAGTTTTCTATAGCAGAGTATAAGTTTTCGATGGGAAAGTATAAGTTTTCTATCGGAAATTATAAGTTTTCTATAGGAAAGTATAAGTTTTCTATAGGAGAGTATAAGTTTTCTATAGAAAAGCATAAGTTTTCTAAAGGATAGTATCAGTTTTCTATAGGAAAGTATCAGTTTTCTACAGGAAAGTTTCTATTTTCTATAGGAAAGTATAAGTTTTCTATAGGAAAATATAAGTTTTCTATAGTTTCCTATAAAAAACTATAAGTTTTCTATGGAAAAGTATAAGTTTTCTGTAGAAAAGTATTAGTTTTCTATAGAAAAGTATAAGTTTTCTATAGAAAAGTCTAAGTTTTCTATAGAAAAGTCTAAGTTTTCTATAGAAAAGTATAAGTTTTCTATAGAAAAGTATAAGTTTTCTGTAGAAAAGTATAAGTTTTCTGTAGAAAATTTTAATTTTTCTATAGAAAAGTATAAGTTTTCTATAGAAAAGTATAAGTTTTCTATAGAAAAGTATAAGTTTTCTATAGAAAAGTATAAGTTTTCTATAGAAAAGGTAAGTTTTCTATAGAAAAGTATAAGTTTTCAATAGAAAAGTATAAGTTTTTTACAGAAAAGTATAAGTTTTCTCGAGAAAAGTATAAGTTTTCTATAGAAAAGTATAAGTTTTCAATAGAAAAGTATAAGTTTTCTACAGAAAAGTATAAGTTGTCTACAGAAAAGAATAAGTTTTCTATAGAAAAGTATAAGTTTTCTATAGAAAAGTATAAGTTTCTATAGAAAAGTATAAGTTTCTATAGAAAAGTAACAGTTTTCTATAGAAAAGTAACAGTTTTCTATAAAAAAGTATAGGTTTTCTATAGGAAAGCATCGGTTTTCTATAGAAAAGTATCAGTTTCTGTAGAAAAGTATCAGTTTTCTATAGGAAAAGATCAGTTTTCTATAAGAAAATATTAGTTTTCTATGGGAAAGTATCAGTTTTCTATAAAAAGTTTCAGTTTTCTGTAGGAAATTAATCGTTTTCTATAGGAGCGTATCACTTTTTTATAGGGAGGTATCAGATTTCTATAGAAAAGTATCAATAGGAAAGTATCAGTTTTTTTTATAGAAAAGTATCAGTTTTCTATAGAGAAGTATCAGTTTTCTATAGAAAAGTATCAGTTTTCTATAGAAAAGTATCAGTTTTCTATAGAAAAGTATCAGTTTTCTATAGAAAAGTATCAGTTTTCTATAGAAAAGTATCAGTTTTCTATAGAAAAGTATCAGTTTTCTATAGAAAAGTATCAGTATTCTATAGAAAAGTATCAGTTTTCTATAGTAAAGAAAAGTATCAGTTTTCTATAGTAAAGAAAAGTATCAGTTTTCTATAATAAAGAAAAGTATCAGTTTTCTATGGAAAAGTATCAGTTTTCTATAGAAAAGTATCAGTTTTCTATAGAAAAGTATCAGTTTTCTATAGAAAAGTGTCAGTTTTTTATAGAAAAGTATCAGTTTTCTATAGAAAAATATCAGTTTTCTACAGAAAAGTATCAGTTTTCTACAGAAAATATCAGTTTTCTACAGAAAAGTATCAGTTTTCTATAGAAAAGTATCAGTTTTCTATAGAAAAGTATCAGTTTTCTATAGAAAAGTATCAGTTTTCTATAGAAAAGTATCAGTTTTCTATAGAAAATATCAGGTTTCTATAGAAAAGTATTAGTTTTCTATAGAAAAGTATCAGTTTTCCATAGAAAATTATCAGTTTTCTATAGAAAGGTATCAGTTTTCTATAGAAAAGTATTAGTTTTCTATAGGAAAGTATCAGTTTTCTATAGGAAAGAACAAGTTTTCCACAGGAAAGTATCAGTTTTCTATAGTAAAGCATCAGTTTTCTTAGGAAAGTATAAGTTTTCTGTAGGAAAGTTCCAGTTTTCTATAAGAAAGTTTTAGTTTTCTTAGAAGCTTGAGCTTTCCAATAGGAACCCTTAATATTTTACATAGGAAAGCTTGAGATTTTCTTAAGAAGAGTCCAAATTTTGTAGGAAAACTTGAAGTTTTTAAAGTAAAGCTTAGGGATCTATTGGAAAGATTTCTAAAAAAAGTTTTTGAAGGACAAGCTTGGACCTTTTATAGGAAAGCTTGACGTTTTTTAAGGCTTGGAGGTTTTCTAAAGAAGAGCTTGGAGCTTTTATAGGAAATCTTGAAGTGCTTTTAGGAATGTTTAAAATTTTCTGTTAAAATAAAATATTTTAACAAAGATAAAATATTTTAACAATTTTAACAAATGTTCAAGTTTTCAATAGGAAACCTCGAGGTTTTCTAAAGAAAAGTCTTCAATTTTATAGAAAAACTTGAAAGTTAATATAAGGCATGAATTTTGTGGTGAAGATCTTATTAAAAAGCTTGGATTTTTTATAGGAAAGTTTAAAGATTCTAGACGAAAACTTTAAGTTTCAATAGAAAAATTTTAAATTTTCTAAAGGAAAGCTTAAAAGTTTATAAAAACAAGCTTTATGTTTCTATTGGAAAGTCTTTTTTTGGGAAGATTGTTTTTATAAGAAAGTTTGAGGTTTTCAAATGAAAACTTAAGGTTACTATATAATACATGATATGTCTCCTGAAAAGCTTGATATTTCGATTAGAAAACTGTATTTAAGAGTTTCAGGTTGTTAATAAATTTGTAAGTTTTTATAGAAAAGGCTTAGCTGTCTTTAATCTTTCAGGATATTTCCTTTAAAGCTTTCCGATTACCAATTCCGTGTGTTACATTTTATATCTCCCCATTACTTTGGCCACCCCTGTCACTACCACAAAACCGCAACACATTAATCGGGTTTTTCTGTTTTAATAAAAGTTTAATCAACATGTCAATAAGTAAAATAAATTCAAAATTCTTTATTCAAATAAATTTCAATTTTTGTGCAATTACTTGACAGTATAAAATATATTTATTTAAATATTTATGACAAAACTATTTTTCTTTAACTCCCTTAATTTTTCTTGTTAAATAAATTAACATTTAAATAATAATAACAACAAAAAACCAACATTTAATATTAAAATTGATAAATAAAAAAATAAATAAAAAATGGTAAAATTCTATAAATAATAAAAGTATTTGTAAAACTATAAGAAAAAGAAGTGAAAAAAATAACAACAACAGAAACAAAAAAGAGAAAAATGAAACAAAAAATAAAACTTTAAGCAATAAATAAAATTTATTAAAAAAAATAAAATAAAATTATGGAAAAAAAAACATTTTGTAGTTTGTTCTTATTAAGAAATAAGTCTTTTTTTTTATTAAAAACACAATATTTTTATTTTTAAATAAATTTTATTAATTCACTTCTTATAAAAATGTTTTAAGTTAAATTTTCCTTTTAGAAAGTTTTATAATACTAAATATCCTTATTTAAAATTCGGTTATCCTTTAAGGATATTACACAAAAATCAATTGTCCTTAAAAGGATTCTAAATTACTATTTTTTATTATTTTGCGTGCTTGCTTTGAAGATTTGTGCCGAACTGCCTTCAATCGAAAAATTGATATTGGTTCTTACTTAAGCATAAAAACTAAATCGATCATGTACGATCGTGATTGGGCAAGTGATCTTTTACGTTGTTATGCCATGTACATAAGAAGGTAAAGAATTTTAGTAGATATGTAAATTCGTGTGTAGATATGTATAAACATATTTACACATGATTTTATTATACTTGTTCGGCTACAATGTGTGAACGTTTGTATGTACATTGATATAACTCAACTTAACTCCCAACTGCAGCAACCAAATTACATTGGTGACAAAACAAACTAACAAAGCATGCATGATCATGTCAAAAGCAATAAACAAACGTATGTACATGTTCATGTACATACGTATGTTAGTGTTATTGAAATGTACGCTGTAAATTCATGATTCTGCATGCCCAATTATTACAATTAGCAACAATACATTAAATCAGTAATTTTGAGTAATTCATATTTTTAAAAATCATCCAAAACAAGCACCTAGTAACAAAATAAGAACATACAATTATATTTTAAGTATTCATTATACAACATACATAAATATAAGGAATAACTATATATACGTATGTAGGTACTACATATAACTCCCCCATCGTTAAATTGAAGCCCCGAAGAAATTTTTTTTTTTTTGTTTTTTAATATAACTGCTGTTTTGATTTTCGTATAGTTATAATATTTTTTAAATGAGAAATAAGCAGATTAAATAAATTTCCATACAAACTTATATGATTCATTATGGGTTTTCAGAAGAATACCCAATTAACATTTGTCTTTAAAATAGAGTACATACATAAAAAGTGATTTGAAAAGTACTAAAAACTTCGATCGATAACAAAACATTTCCGAAACAAAACCAAATTAAATTTCAAAATTATATTTTCCTTTAGTGTTTTTTTTTGCATTATTGCTTATTTCAATATTCAAGAGATTTTTAGTCATTATTGTGTTTTTAGAACAAAAGAATTCCTGAATAATTTTCTTTTAAGTTTCCAAACCAAATCTTAGCAAGAAATTGCTCTACTTGTGTTGATGCTTATTATATACATACATAGCCATAATTTAAAAATATAATCTAAAAATTAGCACGAAAATTGTCCTTCAAAATTAGTTTTAATTTAATTTAAATAAGAATATATATTTATAAAAGATATCAAGATCCTTCCATTTATTTTCTTATGTAATTTTTTTTTACATAAAGTATAAATATGAGTTTCAATTACATGATGCTTATAAAGCGGCTACATTAGTTAGTATACAGTTTTTTCCTCTTTATATGAGACTTATAATACTTGTGTCCTGTGTTACTTACAACATGATCATCATCAAATCTAACAACGTCAATCTTCCTAAATTTTGCATGGTTCTTGCCGCCTCTATCACTTCTTAAATACACTTGACCTGTTTGAATTTCACATTCTTCGCGGGAGTTATTTAAATTCGATATTGACTTTTCCTTAAGTTTAACAATTCTTTCCCTTATTCTCGTTTGAATATGAATGTTGGACACCGTTATTACTTTTATTACTTTGACCATACCTATTATTCCCGTTATTACTGTCCGTACGAGATCGGTTCGAATTTCTACTACTGAAATTAGTACTCTTATATTCGCCTACATATTCAGCATATCCTGACGTGAATAGGATGTTCATTGCTTCTTCCAGTGTCCTCGGATCTCTACATGTTATTATGGTCCTCATAGGCTCGGGTATTTTGGACTTAAAAACATTGAGAGCAGTCCTCATATTATTAGTAGCGGCCCGTTCGCTTTCTTCGTTTACCCCAAAGTCCGCAACTGTTTTATTGTTCAAGCTCCGAAGTCTGTCCTTTATTTCATTATAAAAGTCGATTGAATTAGTTTTGAAATTTACTGAACGGAGTTCGTCATAGAGCTCTTCCACACTTTGATGCTCACCAAAATAGTTGGTTAAAACCTCTTTGACTTCGGCCCAGGTTCTCGCCTGAAAATTTATTTCGATAGCTTCCTTTGCTTTACCTAGAAATTTACTCTTTATAAGGTCAATAAACAAACCTTGAGAGATCTCATCATATTGACCAAAGAGAGGATTCACTCTATCGACAAGGGAAATAAATGTTTTTAAATCTTCCCTATTGCCAGAAAATTCTGGTATTTTTCCTAAAAATTCAAGTGGATTTAAGGTGATAGTGGGAGCGTTAATATTATCAAGAGCCATGTTTAAAAAAAAAATAGGAAAAAAAAGTATATTTCACTAAAATACTACACCCGGACGAAATTTTGTGATTCAAATATATGAGAAGAAGTTAATACTAATTGGATAATAGTTTTGGGAAAAATGTTTAATTTGGTGTGATATAAAAAGTATATACGAAATATTAATAATAACTGCTATAATACTTATTATATGGTACAGAAATACTTATTTTATGGTTAATTGTCAGGCAACATTTCCATCATACGCCTTCTACGTATACGGCTTCTAAATTCCGTTGATTTCTCCGATAGGGTATTTTCGGCACCATAAGTGAAGATATCTGATTTGCACAATGTTCGTTACGAAAGCACTTCCTTGGATCTTTATTCCTTTTTTCTTTGAAATGTTCTAGTTTTTGTTTAATTATATTTAAATTTCGATTATGTTTTTTAAATTGTCTTAAAAAAAATTTTTGTATATAAATGTCCTTAAATTAAATTTAATTAATTTTTTTTTTTAATCCACGAATATATTTTTAAATTGTTTTTAGGAAATTTTCCTGCATTTATATGTCTTTGCATTGAGTTTTATTTTTAATTGCTTTAGCGTTTAAGGATTTAAAATTTTATCGGCACAAATGTTATTTTTAGACGAGTCCTTTTTATTATTTAAGCACAAAATATTATTTTTCTTTTTTCATAGTAAAGTTTTCATTCTTGTTAAAAATTATTTTTTTTTGAATACCCACTAGCGACATTAAAATGCCGAGTATCCTTTTAGTCGTTATATAATTTTCGCTTATATATTTTTTAAACACAAGGATACCTGGGCATCCTACCGACTGCGCCAAATAAGTCTTTTTTTTTATTAAAAACACAATATTTTTATTTTTAAATAAATTTTATTAATTCACTTCTTATAAAAATGTTTTAAGTTAAATTTTCCTTTTAGAAAGTTTTATAATACTAAATATCCTTATTTAAAATTCGGTTATCCTTTAAGGATATTAAACAAAAATCAATTGTCCTTAAAAGGATTCTAAATTACTATTTTTTATTATTTTGCGTGCTTGCTTTGAAGATTTGTGCCGAACTGCCTTCAATCGAAAAATTGATATTGGTTCTTACTTAAGCATAAAAACTAAATCGATCATGTACGATCGTGATTGGGCAAGTGATCTTTTACGTTGTTATGCCATGTACATAAGAAGGTAAAGAATTTTAGTAGATATGTAAATTCGTGTGTAGATATGTATAAACATATTTACACATGATTTTATTATACTTGTTCGGCTACAATGTGTGAACGTTTGTATGTACATTGATATAACTCAACTTAACTCCCAACTGCAGCAACCAAATTACATTGGTGACAAAACAAACTAACAAAGCATGCATGATCATGTCAAAAGCAATAAACAAACGTATGTACATGTTCATGTACATACGTATGTTAGTGTTATTGAAATGTACGCTGTAAATTCATGATTCTGCATGCCCAATTATTACAATTAGCAACAATACATTAAATCAGTAATTTTGAGTAATTCATATTTTTAAAAATCATCCAAAACAAGCACCTAGTAACAAAATAAGAACATACAATTATATTTTAAGTATTCATTATACAACATACATAAATATAAGGAATAACTATATATACGTATGTAGGTACTACATATAACTATTAAGCAGCAGACACAAAAAGTGTATGTATGCGTTAATGGTTATGTATAAGTTCATACAGGAAATAGGTAAGTGAATGTGTTGCACAACAACATAGGAAAAAAATAGGGGACTGATGTTGAAAAATAAATGAAGAGCATGCAAGTGCATTAGAAAGCTCATGGACCATAAACATAGATATCCACTGAAAATAAATTGGTTTAAAAAACTAGAGTATTCAAATGTATTAGGAGGGTTCCCAAATTAATAAATATCAATTAACTTAACAACTTGTTTTAATTTATTGAAAATTTGTAAGAAATCCTTATTAAAGAATCAAAATATTTTTGTCTTATAACATTTATATAGTTTGAAGATAATTTTTAATTTATAAACTTTGTTAACCTGTCTAATACACATACGTTCTAAGGACTATGACTTTACTAGTACAATGGCAAAAGAGAAAAAAAATGTGTGTTTTAAATGATAACGCTACATACAGATACAGTTTTTTGTGTCTGTAATTATACAGGATTTTGTAAGGTGACCAGCTTTATTATTGATTCTGAATCATTTCTTAAATTTTAATATATGGCAAACAAAATCAAAATCCAATGCATAGCAACAAAATATAAGGTATGTTTATTTTTCTATAAAAAATGTTCGATAAAAATATTTTTCTAGAGAAAAAATTTTATATAAAAACGTTTTAACAAAAATGCAAAAACAATTTTTTAATAAAAAAAAATTAATAAAAACTTGTTATCTATATATATGTATATATCTCTGTTGTCCTTGACTCCCAGTGGAGCATAGAGCCTCAATATATATATATATATATATATATATATATATATATATATATATATATATATATATATATATATATAATTCCCCGACAACATTCCAATTGGAACAAGATGTACTTCTCTCAGACAATGAACTTCATCCGATTCTATTATTAGACTCATTGAAAGGGACCTACGTTTTAACTCCGGCTCCGAACGGCATTAGTTAGAGAAGTGGGTTTCAAGTGGATGTGGCTGGGGATTGAACTTGGGACCTCTGGTATGCTAGGCGGATGACTAATCTGCTACACCACGGCGGCTCACAATTTGTTATCTAGAAAGTTTAATTGTAAACTTGTTACTTAAAAAAGCCAGAACTGCACATCCATATATTGGAAAAAACTAAAAAATTTGGTTAAAAATGTACAAAACGGCAACTCTGCCTACGATTTTTTTGCTCGAGTTTCGTTTTTGTACAAACATTTTTGTTTTATGAAAATTTTGCGAGCTCATAAAGAAAAATCGCTGTAACTTCAGGACACGTGGTCAGACCGTAACAAAATTTTTACTGAATAAAGTCAACCTAGTTGCCCATTTACTGTAAAAAAATACAGAACATTAAAATACCCTTTTTCAGGATCTTGAATTGTAAAGGACTATTTTCGTGGTAAAGGTTCTTGAGATTGGATGATAGATATATTTATTATATAATCTAAAAGAAGAATTAGGATTCTTTATAACGACGTCAAATTTATTAAAATCTTATAATGCGTTCAAAAGTCATTGAGTTGTAAGCATTGAAAATTGTTCACAAAATTACCTGAGACGTCCAACTTTAGGAGTCTATGGAATCTAAACTATATGAGGCTGGTTTTCAAGAAATCAAACTAGATTCAAATGAGTTTGAACCAAAAAAAAAATGGTACCTTTTTTAAGACGGGTTCAAAACTCACTTTTTGTTTAACAATTTTTTTTACAAAAATTCAAAATTTGATTCTGAAAAATTTCGGCCCAGAAATTAAGATTTATAATTATTTTTTATGAAAATTTGTGGGTCGAAAAAGAAAAATCGTTGTTATGTTAGAACGCGTGGTCAGCCTATAACGAAATTTTTACTGTAAAAAATATAATAAAAATTTTAAGACCGTTTTTCACGATATTCTAGGATAAAGGACATTATTCATGATTAAGTTCCTTGAGACAAAAATACCCGAGACATCCAACTTTGGGAGCAAGTACAATCTAAACCATACAAGCAGGCGTAGGCAGCCTATACCTCTAGAAGCCGAATACTTTTTGCAATTTTCGTAAATATTACGATCTTTAATGAAGCTCGTGAAAATGAGCATTAAAATCATTCAGTTGGAATTTGGATGTTAAGAAACAAAAAAAAATCCAATTAAAAGGCAGCCAAATACATGGTTCGAGAGAATAAGAAAATATATTCTTGAACTTTGTTGCCCCGACGCTATTATTATTGTATAATAGATTGTCATATTTTTAAGATAAAAAATATTTTTTAAATATTTTCGATGCAAAAATTTTTTATAGAACATTTTTTGTTAAAAATATTTTTCTTTGGAAAATTTTTCGATAAAAATATTTGTCTGTGAAAATTTTCAAAAAAAACATATTTTCTATCCAAAAATTTTTGCTAAAAATATTTTTCTAAAGAAACATTTTCGATAGACATATATTTTTGTGAAAAAATTTTTTAAAAAAATTTTCTTTAGAAAAATTTTAAAAATAATTTTCTGTAGAAACATTTTTTAAAAAAAATTTTCTGTAGAAAAATTTTTGAAAACAAATTTTCTATAGAAAGAATTTTGATGAAAAAAATATTTTTGATAAAAGAAATGTTTCTATAGAAAAATGTTTGATAAAAAAGTTATCTTTATAAATATTTTTGATAAAAAATTTTTAATTGAAAAATTTTCTATAGACAAATTTTTCATAAGAAAATTTTCTATATAAAAAATACAAAACTTTCTATAGAAAAATTTTTGATAAAAAAATTTTCTATAGAAAAATTTTTAGTAAAAAAATTTTAAATAGAAAAATTTTTAATAAAAAAAATTTTTATAGAAACATTTTCTACGGAATAATTTTACAATGTTTTGATTAAATAATTTTTTATAGAAAAATTTTTATAAAAGATTTTCTATAGATGCATTTATGATAAAAACTAGAAAAATTTTTCATAAAAAAATTTTCTATAGAAAAATTTGAAAAAAAAATTTCTATAAAAAAATTTTTGATAAAAAAATTTTCTGTAAAAAAATTTTGATAAAAAAAAATTTCTTTAGAAAAATTTTGGATAAAAAAATTTTTATAGAAAAATTAAAATACAAACATTTTTTATATACAAATTTTCTATAGAAAATTTTTCGAAAGAAAAATTTTTGATAAAAAAATTTTTATAAAAATAAAAAATTATGATAAAAAAATTTTCTATAGAAAAATTTTTGATAAAATTTCTATAGACAAATTTTTGATAAAAATTTTATTCAAAAAGAAGTGTATTTGCATTTGATCCCAAACCTGTTACATTTATTTATTAATGTAACAGATCAATTTATTGATAAAAAGCCAAAAAATGTTTGCGGAGAAACCAAATTCCTCGACGCGTTTCGATGGTTGGTTAAGCCATCTCTTCAGGAGGATTATCCCCAATTTAGACAGATCGAAAACCTCGCATTATTACTAAATTTAC
Organism: Stomorhina lunata; assembly: GCA_933228675.1. NCBI lineage: Eukaryota > Metazoa > Arthropoda > Insecta > Diptera > Rhiniidae > Stomorhina > Stomorhina lunata. The sequence goes on along the minus strand of OW121743.1, from coordinate 103,620,771 downwards.
AAACATAACTATTAACAATTATGTTCAAAAACCAAAAGTTTGTTCAGTCGATAATCTACGCTTTTACTTTTGGTTTTTGAACATAATTCTTAATAGTTATGTTTGTAAATTTAGTAATAATGCGAGGTTTTCGATCTGTCTAAATTGGGGATAGTCCTCCTGAAGAGATGGCTTAACCAACCATCGAAACGCGTCGAGGAATTTGGTTTCTCCGCAAACATTTTTTGGCTTTTTATCAATAAATAGATCTGTTACATTAATAAATAAATGTAACAGGTTTGGGATCAAATGCAAATACACTTCTTTTTGAATAATATTTATATCCCGACTAATTTGTTATTTTTTGATAAAACTGCGTGCATTCAGCTTATTTTTAAGATAAAAATTTTATTTAGAAAAATTTTTGATAAAAAAAATTTTCTATAGATAAATTTTGAATAAAAAAATTTTTATAAAAAAATTTTTAATAAAAAGAATTTTTATAGAAAAATTTTCTACAGAAAAATTTTACAAAGCAAAATTTTTGATTAAATAATTTTTTATAGAAAAATTTTTATAAAAAATATTCTCTAGATACATTTTTGATAAAAAATAGAAAATTTTTTCATAAATTTTTCTATAGAAAATTTTTGAAATAAAAATTTTCTATAAAAAAATTTTTGATAAAAAATTTTCTACAGAAAAATTTTTCATAAAAAAATTTTCTGTAGAAATATTTTTGATAAAAAAATTTTCTGTAAAAAAATTTTGGATAAAATAATTTTCTATAAAAAAATTTCTATAGAAAAATTTTAATAAAAACATTTTCTATATAGAAATTTTCTATAGAAAAATTTTCGAACAGAAAAAATTTTGGTAAAAAAAAATTTCTATAGAAAAATTTTTGATAAAATTTGTATAGAAAATTTTTGATAAAAATTTTCTACAGAAAAATTTTCAATAAAAAAATTTCTATAGAAAAATTTTCTATATACAAATTTTCTTTTCTGATAAAAAAAATTTTCTATAGAAAAATTTTGAATAAAAAAAATTTTATAAAAAAATTTTTAATAAAAAGAATTTTTATAGAAAAATTTTCTACAGAAAAATTTTACAAAGCAAAATTTTTGATTAAATAATTTTTTATAGAAAAATTTTTATAAAAAATATTCTCTAGATACATTATTGATAAAAAATAGAAAATTTTTTCATACATTTTTCTATAGAAAATTTTCGAAATAAAAATTTTCTATAAAAATATTTTTGATAAAAAATTTTCTACAGAAAAATTTTTCATAAAAAAATTTTCTGTAGAAATATTTTTGATAAAAAAATTTTCTGTAAAAAAATTTTGGATAAAATAATTTTCTATAAAAAAATTTCTATAGAAAAATTTTAATAAAAACATTTTCTTTATAGAAATTTTCTATAGAAAAATTTTCGAACAGAAAAAATTTTGGTAAAAAAAATTTTCTATAGAAAAATTTTTATAAAATTTGTATAGAAAAATTTTTGATAAAAATTTTCTACAGAAAAATTTTCGATAAAAAAATTTCTATAGAAAAATTTTCTATATACAAATTTTCTATAGAAAAATTTTCGCAAGAAAAATTTTTGATAAAAAAAATTTTCTTTAGAAAATGTTTGATAAAATTTTTATAGAAAAATTTTTTATAAAAATTTTTGATTTCTTTTAAATAATTTTTGATAAAAAAATGTTCCAAAAAAAAATTTTGTTAAAAAAAATTTAATAAAAAAATTTTATAGGAAAATTTTTGATAAAAAAATTTTCTATATAAAAATTTTCTAATGAAAAATGTTCCACAGAAAAATTTTGGTAAAAACATTTTCTAAGAAAAATTTTATTAAAAAAAATTTTTGATAAAAAAATTTTTTAAGAAAAATTTTTGATAAAAAATTTTTGATAAAAAATTTTTTATAGAAAAATTTTTGATAAAAAAATTTTCTAAAGAAAAATTTTTGATAAAAAAATTTTCTATAGAAAAATTTTTGATAAAAAAATTTTCTATAAAAAAATTTTTGATAAAAATATTTTCTATAGAAAAATTGTTGATAAAAAAATTTTTCTATAGAAATATATTTGATAAAAAATTTTTTACATAAAAATTTTGAATAAAAAAGTTTTCTATAGAAAAATTTTTGATAAAAAAATTTTCTATATATAATACGGTTTTGCCGTACCTGTGATTTGGTATCATCGAATTTCGCAAAAAAGTGAATTTTTGGGTAAGATTAATCTTTTTTTAATTGGAGTCGAAGCTCAAGACTTGCAAATTTACAAAATGTTACGATCTTAGTGTCGAATATCGACAAAATGTAAAAAAATGATTATTTTTTAAGAATGGTTTGAATGCTTTATTAAAAATTTATTTTTTAACCCTAAACAGACATGAGGACCAAAATGAACCAAATTAAAATTAATTACTAGAAAAATTTGGAAAAACACTTCTTTGACCAAAAATTTTCTATAGAAAATATTGGGACATTTCAGCCATTTATGTTTTAGTAGACTTTTCCCATTCCCATTTGTGAAGAAACTGTATACATTTTTAGACATTTAAAAATCCACCAACAAGTTTGGTCACATTTTTTTTCTCTCAACTTAAATGTTATTTAAGATGCACACACTGTAGCAACCACTAACTTTTATGTTGTTACGATTGTATGCAAATTTGCAACAAAAAGCTGAAAAAAATCTAGAGGAAGATGTATGCAAATAAAGTCAACCCTCTGGGTTTTTCTTGTTTTCAGTTACACACACACACACATATACTTTAAAGATTTAAAATAGTGCGCTAGGTTGTTACGGCTCTATATACGAGTCGTAGCTCCACTAATTTCACACACTATTTACAATATATAGTAAGAGTCGGTAGGTACTTTGTGTATGCATAAATTAACCCATTTAACAAGTTTAATAAATTAATTAAATAAATTTCAAAACATATATTTTCTTAGAATTTCCATCACAACAAAATCCCTACAACTTGGGAATATTATAGTAGCTTTGGTGGTGGCATCAGCAGCATCAGCCACTGTAACTGCTGCTGCAGTTTGCTTGATGATTTTGTTCATGAATCTTTCATATTACCGACATCATTTGTATATTCATGGTAGCTTCACAAAGTCGTTTATTTTTCTGTGTTTAGTAACAGTGTTGGGTTGTAAACTCTACCAAAGACATACCAGAACTAGAAATATTGCGAAAATATTTGTACAAATATACGGTACACACACTCCAGTGCTTTAGTGTTTATATATTTGTAGCTGTGCAATACAATCTAAAAATCCTAGAAGAAAATATAGAAGTCATTTGTGTTTGTTTGTTGCTGGGTTTTATTATATACCCTTTCTAATGCACAGTGATCTTGTAAAAGATTTTCCTAAGGATAAGGTGTCCTAGGTAATTAACAACAATTCAAAATATGAATAGAAATAAATTGTAAGACTAATATAATCATGATAAAAATTAAATTACATACTCTAAATCTAATATTATTCTTAAATTATAATTACTTCAGAAATTTTAAAAATCTTACTATGTAATTTTACTTTCACTACTTTCTACCACTGTTTTATTTAGTTCTAGAAAAACATATATTTGCATACAAAATACAGTTACCTGCTCAAGCTTAACTTCACTTCCTTTTTATGTCATGTTTGTATTTTTTTTGTATTCAATTGTGTGCAAAGGAAAAAAATATGACACTATTTGTTATGCAAAAAAAAATCAACATATACTCCATGAAACTAGAAAAGGAAACTATTTACATATTTTTTGTTCCTCATCTTTCCCCCTATATTTTTTCTAGTAGTTGCAGCTCTTTGTTCTAATAAAATTAAAATGCACGTTTTTCTATTGCTGCCACTGCCACTAGAGCACCTATATTTTGGGTACATGAATGTATTAGTTATCGGTCATCTATTTTGTATTTGTCGTCTTTGTGTTTTTGTAAAATGAACCGCCACTAGATAACGGAGCAACTCCTGTACTTCCTGTGCAACTAAAAGATACAGCCACAATTATCTTGATAGTTTACTTAAATAGTGATATAACTAAAAATTCTATACACTATTTAAGTAGTGTTTAACATTCTTGATTTTCATAATTTTACATTTCAATGCTACTAAAGTCTTAAAGAAAATTTTTTAAAAACTTACGATCTTTTCTTAAACGAAATTTTTCAAAAATTAACTATTTATAGGAAATTTTTCAAAACTTTACCATTTATAGGAAATTTTTCAAAAATTTACTATTTATAGGAAATTTTTCAAAAATTTACTATTTATAGGAAATTTTTCAAAAATTTACTATTTAAGGAAATTTTTCAAAAATTTACTATTTATAGGAAATTTTTCAAAAATTTACTTTTTACAGAAAATTTTTCAAAAATTAACTATTTATAAGAAATTTTTCAAAAATTTACTTTTTACAGAAAATTTTTCAAAACTTAACTATTTATAAGAAATTTTTCAAAAATTTACTATTTATAGGAAATTTTTAAAAAATTTACTATTTATAGGAAATTTTTCAAAAATTTACTATTTATAGGAAATTTTTCAAAAATTTACTATTTATAGGAAATTTTTCAAAAATTTACTATTTATAGGAAATTTTTCAAAAATTTACTATTTATAGGAAATTTTTCAAAAATTTACTATTTATAGGAAATTTTTCAAAAATTTACTATTTATAGGAAATTTTTCAAAAATTTTTTAAAAATTTTATAGGAAATTTTTCAAAAATTTACTATTTATAGGAAATTTTTCAAAAATTTACTATTTATAGGAAATTTTTCAAAAACTTACTTTTTACAGAAAATTTTTCAAAAATTAACTATTTATAAGAAATTTTTCAAAAATTTACTATTTATAGGAAAGTTTTCAAAAATTTACTATTTGTAGGAAATTTTTCAAAAATTTACTATTTATAGGAAATTTTTTAAAAATTTACTGTTTATAAGAAATTTTTCAAAAATTTACTATTTTTCAAAAATTTACTATTTATAGGAAATTTTTTAAAAATTTACTATTTATAGGAAATTTTTCAAAAATTTACTATTTATAGGAAATTTTTCAAAAATTTACTATTTATAGGAAATTTTTCAAAAATTTACTATTTATAGGAAATTTTTCAAAAACTTACTTTTTACAGGAAATTTTTCAAAAATTGACTATTTATAAGAAATTTTTCAAAAATTTACTATTTATAGGAAAGTTTTCAAAAATTTACTATTTGTAGGAAATTTTTCAAAAATTTACTATTTATAGGAAATTTTTTTAAAATTTACTGTTTATAAGAAATTTTTCAAAAATTTACTATTTTTCAAAAATTTACTATTTATAGGAAATTTTTCAAAAATTAACTACTTATAGGAAATTTTTCAAAAATTTACTATTTATAGGAAATTTTTCAAAAATTTACTATTTATAGGAAATTTTTCAAAAATTTACTATTTATAGGAAATTTTTCAAAAATTTACTATTTATAGGAAATTTTTCAAAAATTAACTATTTATAGGAAATTTTTCAAAAATTTACTTTTTATAGGAAATTTTTCAAAAATTTACTATTTATACGAAATTTTTCAAAAATTTGGTATTGAAAGGAAATTTTTTAAAAATTTACTATTTATAGGAAATTTTTCAAAAATTTATTATTTATAGAAAATTTTTTAAAAATTTACTACTTATAGGAAATTTTTCAGAAATTTACTTTTTATAGGAAATTTTTCAAAAATTTACTATTTATAAGAAATTTTTAAAAAATTTACTATTTATAGGAAATTTTTCAAAAATTTACTATTTATAGGAAATTTTTCAAAAATTTATTATTTATTGAAAATTTTTCAAAAATTTACTATTTATAGGAAATTTTTCAAAAATTTACTTTTTATAGGAAATTTTTCAAAAATTTACTTTTTATAGGAAATTTTTCAAAAATTTACTTTTTATAGGAAATTTTTCGAAAATTTACTATCTATAGGAAATTTTTCAAAAATTATCTATAGATAAGAAATTTTTCAAAAATTTACTATTTATAGGAAATTTTTCAAAAATTTACTATTTATAGGAAATTTTTCAAAAATTTACTATTTATAGGAAATTTTTCAAAAATTTACTATTTATAAGAAATTTTTCAAAAACTTACTTTTTACAGGAAATTTTTCAAAAATTTACTATTTATAGGAAATTTTTCAAAAATTTACTATTTATAGGAAATTTTTCAAAAATTTACTATTTATAAGAAATTTTTCAAAAACTTACTTTTTACAGGAAATTTTTCAAAAATTTACTTTTTACAGGAAATTTTTCAAAAATTAACTATTTATAAGAAATTTTTCAAAAATTTACTATTTATAGGAAATTTTTCAAAAATTTACTATTTATAGGAAATTTTTCAAAAACTTACTTTTTATAGGAAATTTTTCAAAAATTTACTTTTTATAGGAAATTTTTCAAAAATTTACTTTTTATAGGAAATTTTTCGAAAATTTACTATCTATAGGAAATTTTTCAAAAATTATCTGTATATAAGAAATTTTTAAAAATTTACTATTTATAGGAAATTTTTCAAAAATTTACTATTTATAGGAAATTTTTCAAAAATTTACTATTTATAAGAAATTTTTCAAAAACTTACTTTTTACAGGAAATTTTTCAAAAATTTACTTTTTACAGGAAAATTTTCAAAAATTAACTATTTATAAGAAATTTTTCAAAAATTTACTATTTATAGGAAATTTTTCAAAAATTCACTATTAATAGGAAATTTTTCAAAAATTTACTATTTATAGGAAATTTTTCAAAAATTTACTATTTATAGGAAATTTTTCAAAAATTTACTATTTATAGGAAATTTTTCAAAAACTTACTTTTTACAGGAAATTTTTCAAAAACTTACTTTTTACAGGAAATTTTTCAAAAATTTAGTATTTATAAGAAATTTTTCAAAAATTTACTATTTATAAGAAATTTTTCAAAAATTTACTATTTATAATAAATTTTTCAAAAATTTACTTTTTACAGGAAAATTTTCAAAAATTTACAATTTATAAGAAAATTTTAAAAAATTTACTATTTATAGGAAATTTTTCAAAAATTTACTTTTTACAGGAAATTTTTCAAAAATTAACTATTTATAAGAAATTTTTAAAAAATTTACTATTTATAGGAAATTTTTCAAAAATTAACTATTTATTAGAAATTTTTCAAAAATTTACTATTTAAGAAAATTTTTTAAAAATTTACTGTTTATAAGAAAATTTTGAAAAATTTACTATTTATAGGAAATTTTTCAAAAATTTACTATTTATAGGAAATTTTTCAAAACTTTACTATTTATAGGAAATTTTTCAAATATTTAATATTTAAAGGAAATTTTTTTAAAATTAACTATTTAAAGGAAATTTTTCAAAAATTTTCTATTTACAGGAAATTTTTCAAAAATTTTTTATTTATAGGAAATTTTTCAAAAATTTATTATTTATAGGAATTGTTTCAAAAATTTACTATTTATAGGAAATTTTTCAAAAATTTACAATTTATAAGAAAATTTTAAAAAATTTACTATTTATAGGAAATTTTTCAAAAATTTACTTTTTACAGGAAATTTTTCAAAAATTAACTATTTATAAGAAATTTTTAAAAAATTTACTATTTATAGGAAATTTTTCAAAAATTTACTATTTATAGGAAATTTCTCAAAAATTTACTATTTATAGGAAATTTTTCAAAAATTTACTATTTATAGGAAATTTTTCAAAATTTTACTATTTATAGGAAATTTTTCAAAAATTTACTATTTATAGGAAATGTTTCAAAAATTTACTATTTATAGGAAATTTTTCAAAAATTTACTATTTATAGGAAATTTTTCAAAATTTTACTATTTATAGAAAAAATATTTTAATATTTTGTATATGTGAAGCAAAATTGTATATAAAACTTACAAAAATCTGCAATATTTAACCCCTCAGATGCCATTCCTTTAAATTTTGAATGATTTAAGATTTTAACTTAAGTCAAAAAAACTTTTTCTGTTTTTTAAATTTGACAGATTAAAACTCAACTGTCACATTCTTGCAAATATGCAATTATTTAGCTGAAACTTTGTGAAAATCCAGAAAAAAAATGTAAACCACTTTAAAAGAACGTGAGTACAAAGTTACAGCTTAAAATGCATTTTATAAATTATTGCAGCTTTTAGATTCGCACATAAACACAAATACATATACAAACATAATAATATTTTTTTACAACTTTTTTGTGGCATGACTTTATTGTGTTGCACATACGAGTACGATTAGGTGCAAACATTCACACAAGGTTTTTCTTCAAAACGAATTTCGTGTTTGCACTTGTGTTTAGTAACCCCAAGAGTAATTGAATGGGTGAAATGTGATCAAATAAATTTAAGAAATTGTTGTATAATTAACGGCAGTCTTTTGAGTTTGAAGTTGTATGTTTGCTGGGTTACTTGGGTATTATTGTATACGTGGGAGTAGATTTTTGTTTATGTATTTGCTTCGCTTTTTTGTTTGTTACAGAGACATTAATACCCCGGCTTGGTTTTTGTGGCGGTTATTGCTTATTTATTCATGTTTAAATTAGGAACGGATTTGTTTTACTGTTTACAAAAAACTAAAAGATAAATTCCATAAATTTTAAACGGTTTATAAAGAAATCAAATATATTTTGCTAATATATTGTTAGTATTTACATATTTATGACCTTCGTTCATGGCCAAAATGAATATATGTACTTTTAAATGTTTTTGTGTTTATAGGTAAATATGTGCAATAGTGCGGTGTAATATAATAAAATTGCGTTCTAACGAACCGTTTTTAGTGAAGCATTGGTAATCGGAAGCATTCAAAAAATTATTGCATTCCTTATGGAATTCAACTTTTCAAAATTGTCTGCAATTTTCGGAGATCAAATATATATAAAAATATATAGAATGAAAAATGACCCACCCTAATGAGCCCATTGTGCATTTCTTTTTTGATATTTTCCTTTCATTTCTAGGTGCAACAGCAATAGTGAAAGTGTTAAGTGGTTTCAGCAAAAACTGATAAAGTATGAATTTTAAAATAGCGTGTTCTAAAAGAAATTGTTAAGTAATTGAAACAATTTAAAGACAAGTAATTTAACACCTATAAAAGATATTTATTGTGATCATGACACGAAAGTTTTTATTAAACTTGTAAAACTTTAAAAGGCTGCGTTGAAAGGCCCATTTAATTCCATTTAATATAAAGCAAAAAAAAAAAAAAATATATAAAGAGTATTACCCCTTCTACATAACTACATTTATCTATAAGTAATTTAAAACTTTCCAAGTGAAAATTACATTTTTTACAATAAATCCATCATAACCTAGAAAGTATTTTACTATAAGATAGATGACACTTTTTGTTTTTTTATATCGATGCTTTCTATTCCATTTCAAAAATTACAAACTTTCCTTTTTAAAATACATAATTTTTCACCCTCATAATTCTTTTGGTTAAAACATAAATTTTTTATATTTTACTTTTATTTTCTTCTATTTATTAAGATACAAAACTTAAAACAAGAAACCCCCAAAAATATTTATCTCTTTTTAAAAGAAAGGGGTTAACCGCCACTAGTCAAACATTTAAAGTTATTGACTCGTATTTTATTTCCGTTTATTGTTATTGTTGTTTGCTTTTAAAGCAAACATTAATATTTTTGCTTACTTTTTCCATTATGTTGAGGTTGATTGATGCTTTGGTATTGACAGGCTAACACTTGAATGAAGTCAATGTAAGTGTATGAGATCGATTTATAAAATATAGAAAAATAAAAACATTCTGGTAAAAACATGCGTACATAAATAATATAACATAGAGTGCTCGCCTCTTAAATCAGGAATTAGACTTTCTAAGCTTTACCTAAATGTATCTCAGTTTAAATATCAATATCACATTGTCATTAGTTTGCAAAAGGCCGTACATGTTTTTTTATTATTATTTAAAATTTCAAAAAATCATGTGGTCATAAAATATTAGTGATCATAAAAAATTGCTACTTTTAAGAGTTTAAAATATAACATTTTAGTACAAAAATTTGTAATCATTGTTGTTTTAATATTATAAAATCTATTAGCCAATTCACTATGTCTACTAAAGTGCTAAATCTTAAAGTGCTATTTAGGGTCAAATAGCACTATTGTGAACACCTGTCGTATATTAACCTTTGTATATTTTGATAGACGTCGTACTACTACACAGTCAGATTCCATTTCCAAATTTGTATTATGTATTTGATTTCGATTTTTTTGTTAAAAAAAAATCGTAATTGTTTTTGTTTTAATTTTGGTGCGAAATTATCTGTCAACAGAAAAAATTTTATAAGATCAATCATGCCAATTTTTTCAAACAAAAAACGCTGAAATATGAGCGTGGCATCACTGAATTAAATAGCATGGTGTGTAAACATAGGTTTCAAAGTGATATTGTCATATAATATTTTTTAATGGGAAATACCAACAAAATTTTTATGACAGTCATAAATATTTATGACAATAGGACAATAGCACACAATAGCAGAGACTGTGAATTGGCTATATACATATAACTATATTAATAATGGATGATTTAAACAACATATGATACAAATATCATATATGGTTTTTCAATAATGACAAAGATGGTACTGGAGGGCCAATTTAGTATTTGATAGACTCTTGAATTTTGAGCCTAAAAAGATATATTTTGCGAAGAAGTCTGATAACCTTCATTTATTTGACGAAAACAGCTGCTTTAAATTGCTGGTATAATATACTCTATAATATAAAAATGTTGCACTTTCATACATTGATTTGCCATATGGTAATTTTTAAAATTTCCATAAAAAAGAGGTATACCATCTTTTACTCTAATTCGGAAACAACTAATGGAGACGATTATACAATGAGAGAAGGCTAAGGCACACACACATGCTTATGAAATATATGTTTGTTTGTGCGTTAATGTGTTTGTCATTGTTTCTTAACCAATTCAGTTTCACATTTGACCGAAAAAAAAATTATACGGATTGCAATATCTTAATATTATATTGTCTTTGGTAGAAGCTTAAGGTTAACATTCACTAACTCAAAAATAACAGAAGAACTCAAAAATCTTCTGTTGTCGTTGAACTATATATATATATATATATATATATATATATATATATATATATATATAATTACTTCAAGCGCAAAGTGTCATATAAAGTCCGGCCAACTCAACGACTAAGCTAAATATTCATTCCCAGGCTGATACTCTGTATTGGAGGATCACAAGGATATTTTATATTATAAGTTGTTGAAATTAGGTCAGACTATGACAGGACCTGTATTGAAGATAATTGATTCATTTAAAGAAAGCAACCAACAAAAATGGTCAGAATATTTGACCAGATAAGAGGTCATAATTTTTCATCAAGATAACGCTCGGAGATACATTGCAAGACCGATCAAAAACTATTTGAAAATTAGTGCATAGAAAGTTTTGACTCTGTCGCTTCTGACCACTATTTGTTTCGATCAATGCAGATCTCCGTTACTAGAATAAGCTTTAGTGAAGAACAGGGTATCAGAAATTGGCTTGATTCATTCTTTGCCTTAAAACAAAAGCAGTTATTCCGACGTAGAATGCATAAGCTAAGTTGGAAAAAGTTGTATCAATAATGTATCAACGCATTTTGTAAATAAAATAAATCAAGTTTCTGTTTGGTGTTCTTTATGGGCCGGCGGAGTCATTGATAAATATGTCTTCATTGGTAAATATGTCTTCGTATTTCGATTTCGTTTCATTAATTCGTGGCATAAATCTTTTCGTATGGGCCACACTACTGGAGACTCTTAAAAAAGTGGTATCGTTCAATACACAAAGTAAGTTAGGGGCTTTAGATATTTTCTAGGCGTTCCATAGAGTCTGGCATTGTGCACTCATATCAAAACTAATCGCGATTCAAGTCGAGTTTGATCAGGAACAAACGAGTTCAAGATCAATGCAAGTGTACCGCAAGGCTCTTTTCTTTCTCCTACCCTAATTCTTATATGTCTTAATGACCTCCTATGTCAAACATTCAATTCTATATATTATTTTTCAGATAAGAGCAACATTTGTCATTTAATCTCACTTAACTATATACCAAGCCTTTTGGAGATTGAGGCCATGAGAAAACATATGAACGAAACGTTAAACCGGGATCGTAGTACAATCTCCGAATGGGAGCGAGCAAATAGGGTATATTTTAATGCCCGGAAGACTCAATGTTGTGTATTAACACACAAGGGAACGTCCGATCATACTGGTTTATTTATGGGTGGTATAAATACTGAGGAATCAGAAGCTTTTGATGTTCTAGGCATGATAATTCAGTTCGATGTCCGTTGGACTAGACACATTTTTCAAGTGTAGAAAGAAGTATTCAAGTGCCTTGGCTCTTTAAAGCGGTGCAAAAGATATTTCACTCCATCTAATCTTCTTACTATTTATACGACTTATATCCGGCCGAAAATGGAATACAACTCACATTTATGGGCCGGTGCTTCAACATATATTTTAGAGCTTCTTCACAGCGTACAGAAAAGGGCGAAGATGCTTATCGGTAACAGTAGGGTATCCAACTCTATTGATTCACTGAAGCATTGTCGTAATGTGGAGTGTTTCTCACTATTCTATCGCTACTACAATGGCATGTGTTCTGAAGATATCAGAAATCTTGTTCCAAAAAACAGTGTATCTCTGCGGAACACGTGTCTTTCTTCTAGAGCATATCCATTCATGGTCGGCAGGATAGCAGATTGCATAACGCATTACAGAGAAAATTTGTTTTTTAGGTTTCTTTCACATACGAACTGTACGGTATGTGGAACAAACCTCTCGCAGAAGTCTTCCCTTTCATATATGATGTAAGAAAATTAAAGTCAAATATCCACAAACACTACTCCCTCTATCCTCCTTCCCATAACCTATTTCCTAGTTCCAACACAATTCTTAGCATGAGTAGGGGTCCAAGTCAAAAAAAAAAAAAACTGAAAATTGAAGAGTTATCAGGGAAATACCGTCACAAATTTTGCGAAAGTTGTTAATTATTGGTGTTCCAGATTGAGCCTTCCATGCGCCAACCGTAGCGGCCACATGACAGAAATCAAATTAATTTTATAAAAATAGTTTCTAATAAAGATTGCTTCATTGATAGTATTTTATTTACAGATTAACCTTAAAACTTATATCACTCTAAAAAAACACCTGATATTAAAAATGTATGTGTGTAAATAAGATCTTTTATTTATTTGTTTATGAATTTATCCAGGCTAACGAAGTGCGGGATGAAAAATGTTACAAAATAAAATTCCATTTAATGGCCGCTTTTTCGAAAAAAAGGATCGGGCGAGGAGAAGCTTGAAAATGGAGCATAGGACTTTTATGTTAAAAAAATATTTTTTTGTGCAAATTCTTACATAAGTGTGGATGTGATAAGAAGGAAAGTTCCTTCCTTAGTTAGTGTGTTTAAGTGTCGTCAGAACTATGAAGTATTAAAAACTTTTATAACAGGATTTTCCTGAACCGATACAAAATTTAACTGTTTATGTCTAGTCAAATATATGTATATCTTTGTATTTAAAATTACCAATAATCACCGACAATGTATTTTATTGTTCTACCTATTGTAGTTATCGAAAATCCCATTTTTATCTTTTGATAAAAAATCGGGCAAGGGCAGCAGCAGCATTTGAAATAAATTTGCATTCAGGTTTTTCCAATGTTTGCCGATATTTGTTTTATGTAGCTCTACTTCTTTGTAGTTAATTGTGTGGTATTAAAAGTATCTGTTTAAATATTTCTTTAAACCGCCACCACTACAGTATATTTTACATTCATACATATTTATAGGTACATAAATAACACTAACACAGTGCAAATTTATAAAAACTACAGTTTTTATTCAGTCAATGTATATATAGTCAGGTAAAATGTAAAATTTCGTTTAACTTGATTTGAAATTGAAACCGAAAATGCTTTATGTAAAAATCTGCAGTAAAGTGACAACTTTTATCATTCTTAATAAAAAAACCAACGAAACTCTAAACACATTATTCGAAATAATGTTATTTTAAAGACACTTTAATATATTAAGCATTTCACTTAACGATAACTGGTGGTATTAAAGATAGATACTGCTATGAATATATGAGTTTTTTTTATGTATGATATGTTATAAAAAATGTGTAAAAAATTTTACTGCTCATATTTACATACATACATACATCCATAGATACTTATACTAGAATATCTAGTCTATTAGTTGGACACATTCCCAAAGGACTAGCTATAAATCTTGTTTTTGGTTAGAGGTTATGGCTCAGCCGCAACATACATACAAAGTATTGAAAGAAATCTATACACAAGAATATTTAAATCCAAAAATATTATTGTAGAAAAATGGTATGTATGTATTTATGTAAGTGAGTAAGGGATTGTAAGATATATAGAGGAATATAGGTCGACATGATTTGAGGTATGTCTGCATGTGGTTTTAGAGATCTATTTAACTTTAGTAGAATTTTAAAATAGTAATAAGTCTTAATAAAAATAACTTTATTTTTGTTAATTTTTTCGGTTTTATTAATGGATAATAATTTAATTAGTATTTTGTTTAAATTTTAAATTAATTTTCATACAAAATTTTACACTCATAGTTTTTATATTTTCTCTAAAAATAAAATAGCATTTGACAAAGGTAAAAAATGTACCTATTTTAAAAACCACCTTTTTTAACCAAATTGAGTACAGTGATTCACTAATAACTCACCTAATATCTTTGGTATGCATTTTTACTAAAGGCTATGGATGGCGAACCACCGTGGTATAGCAGGTTAGTCATCCGCATAGCATACCGAGGTCCCAAGTTCAATCCCCGGCCAGACGAACTTGAAATTTTTTTTTTCAAAAAATCGGCGTTTCACCTCATAACTCAGCTAGCCACTGGTTATTGAGTATTAGTCTATGTAAAACTTCTTTAACTAATGCATTTACCGCTGGGAGTCGGCGTTAAAACGTAGGTCACTTTCAATGAGTGTAAAAATAGAATCGGATGCAACTTATTGTCTGAAAGAGTACCGCTTGTTCCAATTGGAATGTTGTCGGGGAATTATATATACTAGCGTTCACTAGTTCATTATCAATACAAATTTCCCGTGCTGTGGCTTAGTTGGTTAGTTGGTAATATCACATTGAGACTGGGTTCGATCCCCGGTCTTGGCAACAACAATTTCTGTAATTATTAATTTCTATTAAATTTAAGGCCCTATGCTCCACTGGGAGTCAATGATAACAGAATTAAAATTATTAATATCCACACCATCTTCCGTCGGCGGTAAGCCTACAGCAATAATACGCCGTCTACGAAAAATAAATAAAATTGGCTGTAAAACAAAAAAATGCATCTAAATAACAACAAATGGCGTAACTTCACTGTTCTAAAAATAGATATGATGTGCAATTACAGTGTTGCTTTATCTCTCCCTTTCATCACCTTTCTCTTCTCTACTTCTCTAAATTACAGATGTAGCAAGCTTTTAAAATTGCTCGGGCTAAACAGATATGTGGAGAAATTGATCTCATTGATTTGTATGTCACTCCGTACAACAGAGCGTCGAATTGGCCAAATTGGCAAAACTATAATTAAAAATTGTATAGCTGTCGAAGAATTTACTGATTAAAGATATTCCATAATAAACCGTTTTTGCACCTTCAGAAGTTAATGAGAAGGAAAAAGTTTTAGACTTAGTAGCTCTTATCGAAACAACTTGCGTTATCGATGTAAAAAAAGCGCTCTGTGAAGTGATGAACAAATAAACTTGTAAGCGTTACTAACGGACTGACAAAAATGATGGAGAAATCAAGGTCTTATTGAACTTTTTAACAAAGATCCTAATATTTCAAATTTATTATCATTTTACTGCATAATTAACCGCGAGAACCACTAAGTACTTGGAATCTGTAGAAGCTTACAGTTTAAAACCATTCCAGTCGCAATGCAAGATTTGCCTTTTAATATTCCTTCCTGATATTATAGCATTTTCTATACATTAATCAGTTTTGAATTTACATTTGATTCAGACCGATTATTTTATTTCTTTTCTTGATAATAATCTGTAATTATTATAAACTTTTCTTCAAAAGACTGTTTTTTTAATCGGTAACATAATTTTTGTGTATAAGTCACAATGTTCTTATCCAACTCTTTACTACTGTGAATCTTAAAAAAATTGGCATTGTAAAATAGCTCTAAATGACCTCATGCGTGCCCTTCCCTGCAATATTATTTAATTTTTTAAGGGATAAACCCTCAATCACTCGAAGATTTGATCCCAATAAACCAACCCAAAAACAAAATTCCATAAAAATTTAACTTCAAATAATTCAAATTTGAAAGGTTTACATTTTATGCACTTTTTTGTCAAATCTTCCAAAATACTAATTTTGTCTTTCACTCCCTCACCACAAATAATAAAAACAATACCAATAATTATACCCTTCACCACCATAGGTGGAAAGGGTATTATAAGTTTGTGCTGATGTTTGTAACGCATAGAAATATTTGTCTTAGTATACCAATATGCTTAGAATCACTTTCTGAGTCGATTTAGCGATGTCCGTCCGTCCGTCCGTCTGGCTGGCTGGCTGGACCCCCATATAAACCTTGTAATCAAACTACAGGTCGCAATTCTAAAGATAATTTGATGAAATTTGGCACAGATCATCTTTTTGATAATGGGACCATGGCAATTGAAATTGGTCAAAATTGGTCCAATATTTATGGTACCTCCCATAGGTCCCACTTCCCGGAATTGCTATATTGGCCACAAATATCAATATTTTTTCATGAAATTTAAAACAAATACTGCTTATGTAAACTTAAATCACTGTACCAAATTTCGTTGAAATCGGTCCACATTTGACCATAGCTCCCATACAAATTCTTCTTTAAAAACGCACTAAATGAGACAAAAAATCACTAAAACGCTCGTAAATCTAAAGATAATGGAAATTTTGAGTCTATTTGCATTGCATACATAATTTTTGTAACAACTGTAATCAATCTGTCAAATTTCGAGATAATCGGTCCACATTTGACCCTAGCTCTCATATAAGTCCAAATGACGGAAACAGGTTGAATATATAAGTTTTGAGAAAATGTTTGTATGATGGCAAAATTTAGCAAAAATTTGTCTTTACACAGGAAAAATAACACCTTTGACCTTAGTGGTGAAGGGTATCGTATGGTCGGCTTGACCGACTATAGCGCTTTCTTACTTGTTTTTGTTGCTATTATTTTACAAAACAAAAACATTGATTTAATTGTAATAAAATTCTCTTTATTTTTGCCTTTGTCTACCACTATCTCCCCACAAATATACTCTTTAATTCTCACCAAAAATATTAAAAACAAAAGAAAACATGCTTGCATACAAATTCTTTTGTTTGATTCTTAATAGTCAATTTCATATGCATGTGAGTTTTCTTTATTGTGCTAGTAAGATTTTTAAATACCAAACCGATTTTTTAAAACTGAACCGATTTTAATAAAATATAGATTCGTCTGATCTATGGAAAAATACCTTTCAAATGGCATAAAATTTTCCAGAAATGAGTGTATAGTTAAAGCGTAAAAGGGGATAATTAATGGGTGCTTGCGTATTATTTACTCGGAAAATCGATTAATCGTTAAAAATTCATATTTATATATTTACTACAACATTTTTTTGAATAAAATTATAGTGTTTTATTAACAAAAAAGTTTAAGAATTCGCAATAAAAAAACATAAAACAAACATAAAAAAAATATTTTTAATTCAGATTAACATTTGTAACATATTGTCACCCTAAATATTTTAAGAGAGTTTATTTACTTTTATATATAAAAAGCAATCTTTTGATTTCATAAATTCTGAGTTTGTTCTAATAGATTAGTAGGCTCTACGATTACCTTTTACCTGTGTTTACAGTGGTATCTTCAACTGGACTAAAGTAGGATCTACGATTACATTGCGTCCTTTAATTGAACTATAGTAGGACGTACTGTTACTATAGAAGGACCTACGAATACAGAGGGATCTTCAACTAAACTATAGTAGTATCTAGGAATTCATTGGATACTTCAACTGGACTATAGTAGGTTGTACGATTGCAATGGTACCTTCAACTAATCTATAAAAGCAGCTACTATTACATTAGGACCTTTAAATAAACAATAGTAGAAATTACGAATACATTAGATACAACAACAGGTCTATGGTAGACTAGGCTATTTATATTTGAAATTACATTGACTTTATATATACTATATACTTACAATGGACTATATACACACAATGGACTATATTACAAGTTGTAATTTACAAGTCTCGATTATTGCTTAGAATTGACAATGTTAAAATCCACGATTATTTCATAAATAGAAAATTAACTATATTAAAACCTACTATTATTTCTTTAAATTAACTACAGTAGAACCATCAATTATTGCCTAAAATGGACCATAGAACGGTAGATAATTGATTTAAATGGTCTTTATTTGAACCCTTGATTATTGCATAAAATGGAATATATCATTAGTAGCAGCAAATACTTACAAGCCAAAGTTGGCCATTATTTGCGTGGCTGGGGAATAACAACAATTAACATTAAACAAGAAAACTTTGTCTTAACTCGTAATAAAAACAAACATATTGCAAGTAGTATCTTAGCTCTCCATTTGGCCAACGTTTTTTTTACAAACCTAATAGTTAAGAAATACGTTGAGACAAATTTTAGTCGTTTTATTAAAAAAAAATACTTACAAAATTATTGAAATAATTTTACTCGCGTAACACGATTACTAGTAGATAATTACTCAAATAAATCTTTATTTGAAATTAGCCATTTTATATTACTCAAACGATTAATCGATTAAATTTTTCCGATTAATCGAGCAAACATTACTCGAGTAAACACCCTAATATATATATATGGAAGGCTCAACTTTTATTTCTATGAGGCCCTACGAAAGTTACCCAAAATAATTGACAGATTTTTACTTAAACTATTACTTTGGCTTTTCTACCTACTTTTGGTATATTTTCCCCCTATCTTACGGTTTTCTAGCGATAGTTCTTTTGGAGTTTTTTATACCTTGGAAGCGTATGATTATTATATGTACGAGTATATGTATATAACAAGTATACGCCATGAGAAAACACAGCTTCCCAATTTCTTTACAGAAGTCTTTAAAATTATAGAAATTTTAAATAAATTTTATAGAAAACAGTAAAAATACAGTGAAAAAAAGAACCTTAAAGTCTTTAATTTTTATGTTATAAACAAGTTAAAGCTCCCTAAAGTGCTACTAAGAAGCTTAAAAAGTCTTTAATTATTTTGTTATGTTTTCCTGAAAATTATAGTCTATTTTGTACAAAAATAAAGAAATTAGTACCGCAATTATTTGATCATCATTATAACCAAATTAAAAATTTTAATAACCTTATAAATTTCATAGCATTTTTAAAAATTATAAATTAAAGTAATAAAATAATATAATAGTCATTTTAAATGTTCAACAACTTTAAGAGTGTCCTCAAATTATAAATAAATTTTACATAAAATATCTCTAATTATTCAATTCAAACATTTAAATTTTCATTAAAATTTCACTAGTTTTGTTTGACCAAATTAATTTTGGTTCTTTTTTTGTTGATTTGAATAAATATTTGATTTGTGGGTGTTTGGCAATTATGTCATTTTTGATATTAATTGTTTTTCGAGAAAATTTCTTAATAAAACATTTAATTGCTCCTAAGTATTCAACCTCGACTCGTTTTGGTCTTATACTAATTACTAATTAACATTTGACATTCAAATTTATTTAGCCTTAAAATTAAGCAGAAAAAGGAACAACAATAAGAACAAAACTAAATAAATATTGTCGATGTTGAAATGTGTTGTCATGTGTATTCATATGGGAGAATTTAACTATACCCAAAAGTATTAGGATGGCTAAAAAAAATCGAAATAAATAAAAAATTTTCTGTTAAATCGAGTATTTATAAAAATTTTCAATGAAAACGAAAATATATGAAAATTTCCTGTTAAGTCGAATATTAATAAAAATTTTCTATGAAATCGAATATATATGAAAATTTCCATTTAATGAAGATTTTCTAAAAAATCGAAAGTTTTTGAAAATTTTCTATAAAATAGAATATTTATAAAAAATGTTCCTTAAAAACAAAAATTTATGAAAATTATCAATTATATCGAACTTCTGAAAATTGCTCTATAAAAAGAAAATTATAGAAAAACTTTCGCTTTCATACAAAATTGTCAAAAATTTATAAAAATTGTAAATTTTCGAATTTTTATAAATTTTTGACAATTTAAAAAATAAAAAATATATGAATAATAAATTTATGACAATTTTATGTATAAAAAATTGTAATTTTCACAATCAAACATTTTAAAATTTTATGTATCCAAAATTTGAGAAAATTATCGATAATTCGTAAAAATTTTCTATATCGAAAAATTGTAAAAATTTTGGAAGTAAATTATTCGAACTTGAGAATTAATTGAAAAATTAGGTTTATTCGGGCTTGAGTTCATTTCAATAAAGTTAAATTGAAGATTGTCATTACAATTGGACAACTCAAGTAAATTTTTTTTTCAAATAAAAATTTTCCATATTGAAAATTTTTGAAAAAATTTCTATAACGAACATTTTTGAAATGTTTCAATGGTCCTAGGTGCATCAAATTTTTTTACATTGGTTTCGAAAAAAATGGTATGCATTTCATAAATTCTTCTATCGCAGACACCCTAATCTTTTGAATATTTAGCCAGCAAAACACCTTTAATTGCTCTCTACTATTACCCAAATTCTAATGCATTTCCTTGAGCATAAACACAACTAAATATTTGCTTAAAGCAACAGCAATTCCACAACCACCCCCACCCTCCAAAAAAGTGAAAATAACAATGAAAACAAGAAGCAAATAATTCCGTTTACTATTTGGAAAATAAGTAAGAAAAACCAATAAAGATGTAAACAAACAATTACGTTTAAATGGTAATTAAAAGAAAAAAAGTACTAAAAATACTCCGAGGACTAGCAAATAGAATAGAAAGAAGTCTAAAAATGCCTGAAAGAAACAACACTTTATTTTAATTAAATCATAAAAGACAATACATAAATCTTTATAAATGCCCTAAATGCCGCCAATATTCACATACAGATAGACAGACAGAATAAAACAAAAGCAATGACAACAAAATTTACAACTACATTGAAATGTTTTGGTATTTGCTAGCAGTTGCCCAGAGAACAATTTTGCTTAAAGTGGAAAACTTCTTCAAAAATTTGTTTTCGAACTAAATTTTTAAATAAATTAGTTTTGGAGTTTTGCTATTTATACCCTTCACCACCATAGATGGAAAGGGTATTATAAGTTTGTGCTGATGTTTGTAACGCATAGAAATATTTGTCTTAGACCCACCTTTTAGTATAACAAATAGACTTAGAATCACTTTCTGAGTCGATTTAGCGATATCCGTTCGTCCGTCCGTCTGGCTGGCTGGCTGGACCCCCATGTAAACCTTGTAATCAAACTACAGTTCGCAATTCTAAAAATAATTTGACGAAATTTGGCACAGATAATTTTTTTGATAATGGGACCATGGCTATTGAAATTGGTCAAAATCGGTCTATTATTTATGGTACCTCCCATAGGTCCCACTTCCCGGAATTGCTATATTGCACAAATATCAATACTGCTATATAAAATTAAATCACTGTACCAAATTTCGTTGAAATCGGTCCACATTTGACCATAGCTCCCATACAAACTCTTCTTCAAAAACGGACTAAATGAGACAAAAAATCACTAAAACGCTCGTAAATCTAAAGATAATGAAAATTTTGAGTTTATTTTTTGCATACATAATTTTTGTAACAACTGTAATCAATTTGCCAAATTTCGAGATAATCGGTCCACATTTGACCCTAGCTCTCATATAAGTCCAAATGAAGGAAACAGGTTGAATATATGCGTTATGAGAAAATGTTTGTATGATGGCAAAATTTAGCAAATATTTGTCTTTATACAGGAAAAATATTTACATACATATATATTGTAAACTTCTATGTATGTGTTCAAAAGAATATAAGAAACGACAATAATGATAATAGCAACCTACCATGTCTACTGGCTATACTCCGGCAATATTTGAACAATCAAGAGTTGTTGGCTTCAAGACACCAACCGCCTCAGTCATGGCATATTTCCCCAAAAACCATTTAAATATAGAATCTAAGGTTGTTTCGTTTTTCTTGTTTTTGCTTTGCTTTACTCGAAGTAGAATATTTTGGCAGACATCAGCAAAAACATTAAAGTATTTTTTGCTTTATTGCTCTATTTCTGCTCCCCTGACCTTTATAAATGTTTTGTGGAAATGTGGAATATTTCTATAATGATTTAGTTTTAGCTTGTGGGAAAATGTTTTACTGGCCATGGCTGAATTGGTAGCTTATGATAAAGTTTGGTTTATAGACAGAATAAAATGATTTGGAAAATATGCAGGAGACTTTTGTCATTATCTATAGGTAAAACTAAAGGGTCCCTTGCGATAGGTAACTAAACTTTTATCGATTTCTTTAATACAAGATTGATAATGTATTATTTAGTTATGCTCGTAAGTAATTTGGTAGTTAAAGTATCAGTTACTAATTAGAGATTAAGGAAAGTTGGAGGGTAATGCAATTTTGTTTATTTACCATTTTCTCCTTAAGTGTTTAATGTCGGCGAATAGCTCCTTTCAAAACATTGTTCTTTTCTTAAAGCGGACTTTAGAGCAAATCGAAATAAAAAAAACTACTTCTTTTGGTTTCTTTTTTATTTCGTGAAATTTTTTAACATTAAATTTTTATATACTTCACGTGTTTGTTTAAATTCTCTCATGCTTCCATAATATTGCGCTAAAAATTTTAAAGATAAAATTTTATAGTTGGCTGTAAGCGTTAGTATCATAGAATACAAGTAAAAATGATATATATTAGGGTGGGTAACTTTCTTACTGTAATTGATCTAATAGGTTCGTTCTTCACAAACTAGATGGGCGGATGGACAGACAGACAGACATAAAAATGTCTATAAACAAATTGTTGATAGACCAATATTCTATAGAAAAGTTATTGATAAAACAATTTTCCATCGAAAACTGTTTGATAAAAAAATTTTTTATAGAAAAATGTTTGATAAACAAAGAAAAAATTGTTGATAACAAAAAATTTCTATAAATTCTTATAAAAAATTTTCAATAGAGAAATTTTGGATAAAAATATCTTTTGTAGAAAAAAAATTTTAGATAAAAAAATTTTCTAAAGAAAAATTTTTAATAAAAAAATATTTAATAGAAAAATTAAGGAAAAAAGAATTTTCTTTAAAAAAATTTTGGATTACAAAATTTTCTTTGAAAAAAATTTTGGATTCCTAAATTTTCTTTAAAAAATTTTTGTTAAAAAAATTCTATAGAAAAAATATTGATAAAAAATTATCCATGGAAAAATTTTTGTTAAAAAAATTTTTTATAGAATAATTTCTAATCAAAACATTTTCTATAGAATAAGTTATAATAAAAAGTTTTCTACAGAAAAAATTTGGAAAAATAATTTCTATAGAATAGTTTTGAATAAAAATTTTCTATAGAAAATTTTTAATAAAAAAAAATTTTTTAGAAAAATTTTGGATAAACAAATTTTTTATAGAAAAATTTTGGATAAAAAATTTTCTATAGAAAAATTTTTAATAAAAAAAATTTTCTATAGAAAAATTTTTAATAAAAAAATTTTCTATAGAAAAATTTTTAATAAAAAAATTTTCTATAGAAAAATTTTTAATAAAAAAATTTTCTATAGAAAAATTTTGGCTAAAAGTATTTTTTTCAAAAAAATTATGGTAAAAAAATTTTCTATAGAAAAATTTTGGATAAAAAAATTTTCTATAGAAAAATTTTGGATAAAAAAATTTTCTATAGAGAAATTTTAGATAAAAAAATTTTCCATAGAAATATTTTCGATAAAAAAATTTTGAATAGAAATATTTTTGATTAAAAAATTTTCAATAGAAAAATTAAGGATAAAAAAATTTCCTTTAAAAAAATTCTGGGCTAAAAATTTTTCAATAAAAAAATGTATTAACAATTTTTTAAATTTTCTACAGACACATTTTTGAAAAAAATAAATTTCTATAGAGAAATAGAGAAATTTTTGAAAAACAAAAAAAAAAAAAAAAATAGCCATCTATAGAAAAATTTTGGATAAAAGAATTTTCTATAAAAAACTTTTGGATAAAAAAATTTTCCATACAAAAAATTTGGATAAAAAAATTTTCCATAGAAATATTTTCGATAAAAAAATTTTCAATAGAAATATTTTTTGGTTTTATCAAAAAACTATTTATTACAATAATAAATAATTGTAATAAATTGGGATTCTTAGTGCAATATACTACAGTAAAACTTTTTAATTAAATGTTTGATGTCCCAAATTTTGATAAACCTTTTTAAGAAATATTTTTGATTAAAAAATTTTCAATAGAAAAATTAAGAATAAAAAAAATTTTCTTTAAAAAATGTAGGATTAAAAAATTTTCTATAAGAAAATTGTTAATAAAAAAATTTTCTATAGAAACATTTTTGAAAAAATGATTTTCTATAAAAAAATTGTTGATAAACAAATAAAGTAGTCATCTATAGAAAAATTTTTAAATAAAAAAATTTCTATAGAATAATTTTGGATAAAAAATTTTCTATAGAAAAATTTTTGATAAAAGAATTTTCTATAGAAAAATTTTGCATAAAAAATGTTAGACAAAAGAATTTTCTATAGAAAAATTTTGGATAAAAAAATTTTCTAAAAAAAATTTTAGATAAAAAAATTTTACATAGAAAAATTTTTGATAAAAAATTTTGCATAGAAAAATTTTTGATAAAAAATTTTGTATAGAAACATTTTTAATAAAAAAAATTTTATAGAAATATTTTAGTAAAAAAATTTTCTAAAGAAAAATCTTTATACTATTTATCCTTAAGAAAAAATCTATAGAAAATAATAAAAAATAATAGAAAATAATAAAAAATTTTGGATAATAATATTTATTATAAAAAAATTTTGAATAAAAAAAAATATTCTATGGAAAAATTTTGAACAAAAAAATTTCTATAGAAAAATTTTCAAAATAAAAATTTTCCATAGAAAATTTTTGATAAAAAAATTTTCTAAGAAAAAATTTTGAAAAAAAAATTTTTAATGGAAAAATTTTTGATAAAAAAATTTTTCTATATTTTTGATAAAACAATTTTCTATAGAAAAATTTTTAACTAAATAATTTTCTATAGAGAAACTTTTGATATAAAAATTTTCTATAGAAAAATTAAAAAAGAAATTCTATAGAAAAATTTTGGATAAACATTTTTTATAGAAATATTTTTTAATATAAAAATTTTGAATAAAAAAATTGTCTATAGAAAATTTTGGATAAAAAAATTATAACATTTAAAAAAATTTCTATAGAAAAATTTTAGATAAAAAAATTTTTGATAACAAATTTTCTATAAAAAAATTTTTGATTAAAAAAATTTTCTATCAAAAATTTTAGGTAAAAAAAAATTCTATAAAAATAAAAAATTTTCTTTAGAAAAATTAAAAAAATTTTCTTTAGAAAAAGTAAAAAACTTTCTACAGAAAATTTTTTGATCAAAATTTTTCTATAAAAAATTTTTGGATAAAAAAATTTTATAGAAAAATTTTGTATAAAAAAATTTTCTGTAAAAAAATAAGTGATAGAAAAATTTTCTATCAAAAATTTTAGGTAAAAAAAAAATTCTATAAAAATAAAAAATTTTCTTTAGAAAAATTAAAAAAGTTTTCTTTAGAAAAAGTAAAAAACTTTCTACAGAAAATTTTTTGATCAAAATTTTTCTATAAAAAAATTTTGGATAAAAAAATTTTATAGAAAAATTTTGGATAAAAAAATTTTCTATAAAAAAATAAGTGATAGAAAAATTTTGCATTGTAAAATTTTTTATTGAAATAAAATCGTCCAAAATAATAAATTATAAGAAATAAGTGAAATAGATCGAGATGAAATGCAAATAATATTTCTTTTTGAATAAAATTTACATATCGACAATTTTGTTATTTTTTGATAAAAAAATTTTCTACAGAAAAATTTTTGATAAAAAATTAAAATTGTCATAGATTTTAAATGCCATTTTTATAATCTTATTGGTCATTAGCCTCTAAATAGGCAGCAGTTTTGCCGATTGCGTTTTTATTGAATACTCTTGAGTATGAGGAAGAAATCAATGAAATATTAGAAATAGTCGAATCATATATGTGGGGTTTATATAACTAAAGCGGCTGACGATTGTGTAAAATTTCATATGTTTTGTTATTGTAACAAAAAGAAAACATGTTTTAGCCGTATAAACCCCACAATAATTTACTTTTAAACAGAAATAGAAAACGAAAAATGAACCACCCTTATTCGTATGTACAAATTTAAATACGTCGCGTCGTTCCTACTGCTAGTACCTACTTAAACAATTAATAAACTTTTTAAAAATTAAAAGCAAAGTGCTTCAATGTTAAAACTTCCTTAATATTTTTATACTTAATATAAGTGACATATTTTTATTTCCTTATTACAACTTACAACAAACTAAAGATAACTCCTAATAGCTTTATAACTTATATTTTCTACCCTTTATTTTAAAACTTATGTATTTCTTCAAAAAACGATTGTCAAGCGAAAAATCATGAAAACTACCATAACTTGCCTAGACTAAATACAGATTTTCTAGTAAATTTTGTGATATTTATTTCTATCTTTAAAAGTAAGTTTAAAGTATGACACTATAGTAATCTCTGTGATATGGATATGTTACCCTCATATACACTAATGTTAACTGTCATAATTTGTTTCATATCTCTTTTGAAGTCTCCGGGTAGCACTTAAAAGCTAGATGTGGTATTAAGCAGAATATTAAGCACTTAAAAAATATTTACTGTATAAGCATTTTATACTCGTATGTACTAACTATTGCAAAAGCTGACAGAGAAAACTGTAAAAATGTATTGAACTCATAAAAATGTTTATGTAAATTTTTCAGCTAAATTGTTTAAGGCTTCTATATAAATTTCTACCAAAAAGTTTTGACAGCTCCCTCGAGTAATTTGGCATATGTGTCTGTTATCTGTGGTTAAAACTATTTTTTGTTGCTTTTTTCACAGATGTAAGTGGATTTTTTTTTATATCAATACTTTTGTATTTTTTATACACAAATTTTATCTAAGACATTTTTTTTATGCTTATTTTTTTCATACGAAATATTTTCAAGTATTTTTAAAAATGAAATAGATTTTGTATAGAAAAATTTCTGATCAATAATTTTTTCAGAGAAAAATTTTAAGAAAACTTTTGTTTCATAGAAAATGCTGATATATTTAATTATATAATGATATAATTGTTGACAGAAAGTTTTAATTTAAAGTGTTGTATCAAATTTATTGTATATGGTAACGGTTTTCAATATATGAAGTTGCTAGGTCGAAGAGTCTCTGGCTGCCAGTCGTAGGAAGGTGAGTTTAAGCCTCGATGTGGAGGAAAATAAAAAATTGTAGACGATTGCATACTTTGCAAACTACTACAAAAGTTAGACACCATTTAGTGATGTTTAAGATTAACGAAATAAATTTAAGTCTGCGCGTAACCTAAGGTCCATTTATATTACTTTTCAGAAAAATTACAGAAATTACTTATTTGAAGTTATTTGAAAAATGATTTAAATTTAAGCATTTAACCTATACTGAATATGTTGAATCACTGGAATTAAATGTTTATAATACTAGACGCTCAAAAAGCCTGGATATATATGACCAGTTTGCAAAAAATGTCATAAAATGAAAAAATTAAACTTTTTGTTCTAAAAGCGCCACAACTCGTTTGAAATGCAAGTGAATAATATCCTCGTCTTCGTATTACCATTCCTACTTCTGCACAAATTTTATGTGAAATCACATATAATTATTTGTAGTAAAACCATATTAATAAATTTCGGTAATTCTACTTCGAAACTATATAGATATTTTTTTTTGTATGGAAGGTGCCACGCCTACTATTTCTAAAGCCTCCATTTTTCGCGTATTTATACAACTTAAATGTTAATATACCCACAGCAAATTTGATTATCCTAGTTAAAATAGTGGGTCAGATATACCATGAAATATATTTTTTATATGGGCGGGGCTACTCCCACTTTATATATCAGAAAAGTTCATATCCAGCATTAAGCGCAGGAGATACAATAAAATACGTTGAAAATTTGAGAGAAATCGATGAAATATATTTTTTTATATGGGCGGGGCTACTCCCACTTTAAATATCAGAAAAGTTTATAGCCATCATAAAGCGCCAGAGATGCAATAAAACACGGTGAAAATTTTATTAATTAAATATTCAAACAGACAGACATACAGACAGACAGACAGACATACAGACAGACAGACAAACAGACAGGCAGACAGGCAGACAGGCAGACAGACAGACAGACAGACAAGCAAACAGACAGACAGACAGACCGACAGGCAGACAGACAGACAGACAGACAGACAGACAGACAGACAGACAGACAGACAGACAGACAGACAGACAGACAGACAGACAGACAGACAGACAGACAGACAGACAGACAGACAGACATACATACAGACAGACAGACAGACAGACAGACAGACAGACAGACAGACAGACAGACAGACAGACAGACAGACAAGCAAACAGACAGACAGACAGACAGACAGACAGACAGACAGACAGACAGACAGACAGACAGACAGACAGACATATAGACAGACATATAGACAGACATATAGACAGACATATAGACAGACAGAGAGACAGACAGACAGACAGACAGACAGACAGACAGACAGACAGACAGACAGACAGACAGACAGACAGAAAGAAAGACAGACAGACAGACAGACAGACAGACAGACAGACACACAGACAGACAGGCAGACATATACACATATAGACATACAGACAGACAAACATCGCTATATCGTCTCAGAATTTATAAGGTTTTAGAATTTACATCAATTTTGGTTTTTAAGCTGGTGTTAAGAAAGTTACGGAATAACAATCTTAATATACCCCCATTTTTTGATGGTTGGTATAAAAAGAGTTCTTACATTATGGAGTACAAATATCCAATCGTTATCTTATTTCCTTTAAGTAAGTAAAGCATTAATTTACATCTTTATCTATTTAAGTAAGTAAATAATAACTTCCATAAAAAATCTATAATCATAGCAAAATCTTCTTGGTTTCTTTTCTCCTTAACTTACAGCCATCTTAGTGACTTTACAATATTTTTACTGAATAATCTAACTAACTTTATCATCGTTAGAGTATACTTTAATGGCAATTCATTGACTTGAAAATTTTCTTTATATACTCAATTTTCTTCATACCCTCCACTTGACATGCCAGAAAACAATTTAACCTCTACTAAGTGAAATGACGAAAGTAAAACTATTTGCTAACGTCATATTCTACATAATCATTGTGAGTTCTTACAAGTTTTACATGAATAAGAAAGTGAATGTTTTTCATGTGTTCAGTGGTTTTTGGTGTTAGACAAACACTAGTTTTGTACTCATTAATTCTTTACATGTGAATGTGGTTGCATATTTACATATGTAAATGTTAAGAGGCGACTTGTAGTTAATATAGTTGTGTAGTATGTGTATATTTGTGTGTGTTTGAAGCATTTGTTTGAAGTAAAATTACATGCATAAATGTTTAAGGCAAACCGGAAAGGATGAAATAATAGCAATTTTTTTTTGATATAAGAGAAATTTAAAAGTAGTACTGAATTTGAAAAAAAAAAACTCTTTTACTAGTAGCCTTATATCATATAAAATTATATTTTTACCATATAAAGTCTGTCTATCTCCCACTCATAATCCAATAAAATTACCTTATTTTTTCAAACTCAACTGCTGCTGTCTGCTCCTGAAGCTTCCGAAGTGCCTCTTTATTGAATTAAATATGTATCTAAGTATTTTCTATTTACAACAAGTCTTGTATCAATGTACAAATTCATCTCAAAGCCATTATAATTAAATTTCATTATGCGTAAAGTTTTTATATTTATTAACGATATTAAGATTTTGTTTAGAAATCACTTACGACTGCAATAAAGAAAATTATAGCATAATATTTTTGTAGTTAAAATGTACCATAAAAAATTGTTCACCCATCATGATATTTTCACTTGATGTCTTATTCAATGAAAAATGAGTAAACAAAACTAGAACAACGATATGATGCCCTACACTAATAAGGTCAAACTTAGATACTTAGTTAAAAAACCAACACCTTTCAAATAAAGTTCATCTAACCATGTCTTGTTTTAATGGTTTTTTTTCTTTAGAAACAATTTTTTTATCTAGATAATGATGTTTCACTAAAACTGTTATATCTCACAAACAAATAGTCCTAGAGAATAAGCCAATATTTTTGACCGTTGAATACCACAAGAGCAATATATCTTTCCTACATTTGGTTGTGTAAGGTATACATAAATTTTATAAACTTATAATGAAAGATAAGAAATAATTTAATATTTATGTTTCAATTTCCATGTATTTTAATAGATTATAAAAAATTTAACAATCTATTCGTCAAAATAGACAGGTATGAATTTTTAATTGCTACTAGAAAGCATTGTGGGAGGAAAATTTGTATTTTAAAAAGATATTATTAAGGTGGTTAGAACAATTTTTATTACCTTCAACAATATACAGGTCATATTTAGCCATAGAAAACAACATTTGGAAAAGGTCTTGTTTTAAGAACAAGATTTTTATATTTGCAAAAAAAAAATATGCGTGTAATAGTTTAAAATTTAGTAATGTTTTGCTAAAGTTTATTTTGGACTCCCTTAATGTTAATTCTTACTTCTCAGCATGAAATCAATTTTTTCTCACTTATCAATTACTAAAAAAAAATAAATTTTAATAAACTTTCTAAGAAAATAATTGCACAAAAATGGTTTTTCTTTCTTCGTTTTTTAATTTTTTTGCACTGACGTGTACAGAAAATTTTTGGGGCACGTTCAAAGGGTTTTAAAAAAAACTTTAAATCAAAAACTGTTTATGAAATATCTAATAAATAATAAATTTTTGAAAATTATTTTAGTAATAAAAAAATGTTTAAAATTTTCCTAAAAATACTACATTTTTTAAAAACTTCCTCTCAATAATCAATTTTTTAAAATTTCCTATTAGTAACAAATTTTGGAAAATTTCCTGCAAACAAAAAAATTTTGAAAAATTTCCTATAGATAATAATTTTTTTGGAAAATGTTCTATCCTAAAAAAATGAGATATTTTTGAAAAAACTTATATAAAAACAAAAAATTTGTAAAAAATTTTAAATAAAAACAAGAAATTTTTTAAAAATTTCCTATAAAAATAAAAAATTTATGAAAAATTTTCTATAAAAATAAGATATTTTAGAAAAGTTTTCTTGTAAAATAAGAAATTTCTATAAAAAAAATTCCGATAAAAAAAACTTGAAAAATTTTCTATAAAAATAATAAATTTTTGAAAATTTTTCCATAGAAATAAGAAATTTTTGAAAAATTTCCTATACAAATAAGAAATTTTTGATAAATTTTCTATCAAAATAAAATATTGTTGGAAAATTTTCTATAAAAATAACAAATTTTTCAAAAGTTTCCTATAAAAATTAGATTTTTTTAAATTCCTATAAAAATTGAACTATTGAAACATTTCCTATAAAAATTAGAAATTTTTGAAAAATTTCCTACGAAAATAAGAAATTTTTTAAAAATTTTCTGTAAAAATAAGAAATTTTTTAAAAATTTTCTGTAAAATTAAGATATTCTTGAAAAATTTTCTATACAAATAAGAAATTTTCTAAAAATTTTTTATAAAACTAAGATATTTTTGTATAATTTCGTATAAAAATAACAAATTTTTCAAAAGTTTCCTATAAAAATTAGATTTTTTAATTTCCTATAAAAAATGAACATTTCCTATAAAAATAAGAAATTTTTGAAAAATTTCCTACAAAAATAAAAAATGTTTATAAAATTTCCTGTAAAAATAAAATATTTTTGAAAAATTTTTTATAAAAATAAGAAAAATTTCCTATAAAAATAGTAAATTTTTGAAAAATTTCCTATAAAAATAGTAAATTTTTGAAAAAATTCCTATAAAAATAGTATATTTTTGAAAAAGTTCCTATGAAAATACAAAATTTTTGAAAGGTTTTCTATAATAATAGTAAATTTTTTAAAAATTTCTTATAAAAATAACAAATTTTAGAAAAATTTCTTATAAAAATAACAAATTTTAGAAAAATTTCCTATAAAATTTTTGAAAAATTTCCTATAAAAATAGTAAATTTTTGAAAAATTTCCTATAAAAATAGTGAAAAATTTCCTTTAAAAATAGTAAATTTTTTAAAAATTTCCTATAAAAATAGTAAATTTTTTAAAAATTTCCTATAAAAATAATAAATTTTTAAAAAATTTCCTATAAAAAAGGTAAATTTTTCTGAAAAATTTCTTATAAAAATAGTAAATTTTTGAAAAATTTCCTATAAAAATAGTAAATTTTTGAAAAATTTCCTATTAAAATAGTAAATTTTTGAAAAATTTGCTATAAAAATAGTAAATTTTTGAAAAATTTGCTATAAAAATAGTATATTTTTGAAAAAGTTCCTATGAAAATACAAAATTTTTGAAAGGTTTTCTATAATAATAGTAAATTTTTTAAAAATTTCCTATAAAAATAGTGAATTTTAGAAAAATTTCCTATAAAATTTTTGAAAAATTTCCTATAAAAATAGTAAATTTTTGAAAAATTTCCTATAAAAATAGTAAATTTTTGAAAAATTTCCTATAAAAATAGAAAATTTTTGAAAAATTTCCTATAAAAATAGTAAATTTTTGAAAAATTTCTTATAAAAATAGTAAATTTAAAAAAAATTTCCAATAAAATAGTAAATTTAGAAAATTTGTTTATAAAAATAGTAAATTTTTGAAAAATTTCCTATAAAAATAGTAAATTTTTGAAAATATTCATATGAAAATAGTAATTTTTTGAAAATATTCATATAAAAATAGAAAATTTTTGAAAAATTGCCTATAAAAATAGTAAATTTAAAAAAAATTTCCAATAAAGATAGTAAATTTTGAAGAATTTCCTATAAAAATAGTAAATTTTTAAAAAACTTCCTATAAAAATAGTAAATTTTTGAAAAATTTTTGAAAAATTTCCTATAAATTAGTAAATTTTTGAAAAATTTTTGAAAAATTTCCTATAAATTAGTAAATTTTTGAGAAATATATATAAAAATAGGAAATTTTTTAAAAATTTCCTATAAAAATAGTAAATTTTAGAAAAATTTCCTTTAAAATTTTTGAAAAATTTCCTATAAAAATAGTAAGTTTTTGAAAATTTTCCTAAAAAAATAGTAAATTTTTGAAAAATTTCCCATAAAAATAGTAAATTTTGAAAAATTTAATAGTAAATTTTTGAAAAATTTTCTACAAAAATTGTAAATTTTTGAAAAATATCCTATAAAAATAGAAAATTTTTGAAAAATTTCCTATAAAAATAGTAAATTTTTGAAAATTTGTTTATAGAAATAGTAAATTAAAAAAAAAATTCCAATAAAAATAGTAAATTTTGAGGAATTTCCTATAGAAATAGTAAATTTTTGAAAAACTTCCTATAAAAATAGTAAATTTTTTAAAAATTTTTGAAAAATTTCCTATAAATTAGTAAATTTTTGAAAAATTTGCTATAAAATAGTAAATTTTTGAAAAATTTGCTATAAAAATTGTAAATTTTTGAAAAATTTCCTATAAAGATAGCAAATTTTTGATAAGTTTCTTATACTAATAGAAAAATTTCTTAAAAGATTATAAATTTTTGAAAAATTTCCTATAAAAATTGTAAATTTCTATAAATAGAAAATTTTTTAAAAAATTGCTATAAATAGTAAATTTTCAAAAATAGTCAATTTCTAATAAAATTTTCTGGAAAAAGTCAATTTTCGACGAATTTCAATAGTATTAAAAAACAAATTTGTATCATGCATCTATTTTTTTTTCTAAATTCATTTTCTATTGATTACTATGAGTTTTTTTTAGCAATTTGCATATAGATTAAAAAGAATTTAATTATTTTTTTTTTTTTATTAAAAAATAAATCAAGAAAACATTCTATATATTCAAAAAAACCTTCATTTTGTATACTCTTATATTTTCTACAATATAAATATACTTTTTTTTAAATTTCCACAAAAACCCCAATAGCAAAATGTAGCTCTTGCATAACATACACGAAGTACATACTGTGTGGTCATTTTTAATTTTATAACATTAATCTAAAATGGATTCAAACTCCTTTTAAAAGCCAAATGTCGATATGGAAATGTTTGAGAAAAAAGCTTAAAGAAATTGTAATGAAATGAAAAATTATAGTTAGGAAAATATGTATGTGAATTGAAATATTAAGTATAGTCGATTTTTTGAACAGAATTTTTTTTTTACATTTGAGGTCTTCCTCATTGTTGTTTAGAATTTTGCAGTCCAACTGTTAATATTAAAATAATATGACTCCTAAATTTATTTTAATGCCGTATAAATTTAAGTAAAGGAAAGTAGATTTTGTTTTATAGTAATTCGTAAAATTTTCATCTAAATAGATCGACCCGCCCTATTAGACATATGCACATGGAAAAGTAATATGAAAATGAGCTATTTTTACAGATTTTCTAAAATATATGTAAATTCATTTATAAAAACCTATTTATTTATTTTATTAAAAGCTTTTAAGGGCTTAATTTATATTTACTACAGTACATTTAAATTTGATGAAAATGTTATTAAGAAATTTGATTAAAAATTACTTAACTACAAGAACATCAATCGTGGTCTATGTAAAATTTTTAAAATATGCTTATATATATACAATTAATCCTGTTTCTTTCCAAGACTTTAATTTTTAGTATAAATATATATATATATATATAATTCCCCGACAACATTCCAATTGGAACAAGGGGTACTTCTCTCAGACAATGAGCTGCATCCGATTCTATTTTTAAACTCATTGAATGAGTTTTTTAGTATAAATAGATGTTGTAAAAGAATATTAAGGAATTCATTATTTCTTAAATGTTTTAGTTTTTTTCGATTAATTTTCGTTAATAGTTAAACATTATATCTGTATTATATTGGACATAATGTAAACATGTGTTTTTATGTAAAGACTACCTTCAACTTTGAAAAAATTTAAATAATTCAAACTTTAGTTCATACCCATGTAATCGTTTGTCATTTAGTTTCCTTATCCCAGCAGGAACCTGTTGTTTTATTCTATTCTTTAATTCGCTTTAGTTTGCTTTGACCATAAACACGCAAGTACTAACATTGTTATACATTCTTGTAAGCATTTGCTACTAAATAAATATGTTTATAGTATGTAGTACTTTATTTGAATAAAGTCTTTAATAATATGATTTTTTAATAAAATTGTTTCTAAAATTCTAAAAAAAATTATTAGGCGTTCTCTTGAAATAAGTCGGTATTTGAAAAAGTTTATTAAATATACAATAACTAATTTGCATGAAAAAAAAAATTATTGTAATTTTAATAGCGTGTATACTTTATGCTAATCTGCAATATTCGCATTTCCTATAATCAATCAAAAAGTCACAAGCACAAAAATAATATATTATTTAATTACTTGAGTACTTTGTATTTTCTGTTATATGAGAAGGGGTTATAAAATAGTATATATGTAAACCAATTCTTCGTTTCCATTATTAATAGCTTTTGAGTAATCTTAAAATACATAAAATTGTAAATATTAAATTTTGTTGAAAAATCTCAAAATTAAAAATTGGCAAAATTTCGTTAACTGGGATTCAAATTAAAAAGAAGAGGTCCATTCAAAATCAAACCCAATTCCAAAAATATAATTAATTTTTAACGAAAATTAGTAAAATTTCCTAAAAAAAATAAGATATCAATATTTCGTTTAACAAACCTCAAATTGAGAAAAAGAACTTTATTTGAAATCACACCCAATTCTGAGAAAAAAAATTAGTTTTTGTAAAAAATCTAAGAAAATATAAAATTGTCGACATGAATAAAACACAAACTATTAAGGAAATTATTGTAATTTTATTTTATTATGATATATTGGTATTACTCAATTATGTATTTAACAAAATATCAGCCAAAAGGGCGCCACGACCACGGCGGCACACCTCCATCCGATGGTCCAAATTTTTGATGACCGTGAGGCATAATGAGGTTCTATGCCGTTAATGTGCCGAATTATCTCATCCTTTAGCTCTTGAATTGTTGCTGGCTTATCGACGTACACCTTTTCTTTCAAATAACCCCAAAGAAAAAAAGTCCAACGGTGTCAAACCACATGATCTTGGCGGCCAATTGACATCGCCATTACATGAGATAACACGGCCATTGAATTTGTTGCGCAAAAGAGCCACTGTTTCGTTAGCTGTGTGGCAAGTGGCACCGTCCTGCTGAAACCACATATCGTCCACATCCATATCTTTTAATTCGGGCCATAAAAAGTCCGTTATCATATCACTATAGCGAACACCATTCACAGTAACTGCCTGACCGGCCTCATTTCGGAAAAATACGGTCCGATGATGCCGCCAGCCCATTAACCGCACCAAACAGTCACTCTTTGTGGGTGCATTAGTTTTCCGACAATCACTCTTGGATTCTTATTCGCCCAAATGCGGCAATTCTGTTTATTGACGAATCCACTGAGGTAAAAATGTGCCTCATCACTGAAGATGATTTTCTTCGAAAATTGATCATCACTTTAGTTCTTGAGCTTATAAGCGTGCACGACGACGAGTTGAGGTGGACGGCTCTTCAGCCACACTATCGCGAACAGCAGCAATATTTTCTGCAGTACGAGCTGTACGAGCATGCACTGGTGTTCTCACATCTTCTGCAGACCCGGTTTGCTCGAATTTTTCTTCGATTTTTGCGATTGTACGCACATTTGGACGATCAAATTGACCAAAAAAAAAAAAATCACGAAGTGCACGATATGCATTTTGATTTGAACGCCCATTTTCATAATAAGTCTGGATAACTTTAACACGTTGTTGGATTGTGTATCTCACCATGGTTCAAATTGAGTAAGTCTGAAATAGAGAAATGTCAAATAAAATTCGGAAAAAAACTTGGTGTTTAGGTGTGGTTCACATTCAACATCGGCCCTTACAATTTAACCACCCTTTATAATCACACCTAACTCTGAGCAAATAATATTTTTGATAAAAAATTTAATAAAAATATAAAACCGTAGTAAAATTGTTTATATGAAGAATTTTGTGAAACACTTGAGTTTGTTGTGAAAAATCTTTAACATATAAAATAGTTTGTTATCGAGAAAAGGCAATTTATTTAAAATCACAAAAAAAAACTTAAAACATAAAATTATATTAAAACGTCAATATCTCGTTAACTGGGCTTCAGATTCGTATAATAAGCTTCATTTTTAATCAAGTCAATTTTAAGAAAATTATGGTATTTAGTAAAACACTTCCAGTCAACATTAAACAATCCCATTGGATTAGAAACACTGACGGAAGTGCAAAATGAAACCAACAATGACTGTTTATTAAATGGAATCTCAGACAGCCCACCAACAATACAAGAAGTGAAGAACGCAAGCACAACAAGGCCCCAGGCAACGACAATATCTCAGCGGAGATGCTTTTACGTGCGAAGTCACGGCACCCATTTGTGCATAAAATATGGGAAGAAGAAGCTCTACCAACCTCTTGGAATGAAGGTATAGTAGTCAAAATACCAAAAAACGGTGACTACAAAGACTGAAATAACTACAGGGGAATAATACTTCTTCCAATACCGAGCAAAATACTAAGTCGAGTAATTTTGAATAGAATGTCTGAAGCAGTTTCTGAAACACTACGCGAAAATCAGTTTGGGTTCCGAGAGAACAGATCTTGTGTTGATCTAATCAACACAGTAAGAATAGTACTGGAGCAATGTAATGAATTCCGCAACCCCATTTACCAAGCATTTATCGACTTTATGAAGGCCTTCGACAGTGTCAACAGGAGCTATCTATGGAGTATTTTAGAAAACCGTAACATGCCAACGAAAATTTTGAACTTAATTTGGTTAATGTACTTTGACTTTAAAAGCCATGTTCTACATAAAGGTAAATTGTCTAATTCGTTCGAAGTTACTACTGTAGTAAGACAAGGATGTATCTTATCAGCCATACTTTTTATCCTTGTCATTAACAATATAAAGCGCACGGCACTTAATGGTAGACATGGTATCCAATGGACACCCTTTAAACAACTCGAGGACTTGGAATATGACGATGACGTATGTCTTCTTAGCCAAAGCCCAGGTCACCTTCAAGAAAACACTAGCGCTATTACTGTTAAATCTCGAGCAGCTGGGTTGGAAATCAATACTTCCAAGACAAAGATTATGCCTGGAGGCTATGGCGCAAGACCGTCGCAATACATCAATGCAGATAACGTGTAGTATGTAGGTACCTTTAATTATCTTGGTAGTTTGGTATCTGCAAAAGATGGCGCCGACGAGGATATCGAATAGCGTATTAATAAGTCAAAATCTGCGTTTGGCATTCTTCGAGATATTTGGCAATCTCGGCAAATATCAACAACAACTAACTAATATATAACTCTAATGTCAAGTCGATCTTGTATTACGACTACGAAACTTGGAAACGCACAAATGCCATCGATAAGTGCCTATAGACATTTGCAAACAAATGCTTGCGGCAAATCCTTAATATAAAGTGGCCAAATCGCATAAGAAATGAAGATCTAGTAAACGCTACAACCCAAATCCCTTCTTCTATAGAGGTATATCAACGGAAATGGCGATGGATAGGCCACACACTTCGAAGGCCAAATAACAACATTGCTCGCTGGAATCCTTAAGAAAGCGGCCGTCATGTTGGTACACCTGCTAGTATGTGGAGAAAGTCAATTGATGCTGAGCTACAAGCAGCAAACTATTCATGGAATAATGTATGCCTAACATCTCGCAATAGAGTTCGATATAAAAGGATGCTTCACTGGGAGGATAACAAAAGAAGAAGTAAAACATCTTAAAAAATTATTATCGTTCATATTTCGTTAACTAAGCCTCAATTCAAGCAATTATATTCATTTTAAATTATTAGAAGAAAATTACGTTTGGGCGAAAAATCTTACAAAATACAAAATTATTGATATTTCTTCAACTATTCATTAAAAAGAGAGAAGCAGCTTTATTTGGAATCACAATAATTTTTCATATAAAATTTAAGTTTTGTGAAAAACCTTGAAAAAATATGAAATCGTGTATATTCTTAACTAGTCTTTTAATCGAGAAAACTGAATTTTTAGTGAAAAATGTCGAACAATATACAATTTTCGATATATTGTTAGGTAAATTTCAATAATTTGGAATCCGATGTAATTCCTAAGAAAGATGTATCTTTTTGTGAAAAAACGTTAAAAATTTTAAATCATTGATATTTCGTTATCTGGGTTTCAAATCGAGATAGTAACTTCATCTGAAATCATATCAAATTACGATTTTGATGAGAAATCCAAAAAAATATGTAATTCTCATCTTTTCGGTAACTAGACCTCAGTTAGAAAATATTAGCTTCATTTGTAATCTATCACTATTCCGAGCAAAAATCAATTTTTGGCTCAATTCAAGAAAAACAAAAGTAGGAAAGTGCTATAGTCGGTCAAGTCCGACCATATGATATCCTTCACCGATGAGGTTGTTGCATAAAGACATACGTATATTTGTAAAAATTTCTCATGTTACAAACATTTTTTCAAGAAGTATACATATATGGAAGCTATTTCCGTCATTGAGCCTTATAAATATAGACCGATTTTCACTCATTTTTGCAATTTGGCTGCAGTTTATATAAAAATTGTGTGTGAAGATGATGAAAATTAGTGACTTACATGGAAGATATGGTCAATATGAGCCTATTTTAAAGAAATTTTGTAAAGGTTTTTATTTACATAAGATCTATATGTTCTAAATTTGATAGAAATGATAGATAGAAACATTTATTCCATGGCAATGGTCCCACTACAAAAAAAAAAATTCATAAAATTCTTTACAACTTCAACCTGTACTTTGAGAAAAAAGCTTCTAGGGGTCCAACCATCCACCCGTCAAGACGCGCGGATAGAATGACATCTATAAATTGACTCGGAGTGTGATTCTATGTTCATTGTCTCAGACCATTATTTCTATGCCCCACATAAATCAGCGCAAACTGACAATACCTTTTATTTTTATTGTGAGGGGTAAAATATATAGTTTTACCAATATTTTGTTTGGAACTAGCAAAAATTTGATTTTGGGTGAAAAATCTTAAAACCTATAAAATGTTTAATATTCTGTTCAATGGACTTTAATTTTAAAAAATAAATTCATTTGAAAAAATACCTAACTCTGTATAACAAATTTTAATTTTTATGGAAAATCTTTAAAGAGATAAATTCGAAAAATGCCTAATATGAAACTGAGAAATTTAGTTTTCATTAAAAATCTGCAAAATTAGTTTCAAACCGGGAAATTTTTTAGAAAGAAATCCATACAAATGAACAAATTTTGTATATTTCCTTAAACAGAGTTTAAAGCAAAAAACTGTAGTATTTTCCGTACAAATTTCCTACTATAAAGCTTTGTTAGTTTATTATTCGTTTATGAATTAGGAGGGAAAATTTTTCAGTACAGAAATAGAATTCAGGAATATAATAAATTAAGTTAAAAATTTTTTAAAGAACTTTTGCTTTCCTCTACTTTGCGAATTTTAAGTCGTGGTTCAAAGTGTGTATCATAAATTCTATTACCAACTTTGTCACCAAAAGTATTTATTTCAAGTCATATAAAAAAGAAAAAAAACCTTATTTTATTTCCACAATTTCCTCATTATTTTAATTTGAACACATTCTATTTATATTCCAATAAAAATGATTATGATCTTGTGGCCATAAAATGGTTTCAAATACTCCATTTAGTTTTATAATCGCATTTGCGTGTTTCTACTTTGCCTTTCAATTGAAATGACAACAAATTCCATTGCTTAAGTAGATG
This sequence comes from Stomorhina lunata, assembly GCA_933228675.1. Classification (NCBI taxonomy): domain Eukaryota; kingdom Metazoa; phylum Arthropoda; class Insecta; order Diptera; family Rhiniidae; genus Stomorhina; species Stomorhina lunata. The sequence continues at coordinate 103,579,424 of OW121743.1, read as the reverse complement.
TAAAATATAAAAAAAGACAGTTCTTCAAAACTGACATGAACTTGTATTTTATAAAAATTCCCTTTGGAAGTTAGTTTTAATAAGAGCATTTTGCAGGCAATTTCTTTTAATTAAAATATCAAATTTTATATATTTGGCAAAATTGTCGTTTTGTTAAAATGTAATTTCATAGGATTTTTTATTCATGAAAGTACAGAACGTATGAGTGATATATGAAGAATTAAGAAAAAATATATTCATCATACGCCCCTTAAAACTACTAAAATTCATAATAGCTTTTACTTGTATTTACATATTTTTTCTATCTAATTTTCTGTTCAAATGCAATACAATTTTTTGTTTTCAGGCTTGTTCCAAATTTTTTACGATTAGTTCCTAAAAAAAATTAAAAATTGCTATTCAAAGCTTTTTTAATATTCATACATAATTTTTTAATGGCAAGAGGTTTATAACATTTGAATTTTTTTCCGTTTTAATTTCTAGTTACACAATTTAATTAACCTTTTTATTGAAAAAGCATCAGATATTATAAAACGTTTTTAGGTAATACATTTTAGAAATGGTAAAATTGGTCTTGTTCATGTCAGTCATGTAATAGGCAACTTTATCCATAATGAAATATAGAATAATAACTATTGGTCTATATTACTCTGAATAAAAAGTTGCCATTAATTTTAAACACGAGTGGTATAAATCGATAATTAAAGAAATTTTTAATTTGAAATAGATGGTCTGGACACAATCGACATATTAGAAAGGACTTATAACACTTTCAAAACAAAAATTTTAAAATAATTGTATTAAAAAATGTATGGGACTTAAAGTGTTTTCAAAACAAATAAAATTAAAATTTTTGGTTTTGTATGAAAAAATGTTTACTTTTGAATTGAAAAATGTATGGGACTTAATGGACTTTCCAAACAAATAAAACGAAAAATTTTGTTTAAAAAAATTTTGCCAAATACTTTTCATAGCAAAATTCCTATAAAAAGTAAATTTTTGAAAAATTTCCTATAAAATGTAAATTTTTGAAAAGTTTCCTTACAAAAGTAAATTTTTAAAAATTTTCCTATAAAAAGTAAATTTTTGAAAAATTTCCTATAAAAAGTAAATTTTTGAAAAATTTCCTATAAAAAATAAATTCTTGAAAATTCTCCTATAAAAAATAAATTTTTGAAAAATTTCCTATAAAAAGTAAATTTTTGAAAAGTTTCCTTACAAAAGTAAATTTTTAAAAAATTTCCTATAAAAACTAAATTTTTGGAAAGTTTCCTATATAAAGTAAATTTTTGAAAAATTTGCTATAAAAAGTAAATTTTTGAAAAGTTTGCTTTCAAAAGTAAATTTTCAAAAAAATTTCTATAAAAAGTAAATTTTTGAAAAATTTCCTATAAAAAGTAAATTTTTGAAAAATTTCCTACAAAAAGTAAATTTTTGAAAACTTTCCTACAAAAAGTAAATTTTTGAAAAATTTCCTATAAAAAGAAAATTTTTGAAAAATTTCCTATAAAAAGTAAATTCTTGAAAATTTTTCTATAAAAGTAAATTTTTAAAAATTTCCTATAAAAAGAAAATTTTTGAAAAATTTCCTATAAAAAGTAAATTCTTGAAAATTTTCCTATAAAAAGTAAATTTTTGAAAAATTTCCTACAAAAAGTAAATTTTTGAAAACTTTCCTACAAAAAGTAAATTTTTGAAAAATTTCCTATAAAAAGAAAATTTTTGAAAAATTTCCTATAAAAAGTAAATTCTTGAAAAATTTTCTATAAAAGTAAATTTTTAAAAATTTCCTATAAAAAGAAAATTTTTGAAAAATTTCCTATAAAAAGTAAATTCTTGAAAATTTTCCTATAAAAGTAAATTTTTGAAAAATTTCCTATAAAAAGTAAATTTTTGAAAAATTTCCTATAAAAAGTAAATTTTTGAAAAATTTCCTATAAAAAGTAAATTTTTGAAAAATTTCCTATAAAAAGTAAATTTTTGAAAAAATTCCTATAAAAACTAAATTTTTGAAAAATTTCCTATAAAAAGTAAATTTTTGAAAAATTTCATATAAAGGCAAATTTTTGAAAAATTTCCTATAAAAAGTAAATTTTTAAAAATATTCCAATAAAAAGTAAATTTTTGAAAAATCTCCTATAAAAAGTAAATTTTTAAAAAATTTCCTGTAAAAAAGTAAATTTTTGAAAAATTTCCTATAAAAAGTAAATTTTTGAAAAATTTCCTATAAAAAATAAATTTTTGAAAAATTTCCCATAAAAAGTAAATTTTTTAAAAATTGCCCATAAAAAGTAATTTTTTAAAAAATTTCCTATAAAAAGTAAATTTTTGAAAAATTTCCTTAAAAAGTAAATTTTTGAAAAAATTCCTATAAAAAGTAAATTTTTAAAAAGTTTCCTATAAATAGTAAATTTTTAAAAAATTTCTTATAAAAAGTAAATTTTTGAAAAATTTCCCATAAAAAGTAAATTTTTGAAAAATTTCCCATAAAAAGTAAATTTTTGAAAAATTTCCCATAAAAAGTAAATTTTTGAAAAATTTCCTATAAAAACTAAATTTTTGAAAAATCTCCTATAAAAAGTAAATTTTTGAAAAATTTCCTATAAAAAGTATGTTTTTGAAAAATTTCCTATAAAAAGTAAATTTTTAAAAAATTTCCTATAAAAAGTAATTTTTTGAAAAATTTCCTATAAAAAGTAAATTTTTGAAAAATTTCCCATAAAAAGTAAATTTTTGAAAAATTTCCCATAAAAAGTAAATTTTTGAAAAATTTCCTATCAAAAGTAAATTTTTGAAAAACTTCCTAGAAAAAGTAAATTTTTGAAAAATTTCCTATAAAAATAAATATTTAAAAATTTTCCTATAAAAAGTAAATTTTTGAAAAGTATCCTATAAAAAGTGAATTTTTAAAAAATTTCCTATAAAAAGTAAATTTTTGAAAAGTTTTCTTATAAAAATAAATTTTTTAAAAATTTCCTATAAAAGGTAAATTTTTAAAAAATTTTTAATTTAAAAATTAAAAATCGTTCCGCCAAATGTTCAGTATTTTTTTTTTTTTTCAATTGTAGGAAATTGCAAATATTTTTAAATATCAATAAGAACAATCTTCTCGAAATAAAATTCTATAAACTATTTCGACATAGATAAAAAATTATTGCTATTTTTTGAGCGTTTTCAACAAACTATACCTTCATAGGCCACTTTTTGTTCAAATAAAATTTTGAAATTAAAGTTTCCGTTATTTATATAAGACTCACCACATTTACGGTTAACATAACAATTCTTAGCAAAGGTGAAAGCTTATAATACTGCTAAAATGTTACTTAACATAATGTCTTATGCTAAATAACATTCAAAGTTTTGCATATATTCAATATGTTATATATTGAATGTTCTCACCTCTTCAGACTGTAAAACTAATATAACAAAAGCTTTAAAGCTTAAAACCGCTACTAATTTTGTTTTTGTTTAAAAACTAAACAAGGAAAGGATTTAGCTTACGTAATTTTCAAGAACAAAAATGTACTTTTAAATTTCATTTAATGAAAGTAAAATATATAAGAAAATTGTTATCTACCTTGTTTTTTTTTTTTTGTAAAAATTAATTTCTTTTTAAAAAATTTGGGTTTTTATAAACATTTTTTAAAAGTTATATAACTTTTTTATTTTTTGATTTTATCTTAAGAGATTTATCTCTTAAAGCTTTTGGTGGCTTACTCTTATTTCACTTAGTCCGTATTTAAAGCGCATGCTTGTAACTTGTTAAAGTTTTTTTTATTACTCAAAGAATCTTGGTCTTAAATTTCATCAGGTTGAATGATTTTACAAAAATTCTGAAGACAGTTTTTCCGCAAACACTTACCTTTAAACATTAAAGAGTTGTCCGTTCAGCTTTTAGAATTCTTTTGCAGAAATTCTTTTATTTCGTAACAACATAAGATTTATTGCAAAAAATCTTCGAATAAAAAAACATGTAGCAGACTTATATATGTATAGAAAATATTAAAGACAAATATTATATATGTGTATGAAAAATATATATATATATTCAATATTTAAATTATTTAATACAAAATATCGACTTTATTTTAAAATTTAAAATTTTCTTTAAATAAATATCTTCAAATCAAAGCTACAATTCAAGTAAAGAAAATTTTGTTGAAATACACCTTATGTAATTCATTCAATCATGATTTAAAAAAATATTTATTAAACTTTAGAAAATTTTTACAATTAAATTAACAAAATTTAAGATATAATCTTTTATTTTTTTATGAAAATATAAGTACGTTTTTATATCAAAAATATTTTTCAAAAATAACTAACTTAGAAAAATTACTAAAATTTTTGATAGTATTCGATTTATAGTATAGAAATGTTGCCACAGTTGGCCTAGCCAATGTTTTTATCAAAGAAATATACCTCTAAACCAAAATCTACAGCAATATCAAACTTTTCGGAATACTTAAGATGCTCTTAAACCTCATTATCACAAATTAAATTAAAAACTATAACTGACCAACATTCAAACTATAATCAGCTTATGGAAATTTTATAGGAAATTTTTGAAAAATGTCTTACTTTTATGAAAAATTCTTCCAAAACTCCTTATTTCTATAAAAAAAATTTTAAAAATTACTTTTTTTTATAACATTTTTTAAAGAATTCCTATTTTTATATGAAGTTTTGAAAAAATTTCTTATTTTTATAGGAAATTTTTAAAAAATTTCTTATTTATATTGGCAACTTTTCAAAAATTTCTTATTTTTATAAGATATTTTGCAAAAAATTCGTATTTTTGTAGGACATTTAGCAAAAGTTCCCCACTTTTGTAGGAAATTTTTCAATTCTTATTTCAATAGGAAACTTTTCAAAAATTCTTATTTTTATAAGAAATTTTTCAAAAAATTTTTATTTTTATAGAAATTTTTCAAAACTTTCATATTTACCCAGCAAAACTTTGGTAATGGCAAGTACTCTGATAACTGGTTACCTTGTAACGACTACAACATACCATCCGAATAAATAATAAGTTATTACAGAAGTACTTATTTGTAATTAAGATGGCAATTTAAACTGAATGGCCCCGGTTCAAATCCCACCAAGGGCAACAATTTTTTTTAGTTTTTTTTTTTATTAAAATAGTCTTTTTAAATGATTTTTGAATTTTAAGAACTTAAATATTATCTTCTGTAAAAAAAATTTGTAAAACTAACTCACGTTAATGAAAAAATACCATCATGAGTTAATTTTGATTATCTAGGGGATGTTGAATACCAAACACGATTCTAATTGGTCTTAACTTGGTAAGCCCAACTTATCTGGGTCATCCTTCATCTCAACTGTGGACACACACCTCCTCATGGTATCACCCGGGGAGCTAGTTTAACACCCATTAATATTGTGAGTTAACATGTTCCGAGAGTTGTCCCATAAGATCGATAAAAATGGGTTAGGATTACGGGCTAGTAACCCTCTCTTGAAAAAAATACAATGAAGAGAATAAAATTAGAATTGAAATGTCCCACTACCTAATGTTAGAGGAGGATGTCCGAAACTTCGATAGAAAGACCAAGTAGAGGAACATTTTTCAAAGCTTGGCCTATAAAATGGAGAATATTCGCACAAGATCGAAATCCATGGGATTCTAAAATATGCTCGGACTTTGACCTTAACAGGTTGTAACATTTAAGTAAGTAAGAGTCAATTTTATATAAAAACTTATACAAAAAAGAAGATTTAAATTGTTTAAATTTTAAAATAATTTTAAAAAAGTTTTAAAATAATTACAAAAAATCGTATAAAAATATTTTTCCAAAAATTACAACAAAGCAAAAAAAAGCAGGGAAAAACAAAGTTATTTTCACATGATTTTGGATCTAAAAATAAAAATTGTTTATATTAATTATAAGCTGCTAAGTTTTCAACATATGAAGTAGCTCAGTGGAAGAGTCTCTGCCTAGCAGTCGGAGGGTCTGGGTTCGAGCCCCCACGGGATCATAAAAAAAATTTTGTATTTCGTTCAAAAATATATGTTTTTAATAAAACAACAACAAAAGAATTGTTGCTGTTGTTGTTGTTTCTTTCAAATTGCTTACCCAAGTCATTACTTTTCTGCAATTGGTAAGTACTTGCCTCCAATGACATCCCCATGTTAATGTAATGACTTAAACAGCGAATGAGTAAGTAGTTCGTGTTCAATAGTTTAACTGTTTAACTCATTATTTGGTAATGAAAAGTTTTACTGGGTATATGGACATTTTTTCAAAAATTTCTTATTTTAACAGGAAATTTTTCAAAAATTTCTTATTCTTAGAGGAAATTTTTCAAAAATTTCTTATTTTTATAGACATTTTTTAAAAAATTCTTATTTTAACAGAAAAATTTTCAAAAATTTCTTATTTTTATAGAAAATTTTAACAGGAAAATTTTTAAAAATTTCTTATTCTTATAGGAAATTTTTCAACATTTTTTCATTTTTGAAGGAATCTTTTTGATAGTTTTTTATTTCTAAAGAAAATTTTTTAAAAATTTCTAATTTTGATACAAAAATTTCTTATTTTTATAGGAAATTTTTCAAAAAATTTCTTATTTTTTGTAGGAAATTTTTCAAAAATTTCTTATTTTTATCGGAAATTTTTCAAAATTTTTTTATTTTTATAGGAAATTTTTCAAAAATTTCTTATTTTTAAAGGAATTTGTTTAATAGTTTCTTATTTCTAAAAAAAAAATTTTTAAAATTTCCTATTTTGATAAGAAATTTTTCAAAAATTAATTATTTTTATAGGAAACTTTTCAAAAATTTCTTATTTTTTTAGGAATGTTTTTAGAAACTTCGTATTTTTATAGGAAATTTTTGAAAAATTTATTTTTTTTGTAGAAAATTTTTTTTTCAAAAATTTCTCACCGTTAAATCAAATTTTTCAAAAATTACCTATTTTTATGAGAAATTTTTTATAAGTTTCTTGTTTTTATATGAAATTTTTTATTATTATAGCAAATTTTTAAAATATATCTTATTTTTATATTAAATTTTTCAAAAATTTCTTATTTCTATAAGAACATTTTTCAAAATGTTCTTATTTTTAAAAATTTCAAAAATTTCTTATTTTTGCAGGCAATTTTTCAAAATTTTCTTATTTTTATAGGAAATTTTTCAAAAATTTATTTTTTTTTGTAGAAAAATTTTTTTTCAAAAACTTCTCACCGTTAAATCAAATTTTTCAAAAATTACCTATTTTTATAAGAAATTTTTTAAAAGTTTCTTTTTTTTTATATGAAATTTTTTATTTTTATAGCAAATTTTTAAAATATATCTTATTCTTATAGGAAATTTTTAAAAATTTCTTATTTCTATAAGAACATTTTTCAAAATTTTCTAATTTTTATAGGAAGTTTGTCAAAATTTTCTTATTTTTTAGGAAGTTTTTCAAAAATTTCTAATTTTTATAAGAAATTTTTCAAAAATTTCTAATTTTTATAGTAAATTTTGTCAAAATTTTTTCTTATTTTTTAGAAAACTTCTTATTTTTTTTAGGAAATTTTAGAAAATTTTCTTATCTTTATAGGAAGTTTTTGAAAGATTTCGTATTTTTAGAGGAAATTTTTTAATAATATCTAATTTTTTATTTTTTAGGAAAGTTTGCAAAAATTTGTAAATTTCTAGAAAATTTTTCGAAAGTTTCTTATTTTTATAGAAAATTTTTTAAAAATTTTGAATTTTTATAGAAAGTTTTTTAAAAACTTCTTATTTTTGTAGGAATTAAAAAAATGTTATTTTTATAGAATGCTTTTAAAAAATTACTTATTTTTATAAGAAGTTTTTCAAAAAAAAATTCAAAAATTTCTTATTTTTATAAGAAATTTTTCAAAAACTTTTTAATTTTACAGGAGTTCAATTCAAGCGCTATTTTTGCTACATTGTCGTATGAGTAATGTCGACATTGTCGTATGAGTAATATCAGTTTCATAATGAAATCAATAATTTATCATACGCTCCATTATTCCGGTCAGTGATTTATTACAATTTGTTGTGAAACAAATAATTGTTTTGTTTAATGGCTTAATTAAAATATGGATTATTTGATTGTAAATTTATAAGCTAAGGGAATTGAAGGGGCTTAAATACGTTAGTCACTCACGAATTGTAGAATCCGGACAAAATTAACTACAAATATATATACCTAAATATTTAACAAAGGCATTTAACGCTCTAAGGAGTAAATTTTAGTAGATTTTAAATTTAATATACATTTAATAGAGTTTTCTTTTTGTTGATATCTTCCTTAGTTGTATTTATAACATTTTTATTCTCTTGGTCATTTTCTTTTATTTTTTCTATATCCTCTAACATTTTATTGATTGTCAAGATCAAGAATGTTTCTGCCCTTGTTGTATATGTTTCAAATTTGATTATTGTTAGGAATTTGAACTTTGTGATAAAAAGTTTTTTTTCAGACAAACGATTGCATTGAATAGAGAAGAACTTTTCGTCCGCCCATTAGTCTGTATGTCTGTCAAAATGTCTGTTTTGTTTAAAGTCGGCTATTGTGCTTTTTGTATGCAATAGATAAACTTTTTTGTTATTGTCTGTGCAAATGGATTTGAGATGAATTTCTCTTTCTATGTGTATGTGTTTGTGTGTGTAAGTGTATGAGTTTATCCGAATGAATTTCAAACATGACTTTCAATAAAATTGATTTCCTTTGTTGTTTTGTGGTTATTAAGTGTTTGTTAAAATGCACAAACTGTAAAATACTCACGGCATAGTCCAATTGTTTGTTTATTTTCAATTTGAGTATTGGATATAAATTGAAAAAGAAGTTTCTAGGTTTTATTTAGAAAATGGAATATTTTATTTGGCACAGTCTGTTAACTCTAGTTGGTAAAAGAAATTGTTTTTTTTTAAACGCTTTAAATTAAATAAGAAATATTATTTTTCTAGTAAATTTTTATAAAAATATTATTTTTAAAGGAAATTATTAAAATATATCTTATTTTTATAAAAAAATTTTCAAACATTTTCTATTTTTATAGGAAATTTTTCAAAAATTTTCTATTTTTATAGGAAATTTTTCAAAAATTTTCTATTGTTATGGGAATTTTTTCAAAAAATTTCTATTTTTATAGGAAATTATTCAACATTTTTTTATTTTTATCGGAAATTTTTTAAAAATTTTCTATGCTTATAAGAATTTTTTTTAAATTTTCTATATTTATAGGAAATTTTTCAAAATTTTCTATATTTATAGGAAATTTTTCAAAATATTCTATATTTATAGGAAATTTTTTTAAAAATTTTCTATATCTAAAGGAAATTGTTTAAAAATTTTCTACATTTCTAGGAAATTTTTTAAAAATTTTCTACATTTATAGGAAATTTTTTAAAAATTTTCTACATATAAAGGAAATTTTTTAAAAATTTTTTACATTTATAGAAAATTTTTCAAAAATCCTGTATTTTTATAGGAAATTTCTACAGGAAATTTTTCAAAAATTTCTTATTTCAATAGGAAATTTTAAAAGTTTCTTATTTTTATAGGAAATTTTTAAAAATTTCTTATTTTTATAGAAAATTTTTCAAAAATCTCTTGTTTTGATAGGATTTTTTTTTTAAATTTCTTATTTTTAAAATTTTTTATATTTATAGAAAATGTTTTAAAAATTCTCTATGTTAATAAAAAAAAATTTTTGGACATTTCTTATTTTTATAGGAAATTTATCATAAATTTCTTACTTTTATAAAAAATTTTTCAAAAATTTCTTATTTTTATAGGAAATTTTTCAAAAATTTCTTATTTTTATAAAAAAATTTTCAAAAACTTCTCATTTCTATAAGAAATTTTTCAAAAATTACTTATTTTTATATAACATTTTTCAAAAATTTTCTATTTTTTTTTTTAGGAAATTTTGAAAAAATTTCTCATTTTTATAGGAAATTTTTTAAAAACTTCTTATTCCTATAAGAAAATTTTTCAAAAATTACTTTTTTTTATATAAAATTTTTCAAAAATATCCTATTTTTTTAAAAAATTAAAAAAAAAATCTTATTTTTATAATAAATTTTTCAAAATCTTGTTATTTTTATAGGAAATTTTTTAAAAATAGTATATTTTTAAAGGAAATTTTTCAAAAATTTGTTTTTTTTTTGCAGGAAACTTTTCAGAAATATCTCATTTTTATAGGATATTTTTTAGTTTCTTATTTAGAGTAGGAGGGAAAAGATTTGCCATAAGGGCGCATTTGCCACCGCTAATTTTCTTGAAAACTTCTTATTTTTATAGGAAATTTTTTAAAAATTTTATATTTTTAAAGGAAATTTTTGAAAAAATTGTTTTTTTTACAGGAAATTTTTCAAAAATATCTCATTATTATAGGATTTTTTTTTTAGTTTCTTATTTAGGGTAAGAGGGGGACCATTTGCCATAGGGGCGAATTTGCCACCACTTATTTTCTTGAAAACTTTTTATTTTTATATTAAATTTTTCAAAAAATTTCTTATTTTTGTAGGAAATTTTTGAAAAATTTGTTATTTATATAGAAAGTTTTTCAAAAATTTGTTATCTTTATAGGAAATTTTTCAAAAATTTCTTATTTGTAGAAGAAATTTTAAAAAATTTTTTTAAATTATAGAAAAATTTTTAAAAAATGTATTTTTTTTAAGGAAATTTTTAAAATTTCTTATTTTTGTGTAAATTTTTTCAAAAATTTCTTACTTTTTTTTAATTTTTCAAATTTTTTTTTTAAATTTCTTATTTTTATTGGAAATTTTTAAAACTTTTTTTTTATAGACAATTTTTTAAAAATTTCTGATCTAATTAAAATTTAAACATTTATATAAAAGTAAAACATGTTTTTACATTAAATTTTAATTTTTTTTAATTAAAAGTAAATATTGGAAAAATCCATTAATGCATCAGATACTTGACATATTTAAATATGTTCTAATTAATACATTTATATTTTTTTTTATGATATTTTGCATACAAAATTATGAAAGATTTGTTATAGTTGGAAAAAATTTAATATGTAATAAATAGTGTCATGTTGTCACAACTAATATTATGTTAATGCTATTTTTTTCTATACACCTTTCAATTTAAATTATAGCATTTAAATGCAAAGCAAATATTTGTTAAATTAATATGTATAATTACTAAGAATTTTAATATAAATATAAACAAAAACAGAAATTACAGAGATCATTTTGATGTAGATTAAAGCTTTAAATCAACCATTTATAAAAAAATAAATTTGATTTAAATTTTATAGCAATAGTTAAACACAATCATTACTTACATATCGTCCTTGCAGCAGATTCTCTTGATTTAAAAAATTCACTGAAATTTACATACAATTAAATGACTTTAATTAAATTTATGTTCAAACATGCACATACATAATAAATCAATATAAATGGTTGCTGTTCACAGCAATTTAACAAATATATTAACAATTTACTTTGTGGGTTTCCACATATTTTATAGCAAATTTAACATTTCAAATTAAATTAACAATTTTTGTGGGCAACAACTTTTAATTCAATCTGTTTTCAGTACGAGAACCGGAGAGTGTGTGAAAAATGTAATTTAATTGTTGTTCTTTTACTATAAATGCATCTGATTGCAGGTCGTGCCACTAGATGAAACTAAAGTTTATTTTATTTGATATTTATTTAACTCTATTGATTCTTTGTTGCCAAAGGGCTCTAACTAAATAAATTATATTTTAACTACCTTTTTTCATTTTCATATTTTCATAACAATTTTCTCCAAAAATATTATTTACTGAAATAGTTTTTATATATTTAAATTGTTAGCAAACAAATATTTCCATATTTTTGAAAAACCTAAATTTGTTCTATTTTTATAAAAGATTTTATAAAACATTCTTTTTTATAAGACATTTCTAAAAATTTCTTAATTTTTATAGCAAAATTTTCAACATTTTTTTTTAAATTTTTTACATTTATAGTCAATTTAAAAAAAAATCGTATTTTTGTAGGAAGTTTTTTAAAAAATTACTTATTTTTATATGAAATTTTTCAAAAATTGCTTATTTTATTTTTTCTAGAAAATTATTTTATATAATTTTCATAGGCAATTTTTCAAATATTGCTTATTTTTGAAAAAACCTTATAAAAAGTTTCCTATTTCTATAGGAAATTTTAAAAACATTATTTTTTTATAGGAAATTTTTCAAAAATTTCATATTTTATTCTTATTTTATAGAAAATATTTCAAAAACTTTTTACTTTTAAAGAAAACTTTTCAAAAATTTCTTATTTTAGTAGAAAATTTTTCTAAAATTTTCTATTTTTTATAGGAAATTTTTCAAAATTTTCTTATTTTTATAGGAAATTTTTCAAAAATTTCCTATTTTGATAGGAAATTTTTCAAAAATTTCTTATTTTTATGGGAAATTTTTCAAAAATTTCTTATTTTTATAGGAAAATTTTCAAAAATTACTTAATTTTATAGGAAATTTTTCAAACATTTCTTATATTTATAGAAAATTTTCAAAAATTTCTTATTTTTATAAGAAATTTTTTAAAAACTTTTCAAAACTTTTTTCAAAAATTTCTTATTTTTATAAGAAATTTTTCAAAAATTTCTTATTTTTATAGGTAATTATTCAAAAATTTCTTATTTTTAATAGGAAATTTTTCAAAAATTTCTTATTTTTATAGGTAATTATTCAAAAATTTCTTATTTTTAATAGGAAATTTTTCAAAAATTTCTAGTTTTTATAGGAAATTTTAAAAAAATTCTTATTTTTATGGGAAATTTTTCAAAAATTTCTTATTTTTATAGGAAATTTTCAAAAATTTTTTATTTTTATAAGAAATTTTTCAAAAATTTCTTATTTTTATAGGAAATTTTCCAAACATTTCTTATTTTTATAGGAAATTTTCAAAAATTTTTTATTTTTATAAGAAATTTTTCAAAAATTTTTCAAAACTTTTTTCAAAAATTTCTTATTTTTATAAGAATTTTTTCAAAAATTTCTTATTTTTGTAGGAAATTTTTCAAAAATTACTTATTTTTATAGGAAATTTTTCAAAAATTTCTTATTTTTATTAGGAAATTCTTCAAAATTTGTTTAATTTTTTTTAGCATATTTTTCAAAAATCTATTTTTTGCAATAAGAAATTATTTAAAAATTTTTTATTGTTTTTGAAAATTTTTCAAAAATTTCATATTTTTTATAAGAAATTCTTCAAAATTTTGTATTATTACATAAATTATTTTTATAGAAATTTTTTAAAAATTTCTGATTTTTATAGGATATTTTTCAAAAATGTCTTATTTGTATAGGAAATTTTTTAAAAATTTATAATTTTTATAGGAAATTTTTTAAGAAATTTGAAAAAAAATTTATTTTAATAAGAAAATTTTCAAAAATTTCTTATTTTTAAAAGAAACTTTTCAAAAATTTCTTATTTCTATAAGAAAATTTTCAAAAATTTCTTATTTTTATTAGAAGTTTTTCAAAAATTTCTTATTATTATAAGAAATTTTTCAAAATTTTTTTATTTTTATAAGAAAGTTTTCAAAAACTTCTTATTTTATAAAATTTGTTTTCCAAAATTTCTGATTTTTATAAAAAACTTTTCAAAAATTTCTTATTTTAATAAGAAATTTTTTAAATATTTATTATTTTTATAAGAAATTATTTTAAAATTTCTTATTTTTATAACAAATTTTTTTAAAAAATTCGTATTTTGATAAGAAATTTCTCTTCACAAATTTTTTATTGCTATAAAAAGCTTTCCAAAAATTTCCTTATGATCTATCAAATTTTGCAAAAAATTTCTTAATTTTATAAGAACTTTTTAAAATATTTCTTTTTTTATAAGAAACTTTTAAAAAATTTCTTATTTTTATAAGAAATTTTTTAAAATTTCTTATTTTTGTAAGAAATTATTTTAGAATTTATAACAATTTATTTTAAAAATAAATAAGAAATTTTTTAACTTAATAAATATTTTTTTTCTTGTTTTTATAGGAAATTTATCAAAAATTTCTTATTTTTATAGGAAATATTTAAAAAATTTGTTATTTTTATAGGAAATTTTTCAAAAACTTCTTATCTTTGTAAAAAATTTTCAAAAATTTGTGATTTTTATAGAAAATTTTTAAAAAATTTCTTATTTTTATAGAAAGTTTTTAATAAATTTCTTATTTTTATAGGAAATTTTTCAAAAATTTCGTATTTTTATAGGAAATTTTTCAAAAATTTCGTATTTTTATAGGAACATTTTTAAAAATTTTCTATTTATATAGGAAATTTTTCAAAAAATTTCTCTTTGTTATAGAAAATTCTTTAAAAATTTTTCACTTTTATAGGAAATTTTAAAAAAGTTGCTTTTGTACGAAATTTTTCAGAAATTGTTTATTTTTCCTATAAATTTTTTTAAAGATGTCTATGCTTATTAGAAACTTTTCAAATATTTTTTATTTTTATAGAAAATGTTTAAAAAATTTTCCATTTTTCAAAATTTGAAAATTTTTTTAAAAATGTCTATTTTTAAATTTTTTTACTAAAAATTTTCTATATGATCTAAACTTATTTTATCTTGATATTGTTTTTTGTCTATGAATACTTTCTAGCATTTTTGTTTAACTTTTTCAATATTTTCTATTGATTCTTAACGGTTATTGAGCACTTACTGCTGCAAGTATTAAATATAGGAAGATTATCCTTTTTTATCAATACATTTATCAAGTTGCCAGTTAAGTGCACTTTTATGATAATCCTGTCTGCAGACATAGAGTCTAGAAAATCCTTCCACATACTTATCTTGAGATTTTGAAGTATTTATAAGTACAATTTTTTCTTTCTAAAATATTGCTTCTTTATTTGCCCTTTGACTAACTTTTTATTATTGTGAAAGCTTCTTTTAAGTATTTTCGCAAATAAATAAAACATACGTTTTTCCCTCAAATAATTTCCAGACTTTTAAAATTTACCTCAAAAGTCTGAGATTGTGTGGTAAACAGTCGAGACAATAATATCGCTAAGATATTTTTATAAATCTTAGGATTTTTAAGGAGCAATTTGTTTGTAAAGTCTCTAGATAAATTTGTACCTTAAATAATCAAGATCTTTGTATTCTTCACTTAAAATCCAAATCAACAAAAACGAAATGTTTTGTTATAAATGTAGGACCCAACAATATTTACATGTATTGATTTACAATGTTAGGTTTATAGAGGTAAAAATTGTTAAGTTTTCAAAATTTTATAATTTTATCTTTTCATTTTTAGGGTTTATAAATATTGCTTAAATATCATAAAGTAGATAAGTTGGTTTAAATTTAATACATCATTAACTTTTACCTTTATTTAATTTTATATATTTTCTGATATCTCTATGACTTAATCATACACAAATGAAAAGTTTATTTCAACAGAAGATAAAATCGAAGGACATTTTCTATTTTTGAAAAACATATGCAAATACACACAGACGTACCCACACGACTACCTTTTATAAAACCCAGCAAACAAAAAGTTATCTGTTAGAAATTGTATGATCTGAACACTAATGGTATTAACAAATGAATTTCTTCTTTATTTTTCTATGAGAAATATAAAAAAATCAATTTTTTTTTTAATTTTCTTCGACTATTAGATCGATTTGAAAATTTCTAATAGCAAATTTCTCGACATACAAATTTTTAGTAGAATTTTTTTCAAAGGAAATAAATTTTCCTTTTAAAATTTTATAAGAAATTTTTTGATAAAAAATTTGTCATTAAAAATTTTTTGATCTAAAAATTTTAATTAGAAAATTTTTCGATCTAAAACTTTAAAAAAACTATTTTTTAATAAAAATTTTAAGATCTAAGTTAAAAAAAAAAAATGATTTTTTGACTTTTGTTACAAATATTTTTCAATATAAATTTTTTTTTATAAAAATTTTGAACGTAAAAATTTCTAAATTTTGATCTGAAAAATTCTAATAGAAAATTTTTCGGTCTAAAAGCTCTAAAAGTAAATTTTTAAGAAAAAATTTTTTGACTTACAAATTGTTTCTTAGTCTATGGCTTAGTCTATGTCTTAGTCTATGTCTTAGTCTATGTCTTAGTCTATGTCTTAGTCTATGTCTTAGTCTATGTCTTAGTCTATGTCTTAGTCTATGTCTTAGTCTATGTCTTAGTCTATGTCTTAGTCTATGTCTTAGTCTATGTCTTAGTCTATGTCTTAGTCTATGTCTTAGTCTATGTCTTAGTCTTTATCTTACTCTATGTCTTAGTCTATGTCTTAGTCTATGTCTTAGTCTATGTCTTAGTCTATGTCTTAGTCTATGTCTTAGTCTATGTCTTAGTCTATGTCTTAGTCTATGTCTTAGTCTATGTCTTAGTCTATGTCTTAGTCTATGTCTTAGTCTATGTCTTAGTCTATGTCTTAGTCTATGTCTTAGTCTATGTCTTAGTCTATGTCTTAGTCTATGTCTTAGTCTATGTCTTAGTCTATGTCTTAGTCTATGTCTTAGTCTATGTCTTAGTCTATGTCTTAGTCTATGTCTTAGTCTATGTCTTAGTCTATGTCTTAGTCTATGTCTTAGTCTATGTCTTAGTCTATGTCTTAGTCTATGTCTTAGTCTATGTCTTAGTCTATGTCTTAGTCTATGTCTTAGTCTATGTCTTAGTCTATGTCTTAGTCTATGTCTTAGTCTATGTCTTAGTCTATGTCTTAGTCTATGTCTTAGTCTATGTCTTAGTCTATGTCTTAGTCTATGTCTTAGTCTATGTCTTAGTCTATGTCTTAGTCTATGTCTTAGTCTATGTCTTAGTCTATGTCTTAGTCTATGTCTTAGTCTATATCTTAGTCTATGTCTTAGTCTATGTCTCAGTCTATGTCTTAGTCTATGTCTTAGTCTATGTCTTAGTCTATGTCTTAGTCTATGTCTTATGTCTTAGTCTATGTCTTATGTCTTAGTCTATGTCTTATGTCTTAGTCTATGTCTTAGTCTATGTCTTAGTCTATGTCTTAGTCTATGTCTTAGTCTATGTCTTAGTCTATGTCTTAGTCTATGTCTTAGTCTATGTCTTAGTCTATGTCTTAGTCTATGTCCTAGTCTATGTCTTAGTCTATGTCTTAGTCTATGTCTTAGTCTATGTCTTAGTCTATGTCTTAGTCTATGTCTTAGTCTATGTCTTAGTCTATGTCTTAGTCTATGTCTTAGTCTATGTCTTAGTCTATGTCTTAGTCTATGTCTTAGTCTATGTCTTAGTCTATGTCTTAGTCTATGTCTTAGTCTATGTCTTAGTCTATGTCTTAGTCTATGTCTTAGTCTATGTCTTAGTCTATGTCTTAGTCTATGTCTTAGTCTATGTCTTAGTCTATGTCTTAGTCTATGTCTTAGTCTATGTCTTAGTCTATGTCTTAGTCTATGTCTTAGTCTATGTCTTAGTCTATGTCTTAGTCTATGTCTTAGTCTATGTCTTAGTCTATGTCTTAGTCTATGTCTTAGTCTATGTCTTAGTCTATGTCTTAGTCTATGTCTTAGTCTATGTCTTAGTCTATGTCTTAGTCTATGTCTTAGTCTATGTCTTAGTCTATGTCTTAGTCTATGTCTTAGTCTATGTCTTAGTCTATGTCTTAGTCTATGTCTTAGTCTATGTCTTAGTCTATGTCTTAGTCTATGTCTTAGTCTATGTCTTAGTCTATGTCTTAGTCTATGTCTTAGTCTATGTCTTAGTCTATGTCTTAGTCTATGTCTTAGTCTATGTCTTAGTCTATGTCTTAGTCTATGTCTTAGTCTATGTCTTAGTCTATGTCTTAGTCTATGTCTTAGTCTATGTCTTAGTCTATGTCTTAGTCTATGTCTTAGTCTATGTCTTAGTCTATGTCTTAGTCTATGTCTTAGTCTATGTCTTAGTCTATGTCTTAGTCTATGTCTTAGTCTATGTCTTAGTCTATGTCTTAGTCTATGTCTTAGTCTATGTATTAGTCTATGTCTTAGTCTATGTCTTAGTCTATGTCTTAGTCTATGTCTTAGTCTTTGTCTTAGTCTATGTCTTAGTCTATGTCTTAGTCTATGTCTTAGTCTATGTCTTAGTCTATGTCTTAGTCTATGTCTTAGTCTATGTCTTAGTCTATGTCTTAGTCTATGTCTTAGTCTATGTCTTAGTCTATGTCTTAGTCTATGTCTTAGTCTATGTCTTAGTCTATGTCTTAGTCTATGTCTTAGTCTATGTCTTAGTCTATGTCTTAGTCTATGTCTTAGCCTATGTCTTAGTCTATGTCTTAGTATATGTCTTAGTCTATGTCTAAGTCTATGTCTTAGTCTATGTCTTAGTCTATGTCTTAGTCTATGTCTTAGTCTATGTCTTAGTCTATGTCTTAGTCTATGTCTTAGTCTATGTCTTAGTCTATGTCTTAGTCTATGTCCTAGTCTATGTCTTAGTCTATGTCTTAGTCTATGTCTTAGTCTATGTCTTTGTCTATGTCTTAGTCTATGTCTTAGTCTATGTCTTAGTCTATGTCTTAGTCTATGTCTTAGTCTATGTCTTAGTCTATGTCTTAGTCTATGTCTTAGTCTATGTCTTAGTCTATGTCTTAGTCTATGTCTTAGTCTATCCCTTAGTCTATGTCTTAGTCTATGTCTTAGTCTATGTCTTAGTCTATGTCTTAGTCTATGTCTTAGTCTATGTCTTAGTCTATGTCTTAGTCTATGTCTTAGTCTATGTCTTAGTCTATGTCTTAGTCTATGTCTTAGTCTATGTCTTAGTCTATGTCTTAGTCTATGTCTTAGTCTATGTCTTAGTCTATGTCTTAGTTTATGTCTTAGTCTATGTCTTAGTCTATGTCTTAGTCTATGTCTTAGTCTATGTCTTAGTCTATGTCTTAGTCTATGTCTTAGTCTATGTCTTAGTCTATGTCTTAGTCTATGTCTTAGTTTATGTCTTAGTCTATGTCTTAGTCTATGTCTTAGTCTATGTCTATGTCTTAGTATAGGTCTATGTCTTAGTATAGGTCTTAGTCTATGTCTTAGTATAGGTCTTAGTCTATGTCTTAGTATAGGTCTTAGGGTTTGTCTTACTTTCCATTTGTCCTATTATATGTCTTGTTTAGTTTTGACGTTTGCATGTCCTATGTTTACTTGGTATAACCCAAAAACCTCAAGAAAAAAATATAAAAAAGAGAAAGTCATGACATGATGACAATCGTAGCAGCCAAACAATTATAATTTCATCAGAAACTTTCATTTTTTTTGGAACACAGAAACGAAAGAATTGGTAACGCAAATGAAATGACAAAAAATTCAACAGGAAAAAATAAGGTAATGTCAGAGAACATGAATAATAAAATTGATAAAAAGAAAAAAAAAAAAACTTTTTCAGAAAAAAGATAAAAATATGTTCATCTGAAATAAAAAAATCATAAAACTATTTTTGTTGTTGAGTAAAGGAAGTTTCCAGCTTTTTTTTTTGACATAAAACTTACAAACAAATTTGTTTGATTAGAAAACGTGTCATTTTGTCGGTATAGAAAAACTGATGAGGGGTTAGTTTTATGATGGAATTAAAGGAATAGCTTTAAAAATGTGGCATTGATTATGTATTTAATAGTTTTTTGTTATTTGGTTAGTAGTTCTATGACTTTTACATTATTCACATATTTACGTTTATACAAAATTTATTTTTACTTGTATAATAACGATAATACATGAAATAAAAATAAAATATAATAAAAAAAGGAAACAGTTAGAAGAGCAAACAAATTTTTATAAAAAGCAAATCCTTGTTTACCCAAATTATTTAAATAGATGAATATTAAATGAAATGTTCCAAGGAATGAGTTCAATGAAAACGTTAGATAAAATATTATGACAGAACAGAACATTTTTCCTGAAATTGAGTAAGTGATAACCAACTGCTCTAACTCAGTCCTGATTTTGATATACCAACATTATCAGACCGTACGGTTTACATAACAAGCCATAGCTGTAAAGCCATCAATTTGATAACAGTAACGAAATCCAGACACAAATAATAACAACATCAATATTATCAAATGTGAAAGCAGAAGAAGCATCAGCAACAATAATAAACGTTATAAAAATTTTTGTTTTTCATTTTCTCTAGAATTTTTCCTTCCATTACATAAATAAAAGCTCAAGTTCAAGCAAATATGAGACTGGGCGATAAAATAAACGACCGTCATGCAAATTTATAGATTTAAATAGTAAAACCAAATAATCTCTAGAATGTCGATATGAGACAAGGCACAATTTTATTGTTATATAAAATGTATTTGTTATCTTAAAACCAGACAATGGATAAATGTTATAGTAACAAATTACTACTTAGAACAAGCCAAGAATGATAAGAATTTTGACTTAAAAGTTTTACGCTGCCCGATTTAAATGAAAACTTAAAGGTACAATATTTGATTTTGTTAGTTCTTTGTGAGCGGAACAACGACTATAGCGGACATATATGTTTTTTTTATTTGTATCTAAAAGTTTTCTATGAAAATTTTATGTATCAAAATTTTCTATAAAATATTTTTTTTCTCCAAATTTTCTTAAAAATATTTTATATATTATCAAAATTTTTAAGAAAATTTTTTTTCTATAAAAATTGTATATATTAAAAATTTAAAACTTTTCGATATATAAAATTTAGCATAGAAAATTTTTTGATTACATTTTTTTTAGAAATTTTTTTTTATAATAAATTTTCTTTATAAAATTTTAAGATATAAAATTTTTTATATTAAATTCTGTTATTAAAATATTTTATAGAAAATTCTTTGAACAAATTTTTTATAGAAGATTTTGAGACATACAATTTTTATTGAAAATTTTGAAACAAAAAATTTCTTATAGAAAATTTTGAGATATAAAATCTTTGATAGAAATTTTGAGGTGACAAATGTTTTACAGAAAATTTCGAGGTGTTACATTTTTTATAAAAATTTTGAGATGCAAAATTTTGGGAAATAAAATATTTTATAGAAAATTTCGATATAAAAATTTTTTGATTACAATTTTTTTTTTTAATTTTTGTAATAAATTTTCTTTATAAAATTTTAAGATATAATATTTTTTATACAAAATTCTTTTATTACAATTTTTTATAGAAAATTCGTTGATAAAATTTTTTATAGGAAGACATACAATTTTTATTGAAAATTTTGAGATATAAAATCTTTTATAGAAATTTTGAGGTGAAAAATGTTTTATAGAAAATTTCGAGGTGTTACATTTTTTATAAAAATTTTGAGATGCAAAATTTTGGGAAATAAAATATTTTATAGAAAATTTCGATATAAAAATTTTTTGATTACAATATTTTTTTAGAAAATTTTTGTAATAAATTTTCTTTATAAAATTTTAAGATATAAACAATTTTTTAAAGAAGGTTTTGAGACATAAAACTTTTATTGAAAATTTTGAAACAAAAAATTTCTTATAGAAAATTTTGAGATATGAAATCTTTTATAGAAATTTTGAGATGACAAATGTTTTATAGAAAATTTCGAGGTCTTACATTTTTTATAAAAATTTTGAGATGCAAAATTTTGGGAAATAAAATATTTTATAGAAAATTTCGGCATACAAATTTTTTGATTACAATATTTTTTTAGAAAATTTTTTTTACAAAATTTTAATATATAACATTTTTTATACAAAATTATTTTATTACAATTTTTTATACAAAATTCGTTGATCAAATTTTTTATAGAAGGTTTTGAGACATAAAATTTTTATTGAAAATTTTTAAACAAAAAATTGTTTATAGAAAATTTTGAGATATACATTTTTTTATTGAAAATTTTGAGATGTTAAATTTTTTATAGAAAAATTTAGATGTTAAATTTCTGGAAATTACAGAAAATTTCGAGATGTTAAATGTTTTATAGATAATTTCGAGTTGCTAAATTTTTTATAAAAATTTTAAGATGATAAATTCTTTTTATAAAAAATTTTGAAATATAAAATTCTTGTAGAAAATTTCGAGATATACTATTCTTTTTAGATAAAGTTTAGATATAAATTTTTTGTTATAGGAAATTTATTGATCAAAATTTTGATACATGCAATTTTAATAGCAAATTTTGAGATAAAATTGTTTTTTTTTTTTAGAAAATTTTGGGATATAAAAGGTATAAAAAGTTAAATATCTCAAAGTTTTCTATAAAAAATTTAACTTCTAAATTAATTTTAAATTTGTTTCTTCCTCTTTCTATAAGAAATTGTAATCAAAGAATTTTCTATTTTAGATAATGTTGAGGTATAAACTTTTTGTTAAAGGAAATTTATTGATCATCATTTTGATACATGCATTTTTTATAGTAAATTTTGAGATACATTTTTTTTGTTTAGAAAATTTTAAGATATAAAAATGATCTCAAAATTTTCGATAAAAAATTTTTTATCTCAAAATTTCTTATAAAAAATTGTATATCTCAAAATTTTCTTAAAAGAAAGTTTATGTATAGAAATTTTCTATAAAAAATGTTATATCTCAAAAATTTTTTTTTTTTAATTTAATGTATCAAAACTTGCTATAAAAAAATTTAATAAATTTTAATCAAAGAATTTTCTATAAAAAATTTAACATCTAAAAATTTTCTACGAAAAAAATAACATATTAAAATTTTCAATAAAAAATTTAATATCTAAAAATTTTATCTCAAAATATTCTATAAAAAAATTTTTTATCTCAAAATTTTCTATAAAAAATTTTATATCTCAAAATTTTCTATTAAAAATTTGTATTAATTTTAATCAAAGAATAAAAAATAAAAAATTTAACATGTAAAAATTTTCTTTTAAAAAAGTTTTTACAAAAAATTTTATATATTAAATTTGCTTATAAAAATATTAATATCTATAAATTTTATATCTCCAAACTTTCTAGAAAAAATTTAATTCAAAGAATTTTCTATAAAAAAATTTAATTCAAGATAAAAAAAATATTATATCGTAAAATTTTCAATACGAAATTTTATATCTTAAAATTTTCTATAAAAATTTTATATCTGAACATTTTAAATAAAAAAATAAAATGTTTTACTTAAAATTTCCAATACGAAATTTCATATCTCAGTTTTTTATACCCTTCACCACCATAGGTGGAAAGGGTATTATAAGTTTGTGCTGATGTATGTAACGCATGGAAATATTTTTCTTAGATCCACCTTTTAGTATACCAATAGGCTTTCTAAGTCGATTTAGCGATGTCAGTCCGTCTGTCTGGCTGGCTGGACCCACATGTAAACCTTGAAATCAAAGTACAGGAGCCAAATTACCGCATTCGATATCGATCGAAAACTCAGGCTTTTAAGCGAATATTGTGAAGTATACTTTAGGGATGTTCGAAGTTACTTCGAGTTTATTAAAATTTGGTATCCATTTTGTTTCCTTTTTAAAAATATATATTGTTCAATTAAAACTATTTTACTATTGTTCATCTTTTGGCAAATAACTTCAAAAAAATATAGTAAATTGTGTATCGTTTAAATAATTTTGATTATCCCTAAAGTATGCTATACAAATGTTTTGAAAATATCTAAGATTTCGATCGATATCGAATGCCGTAATTTGGCCCCAGGTCGCAATTCTTAAGATAATTTGATATAATAATTTTTTTAATACTCTTGAAATTCGTCAAAATCGGTATATCATTTATGTTACCTTCCCGGAATTGAAATATTGGAAACAAATATCAATATTTTTTCATGAAATCTAAAACAAATACTGCCTATGTAAACTAATATCACTGTACCAAATTTCGTTGAAATAGGTCCATATTTGTCCATAGCACTAAATGAGACAAAAATCTCTAAAACGCTTAATAATGAAAGATAATGAAAATTTGGAGTTTATTTTTTGCATACATAATTTATGTAACAACTGTAATCAATTTGTCAAATTTTGAGATAATTGGTCGTATGGTCGGTCTTGACCGACTATAGCATTTTCTTACTTGTTTTTGAACTTAATTTGTTTTTGAAGAAATTTTTTTAAATTGTTTGAAGGTAAATTCCATTCAAAACTATCTGAAGTAAAATCCTTAAAAGGTCACTATATATTGACGTCAAACATGTAAATACCAAAAACTGCTGGTTTCAACATAATGTTCTTTACATAAGCAAATATTTAAATAAACATATTAATATTACATAACTGAAGAACTTCCTACATTTTCATTACACTAACTGCCAATTAAATTAAATGTCAGAGAAAAAAAAGGAATAAATTTAATTGAAATTTGGAAAAATGTCTAAATCAATTTGGGATAAACATTTATTTTTATCTCTCTGCCATATTCGAGTTTCATATGAAAAACCAATGTCAAAAAGTCAAAGATGAAATGAATGAAAATCCATTGCCTAACATTGAGATATGTACTTTTGTTATATAAGATTTAAAACATCGTGTTTATAAATATAAATATTCTGTAATATATATAAATACTTTGATGAAAAAAATCCCACTTTATTAGATATTTCCTTAAATATTTGCCTTTTCTCTTTTAAACATACTTAATACAAGATATTTGCTTGTAGAATATAAATTCTTGTATTTCGCTAAGACTCTGGTGTTTAAACAACGACATTTGCTTTAATATTGTCTTATTTGGTGTATGTTTTACCAAGACAAGACATATCATTGAAATATTGTTCATGACAATGCCGACATTGACGTCTATATGTTATAGGCTTTAAAATATCAACATCGAAAGTATTTATATAAATTTTGCTCGTTTTTTGTTGTATTTAAGGATTTTATTAGGATATTTTTATTTTATGCAGATTTTTACATTTACAGACTTTTGTAGTTTAAACACTTACTTTAGTATATAGATACTAATTTATACTAAACTATAAATATAAAAAAATGTAAAATGTTCATACACTAGATAAACCTATTCATCCAAAAAGATGTAGACTAAGATATAGACTTAGACATTGACAAAGATTAGATAAAGCTTATAGTAAAAAGTTTTGTTAAAAAATGTATGTGAACTTTTATTTATGATCACAAAAATCAAGTATTTTCTCGATTGGACGCTTATTTAAGAAACTACAGCCAATTTTATATTTTCGATACAAAAAATCAAAATGATCACAAAAATCAAGTAATTTCTCGAAGTGATCACGAAAATCAAGTATTTTCTCGATTGAATGCTTATTTAAGAAACTACCGGCAATTTTAAGTTTTTGGTACAAAAAATCAAAATGATCACAAAAATCAAGTATTTTCTTGATTGGACGCTTAGTTAAGAAACTACAGCCAATTTTAAGTTTTTGGTACAAAAAATCAAAATGATCACAAAAATCAAATATTTTCTCGATTTACCGCTTATTTAAGAAACTACAGCAAATTTTAAGTCTTCGGTACAAAAAATCAAAATGATCACAAAAATCAAGTATTTTCTCAATTGGACGCTCATTTAAGAAACTACAGCCAATTTTAAGTTTTCGGTACAAAAAATCAAAATGATCACAAAAATCAAGTATTTTCTGAATTGGACGCTTAATTAAAAAAACTACAGACAATTTTAACTTTTTGGTACAAAAAATCAAAATGATCGCAAAAATCAAGTATTTTCACGATTGGACGCTTATTTAAGAAACTAAAGCCGATTTAAAATTTTTGGTACAAAAAATCAAAATGATCACAAAAAATGCAGTATTTTTTTTCGATTGGACGCTTATTTAGGAAACTACACTCAATTTTATGTTTTTGGTACAAGAAATCAAAATGATCACAAAAATCAAGTATTTTCTCGATTGGACGCTTATTTAAGAAACTACAGCCAATTTTAAGTTTTTGGTACAAAAAATCAAAATGATCACAAAAATCAAATATTTTCTCGATTTACCGCTTATTTAAGAAACTACAGCAAATTTTAAGTTTTCGGTACAAAAAATCAAAATGATTACAAAAATCAAGCATTTTCTCAATTGGACGCTTATTTAAGAAACTACAGACAATTTTAACTTTTTGGTACAAAAAATCAAAATGATCAAAAAATTCAAGTATTTTCTCGATTGGACGCTTATTTAAGAAACTACAGCCAATTTTAAATTTTTGGTACAAAAAATCAAAATGATCACAAAAACAAATATTTTATCGATTGGACGCTTATTTAAGAAACTACAGCCGATTTTAAATTTTTGGTACAAAAAATCAAAATGATCACAAAAAATGCAGTATTTTTTCGATTGGATGCTTATTTAGGAATTTTATGTTTTTGGTACAAGAAATCAAAATGATCACAAAAATCAAGTATTTTCACAATTGGACGCTTATTTAAGAAACTACAGCGAATTTTAAGTTTTTGGTACAAAAAATCAAAATCGTCACAATAATCAAGTATTTTCTTTACAAAAAATCAAAATGATCACAAAAACAAATATTTTCTCGATTGGACGCTTATTTAAGAAACTACAGCCAATTTTAAGTTTTCGATACAAAAAATCAAAATGATCACAAAAATCAAGTATTTTCTCGATTGAACGCTTATTTAAGAAACTACAGCCAATTTTAAGTTTTCGGTACAAAAAATCAAAATGATCACAAAAATCAAGTAAATAATTTATCGACGCTTATTTAAGAAACTACAGCCAATTTTAAGTTTTTGGTACAAAAAATCAAGATGACCACAAAAATAAGTATTTTCTCGATTGGAAATTTTATTACTTAAAATTTTCTTCAAAAAAAAAAAAAAAAAAAAATTGATATCTCAAAGATTTCTATAAAAAATTTTGAATAAAATTTTTAATATATTTAATATATTATATATTATGAAAAATTTTATTAAAGATTTTTTTTTACAAAAAAATGTTTATCAAAAATTTTCAATAAAAAATTTATATCAAAAATAAAAAATTTGAAATCTCAAAAATGATTTACAAACGTAATTCGTAATGATTGTGTTTGTAAAATAGGAATGCTAGGTTTTCTATCCTCATGAAGTTGATGGCCTTACCAATCATCGATACGCGTCGAGAAGTTTGCTGTCCCCACAAAACTTTTTTTGGCTTTTATCAATAAATTTTCTATTACATTAACAAATTAATGGTATGGATTGGGATCAAATGCGAATAAAATTTCTTTTTGAAACAAGTTGTATAACTTAAAATATAAAAATTCTATACAAAATTTCATATCTCAGTTTTTTTTTAAATTTCATCAAAGAATTTTCTATAAAAATGTATCTTAACATTTTCTAAAAAAAATTTTCTTTTAAAAAAAATCAAAATCTAAAAGTTTTCTATAAAAATTTTAGACTGATCATATTTTTGTACAATATTTAAAATTTAAAATATGTTATACTCCATATCTAACCTAATCAACCCAGTGTTCGCATAAGGGTTAAATTATTTCTGTTAAGTAAACTACCTTAAATAATAAAAGCGTCAAATGGTATGAGGACTTCTGTGATTTGTAATTATCTCAATTAATTTAGTCGCACAAAAATACAAAGTTTTCATAATCTTCTTTGTCATCATAACTTTTATAATAAGAATAATTAGTGCAAGATTACAAAAATATACTCTTAGCTTTCCTCGAGGCTATTTCGGAGATAACTATAATTTCTTAAATTAAATATCTACTTAATTATATTTATTCATATTTGATGGGTGATTACAAATAAGCTGCCACGTCTTTGTAGGACTTTTACTTAAATGAAAATGAATTATTGTTTTTGTAAAATAAACACCATAAGGTGTGTTTTTTATTAATTGTTATTTTAAGGAAAAAATTTTCAATGAAATCATTTGTTTTCCACCACAAAGATTTATTTGCAAAAAAAATATTTCTTACAAAAATATACATAAAAATTTAAGAAAAATACCAGATGTCTTTAATTCAACATTGATTTTTTATCTCTATGAAGTTTTTATATATATTTGATTTTTGTGCGTATTTCCCATATCAACCAACATCTTTGATTTGTTTAAATCCAGTTGAATTTCCCTTGACTTTAAAAGTTATCGAAGCTGTTTTCTTTTTATTACTTCTATTATATAAATAGAGATTTATGTTGTTATGAATGTGTGTGTATGTTTTTATTTCACTGTCTGCTTATGATTTTTTCTGGCTTCCAATCCCTTATTGATTGCATTTCCTTTTTCCTTCATTTATCTTGCTCTAAGACTAAATCATCTCACATCATTATCTCTGGCTTAGCAACATCAGCTTTAGTTTATTCAAACTCATTTTCATACAAAATCATTATTTTGTGTTTTCATTCAACTAAAACTAAAATTTAAGGAAATTTTGAGAAGCGGGGCATGGTGTACCTTTAAAGATAAACTATTTATACATAAGTTGTTCCTTATGTGAGTAAATATTCAACTGATTAAAGTCATTGCCTTAGGGTTAAGGCATATTTATATTTACATCTTAGTCTATGTCTTAGTCTATGTCTTAGTCTATGTCTTAGTCTATCTCTTAGTCTATGTCTTAGTCTATGTCTTAGTATATGTCTTAGTCTATGTCTTAGTCTATGTCTTAGTCTATGTCTTAGTCTATGTCTTAGTCTATGTCTTAGTCTATGTCTTAGTCTTTGTCTTAGTCTATGTCTTAGTCTATGTCTTAGTATATGTCTTAGTCTATGTCTTAGTCTATGTCTTAGTCTATGTCTTAGTCTATGTCTTAGTCTATGTCTTAGTCTATGTCTTAGTCTATGTCTTAGTCTATGTCTTAGTCTATGTCTTAGTCTATGTCTTAGTCTATGTCATAGTCTATGTCTTAGTCTATGTCTTAGTCTATGTCTTAGTCTATGTCTTAGTCTATGTCTTAGTCTATGTCTTAGTCTATGTCTTAGTCTATGTTTTAGTCTATGCCTTAGTCTATGTCTTAGTCTATGTTTTAGTCTATGTCTTAGTCTATGTTTTAGTCTATATCTTGTCTTAGTCTATGTCTTCGTCTATGTCTTCGTCTATGTCTTCGTCTATGTCTTCGTCTATGTCTTAGTCTATGTCTTAGTCTATGTTTTAGTCTATGCCTTAGTCTATGTCTTAGTCTATGTCTTAGTCTATGTCTTAGTCTATGTCTTAGTCTATGTCTTAGTCTATGTCTTAGTCAATGTCTTAGTCTATGTCTTAGTCTATGTCTTAGTCTATGTCTTAGTCTATGTCTTAGTCTATGTCTTAGTCTATGTCTTTGTCTATGTCTTAGTCTATGTCTTAGTCTATGTCTTAGTCTATGTCTTAGTCTATGTCTTAGTCTATGTTTTAGTCTATGTCTTAGTCTATGTCTTAGTCTATCTCTTAGTCTATGTCTTAGTCTATGTCTTAGTATATGTCTAAGTCTATGTCTTAGTCTATGTCTTAGTCTATGTCTTAGTCTATGTCTTAGTCTATGTCTTAGTCTATGTCTTAGTCTATGTCTTAGTCTATGTCTTAGTCTATGTCTTAGTATATGTCTTAGTCTATGTCTTAGTCTATGTCTTAGTCTATGTCTTAGTCTATGTCTTAGTCTATGTCTTAGTCTATGTCTTAGTCTATGTCTTAGTCTATGTCTTAGTCTATGTCTTAGTCTATGTCTTAGTCTATGTCATAGTCTATGTCTTAGTCTATGTCTTAGTCTATGTCTTAGTCTATGTCTTAGTCTATGTCTTAGTCTATGTCTTAGTCTATGTCTTAGTCTATGTTTTAGTCTATGCCTTAGTCTATGTCTTAGTCTATGTTTTAGTCTATGTCTTAGTCTATGTTTTAGTCTATATCTTGTCTTAGTCTATGTCTTCGTCTATGTCTTCGTCTATGTCTTCGTCTATGTCTTCGTCTATGTCTTAGTCTATGTCTTAGTCTATGTTTTAGTCTATGCCTTAGTCTATGTCTTAGTCTATGTCTTAGTCTATGTCTTAGTCTATGTCTTAGTCTATGTCTTAGTCTATGTCTTAGTCAATGTCTTAGTCTATGTCTTAGTCTATGTCTTAGTCTATGTCTTAGTCTATGTCTTAGTCTATGTCTTAGTCTATGTCTTTGTCTATGTCTTAGTCTATGTCTTAGTCTATGTCTTAGTCTATGTCTTAGTCTATGTCTTAGTCTATGTTTTAGTCTATGTCTTAGTCTATGTCTTAGTCTATGTCTTAGTCTATGTCTTAGTCTATGTCTTAGTTTATGTCTTAGTCTATGTCTTAGTCTATGTCTTAGTCTATGTCTTAGTCTATGTCTTAGTCTATGTCTTAATCTATGTCTTAGTCTATGTCTTAATCTATGTCTTAGTCTATGTCTTAATCTATTTGATTTGATATTATTTATTTGAACTTATAACTTTGTCTTAATTTTTTAAATAAAAATTAAATTTTATATCGTAATTTTTGCATAGTATAAGTATAAAAATATTAAAAGTGTATCAAAATTTACCTTAAGCTTGCTAAAGTTTTCCACCTACTCTGATATATGTTTGTATGTGTGCGTATTTATATGTGTTTATCAGTTTTCTTTTTGTGAAAACTTTCTCTGTCTGCATATCCTCTTCCTGTGTTAAAAGCCATAAGCATTTATTATAGGTATTCAAAAAACTATTTAATTTTTTCTTCTCAAAATTTTAACCTAAACAATATGTATAAAAATTTGTACATAGTTTGGGGTTGTTCCGGCAAAGAAAATGTTATACAACTTTGTGAGTGAAGATTTCATAAATTTTTTTAAGGATCTGAAATTTTAGTTTTTTTTTTTACTTGGTCTGATGGAATTTTATCAGTAATTGTATTCTTTGTACAAAAACTAAAATTTTGAAAGCCTAGGCACACGTTAAGGAATTAAGAAGATAGAAAATTACTTAGAAAATATTAAATTATTTCTTCATCTTATCTAAACTCTTTTTTAGTTGCTATAGTTATAATATGGCTTAATATTAAATGTTATATTAAATTATATAATTACTTAAAAAAAAGTAATAAATATTTTTAATGTGATGGTAGTGTTTAAAAAATTTAATTAAATAATAACACAGAAAGTAAAATAATGTAGTGGCCATTTTTGAATACTTTTGATATTATTTAATCTTTATTAAAAGAGGTCACAATAAACTAAGGTTAAAAATCACAACGTGGTGTCTCTCAAAAAGCTGGAAAACAAAAACGAGTTGCCGAATTGTTTTTCTTCACGAATCATTAACAATTGTGATCGTGTTGCCACAGTACTCTCCTCTGAGTGGAGACTCCATGGTGCAACTTCATGCCAACAACTTCTGAAGCACAGAGTGCTGGCTTTAAACGATCAATTGAAATTTTAGCATTTCTTCCAGCTATGTTTACAGTGTAATACTAAGGAGCTCTTTCAACAACTTTAAATGGTCTGCTATATGGAGGCGTCAAAAATTGTTTTAAACTGGTTGACTGTAATACTTTCGGTATGACTGACACATCAGCACCAGTGTCAATCAGAAAATAATCATAAATTCTTAGTCGATGAAATCTGAGATATTAAAATTTCTCGCTGTTGACGCTGACTGACAAATAAAACTGCACGGTTGCCAACATTTTGTTGCGTTAGCACCAAATTTGGCATGATACCAAAAAAAAAACACTGTCTCTGCTTACACTGCATGTACGGTCAAGCGTTCTATTGTTATTATTAAACAGCATTCTTCGAGATAATTGTGCCACTTGATTTTGTAGACTTTGTACTTCTGCTAAATGCGTTGCGATCTCTCTTATGTGGTTCTGTTATAAACTCATGAAATCTGTAATAGAATCAGCGATCTCGATTTTATCCAATATGTCGACGTTAGCAGTGATGATTGCAGGTTGTATATGAGTTGTCAGACGACTCACCCAAAATTCTTGCAATATCATTTGACTTAAGGAATCTCCTGCTACACGTTTCATTTCACTGGGATTTTGGTCACCTAAAGGCATGTCAGATAATACACGCTGGACTCGGCGTCGCTCACTATCAGCGATCAATTTGCGATTAATATAATCATATTTTTTTGTCGAAAGAGCTGTGTAGATTATGAGTCTTAATTGCAGTAGCTTAGCTGGTGGTATCGAAGCGCTTATGGTGTTAAATTTTTTAACATCAGATAAAATACCTGAAGCTTCAAACCAGAATTCTGTCGCGTAAAAGAATACTTCAACAAGCCTTTAGATAATTTTTTATGGAGCCATATTAAGGCTGGTGTCTATAAGGAAATACTAAAACTGTTGTCGCAAAGTCTCTTTATATGCCCGCCCGGAAAAACCTTAAGCGGTAAAAAAATTACAGATAGTAAAGCTAATACTCAAAACTTCATTATAAATTTAAAAAAATACATTATGATTCCACCATGAACTATTTTTTATTATTTTATGAAAAATTACAAAATTTTCTGGTCGACATCTCAACCAGTGGTACAAGATGGGTTAAGAATATCTTAAAAAAAACAATATCTTTTCACTTTTTTGACTTATGTAGCTTTTTATTGCTTATTCTTATATGAGGGCTCGTAAAAGTTTATATCAATATAACAAGAAATGTTAGGTCCTAATAAAACTTAGCTTAAATTATTCAGATCAGACTGAAAATCTTAAAGTTATTAAGCTTTTCATAAACCGACTACTACGTACTACCATGCAAACAGTTTTACCAGAAATTCATTATAAAAAGTTTTTTGTTTGCGATCGAAAAATTTTACGGAGGCGGTACTAATCTGCGAAAATAGCGTTACGTAACAATTTTCGCAGAATAGTACCACGTATATATCGTGTAAATGCTTGATCCTTTGGCATTCCAAAACTACTTAAAATTTTAAAATCGCTCTGCAAATGTAAGAGTTTGAGGAACTTATATACTACGACCTACCAGAAAACAGTATCTCATATTTTTTTATGTTTATACCCTTCACCACCATAGATGGAAAGGGTATTGTAAGTTTGAGCTGATGTATGTAACGCTTAGAAATTTAGTATACCAATAGGTTTAGAATCACTTTTAAAGTCGATTTAGCGATGTCAGTCCGTCCGACTGGCTGGCTGGCTGGACCCCCATGCAAACCATGTAATCAAAGTACAGGTAGCAATTCTAAAGAATGAAATTTGGTACAGATCATTTTTTTCATAGTGGAACCATGAAATTCGTCAATATCAGTTCATTATTTATGGTACCTCCCATAGGTCCCACATCTCGAATTGATACTTTGGCCACAAAACTTAAACAAAAACCGCTTATGTGAACCAAAACCACTGTACCAAATTTCGTTGAAATCGGTCTACATTTGACCATAGCTCCCACATAAACTCTTCTGTCAAAACGCACTAAATGACACAAAAACCTCTAAAACGCTCATAAATCTAAAGATAATGAACATTTTGAGTTTATTTTAATTTTGAAATAATCGGTCCACATTTGGCCCTAGCTCTCATATAAGTCCAAATGACGGAAACAGCTTAAATATATAAGTTTTGAGAAAATGTTTATATGATATCAAAATTTACCAAATATTTTTCTTTATAAAGGAAAACGTACACCTTTGAGGGTATCGCATGGTTGGGCCTGACCGACTATAGCACTTTCTAACTTGTTTTTTTTATAATGTTGCCTGTAGGCAACATTAGGCCGTTAATTACTTATTTTTAAATGCAAATATGCAACTTCGGAACAGGTCTATCTATTAGTTTAGAACTACCCCCTAAAGTAGTCGTTCAAGTGTAGTGAATCATACTGGACAATAGAATTTTAAATTATTTTTCGACAATTGGATTAAAATTAAAAAAAAATATTTAAAATCACTTAAAATATGAAAATATATAAAATTGTATAGGCAATGCCCCAATGTTGCCTATAGGCAACATTTGATAAATTCTCAACCAGAATAGATATAACTCCTAATATTTTTCTATTTCATATTTAGACATATGCAAATCTTTTTAAGCTCCTCCCCAAATAATTCGGGGCAAAAAGGGTTAAACATAAAATAAAATATTTCAGTTAAAGTTTGTGACCAAACTTTTTGCAGCACCTAATGTATTTGTTCTCAATAAAGTTTAATTAAGTTAACAAGTACAGATTAATTAAGTTATTATTGTTTTATATACTCGAAGTTTGTAATCTAATATAAAAGGAGCTTACATAATTTTGCTCAATTATCCACAAGAATCATTACACTAAATTTCATATAATTATCACTTGCCATAAAATTGTAGATAAACAATATTTTATAAATAGAATAATATGTATTAATAATTTATGAATATAAAAGACAAATGCCGCAATTAATTTAATGAATTTACTTTTTACAAATCTTATAAATTTTACTTATTTACCTTAAAATTTAACGATAAATATTATTCTAAGACTTTTCGTTTAATTAAGGCTTTTCTAAAGCATTTGATTTTGTTGTTTCATCTAAAGGTCATAATTCCTTTTGATTTTGGCCAATTAAACCAAATTCTTAGGTTTATTTACTTACTTTTATTTCTGCCATCCTAAAGCCATTTAACAAACTTATATTTTAAAGCTCTTTATTAATATAATCCTATTCAAATACCAATAATTTATTTGGAATTTAGTTCTTTAAATATTTTCTCATTTAAATAAATGCCCATATTTAGAATCAACTCCTTGCAGACATATCCTTATATTTTTGTGTTATTTGTGAGGTAATGAATAAAGAAATAAAATTAAATAAATTCAATTTGTTTCATTTGTAGAATACAATCGGTCGTATGGGATAATAGGATCAAAATCCCAGCAGGATAAGCTTAAACAAAAAATCTATATAAGAAAATGTAAAATAGTTTAAATTTTTGTAATAGACTTAGAATGTGGGTAAAGGGTTCTGGTAATCAAAGTTTATGTTTTTTTCAAAGGGATTTGGTAACTAAATTGCAGGGTTTTAGTCCAATTTATGGGAATTTTTTAACCCTTATGTCTACAACCACCTACCCGGGTATGTTTTTCATTTTCAATTTGATATATTTTGGTCACCGAATGAGTTATCGACTTGAAATTTTAAATATGCTCCTAAAATATAGTTTTTTAATGTTAAAAGAAAAACTTTATTTATTTTTTTTTTCGAAAAAATCTACGAGCAGTTTTTGAGATTTACCCCTTTACCATACAACCGACATACCCGGGTATGCACGAAACAAATCAAACAATTTTTGGAGTAAAAATTAAAAAAATATGTACAAAATGTTCAAAACATATGTCATTTACATACATATCATTAAAAATAGCATCTTTTTATAAAAATAATAGAGATACCAACGAAAATGTTAAGTAGTTTTTTTCCATTTTTTTTTTGTTTGAGCATGTATGGCAAATGCTTACATTTTGCGAGTGTTCCGCACATACCGATCTTTGACATCCTTTGCAAGCATTTTTTGTAGATCTTCTTTTATTATTCGTTTGTGCTTCCAAAGTCATCATCTTCTTCTGGAACACATACTGAATCATTATTTGATTTTATTGTTTAGCCTAATATACACTCAACTATACAGTGTGATGAAAAATGTCTCATTATTTGAGGATCTTATGGACGGATCTGAATTTCCTTCAGTGCTAATTGTTCACTAAGTTTTTGAAGTATAATTCTTTTACTGTTTGTAGAGGATTAAAAGACCATCTTAACAATTATTGTAATCTAGCATCATAACTGGCTTTCGGTTTGCACCTTCAACTTGTAATGAGATGTGGATAAAAGCTCAATGGACTTGTTTTTTTGGAAATATATAATCACATACTAATGTTGTTACTAAATCCAAAGACTAGAGATTCTATTTCTCTTTCTTTTGGATAATAAAATTTAGCCGAAACAAATGTTTGCCTTTTGTTGACGGTACCCAAGTGTAAAATTGTATTTAAAAAAATTGTCTCACACGATGTTTCTTCCACTTTTAACGACTCGTTTTACCCTTTCCCTTTCTGCAGAAGGCACCAACTCAGTATTTATATGTCCCCTTAGTGGATAAGATGTAAGAGAATCACAAGCCCACCAGACCTGTATCCCAAATTTTATCAGCTTCGACGGAACATATTGCGTGAATCAAGCTCTACCACGGTGCGGACAGTGTTCATCAACAGTGATGTTAGCTCCTGCTATAAAGTTGTTTTGTAGGTTTCTGTTTACCACCTGGAATACGGCTGTTGATTTATGACATTCCTTGCGATATTCCCGCCTATTGTCATTATCTAATCTTATAAAACGGCTGATAGCAAAAAATCGTTAAGTACCCGTCGATGCACAATGCAAGGGATGTCAATTAGTTTAACATAAGTCAATTGCATGGACGAAATTTGAATGTCTGATGTCAGCTAGTAAAAGTGTTCCGAGAAGAATACTAGTAAAAGTATTCCGATGCATCAAACGGCTTTTTTTATGAAATGGGATGCAAGGGCTTTAGTTTATTGATATAAACACAAAAAAGTTGTTCAATCTATACAAATTCCCATATAAACTGTATTACATACCCGGGTATGCTGGTTGTATATATAACATAATTTTTTTGGTTGTAAACATAAAGGTTAAACGTAACAAAAGAAGTTGATATAGTGATAAAATGTTAAAAGCGCGATATCTCTCTCTGGCTGGTATTTATATAAAGCTTATTCTTGCAAAATTTAGTGGCCATAGCTGTCATAGATTCTAATTTAATAGCTTTTAACTGGCCTTTGCTTCCTTTTTTTTTTTGTTTTCGGAAGTGTTTTTTATATGAAAGCTATAGTCAAATATGGACCGATTCCTATAAAATTTGATATACTAACCAATACTTGCATACAACTCCTCTACTCTAAATTTTGTCGTCATAGCTATTACAAGTGTATTCAATTTGTCAGCATTAATGTGTTTCCGGTGGCGGGGTTATATGGGAGCTCTAACTAAATATGCACCGATTTCGCCTGTTTTCAGTACACAACTTCTATAGCATATCAAATATACTTTTGTAAAATTTTATCTGACAGACAGACGGACATAAACTCCTTTTCTTTTTGTATTCTTGTGTTTCCGTAAGATTTCTATATGGGAGCTATGGTCAAATGATGACCGATTGTGACAAAATTTTGCACACTAGCTGGGATTCACATAAGACTTTTTGCTGAAAAATTTTGTTACTGTAGCGCTTTGCGTGAAGGCGTTATCGCGCTTTTATCTGACGGACAAACGGATATAAACCCCTTTTTCTTTTTGTATTTTTGTGTTTCCGTAAGTTTTTTATATTGGAGCTATGGACAAATGGTGACCGATTGTGACAAAATTTTGCACACTGGTTGGCATTGACATAAGACTTCCTTGTGATAAATTTAGTGCTATTACAGTTTATCATTTATAGGCATTTAAGTATATTTTAGGTGGAATTTAGGCTGTTTTCGTAAGTTTTTTATATGGGAGCTATGTTTAAATGTGAATCGATTTGGATGAAATTTTATATGCTGCCTAGTACATATGTAAAACTTCTATGTACCAAATTGTATCATCAAAGCTGTTATAGTTTGTTATTTATTAACAAATAAGCGATTAGAATAGGCGAGGTTATACTGGAGCTATGGTCAAATGTTAACCGATTTTGCCCAATTTCAATAACAAAATTTTCTCAAAAATGAAGAATGTTTTTGCTAAGTTTCAGTGAGCTTGTTGATTTCGTTTAGGCGTTATTGTGATTTCAATAGACAGGCAGGCAGACAGACAGATGGACAGACAGAAAGACGGACATAGCTCAATCGTCTTAGAATTTCATAAGTATTCAGAATTTTTATCGCTTTTGGTTTTTGAGCTAATATTTAAAAAATTACAAACCGAATGACAATCTCAATATACCCCCATTCTTTTTGATGGTGGGTATAACAAGTAAGAAAGTGCTATAGTCGGTCAAGCCCGACCATAAGATACCCTTCACCACTACGGTCAAAGGTATTCCTTTTCCTGTATAAAGACAAATGTTTGCTAAATTTTGCCATCATATAAACAATTTTTCGGTCATTTGGACTTATATGAGAGCAAGGGTCAAATGTCGATCGATAATTTCGCAATTTGGCAAATCGATTACAGTTGTTACAGAAATAAAATATGCACAAAAGACTTTTAAAATGCTCATTATCTTTAGATTTACGAGCGTTTTTGTGATTTTAACAAAAGAGTTTGTATGGGAGCTATGGTCAAATGTGAACTGATTTCAATGAAATTTTGTACAATGACTTTAGTTTACATAAGCAGTATATGTTCAAAATTTCATGAAAAATTATTGATTTTTATGGCCAAAATATGAATTCCTGGAAGCGGGACCTATGGGAGGTGCCATAAATAATAGACCGATTTTGACGAATTCCAATAGCCACGGTCCCACTATCAAAATAATGATCTGTTTCAAATTTTATCAAATTATCTTTAGAATTGCGACCTGTAGTTTGATTTCATGATTAACATGGGGGTCCAGCCAGACAGACGGACGGACTGAAATCGCTAAATCGATTCAGAAAGTGATTCTAAATCTATTGGTATACTAAAAGGTAGGTCTAAGACAAATATTTCTTTGCATTACATACACCTATGGTGGTGAAGGGTATAAAAAATGTATATGTGAAAACGATTAAACATATTTTATTCAAAATTTCTTAAATTTTATATTATTACTTTTTATTAAATTGTTTACATAAAATGTCTTATGAAAACAAACATGTGGAAAGTCAAGACCAATTATACGATAATAAAATAAATAAAAATATTTGTATTCATAAACATAAAAATTAAGGTAAATACATATGTATATTAGAAATACAAACCTATACAGATATATTTTAAAAAATTATTATTTTGTTATAGATAATTTAGAAAAATAATAAAATTTTATAGTAATTCTGTCTCTAGTTTATTTTGCATTTAAAACTGACTTTGTATTTATTGTCTACTGCATAGTTAGTACAAACATGTTTAGGTATTTAACAAATATTTGTCTTAAAATAAATATTTCTAATGAAAGATAAAAATGAATAAATAAATTTGTTAGTTTGTATATTTTTTTAAAAACTAAAAGTATGTTTGTTTTTAGCAGAATAAAAAAAGACAAACAAACAGAAAATTATTATTGAAATTTTAATTAAAGTTCATTTGTATGTAAAAAAATGATTTCATATTGCTAGAGTATGCGGGTTTTATTTAGAATTTTTATAGGAAAAAATTTCATTATCTGTTGTTCTTTTTTTTAATTAAGAATTGTCATAAAAACATTTGCTGCAATTCTAAATTTAGAAAAATAATATCGAGACAAAAATTTAGTATTTAAATATTTGATGAAACATTGTACTCAGAGTGCGACGTACTTTTATTAATCAAACAAAAACAAGTAAATTTAAAATATGTCATTAAATAGGATATTTTTGTTGTAAAGTAAAATAAAATTTTAAAAATTTTTTATAAAAATTAAATATTTTTTAAAAATTTCCTATAAAAACAAAAAAATTTTTATAAATATTTCATAAAAAAAAGTAATTTTTGAAAAAACTTCCTATAAAAAAAGAAATTTTTAAAAAACTTCCTATAAAAACAAGAAATTTTTAAAAAATTCGTATAAAAATAAGAAATTTTTGAAAAATTTCCTATAAAAAATACAAATTTTTAAAAATTTCCTTAAAAATGAAAAACTTTTAAAAAATTCCTTAAAAATAAAAAACTTTTAAAAAATTTCAAATAAAAATATGAAATGTTTTATAAATTTACCGAAAAATAAGAAATTTTTGAAAAATTTCCTATAAAATTAATAGTGTTTTGAAAAAATCCCTATAAAAATACCAAATTTTTAAAAATCTTCCTATAAAAATAAGAAATTCTAGAAAAATTTTCTATGGAAATAAGAAATTTTTAAAAAGTTTAAAAAAGTTTCCTATCAAAATAAGAATTTTTTGAAAAATTCCCTATAAAAATACCAAATTTTTAAAAATCTTCCTATAAAAATAAGAAATTCTAGAAAAATTTTCTATAGAAATAAGAAATTTTTAAAAAGTTTAAAAAAGTTTCCTATCAAAATAAGAATTTTTTGAAAAATTCCCTATAAAAATACCAATTTTTTAATAATCTTCCTATAAAAGTAAGAAATTTTTGAAAAATTTCCTATAAAAATAAGAAATTTTTGAAAAATTTCCTATAAAAATAATAAATGTTTGAAAAATTTTTTTAAAAATAAGAAATTATTAAAATTTTTTTAAAAAGAATAAATATTTAAAAAAATTTTTTAAAAATAAAAAATTTTTTAAATTTTTTTTTATAAAATTAAGAATTTTTTGAAAAATTTCCTATAAAAGTTAGAAATTTTCGGAAAATTTCCTATAAAAGCAAGAGTTTGTCATATAAAAATAAGAAATTTTAAAAAGTCGTATAAAAATAAGAAATCTTTAAAAAACTTTCCTATAAAAATGTAAAACTTTTGAAAAATTTCCTATAAAAATAAGAAATTTTTGGAAAATTTCCTGTAAAAATAAAAATTTTTTGAAAAATTTCCTTTCAAATTAAGAAATTTTTTAAAAATTTCCTATTAAAATAAGAAATTTTTGGAAAATTTCCTGTAAAAAATTTTAATCTTTTAAAAAATTTACTATAAAAATAAGAATGTTTTGAAAACTTTCCTATAATAATAAGAATGTTTGAAAAACTTTCCTATAAAAATAAGAAATTTTTTAAAAATTTCCTATAAAAATAAAAAATTTTTGAAAAATTTCCTATAAAGATAAGAAATTTTTGAGAAATTTCAAATAAAAAAATCTAAATTTTTGAAAAATTTTCTATGGAAATAATAAATTTTTTAAAAATTTCCTATAAAAATAAGAAATTTTTGAAAATTTTCCTATAAAAATTAAAAAATTTTTTAAAAATTTCCTATAAGAATAAGAAATTTTTGAAAAATTTCCTAAAAATATAAGAAATTTTTGAAAAATTTCCTATAAAAATAAGAAATTTTTGAAAAATTTTCTATAAAAATAAGAAATTTTTATAAAAATTTCCTATAAAAATAAGAAATTTTTGGAAAATTAGAAAAAATAATCTTTTGAAATATTTACTATAAAAAAATTTGAAAAATTTCCTAAAAAAATAAGAAAATTTTCAAAACTTTCCTATAAAAATTAGAAATTTTTAAAAATTTCCTATAAAAATAAGAATTTTTTGAAATCTTCATGTAAAAATAAGAATCTTTTGAAAAATTTACTATAAAAATAGATATTTTTGAAAAATGTCTTCAAAATTAAGAAATTTTTGAAAAATTTCCTATAAAAATGAGATTTTTTGAAAAATTTCCTACACAAATAAGAAGTTTTTGCAAAATTGTCTATAAAAATGAAAATTTTTGAAAAAGTTCATATAAAAATAAGAAATTTCTTAAAAAAAAGATTTTTTTTAATTTTTTATATAAATACGAAATTTTTAAAAATTTTCTATAAAAATAAAACTTCCTATAAAAATAAGATCTTTTAAGAAATTTCTCATAAAAATAAGACAAACAATCCTATAAAAATTAAAAAAATTTTGAATTTTTTTTTCAACAAAGTAAGAAATTTTTGAAAATTTTCATATAGAAATAAAAAATTTTGAAAAATTTAATAAAAGAATAAAAATTTTTGAAAAATTTCTTATAAAAATAAGAAATTTTTGAAAAATTCTCTATAAAATAAGAAGTTTTTAAAAAATTTCCTATAAAAAAAATAAATTTTTAAAAAATTTCCTATGAAAAAGGAAACTTTTAAAAAATTTCCTATAACAGCAGAAAAGTTTAAAAAAAATTTCCTATAAAAGTAAAAAATATGTATTTGCCAAGAATATTCAAAGCAAATTGATTGTTTTTTTTGTTGCCAACAAAAGGTTAATAATACTATAAACAGACTACAAAAGGTTTTTTAACCTTTTAGCCATCAAAGTCACTTTTTGCATACTCAAGATCTCAGCAAATTTTTTAGCTTCTGCATTTGTTTATTATTAACACATTTAATCAAAAAGTGTACAACATTTCTCACTCTATCAATCTTCAGCGACCGACTCTTTTCAATTCTTATTAAATGATATTTTAGATTGTGATGGTCTTGACGGACATGTGACAGTAAAACAAACATTTATTATTTAAAAATACCAAAATAAAATTGATCGAATCAAAATGCAAACAGACGTCATATCACATCAGATAATCAGAATTTTATACAAATATTTTCAGAGGAATATGTTCAGATAAACACATCGAAATACTTGTTCTTCTGTACAACAAGTAAAATGCAGAAAAATATTAAAATGATTAAGATAGATTGAAGATGGATGTTGTTAAAAAAACAAAACATCATTTTTGCAGAAAAATTGCATTCTATATATTATGAGTAATAGGGTGGTATTAATTTACTTAAGTAAGAAAACTGATTTGAGCAAAATAATAATAAGATAAATCTTAATGTAATTAAATATTCGGTGCCATCCTTTTATTTGCGTTAGAATTCCTGTAGTGTATTCATACATGTCCTGTCTTCGATCTGAATTTGCGTGAATGCATTTAATAGTATTTTAGAATTCTCTACACAAGTAATATTTTCTTTAGTACGTGCTTCAATTGCTAGACTTTAATATCTATTTAATATCAGAAATTTAGTTTTAATTCATATACTTTTCCTTTTTCATTTTTTCTTTATTATTATAAAAATTTGCATTTTAATAGATTTTTAACAAAAATGTTTGCCATATAAAACTGTCATCATCTTTATATTTTCAATTTATAAAGTGTTTTGTATATACAGGTAAAATTTAATTTAAATTTCAACAAGTAAGAGTGTTATATTCGGCTGTGCCGAATCTTATATACCCACCATCAAGTTGTGTTAAATTTAGAAACATATCTCATATATATATACGAGGGTGCAGCAAATTCAAAACGTGGACCAAATTGGAAAAAAGTTGTTACGCTAGTTGTCATTGTTGGTAAAATATTTGGAATAACTTCGGTTGCAGTAGCTTTATAGTTCAACATTCAAAAGTATGTAAGTGGTTTCCCTAGTATTTATTTACTTTGAACAAAATTCGTTATCACAACCGGGTATGGTTTTACATTAATAAGTTGTTAAATACTTTTCCTTTAGCTTAACATTTAGTTAGGATAAAGAAGTTGATAGTAATACGACTGGTCTATATATTTTGTAAGGAGGTCCTAATGCATCTACCATATACAAATCTTAATATGCTGCTTGTACCTCCGAATCTTTTTAATTGTAGATATAAAAAGGGGATGTAATATATATATAAGAATTATAGCCAAATGTTGACCGATTGTAACAAAATTTTACACACTGGTTGGTATTTATGTAAAGCTTATTTTTGCAAAATTTAGTGGCAATAGCTATCATAGTTTCTAATTTAATAGCTTTTAACTGGTCCTTGCTAAATATTTTTTGGTTTCCGGGAGTGTATTTTATATGAGAGTTATAGTCAAATATGGACCGATTCCTATAAAATTTGATATACTGACCAATAGTTCCATAAAACTTCTCTATTATAAATTTAGTCGTCATAGCTATTACAATTGTATTCAATTTATCAGCATTCATGTGTTTCCCGGGGCGGGGTTATATGGGAGCTCTAACTAAATCTGAACCGATTTTGCCCATTTTCAGTACACAACTTTTGTTACATATCAGAAATACTTTTGTAAAATTTTGTCTCTCCAGCTTTTATAGTTAAGGAGCTGTCGCGCTTTTATCTGACGGACAGACGGACATAAATCTCCTTTTCTTTTTGTATTTTTGTGTTTGTGTAAGTTTTTTATATAGGAGCTATAGTCAAATGGTGACCGATTGTAACAAAATTTTGCACACTGGCTGGCATTCACATAAGACTTTCTTTTGTAAAATTTTGTTGCTATAGCCCTTTCAGTTAAGGCGCTATCGCGCTTTTATCTAACGGACAGACGGACATAAACCCCCTTTTCTTTTTGTATTTTTCTGTTTCCGTAAGTTTTTTATACGGGAGCTAGGTCAAATGGTGACCGATTGTGACAAAATTTTGCACACTGGCTGG
The DNA here is from genome assembly GCA_933228675.1 of Stomorhina lunata. Taxonomy (NCBI): domain Eukaryota; kingdom Metazoa; phylum Arthropoda; class Insecta; order Diptera; family Rhiniidae; genus Stomorhina; species Stomorhina lunata. The sequence goes on along the minus strand of OW121743.1, from coordinate 103,535,483 downwards.
TATTCACATAAGACTTATTTGTGCTAAATTTGGTGGTCAAAGCTACTACAGTTTATCATTTATTGGCATTTAAGTGAATTTCAGGTGGAATTTAGGCTGTTTCCGTATGTTTTTTATATGGGAGCTATGGTTAAATGTGAACCGATTTCAATGAAATTTTACATGCTGCCTAGTGCTTATGCAAAACTTCTAGATACCAAATTTTGTCATCATAGCTATTATAATTTGTCAGTTATTAGCAAATAAGCGACTAGCCCAGACGAGGTTATACGGGAGCTATGGTCAAATGTTAACCGATTTTGCCCAATTTCAATACCAAAATTTTCTCATAAATGAGGAATGTTTTTGCTAAGTTTCAGTGAGCTAGCTCCTTTCGTTTAGGCGTTATCGTGATTTCAACAGACAAACAGACAGACAGACAGACAGACGGACAGACAGACGGACAGACAGACGGACATCGCTCAATCGTCTTAGAATTTTATAAGGATTCAGAATATATATCGTTTTTGATTTTTGAGCCAATATTAAGGAAATTACAAACGGAATGACAATCTCAATATACCCCCCATTCTTTTTGATGGTGGGTATAAAAACAAAAGCTCACTTAACATACAAAAATTTCTTAAATTAATTCGAAATTTATCTAAAATTTATTAATTTTAATAGGAAATTTTTCAAAAATTTATTTTTTTAGGTAATATTTCTAAAAATTCTTATTTTTATAAAAAAATTTTCAAAAATTTTTTTATTTATATCATTTTATTTTTATAAGAAATTTTTCAAAAATTTCTTATTTTTATAAAAAAATTTTCAAGAATTTCTTATTTTTATATGAATTTTTTTCAAAAATTTCTTATTTTTATAGGAAATTTTTTTATAGGAAATTTTTCAAAAATTTCTTGTTTTTATAGGAAATTTTTCAAAATTTTCTTATTTTTATAGGAAATTTTTAAAAAAATTCTTATTTTTATAGGAAATTTTTAAAAATTTTCTTATTTTTATAGGAAATTTTTTAAAAATTTCTTATTTTTATAGGAAATTTTTCAAAAATTTCTTATTTTTATAGGAAATTTTTCAAAAATTTCTTATTTTTATAGCAAATTTTTCAAAAATTTCTTATTTTTATAGGAAATTTTTCAAAAAATTTTAATTTTTATAGGAAATTTTTCAAAAAATTTTAATTTTTATAGGAAAATTTTCAAAAATTTCTTATTTTTATAGGAAATTTTTAAAAATTTCTTATTTTGAAAGGAAATTTTTCAAAAATTTCTTATTTTAATAGGAAATTTTTCAAAAATTTCATATTTTGATAGGAAATTTTTCAAAAATTTCTTATTTTTATAGGAAATTTTTCAAAAATTTCTTATTTTTATAGGAAATTTTTCAAAAATTTCTTATTTTTATAGGAAATTTTTCAAAAATTTCTTATTTTTATAGGAAATTTTTCAAAAATTTCTTATTTTGATAGGAAATTTTTCAAAAATTTCTTATTTTTATAAGAAATTTTTCAAAAATTTCTTATTTTTATAGGAAATTTTTCAAAAATTTCTTATTTTGACAGGAAATTTTTCAAAAATTTCTTATTTTGACAGGAAATTTTTCAAAAATTTCTCATTTTTATAGGAAATTTTTCAAAAATTTCTTATTTTTATAGAAAATTTTTCAAAAATTTCTTATTTTTATAAGAATTTTTCAAAAATTTCTTATTTTTATAGGAAATTTTTCAAAAATTTCTTAATTTTATAGGAAATTTTTCAAAAATTTCTTATTTTTATAGGAAATTTTTCAAAAATTTCTTATTTTTATAGGAAATTTTTCAAAATATTCTTATTTTTATATTAAATTTTTCAAAAATTTCTTATTTTTATAAAAATTTCTTATTTTTATAAAAATTTCTTATTTTTATAGGAAATTTTTCAAAAATTTCTTATTTTTACAGGAAATTTTTCAAAAATTTCCTATAAAAATATTTTTTTTTGAGAAAATTTTCTAAAATTTCTTAACGTTATCAGAAAATTTTCGAAAATTTCTTATTGTAGGAAATTTTTCTAAAATTTCTTATTTGTATAGGAAATTTTTCAAAAATTTGCCATTTTTATAAGAAATTATTCAAAAATTTCCTATTTTTGCAAGAAATTTTTAAAATTTTTTTATTTTTATGGGAAATTTTGAAAATTTTCTTAACTTTATAGGAAATTTTCTAAAAATTTATTATTTTTACAGAAATTTTTTTAAAAATTTCTTATTTTTATAGGAATTTTTTTTAATTTTATTATCTTTATAAATTTTTTAAAAATGTATTATTTTTACAGAATTTTTTTTAAAAATTTTTTTTTTCAAGGAAATTTTTTAAATAATACCTATTTTTTTTATAAGATTTTTTTTAAATTTCTTATTTTGATAGGAAATTTTTCAAAAATTTCTTAATTTTACAAGAAATTTTTCAAAAAATTTTTTGTATATGAAATTTTTTACAAATTTATTATACTTATAGGAAATTTTGCAAAAATTTTTGTATATTTTAAGAAATTTTTTAAAAAATTTCTTATTTTTATAAAAATTTTTAAAAATTTCCGTTTTTTTTTAATTTTTAAAATTTCTTTAAAATTGAATAAAATTTTCAAACAAAATTTTCTTACTATAATTATTTTAAAAATTTCTGTTTTTTTATAGGAAATTTATCAAAAATTTCTAATTTTTAAAGTAAACTTTTCAAACATTTTATTGTTATGAGAAATTTTTAAAAAATTTCGTATTTTATATGTATTTTTTAAAAATTTCCTGCTTTTTTAGGTAATTTTTTTAAAATTTCGTTTGTTTTGAATAAAATTTTCAAACAAAATTTTCTTACTATATCAAGCTCTTTATTTATCGTTGGATGAAATTCATTAGACCAAGAAATTGTTTATTTGTTATTTTAGCAACAATTACATCCCACAAAATAATATATTTAAAACACAATTTTCATAAGAATTGTATTTATTATTTCAAAATTTCTTTTCCTTATAAAAATAATTGAAATTAAATTGTATTTAAATATTTTCTTAAAAGAAATACAATAAATTCACACATTTAGACAAATAACAATGACGTATTTAGTATTTGTTGAAAATCTAAACGAAAGCCATAAACTACAAAAGTTAGCAGATTTTAGTATCGTTAAACGATTTCCACTTTTACGACCACATTCAGACAAACTCAAGTGATATTTGGAGATAAGACACAGAGACCGTACAATATTGATACAATTCGTCATACCAGACCGAGTGGCGGATTTTCTTTTGATGGAAAAAATCTAAAAAAGATATCACTATATTACTCAGAATTTTCTTTTTTTTTTTATCTAAATCTCTACGAGATACATTTTGCTTATACATTTGCAAAATACTCTCCCACTAAGATTTTCATCTTTTATGCCACTTCTCGGGTCTTTTCGCTATTTTACTATTTGATATAATAAATAGTTTTTCTTTCGAAAAATTGTTTATATTTTATTTTATGAGATTGTGGCAAAAAAACTACTAAAGCGTCTAAAATAAAAACCCCATAGCCAGAAAATGTGTTCTTTTTATTTTGGCACGTTATAGCTGGTCAAAGAACATAAATACTTATATCTACAGACGATTTCTATGCAATTTATATAAATTCCTATAAAAAATAGAAACCGAAATAAATAAACAAAAACATAAACTACAGGGGAATTTGTTCAAACAAATAAATGTGGGATAAGAACTCGTATAAAAAAAGATACATTCAAGATTTTCTGTTTGTTGTTGGCTTTTGTATACAAAATGATTCACATCATTTAAACAAATTTATTTAGATAATTATTTTATTTTTCATAGATACTTTTTATAATTTTCCTTATAGAGAATTTTTTTGTTAGTTTCGGTTGTTTAAACAATTGTTTTGTTGCCACTCTTTGAAAATTAGTTTGTTTATATTTCAGATAATTTCAAATATATTTACTCATAATAGAAACATTTATTCCGCTGAAAATTTATTATTTTTAAAAAAGTTTATCAAAAATTTCTTATTTTTAAAGGAAGTATTCAAAAAATTTACTATTTTTATAGAATTTTTATTCAATATTTTTTTTATTTTTTAAGGAAATTTTTAAAAAATTTCTATTTTTTTTTTCTTGAAAATTTTTAAAAAATTTTCTATATTTATAAGATATTTTTCAAAATATTCATATTTTTATAATAAACTTTTCAAAAATTTCTTATTTTTATAAGAAACTTTTCATAAATTATTAATTTTTATTAGAAATTTTTTAAAGTTTTTTTTTTATATAAAATTTTTCATAAATTTCATATTTTTATAAAAAAAATTTAAAAAATTTCATATTTTTATAAGAAAATTTTCAAAAGTTACTTATTTCAATAATTTTTTTTTATAAAAATAAGAAATTTGTGAAAAATTTCTTATAAAAATAAGAAATTAATTATTTTTATAAGAAATTTTTCACAAATTTCTTATTTTTATAAGAAATTTCTCATGAATTTCTTATTTTTATAATTTGTTTTTTAATTTCTTATTTTTATAAGAAATTTGTCAAAAATTTCTTTTTTTTATAAGAAATTTTGCAAAAATTTCTTATTTTTATAAGAAATTTTTCAAAAATTTCTTATTTTTATAAGAAATGTTTCAAAAATTTCTTATTTTTATAAAAAACTTTTCAAAAATTTCTTATTTTTATAAGAAAATTTTCAAAAATTTCTTACTTTTATAAGAAATTTTTCAAAAATTTCTTATTTTTATAAGAAAATTTTCAAAAATTTCTTATTTTTTATAAAAAACTTTAAAAAACTTCTTATTTTTTAAAAAAAATTTTCAAAGATTTCTTATTTTTATAAGAAATATTTCAAAAATTTCTTATTTTTATAGCAAATTTTTCAAAAAATTCTTATTTTTATAAGAAATTTTTTAAAAATTTCTTATTTTTATAAGAAATTTTTCAAAAATTTCTTATTTTTATAAGAATGTTTTCAAAAATAAGAAATTTTTTTAAAATTTTCTATTTAAATGAGAAATTTTTTAAAATACTCCGATAGAAAAAAGAAATTTTTGAAAATTTTCCTATAAAAATGAGAAATTTATAAATAAACTTCTTATAAAAATAATAAATTTTTGAAAAATTTCTTAAAATAAGAAATTTTTGAAAAATTTTCTATAAAAATAAGAAATTTAAAAAAAAATTCTTAAATAAAGAAATTTTTCAAAAATTTCTTGAAATAAGAAATTTTTGAAATACTTCCTACAAAAATAAGATTTTTTTTTAAATTTCCTGAAAAATAATAAATTTTTGAAAAATTCCCTATAAGAATAAAAAACATTTTGAAAAATTTCCTTAAAAATAAGAAATTTTAATAAATGTCCTATTTAAATAAGAAATTTTTAAAAAGACTCCAATAGAAATAAGAAATTTTTGAAAAATTTCCTTTAAAAACAGGAAATTATCGAAAAATTTCATAAAATAGGAAATTTTAAAAAAAATCCCCAAAATAAGAAATTTTTAAAAAATTTCCTAAAATAAGAAATTTTTGAAAAATTTCTTAAAATAAGAGTTTTTTTTTTTAAATTTCTTATATTAAGAAATTTTTGAAAAATTTCTTAAATTAAGAAATTTTTGAAAGAATTCTTAAGAAATTTTTTAAAAAAATTTCCTATGAAAATAAGAAATTTTCGTCAAATTTCTTTAAATAAAAAATTTTTGAAAAATTTCTCAAAATAACATATTTTTGAAAAATTTTTTGAAATAAGAAATTTTTAAAAAATTTCCTTAAATAAGAAAATTTTCAAAAATTTCCGAATATAAGAAAGTTTTGAAAAATTTCCTAAAATAAGTAATTTTTGAAAAATTTCCTAAAACAAGAAATTTTTGAAAAATTTCTTAAAATAAGAAATTTTTTTAAAATAAGAAACTTTTAAAAAATTTCTTATTATAAGAAATTTTTCAAAAATTTCTTACTTTAAGAAATTTTTCTGAAATTTATTACTTAAAGAAATTTTTCAAAAATTTCTTATTTTAAGAAATTTTTTTGAAAACTTCTTATTTAAGAAAATTTATTATTTTAAGAAATTTTTCAAAAATTACTTATTTTAGGAAATTTTTCAAAACTTTCTTATGTTCGGAAATTTTTGAAAATTTTCTTATTTTAAGAAATTTTTCAAAAATTTCTTATTTTTATAGGAAGTTTTTTTTTTAATTTCTCATTATTATAGGAAATTTTTCAAAAATTTCTTTTTTTATTGGAGTATTTCTAAAAATTTCTTATTTAAATAAAAAATTTTACAAAATTTTCTTATTTTTATAGGAAATTTTTCAAAAATTTCTTATTTAAGAAATTTTTCAAAAACTTGTTATTTTTACTAGAAATTTTTCAAAATTTGTCTTCATAAGAACTTTTTCAAAAAAGTCTTATTTTTATTTGAAATTATTTTTTTTTTTTGTGTAAGTAGTTTTGTAGATGTTTTAAATTTTATGTTAAGATTTCTTTTAGCTTGGCCTACTGTGCGCCAAAGTAATTTTTATACCCGGCATTTTTATGGCTCAGTTTTCCGTTTCGTGCTAAAATACTCTTGTTGTATAAAATTTGTCTGTTGATTGCTTCTGTTTTCTGTTTACTCGGCTACAGGTCGTTTCTTACTTTTTGACTTTTTTTCTTATTTTATTTAAAACATATTTCAACAATTTATTTTGCCAAAAGAGTCGTTGCCGCCACAATTTGCTATTTACACTAGTCAGTTCGCAGATGTTCTTATACCCGTCGACAACGCGATATCTTTTAGTTTTCAATAGCGAAAAGCGGAATGTTTTTGTTTGCTCATGATACGGAAATACCAGAAAAATAGTATCGGGGAAGAAAATAGAACAAAATGAAAATGTTCATACCTAAAAAAAGTGTTTGATTCAAAAACAAGTGTGAGGCAGTTTATTTTTCGATATAATCCCCGTGTAACAGATAACAAAATATTTAATAAGTGACTAAATAAGTAAAGTAAATTCTAAAAAGATTAAAGATTAAACGTATTAAACAGTGGGTGATTTTTAAATGAGTTTTTTATTTTTACATAGTTAAGATATATAAAAATTTGTAATAAAAAATTATTTGAATATTATAAAATAAGATGCAATAAAAACACGAAATACTAAAAAAATTCTGCAATACAACAACAGGTATTTACTTGAATTATATCTAAATATAACATCTGAGAAACTGTGTGTTTTTTATTTTATTTTGAATTTCCTCTTTAAAATGTTCTTCTTAAAATAGTTTAAATTTTCCCGAGCAACAACAAGTTTTTGATTTAAAAGAATTTTTCTTTTGCTGCAGCGGATTTTTTTTTCGAATATTTTCAGGTGCATGTGCATTTGAATTATAAATAAAACTTTTAAATATTAAGTAGAGATTAATGGATTTAAATTGATTGCCTCTTTTTCAATATTCATAATACAAATTTTCAAAATTTAAGGAATTTAAAAGAAATATTGTATCAAAACATGATAATTACCATGAAAATGTGTTTTCGGCTATTTGTGGGAAATTTATTATAAATTCTATAGAGGGATTTTTTTGAGATTAGAATTTACTAATTATAGAGAAAATTTTTTTTAAATTCCATACTTTTATAGGAAATTTTTTTAAAATTCTATACTTATATAGAAATTTTTAAAACAATTTCTTATCTTTTTTTCAGGAAATTTTTCATCAGTTTCTTACTTTTATAGAAACTTTTTTTTTATAGGAAATTATTTTAAATTTTAGTATTTTCATAAAAAAAATTCATAATTTTCATTGGAAATTTTTCAAAAATTTACTATTTTTATAGGAAATTTTTCAAAAATTTACTATTTTTATAGGAAACTTTTCAAAAATTTACTATTTTTTTTAGGAAATTTTTCAAAAATTTACTATTTTTATAGGAAATTTTTCAAAAATTTAATATTTTTATAGGAAATTTTTCAAAAATTTATTATTTTTATAGGAAATTTTTCAAAAATTTTTTATTTTTATAGAAAATTTTTTATTTTTATAGGAAATTTTTCAAAAATTTACTATTTTTATAGGAAATTTTTCGAAAATTAAATATCTTTAAATTTTCAAAATTTGTTAAAGAAATTTAAAAAAAAATTTATTTTTTTGTATGAGAAATTTTTTAAAATTTTCTAGCAAATTTTTAAAAAATTTTTTATTTTTATGAAATTTTTTTCAAATTTTCCTATCTTTTCAGTTAATTTTTCCAAACTTTCTCATTTTTATAGAAATTTTTCGAAAATTTCTTATTTTTATATGAAATCTTTCAAAAATTTATTAACTTTATAGGGAAAAATTCAAAAAATTTCTTATTTGTGTAGGAAATTTACAAACAATTTCTTATTTTTGTAGGAAATTTACAAACAATTTCTTATTTTTTTTGGAAAGTTCTTCAAAATTTTTATATTTTTTAGGAAATTTTTTTAAAATTTTTTTATTTCTAATGGAAATTTTTCAAAAATTTCTTATTTTAACAGGAAAACTTTCAAAAATTTCAAAATTTTTTTATATGAAGTTTTTCAAAAACTTCTTATTTTTATATGAAATTTTTAAAAAATTTCTTTTTTTTATAGAAAATTTTTCAAAAATATGTCATTTTTTAGGAAAGTTTTCAAAAAATTTCTTATTTTTATAAGAAATTTTCCAAAATTTCTAATAATTTTGGAAAATTTTTCAAAATTTTTATATATATTTTCGATTTTTTTTTTAATTTCTTATTTTTGATGGAAAATTTTCAAAAATTTCTTATTTTTAAGGGAAATTTTTCCAGCATTTTATTTTTATAGAAAATTTTTCAAAAATTTTGTTTTTTGTATAGGAAATTTTTTCAAAAATTTCTTTTCTATATGAAATTTATTAAAAAATTTCTTATTTTAATAGGAAATTTAAAAAAAATTGACTATTTTGTAGAAAATTTAAAAAAAATTGTTACTTTTATATTGAATTTTTCAAAAACTTCTTATTTCAATATGTTCAAGTTCAAGTTCAAGTTTTTTTATTTCCATAAATTTCTTTTTATACATGTTTTTCTAATACTATTTTAATACTAATTATATTTCCCTGCATACATTTGTATTTTTCTAGGACTAAGATAATTTTTATAAATATTTACATGGCACAATAACTATTTAAGTTACGTGTAATACAATTATGTTACAAAATTTATTTGAATATTATATTATTTAAAGTTCCTCAAAAATGGAAAAAAGGATATGAAATTTTTCTTAATTTTTAATGCTTATAGGAAATTTTTCAAACATTTCCTTTTTATATAGGAAGCTTTTCAAAGACCTAAATTTTTATGATAAATTTTGAAAAAATTCCATATTTTAACAGGATATTTTTCAAAAATTTCTTTTTTTATAGGAAATTTTTCGAAAATTTACTTATTTCCTTATTTTTATAAAAAAAAATTTTCAAGAATTTGTTATTTTTATATTAAATTTCTTATTTTATAGCAAATTCAAAAAAACATCTTATTTTTATGCAAAATTTTCAAATTTTTTTAATAAAAATTTCTTATTTTAATAGAAAGTTTTTCAAAAATTTCTTATTTTAATAGGAAATTTTTAAAAAATTTCTTACTTAAATAGGAACTTTTTCAAAAACTTCATATTTTTATATGAAGTTTTTCAAAACCTTCATATTTTATAGGAAGTTTTTCAAAAACTTCATATTTTTGTAGGAAATTTTTCAAAAAATTACTATTTTTGTTGGCAACTTTTCGAAAATTTACTATTTTTTTTATAGAAGTTTTCGAAATTTTACTATTTTTTATTGAAATTTTTCAAAAATATCTTATTTTTATGTGCAACTTTTCAAAAATTTTATATTTTTATAGAAAAATTTTCAAACATTTTTCAAAAATTTCTTATTTTTATAAAAAATTTTAAAGAATTTTCCATTTTTATTGGAAATTTACCATTTTTAAATTATTTTTTTTTTTAAATTTACAGTTTTCAAAATAAATTTTTCAGAAATATTTTATTTTTATAGAATTTTTTATCAGTTTATAACTATTAATTTTTGTCTGATTTGCAGACAGACAATATCTAAAAATAACTTATTGTTGATCTACAACGAATGAAAATGCTCTATCACTACATTTTTCACATTTTAAATGTAAATTTAGAAATTTATCAAAAGAATACAATTTTTTTTTTATTTAATTTTAGAATAAACTCAACACGAGCCATGTGCCTGTCTAAATTTTAGTATAAATTATTAAATGTGTTAAATTGTTAATATGAAACGATAATAAATGTTAAACATTTATTAATATGACAAATTTATTAAAACATAATAAAACGGAAAATATGTCAGAAATAGACATACACTTTGGTCATGCATTTTAATTATAAATAGCAAATCTTTCATAAAGTAAGAAAATACTTAACAGTTTAACACTTTCAGGTGTTTATTAAATCATTATTTCTAATTATTTATGGGATTCAAAAATTTTTATATTAAACTACTAAATCATTATAAATATACTTAAGTTTCATTAAAATGTTTATAACAATAACACTTTAGGACACCTTCTAAACCCTCTAAATAATTTTCTTAATACGCATTTCTAAAATGTATACAATTGAACTTAAAATCACTTACAAAGAGGTCAGTGTTTTGCTCGTATCGTAGCTATAAATATTTAGTTTTAAATTTTCTACTTAAATACTATTTATAAGAGTCAATCATCTCTAAAATATTAAGAAAAAATTTGATTGTAGAAATAAGATATAGAATTATTTGTACATGAATATAAATACAAAGAGGAAAATCCCACGCAAAGTGGCTTAGTCGGAATTAGCAAAAGTAATTCAATGAGATTTAATTGTTCGAAACAAATTAATTTTTCTAAATTACTCGTATGTGAGATGTGATGCATTTTAACATGTATGTCAGAATTCTGTATATATGTAAAAAATATTAAGAACTTTTATAATTTTCATCATTTATATGAAATTTGTAAAAATTCTTATTTTATGAAAAATTAAAAAATTTTTTTTTTAAATTTTAAATTTTTAAAAAATTTCCTATTTTTATAGAAAATTTTTAAAAATTTCTGATTTTTAAGGAAAATTTTCAAAAATTTGTGATTTTAATAGGAAATTTTCAAAAATTTCTTATTTTTATAGGAAATTTTTCAAAAGTTTCTTATTTTTATAGGAAATTTTTAAAAAATTTCTTATTTTTTTTTTAGAAGTTTCTTATTTTTAAATGAAATTTTTCAAAAATTTCTTATTTTTATAGGAAATCTTTCAAAAATTTCTGATTTCAATTGGAAATTTTTTCAATAACTTCTTATTTTTATAGGAAATTTTTCAAAAATTTCTTATTTTTATAGAAAATTTTTCAAAAATTTTTTATTTTTATAGAAAATTTTTCAAAAATTTCTTATTTTTATAGAAAATTTTTCAAAAATTTCTTATTTTTATAGGTAATTTTTCAAAAATTTCTTATTTTTATAGGAATTTTTTTAAATTTCTTATTTTTATAAGAAATTTTTCAAAAATTTCTTATTTTTATAGGAAATTTCTTATTTTTATAGAAAATTTTTCAAAAATTTCATACTTTTATAGGAAATTTTTCAAAAGTTTCTTATTTTTATAGGAAATTTTTCAAAAATTTCTTATTTTTATAGGAAATTTTTCAAAAATTTCTTATTTTTATAGGAAATTTTTCAAAAATTTTTTATTTTTATAGGAAATTTTCCAAAAATTTCTTATTTTTATAGGAAATTTTTCAAAAATTTTTTGTTTTTATATTAAATTTTTTAAAAATTTCTTGTTTTCATATTAAATTTTTTAAAAATTTCTTATTTTTATGGAAAATTTTTCAAGAATTTCTTATTTTTATAGGAAATTTTTCAAGAATTTCTTATTTTTATAGGAAATGTTTCAAAAATTTCTTATTTTTATAAGAAATTTTTCAAAAATTTCTTATTTTTATAGGAAATTTTTCAAAAATTTCTTATTTTTAAAGCAAATTTAAAAAAAAATTCTTATTTTTATAGGAAACTTTTCAAAAATTTTTTATTTTTATAGGAAATTTCTCAAAAATTTCTTATTTATAGGAAATTTATTATAAGAAATTTGTTTTTGGAAATTTTTTAAAAATTTCTTATTTTTATAGCAACTTTTTCAAAAATTTATTTTTTTTTATAGGAAATTTTTCAAAAATTTCTTATTTTGATAGGAAATTTTTCAAAAATATTTTGTTTTTAAAGGAAATTTTTCAAAAATTTCTTGTTTTTATAGGAAATTTTTCAGAAGTTCCTTATTTTTATAGGAAAAGAAGTTTCTTCTTATTTTGAGGTAAATTTTTCAAAAATTTTATATTTCTATAGTAATTTTTCAAAAGTTTCATATTTATATAATAACTTTTTCAAAAATTAAATATTTCTACCAGCAATTATTCAAAAATTTGTTATATTTATAGGAAAGTTTTTAAAAATCTTTTATTTTTACAGGACATTTCTATATTTTTAAAGGAAATTTTTAAAAAATTACTTATATTTTTAGGAAATTTTTTAAAAGTTTCTTATTTTATAAGAAATTTTTCAAAAACATCTAATTTTTATAAATTTCTTATTTTTATAGGAAATTTTTCAAAACTTTTTTTTTATAAGAATTTTTTTTAAAAATTTTGTATTCTTATAGGAAATTTTTTAAAAATTTCTTATTTTTATAAGAAATTTTCCAAAAATTTCTTATTTTTAAATTAAATTTTTCAAATATTTCTTATTCTTATAAAAAAATTTTAGAAATGACTTACTTTAATAGGAAATTTTCAAAAATTTGTTATTTTTATAGGAAAATTTTTAAAAATTTCTTATTTTTTATTGACAATTTTTTAAAACTTCTACTTTTTATATTAAATTTTTTAAAAATTTTCTTACTTTTAAAGGAAATTTTTCAAAAATTTCTTAAATTATACGAAAATTTCCGAAAATTTTCGTATTTTGTTAGGAAATTTTTAAAAATTTCTTATTTTAATAGGAAATTTTTCGAAATTTTCTAATTTTTACAGAAAATTTATTAAAAAAGTTTTTATTATAAAAAGAAATTTTCAATTTTTTTTTAATTATTATAGTAAATTTTTGAAAAATTTCTTATTTTTATAGAAGATTTAAAAAAAAATTATTATTACACGAAATTTTCAAAAGTTTCTTGTTTTTATAGAAAATCTCATAAAAATTTCTTATTTTAAAGGAAATTTTCTAAAAATTTTCTTCATTTACATGAATTTTTTTTTTAAATCCGTAATTTTGATAGGATTTCCCAAAAATAATATTATATTAATGGGAAAATGTTAAAAAATTCTTAGTTTTATAGTAAATTTTTTTAAAGTTTCTTATTTGTATATAAAAAAACAAATAAAAAAATTTTATGTTGATAGGAAATTTTTTAGAAATGCATTTTTGTAATTTTTTTTTCTGATTTCTTTTATTTTTATAGGAAATTTTATAGAAAGTTTTATAATTAATTTTGCCTAAAAATTATTATAGCAAAAGTTTCTTTAGTATTTAGATAATCCCAAATATTTAAAACGATTTTGCTTAATTGTTTATAAATTCTAAAGTTCAATGTGTGAATGATCTAAAAAATTTCGAATAAATGAATTGGAATAAATAGCGAATGGCAAGTTGTGCGAAAATATATGTAAATATTTTAAATATAAACGAAATAAATTTTTATGGATTATTTTTCTATATATATTGTATATTGTTAGTAATTTTGATTTAGGCCAATGAAAAAGAAATTATGCTGATGTTTGGGTTAGACATTTTCAAGGTTAATGTGAAAAAGTTTATGTATTTAAAGAGTGGTCAGAAAATATGATGTAGAATTCTAAGTATTACTCAAAGGATAGAAAATTTTTAATATACTAAGTTAACTTGTAATAGACTTTGCTTAACTTGATCTTAAAGTTTTTATAAATATTTCACAAAGACTTTGACTCCTTTATAAAAACTACATACACATTAAGCATTTTTTTTGTCTTATAGACGAAAAGTTAAGGTCCTAAATGAAAGCAATAAATGTTAAAAAAGTACAAAATGTTTATAAATTAAATTCAAGTACAATCGCTTATAATTACTTGACACTTAACTTTTATATCCGCTTGCATGCTAATTAACGTCATATTAAAACTACCAAAAAAAAAACGGAAAAACTTTTATTTTAATTGCACATTTTTTTACTTTTTCGGTAGTAAAATAAAATACATTTTATTCCTTTCTTTTTAAAAGTTTTTTTTTGTGCTAAACAGTAAAAAAATTCTGTTGCAACTTTAAACTGATTACTTGAACTTAAACTGACAGTTGTATTTTGCAGTTTTTTTTAATACACTGAAAAAAAAAAACATGGAGAAATATAGTAGAGGGCATTTTTCGAAAATTTACTATTTAAAGGAAGTTTTAGAAATTTTACTATTTTAAAAGGAACATTTTTGAAAATAAAAATCTTTTTTTTTTTAATTTTCTACTTATAGGAAATTTTTCATAAATTTAGATTTCATAGATTTTTTTTTTGAAAATTTACAATTTATAGGAAATTTTAAAAAAATTTACTATTATTTTTTTAAAACTTTACTATTATAGGAAATTTTTCAAAAATTGTCTTTAATAGGAAATTTTTCAAAAATTTACTATGATATGAAATTTTTCAAAAATCTTATATTCTTAAACGAGCAATAATTATATATATATATATATATATATATATATATATCTTATATTCTTAAACGAGCAATAATTTTATATGTATATATATATATATACATATATATATATATATATATAGAATGGCTATCTCGAAAACGGCTCTAACGATTTTGATTTTGGACAGTGGGTATCTTTTTTTGATTTATAGGTCGAAGAAGAAGGGACTTGGGTAAAAACGGGTAAAAAGGGGAAAAAATCGAAAACGCTATGTCTCCTAAAGTAATAGGTATAGAAACAAAATTAGAATTACGTTTTAAACAGCTTTGAAAATAAGCGGACAGGTGTTTGGTACTTTTTTGAAACTATGTCCGATAGGGGGTAAAAAAGGGTGAAAATAGTTTTTTTTGGCACCTTTTTAACCCACTCTTATATTTTAAACTAAAGAATATAGAAAGAAACTTGGTAATGCAATCAATAGATGTAAAAAAACATGAAGCAAGTATTTGGTACTTTTTTGATTTTGGAGCCAAAATGGGTAAAAAAGGGATAAAATGATAACTTAACATCTCCAAAGTAATATGAATAGGAACATTATACATTATGTTAAATGCGTTTTAAAAAAATGTACCGAATTCAATTGGCACCAAAAAAGTACCAAATATACATATGGAACTTTAAGAAATTAGGGAATAAAAAGGGGGAAAAATTAGTATTATTTTAAACAAATGAATGTTTGTCTGTATGTATGTTCTTTATAGAATAGTAAACTGTGAATTTGATTGTGTTATGATCTTTAGCGAAGATGTTGCGGATAAGCCGGCGAAGGTTTTAAAGTTGATAAGACTAATTTCCGACAGATGGCGCCACTGAAAATTACTAAAAATTAATTAAATCATAAACTGTACATTTGATCATGCTATGATCTTTAGCAAAGTTGTAGCGCAAGAGCCGACGAATGCTTTTTAGTTGGTATGAATAATTTCCGACAGGTGGCGCTACAGAAACTTACTCAAAGTCAATTTAATCGTATGCTGTACATTTAATCATGCTATAATCTTCATCAAAGTTGTTACGGATAAGCCAAAGAAGGTTTATGAATTGGAATAAGCAAAGTCCGACAGGTGGCGCCACAGAAAACTACTCAAAATGAATTAAATAGTAAACTGTGCATTTGATCAGACTATAATCTTTAACAAAGTTGTTGCGCATGAGTCGACAGAGGTTTCTGTTGATATGAATAATTTCCAAAATTATTCAAAATGAGTTAAACTGTAAACTATGCAAACTATGTTTTGGTCGGACAAAATAAATCAAATAATTCAAAATTAACTGAATATTTCTACAATGTCTTTCCTCTAAATTAATTTTAGCACTTTATAATATAAAATATATAAAAACTTTAAAATTTTCCTCAAAATGCTTATCATAAAGCTCCGAGCAAGGCTCGGTCTACCAGGTACTATATATATATATATATATATATATAGAATGGCTATCGCGAAAACGGCTCTAACGATTTTGATAAAATTTGGACAGTGGGTACCAATTTTGATGCATAGGTGGAAGAAGTAGGGACTTTTGGAACCTTTGCCTCTAAGAGGGTAAAAACGAGTAAAAAGGGGAAAAAATCGAAAACATTATATCTCCTAAAGTAATAGGTATAGAAAAAAAATTAAAATTACGATTTAAGCAGCTATGAAAATAAATAAAAAAATAAATAAAAATAAATAAATAAATAAATATTTTAAACCGAAGAATATAGAAAGGAACTTTGTACTGCAGTCAATAGATGTGAAAGAAATATTGAACACGTATTTGGTACTTTTTTGATTTTGGGACCAAAATGGGTAAAAAGGGGGGTAAAATGATAACTTAACATCTCAAAAGTAATATGAATAGGAATTATGTTAACTGCGTTTTAATAAAATGTACCGAATTCAATTGGTACCAAAGAAGTACCAAATATGCATATGGAACTTTTTGAATGTAGGGGATAAAAAGGGGAAAAATGAGTAATGTTATAACTTTTAAACAAATGAATGTTTGTATGTATGTTCTTTATAGAATAGTAAACTGTGAATTTGATCATATTAATTATATAACGCTCTTTAGCGAAGATATTGCGGATAAGCCAGCGCAGGTTATCAAGTTGGTAAGACTAATTTCCGTTAGGTGGCGCCACTGAAAATTACTCAAAGTTAATTTTATCGTAAGCTGTACATTTAATCATGCTATTATCTTTAGCAAAGTTGTTGCGGATAAGCCGATCATTTGATCATGTAATAATCATTAGGAAAGTTGTTACGCATAAGCAAACGAAGGTTTCTTAGTTGGTATGAACAACTTCAGGTGGCGCCACTGAAAACTACTCAAAATGAAATAAATCGTAAACTGTTCATTTGATCAGGCTATAATATTTAGCAAAGTTATTGCGCATGAGTCGACGGAGGTTTCTGTTGGTATGACCAATTTCCAAAATTTTTCAAAATGAGTTAATCTGTAAACTATGCAAACTATGTGTTCATCGGACAAAATAAATAAAATAATTCAAAATTTACTGAATATTTGCACAAAATGCTTATCATAAAGCTCCGAGCAAGACTCGGTCAACCAGGTACTTTATTATTATATGAAATTTTTCAAAAATTTACTATTATAGGAAATTTTTAAAAAATGTACTATCATAGGAAATTTTTAAAAAATTTACTATTATAGGAAATTTTTAAAAAATTAACTACTATAGGAAATTTTTAAAAAATTTACTATTTTAAAAAATTTACTACTATTGGAAATTTTAAAAAAATTTACTATTTTAGGAAATTTTTCAAAAATTTACTATTATAGGAAATTTTTTCTTTGTATATATTTTAAAACTTGTATCAGTTAGTAGAAAAATCTTAACCTGATGCATAATTTTTTTTACTCATTTAAAAAGCAAAAACGATAGAAGAAATTACCACCATCTTTACTTAATGCACGACTTGTTAGCTTTTCGTGCTGTTTTGTTTTGTCTATTTAATTTTTTCAGTTTTCCCAAATCTTTTTGTATTATATTGTTGCAGTTTCCTATTACTTATGGTTTCTACTTTCTAAAATATTGTATGTATATTGACAGAATTTGTTGCATCTGCAAACTTTTGGCCAAATAATGAGTCAGTATCTGTTGTCTTGTGGAGGGTAATTAGTTTAATGATTATTTTGGCTAGAGTTGAATTAAAGCGATAAGGATAATATTTAAAGTACAAAAGAATACAAATAAAATTTTTATTTTGTCTATGTTATTTTCAAGTTATTTTAAATTTACTTTCCTGATATTTCAGTTACAAAAAGCTTTTAACTTAATATACCTCAATGTTTCATAAAGTTGAGTCTGTTACTTATTAAACGGTTAACATTACACTATCGAACTTTTCTCAACTTTTGCTGTAAACACCAAAAGCTTTTAATTTTTATAACATTAAAAACTTATGTAGGTAACATGCGTTTTTTGAAGATTCTGTTGGATTTCTTAACAAATTTCTATACTTTTGTATTTTAACTCTTTTAGACTCATATTTTCTCTGTTCTGTTAAAACTTTTACTTGTATTTAAATAAGAATTCATGGTTATGTTTATTTCAGTATGTTTGTATATAAGTTTGACTTACCATATATATAACTTATTTAAGAAGCTATTGGTGCAGATAAAATTGGAGAGCCCACACAAACTAAATATTCCCTACAAGTACTAATTTTTTGAACAATTTCCAATAATTAGTAAATTTTTGAGAAATTTCCAATAATTAGTAAATTTTAGAAAAATTTCCAATAATTAGTAAATTTTAGAAAAATTTCCAATAATTAGTAAATTTTAGAAAAATTTCCAATAATTAGTAAATTTTAGAAAAATTTCCAATAATTAGTAAATTTTAGAAAAATTTTTGAAAAATTTCCTATTATAGTAAATTTTTGAAAAATTTCCTATAATAGTAAATTTTTGAAAAATTTCCTATAACAGTAATTTTTTGAAAGATTTCCTATAAAAACAAATTTTCTTTTAATAGTAAAATTTTTAAATAAATTTTGAAATTTTTAAAATTTTCTTAAACATTTTTAGAATAATTGGAAAAATTTTTTGTAAAAACATAATTGAAAATTTTTCGGTTAAGATAATAATTTTTTAAAAATTTTCTATAAAAATAAGAAATTTTTGAAAATTTAAGAAATTTTCTGTAAAAACAAGAAATTTTTAAAAAATTTTCTATAAAAATAAGAAAGTTTTGAAAAATTTATAAAAATTGTTAATTTTTAAAAAATTGCCTACAAAAATGGAAAATTTTTGAAAAATTTCCTGTAAAAATAGAAAATTTTTAAAAAATTTCCTATGAAAATAGAAAACTTTTGAAGAATTTCCTATTAAAATGGAAAATTTTTAAAAAATTTCCTATAAAAATAGAAAATTTTTGAAAAATTTCCTATCAAAAAATAGAAAATTTTTTAAAAATTTCCTATCAAAAAATTGAACATTTTTGGAAAATTTCCTATCAAAAATTAGTAAATGTTTGAAAAATTTCCTATTAAAAAATAGTAAATTTTTGAAAAATTTCCTAAAACATTGTTAATTTTTGAAAAATTTCCTATAAAAATAGTAAATTTTTGAAAAATTTTCTATAAAAATGAGAAATTTTTGAAAAATTTCTTATAAAAATAGTAAATTTTTGAAAATTTTTCTAAAAAAATAGTAAATTTTTGAAAGATTTTCATAAAAGTAGAAAATTTTGAAAAATTTCCTATAAAAGTGAATTTTTGAGAAATTTTTTTATAAAAATAGTACATTTTTGAAAAATTTCCTATGAAGATATTAAATTTTTGAAAAATTTCCGATAAAAATAGTAGATTTTTTTAAAAATTTTTTTATGAAAGTTGAAAATTATTTTAAAAATTCCTATAAAAATAGTGAATTTCCTATAAAAATAGTAAATTTTTGAAAAAAATTCCAATAAAAATAGTAAATTTTTGAAAATTTTCCTATAAAAATAGTAAATTTTTGAAAAATTTCCTATAAAAATAGTAAATTTTTGAAAAATTTCCTATAAAAATAGTAAATTTTTGAAAAATTTCCTATAAAATAGTAATTTTTTGAAAAATTACCTATAAAAATAGTAAATTTGTGAAAAATTTCCTATGAAAATGGTAAATTTTTGAAAAATTTATCATGAAAAAGTAAATTTTTTAAATTTTTTTTTTAAAATAGTAAATTTTAAAAAATTTCCTATAAAAATTGTAATTGTTTGAAAAATTTCCTATAAAAATAGTAAATTTCTGAGAAATTTCCTATAAAAGTAGTAAATTTTTGAAAAATGTTCCTATAAAAATAGTAAATTTTTGAAAAATTTCCTATAAAAATAGAAAATTTTTGAAAAATTTCCTATAAAAATAGTAAATTTTTGAAAAATTTCCTATAAAAATAGTAAATTTTTGAAAAATTTCCTATAAAAATAGTAAATTTTTAAAAAATTTCCTATAAAAATAGTAATTTTTTGAAAAATTACCTATAAAAATAGTAAATTTGTGAAAAATTTCCATAAAAATAGTAAATTTTTGAAAAATTCTTCATGAAAAAGTAAATTTTTAAATTTTTTTTTAAAAAATAGTAAATTTTAAAAAGTTTCCTTTAAAAATAGTAAATTTTTGAAAAATTTACTATTTTGTTAAATTTTTTAAAAATTTTCTATATGAAAAATTGTCTATAAAAATTGTAAATTTTTGAAAATTTTCCTATAAAATTTTTAAAAAATTTCCTATAAAAATAGTAAATTTTTCAAAAATTTACTATTTTAATAGCAAATTTTTGAAAAATTTCCTATTAAAATAGTAAATTTTTGAAAAATTTCCCATAAAAGTTAAATTTTTGATAAATTTCTTATAAAGGTAAAGTTTTCTAACTAATAATAATTGTTACCAAAGTTATAATACGGTCAATACAATGAATTTAAGCCTATAGGGGTACTCTTTCAAAATACGTAAATTCTAAAAAATATTAGATATTTATTTTTGTCTAAAAAAGCAAAAACATTTTTCTTAGATCAATAGTTAATTTTACCAAAAATAAAGAATTGTCGGCATATTAGATGCTCTCTTTTATACATGTATCCACCCTTCCTAAGTCTCTTTAACACTACAAAAAATTTACAAAATGCCGGTAAGTATGCAACAATTTTATAAAGCCTCAACTCTCTTTTGACGCACATTACACCCACAATTTGCTCTTAATTAACAACAAGTTGCCTCTCGTTAAAGACGTAAATGGAAAGCTCAAATCCTTGCCAACGACTGTTGCGTTAGAGTTGGACTAAAGAAAATAGATGGAAAAAGCTTTTCAGTTTGAATTTAGATTTCGTAACAAATTAAACGTGTCCTTTGGAAAACGGAAGAAATTCAAATAAAATTATTTGAAAAAAATTTTGAAGAAAACATAAAAATATTAAAAAAAAACATGAAAAAAAGAAATAAAATTTAAAAATATTAAATAAATTCCGCAGGAATTTAGAAAATTTTTATCAAAAATGGCTTAAACCAACAATTTTCTGACGCTGCAAACGTGTTTTAATATTAGAAATTTTATAACAAATTGTGAATATTTTATATAATTATATTTTGTAAAATATATTAAATTTATGAAGTCAAGCGCAACTGAATATTTGCAAAAAAAATGCTTTTTTATATCAATTATGTGTGAAGTGTATTTTTCAATAAAAAATTTTAGATAAGAAAAAACAACTTTTAACAAAGTCTGCACAGATAAAATAAAGCAACAGCAACAATAATAATAACTATAAAAATAATAATAACAAATACAACAACTGATGCGTCTATAGAAGAGCTACAACAATTTAAACGTACACCGCCCCCCTAAACTGAAGGCAAGAAAAAACTCTCTCTTCTTTTTATTGGATTGGATTATTTTTTATTTTTTTTACATATGTATTTATATAAATATTGCTAGGATTCTATAGAACACACACTATAACAAATTTCTATGAAGTTAAATATTTTTACTTCCTTCTACTTTTTATCCTTTTTCGTTTTTATGAATTTTGTTATGATATTTTTGAGAAAACACCGTGTTTTGCTTATGTGTTGCATGTTACAATGACTGGGCAATGTACGAGTATGTGTGCGTGACTTTTTCTGTCTGCTATTGAAAAAATTAGAAAAAGGAAAAAATTTTACAAGAATTATATAAAAATTTATATTTATATATTTTGCTTAAAAAAATATTATATGAACAGAAGTGGTATTATAAATAGCATTTACCATTTGTTAAAAAATAATAAGTAGAATTAAGTAGGTCCTAGTTTCTGTGGAGTTTTTTAATTTTCCTATATAGGAAACTAAATACATTTATACCAGTCTTTTATTAAATATTACACTGGTCAACAAAATAAATTACTTTAAAGACTAACTATTTAATTTCGATGTATTATGGCCCCCTAAGTACAAAAAGACCCAAAATTTAAAATTCTATGGATACGAATTTTTAAAATGTTTTTCTTCTATAATTACGGATTTTTACAGAGGTTACTTATCCAAATTCGTTAAAGAAAACATCAGCGGATTCACCACAAAATTTTATTTAAGTCTTAATAAGAAAATTTTTATATATGGCCAACGGTTGTGAAGTTTTTTACATCCAAAATATAATTTTTTTTTTGCAAAATCGAAAATTTTTCATTTTTAAAAATTCATAAAAAATCGATGATTTCAAAAACTTACCATTTTTATCATACGGTTCTAAAGCTGTAAATATTTTAAATAACCGAAGCCTCGTGAAAATGCATGAATTAATGTTGGTTTTATTGAAAATAAAGTGAAAATTAGCTAACATTTTTCATATAGAAAATTAAAAAAATTAAGTAACGGGTACAGTTTTCAATTTTCTTTATATTTTCATATCTGATATTTGTGGAATAAAATGTTTCTTGTATCTCTTTTTGTTAAAGAAATATCATCTTCTTCTTAACTTGTTTATCCATATTCGGATCCCGGCGATCATAAAATTAAGACTTATGCTAACATGTACACTCATTTCCACTTGAATAGGTGTACTTTTTATAACCTTCACCACCATAGATGGAAGGGGTATTATAAGTTTGTACTGATGTATGTAGAGCATAGAAAAATTTGTCTTAACTTTTAGTATAACTTTCTGGGTCGATCTAGCGATGTCAGTCAGTCCGTCAGTCCGTCTGGCTGGACGGCTGGGCCCCCATGTAAACCATGTTATCAAATCTCAGGTTGCAATTCTATAGATAAATTGATGAAATTTGGCACAGATTAATTTTTTGATAGTGGAGTTATGGCTATAAAAATTTGTCGAAATCGGTCCATTATTTATGGTACCTCCCATAGGTTCCACTTCCCGGAATTGATATTTTAGCCAAAACCATAAATATTTTTTTATGAAATTTAATATGGATACTTCGTGAACCACATACCATCTTACCAGAGGTCCCAAGTTCAATCCCTGTTAGACCCACTTGAAAAAAATTAATTTTCAAAAAGCGGCGGTTCACCTCATAACTCAGCTAGCCACTGGTTATTGAGTATAAGGCTATGAAAAACTTCTCAAACTAATGCATTTGCCGTTCGGGGACGGCGTTAAAAAGTAGGTCCCTTTCAATGAGTATAAAAATAGAATCGGATGCAGCTCATTGTCTGAGAGAAGTACCCCTTGTTCCAATTGGAATGTTGTCGGGGAATTATATATATATATATTCTTGTATAAGCCGAAACCACTGTACCAAATTTCGAGAAAATCGGTGCACATTTGACCATAGCTCCCATACAAACTCTTCTGACAAAACGCACTAAATGAGACAAAAATCTCTAAAACTCTTATAAATCTGAAGAAATTTAGAATTTTGAGTTTCTTTTTTGCGTGCGTAATTTATATAAAAACTGTAATGAATTTGCCAAAATTTCGAGATAATCGGTCCACATTTGACCATAGCTCTCATATAAGTTCAAACGACGGAAATACCTTAAATGTATATGTTTTGAGAAAATGTTTGTTTAATGGCAAAATTTAGAAAATATTTGTCTTTATACAGGAAAAAGAATATATTTGACCTTAGTGGTGAAGGGTATTGTATGGTCGGGCTTGACCGACTATAGCTCTTTCTTACTTGTTTAAAAAAAAATTAGAAAAACCGTTTTTAAGATATGGCTAGTTAACTTCAAATAAAAAAACACAATTTAAAGAAAAAAACTGAAAAAAGAAATCGATCAAAAAATTCAAAATTTCTTGTATTTTTGTACTTAGGAGATCATAACTCATATATAAAAAATGGTGTGATACATGGTTTAAGGCATCTTTACTGAATACATGAAATTTTTTTATCCCTATTTGAATATATTACTCGTATATTTTAATATCATAAGAAAACCTGCTGCTTTCTTTAGTTTTCCTTCTTTTTTTCTTCTTAAAATTAAACAAGTTTCTGACATCAACTGCTAATATTAAACTCTCAACTACATAAAAGTTGCCAAAAATTTTGCAATCGAATGCTAACTACATGTACAAGAACAGTCTGCTTTTAATGGTTTCCAACAAAAAAAATAAAATCAATATAAAGACTTATAAAAAAGGATAGAAATAGAAAAATTATAAAAATTTTCCTATTGTTTGTATTTTAAGGAAAGTTCATTTTTAACAGGTGATTTTTACCTCCCACAAGTATTTTTTTTAGGTAATAACAAACCTCTAAAAAGCAAAATAATTAATTTTTGTTGTTTCAGCAAAAAAAAGTTCAAGAAACCGTTAAAAATCATGTCACGTTTACAAACGCAAATAATAGGAAATCTTGTGGTTAAGTGGTAAAAATTACTTGACATTTTATATGATGTACGAGTATAAGGAATAAAATAATAAGGGGTCGGTCGCTGTTAATAGTTCGTCATAATAAAAGCTCAGGCTTGTTATTTAAATGTTCTTTATGTAGTAGTCTATATTCATTAGGGTGACAATTTTTTGTACGAAGGAAAATGATTTTTCGAATGTTATAACTTTTTCTACGGAATATTGTGGCACTAGGTCTAAAAGTTTAGATCTGAAAATTTGAGCCAAATCGAACAACGTTCTATGGGCATTTGTATGGGGGAAAATGGGTTATTTTTTTGTTTTTTGCGAAATTTAGACCAAAAATGAATAATTTTTACAAGAAAAAGTAATAGAATATTCAAGAGAACTAACACAGCTGTATTTCAAATCGTGAAAGACGAAAATCCATGAGGTAGTTAAAAAGTTATTGCAGTTTTCCCCCGAAAATTCATGTCCTTGAAAACGCGCCTAAGGATATGCACCAAAAATTGTATGTTGTAAACAAATAAATTCCAAAATTAGACATGATTTATCAATAAATGGCTTGTTACTAGTAAATAGTTCAGTTTTGTTTAAATATAATCAAATATACTTAGTTTATTTCATGTTGGAAAAAGGTACATTTTTCTCAGGTCCGTTTCAAAAATCATTTTTTAATTTTTTAAAAATTTTGTTCAACAAATATTACAATTTGGAATTTGCTCTCCAGTATATTGAAACAAACAAATGGGAGAATAAAACCCAAAAAAAATTAGGTCGATATCTTGAACCGTTTCGCCGTACCTGCGATTTCACATTGAAGAATTTCGCGAAAATGTAAATTTTCGGGACAAATTCGAGTAAATGCTCGGTAAATTTTACTTGTATTCAATTTTAACAAAATAGATAATGAATATTATTGCTTCGTTTATGGAAAACCTATGCTAAAGCGGTTTTAAATATAGGATGAGATTAACCCTCTTCACCGCGGTCAAGTGTAAAAATTTGAATTTTCTGAAAATTTTTATAGCGAGATTGCGGAATATTAAGTAATAATTAGGGAATTTTAATAAAAATCGTGAAATTAATTATTTTTGGTAATATTAAGTGTTTTTACTAGTAACAAGCCATTAAATGATAAATCATGTCTAACTTTGGAATTTCTTTATTTATAACATACAGTTTTTGGTGCATATCCTTAGGCGCGTTTTCCAGTACATGCATTTTCGGGGGAAAACTGCAATAACTTTCATTTTTCACGATGTGAAGTAAAGCTATGTTAGTTGTCTTTAATATTCTACTATTTTTTCCTTTTTTTTGGTCTAAAAACAAAAAATAACCCATTCTTCTCCATACAAATGGGCTCTTAAACTTTGGACTCGTGGCCATAGAACGTTGTCCGATTTGGCTCAAATTTTCAGATCTAAACTTTTAGACCTAGTGTCACAATATTCCGTAGAAAAACATTTGAAATCAAAGGAAAACAATTTTCCTGTCACCCTAATATACATACATACTCCTAAACTTGAAAGTACATGTCGCCTTTTAACATAAAAAGGGCGTTTTTTTAAAAATATTGTTTCGGTAAAAACATTCTTTGTTGTAATATGTGCAATATTATAGATAATATGGCAGATTTAGCAGATTTGGTCAAAATTCAAAGATTCATTCCGGTATGAAAAGCCGACTGTCGTGTTAAAGCCTTTAAAAAAAATAGCTATGGGTTAAAAAATTTCAAAAATATTTTAATACACTCTAGAAATAATGCCACTATTGATGTAAATGAGCAATACAATGTGTGAATTGTGTAACTACATATGTATGTATGTGTAAATCTTCATCAGCATTCATTTATTTACTTATATTCTACATTATTTATTATTTATAACCTAAAATACCTTCAGGTGTTCAGTTGTTTTCTAAAGATTTAAACAAATATTTATAAATCATTAAAGGTTTTTATTTACAATTCTGCAAAAACTATTATGCTTTTAAACTAAATTCCAAACTTTTTTTTATTCTGCTGGTACGAAAAAAGTTAAATACTTTTTACTTTTTTCACTACATCAGGACACAAAATAAAAACAAAAAAAGTATTTAATTTGTTGTGTAACTATTTTTTGAAGTTTTTTGTTTTTCTGCCATTATTTATTGTTTTTCTATAAAATTAACTGGAATAGATAAATTTTGTACAAAAATTTTACCTTGAATGACCTCCATTGAAAACATGAATGGCCAAAATAAATAAATGTCCAACCATTTTTTATTGGCCACCCGTACTTCACATGTTTTGCTGGAAAAAAAAATAGAAAACATTATATAGCAATGGAATTTTTCTGTGGCAATAAAAGGTCAAATAAATTTTGATTTACAACAAAAATTAGAGAAGAATAATTGGAAAGAGTAAAGGTTTATAAAATGTTTGGTTTAGAAAGAGAATATTAATAGAGAATTTGTATTTGTTCTGTAATCCCCTATAAGATTTTTTTTATAAAAATATATCACAAATTCCGTTCGAAATTGAAATAGTTTTATCTTATATAGTTTCCGAATATTTGTTAAAATACAATTTTTCAATAGAAATCTGATTAGAATGACATAAGTATTAATAAATTTGAAAAAAGCTGTGGTTAAATTTAAATCGATAGATGGCAAACCCGATATAAGTATGATTTTTATATCTGGAAAATTTTCCTAAGAGAATTTTTTTTTACAAAGTGAGTTAGCAGGATTTAGTATTATGCCGACGATTTCTTAGACCTAAAAATTCTGTATAAAATTTTTTCTTACAAAATAGTTGTTGTTGGTTTTATATAGAAAATTTTTTATTTAAAAACAAAATATCGAAATAATTTTACAAAAAAAAAAAAAAATTATATCAAAAATTTTATATAAAAAAATTTTTTATATAATACAATTTTTTACATAATATAATTTTATATCAAAAGTTTTTCTATATAAACCTTTTTTTCTATATGAAAATTTAATAATACATTTTTTTCAATTTTCCATCAAAAATTTTTTTTTGGCAAATTTACTTAAAATTTGGTTTAAAAAAATTTACATACAAAATTTTCTATACAAATTTTTGCATCAAAGTTTTTCAGTGCAAATAAGTATGAAAGCAGTAGAGTCGGTTAAACCCTACCAGAAGATACCTTTACCGCTGAGGTAAATGATTTTCGTTTTCTTTCTTAAGCCAGAATAGGACCGATGTCATCAAAATTTGGTACTATGATTTTTATACCCTTCACCACCATAGGTGGAAAGGGTATTTTAAGTTTGTGCTGATGTATGTAACGCATAGAAATATTTGTCTTAGGCCCACCTTTTTAGTATACCAATAGGCTAAGAATCAATTTCTGAGTCGATTTAGCAATGTCCGTCCGTCCATCTGGGTGGATGGCTGGCCGGCTGGACCCCCATGTAAACTTTGTAATCAAAGTACAGGTCGCAATTCTAAAGATAATTTGATTAAATTTGGCACAGATAATTTCTTCGAAATCTGTCTATTATTTATGGTAACTCCCATAGGTCCCACTTCCCTGAATTGATATATTGGCCACAAATATCAATATTTTTTCATGAAGTTTACAGCAAATATATATACCTGTATTGTACCAAATTTCGTTTAAATCGGTCTACATTTGACCATAAGTTCCATACAAACTCTTGTGTCAAAACGCACTAAATGAGACAAAAATCACTAAAACACTCGTAAATCTAAAAATAATGAGAATTTTGAGTTGATTTTATGCACACATAATTTTTGTAAAAACTATAATTAATTTGCCAAATTTCGAGATAATCGATCCACAGTTGACCCTAGCTATCATATAAGGCCAAATGACGAAAATAGCTTAAACATATAAGTTTTGAAACATATAATTATGATGGCAAAATTTAGCAAATATTTGTCTTTATACAGGAAAAAGAACGCTTTTCCCTTAGTGGTGAGGGGTATCGTATGGTCGGGCTTGACTGACTATAGCACTTTCTTACTTGTTTTTATTTTAAATTTTGTTTGTTTTAAATGTGAGACCTGTAAAAGGTACCGAAGTAATAATATGTTGGTTCCTCGAAACACGTTACAGTTAACTAGGTGACAATCGTGTGAAAAATTATTCCTTATTCTAAACAGATCGAAAATAATGCATACCCCAAGTTTGAAAACAGAGTAAAGACTACATTTTTATGTTTCATTTTTTCTTTAATTTTTAAATACTTTATAAAATTTGTATTCAAATTCATATTTATAACATGATTTTGGAAGTTCAATCTGAAAGTAACATTGTTTTTTCGGAGTTGGTTCTAGTTTTCGAGAAGTATTTTTCTTTTCTGAAAAACAGGTTTTTTGCCAAATGTATTAGTATAACATAAAAACGGTTTATTTTATTGAGCAAATAAGAAAAATCTAAATTCAAGAACATCTTTATGTTTAAATTCTATTAAATTTTTTCTTTTCCCATTAAGTTGTTTTAGAGATATTGAGTAATTTATACTGAAAAAATGTTTCCTTAAAAATATTCGTAAAACAATGAAAGAAATAACAAAAATTCGTTTTTTTGGCTATCATCGTATAAATGAATATGTTCTTAATAAAACAAGATATAACATACTGAACTCGATCTATTAAAATTTATACAAAAGCTACTACCTTTAACTTTTTTTTCACCCCCTAATTCACAAACGAAAAATATTAATATGAGAAGCTTATAAATTAAATTTCCTATACAAATTTCCTAGCATAAGGTTTAAACATTTTTTTATTTTTTATGGATTAGGATGTTAATTTATATGAGTAATGATGCAGCAAAAATATTTCACAATTCTAAAGATAATTTTATAAAATTTGGCACTGATTTTTTTTTAAGTGGGGCCATGGCTATTGAAGTTGGTCAAAATCGGTCCATTAATAATAGTACCTCCTATAGATACTGCTTATTTAAACCAAAATCACTGTGCAAAATTTGGTTGAAATCGGTCCGCATTTGACCCTATGGTCCCATACAAACTCTTCTATCAAAATGCACTTAATGTAACAAAAATAACTAACACGCTCGTAAATCTAAAGATAATGACAACTTTAAGTTTATTTTTTGCATACATAGTTTTTGTAAAAACTGAATTTGCTAAATTTCGAGATAATAGGTTCACATTTGACCCTAGCTCTCATATTAATAATATTTGTCTTTTTATACGAAAAATAACACCTTTTAGTATCATATGGACGGGCTTGATCGACTATGGCACTTTCTTACTTGTTTTCTTATAAAATATGTTTTTCAGTTATCCTAATATTAGTCGTGCATTACCTTTTTTCGAAAAAAATTGTATCTCAAAAACTAGAGCCAACTAGAAAAACTAAAATTATTTTCGAATTTTGCAAGCAAAATGTAAATGAGCAGTATAATATTTGTATAGAAAAATATTTTATAATGAGTTTTTCTTTCAAAACATTAAATATCGATTTCTTTTAGAAAATTATGATAATAGTCGGTCAAGAGTGTTTATATGATACCCTTCACTTTTAAAGTCGAATATGGACCAAAAATATTAGAGATATATCTGTTCTAATTTTTTTTTAAATTTCTAAGATTTAAGTATTTTTATATCAATTCCGGCATAGGTTAATTGCTGACCGATTGTTACCAAATTTTGGTGATTGGCTAATGCTTACAAAGAGCTTAGTCTTAGCAAAAATTTCTTTTATTTTAGATTTTTATGATTCTGGGAATTTTAAATACTTTTGAGAGTGTGTCTTGTTTGCGAGGTATGGTCACATATGGATTTCAAAAAAAAATTTTGTACACTGAATTTGTCCTCGATAATTAATATTTAAGTTGAATTTTATTAGAAAATAAATTTGTTGCTGTAAAGGGCCAACAAATTACTTTAAAAAGGCAGCCCTAAGAAGATACCGGATAATTTGATCCGATTTTATACAAAAGTATAGAATCATCCTTGGACCAAAAAAATACCTACGTTGAATTTCATTAAATCATATTTAAAGTTACGACCTGTGATTTGATTACTAGTTTACATTTGTATTCAGTCAGTTAACTGGACGGACATCGTTAAGTCGTCTCGTCTCGTGGAGTGATTCTGAGTCTATCCGTATATTAAAAGGTGAGTCTCAAACCACCTATG
Organism: Stomorhina lunata; assembly: GCA_933228675.1. Lineage (NCBI taxonomy): Eukaryota > Metazoa > Arthropoda > Insecta > Diptera > Rhiniidae > Stomorhina > Stomorhina lunata. Next base: position 103,504,784 of record OW121743.1, on the reverse strand, counting down.
GTGTTGAAAGGTATAATTGTATCCGACAAATTTTTATGATTTCTTCAGAAAATAATGTTGCTCAATGCATTTAATCTTTTTGTCAAAGGAACTGGGTCCGTGCTTTTTTGTGGACATTATACATATAAAAAAATGTTAAAATTTTGCTTTAATTTATTGAAAATAAAGATATGTACTGAGTTTTAATATAAAAATTTTTAAAAAGTATTCACGAAATTAATATATCTTAGATAAATATCCGATATCTGATGCCTTCGGATTACAATTGATAATGGATTTTACTAAATTTACTAATATATAAAGCTTGTATATATATTTATATATCCCTTCTCTTACATAGAAATATGTACGAGCATAAAAGTTATGAAATTGAATTTTGCTTTCTCAGAAAAAAAACAACAATCGAATAAGTCTTCCTAGAATATACAAACTTTTCTGTTTCCGTTTCCTCTATGATAATCCACTCTGTTAATTCATTGCAACAAATTTGTTATTAATGGCAAAATTAGCATGAATACTTATTATTCTAACTTACAACAATTTTTGCATTTTTTATACTCTTACCTTATATTAATATATTTTCTAAACAAATTCTGCATCCAACTCTTGACTTTTGTGTTTCTGTTATACTTTACCTTCCCTGTTGCTTTTGGCAGGTCAAAATTATATAAACATAAAAATGTTGTATTTGTAAAGACAGCGTCTCTAAATGACTGACTTCTGCAGTTTTAATGAAGATGACTGCCGACCGACGACGACAACGACGTCTGTTGCACAATAAAATCCTTGGAATTTTGTGTTGCAGAGCGAATGCGGCTTTGTCTGTATACCAACGAGTACGAGTATTTGTATATGTATTTTAAAATAAAAGTAGAATATTAAACAATGTTTTGACAAGGTTATAACCTTTTATATCACAGAAAAAGAAGAAAAAATACATAGTAGTATCTACTTACAAACAAGTATAATATTAAATGAATATTGTACAAATCCTTTCACTTATACAACCATTCAGTTACTTATTCTTATATATTTTAGTTATACCATATTTATTTAGTATCATCTAGTGTAATAAAAGTAAATAAACATTAAAGAAAAAAATGTTAAACAAATAAAATTCTTTTATACAAGTATTTTCAACAATTTGTGAGAATGTCAAGAGAGAAGCTTAAAAAATACTAAGAAATATTAAAATGTTAAAGGTTAGCTACCTTACCTTACCTTAACTTAAGGAAATCCTTTTTATATATCCTTTTTCTCATAATATTAAAAAGGGGTATTCAGGCGTATTCTTTTTTTCTTGCCATTTCCGTTTAATAATATCGAAAGTTTTCTTAAGTTGGGAAATATATATTTTTTTACTTGTATATTTTTTGGTTTCTTTGTTAATTTCGTCCCTTTTTCAAGTGGCAGATTTTTGTTGCAGGAAATAAAGAGTTCGTTAAAGTAATCGCTGACTTTTGATCTTGGTATTTGTATTAAATATCTTTGGCTTGATTAAATCTTTTTTAATCAAAATCTCAGGTGAAGGAAAATTTGGTTTCCCGTTCTTAGGATTAAATAGTATCTACTAATAGTATTTGTATAGTATCTGTTGAATCGTATTTGTTAGATGGATAATAGTATTGATTTTATGTGGATTATACAAATTTTATATTTTCTGAAATATATTTAATGAAATATATATAAAGGTAACATTAGTCGTTATGGACAAAGGTGTTCATTTCCCTGATTCTTTGGTGTCAAAAGTTCAAAGTTTAGTTTGGGTTTGTTTATTGAAATTTGTATACCCTTTACAACCATAGGTGTAAAGGGTATTATAAGTTTGTGCAGTACAGCAATAGACTTAGAATCACTTCTTGAGTCGATTCAACGATGATAATGTGATAAAATTTTTCTATAGAAAATTTCTTTTGACAAAAATTTTTCTACATACGATTTTTTTATCAAAAATTTTGCTATAGAACATATTTTTAGCAAAAATGTTTCTATAAAAAGTTTTTTTAGCAAAAATTTTTCTATAGAAAATTTTTTTATCAAAAATGTTTCTATAGAGAATTTTTTTAAAAAATAACAAAATTGTCGGGATTTAAATATTATTCAAATGGAAAGAGTATTCACATTTGATCCCATATCTGTTACATTTATTTATTAATGTAAGCGACAAATTCAATGATAAATAGTCAAAAAATGTTTGCGGAGAAACCAAAATTCCTCGACGCATTTCGATTGTTCGTTAGGCCATCGCTTCAGGAGAAGTATCCTTAATTTTTTTATCAAAAATTTTTTTATCAAAACTTTTTTTATCAAAAATTTTTTTATTAAAAATTTTTCTATACAAAATTTTTTTATCAAAAATTTTTCTATACAATATTCTTTTATCAAACATTTTTCTATACAAAATTTTCTTATAAAAAATTTTTCTATAGAAAATTTTTGTATAGCATTTTTTTTAATTTTTCTGTAGAAAATATGTTATCGAAATTTTTTGTATAGAAATTTTTTTTTATTGAAATTTTTTCTATAGAATATTTTTTTATAAAAAATTTTTCTATAGAAAATTTTTCTGTCAAAAATTTTTCTATAGAACATTTTTTTATCAAAAATTTTTCTATAGAAATTTTTTTTTAATTTTTCGAAAGAAAATTTGTTTATGAAAAATGTTTCTATACAAAATTTTTTTATCAAAAATTTTTCTAAACAAAATTGTTTTATATAAAATTTTTCTATACAAAATTTTTTATCAAAACCTTTTCTATACAAAAATTTTTTTATCAAAAATTTTTCTATAGAAATTTTTTTTTTTTAATTTTTCCATATAAAATTTTTTTATCAAAAATTTTTCTATAGAACATTTTTTAAAAAAAAAATTTTCTATAGAAATTTTTTTAACAAAAATTTTTCTATAGAAAATTTTTTTATCAAGATTTTTCGATAGGAAAATATTTTTATCGAAAATTTTTTGGAAAAAAATTTTCGATTGTAAAATATTTTTATCAAGAATTTTCACATAAAAATATTTTTGTCGAAAAATTTTCTATAAAAAATAATTTTTTCAAAAAATAACAAAATAGTCGGGATGTAAATATTATTCAAAAAAGAAGACTATTCGCATTTGGCTTAACCAACCATCAAAACGCGTCGAGGAATTTGGTTTCTCCGCAAACATTTTTTGGCTTTTTATCAATAATTTAGTCTTTTACATTAATAAATAAATGTAACAGATTTGGGATCAAATGCGAGTACTCTTCTGTTTTGAAAAATAATTTTTATTAAAAAAATTTTCCAAAGAAAAATATTTTTATCAAATTTTTTTTTTCTATAAAAATATCTAAAAATCTAAAATTGTTTAATATTAGTATTTATTTATGTTTGGATTTTGATTTTGTTTCTTATATATTTTGTTTTTTTTTTAACAAAACTGCACCAACCGACAACCGATACTCATTTTTACGAGCTTCATTATTGATCGTGATATTTACGAAAATTACAAAAAGTTTTCGGTTTCTGGTGGTATGGGCTGATGACGCCTGATTATAGTGTATCAGTTACTTATGATATTACTTATTTTAAAACGATTAAATGGATGTGTTAAGTTCTTAGAAAAACAAATGTCTCACTTAGAGCATTTTAAAATTCTAAAATTTTGTTTCTATGCCTGTGGAAGAAAAATCGTTTGCTGTAAGCCACAGAATCACTGTTAATAATGGACTAAGGAGCAAATTTTAACAGCCAATATATAAAGCGAGAAGAAATAAAGATACGTTTTTAAAATCATGTTCCTAAATTGTATAGTTTTTAAGATGTACATTTTTTTCTACTTTTATACAGGTTTTTTGGCTCTGATGAATATCTTATATTTTGACAGTTACAGCGTTCTTTAATTCTAGCATCGACATGTGCTGAAATAATGATATTTGTTACATAAAGTGAACTATTTTGCGATCAAAACTAAATGTTTTGAAAAAAGTGTTGAAAAAGCATAAAATCTATTCTAATAAAATCTAAAATTTAACTAAAGTTTGGTCTTAAATTATTCTCAATAATTTGCAAACAATTTATAATACCTATTCATTATAATTTATTGGATTTCCCTTCTTTTTATCAAAGAAAATATCTGTAAGATTTCTAAAATATAAATGTCCCGTCCATTGAGAACGTCATCCACATTGTCGTCACTCTCTGCAAATTTGTTATGTCTGGGTGTCATTTGTTAGAGGCAGATATTTATAGACTTTTCTTTTACTACCTCGTTATTTTTCCTATCTCTTTCACTCTCGCTGTCACCCAATTAATTTAGCCTAAAATTTTTGGCCTCCTTTATTCATAAAAAAACTTTTAATGACTCGATATTTGCTGCTTGTTTAGTCTGTTTATAGTGCAGTCATTAAAATTTTGTTTTCTCAACTTTTTTTGACTCTTTTTACCTCCAGTTTTACATAAAAAAAGTTTTGCCAATAATTTCTTGGCTTTATAAATAAAGTGGGTGACTAATATTTCTTCATTTTCAATTTTTTATAATCATTTTTTATTTTCGCTTGGTTTGCGCTAGTTATAAATTTTCAAAAAAAATAAAAAAATTCTCAATAACAGGAAGCCAAAAATATTGACTAGACGACTACGAAATACTTTTACTTTACTATTAAAAGTTATTTTGTCTTGAGGTTTTTAGTTGTGGGCTACATGGTTTATTGCAGCTTTTTAATGTTGTATTAAAAAGAATATTTAACAAATTTATTGCTCAATAAAATTTTTATGAATTATAAAAAAATTGTTTTTAGTCATAACATTAAAAAGAGAAATTATGTTGAATAACGACTAATACATTTAAACACTAACAGGAAGGAAATGCTTTTTAATAAGAGGATAATTGATAATAATTTTTAAATTATTTATGTAACAAATTTCAATGGGGGTAGTAAAATTTGTAAAATTTAAAATAAAATGTATTTAAAATTTATCAAATAATTACCTAGTGGAAAGACATTTGCAGAGTTTCACATAAAAGCGTCAATTTTAAATTACCTTTTTTTGTTATAATTATCCTTTTATGGTAAAAAAATAAACTATTTAAAAAGTTTACTAATTTTATTTTAATTACAAAACTTTTAGAAGATAAATAAATAACTTATATTTTTCTTTATTTCAGGTGAGCTTCACAACTTGACAAAATTTTGTCTGTAGTTTCGCACTTATGTATTTAAAGTATTTGAAGTGCAAGTAAGTATCAAACATTTCGTACTACTTTCATAATGACGAAGACAGTCTATGTATTCGTCTTCGGTTAGTAGCATCTTAAACCTCTTTGCTCAGTCTACGTCTTTAACATAAACTAATACAAAATTATAAATCAATTTTTCAACAATCTTGATGCTTTTTTGTATTTCTTAGTCTATGTCTATGTCTTAGTCTATCATTTAGTCTATGTCTTTGTTCATACCTTAGTCTATATCTTAGTCTATGTCTTAGTCTATGTCTTAGTCTATGTCTTAGTCTATGTCTTAGTCTATGTCTTAGTCTATGTCTTAGTCTATGTCTTAGTCTATGTCTTAGTCTATGTCTTAGTCTATGTCTTAGTCTATGTCTTAGTCTATGTCTTAGTCTATGTCTTAGTCTATGTCTTAGTCTATGTCTTAGTCTATGTCTTAGTCTATGTCTTAGTCTATGTCTTAGTCTATGTCTTAGTCTATGTCTTAGTCTATGTCTTAGTCTATGTCTTAGTCTATGTCTTAGTCTATGTCTTAGTCTATGTCTTAGTCTATGTCTTAGTCTATGTCTTAGTCTATGTCTTAGTCTATGTCTTAGTCTATGTGTTAGTCTATGTCTTAGTCTATGTCTTAGTCTATGTCTTAGTCTATGTCTTAGTCTATGTCTTAGTCTATTGGTTAGTCTATGTCTTAGTCTATATCTTAGTCTATGTCTTAGTCTATGTCTTAGTCTATGTCTTAGTCTATGTCTTAGTCTATGTCTTAGTCTATGTCTTAGTCTATGTCTTAGTCTATGTCTTAGTCTATGTCTTAGTCTTTGTCTTAGTCTATGTCTTAGTCTATGTCTTAGTCTATGTCTTAGTCTATGTCTTAGTCTATGTCTTAGTCTATGTCTTAGTCTATGTCTTAGCCCATGTCTATATCTTAGTCTATGTCTTAGTCTATGTCTTAGTCTATGTCTTAGTCTGTGTCTTAGTCTATGTCTTAGTCTATGTCTTAGTCTATGTCTTAGTCTATGTCTTAGTCTATGTCTTAGTCTATGTCTTAGTCTATGTCTTAGTCTATGTCTTAGTCTATGTCTTAGTCTATGTCTTAGTCTATGTCTTAGTCTATGTCTTAGTCTATGTCTTAGTCTATGTCTTAGTCTATGTCTTAGTCTATGTCTTAGTCTGTGTCTTAGTCTATGTCTTAGTCTATGTCTTAGTCTACGAGATTTTTATACAATTTCTCCATGATGTACAGAAAATTCTGTATAAAATTTTTCGATGAACAAAATTTTTCTAAAGATAATTTTTCGATGAGCTAAAATTTTCAATAGAAAATTTATAGAAAATTTATGAACTAAAATTTTCTATAGAAAAAATTTAAGTGAACTTAAATTTTCTATAGAAAATTTTTAAATGAACTAAAATTTTCCATAGAAAATTTATGAACTAAAATTTTCTAAAGAAAATTTTTCGATGAACTAAAATTTTCTATAGAAATATTTTCTGACGAAGCAAGAGCTAAAATTTTCGATAAACAATTTTTCGATGAACTAAAATTTTCTATAGAAAATTTTTCGATTTACTTAAATTTTCCATTGAAAATTTTCGATAAACTTAAATTTTCTATAGAAAATTCTTCGATGACCTAAAATTTTTCGTTGGCCTAAAATTTTCTAAAAATAATTCTTCGTTTCTACAGAAAATTTTTTGTTGACCTAAAATTTTCTATAGAAAATTTTTCGTTGACCTAAAATTTTCTATAGAAAATTTTTCGTTGACCTAAAATTTTCTATAGAAAATTTTTTGTTGACCTAACATTTTCTATAAACAATTTTTCGTTGACCTAAAATTTTTTATAGAAAATTTTTTGTTGACCTAAAATTTTCTATAGAAAATTTTTCGTTGACCTAAAATTTTCTATAGAAAATTTTTCGTTGACCTAAAATTTTCTATAGAAAATTTTTCGTTGGCCTAAAATTTTCTATAGAGAATTTTTCGTTGACCTAAAATTTTCTATAGAAAATTTTTCGTTGACCCAAAATTTTCTGTAGAATTTTTTTTTTAGAAAATTTTCTTTAATAAAATTTTCGTTGACTTAAATTTTCTATAGAAAATTTTTCCTTGACCTAAAATTTTCTATAAAAAAATTTTCGTTGATCTAAAATTTTCTATAGAAAATTTCTCGTCTATACTTTTCTATAGAATATTTCAAGCTAAGTTCAGGAAAAAATGTAATTGATACATTTGTTCCCATATTTTTCATAGTAATCTTTTGTATTAATATTTTTATATCAATCCATTAATCATTTATTTATTATGTGCATTTAATTTAAAATATTTTAATCCTCAACTCAAATTCCAGAATTCAAACTTTTAATAGAAATTTATAAATTGGAATTTAATCGCATATTTAGAGGCCATATTAAATAATTAAAAGTGAAAAGTGCATAAATAATAGAAAAGCCATTGCATGGAAACCTTAATAAAATTAGAACAAAAATCCATTACTATTCATATTATTTTAATTAAAAACGCACTTAAATCACACACTGCATACAATAATACAAATGCAAGCAAGTGCTTTCATACATGACAAGATAACCCAGCGAGCACAGAAACGTTAAAAATGTGATAAAAGAAAAATTGTACACATGTTAGTTTTTGCTAAAAACTATATAGAGGTTAATTTTTTAGAAAACTTTCATTATTATAAACAACAAATGGTTTACTGGGTTTGTAGTGAAAGTTTTTGATATGAACATTCACTGAGAAATACGTATACTCGTATATATAAAAGTTAACCTATGTCTGTATGCAAACACACACTCACACTCGCTGATATGCAAAATTTTTTTTATGGGTATAATAAAGTTTTATTAAAATATAATGCGATTTTATACATATTTAAGCTAAAAATCCTGTTATTTGAAACCTTCTCAATTTTACCTTCTTTGTTAGGGAGATTTTTTATAAAAAAGTTAAGTACCAAAGGAAAAAAAGAGAGCTTATGCAAATTTCCTTTGTTCCTTAGTAAAATATTTTTTATAGCTTAATTTTATTTATATACATATTTTTTTGAGAAGATTTTTTTTTGTTAAATTTTATTTTCGTTTTTCTATTTTCCACATTTTTTATGATATTTTTATATTAAGTACTATTCGAAGAGCACAAACTAGTAAAGTACTTTGGATATGTTTATGGGCGATGTTAGCGTTGTAGCTTGTTTGCAACTTTAACAAGGAAATACAATATAAAAGTAAATGGGATTGTTACTTTGTTGTTCTTAGAAAATATTAACTAAAAATAACAGAAGACAATATTGTCATTATAAAGACATTTTTAATGTAAAAAGATTAAAAAGTTTTAGAATCATCATACATACATATATAAAAAAATATATAATAATTTAACTTTTTAATAATAAAGTCAATACTGAGTTTTTAAAGACAATTTTAAAAACCATGAAAACTTTACCAAATAAGTTTTTAATAGAAAATTGTCCAAAAATCTTCATGTTCTAAAATATTAATGTTCTGTATATAATTTTTGGCAATGAAAAATTTTTTTATAGAAAATTTTATATACAAACATTTCTATATAAAACATAAAGAGTAGGAACAATTTTCTATAAAAAATTTTAGTGTATAGAAAAATTTTCTATATAAAATTATAATTCTTTAAAAGTTTTTTTATGGAATTATAATTCATCAAAAAAATTTTTATAGAAAATTTTAGTTCATCGAAAAATTGTCTATAAAAAATTTAGTTCACTGAAAAATTTTAGTTCATTCAAAAATGTTGGTTCATCGACAAATTTTAGTTTATTGAAAAAATATTAGTTCACAAAAAATTTTAGTTCATCGAAAAATCTTCTGTAGAAAGTTTTAGTTCATCGAATTATTTTCTATAGAAAATTTTAGAAAAACAAAAAACTATTTATATAAATATTTAGAACTTCGAAAAATTTTCTAAGGAAAATTTTAAGACACCGAAAAATCTTATGTAGCAAATTTGAGGACATTGAAAAATTTTCTATAGAAAATTTTTTGTTAAACTAAAATTTTCCATAGAAAATTTTTCAATGTCCTCAAGTTTTAGCTCACCGACAAAATATCTGAATAAAATTTTAGTTAATCGACAAATTTTCTGTTTTAAGTTTTAGTTCATCAAAAATTTTTCTGCAGAAAATTTCAGTTAATTGAAATGTTTATATAAAAATCTTCAATTCATGAAAAATTTTTCTCTACAAAATTTTAGTTCATGGAAAAGTTTTTTAGAAAATTCTCTTTTAAAATCGAAATATTATGTTTCAAAAATTCAGGCCATTGAACAATTTTCTTTTAAAAATTTTAAGACAACGAAAAAATTTGAATGTAAAATTTTAGGCAATCGAACAATTTTCTTTTGAAAATTTTAGGCCATCGAAAAATGTTTTATCAAAAATTTTAGGAAATCGAAAAATTTTATGTATAAATTTTGGAATATCGAAAAATTTTCAATAGAAAATTTTAGTTCATAAAAAATTTTTACTTTCAAAAATGTTCTATTAAAAATTTTAAGCCATCGAAAAATTGTCTACAGAAAATTTTAAACCATCAAAAAATTTGCTGTAGAAAATTTTAGTTCATCGAAAAATTTTCTATAGAAAATTTTAGTTCATGGAAAAATTTTCTATAGAAAATTTTAGTTCATGGAAAATTTTTCTATAGAAAATTTTAGTTCATCGAAAAATTTTCTATAGAAAATTTTAGTTCATCGAAAAATTTTCTATAGAAAATTTTAGTTCATCGAAAAATTTTCTATAGAAAATTTTAGTTCATCGAAAAATTTTCTATAGAAAATTTTAGTTCATCGAAAAATTTCCTATAGAAAATTTTAGTTCATCGAAAAATTTTATATAGAAAATTTTAGTTCATCGAAAAATTTTCTATAGAAAATTTTAGTTCATCGAAAAATTTTCTATAGAAAATTTTAGTTCATCGAAAAATTTTCTATAGAAAATTTTAGTTCATCGAAAAATTTTCTATAGAAAATTTTAGTTCATCGAAAAATTTTCTATAGAAAATTTTAGTTCATCGAAAAATTTTCTATAGAAAATTTTAGTTCATCGAAAAATTTTCTATAGAAAATTTTAGTTCATCGAAAAATTTTCTATAGAAAATTTTAGTTCATCGAAAAATTTTCTATAGAAAATTTTAGTTCATCGAAAAATTTTCTATAGAAAATTTTAGTTCATCGAAAAATTTTCTATAGAAAATTTTAGTTCATCGAAAAATTTTCTATAGAAAATTTTAGTTCATCGAAAAATTTTCTATAGAAAATTTTAGTTCATCGAAAAATTTTCTATAGAAAATTTTAGTTCATCGAAAAATTTTCTATAGAAAATTTTAGTTCATCGAAAAATTTTCTATAGAAAATTTTAGTTCATCGAAAAATTTTCTATAGAAAATTTTAGTTCATCGAAAAATTTTCAATAGAAAATTTTAGTTCATCGAAAAATTTTCTATAGAAAATTTTAGTTCATCGAAAAATTTTCTATAGAAAATTTTAGTTCATCGAAAAATTTTCTATAGAAAATTTTAGTTCATCGAAAAATTTTCTATAGAAAATTTTAGTTCATCGAAAAATTTTCTATAGAAAATTTTAGTTCATCGAAAAATTTTCTATAGAAAATTTTAGTTCATCGAAAAATTTTCTATAGAAAATTTTAGTGCATCGAAAATTTTAGTTCATCGAAAAATTTTCTATAGAAAACTTCAATTTTTTGTCATCGTAAAATCTTCTGTAAAAAATTTTCAATAAAAAATTTTAGTTCATCGACAAATTTTTAGTTCATTAAAAAATTTTCTATAGAAAATTTTAGTTCATAAAAATTTTTTGTTTTATAAAATTTTAGTTCATGGGAATTTTTTTTTTTAGAAATTTTAGGACCTCTAAAAATCTTCTATAGAAAATTTTAGGACTTTTTAGTTTATCGAAAAATTTTCTATAGAAAATTTTAGTTTATAGAAAAATTTTCTGTAGGAAATTTTTATTCATCGAAAAATTTTCTATAGAAAATTTTAGTTCATAGAAACATTATTTATAGAAAATTTTAGTTCATATAAAAATTTTCTTTACAAAATTTAAGTTCATGAAAAATTTCTTTAGACTTTTAAAAATTATCTATTAGAAATTTTAGGCCATCGAAAAATTTTCTTAAGATATATACACTTCTTGGTTTATATCTTATTCTATATGTCTTATTCTATGTATTCGTTTAGTTTGTGACTTAGTCTATGCTTATTCCATCATATTCAATATTTAAGTTTTAGTCTATATCTTTGTCTATGTCTTAGGTTATTTCATTGTCTATGTCTTAGTCTATGTTTAAGTCTATGGTTTAGTATACTTCTTAGTCTATGGCTTATTAGATACAGATCTTTGTATATTTATTAGTACAAAAAAAACCCACACTTAGACAAATTTAAAAAATCATTTGAATTTTGTTATAGCACTTTTAACGTTGAAATATGTTTCCTTCTACTACAGTTTCATTCTGACATATAAGTAAAATAAATACATATGTATGTGTGTATGTATGTATGTATATTTATCTCTTTACACTTAAGCATGTGCTGTAATTTGAAGCAAATGTAATGCAAAATCCCGTCAAAAGATTATTTTCTTCCAAAAGACCTCATTTTCTTATGAAAATGTACTGAATATTTTTTTGACTAAGTAACAATAAAATAAACTTAATATGTTTTTTGCTCTTGCTTCTATATCTTCAAGGTTAAATGGTATTACAATTGTAATTTCTATGAAAAAATAAAGTCTATTTAAGTAGAAGGCCAAAAAATAAAGAACCATAAAATTTTTGTTAATAAACCGCCTGACTGGGATAACAATATGTACAAAAATATTTGATTAAAATCGGTTTTGATGTGAATTGTATGTAATAAATATAACAAGAAATTACATTGACTAAAGGCGTCAGCTAAAAATAATTCTTTAGTTTAGTTGGTCTTTGTCCCAATATAATTGAATTAATTTTATTTGTGAAATTGTTGATAGAAAAGAATATAATATGAATGTATGTAATTCGCATTTAAATACTAGCGCGTGATGTATCTTATTAAGGCATCCATCATTCCTCAGTTAATTATCAGAATCTGTTGCTGGGTATTAGTTAAACAAGTTTTCGAAAAAAACGATTGTGAAAAATATGAATTGGTTATGGTTTCGTGACAGTTGGTAATTGTTAGTCAAAAACACTCACTCACATCTACATTTCTATTTTTGACATGCTTAGACATGTTACTACCAACACATGTTGGACATTTTTAATATATTCAACTGGCAACACAACTACTACTCCTATTCATTTGTTCCTTATTTACTTTTAACTTACTTGTACATACTAACATACATATGTTATGGTCGAAAGAATAAAACTTATTTATTATTGTTGGACATGTATGAGCATGCCGCAATTTCCACATTTTGGTGTTCTCATGAGGATTTTTCTTATAATTGTACATAGTTTTATAATATCACGTCTTTTTAATTTATAGTTTTTTTATCTTTTCTGGAACTCAAATGGTTGTCATCAACTTTATGTTTTTTTCTTTTTCTGCTTCACTAGTGAACTCCATCAAAGGCACAGCATTTAAACTCTTAAAAAAACCGCACAGTGCTAAGATTCATTATAATAAAATCGTTCTTACGATTTACAATTCAGTGACTACAGCACAAAATCTGCAAAAACCTTAAATAAAAATTCCTTTTGCTTTTCTTCACTTACCGTGAAGTTTCAAAAAAGTGCCACCAATTGACCTGATGAAATGACAGAAAATTATACTGAAGCGTGTTTATGTGATAAATTAAGTAGGTTTTGTAATAACAACTAGAGAAAACACCTTATGATTGTCATTTCGAGAAGGATATAGAAGAACTTACTTACACATCAACTAAATTAGTTTCAACTGTGTAGGGATTGAAGTAAAGAATAGAACAAAAGGAAATAAAGTTTATAATAAAATTTTATGATTACGAATTTTATAGCTATTGATTAAGAAAATTGTTCCCCATTGGAATGCTGTTAAATGACTAGGAAAACTGCGTTCCGGTATGTGCCCACCACTAACGCAAAGTTAAGAGCCATAGAGCAGGTTGGGTAACTTTGAGTTAAAGAGTATAAATAGTATAATAGTCTGACAAATCAAGGATATATTGTATTTTAAATACAAATTTAAAGGCAACAAACTGTTTTCTATAGAAAATTTTAAAGCTCTTTTGTATAAAAAATTTTTGGATGAACCAAAATTGTCTAAAGAAAATTTTTCTAAAACCTAAAATTTGTATTATTTTATTTCTGTAGAAAAATTTATGTCATCGACAATTTTTTTTTTTTGAAAAAATTAAGTCACGCAAAAATTTTCTATAGAAAATTGTAGGTCGTCGAAAAATTTTCTATAGAAAATTTTAGGTCCACCAAAAATGTTCCATAGAAAATTTGAGGTCATCGAAAAGTTTTCTATAGAAAATTTTAGGACATCGAAAGATTTTCTATAGAAAAATTTAGGTCATTGAAAAATTTTCTATTGAAAATTTTATGTGATCGACATATCTATAGAATATTTAAAAAAAAAAAAATTTTTAAATTTTTCGATAGAAAAATTAAATTTATTTTTCTTTAGACAATTTTTTGCATAAAATTTTTCTATAGAAAATTTATAAAATTCCTCTATAGAAAATTTTCTGTATAACATTTTTCTATACAAAATTTTCAATATAAGATAATTCTTTAGAAAAAAAAATTTTATACTAAAATTTTTCTATAGAAAATTTTCAGTAAACAATTTTTCTATAGAGAATTTTTCGCATAAAATATTTTTATAGAAAATTTTCAGTATAAAATTTTTCTGTAGAAGCTTTTCAGTATCAAATTTTTCTATAGAAAATTTTCGGTATAAAAGTTCTCTATAGAAAATTTTCAATATGAAATTTTTCTATAGAAAATTTTCAGTACAAAATTTTTCTCTAGAAAAATTTTAGAACAAAATTTCTCTGTAGAAAATTTTCAGTATAAAATTTTTCCATAGAAATATAAAATAAAATTATTTTATAGAAAATTTTCAGTAAAAAATGTATCTATAGAAAATCTTCACTATAAAATTTTTCTATAGAAAATTTTCAGTACAAAATTTTTTTATAGAAAATTTTCAGTTTAAAATTATTCTATAGAAAATTTTCGGTAAAAAATTTTACTATAGAAAATCTTCATTATAAAATTTTTCTATAGAAAATTTTAAGCATAAAATTTTTCTATGGAAAATTTTCAGTTTAAAATTATTCTATAGAAAATTTTCAGTATAAAATTTGTCTATAGAAAATTTTCATTATAAAATTTGTCTATAGAAAATTTTCATCACAAAATTTAAAATAAAATAAAATAAAATAAAAAATAAAATTTTCATTAAAAAATTTTGTTATAGAAAATTTTTAACATAAATTTTTTTGTCTAAAATTTTTTATATAAAATTTTTCGATAACCTAAAATTTTTTATGGAAAATTTTTTGATTACCAAAAATTTTCTATAGAAAATTTTTTGATGACCAAAATAAATTTTCTACAGAAAATTTTTCGATGTTTTAATGATCAAAAATTTTCTATAGAAAATTTTTCGATGACCCAAAATTTAAAATTTTTTGATAGCTTAAAGTTATTATCTATAAAAAATGTTTCTGTTTTTTAAGTTTTATATAATTTAATGGCATAACATTTAATAAAAATAATTTTTCGATTACTTTGAATATATAGACAATTTTGATTTGACTAAATATTATCTAAACAAAATTTGTCGACGGCCATAATTTCCAAAGAAAATTATTCCTGATCTAGAATTTTCTAAAGGAAATTTTTCGATGGCTTAAAATTTTCTAATGAAAATTTTTCGATGACTTGGAATTATCAATAAAAAATCTTTAATGTCTTCAAATTTTCTTTAGAAAATTTTCAATCTAATGTTGTTCCTTGTCTAAAGATTTATGAAAATTTTCTGTTGTATTCAAGATTTTCTTTAGAAATTTGTATTTTTTATTTTCCGTAAATAATTTTGGCAAAAATTTTAAAAAAAAACTTCAATTCAAATCGTTCTAGGAATATTTTTTTTAAGATCTTTTTTTCAAGAATTTAAAAAATTTTTTTTTTGAATAATTTGCTTTATTGAAAACCTTAAATTTATGTCAAAATTTTCATAGAAATCTAATTTAAGAACAATTGATCAGAAATAAGACTATTATATTTAATTAAATTTCCCTTCAACCTAGTACTAAGTACTTCGAAATAACTTTTGAAATCCAAAAAAAAAAATCCTCTTACGATTCTCTTTTTCTATTACAAGTTCATAAATTCAATTTAATCCGAGGAAATCTTAATGTCTAATAAATGATATTAAAAGAAAATTAAATTTTGTCTATTTTTATTGAACTTACCCTCCAAAGACGGCAAACAACAGAACGATTGTTCAATATGATTATAAAAAAAATATATTGTTAAAAAAAGCTATTTCCAAGTACTTGCTATCGATACTGCCAAAATTACGAAATTAAGAAATAAAAAACAAAAAATAAAATATAAAAGAAGGAACATGAATTGTACTGAAGGTCAAATGTTGTACTTTGAATTGTTTTAACCGCATTCAAGCACTGCGTCATAGAAAACTGTCCAAATAATTTTGAGCCTCCAATGAGAAATTCCCCCTTGGTGGATATTTATAGGAAAATAAAACGACGATAAAACCGAAAGTTTTTAAAAAACAAACATGGCCTTACATTTTCAACCACAAATAACCTGAGGGGCTGCGTTGGCGTATGTTTGGTGTTATAATGAAAGTTAAAGACATAAAAGGAACAGCAACGAAATTTCGGAATGGAAGTGAACACCAAAACCAATTTCAAACTATAAATTTAAACATTTTAAGAGAAGACCTAAAATGAAAATCATGCTTAAGTTTTATGCCTTAGGCCAAATACATTCAACGCTCAAATACTAGGGAGAAACTATTAAGGGGAAGGAAGTATAACTGAAAACATTAAAGGAAATGTTGAAAAGCAGATAGGCCTACAAGGATATTTTTGCACTAACACTAAAACGAAAAACACTCAGCTCTCGAATGGAAAATTTCAACACTATTTTCTTGCTTTGGGTTGTTTTTCTTTACTTCTATTATGTCTGTGCTTTTCATTAAAATGCAAAAAGATTCGCGACAGATAACATTATTTTTGGAAGAAAGATCTTAAAAATAGAACAGAATTTGGCAAAATAGAAAATAAAAAAAACGAAAACTTTTATTTACATTTAAATGCTTGAGGCTTAAATTAAAAACAATCAAAAATTTTCCTGAAAGATAAGAATATATTTAACTATATTATAGTTATATATATGGTTAAAGAAATTTGGTCATTATGTAAGCACAAGATTTAAATAATTTAAGAAATTGAAAAAATTCATAACATTTTATATGAAAATATTTTTTTTATGAAAACAGGTCTACAGCCGGTGGAACTCTAATGACAATAGTTTTTTACATGCTTTGAAAAAAATTTGAAAAAATTTTAGTATAACATTTTTCTATCGAAACTTTTTAGTTAAAAATTTTTCTATAGAAATTTTTTAGAAAATTTCAATTTTTCTATAGAAAATTTTCAGTATAAAATTTTACTAAAGAAAATTTTTAACATAAAATTTTCCTATAGAAAATTTTAAGTATCAAATTTTATGAAGAAAAATTTTTAGTATAAAATTTTTCTATAGAAAATTTTCAGTTTAAAATTTTTTTATAGAAAATTTTCACTACAAAATTTTTCGATTGAATACTTTAAGTATAACATTTTTCTATAGAAAATTTTCAGTATAAAATTTCTTTATAGAAAATTTTCAGTATAAAATTTTTCTGTAGAAAATTTTCGGTATAAAGAAAATTTTCAATATTTCAAAAGAAAATTTTCAATATAAAATATTTCGAAAGAAAATTTTCAATAAAAAAATATTCCATATAATGTTTTCAATATAAAATGTTTCTTTAAAAAAATTTCAGTATAAAATTTTTCTATAGAAAATTTTCAGTAAAAAAATTTTCTATAGAAAATTTTCAGTAAAAAATTTTTCTATAGAAAATTTTCAGTAAAAAATTTTTCTATGGAAATTTTTCAATAAAAAATTTTTTTATAGAAAATTTTTAGTAAAAAATTTTTATATATTGAATTTTTTGTATAAAAGTTTTCTATAGAAAACTTTTTTGAATAAAATTTTTCTGTAGGAAATTTTCAGTACAAAATTTTTCTACAGAAAGTTTTAAGTATAAAATTTTTCTAAAAAAAAATTCAGTATAAAACTTTTTCTATAGAAAATTTTTAATAAAAAATTTTTCCATACAAAATAAAATTTTTCAATAAAAAATTTTCGGTATAAAAGTTTCTACAAAAATAAGATTTTTCAATAAAAAAATTTCAGTATAAAGTTTTCTATACAAATTTAAAATTTTCGATTTATTTTTAAATTGAAAAATTTTTGTATAAAATTTTTCTATAGAAAATTTTTTGTATAAAATTTTTCTATACAAAATTTTTTTTTATAAAATTTTTCTCTAGAAAATTTTCAGTATAAAATTTTTATACAGAGAATTTTCAGTGTAAAATTTTCTTTAGAAAATATACGAAATAAAATTTTTCTATAGAAAATTTTCAGTATAAAATTTTTCTACAGATAATGTTTAGTATAAAATTTTTCTATAGAAAATTTTCAGAATTAAATTTATCTAAAACAGATTTTTCAGTAAAAAATTTTTCTATTCAAAATTTTTGGTTCAAATTTTTTTCTCAACAATTTTTTAATAAAAAATTTTCTATAGAAAATGTTCAGTAAAAAATTAACCTATAGAAATTTTTGTATAAAATTTTTCTATAAAAAATTTTTTGTATAAAAATTTTATATAGAAAATTTTTTGTATAATATTTTTCTTTAGAAAATTTTTAGTATAAAACTTTTATATAGAAAATTTTCAGTATAAAATTTTTCTTTAAAAAAATTTCAGTATAAAATTTTTCTATAGAAAATGTTCAGTAATTAAATTTATCAAAAAAAGATTTTTTAGTAAAAAATTTTTCTATTGAAAATTTTTGGTATAAAATTTTTCTTTACAAAATTTTTAATAACAAATTTTCTATAGAAAATGTTCAGTAAAAAATTTACCTATAGAAATTTTTTGTATAAAATTTTTCTACAGAAAATTTTTTGTATAAAATTTTTATATAGAAAATTTTCAGTATAAAATTTTTCTATAGAAAATTTTTAGTATACAATTTTTCAATAGAAAATTTTCAGTACAAATTTTTCTATATAAAATTTTCAATACAAAATTTTTCGGTAGAAAATTTTCAGTATAAAATTTTTCTATATAAAATTTTCAGTTTAAAATTTTTCTATAGAAAATTATTTCTTTAAAAAATTGTCAGCACAAAATTTTTCTATAAACAATTTTTAGTGTAAATTTTTTTTTCTCGAAAATTTTCAGTATAAAGTGAATACAAAATAATTTTCTGATTAAATTAAATAAATTTCAGAAAAATTTGTTTATTAGCTCTTGAAAACCTTAAAACATTAAGGCCTAAAATTATTCCAACTTTAGCGTCAAACCTTTCGATATTGAAAAACTATTTCCTCAACATTAACCATAAATTGAAAAATTCACTTAAACTTTATTTTAATTTGCAATTTCATATGTTCAACCAACAATTCTTATGTTACACAACCAATAATAAACTCAAGTTTACATACACTCTCAAGCGGAAATTTATGAAATATGAAAGAAAATTTCTCAATAAATTATGAAAAACTCAATTTGTTCTTGATATGCACTTTGTGCTCTCCGTTAAACATATATACATCATATATGAATGTGTCTGCTTCCTGTTTCTTAATGGTATTCATACATACACTCACACTCTGTTCACACACAGCCATAACATTTTTATGGAATTGTTGGTATCGTACCAGCTTCAGTTCATGCATACATCAATATTTTAAAACTCTTGCATAACTTTAACTCTGTCTGTAAAAGTTGAAATGAAAATGGAATTTGTATGAACAACCATCTGTCTGTATGTTTGTCAGTCTAACTGTTTTACTTGTCATAATCAAACAACCGTACAAATGTTTGAAAATGAAAAAGTCAACATGTTCAACATTTGTTACGTTTCCTATTTTCTTTCCATTTATGTTTATTTTTTAGCTTTTACAAATCAATTTTTTATTATTGATCCATTTGTTATATATTAAAAGGGTGTGAGTGAAAGAGTGTGAGTCTAAAAGGTAAGGGCTGGTGGTTTGGTTTTATAAGTTAGCCTCTTCCTAATCCTCTACTTTCCTGTTCGGTATCTCATTTTGTTAGATTTGATTTGTAGGAATAAATAATAAAACAAAATTCATATTAAATTTTATTTTTTTTATTCTGATTTACAATTTTATGTATTTGTTTGTTTGCATATTTTCCCTTGTCGTTGTTATTTTATGGCTGTGAAAGTTTTTGTGGGTTTTCCGTTGTTGTTGCTTTTTTTTAAGTCAGATTATGATTAAATGTAAATTTGTTTGCTATTTTGTGTGAAATTTTGATTTGCTCATTTTTTGTGTTAAAAAATTTACATAAATTTTTAAGGCATTTCTCTTGTTTATATAATTTTAAAAAATTTAGTATTGATGAATTTGTTTAACATTATGTATATGATTTGTTCTATCTGGGGAATGAAAAGCACATCAATATTTTAGAATTTAATCTTAATCACACGCTTTGACTGGTAGCAGTATTAAACACATACATATATACATTTTGCTCTATATCGTTTAAATGGCAAATGCAAAAAGAATATAAAAAAAAACATAAGGATGGCTCTTTAATCTCTTATTGACTTGAAATACTTAAATTTTTCTTAACAAAATCTATGATATACAGGTATGTGATGGAAATCTATCGTTTTGAAATCGATTGATTTCAGATATATTTTTTAGGTAATTTTCGGTTATTTCCCCAAAAAAAATGAAATTTTGGACTATAACCCTTTTGACTCATATTTTATCTTCCATTTGTTTTGATTTTTTTGGGAAAATAACGGATAACTATCTCAAAAATATATCTGAAATCGATCGATTTGAAAACGATCGTTTTCCATCACATACCTGATAGATATTCAAAATTTTTTGATAGAAATTTTTCGGTGTCTTTTAAAAAATATCCACAGTAAAAAAAATAAAAAAAAAAAATTGTATAAAATATTTCTGTTGAAAATTTTAGTTTACAGTTTCTATATAGAAATTTTTCAGTACAAAATATTTCAACAGAAAATTTTTTGATTGAAAAATCTTGATATAAAATTGTATTTTTCATAAAATATTTTTAATAAAAAGAAAATGGTATGGAAAATATTTGGTATAAAATTTTTCATAGTAAATTTTTACTATAAGATTTCTCTATAGTAAATTTTCAGTTTAAAATTTTTCTATAGAAAATTTTAGGTTTAGAATTTTTCTATAGTAAGTTTTCTGTATAATATTTTTCTATAGAAAATTTTCGGTATAAAATTTTTCTATAGAAAATTTTCGGTATATAATTTTTCTATAGAAAATTTTCGGTATAAAATTTTTCTATAGAAAATTTTCGGTATAAAATTTTTCTATAGAAAATTTTCGGTATAAAATTTTTCTATAGAAAATTTTCGGTATAAAATTTTTCTATAGAAAATTTTCGGTATAAAATTTTTCTATAGAAAATTTTCGGTATAAAATTTTTCTATAGAAAATTTTCGGTATAAAATTTTTCTATAGAAAATTTTCGGTATAAAATTTTTCTATAGAAAATTTTCGGTATAAAATTTTTCTATAGAAAATTTTCGGTATAAAATTTTTCTATAGAAAATTTTCGGTATAAAATTTTTCTATAGAAAATTTTCGGTATAAAATTTTTCTATAGAAAATTTTCGGTATAAAATTTTTCTATAGAAAATTTTCGGTATAAAATTTTTCTATAGAAAATTTTCGGTATAAAATTTTTCTATAGAAAATTTTCGGTATAAAATTTTTCTATAGAAAATTTTCGGTATAAAATTTTTCTATAGAAAATTTTCGGTATAAAATTTTTCTATAGAAAATTTTCGGTATAAAATTTTTCTATAGAAAATTTTCGGTATAAAATTTTTCTATAGAAAATTTTCGGTATAAAATTTTTCTATACAAAATTTTCGGTATAAAATTTTTCTATAGAAAATTTTCGGTATAAAATTTTTCTATAGAAAATTTTCGGTATAAAATTTTTCTATAGAAAATTATCGGCATAGAATTTTTCTATAGAAAATTTTCGGTATAAAATTTTTCTATAGAAAATTTTCGGTATAAAATTTTTCTATAGAAAATTTTCTCTATAAAATTTTGCTATAAATAATTTTCAATAAAAAATTTTATATATAACATTTTTCTAGGGAAAATTTTCAATATGAAATTTTTGTATAAATAATATTTAGTATACAATTTTTCTGCAGAAAATTTTCAGAATAATATTTTTCTTTAAAAAAATTTGAGTATAAAATTTTTCTACAGAGTGTTTTTAGTATACAATTTTTCCATTTTCAGTACAAAATTTTTCCGTAGCTAATTTTCAGTTTAAAATTTTTCTATGGAAAATTTTCAGTATAAAATTTTTGATTGTAAATTGTTTTAAAGAAAATTTTCAGTATAATATTTTTTATCGATATTTTTCAGTATAATTTTTTTTTTTTTATAGAAAATGTTTAGTATAAAACTTTTCGATAGAAAAGTTTCGTCATAAAATTTTTCTATAGAAAATTTTTAGTATGAAATTTTTTTATATAAAATTTTCAATAGAAAATTTTTAATAGAAAATATTTCTAACTTTTAATTTTTCTATTGAAAATATTCAGTATAAAAATTTTCTATCAAAAATTTTCAGGTTAAAATTTGTCTACAGAAAATTTTTAGTTAAAATTTTTCTTAAGAAATTAATTATATACAAGATTCTATTTCAAGGTTATTAAAAGAAATTTCTTCGAGATCTTTCTACACTTTTAATGTTAAGTTTTTTTAGTCGTTAAACAATAAATGAACAATATAATAAAGAGGCTTCACTTACTCTTATATAAATAAATTGCATGCAACATTTTCTTCATCAAAATTATAGTATTTTAATAACATTTCTGGCATTCTTTAATATAACTATTAAAATGGGATTTTCTTTTCATAAAATTTTCATACATAAACATTCGATTTAATTGCGTGAAAAATTCATGATATTCTGTCTACATCCTTCACTTCAGCTACACCCTCTTTATGTAATTTTTTGTTTCCTGTTTCCTGAATTTATTTCATTACGAATCTACAACATATGTTGTAGATTTTATTGTTTTTGCATAAATTTTTTGGCATGTTACTTGGGTTTTTTTTGTTGTTATCTTTTACTTCAATTTTCTGTTTCCATATTAAAGAATTTATTTATAAGCAAAACTTGTATTTTTGTGGGTAAAAGAAGATTGTGACTATCAAAAGTTTTATGGTTACAAAATCTGTACTCACTTTTGGGGTTATTTGTTTTACATGATTATATGTATATACAAAATAGTTTGATGTATTGGTTGGTAAGAAATTACTTGCGTTTAATAAATTTTTACTTATTTCGGAAATTTTTAGTACAATGTTATTCAAAAAGTAATTTGTCGAAAGAATTTTTTACTAAATTTTTTTTTAATAAAAAATTTCACTATAAAACTTTTTTATAAACAATTTTCAAAAATTTTTTTTTTTTTGTAGAAAATTTTTACTTTAAAATTTTTCGAAGGAAAATTTTCAGTATAAAAGTCGTCTATTATAAAAATTATTATACAATTTTTTTTATAGAAAAATTTCTATAAAAAAATTTTTCATACAAAATTTTTACTCTAAAACACTTCTGTAGAAAATTTTAGTTTTTCTAAAGAAATTTTTTTATACAAAATTTTCACTATACAATTTTTCCACTGAAACTTTAAAATTTGTTTTATAGAAAAGTTTCACTTTAAAACTTTTCTATAGAAAATTTGTATACTTAAATTTTTCAACTGAAAATGTTCACTATAAAATAATTTATAAGAAGTTTTACTACCAAGATATTCTATAGAAATATTCTATACTGAAAATTTTCTAAAGAAAAATGTTGTACTGAAAATTTTCTATAGAAAAAATTTATACTGAAAATTTCCAATAGAAAAATTTTATACTGAAAATTGCCTATAGGAAAATTTTATACTGAAAATTTCCTATAGAAAAATTTTATACTGAAAATTTTCTAAAGAAAAATTTTATACTGAAAATTTTCTATAGAAAAGTTTTATACTGAAGATTTTCTATAGAAAAATTTTATACTGAAAATTTTCTATAGAAAAATTTTATACTGAAAATTTTCTATAGAAAAATTTTATACTGAAAATTTTCTATAGAATAATTTTATACTGAAAATTTTCTATAGAAAAATTTTATACTGAAAATTTTCTATAGAAACATTTTATACAGAAAATTTTCTATAGAAACATTTTATACAGAAAATTTTCTATAGAAAAATTTTATACTGAAAATTTTCTATAGAAGAATTTTATACTGAATATTTTCTATAACAGATTTGGAATCAAATGCAAATACACTTCTTTTTGAAAAATTTTATACTGAAAATTTTCTATAAACAAATTTTATACTGAAAATTTTCTATAGAAAAATTTTATACTAAAAATTTTCTAAAGAAAAATTTTGTACTGAAAATATTCTATAGAAAAATTGTATACTAAAAATTTTCTATAGAAAAATTTTATACTGAAAATTTTATAGAAAAATTTTTTTCTGAAAATTTTCTATAGAAAAATGTTATACTGAAAACTTTCTATAGAAAAATTTTATACTGAAAATTTTCTATAGAAAAATTTTATACTGAAAATTTTCTATAGAAAAATTTTATACTGAAAATTTTCTATAGAAAAATTTTATACTGAAAATTTTCTATAGAAACATTTTATACAGAAAATTTTCTATAGAAACATTTTATACAGAAAATTTTCTATAGAAAAATTTTATACAGAAAATTTTCTATAGAAGAATTTTTTACTGAATATTTTCTATAACAGATTTGGGATCAAATGCAAATACACTTCTTTTTGAAAAATTTTATACTGAAAATTTTCTATAAACAAATTTTATACTGAAAAATTTCTATAGAAACATTTTGTACTGAAAATTTTCTATAGAAAAATTTTATACTGAAAATTTTCTATAGAAAAATTTTATACTGAAAATTTTCTATAGAAAAATTTTATACTGAAAATTTTCTATAAAAAAATTTTATACTGAAAATGTTCTATAGAAAAATTTTGTATGGAAAATTTTCTATAGAAAAATTTTATACTGAAAATTTTCTATAGAAAAATTTTATACTGAAAATTTTCTATAGAAAAATTTTATACTGAAAATTTTCTATAGAAAAATTTTATACTGAAAATTTTCTATTGAAAAATTTTATACTGAAAATTTTCTATAGAAAAATTTTATACTAAAAATTTCTATAGAAAAATTTTATACTGAAAATTTTTTAAAGAAAAGTCTTGTACTGAAAATTTTCTACAGAAAAGTTTTATACTTACAATTTGCTACAGAAAAGTTTTATACTTAAAATTTTCTATAAAATAATTTCATACCAAAAATTTTCCGTAGAAAAATTTAAAAAATTCTGATTTCAATTTTCACTGTATCTGAGTTTTTTTTTTAAGAAAATTTTCACTATAAAATTTTTCTTATAGAAAACATTTATTATAAAATATTCTAAAGAAAATTTTCACTTTAAAATTTTTCGAAAAGAAAATTTTCTTTATAAAATTTTATATAGAAAATTTTCTTTATAAAACTTTATATAGAAAACGTTCACTATAAAATTTTATAATAGAAAATTTTAATTAAAAAGGTTTTTTATTGAAAATCTTCTCTATCAAATTTTATTAAATTTTCACTATAATATTTGTAGATGTTTAGAGTTTTCATTGTGAAACACCCTTTTGTGTATTCCCCTCCTTTTTTTCTCATTTCTGAATTTGTGTTTGCTTTTATCTCGCCCACCATTTGCATAACATTCATTCAAATATTGATTGAATATTATTATTTTCACTTCTGTGAAAATACAGAAAAACTGATAAAAATATGTTTTCTGTTTGTCACTGATGTCCCATAAATAATAATGAGTATGAGGGGTCAACCAGAAGCATACAACCGGGTGAAAATATGTATTCGTACATAAATTTTTAGTTTTTTTCCATATGAATATTAATAAGTTGTTTAATAAAGTGTTTATTTTTCAAAACACATGTGACAGTCAGTAAAGTTGAAAAAAAACAGGATAACGAAACAAATATTTGAATAATATGTTCACAGATTTATAGCAAATATGCAGATGTAGATTAAAAAAAAATTATGCAAACATGAAAATATAATACTTTTAGTGATCGAAAAAGTTAAACAAAGATAATTACAATGTCAGTTTTTTAAGGATTGTCTAGCTTTTAGTATAGTTTAAATTATATTTAAAGTTATTAAAAATGTTGCATATTAAAGACAATTATGAAAAATAAAGTATATTTTGTAATTACCTTTAAAATAATTATATTGGTTAAAGTTAAATAGAATGCCAAAAACCTCATTCAAAACATTATTTAACATGATGGCTTCATATTGAATAATTTCCTCTCATTATGTGAAAATCATACGCTGCGTATGAGTGTTTTAAAATTCATACCATCATTCAAAATAACTCATACGTAACCAATTGTATTTTATTTACTCAATAATTTTATGGTTTTGTTTGTAATTCCATTTAAAACAAATAACCAACATTCACATTGGTTTTCTGATATAATGAATGGTAAATCGATTTTATATTTTTATTCTCTTATAAGTTAAAATTACAACAAATATAAAAAATGTTGGCCGTATTTCATGAAATTTAATCCAAATGATAATAATATAATGTTATATATATATATGGGTATAATATTAGCTGAGCTTTAAACTAATTAAAAAACGAAGTATTTTAGAAATATAGGAGTATGTGTTTCATCAATTAACAAAAATTTAGTTACGAAATAAATAAATTTTTAACGGACGTCATTATTTATCTATATTGCATCCATTTAGTAAAATTTTATTTAATGTATAATGATAAATTCCTATAAAATTATTTAAAATATCTGTTTCCACAATCAAACAATAAAATTATAGTAGCATTTTTTATATAAAAACTGTATATCATTATTTCCCAATTAGTTTAATTGTGAATATATTCTCATTTGCTATAACACCGTCATAATTCAAAGTTATACCGACTACTATAAGGAATGCTTAATCTTCTTGTTTAATGAAACTCGAAATTTCCTCAAAAAAAAAAAAAAAATTGAACTAAATATTTTAATAGAAAAATTTTGTACTGGAAATTTAATATAAAAAATTGTATGCTTATAATACTCTAAGAAACAATTTTGTACTAAAATTTTCTATGCAAAAATTTTATAGTAAAAAATTTCCATAGAAAAATTTTATATTAAAAATTTTATTTAATAAGAAAAATTCTTTATAGAAAATTTGCTATAAAAGATTTTATACAGAAAATTTTTTATAAAAAAATTCTATACTAAAAATTTTCTGTGAAAATATTTCTAGAAAAGAATATGATACTGCAAATTTTCTATAAAATATAAGACATAAACTGTCTCATAAAAAAAAATTATAAAAACATTTTATACTCAAAATTTACTATAGACAAATTTAGTACTGAATATTTTCTATAGAAAAAATTTTCTGATGAAAATTGTATAAAGAAAAATTTTATACCGAAAATTTTGTACTGAAAATTTCTAATAAACAAATTTTGTGCTTAAACTATTACATAGAATAATTTTATAAGGACAATTTTTTATGGTAAATTTTCAATAGACAAATTTTATATCAAGAAATTTCTAAGAAATATTTTATAAAAAAAAATTAATTTTGTGCGTAAATTTTATACAAAAATAAATAAATGGTAAATTTTAAATAGATTTAATTTATATCAAAAAATTACAATAGACAAATTTTATATTGAAAAATTTCGATAGAAAAATTTTATACTAAAAATTTTCAATAGAAACATTTTATACTGAAAATTTTCTATAAAAAAATTTTATACTCAAAATTTTCAATAAAAAATTTTATACAAAATTTTCTATTTAAGCATTTTATACTGCAAGTTTTCTATAGAAAAATTTTATACTGAAAATTTTCTATAGAAAAATTTTATACTGAAAATTTTCTTTAAAAAAATTTATACTGAAAATTTTCGATAGAAAAATTTTATACTAAAAATTTTCTATAAAAAATTTATGTTGAAAATTTTCTACAGAAATATTTTGTATTGAAATTTTTTCTATAGAAAAACTTTATATTGAATATTTTCTATAGAAAAGTTGTATACTAAAAAATTTCTATCGAAAAATTTTCTATTGAAAAATTTTAAAATTTTCTATACAAAAATTTAACACTTAAAATTTGCTATAGAAAAATTTTCTACTAAAAATTTTTTACTGAAAATTTCCTTTAGAAAAATTTTGTGCTAAAAATTTTCTAAAGAATATTTTATACCGAGCATTTTCTAAAGAAAAATTTTATACTGAAAATTAAAAAAAAAAAAAAATTATACGGAAAATTTTCTACAGAAATAATTATATTTAAAATTTTTTATAGAAAAATTTGTATACCTAAAATTTTCTATAAAAACATTTATTCAAGAAAAACTCTATACAAAAAATTTTTTCAAGTAAAATTTTATGCTGAAAATTTTTTAAAGAATAATTTTATACTGAAAATTTCCCATAGAAAAATATGGTACTAAAAAATTTGCTATAGAAAACATTTATACTTCAGAATTTTTATAGAAAAATTTTATACTGAAAATTTTTTGTAGAAAATTTTATACTGAAAATATTTTATAGAAAAATGTTATACTGAAAATTTTCAATAGAACAATTTGACAATGTAAGTTATCTATAGAAATATTTTTGACTAAAAATTTTCAATTAAAATTTCAAATTTCAAAATAAAAATGTTATACCTAGTGAAATTTTTGTACTAAAAATTTTTTATAGAAAAATTTTATATCAAAAAATTTCTAAAGAAAAATTTTATATCAAAAAATTTCTAATGAAAAATTTTGTGCTAAAAATTTTGTATAGAAAAACTTTATGTCAAAAAATTTCTGGAGAAAAATTTTATATTTAAAAATTTTATATTAAAAAATTTAATATTGAAAATTTTTTATATAAATAATTTATGCTAAAAATTTTCTGTAGAAAAAAATTTTCTACTAAAAAGAAATTGTATACCGAAAATATTCTAAAGAAAAATTTTGTACTGAATAATTCTAATAGAAAACTTTTATATTGAAAAATTTGTTACTGAAGATTTTCATTGAAAAAATTTATAAAGAACATTTTTTTTAGAAAAATCTTATACTGAAAACTTTCTATTATTAAATTTTGTTATGAAAAATTTCTATCGAAAAAAAATTTATATAGAAAAATTTTATACTGAAAATTTTTCAAAGAAAAATTTTTTTCTGAATTTTTTTCTACAGAAAAATTTTATACTAAAGATTTTCATTGAAAAAATTTATAATAAAAATTTTATACTGAAAATTTTCTACAGAAGCATTTTTTCCTGAATATTTCCTACAAAAATTTTTATACTAAAGATTTTTATTGAAAAAATGTATACTAAAAATTTTTTATAGAAAATTTTTATTCTGAAAACTTTCTATTGAAAATTTTGGTAATGAAAAATTTCTGTAGAAAAAAAATTTATATAAAAAAATTTTATACTGAAAATTTTTCATAGAAAAATTTTATACTGAAAATTGTCTATAAAAAAAAAATACTAAAACCTCTCTTTAGAAAACTGTAACACTGAAAAACCTTATCCTGCTCAAAATATTCTATTTTATCATATACAAAAATTTTCTGTGAATTAATCGGTTTAAATTAAATTTCAAAATATTAATGTACTATTAAAAGCTGTTGTTCATATGACATTTGATAACACTTATTACAAATAATTTACACTATAAATAATTACATCAGTTACATTCAATAACACAATATATTAGTAATAGCAAGAAAAAAAGTTTTTCCGAGTTTTCTGGATAATAATACGTGACTTTTAAATGATTTAGAAGTTTAAATCTAATTTCATATTTTTGTTGCTGAACAACAGTGAACAGAATAACAGTGAAGAGCAAAACTAATAAACGAAAGTTTTTTAAAAGAACTGAATAGATGCTTAGAAGAAAGTTGTATCAACATTTATCTTTAGTGAATATAACTAAAAAATACTTTTTGTGTCAAAACTTTGTTAAAATTTTTAACAGTTTTATTCTTTAATGTTTTCATACAGAAAAATTTATGAAATTCTGTAAAAATACCCAACAAGATGAATGTAAGTGATTAAAGAGTAAAAGAAAATTCAATGTACTCATTTGTTTGTTTTAGTTTTTCCATTATTACATACTTATACATAAAAGAAAAACGTGTAAACTGTGAATAATGTTCATAGAGTCTCAAGTAGTTTCATTTTCCCAGTCTCTTCAACAATCCCCCCTGGTATAACCAGAGTTATGAAATTTGTCCATAGTGAATGGTTGTAATACATTTCCACAAACTGTTCATTTGTAAAGAATTTTTCAGTCTCTTGCTGGGCTATAGTCGAGCTATTATGAAAATGTTGTTTTATTCTAATTTCTAACTGGGTGCTCTTTAGAATACAACCATGTATGGGGCTGTTCTGAATATGAATATTTAAATAGAAAAAATCCAATCTTTTTGGTATACGAAAAGCTAAGGTACATTTAGTTCTTCAATAGTGAATAGAGAACATATGTATGCATTTATGCCCTTAATGTGTGTCACGTTTATTTTAATAGAATTTTAAATTATTCCTATGGCCTGAAACAAATTTTTGGTTGAATAGATTTTAGGTTAAAGGAACTAAATAACATGGCATCAGAAATTAGAGTAAACTGAGTTTTTGTGAAAAGAGAAATTTAAAATATGTATATTTAGCTTAAGGCCAGGTTTAGTTTTTTAAATCTATGTAAATTACTTTTAAAAGTACTTTTTCCATTACCTCCACACACTTATCAACATTTTTTTGTATATTGCTGTTGACTTCAATTTATTTATGTTCACTTTCGAAAGCTCTTAATCCTCTTTGATAACCACAAAGAACCAAGATTTATCAATGACACAGCTCTTCTGCTCTTAATCATTTAAACCGACCACACACTTAATTCCAGACCACAGAAGTGTATCCTAGTGTATCCCATATGTAACCAAAGTAAATAAATTTAAAATTTTTGTATAAAAAATACATGAATCAATTCTTTTGATTTCATTAGTGGACAAATGCGTTGTAAGAATGAAAATAAATCAATGAAAATAATTGAAATAAAATTTTAGTGAATGCCTTGAAATTTTTAATTGCTATCTTAAATATTGATTTCGGAAAAAAATATTTGTTTAAGAAGATAAAAAACTTTTCTATAGCAGGGCCATATGTAGGAAAAATTTTTCTATAGAAAAGTCTTCTAAAAGAAAACTTTTTAGTAGAAATACTTCTGAAAGAAAACATTCTATAGGAAAGAATTCTGAAAGAAAACTTTTTTATAGAAAAATTTTCAAAATTTGTCTATAGAAAAGTCTTCTGAGAAAAAAATTTTATTTAGAAAAGTAGGAAAAACGTCTATATAATATCTTCTCAAAGAAGAATTTTCCATTAAAAAAGAAAAAAAAACTTTCCTAAAAAAATAAAAAAATTTTGCAAACTTTCTATAAAAATATGAAATTTAAAAAAAATAAACTAAAAAAATAAGAAATTAAAAAAAAATTACTATAAAATAGGAAATTTTTTAAAATTTTCTTATTTTTGTAGCAGAATTTTCAAAAAAATTATTTATTTTTATAAGAATTTTTTTAAAATTTCCAATTTTTATGAAAAAATTTATAATTTTTATGGAAAAATTTCTAATTTTGATGGAAAAATTTCTAATTTTTATGGAAAAATTTCTAATTTTTATGGAAAAATTTCTAATTTTTATGGGAAAATTTCTTATTCTTATAGAAAAATTTTCAAAAATTTCCTGTTTTTTTAAGAAATATTTAGTATATTTAAAGAAAATTTTTCAAAAATTTCTTATTTTGATAGGAAATTTTTCAAAAATTCCTTATTTTTATAGAAATTTAAACAAAAATTATTGTTTTTATAGGAAATTTTTTTAAAATATTATTATTTGAATAGGAAATTTTTCTATAAAAACACAAAATTTTTTAAAATTTTCCTATAAAAGATGGAAATTATTGAAAAATCACTTATAAAAACCAGAAATTTTTGAAAAATTTCCTATAAGAACAGAAAACTATTGAAAAATTTCTTAAAAAATAGGAAATTTTTGAAGAATTTCCTATGAAAACAGGAAACTTTTTGAAAATCTTCCTACATAAACAGAAAATTTTTGAAAAACTGTGTATAAAAATAAAAAAATTTTGAAAAAATTCCTATAAAAATAAGAATTTTTTGAAAAATTTTCTATAAAAACAGGAAATTTAAAAAAAATATAAAAACAGAAAAATTTTAAAAAATTTCCTATAAAAACAGAAAATGTTTGAAAACATTTAATATAAAAACAGAAATTTTTTTAAAAGTTTTCTATAAAAACTAAAAAATTTATAAAAGTTTTCTATAAAAAACAGGAAATTTTAGAAAAATTTTCTATAAAAATAGGAAATTTTTGAACAATTTTCTATATAAAAATGAAATTTTTGAAAAATGTTCTATAAAAACAGGATATTTTTAAAAAACCATTTAAAAAAATTATAAAAACAGAAAATTTTTGAAAAATTTCCTATAAAAACAAAAAATTTTTGAAAAATTTGCTATAAAAACAGAAAATTTTTGAAAAATTTGTTATAAAAACAAAAAAATTTTGAAAAATTTGCTATAAAAACAAAAATTTTTTGAAAAATTTGCTATAAAAACAGAAAATTTTTGAAAAATTTCCTATAAATACAGAAAATTTTTGAAAAATTTCCTATAAAAACAGAAATTGTTTGAAAAATTTCCTATAAAAACAGAAAATTTTTGAAAAATTTCCTATAAAAACAGAAAATTTTTAAAAAATTTTCTATAAAAATAGGAAATTTTTCCACAAAAATTAGAAATTTTAAAACTTTTTATTATATAAATAAGAAAATTTTGAAAAATTTTCTTTAAAAATAATAAATTTTTAAAAAATTACCAATAAAGATAAGAAAAACTTCCTATAAAAATAAGAAATGTGTGAAAAATTATTTATAAAAATCAGAAATTTTTTAAAAAAATTCCTACAAAAATAAGAAATTAAAAAAAATCTTATAGATGTAAGACATTTTTGCCAAATTTTCTATAAAAATAAAAAAATGCAAAATCTCCTATAAAAATAAGAAATTTAAAAAAAAAATTCTTTTAAAAACAAGATATTTTTTGAAAAATTTCCTATGAAAACAGGAAACTTTTTGAAAAATTTTCTATAAAAACAGAAAATTTTAGAAAAATTTCCCATAAAAGCAGGACATTTTTGAAAAACTTCCCATAAAATTAGGAAATTTTTGAAAAATTTCCTATAAAAATAGGTAATTTTTCCACAAAAATTAGAAATTAAAAAAAAATATATTTTTATTATTGCAAAATTATTAATGAAAATAAGAAAGTTTTGAAAAGTTTCCTATTAAAATAAGAAATTTTTGAAAAATTATTTAAAAAAGTCAGAAATTTAAAAAAAATTCATATAAATTTTTAAAGTGTTTCTGAAAGAGAACTTTTCTATAGAAAAGTCTTCTACATATAAGAAAAGTTTTCTATAAAAAGTCTTCTATAAGAAAACTTTTCTATAGAAAAGTCTTCTATAAGAAAACTTTTCTATAGAAAAGTATTCTATAAGAAAACATTTCTATAGAAAAGTCTTCTATAAGAAAACTTTTCTATAGAAAAGTCTTCTATAAGAAAATTTTTCTATAGAAAAGTCTTCTATAAGAAAACTTTTTTATAGAAAAATCTTCTATAAGAAAACTTTTCTACAGAAAAGTCTTCTATCTTGAGTGTTTAAGCATGAGCATTCAACATTTTTGCAGCAAATTTAAAGCAAGTGATTTTATTATTATATAATAGTTTTTTTTTTCAATTTATTTTTTAAGTAAACATAAAGAATTTATTTACATTTATTAACAGAAACCAACATTTAAAATCTAAAAATATTTTTGCTTTAAACAAATAAATGCACTTGAGGACTTAAGAGCTAGAATTGAAAATTTAGGAATTTATTTATTTAAAAAAGCAATTTATGTACCTATATAATATTTCTAAACAATTTTGTTATACACTTCTAAAAATAAACGTAAATACCAATTTTAATAAAAGCCATTTTTATTTTTTCATATCTTTTCAGGTTTTGATAAATATGTGCTAAAAATGGATATTAAAAATGTTTATATTTGAGTGTATAAGTATTTTTTAACAAAATACAAAATAAAGCCTTAAGTTAAAAAATAAGCAATAAATTTAAATAATAAAAATAAGAAAGTGCTTTAAATAAATAAATAAGTATATAAGAAGGTAAAAGAAAAAGAATAAAGTTAAAAGAAAACATAAATTTGTTATTTTCCCACAAAAAAAAGGAAAAACCCTAAATAGAAATCTTCACAACAACACAGCAAAAATGGGCAAGAAAAACTCCAAATTGAAGCAAGATACCATTGATCGTTTAACAACGGATACATATTGTAAGTACAAAAAGATGTTAAAATTCAAATTTATCATTTTGTTAAAATTTTTACAAAACCACTTAAAATTTATAATCTAAAATGTAATAAATTATAAAAGTTAAATTTAAAAAGAAAATTTATTTTTGGCAAAAAAAGCCAAAGATAATAGCATTTTTTTTGTCCTTTTATTTAACAACGTTTAAAAAAACTGTTGAAAAAAAAGTGTTTTCTTATATTTATATTAAAATATTCTCTGTGTAAAATATCAAAAGTGTGTAGGAACCTTGAACTTGAATCTGAAAATTTTTTGGAAGTTTCGTAAGATTTTTCTTAATGCCTTTTCTTGTTCAAAATCATGTGCCAAAAAATGTGAAAACCATTAAATTGTATGTAAAATAGAAAATCATGAAACAATTTTTCTGCAAATTTTCAACATGTGTTTTCTATACTAAGACGAGACTGTCAGAAAGAAACAAAATTGTTAAGGTTATTATCATTATGGCTATTGTCATGGTCCTAACAATGCCAAAAAAATATCTTTGGTATTTGTAAGATTATGGTTTCATTTAATTTAGATTTTCCTTTTAAAATGAAAATTAAGGAGAATAAAAATGACAGACCAACAAGGGAGTATTTCTTGTGAATTTAATAGTATATAAATTTAAAATATAAATCATTTTTAAGGGAAATCATTCAAAAATTTCTTATTTCTATAGGAAATTATAAAAAATATTTATTTTTATATGAAATTATACAAAAAATTCTTATTTTTATAAGAAATTTTTAAAAAAATTTCTTATTTTTATAAGAAGTTTTTCAAAAATTTCTTATTTTTATAAGAAATTTTTCAAAAATTTCTTATTTTTATAAGAAATTTTTCAAAAATTTCTTATTTTTATAAGAAATTTTTCAAAAATTTCTTATTTTTATAAGAAATTTTTCAAAAATTTCTTATTTTTATAAGAAATTTTTCAAAAATTTCTTATTTTTATAAGAAATTTTTCAAAAATTTCTTTGATTTATAAGAAATTTTTTAAAAAATTCTTATTTTTATAAGAAATTGTTAAAAAAAATTTATTTTATAAGAAATTGTTAAAAAAAAATTTATTTTTATAAGAAATTTTTTCAATATTTTTTATTTTTATATGAAATTTTTGAAAAAATTTTAAAAAATTTTTGAAAAAATTTTAAAAAAATTTTAATAAGAAATTTTAAAAAAGAATTCTTTTTATAGGAAATTTTTCAATAGTTTAATATTTTTTTTTTTTTATAGAAAATTTTCAATAATTTCTTGCCTTTAAAAGACATTTTTCAAAAATTCTGATTTTTGAAAGAAATTTTTCAAAAATTTCTAATTTTTATAGGAAGTTTTTTAAAATTCTTATTTTAATAAAAAATTTCTTATTTTTTATAAAAAGCTTTTCAAAGTTTTTAACTTTATAAGAAACTTTTTCAAAAATTTCTTATTTTTATAAGAAATTTTTCAAAAATGTCTTATTTTTAAACAAATTTTTCAAAATTTTTTCAATTTTTGAAAGAAATTTTTCAAAATTTTTTAATTTTTGTAAGAAATTTTTCAAAATGTTCTTATTTTATAAGAAATTTTACAAGAATTTCTTATTTTTATGAACAATTTTTTAAAAATTTCTTATTTTCATAAGAAATTTTTCAGAAATTTCTCGATAGATTTTTATAAGAAATTTTTTAAAAATTTCTTATTTTTATAAGAAACTTTTCAATAATTTCCTATTTTTATAAGAAATCTTTCGAAAATTTATTATTTTTATAAGAATTTTTTAAAAAATTTCTTATTTTGATAAAAAATCGTTCAAATATTTCCTCTTTTTATAAGAAAGTTTTCAAAATATTCTTATTTTTATAAAAATTTTTCAAAAATTTTTTATTTCTATAAGAAATTTTTCAAAAATTTTTTATTTCTATAAGAAATTTTTCAAAAATTTCTTATTTTTATTTTTATTTTTTTAAATTTCTTATTTTTATAGGAAATCTTTTAAAAATTTCTTATTTTCTTAAGAAATTTTTCAAAAATTTCTTATTTTTGTAAAAAATTTTTAAAAAATTTCTTATTTTTGTAAGAAATTTTTCAAAAATTTCTTATTTTTATAAAAAAAATTTTCAAAAATTTTTTATTTTTATAGGAGATTTTTCGAAAATATCTCTTTTTTTAGGAAATTTTTCTAAAGTTTCTTATTCTTATAAGAAATTTTTTAAAAATAATAATATAACAATTTTTTCAAAAATTTTTTAATTTTTGTAAAAATTTTTCAAAGTTTTTTAATTTTTGTAAGAAAATTTTAAAAAATTTCTTATTTTTATAACAAATTTTTCAAAAATTTCTTTTTTTTATAACAAATTTTTTAAAAATTTCTTATTTTTATAACAAATTTTTCAAAAATTTCTTATTTTTATAGGAAATTTTTCAAAAATGTCCTATTTTTATAAGAAATTGTTCAAAAACTTGTTATTTTTAGAGAACATTTTTCAAAAATTTCTTATTTTTATAAAAAAATTTGAAAAAATTTCTTATTTTTATAGGAAATTTTTTAAAATTTTTTTATTTTTATAGCAAATTTTTTTAAAACTTCTTATTTTTATCGGAATATTTTCAAAAATTTTAAGAGGAAATATTTCAAAAATTTCCTTTTTTTATTGGAAATTTTTCAAATTTTTTTAATTTTTATAAGAAATTTTTTATTTTTATAGGAAATTGTTCATAAATTTTTCATTTTTTTAAGAAATTTTTCAAAAATTTCTTATATTTTCCAAAAATTTTCGGATATTTTAATAGAAAATTTTTCAAAACTTTCTTAATTTTAAAGGAAATTTTTCAAAAATTTTCCATCCTCATACTCTACTGTTGTTCTGAAAATTGTTTCTATTTTAATTTTTCTTTTGTATTGAAAACTATTTTTTTAGTATTTTTTTTTTTTTTTGAAAACATTTCTCACTGTTATCGTTTCATTGTCAAGTTTTTCACAAAAAGTTTGAAATATCCTCCAAAATTGTTTGAATTTATTTTAATGTCAAAAATACGAGTACACAACTTCCGCTGCGATAGTTGTCAAAATATAAATAACCAAATTTTAAAAATTTATGGTAATGACACCAAAATACGCCAAACTAATAGCAATAATAAAAAGTGACACAAACTGTCTCAGGGCAAAATAACACCAACGCCAATTGAGTTGTATTTATATTGTATGGAAAGGAAAACCCGATATCATAGTTTGAGTTTATTTTTATTTTTTTCGGAAAATCATATTTAATGTCCCTAAAAGCACATGAATATTTTGGTAATAAATATTTACTCACACGAGACCAAAGAGTGGCAAAAAATTTGAGCTGACGTTAATGTAAATATGTAAAAAGAATGTCACTTAAATGTTTTGTATTTCGGTAAAATGATATTTTAGTTTAAAATATTTTAAGTTATTTTTATTTCAAAAGTAATTGATGCTCAAAGTTAGAACCACCAAAATTATATAATAGAAAAACATAGAAAAGACCCTCAGAAAGTAAAAAAAAAGTTGTGCTTCTAAAAATATTAAAATATTTTTGAAAAGCAATCCAGAAAATGAAATGTTATTATTTTTCAACTTCCCCATCCAACATCATCAATGGTCAATTGTGGTCCCTCAGTCCTGAGGCTTAATTTCAAAAATGTCTTTTTCATTTAGAACTTTGGCCTTTAAACAAAGCAAGAACAATTTAATAAAAACTCAACTTAACAAAAGATTCTTAGAAATGTTTTTTGCATTTTCTTTCCCGTATTATGCAAATGACAGTATCGTTTGCCTTCATATGAAAGAATACAAAAAGACAAATAAAGAAAACAATTTTTACCAAAAGGAAAAAAGTCTGAAACTAAGGGATATTGTTCTACTTACTTGTCTACTATGTTTAGCCTGTAATCGTAGGAGATAAGTACAAAGAACTAAAAAATAATATAATTCTGTATCCAGGGCTAAACTGTAAAGTTATGAGAAGATAGAGAACAAATACTTTGTCATTGATGCTACAAAGCCGCTTGACATAAAAACGTTTTAAGCGGATACAAAAAGCGTTACATTGGGAACAAGTGAACTTACTTTAGGGATAATAAGTTTAAGATTATTTGACGTGAAAAATTTAATAGAAATTGTTAAAAATTGCAAGCGGCATAATATAATAACTTTGAAAGTGATTAAGAAAATAGATACATTTTCCATAGAAAATTTTTCCACCGATATTTTTCAATAGAAAACTCATACAAACGACAAAATTTATATGAAAACTTTTTTTTACCAACAACTATTCTATAAAAAGCTTTACAGATCTAAAAATTTTTTTATTGATAATTCATTCCATTGCCAACTTCTATATAGAAAGCTTTTCTTTTATCAACTGTTCTTTAGAAAGTCTTCCTATCACTTACTTTTCTTTAAAAAACTGTTCCAATATTTAACTTTCCTATATATAAGTAAATATTCGAATTGTTTTTTTTTTTTTTGTAGAAAACTCTACCCACCAGCAGCTTTTTATCAAAAACACTTCCATTAACAACTTTTTTTTATAGAAAACTTCCCAACAACAAATTTTCTATTAAAAACTCTTCGCATCAGCATCTATTCTACAGAAAATGTTTCTATCATAAACATTTTTATGCAAAACTCTTCCCATCAATAACTTTTCTACAGAAAACGCTTTTTATAAGCAACTTTTTTACAGAAAGTCTTTCTATCATTAACTTTCTTTAAACAACTATTTCAATATTCAACCTTACTATAAAAAATACTTCTCATCAACATTTCTATACATAACTCTTATGTTTGTAGGCAATTTTTCAAAAATATTTTTATAATAAATTTTCAAAAATTTCTTATTTTTACCGAAAATTTATAGAAAATTTCTTATTTTTATAGGAAATTTTTTGATTTTTTTTTTTATTTTTATAGGAAATTTTTCAAAAATTTCTTATTTTTATAGAAAGTTTTTTTAAAGTTTCTTATTTTTATAGGTAATTTTTTTAATTTTTTTTTATTTTTAGAAAATATCTTATTTTTATAGGAAATTTTTTGAAAATTTCTTATTTTTATAGAAAATTTTTCAAAAATTTCTTATTTCTATAGAAAAATTTTCAAAAATTTCTTTTTTTTATAGAAAATTTTTTATAAATTTCTTATTTTTACATGAAATTTTTCAAAAATTTCTTATTTTGCTATGAAATTTTTCTAAAATTTCTTATTGTTGTAGGAAATTTTTCAAAAATTTCTTATTTTTAAAGAAAATTTTTCAAACATTTCTTATTTTTATACGATATTTTTCAAAAGTTTTTTATTTTTATAGGAAATTTTTCAAAAATGTCTTATTTTTATAAGAAATTTTTCAAAAATTTCTTATTTTTATACGAAATTTTTCAAAAAATTCTTATTTTTATAGAAATTTTTCAAAAATTTCCTATTTTGATAGACATTTTTTCAAAAATTTCTTATTTAAATAGGAAATTTTTCAAAAATTTCTTATTCTTAGAGGAAATTTTTCAAAAATTTCTTATTTTTATAGAAAATTTTAACAGGAAATTTTTCAAAAATTTTTTCATTTTTGAAGAAATCTTTTTAATAGTTTTTTATTTCTAAAGAAAATTTTTTAAAAATTTCTAATTTTGATAAAAAAAATTTCAAAAATTTCTTATTTTTATAGAAAATTTTTCAAAAAATTTCTTATTTTTGTAGGAAATTTTTCAGAAATTTCTTATTTTTATAGAAAATTTTCGAAAAATTTCTGATTTATATAGAAAATATTTTAAAGATTTCTTATTTTTATAGAAAGCTTTCAAAAATTTCTTATTTGGCTAGGAAATTTTTCTAAAATTTCTTATTTTTATAGGAAATTTTTCAAAAATTTCTTATTTTTATAGGAAATTTTTCAAAAATGTCTTATTTTTATACGATATTTTCCAAAAGTTTATTATTTTTATAGGAATTTTTTTTTAAAATTTCTTATTCTTATAAGAAATTTTTCAAAAATTTCTTATTTATATACTAAGTTTTTAAAAATATCTTATTTTTAAAGAAAATTTTTCAAACATTTTTTATTTTAAAAGTGAATTTTTCAAAAATTTCTTATTTTTATGGGATTTTTTTTTTAAATTACTTATCTTTAAGGAATCTTTCAAAAGTTTCTTATTTTTATAGGAAATTTTTTAAAAATTTCTTATTTTTTAGGAAATTTTTCAAAAATTTTTTCATTTTATTGGAAATTTTCAAAAATTTCTTATTTTTTTAGGATATTTTTTTTTTAAATTTCTTATATTTATCAGAAATTTTTTAAAAATTTTTTTATCTTTATAAAAGATTTTTGAAAAATTACTTATTTTTATAGGAAATTTTTTGAAAAATTTCTTAATTTTATAGGAAATTTTTTTTTAAATTTCTTATTTTTATAATAGATAAATATCTTAAAAATTTATTATTTTTATAGAAATATTTTTAAAAATTGATTTTCTATAAAAACTTTTCCCATCAGGAACTTTTGTATAAAAAACTCTTCTAATCAACAACTGTTCTATATAAAATTGATTCCATCAATAACTTTTCTATAGAAAACTTTTCCCATTAACAACTTTTCCATAAAAATCTCTTCCCTTCACCAACTCTCCTATAGAAAACTCTTCCTATCAACATTTTTTTTTTTTTTTATAGAAAACTCTTCTCTTTAGCAATTTTTTTAAGGAAAACTTTTGTCATCAACAACTTTTCTATTGAATAGTCTTACCATCAACAATTTTTCTATAGACAACTCTTGAAATCAAGAACTTTTCTATAGAAAACTCTTCTCATCAATAGCTTTTCTATAAAAAAAAAATCTTTCCATCAACAACTTTTCTATAGTTAACTCTTCGCACTGTTAAAAATTTTCCATGGAAACTATATGAACAATATGAAATCTGTTATTTATTGAACAGTTATTATATGCGTATTTAAGGAAATTACTCATACGCCCTCTATTGATATAAGAATTTTTATTTCATTAACCTGCATGGTCCTGTATCTTGTTTTAGTATGTAGTATGTATATTTCAAAATTTTTTTTTTGAGTCATTTGTGAATTTAAACTTGTTTAACATTAAAAACAATTGCAAATATCAAGTGGTGACACAAGCATAGAAAATATATAAATTATAATGTTAGACATTATTGCAAAATATGGTTGGTTATGTATTAAAACTATTTGATAGGAAAAATTTACTTTTTTTTTATAAAACACAAAGAAACCAACCTATTATTTTACTTTAATTTTACTTTGAGCACTTACACAGCCACATGCATAAAGACTATGTGTTGGTTACATTACGAAATGAAAAGTACTTACAATATATGTTTGCATATAAATATATTTGCTATACATATGTATTACCTACATGTAGGTAAATTCTTGCTTACATAAGTAGGCATATAGTACCTACTTACATTTACTCGTATATGGGAATGAGTATAAAACTCCAAGCATGCATACATACCTGTGGTTGTATAAATAATTTTAATATTTTGTACAACATAATAACTTTTCTCCATGGAATTGCAATGTTTGTGTGTGTGTTTGTAATAAAATTTCTATAGGGAATACGAAAGTAGAGAGGAGCAAAAGCCACCACAACAAACACTTAGGACACAACACGAGTGAGAGGATACACATCATACGTGGACTATTATTATTATAAATTGTAGTTAAAACAAAAAGGAAAAACTCATAAAAAACCAGAAGAGGAAACATGAGTTCCCATAATAATACAAATGAATGGATGGATGAAAATGAATAATTTTAAGTGAAAATAACAGAAGCAAAAAAAAAAACGCGTAAAGATAAGACAAAAACAAATTAAGATTTTAAATGGGAAGTAAAAATTTTTTAATAGAATTTTTTTCGTTCTTACGTAATTAGGGAAAAGTATAATGGAGATAATGGTGTGTATAGAGCAGAACAAAGAAACTGAGTAATTTATGTTTTATTATTATAAGTTCAGAAAATTAACAAAAGTTAAGACTAATAAATGTGTAAAATTGTTATTAGAGTTATTATTTTAAGATAATTATAAAAATTATAATTTAATAATTATAATTTAATGAGAAGACTATTATGAAATATGACGTTTCCATGATTTAAAACTGATACTTAAAAATGTATTACTAATATCAAGATATTATGACATTTCTTTAGAAAACTTATCATATCTTCAACAATTTTATACAAAATTCTTCTCAAAATTAACTTTTATTTAGAAAATTATAGAAAAATTATAGAACACTTCTCATCAACTTTTCTATACCCAACTCCTCCCATTACGAACTTTTTAATAGAAAATTCTTCCCATTAACAACCTTTTTATAGAAAACTGTTCCCATCTACATCCTTTATATAGAAAATACTTCCCATCAATAGAAAACTCTTATGATCAATTACTTTTCTATAGAACCTTTAAAAACCTTACCATAGAAAACTCTTCCCATTAACAATTTTTTTTATAGAAAATTCTTCCCATCAACATCTTTTCTATATAAAACAACATTTCTAAAGAACTCTATTCATTAACAACTTTTCTAAAGAAAACTCTTCCCATCAACAACCTTTCCATAGAAAACTCTTCTCATCAAGAACTTCTCTATTGAAAACTCTTCCCATCAATAACTTTTCTATAGAAAACTCTTCCCATCAACAACTTTTCCATAGAAAACTCTTCCCATCAAAAACTTTTCTATAGATAACTCATCAGATCAACAACTTTAATTTAGAAAACTCTTCCCATCAACATCTTTTCTATAGAAAACTCTTTCCATCAAAAACTTTTTTTTCAACGACAACATTTCTGTAGAAAACTCTTCTCATCAACAACTTTTGTATAGAAAACTCTTCCCATCAACAACTTTTCTATACAAAACTCTTCCCATCCACAAATTTTCTCTAGAAAACTCTTTCCATCAATAACTTTTCTATAGAAAACTATTTCCATAAAAAATTTGTCTATAGAAAACTCTTCCCATCAACAAATTTTCTATTGAAAACTTTTTCTACAGTAAACTTTTTAATACATTTTCTATAAAGAACTCTTCCCATCAATATTTTTTCTACAGAAAACTCTTCCCATCAATAACTTTTCTATAGAAAATTCTTCCCATCAATAACTTTTTATTCAAAATTTTCTTATGTTTATATGAAATTTTTCTAAAATTTTATATTTTTATAGGAAATTTTTTAAAGCCGTCAACTTTTCTACAACTTTCCTATAGAAAACTTTTTTATAGAAAACTCTTCTCATAGTCTTATTTTTAATTAAAATAGAAATGTGTCTAAAATTTCTTATTTTTATAGAAAACTTTTCAAAAATTTGTTATTTTTATAGGTAATTTTTCAAAAATGTCTTACTTTTATGGGAACTTTTCCAAAAATTTCTTATTTTTATAGGAAATTTTTTAAAAATTTATAATTTTTAAAGGAAATTTTTCAAAAATTTCTTATTTTTATAGAAAATTTTTCAATTTTTTTTTTTTAATTTTTGTAACAAACTTTTAAAATATTTCTTATTTTTATATGAAATGTTTCAAAAATTTCTTATTTTTATAGAAAATTTTTCAAAAAATTTAAGGTAATTTTTTCCAATATTTCTTACTTCTGTAGAAAACATTTCAAAATTTTTTATTTTTATAGGAAATTTTTAAAAAATGTCTTCTTCTTGATGAAAATATATTTCATATTTTTTCCATTCTTATAGGAATGTTTTCTAATGATAAAATTTTGTCAAAGAAAACTATTTCCATTGTCAACTTTTTTATGGAAAACTTTTCCTACTGTCAAAGGTTATAACGTGGTTATTATTTTTTTATTCCCTTGGACTTATTTCATGCTTTGTATCTATAAAAAGCATCATTAATCATCCCCTCGAATTTTTCGTAAGTTTCTTCCTTTCGTTCACATCTTTCTTAAATATTCGGAATATTCTTTTTAAACATTTTTATTTAATGATGTGGCAAACCTTAAAAATTTGTTGAAGCAGCAGGATATTTAGTTGTATTTAGTGAATACTAAGTTTTCATTAATAAATTCATTTTTGGTTGTTCTCCTTTTTGCGGATGTCTTACAAAGCTTTTCCAACTAATTAGTCCAATTTATAAGCATTACTTATTTAAAGGTCCTTCTCCCAAAAAATATATACGTAGCATAATTTGTCTAAGAATTTAAGCCTATTAGCAGCAAGAAGGGAATGATACCTTGTTAAAGTTTTGCTTGGATTTTAGTTAAATGTTACTTTCTCTTAGTTAGTGCTGTACAATGAGTTAAATTGTAATATGAATTACTTTTCATTTTAATTCGTATTAGTGTAAAAGTTAATGGCCAACAACTGTGTGCATGCATAAGCTGGAAATATTTTTTTTTGTGCTTCAGTTAAATGATACCCCAGGGATTGGGGTTAACACAGAGAAAGGAGAAAAGATATTATTATTATTATTTCACATAAAGCAACATTAATTATTTTACATACAGCCATAAAAGGATTATTAATAGTTTCATTGAGACTTTTCATTTGAATTTGATATTGTTATGAAATTTTATGGAGTTTGTTAATTTAAATAAATTGTTTAAGGCTGTTTATGTTAAATTTATTTGAAATATGGACATTTATGGAATTAATAAAACAAGTATTATGTCAAAGATTATATTTGATTTATGGTTTTTGGAAAAAAGAAATTATAAATGATGTACAGGTTGAATTAATAAAATTATACGCAAACATAACTTTCGTTTTTTGAATACAAATTTAAATATTTATGAGCAAATTTGTATGGCAAAAGGTTATCTAA
The DNA here is from genome assembly GCA_933228675.1 of Stomorhina lunata. Lineage (NCBI taxonomy): Eukaryota > Metazoa > Arthropoda > Insecta > Diptera > Rhiniidae > Stomorhina > Stomorhina lunata. The sequence continues at coordinate 103,459,809 of OW121743.1, read as the reverse complement.
TAATAAACTCCAAATATTGTAATTCGTATTTAGTTTGTTTTTAAGCCTCCGTCCACTCCTTGAGTTGCCTTCCTTGGATCCCCGTTTTTTCAATTATTTTTATTCTCAATATGTAAAACGCTATTTTCAATAGAATTTGATAAAACTTGATATACTTCTATTCTTTGATCCAAAAATGAGCTCTAATAGTTTTGGTTGAAATCGGTCTACAATTTGGAGTACGTCCCATGGACCAACATTTTTTACTTATTTTGCATATCAATGTATAACCCGCAATTTTTATTAGAACCTGATAAAATTTGGCACACTTTTATTTTTTGATTCAAAAAACAGCTGCACTTATTTTAATTGAAATACGTTAACTCCTTGGGGTACCTCCTTTAGAACCCCATTTTTCACTTATTTTCCTTCTCAATGTATAAACCGCAATTTTCAACAGAATTTGATAAAATTTAGAACAATTGTATTTTTTTTTTTATCCAAAAAAGAGCTCTACTAATTTTGGTTGAAATTCGATGACTTCTTGGGGTACCTCCCTTGGATCCCCATTTTTTACTTATTTTCCTTCTCAATGTACAACCCGCAATTTTTAATAGAATTTGATAAAATTCGGCACACTTTTATATTTTGATTCGAGAAAGAGCTGTACTAATTTTGGGTGTCGACTTCTTGTGGTACCTGCCTTGAACCCCTATTTATTCATGTATTTTTATTCACAATGAATAACGCAAACTTCTCAATAAAATTTACTGAAATGCCTATGCCTATTAGTTGATCTAAGAAAAAACTCTACTAATTTTTATTGAAACCCGTAAACTCCTAGAAGAGGAACTTCGTAAATCTCAAGATAATGTAATTTAAACTAATGTTAGGATTAATAACAGCAATTTTATTAAAAATTTAAGCCTGAAGGTATGCAATGCTTTTTTATTATAAGCAATATTCCTTACTTTTTGACTAAATTTTGATTTTTTCAAAAGATTGACAAAAGTTGCTGAATTTTTTTAGCTAATTCGAAAGAAAAGCCTTTTGCCTAAGTCATTAAATTTCAATAATTCTACCATAAATTTTTGTTCCACAATATTCAGCTGACTTCAACCGATTTTTTCTATATATATATACATACAGAACACAGATTTTTCATTGTCACAGATTTTTCATTGTCAGATTCTTCTCTACAAAATGGCATAATTATATTTTTGAAAAGTGATAGTCAAACAAAGCCTTTTTTGCAGCAGAAATACCATAATGCGACTGGCTGGCTGGACCCCCATGTAAACCATGCAATCGAAGTACAGGTGGCAATTCTAAAGATAATTTGGTGGAATTTGGCACAGATTATTTTTTGAAAATGGGACCACGGCTATTGAAATTCGTCAAAATCGGTCCATTATTTATGGTACCTCCCATAGGCCCCACCTTCCCGGAATTGATATATTGGCCACAAATGTAAACCTAAATCATTATACCAAATTTTGTTAAATTGGTCCACATTTCAACATAGCTCCCACACAAACTCTTCTGTCAAAACGCACTAATGAGACAAAAATCAGTAAAACGCTCGTAAATCTGAAGATAATGAGAATTTTAAGTTAATTTTTTACACACATAATAATCAAGTGTAATCAATTTGCCAAATTTCGAGATAATCGGTCTACATTTGTACATGTAAATCCAAATGACGGAAACAGCTTAAATATATGTTGAGAAAATGTTTGTATGCTGGCAAAATTTAGTCGGGCTTGACCGACTATAGCACTTTCTTACTTGCTTTATTTAATTTTTTCATGAATCGTTCTAAACTTGAAAGAAAAAAAATATAAAAAAAAAATTTTTTCAACGATTCATGAAAAAATGTTATGTTTCTTCCCATACTCTAAAAATACTACCCAAAACATTCCAAAGAAGTTGTCAGAAATTTCTCAGAAAACAGAAATTTGTATTGAACATTTTGTACGGGTTGTTTTGTTAATATATTACCTTTTGGAACTTTAACAAAAAAAATGTTTGTCAAATGTAACTTTCATGATTTTTTCTTAAAATCCTTAAAACATAATTTTTGTCTACATTAAATACAGACGCACCTGAGGCAAAGAAAAACTTGTGTCTGCATACACTTGTATAAGTTATTGTAAGGCAAAAACGTGTTTCATTTAATTTAATGGAAAATCAGTACTAATTTAAAAAAAATCTCTAAAAATGAATATCTACATAAATTCTACATGTCAGAAAAATCCTCCGCACTTTCTCTACTCAAAAAGAAATTCTAGAGTAGATTTAAAAAAATCCAGTAATAATTAAAATTCCAAGTGCGTGTTTATTTGTGGGTTGAAATTACATATGTATGTAGTCTTCTTAAGCCGATTTATAAAAACCCTGCAGTTGTGGAAGTTTTAATGGAGTGTAAATGGAAAACAAATATTTTGGAAGAAAATTAACTAAATTGTTAGATTAATATAAGAAAATGATATCATATTAACTTCAAAATCAAAATGTTGAGAAGTATATTTCAGAAGATTAGATTGTAATCATGTGACTATGAAATGCTATTAACACTCAACTGGTTCTCTATACTATAGGTTAAACAAAGTTTGTTACTACATATTAAGCTATGTTCACATTATTTGGACAAATGAAATTCTTTCTTTAATTGTTACTCTAGCATTAAATTTTAATTATTTTCTTTATACTAACATGTAATATCTATCATCTCTTGTAAATAAAAAATCAAATTATGGATTAGTTGCCTTTAAAATTTTAATTTTCTCTTAAGAATTCTTGCTTATTCGACTTAATGGAAATGAAATCTGTATAAATTTTATAATGTACAAAATAAACGTAAAATTAGGTCAAACATTTATATACCTAATGTGAACAAAGCTCCAGATACTCCTTCTTTATATGGAACATGATATACATACTTAACTATAAATTTTTATAGGTGTTTTAGGGATAATAACGACTTACGACTGGCACGTACTATAACATCACTTTATCTGTGTAAGCTCAGGTAAAATGAAATAAGAACATATACAGGTATACGAATGTATTGCATATGTATGAGTCTAATACATATTGTAAAACACAATTAAATATATTAAGATTCTAGATGGGTTTTTCTGGTAACAGAGAAAATTAAAGCAATTACAAAACCCACAAATAAGGTGGCCATATGATACAATGAAATACAATGAAATCTTAGAATGTATGAAAATTTTGATTATTTAAGAAGTGAAGGAAATTTAGGTTTCAAATTCTTGATTACATTCAAAAATTTTATGCAAACAATATTTTTAATTAAAAAGTATGCAATAATAGAAAATTATTTATGAATTCATTAAAAATGTTAAAATTGGGAAATTTTTAATTTCAAGATGAGAAGAGCTGATGACGTCCTGTTGCGGGACAGAAATTGCAATCCACTAGCCGCGTTCAAAAATAATTTTTTCAGTTTTTCTCCACATTATTACTTTCAAATTTTCAAATTAATAATTTGAAAATTAAAAGTGAACTCAAGCCTGATAAATCCTAATTTTTGAATTTATATTTTCTCAATAAAGTTTGGGAAAAAATATGATCAGAACATAATATTTTTTTTTCTAATATAGTAGCAGGGTTAATAATACAGGTGTACATAAAAAAACTAAATGTTTTCTTATAGATTTTGACCTTCTTAAACGGAAAAAGTATTCAAAATATTCTATCACATACGCATCATCCACAAAATGTTAAGATTTTTTGTATGGGGAAAAATGGGAGTATTTTTTGCATTGCCAAAATTTTAGCCAAGAAGAATTGAATTATTTAAAAAACTTAATGGAATAAAAAAGACAACTAAAGTAACTTTATTTTAAGTCATCAGTTTTGGAGTTATTGCAATTTTTCCCGAAAATTCATGTTCTGAACGACATGCCTAAGAACACACAGGAAAAGATTTACTTAAGAATAAATAAACTTCAAAGTATGAAATGATTTACAATTATATTGCCTATAGGTACTAAATAGTTAAATTGTTTTCAAAATTTTATAGGATTTGCTTAGTTTTTTAAATAAGAAAATTATACACATTTCTCATGATGGTTTCAAAAATCGTTTTTTAATTTTTTAAAAATTTTGCTTAACAAATTTTAAAAATTATAAATCTTCTTTCCAGTGTCATAAAATGAACTAAAGGAAAAATAAAAATCAAAAAGTTGAGGTCGATATCTTAAACCATTTCCCCGTATTTATACCCTTCACCACCATAGGTGGAAAAGGTAAATTGAGTTTGTGCTGATGTTTGTAACGTATAGAAATATTGGTCTGAGTCCCACCTTTAAGTATACCACTCGACTCAGAATCACTTCCTGAGTTGTTTTAACGATGTCCGTCCGGCTGACTGACTGGCTGGCCGGTTATCTATGTAAAATTGTTATCATTGTACAGGTCGTAACTTTAAAGATAATTTGATAAAATTTGGCACAGGCTCATATTTTGGTGCAAGATCGATACCTATACTTTTTGGATGAAATATAATTACTATTTCGGGTACCTCCCATAGGGATGCCTTCCTGGAATAATGAGTTTGGTCCTATACAGCCACAAATTCAGTTGTAATTAAATAATATTCAGCACAAATATTGCTTATGAAAACTTTGATCAGTGTACATAATCTTGTAGGAATCGGCCCATATTTGACCATACCTTCTACGCAAGACACATTCTTAAAAGACCTTTATATACACATAAAAAGACAAAAACGTTTATAACTCTAAAGATAAATGTATTTGAATACTAAAACTTTGCACAGATAAATATTTGGTAAATATAAACCAATAACCAAAATTTGGTAACAAGCGATCCACAATTGATCATAGCTCCCATATCAGGCCTTTAGCCGGAAATGATATAAATCTCGAAATTTTGAAAAAATAGCACATAGTGCAATTATGTATGTCCTCCTGTCTGAGAAACAGTAGTTCAAGACTACAGAAAAAGTGGTAATAAGCCTGTATATTCTAAACTGTAAGTATGATTGCATCAGTATGAAAGAATTGTTAAAGAGGAGCCAAGCTTTCTAAATTTTGGATCTATGATTACCTTGTGCTTACAGAGGGTGAATCTGTGGGCGTCAAAGTAGACAACATCATAAGTTAAAAAGCTTTTGGACCGTGAAGGTCTTATAATTATTGTCCAATATGGTTGATTATTTACATTTTAAAATGAAATCGAAGAAAAGAAGAAAAAACAGGCTTACTTAAAAACTGTTATGGGTTTAAAGTAATTTCATTTCAAAAATAAAAAAAAAATCATTTATCTCTTCATTTTTTTAGTTTTTGACCCATTGTGCATTCGATATTAAGCCAACAATTTTCTAAAAAAAAGACATACAGCCAGCAATTAGAAATGTTCAAAATCAAAGATTTTTTGCTGATCGAAAAAAGTGCACTTTTTTCTCAAAAAGATAATATAATTTTTTTTTTACTTTTGACGAAGAATTTTTTATTAAAGGTTTACTATATCGAGCCCTTAGATTAAAATGATGGCAAGCGAGAGGAAAAATATAAGATCGTTAGTTACAAAAAATCTTATTTAACAAAAACGGGGAATGTTTTGATCCATTACATTTTTGTTAGTTTACTACTTTCGACAAACTAATTAAATTTTTTCCAAATAGTTTAGAAGTTATAGTGCAAAGTATTGTATGTAAAGTTTTTTAGTTTTACTTCAATAGCTTTTAAGCAACTGGGCTGATTGTGGTGCAATATTCAGAAATCGGCCAATGGGTAGTTGGAGTTTTAGACCATTTTTTAAAAACATTTATATTTTTAGCACAGTGGCCTCTACACTGAGCCAAAGTTGAGCACCATTGTATGCAAAACCTATTGGTCCGTAAAACTTTCGTAAATATAAACCTATCGAATACACATTCGAAAACTACTTAAGAAAGAAAGCCAAATATACTTACCGTACTACGCTATCTCTAATAGTTTAAAAGATATTTAACGGAATGTTGCTTACGATTATTTAAATCAAAGGACTCGATATATTCGTAAAGAATGAAGTTATAGGATGATTTTAAACCAAAAATTAAGTCAGTAAAGCATTTCCTTTATGTACAGCATTGAACAAAATTTGTCTTATTTTTATGATTAATTGTAGGGAATACCAAATTCAGACCTTATTCCATTTTTGAATGAGGTCCTGTGAATATATTTAAACACATATATATATATATATATTTAAGACTGACAATAGTTCCTCATCTGTGCCTATGGGTAGTATATTCTAGGCATTTAAATACACTGTGATATCTGTTAGACACAACAAATTTTCTTAAGTGTCGAAAAAAAGCATTCACATGAGAAAGTCTCTGGATATTACATGATTCCTTTTTGGTTATAAATTTGGGTAAAATATGTAGAAACCATTCCAGGTGGAGCTTAGACCAGGTTAAGCAAGTCTGTACTCGCTAAAGTACCTTTGCTACAAACTCATTTATATATTCATATAGAAATGTATGTAACAATATTTACCTTTACTAAATAATGACCCTTCTCTATCTTCATTAAATATCCCCAAAAATGTTATTTACGTGCTTACAATACTAATCCCTCAATTTAAGGACCCTTTCAAAATTTAAGTTCTTTTTCCTCTACCAACCATAATATAAAACTAAACACCAAAACTATTTACAAACTAAACATTCAAAAATATGTTTGAAAAATATTAGTAGTTTGTTGAAATAAAATTTCATAGTCTAACATAAATAACAGATCATTTATTTTACCTTGAGCTGTATGAAAGTTTTATGTTTGAAACAAACCAAATAAATAAATAAAATATAATTTATATTTGCTTTAATTTCATAGTGGAAGACAGCTGTTTTTTAAATATTTTCATTATGAAAATTTATATCTACAAAAGATATAAATATTAATTTAAACATACAGAAGAGTATAATTATGGGTTATAACACGAACTTTTGCATATGCTGTTATTAGGAAAGTTTTATTGAAGTAAATAATACAAATTTTCCTTTAACATCATTTCACACATAAAACCTTAAGACTACTTTGGTGTTATAACAAAATGCTTTCCTATTTAAGCAGAAAATTCTATATTTAAAGCGAAAGCACGCACTAATACCCCTATTAACTATGTAAACATTCGTCTATTTATTTAGTTTTGAAAATTCCTTAGAAAGGGAACTCCTTTTTAATAACATCATTAGTCTATAAAATAGAAACATTCTTCCTTTTTAAGGGTTATAGTTAGTTTTAATGATTTAGTACTTTATTAAAGTTTGTAGTAAACCTCTATTTAAACAAAAACGATTTTACTATCCTTTTGGTATAAATGGTATCAAATACCTTTTTTGAATTTACATTTGAATGTCATTATTTGAGTTCTTTTCTTTAAATATTGTGTAACGTAATGAATAGAATGTACGATGACCTAATAACATTTTATGTTAGTAGATTTTCACAAAAATATGCCAAAGTTTTAAGTTTAATGAACCAAGTTCTTTTTTTAAATTAAAAAATATTTACTTAGTCAAACCAATTGTGTACATTATTTATTTACTAAGGATAACGACCAGAAAGTATAATATGTATACATCAATATCTAAAGGACTTCCTAAAAAAGTAAGGGTGGTTGCTAAGTGAGATCACTAAATTCCTTTTAAGGGAGAGATATTTGTATTCGAAATATCTTCATTTAAAACTGGGGGCACATAAGAATTAAATTAAATATAAAACTAAAAAATATCCCTTTGAGATTTGTGACAAAACCCTTAAAAAATAAGGATAAGTCCAATATAATTTGAATACTAAACAAATTCCAAATTTTCATATTAATATATTTTTTTCCTATACAAAAATATTTTATATAACATTTTTAATTCTTATGGAACAAAATTTTATACAACATTTTTAGTTCTTATGGAACAAAATTTTATAATGAAAATTTTTCATATAGAAAATTCTCATTATACATATTTTTTATAAAAAATTTTCATTATAGAATTTTTCTATTAGAAAAATTTTCATTAATTTTCTTATATCAAACTTTTCACTTTTTTCTTGTATTTATTTTTTTTTATTTTTTTAGAAAAATTTTCATTATAAACTTTTTTTATAGAAAAATTTTCGTTGTAAAATTTTTCTTATAGAAAAATCATTTTGCAAAAAATTTTCTTATAGAAACATTTCTATAAGAAAATTTTCTTATAGAAACATTTTCATTGTACAATTTTTATTATAGAAAAATTTTTATTGTAAAATTTTTCTTATAGAAAAAACTTCATAGTGAAATTTTTCTTATAGAAAAATTTTCATTGTAAAATTTTTCCTATAGAAAAATTTTCATTATAAAATTTTTCTTATAGAAAATTTTTTATTAAAATTTTTTTTTTATAGAAAAGTTTTCTTCTGTTATCCTTGACTCCCAGTGGAGCATATGGCCTCAGAAAAGTTTTAATAATAAAATTTTTTTTCAAGACACATTTTAATTGCTAATTTTTTTCTTATAGAATAATTTTCATTATAAAATTTTTCTTATTTTTCTTACAGAAAAATTTTTACTACAAAAATTTACTTATGGAAAATATTTCATTAATGAAAATTTTTTTATAGAAAAATTTTCATAATAAAATTTTCATTATAAAGTTTTTCTTGTAGAAAAATTTTCATTATAAACATTTCCTTATAGAAAATGTTTCATTATAATATTTTTCTTATAGAAAAATTTTTCTTGTAGAAAAATGTTTCTTAGAAAACATTTTCATTAGAAAATTTTTCTTGTAGAAAAATTTTCATTAGAAAATTTTTCTTGTAGAAAAATTTTCATTAGAAAATTTTTCTTGTAGAAAAATTTTCATTAGAAAATTTTTCTTGTAGAAAAATTTTCATTAGAAAATTTTTCTTGTAGAAAAATTTTCATTAGAAAATTTTTCTTGTAGAAAAATTTTCATTAAAAAATGTTTCTTATAGAAAAATTTTCATTGTTAATTTGGTTTTTACAGAAAACTTTTTATTAAAAATCTTTCTTATAGAAAAATTTTCATTAAAATTTTTTTTTATAGAAAAATTTTCACTACAAAAATTTTCATACAGAAATATTTTCATTACAGAATTTTTTTTTATAGAAAAAATTTCATTGTAAAATTTCTCTTATAGAAACATTTTAATTTTTAAATTTTTCATATAGAAAACTTTTTTTTGTAGAAAAATTTTCAATGGAAAATTTTTCATATAGAAAAATTTTCACTAGAAAATTTTTCCTAATAACATAAGAATAATTTTCTTAAGAAAATTTTTCTAATAGAAAAATTTTCATTAGAAAATTTTTCTAGTAGAAAAATTCTTATTATAAAATTTTTCTTGTAGATAAATTTTCATTATAAGATTGTTTTTATAGAAACATTATAAAACTTTTCTTACACAAAAATTTTTGTTAGAAAATTTTTCTTACAAACAAATTTTGATTGTAAAATTTTTCTAATAGAAAAGTTTTCATTATAAAATTGTTCTTATCGAAAAATTTTCATGTTAAAATTTTTCTCATTTTTCTCAAAAAATTTCGTTAAAAAATTCTTCTGCTATAAAAATTTTTATTATATAATTTTCTTGTAGAAAATTTGTCATTATACAATTTTTCTTACACAAAGATTTTATTATAAAATTTTTCTAATAGAAAAGTTTTTCTTATGGAAAAATTTATATCATTCAATTTATTTTATAGAAATTTATTTTTTTTTATATTTTGTCTTTTTTTTATAAATTTCTAATCATCAAATTTATTTGTAGAATTTTTGTTATAAACTTGTTTTCAAACCTCAATTTGTCCTGAATATTTTAACTCATTGACACAAAATATAATTCAAGTTCTAAATTAATTTAAAATTCCATGTATGTATGTGCCAGTCGGTGACACGTTTTGAAAATTTAAAACAATTTTCTGGAAAATATTAAATCTACCCAACACTTGAATAAAAACAAATACTTTTTTCTTGTAGAAAAATTTTCATTAGAAAATTTTTCTTGTAGAAAAATTTTCATTAGAAAATTTTTCTTGTAGAAAAATTTTCATTAGAAAATTTTTCTTGTAGAAAAATTTTCATTAGAAAATTTTTCTTGTAGAAAAATTTTCATTAAAAAATGTTTCTTATAGAAAAATTTTCATTGTTAATTTGGTTTTTACAGAAAACTTTTTATTAAAAATCTTTCTTATAGAAAAATTTTCATTAAAATTTTTTTTTATAGAAAAATTTTCACTACAAAAATTTTCATACAGAAATATTTTCATTACAGAATTTTTTTTTATAGAAAAAATTTCATTGTAAAATTTCTCTTATAGAAACATTTTAATTTTTAAATTTTTCATATAGAAAACTTTTTTTTGTAGAAAAATTTTCAATGGAAAATTTTTCATATAGAAAAATTTTCACTAGAAAATTTTTCCTAATAACATAAGAATAATTTTCTTAAGAAAATTTTTCTAATAGAAAAATTTTCATTAGAAAATTTTTCTAGTAGAAAAATTCTTATTATAAAATTTTTCTTGTAGATAAATTTTCATTATAAGATTGTTTTTATAGAAACATTATAAAACTTTTCTTACACAAAAATTTTTGTTAGAAAATTTTTCTTACAAACAAATTTTGATTGTAAAATTTTTCTAATAGAAAAGTTTTCATTATAAAATTGTTCTTATCGAAAAATTTTCATGTTAAAATTTTTCTCATTTTTCTCAAAAAATTTCGTTAAAAAATTCTTCTGCTATAAAAATTTTTATTATATAATTTTCTTGTAGAAAATTTGTCATTATACAATTTTTCTTACACAAAGATTTTATTATAAAATTTTTCTAATAGAAAAGTTTTTCTTATGGAAAAATTTATATCATTCAATTTATTTTATAGAAATTTATTTTTTTTTATATTTTGTCTTTTTTTTATAAATTTCTAATCATCAAATTTATTTGTAGAATTTTTGTTATAAACTTGTTTTCAAACCTCAATTTGTCCTGAATATTTTAACTCATTGACACAAAATATAATTCAAGTTCTAAATTAATTTAAAATTCCATGTATGTATGTGCCAGTCGGTGACACGTTTTGAAAATTTAAAACAATTTTCTGGAAAATATTAAATCTACCCAACACTTGAATAAAAACAAATACTTTGTATATTTTTTTGTTGCGGTTTTTCCTTTAGCTTTAGACCATAAAAAGCTTTTGTTTATATATGAATGTATATATAAATATCATTTATTCAATACTACAATAAGAGTTACTTGGTGTGGAAAATGTACAAGTAAACCAAAGAATTTTATTTTCTGATATCCCGCACATAAACTCACTCCCTCCCTGTCAACATTCAACCTGTCATTCAAATTGTTTTGGTTATATTTTCTATAGTTATTCTTTAATAATGAACTGTTTAGTTTCAGTTTAAGCTACTCTTTTGTGTGGGTTTACTGTTAGGGGTATCATGTGGTTTTCCAATGGTTACATAAAAAATACTATATAAAAATAATACTTTACAGACTTTTACTCAACTCTGGACCACAATTATATACAGTAGTTTTAGCGCTGTCAGTACATTCGAAAAGAACTGGAAAAGTGTACACAGAAACTTTCCCTTAATACTATTGCTATATTATTAAAACAAATAAATACTTTAAAAAATATATTAAAATTGAAGACTTTATGTTGAAAGTGAAATAAGTCCACATTCAAAAAAATTAAGTTAATGACGAGGAAAGGTTTTGAAATTGTGGATCTTACTATGTGAAAAATAATTAATTTAAAATTTACTATGACTACTAAAATATTGATAGCCAAACATTTTGTAGTTTACGATTTGATACAAATTTTTATTTTGAAAGTTGTTTGAGTCCCATATATTTTTCAACTTAAAAGAAAATATTATTCAACAAATATAAAAATTTCAAATTTGTTTTGAAAGTGGATTAAGTACAAAATATTTTTAATTTTAACTGGAAATAATTATTTAATTTTTTTTAAAGTGGGTTAAGTCCAGCGCATTTTAAAATTGTAAAAAAATATTTACTCCAACGGAGTAAAAGCTTAACTTATTTTCATAGTTGTTCGAGTCTAAGATTGATTTTATTGATTAAAAAAGAAAAAAAAAAAACAAATTTGGCGGAATGATTTTTAATTTTTTAAAACTGTACTTTTTATAGGAAATTTTTCAAAAATTTACTTTTTATAGGAAATTTTTCAAAAATTTACTTTTTGTAGGAAATTTTTCAAAAATTTACTTTTTATAGGAAATTTTTCAAAACTTTACTTTTTATAGGAAATTTTTCAAAAATTTACTTTTTATAGGAAATTTTTCAAAAATTCACTTTTTATAGGAAATTTTTCAAAAATTTACTTTTTATAGGAAATTTTTCAAAAATTTATATAGGAAATTTTTCAAAAATTTACTTTTTATAGGAAATTTTTCAAAAATTTACTTTTTATAGGAAATTTTTCAAAAATTTACTTTTTATAGGAAATTTTTCAAAAATTTACTTTTTATAGGAAATTTTTCAAAAATTTACTTTTTATAGGAAATTCTTTAAAAATTTACTTTTTATAGGAAATTTTTCAAAAATTTACTTTCAATATGAAATTTTTCAAAAATTTACTTTTTATGGGAAATTTTTCAAAAATTTACTTTTTATAGGAAATTTTTCAAAAATTAACTTCTTATAAGAAATTTTTCAAAAATTTACTTTTTATAGGAAATTTTTAAAAAATTTACTTTTTATAGGAAATTTTTCAAAAATTTGCTTTTTATAGGAAATTCTTCAAAAATTTACTTTTTATAGGAAATTTTTAAAAAATTTACTTTTTAAAGGAAATTTTTCAAAAATTTACTTTTTATACGAAATTTTTAAAAAATTTTCCTTTTATAGGAAATTTTTCAAAAATTTACTCTTTATAGGAAATTTTTCAAAAATTTACTTTTTATAGCAAATTTTTCAAAAATTTACTTTTTATGGGAAATTTTTCAAAAATTTACTTTTTATAGGAAATTTTTCAAAAATTTACTTTTTATAGGAAATTTTTCAAAAATTTACTTTTTATAGGAAATTTTTCAAAAATTTACTTTTTATAGGAAATTTTTCAAAAATTTGCTTTTTATAGGAAATTTTTCAAAAATTTACTTTTTATAGGAAATTTTTCAAAAATTTACTTTTTATAGGAAATTTTTAAAAAATTTACTTTTTATAGGAAACTTTTCAAAAATTTACTTTTTATTGGAAATTTTTCAAAAATTTACTTTTTATAGGAAATTTTTCAAAAATTTACTTTTTATAGGAAATTTTTCAAAAATTTACTTTTTATAGGAAATTTTTCAAAAATTTACTTCTTATAGGAAATTTTTCAAAAATTTACTTTTTATAGGAAATTTTTCAAAAATTTACTATCTATAGGAAATTTTTCAGAAATTTACTATCTATAGGAAATTTTTCAAAAATTTACTATCTATAGGAAATTTTTCAAAAATTTACTATCTATAGGAAATTTTTCAAAAATTTACTATCTATAGGAAATTTTTCAAAAATTTACTATCTATAGGAAATTTTTCAAAAATTTACTATCTATAGGAAATTTTTCAAAAATTTACTATCTATAGAAAATTTTTTCATACAAAACCAAAAATTTAAAATTTTTTATTATGAAAACAGTTTAAGTCAAATACATTTTTCAATTCAAGAAATTAATCTTTTAAAATGTTTGTTTTGAAAGTGGTACAAGTCCATTCAACCCGCTAAGAAATGCATTTCCAAATGGTTTTTATAAATTTATTTTTATGAAAGAATTTAATTTACTAAAATTGGTCACCTATATTTTAAAAAACACTGAAGCGCAAAACCCTTTATATCTCAATTTAAAAAAAAAATGGACTTATCCACTTTCAAAATAAGGTCTTCAATTAAATATTTATATATTTTTAACATAAACGGTTTTAAATTTTTAAGTTTTAAAAATTCTTCATTCAATGCTCTATTTATTCATTATTTTATTTCATCCTCGATTTCATCAGTATTGACTCAATATTGTATAATGAGTAAATAACTTAACAAAGAATCTTGCATTACAAATCGATAAATTGCATTATACTCGTGGTTTCGATGTATCTTTTACATTTACAATATATCAGTGTTGGTCTCCTTCTGCATTTGAAAGAAAAAAATAAACTGAAAATCAGCAATCATGATATTTATCAACAATACAACAGCTAAAATAAAATAAATTGCTGTCATAAATCCTTTGCAATCATAAACTGACTGCTACTAGAGACAGCCACTACCCTCCCCCCATTATCCTTGATAATAGCTTATGTATTTGTGTTAACTGTATTTGTAGTTGTGTTATAGATATAAACTGCTTTTTTTAAGAACAGTTTCGTATATTTACCAAGTACCAAGTATTTTCATCATTGTCATTAACATCATAATCGCCTTCAAGTATCAAATTGCTTGTTTTTAAGTAGCTTAAATAGATTGTCCTAGTACGAGTAGCTAAATAAATATTTCAAGTATCTAAAAATCTTAAAAGTACATAAAAATTTTAAAGATGGCTATAAAATACATAGTACAAATATTGTCTTTAAGATGGATTTGTTGTTCTGTTTGATGTAACATATAAATTTTGATGATTTACTCATCTGCAATTATTACAATGAAAGTAATATACCACTCCAAGGATACATTTTTAAGAAAATAGTTATTTTTTGATAATTTAATGGTTATACCCTAATTAGTACATAATAAAATAAACTTTAACAAGCCAAATAATTAAATTAAACAGTTATAAAAGTCAAACATTCCGTAATTTGATATTAAATTATTGAGATACAAAAACAATTCGAAAATAATGGATACTTGAAAATTTTTCTAAAAGTCTGAATATTCTAGAAATTTACTTAAATACGATATATGAACAATTAAAAAACAATTTCGATATTTAAAAAAAATTAAAATACGAAAAATTAACTAAAACATTAGATATATTAAACATTTACTTAACATTTCAATATATAAAAACTTTTAACCATTTCGATTTTTCAACATATTTATATTAAGTAGATTTTCAAAAATGTTCGTAAAAAAAATAAATATTCGAAAATTGTATTAACCTTCATCTGCTCCTAAAAAAAACTCATGTTGTCTACCTTTGCGTAGTTTTCTACTCATGCATTATTATTTACAGTTTTTGGTACAAAACTTTAAAAACTCTGGGAGGAAACAGTTAGAAAAAGTAATTTATATTTATTTGGTACACGAAAAAGCTTTTTTTTGCTTTTCGAAGTCTTAAATTAGCTTTCCACCGAGAAAGACTATATGAGGAAAAACAATTACCCATTGTTATAAACTTAGTTCAAAACAATACGTTGGTACTGACGTTGTTAGCATAAGCTTATACTCAATAGTACCCTGGCCGAAAGGTGGGAAATAGTAGTGGTCAGCGATGGACAGCACCCTATAATAAAGCCTCGAATTTCGAAAAAAAAAACGATAGAAGTAAAGTTGTAAACCTAATATTTTGAAGGTTTGAAGGGTAAAAAGGTAGCAAGCACCTTTTATACAACTAACGGATGTATCACTTTACTAGATTATGAAGATTCTGGCACTAATTCTTCATCATCTTCTTTTTAGTTTTTCTTGTAAATGGTGTAAAAATAATAATCAAAAAGAACTTTTCCATATGTTAAAATCGCATTGATTGACAAAAAAGAACCGTGGCATCAAAAATTCCCACCATAAACGTATGTTTTTTCCCATAGGCGTAGAAAACTACGCAAGGGTAGACAACGTAACTTTTTTGATTTAGTCCATAAAAAAGAAAATTTCGGAGTAAAAAATGCCTTAAATTATGCAAAATCATGTTACTCACAAAGTCAATAAATTTTGTTAACTTAAAGCTAGCACCTCCAAAAAGAACAGAGAAATTGTGTAGCATTTGCGTAGTTTTCTACGCAAAGAGCAGATGAAGGTTAAGTACAATATAATATTCGAAAATATTACTCACACTTACTCCTCTAAAGTGAGGTAACTCAAAAATTTAAATTTTTACTTTTTGCAAAAAATCTATGTACAGTGAGACATTTTGAACAATAATTTACAAAAAAAGTGCCTCCTCTTTATACGAAGGTACTAGTAAAAAATGCTTTTTGTCTCTACTGAAAAGTTGTAAATTTAATGTTGGCTCTGATTAGAAGAACAAGTGCAAAATAGTCTTTATTCGCAAAATTATTAAAAAAAATCGATACATATTTTAAAAATTTACCGAAACTAATCGATATACATATAAAACTCACAGAAATTATTTTATATTCGAAAAATAAATCAAAAATTTTCGATATCGAAAAACTACTAATAAAGTCTATACTCTAAAAATATACACGAAATTCGAAAATTATCTCAAAGTACTCCACATTCAAAAGTTTTATTTAACCGTCATCTGCTCTTTGCGTAGAAAACTACGCAAACGCTACACAATTTCTCTGTGTTTTTTGGAAGTGCTAGCTTTAAGTTAACAAAATTTATTGACTTTGTAAGTAACATGATTTTGCATAATTTAAGGCATTTCTAACTTCGAAACTTTCTTTTTTATGGACTGGATCAAAAAAGTTACGTTGTCTACCCTTGCGTAGTTTTCTGTGCATATGGGAAAAAACATACGTTTTTGGTGGGAATTTTTGATGTCATTGTTCTTTAATGTCAATCATTTTGATTTTAACTCATGGAAAAGTTCTTTTTGATTATTATTTTTACACCATTTACAAGAAAAACTAAAAAGAAGATGATGAAGAATTAGTGCCAGAATCTTCATAATCTAGTAAAGTGATACATCCGTTAGTTGTATAAAAGGTGCTTGCTACCTTTTTACCCTTCAAACCTTCAAAATATTAGGTTTACAACTTTACTTCTGTGGTTTTTTTTCCGAAATTCGAGGCTTTATTATAAGGTGCTGTCCATCGCTGACCATTACTATATCCCACCTTTCGGCCAGCGTACTATTGAGTATAAGCTTATGCTAACAAAATCAGTACCAACGTGTTGTTTTGAACTAAGTTCATGACAATGGTTAATGGTTTTTCCTCATATAGTCTTTCTCGGTGGAAAGCTAATTTAAGACTTCGAAATGCAAAAAAAAAACTTTTTTCGTCTACCAAATAAATATAAATTACTTTTTCTTACTGTTTTCTCCCAGAGTTTTTAAAATTTTGTACCAAAAACTATAAATAATATTGCATGCGTAGAAAATTACGCAAAGGTAGGCAACGTGAGTTTTTTTAGGAGCAGATGAAGGTTAAAAAGCTGCATATCTCTAAATCGTCTCACAAAATTGACTTAAGAATAGGTAGGAGTAATGTGGTTAAGGTTGATAATAGTAACTTTTTCGTTAAACTAGTGCTATTTGCTAATGTGGTATACTTTGAATTTTTAACTGAAACAAAATCGACAAAATCGTGGAATCAGTTCTACTCATTATTGATGGATAAAAAAGTTTGCGCAATATAAAAGTTTTTAATCTAGCTCGATAAAATTTTGTCTACCACATTACCGAATACATTAAAAGTCACATTTTTTAAGTAAATTTTGCTACGAATTGAAATATCTCTGAAACTGTGTGTTTAGTTTTTTCTTAAGTACATAGATTCGTGATGGCTTGCCATTCTAAAGACTAAAGGTACTGTCAGACTCATTAAACATTGAAATCAAATATTTTGAGTAAAATATTGTTAAAACAATATAATAAAAAATTTGTGGTCACACTTGCACATTTATTTGACGATTTTTATTTGATAAAATACAGAAAAAATACGTTCAAAGTATAAACAAAAAAACAAGTTTTATTTATGGTCACACTGAAGATTAAATATTTTCCCAAAAAATATTTGATCAAATTTTTTCAAAACAAAATTGTGTATCTAGCAATTTGTTTCTCATATTTCAGTTGTTGTTTCTCAAATTTGATGTTGTTGTTTCTCAAAATTGATGTTGTTGTTTCTCAAATTTGATGTTGTTGTTTCTGTTTGAATAGTAAATAATACAAATTGTCAGCTGTTATTTGCCCCTGTTTGATGTTACAAAAATTTTGTAAGATTAAATCAGGGATGTCAGCGTCATACACAATTGTGGAAATGAAACTCACATGTACACTTACGCTCTTTTATTTTGCGAGCGTAAAATATGATTTTTTACTGAGAAATACTCTTGTTCAGCGGGAAATATCGCAAGGCCTGTTTTGAGGCCTCTAAATTGAAATATTATATTTTTATCGATAAATATACAATAAATATAAAAAGGCTGGTTTCAACCAATAAGCTGGAGCCCTTGTATGTAGTAGGTGCGTCTTTTCGAAAATTACTCCTTTTGTATTTAAACTATCCAAATGTTCAGGTAAAAACTGGAGAAATATTTTTAAATTAAATATCTTTTTTCTGCATATAATTACCTGTGAACCAATGTACTTATATATGTTAACTTTATTTGTCTATTGCAAAGTTCAAATTATATTTATTTATCATTTAGACAATAACGGCAAAGTAAAACTTATTTAATAATCGTGAAGACTTTGATGTTTCTACATAAAAAAAAATAAAATTAACCTCATCTATTTCTTATTTATCAAAATCCGCATTGATAAATAAAAAATACTTGTCTTCGTATTTTTCTGCATTTTTTTTAGCAGTACAAATCTCAAGTCCTCGCAACCGCACATTTTTCCCGCTAGGAATGTAAGAGTCAAGAGTAATCTCACCAACACAATCATAATTGACACCACTGGATTAAATAATTATTTGATCAAAATTTAATAAAATATTTGCTCTTGCGTGGTCACATTAGGAAAATTTTTATTTGCTGGCAAATGATTTTGTTTTGTTCAAATCAACATGTTTCTTGTTTGAACCTCAAAAATATTTTGTGGTCAGACTACGAGGATCAAATATTTGATAATTTCGATTAAATGTTTAATCAATGTGACCGTAGCTTAATAGGCATAGCACATTCCCGCACCTCCTCTAACTCAGTACTAATAAAAACTATAAAAATTCAAAAGGTTTTTATCAATATCAAAAGTCTTCGGAAGATTGATTAAAAAATTAAAAAAAATCTTGCAAAAGTTTTTGATATGAAAAAACTTTGCTAAAAATCGTCTCTACTTCAAAAACTTATGCAAAATCCTAAAATATTAAAAAAGTTACTAAAAAAAGTCGATAATTAAAAAATGTATTAAAAATAGTCGATATTCAAGAAATTTTTCGAGCAAGCCAATACGTTAAACTTAACATGATATTCAAAAATAGTCAAAATATGATAAATTTACAAAAACTATAATTTATAAATTCACAATAAAATTATGATATTCGAAAAATTTGTTGATAATGAAAAAATGTTGAATTTCACAAATACGTCGTCTACAGCAAAAAAAAGTATATCTGTTAAAAATAAGCCCATAATATTTCTTTCCGAAAAAAGTTCATTAAAAAATTAGTAGTCCAAATTCTACTCAATTTTGTCATTATTCAAAAGTTTGTCTAAAATATTCAATATTAATGTAATTTACTATTAATGCATGAATGTTTTACTAAATAGTTATATCCATTCAATGAAAAAACCGACCGCATTTGTTCAAGAAAAAGGTTATTTTTCACCTAGATATAGCAAAAGAAAATGCAAGTGCTGTTCTAATGCCAAAAATTCCAATAAATTGGTTTACGAATTGACTTCTCATCAGAGTAAAAAGATTTGTCTTTAACAACGTTATCATCCTACAAAAAAAACTGTTATTGTCTTTTTTCGTAAGGAATAAAAAAATTTTGAAAACATTATACTAATTCTAAGAGCTAAAAAGAAACTATAATGAAAAGTAACCTGTGTTTTATTTAATACGATACATACCTACTTATTTACCTTCTCTCGTATATCATTCACTACATTTAATATTAAAATATATGCGTTTTGCCATAAGCTTTTCCGAGAAGAAGGAATGCACAATCTCTAAATATTTTGACATTTATTAAATTAAAACTTTTGACTTCAAAGAGTCGTGTACTTAAATGTAGAAAATCTTAAAAAAATGTTATTACATATATAACTTTTTACTGTTATATTTATACAATTCTTTTTGCAGAAATTTTAACAAAAAAAAAATTAATATACTATACTAGAAAAAGTTGAATTCAAAGTTAAGGTATAAAAACTTTACCACAAAAATTTTTATCATAAAAAATTTGATAACATTTTTTTGTTCTAAAAAATGTGAAAATTTGTTGAATTTTTATATATAAATATTTCATAAAAATATTGGTAAATTTTATGTTTCATTTTTGGTTGCATACCTAATTTTTGTACAAACTATAATAAAATTGCGAAATTTCTCGACAATCGGCCACCATTTGACTCACTCATAAGACTCAATAATAAAATTGGCTTAAATATAAACATTTGGGTGATAATAACTTGTATGTAAAAAAATGTTTGTTATAACTTTTTCAACGAAATATTGTAACAAAAGATTTAAAAGTCAAGT
Source organism: Stomorhina lunata (assembly GCA_933228675.1). Lineage (NCBI taxonomy): Eukaryota > Metazoa > Arthropoda > Insecta > Diptera > Rhiniidae > Stomorhina > Stomorhina lunata. Next base: position 103,439,261 of record OW121743.1, on the reverse strand, counting down.
TTTTAAAATTTGGCCATATCAGACCAGGTTCTATGGGCGGGCATCGGGTCCAAAGTTTAAGAGCCCTTGAAAAATGGGTTGTTTTTTTGTTTTTATATATTTTTGCTGTCACCCAAATATTCACACATTACCCTATTTTGAAAGTGGACTAAGTCAATTCTTTTTTTAATTTAAGGGTTTTACCTTTCAGTGTTTTTAAAAATATAGGTGACCAGTTTTAGTAAATTAAATCTTAAGTTTGGATCAGAATCTAAAAAATTTTTTCTTTCAAAAAAATAAATTTATAAAAACCATTTGAAAATGCGTTTTTTAGCGGATTGAATGAACTTACACCGCTTTTAAAACGAACATTTTAAACTATTCAATTTTTTAATTGAAAAATGTATGGGACTTTACTGTTTTCAAAACAAATTATATATAAATTTTTGGTTTCGTATAAAAAAATTTTTACTTTTGAATTAGAAAATCTATGGGACTTAATTCACTTTCGAAACAAATAAAACGAAACATTTTGTTTCAAAAAATTTTGCCAAATATTTTTCATAGCCAAGTTCCTATAAAAAGTAAATTTTTAAAAAATTCCTATAAAACGCAAATTTTTGAAGAATTTTTATATAAGAAGTAAATTTCTGAAATATTTCCTTTAAAATGTAAATGTTTGAAAAATTTCCTATAAAAAGTAAATTTTTGAAACATTTCCTTTAAAAAGTTAGTTTTTGAAAAATTTCTTATAATAAGTAAATTTTTGAAAAATTTTCTATAAAAAGTAAATTTTTGAAAAATTTCCTATAAAAAATTTTGAAATTTGAAAAATTTTCTATAAAAAGTAAATTTTTGAAAGATTTCCTATTAAAAGTAAATTTTAGAAAGATTTCCTATTAAAAGTAAATTTTTGAAAAATTTCCTATAAAAAGTAAATTTTTGAAAAATTTCCTATAAAAAGTAAATTTTTGAAAAATTTCCTATAAAAAGTAAATTTTTGAAAAATTTCCTATAAAAAGTAAATTTTTGAAAAATTTCCTATAAAAAGTAAATTTTTGAAAAATTTCCTATAAAAAGTAAATTTTTGAAAAATTTCCTATAAAAAGTAAATTTTTGAAAAATTTCCTATAAAAAGTAAATTTTTGAAAAATTTCCTATAAAAAGTAAATTTTTGAAAAATTTCCTATTAAAAGTAAATTTTTGAAAAATTTCCTATAAAAAGTAAATTTTTAAAAAATTTCCTATAAAAAGTAAATTTTTAAAAAATTTCCTATAAAAAGTAAATTTTTTAAAAATTTCCTATAAAAAGTAAATTTTTGAAAAATTTCCTATAAAAAGTAAATTTTTGAAAAATTTCCTATAAAAAGTAAATTTTTGAAAAATTTCCTATAAAAAGTAAATTTTTGAAAAATTTCCTATAAAAAGTAAATTTTTGAAAAATTTCCTATAAAAAGTAAATTTTTGAAAAATTTCCTATAAAAAGTAAATTTTTGAAAAATTTCCTATAAAAAGTAAATTTTTAAAAAATTTCCTATAAAAAGTAAATTTTTGAAAAATTTCCTATAAAAAGTAAACTTTTGAAAAATTTTCTTTCAAAAGAAAATTTTTAAATAATTTCCTACAAAAAGTAAATTTCTTAAAAAAATCCTACAAAAAGTAAATTTTTGAAAAATTTCCTATTAAAAGTAAATTTTTGAAAAATTTCCTATTAAAAGTAAATTTTTGAAAAATTTCCTATTAAAAGTAAATTTTTGAAAAATTTCCTATTAAAAGTAAATTTTTGAAAAATTTCCTATATAAAGTAAATTTTTGAAAATTTTCGTATAAAAAGTAAATTTTTGAAAAATTTCCTATTTAAAGTAAATTTTTGAAAAATTTCCTATAAAAAGTAAATTTTTAAAAAATTTCCTATAAAAAGTAAATTTTTGAAAAATTTCCTATAAAAAGTAAATTTTTGAAAAATTTCCTATAAAAAGTAAATTTTTGAAAAATTTCCTATAAAAAGTAAATTTTTGAAAAATTTCCTATAAAAAGTAAATTTTTGAAAAATTTCCTATAAAAAGTAAATTTTTGAAAAATTTCCTATAAAAAGAAAATTTTTGAAAAATTTCCTATAAAAAGAAAATTTTTGAAAAATTTCCTATAAAAAGTAAATTTTTGAAAAATTTCCTATAAAAAGTAAACTTTTGAACAATTTCCTATAAAAAGTAAATTTTTGAAAAATTTTCTATAAAAAGTAAGTTTTTGAAAAATTTCTTATTGGACTTAACTCACTTTCAAAACAAATAAATTTAAAATTTTTTTGTTTGAATGATTTTTTCTTTTAAATTGAAAAAATTGTATCAAATCGTTAACTACAAAATGTTTGACTGTCAATATTTTAGTAAGTTTTAAAATGAATTATTTTTCGCATTGTAAGATTCACAATTGCGGAAGCTTTCCCCATCAATAACTAAATTTGTTGGGATTGTGGACTTATTCCACTTTCAAAATTAAGTCTTCATTTGTATCTTGAACAAATATAATTTTTTGAATAACTAAAAGAAACTTTTTAATTTATTGACTATTGCACTATATTTGACTTCAGTAGTGTAGGGTATAATATGGTAGGGATGACAGATTATAATACATTTTTACTTGTTTACTGTTAAGAAATTTGCCGCTTTTTGTAGTAAAAAGTTGTAAATTTTTTCTCTAACGGAATTTATAGAAATTTTATCTAATATTTTCACTTAAAATAGTTTAATGGAATTTAATATATATAAAAAAGTTTTTGGACATGTTATGCTTTTTATTGAGTTTTTTGCTATAAAAAAATGTCACTGAATTTTTATTTATTTCCATATTATTTTTTTCTTACAAAAATCAATTATGATGAGAATAAATAATTAAAAAAAATACGTGTTATAGGAATTTCCAAAATAAAAAAATTTCACGTTATTTCCTTCCTCTTGCATAACAACTCCATTTCCTTTAAATTTCCATCCTTAAGTAACCATTAATTCTCATTCTCTTAATTGAATTAAAATGTCCTTTATTTTCAACAAAACAAAAACTTTTTTGTATTATTTATATTGTGAAACCACATAATCATTTTTCATAGAAAAACTTATTTTTGATTTAGTTGTGGTTAGGAGAATATTTTAACAATTCTCCAAATACCAGGCAGGATTTTATATTCTTTGAACAAAAATAATAAAGATATAAAAAGGGATTCGGATTAATTTAAGGCTTGTGTGACCTTTTTTTCTATCTCTCTCTTTCTCAAGATAAGATGATATAAAATATGCTAAAATCTTAAAAAATAAATATTTTTGTTGATAAACAAATCTTTTTAGGTCATATCTATTTAACATGATTTTTTAAATCCACATACTTCCCTGCCTGCATTTACATCAATTTCGAATATTTTTAGTTTTGCTAAAAAATTCCAACCAGAGGAATAAAAGCGAAAATCATAGAGTAGTAGGAAACGGAGCAATAGCAGCAGCAATAAAATTTACAAAGTTAAACCGCACGTCTTTTTTACATTTATTTAAATGAGTTTTTCGCAGTTAAGAGTATGTGTTTTCATTTGCAGTAGTAGTTGTATATTCCAACGGAAATAGGATTTTTGGAAAATGAAATTTGTAATTCAAATGAGTTTGAAGTTACTTGCTAAAGATGCAGAAGTAGCACTTATGTAAAATTTATTTTGCTGTTTTCAAAAGTATTAACAAAAGTATTTGACAAAAGAATAGGAATAAGGAGTGGTTTACCCTACACCGCACAGTGGTGCAAATGAGTTTTTTGTTTTGGTATTAACTCTGTAGTTTCTAAACTACTAAATGGATTCTGACGAAATTTGGAACATCAGTAGAAGAGAAAAATTTTAATATCGAACAATTTTAAATAAAAAATTTTTATTACGAAAAATTTTCTATAGAAAATTTTTATATTGAAAAGTTTTCAATAGAAAAATTTTTATATTGAAAAATTTTCTATAAAAAAAACATATAAATCGAAAAATTTTTAAAGAAAATTTCTAAACGAACAATTTTCTATAGAAATATTTTTATATCGAAAAATTTTTTATCGAAAAATTTTTATATCGAAAAATTTTAAAAATATTTTATAGAAAAATTTTCTATATAAACATTTTCTAAAGAAAAAAATTTTCTAGAAAAATTTGTATGTCAAAAAACATTATATAGGAAAATTTTTAATCGAAAAATTTTCAAAAGAAAAATTTTCGTATCAAAAAATTTACAATCGAAAAATTTTTCTATCGAAAAATTTTCTATAGAAAAAATTTATATCTAAAAACTTTCTACAGAAAAATTTTTGTATCAAAAACTTTTCTGTAGGACTATTTTTATATCGAAAAATTTTTTATAGAAAAAGTCTTATATCAAAAAATTTTGCATAGAAAAATTTGTATGTCAGAAATTTTTGAAAGAAAAATTTTTATGTCGAAAAATTTTATATTGAAAAATTTTAATTAAAAAACTTTCCATAGAAATTTTTTTTTTTTTTAATTTTCTATAGAAAAATTTTTATATCGAAAAATTTAAAAAAGAAAAATTTTTTATGAAAAATTTTCAATATATCGACATTTCATGTCGAAAAATTATCTGCAGAAAAATTTTTATATCAAATAATTGTCTACAGAACTATTTTTATATCGAAAAAATTTTCTATAGAAAAGTCTTATATGAAAAAACTTTCTATAGAAAAATTTTTATATCAAAAAATTTTCCAAAGACAAATTTTTATATTGAAAAATTTTCTATAGAAAAATTTTTGTATCGAAAAATTTTCTATAGAAAAATTTTTATATCAAAAAATTTTCTATAGAAAAATTTTTATTTCGAAAAATTTTTTATTGGAAAATTTTTGTATTCAAAAATTTTCTATATAAAAGTTTTTACATCGAAAATTTTTATATTGAAAAATTTTCTATAGAAAAATTTTTATATCGAAAAATTTTCTATAGAAAAATTTTTATATCGAAAAATTTTCTATAGAAAAATTTTTGTATCGAAAAATTTTCAATAGAAAAATTTTTACATCGAAAAATTTTCTATTGAAAAATTTTTATATCGAAAAATTTTCTATTGAAAAATGTCTATATCAAAAAATTTTCTATAGAAAAATTTTTATATTGAAAAATTTTCCTATAGAAAAATTTTTGTATCGAAAAATTTTCTATAGAAAAATTTTTATATCCAAAAATTTTCTATTGAAAAATTTTTACATCGAAAAATTTTCTATAGAAAAATTTGTATATCGAAAAATTTCCTATAGAAAAATTTTTATATCGAAAAATTTTCTATAGAAAAATTTTTATATCGAAAAATTTTCTATAGAAAAATTTTTATATCGAAAAATTTTCTAAAGAAAAATTTTTATATCGAAAAATTTTCTATAGAAAAATATTTATATCGATAATTTTCTATAGAAAAATTTTTATATCGAAAAATTTTCTATAGAAAAATTTTTATATCGAAAAATTTTCTATAGAAAAATTTTTATATCGAAAAATTTTCTATTGAAAAATTTTTATATCGAAAAATTTTCTATTGAAAAATGTTTATATCAAAAAATTTTCTATAGAAAAATTTTTATATCGAAAAATTTTCTATAGAAAAATTTTTATATCGAAAAATTTTCTATAGAAAAATTTTTATATCGAAAAATTTTCTATAGAAAAATTTTTATATCGAAAAATTTTCTATAGAAAAATTTTTATATCGAAAAATTTTCTATAGAAAAATTTTTATATCGAAAAATTTTCTATAGAAAAATTTTTATATCGAAAAATTTTCTATAGAAAAATTTTTATATCGAAAAATTTTCTATAGAAAAATTTTTATATCAAAAAATTTTCTATAGAAAAATTTTTATTTCGAAAAATTTTCTATTGGAAAATTTTTGTATTCAAAAATTTTCTATATAAAAGTTTTTATATCGAAAAATTTTTATATTGAAAAATTGTCTATAGAAAAATTTTTATATCGAAAAATTTTCTATAGAAAAATTTTTATATCGAAAAATTTTCTATAGAAAAATTTTTATATCGAAAAATTTTCTATAGAAAAATTTTTGTATCGAAAAATTTTCAATAGAAAAATTTTTACATCGAAAAATTTTCTATTGAAAAATTTTTATATCGAAAAATTTTCTATTGAAAAATGTTTATATCAAAAAATTTTCTATAGAAAAATTTTTATATAGAAAAATTTTCCTATAGAAAAATTTTTATATCGAAAAATTTTCTATTAAAAAATTTTTACATCGAAAAATTTTCTATAGAAAAATTTGTATATCGAAAAATTTCCTATAGAAAAATTTTTATATCGAAAAATTTTCTATAGCAAAATTTTTATATCGAAAAATTTTCTATAGAAAAATTTGTATATCGAAAAATTTTCTATAGAAATTTTTTTCCATTGAAAAATGTTTTTATCAAAAATTTCTAAAGAAATATATTTATATTGAAAAATTTTCTATAGAAAAATTTTTGTATAAAAAAAAATTCTATAGAGAAATCTTTTAATCGAAATATTTTCTATAGACAATTTTTTATATCAAAAAATTGTCTACGAAAAAATTTTTATATCGAAAAATTAGATACATTTTTGTATTGAAAAATATTCAGAGGAAAAATTTTCTATAGAAAAATGTTTATGTCGAAAAATTTTCTGTAGAAAAATTTTTATATCGAAAAATTTTATATAGAAAAATTTTTTTGTCAAAAAATTTTCTTTTAAAAAATGTTTAATTAAAAAAAAGGATTTCCAAAAATATTTTAAAATTTTATTAAATTTATCAAATTACTTAATTTTTGCATTCATTTTTTTCTTACAGTTACCGAAAAAGAAATCAGACAATGGTAAGTTTTACGTTTTTTATTAGCATTTTAAACCAAAAAACAAAAAAATACTTTTACCATTTTATTGTACAACTTAATTATTCTTAATTACTCGTCTGGAATTTTTAACCCTTCCCTTCTCGTTTTTATGGCATTTAGGCACAAAGGTTTTCTAAAAGACTGTCCGAATGGTTTACTCACAGAACAAGTAAGTTTTACACTTAAAGTCAAATATTTAAATAAGTTTGTTTCGTGTTTTGTATAATATTTGGTTGGGCATTTTTATTTAAATAACCTTTTTTATGGCTTTTTCTCTACTAACTCGTAAAACAAATATGTACTTTAATAACAAATTTAAGGGAAATTTTGGTCTCAAAGATTAAGTGCAAAAAAGGACTAAAAATCCTTAGTAAAATTGTTTGCTTCAAAAGTTTTAAAAGTTGTTCAAAAAAAAAAAAAGACAGACATAAAAAAAAACTTTTGAAACATGTTTGCATATTTTTACTTTTAGTATTTTTTGTTTCAGTTTTGCATAAATTTGAATTTTTTCTATTTAGTTTATAAAATTCTCAGTTTTCCATAAATACAGTGGTTTGAATGAACATAAAATAAAATACTTAAAAAACTTTTTTTCTCCATAAATTTGTAATAAAATAATGACCTCATTTTGCTTAGGAAACTTTCCTTTTTGGTGTAAATTACAGTCTAACTTACAGTTAAGCTTATAAAAACAAATTTTAAAATATTTCCCTTATTTCTTAAAAATTATTCTTGCTTTTCGTGTTATTAATGAGGTTTTAAGTATTCATAAATTAAGTTAGTTAGATTAAATTTAATTTATGGCTTTGGTTTAGGTGGTGGTTAAGACCACCACTATAACTTATTTTAACAAATATCCTTAGGTTTTTGTAGAAAATTTAAAACAAAAACTAAGGGTAACTTGATATTTTTTATATAAACCAATTAAGTTTATTGATTTAGGGTCTCTGATATTTAAGACTAAGTAAACCTTAAAACTTATGATTATAAAAGCGAAGCATGAAGAGCTTAGAATATTCGTATTTTTAATGAAAATCTGTCTAATTTCTAAAAAAATATTAAACCATTTAACTACATATTGTTGAAAGTATATTTTATAAAATATAATTTAACATCTCTCTTTGGAATTTAAAATTCATATGTAATTGTGCTGTCTGTCAAAATTGTTGTTTAATAGAAGGCTTAAAATATTTGGTCACAAAAGTTCATATTATTTGCTTATAACAAAGAGTATAAGGTTTATATGCAAATTTTTTGAATACCCTTCACCACCGTAGGTCAAAGTTCAGATAGCAGTTCTGAAGATAATTTGATGAAATTTGGTGCAGACAGTTTAGTTGGTACAGAAGCATTACACAGCACAACAAAATAATAAAAAATTCATATGCTCTTAAAACCACTATACAATTTTGATGTATCATGACTACCTTTGTACAAAAATGGTAAAATTTTTTAATTCTATGGATAGATTTTTTTTAATTTTTTTTTTAATTACAATTTTTTTTAGACGTTTCTTAAAAAAATTAATGATAACTCAAGAACTACTAGTCCGATATTTTTTAAATAAAATCAGAAAAACTAAGATTTATATAGCCTTTAATTCGCCTATATATCGCGTTTCAATCGGATCAATAGTATGGGAGTTATAATAAAAAACTTAAGAAAAAAATATATTTTTTACATAAAAATGGCAAAAATTTTCGTTTAAAAAAAATCATGAAAAATCGAAAACGGCAAAAAACTTCTAGATTTATTATTTTATCGCATAGCGACATATAATAGCAACAAAATGAGATATCGACCATAGTCCTTTAAGGACATGTAATGGCCAGTGCAAATTGTAGTAACTCGAAAACTGTTTAACCGATTGTAAAGATATGTAGCTTATTGGAAATCTCATTGTGTTTGCCCTAAGAACCAGGATCCAATTTTTTGCAAAAGGGGGAATAAATAGCGTTAATTTTGCAAAAACTTAAAAATTATAAAATTTTTCCGATTTGTCAGCTTTAGGACCTGGGCGACACGTGTTAGCGTTGTCCAATTTGGCTAAAATTTTGTGGGTGAAAGTTCCTCACAATAATCCGACCGGCACTTCTTGAAATTCTAAAATCTATTTTTTTGAAAAACCCTGTAAACGTATATCAAGCAAAAATATAAAATTTTGTGAAAATGAGTGAATTCACTTAATTGTGAATAAATTCGAAAATAGTCAATCGATTTTTATGGTCTATATCTCATTTAATTGCTTTTAAATGTCGCTATGCGATAAAATAATAAATCTGGAAGTTTTTTTGCCGTTTTCTATTTTTCATGATTTTTTTTAAACAAAAATTTTTGCCATTTTTATGTAAAAAATATATTTTTTTCTTAAATTTTTTATTATAACTCTGATACTATTGATCCGATTGAAACGCAATATACAGACAAATCAAAATAATTTTTCTGATTTTATTTGAATAATATCCGATTATTAGTTTCTGAGTTATCATTATTTATGTGAAAAAGTGTCTAAAAAAAATTTCAATTTTACAAAAAATTTTTTAAAAAGAGACCTATCCATAGAATTTAAAAATTTTACTATTTATACCCTTCACCACCATAGGTGGAAAGGGTATTATCAGTTTGTGCTGATGTTTGTAACGCATAGAAATATTTGCCTTAGACCCACCTTTTAGTATACCAATAGACTTAGAATCACTTTCTGAGTCGATTTAGCGATGTTCGTCCGTCCGTCCGGCTGGCTGACTGGCTGGACCCCCATGTAAACCTTGTAATCAAACTACAGGTTGCAATTCTAAAGATAATTTGATGAAATTTGGCACAGATAATTTTTTTGATAATGGGACCATGGCTATTGAAATTGGTCAAAATCGGTCCATTATTTATGGTACCTCTTATAGGTCCCACTTCCCGGAATTGCTATATTGGCCACAAATATCAATATTTTTTCATGAAATTTAAAACATATACTGCTTATGTAAACTTAAATCACTGTACCAAATTTCGTTGAAATCGGTCCACATTTGACCATAGCTCCCATAAAAACTCTTCTTCAAAAACGCACTAAATGAGACAAAAAATCACTAAAACGCTCGTAAATCTAAAGATAATGAAAATTTTGAGTTCATTACATAATTTTTGTAACAACTGTAATCAATTTGCCAAATTTCGAGATAATCGGTTCACATTTGACCCTAGCTCTCATATAAGTCCAAATGACGGAAACAGGTTGAATATATACGTTTTGAGAAAATGTTTGTATGATGGCAATATTTAGCAAATATTTGTCTTTATACAGGAAAAATAACACCTTTGACCTTAGTGGTGAAGGGTATCGTATGGTCGGCTTGACCGACTATAGCGCTTTCTTACTTGTTTTGTACTAAGGTAGCCATGACACATCAAATGTTTATAGTGGTTACTCGAGAATATTTTTGCTGTTGCCCTGTGTTATTATTATTGAAAATGGTCTCAAACTCTTCTGTCAAAAGTTACTTAATACAACGAAGTAAATATGAAGATAATTAAAATTTTATTAGTTGTTGTCGGCCTACATTTAACCCTAGCTGACATATAAGGTCCAAGACAAAGAATATTTTTATGATTATGTATCATTATAACTATTATATGTCTAATTTAAGGGTAAAGGTGTATAACCATCCAGCAAACTCGGGCTGAGCCAGCTTTTATATAAAAATTAAGTATTTATTATATTAACAAAGAAAAATCGGTGTTTTAATATATCAACTTCGGACGGGTAATGTATAGCCGTCTGTTTCCTCACTGCTAAGATTTCTAGACCATATTTTTTTGTAATAATGACAACAGTCAGCCAAGTATGAGCACAGTGTTATTCCCCTACATCTAACTTTAATGTAGATAAAACACTGTTTTTGAGTGTATGCAGAGAATAAGTTGTATATATTCCTTGTCACTACTACTTATGTAAAAGTGCCTCTATGCAACCTTCAGTCTAATAGCGTGCCTTCCAATCTCAGATAAACTAATCTTGGAGAATAGCACCTTGAGAATGTAAAAATGATACGTAACAAGTAAGAGTGTTATATTCGGCTGTGCTGAATCTTATATATTTTATAAATTTTCTAGTGATTCGAATTTTAGGTTAATAACTATTATATTAACGATTATACTTGAACGACTTTAATACAAAAATTACCATTCATATTTCGGGACCTTTTCAATATATGAATACCTACTAAATTAATTTTTAAACCACCTTTTGTGGTACCTGGAAATCATATGTTATGAATCGTTTCGTTAGGTGTCTAAAACCTAGGCCTAGAAATTAGTACTTAATGGTTCTTGAATTAATAGATCGACATTTTATGTGCCCTAAATGTCCCTTGCTTAGACCACTTCTAGCAAATCCATGAGAGCTTGCACATAAAGAGCTCGCATGGATTAAGACTGGACCAATTTTTAGCAGAACCAATATCTTATATATTTTGAGACAGAGCGATCGTTTTTTTGAGCTTTCCGATAGTTTCATACAAAATAGTTGATAATTATATTTCTTATAGAAATTTTTTATAATTTATTGAAATGATCTATACTTTCAACCTGTTAAGGTAAAAGGCCGAGTATATTTTAAAATTTCATGTGCTTCGATATTGTGCGTATATTCTTCAATATCAAAGGCCAAGCCGTGAAAGATTTTACTCTACCTGATCTTATCACCGAAGTTTTGGACGTCCTCTAATAACATTAGGAGGGCCCGTTTTTATTCTAATTGTAGCTTACTAGCCTGACGTCCTAACCCATATTTTTATAGATGTTATGGGAAAACGCACGGCACATGTGAGCTCAATATATTAAACGTTTTTAATGTAGTTCCCATGTTTTTATAGAATAGTTCCAATGTTTAGATTTAAGATTTTTTTTTGAAAATTTTTAACTTTAAAAAAAGACATTTTGGACTTGATTTTTTTCATAAAAAATTATTTGTATTTAAAATAATAAAGCTATTGTTAAAAAATTTTTTAGTAAAATAATGTTCAAAACATTTGGTATATAATTTTGTAAGTAAATTTTTTAGTATAAAATTTTTTTATTTTTCATAAAAAAATTTTTAATATAATTTTTTTTTTTGAATTTTTTTAAATCAGCGTAGTAAATTTTTTCCTAATTCATTAAAAAAATTTTCTATAAGCTTGTGATAACTACATTTTTAATTCATGAATAAAATGGCAAATCTTTTCATTATATCTTTGATTTTTTTTTTTCATGGAAAAAATAAACATTCAAACCACTGTCCAGTTTATATTGAAATAAAACTTATACTTCAAACTTTTAAGAGTAAAGCAATGCTTTTCCGAAAAATGTTATATTTTTACTAATACAAACACATTTTATTCCTAGTTTTCGGCTCATCTTGCTTAACATGAAATGAAAAACTTTTTTGATTTTTTTCGTGCCATTTTGTTTTAATTTTTTTTACTTTTTCTATAAATTTTTTTAATACTCTTACTTATATTTTTTATATAATTTGCTTCAAATTTAACACTCTAAAGCTCATTTATCTTAAGGCAAATCCTCATGCACATAAAAGCATTCAAGTGTAATAAAAACTATACGAAAACTTGATGAAATTTCAAGACTTTAAAAAAGAAAAATACACTTCAAGGTTTATTTTTGTATGGCAAATTCTTAATATTTTATGATTCTTGAGTTTTTATTTTATTTTGTAAGTTTTACTTTTTTAAACACTCATTCAAACATTTTTTTAATATGTTCATTATTATGATAATGATGATGATGATGTTTTTAATATTAATATTACTTATACGCTCTGTTACCTTTTTCCATTTCATCAAGGAAATTGTTATTCTTTTGAGATAACATTTGTCTGTGGCTTTTTATTTATGTTTTTCTTTAATATATTTTCATTTACTTCTTTATGCTTTTGTATGCCTTATATGAAAATTATTTTAGTGTTTTCTAAGTAAATATTAAGTTTGCTTAACATTATGATACAGATTTTAAAATGTGTTTGCATTTTGAAGTATAAAATTTACTTACTTTAATATATTTTCTACATTTTGTCTTTATCTATATATTTTAGGGTTTTATCAAAATCTACAAACAGTTCTTTCCACAAGGAGATCCTAGTAAATTTGCCTCATTAGTATTTCGAGTGTTTGATGAAAATAATGTAAGTTAATACAACAAATTATTTCAAATACATATTAATCAGAAAAAATAGCCTTAAAGTAAAATAAAACTTTCCTGCCATTACATAAATATTCTTAACAATTTATTTATATAATACACACAATCAATCAGCAACTCATTCAAATCCATTTAACAAAAGCTCACAAAAGAACAAGAATTAATAGGAAATAATAGGAAATAAATACGAAATCATTTCTACATCATTACAAAACAGTTGGCAAAATCAATCATGTGTCAATAATAATGGTTGGCACTACTATACATCATCTGTTGGTGAAAGGTTTGTGTTATTATGAAACGTTAATTTTTCCTTTGTAATGTGAAAATGAGTGAAAAATGGTAATGTTACAGTTATTACAGCCGGAAACCTGGTTACGCAATATCAGTGAAGAATATTTATTTCAAATTTGCAATAGCTATTTAAAAGCTGTCAGGTTAATGAGGTGTTTAAAATTTTTTAAATATTCAAAGGAATGCTTCGAATGACAGTTTCGTATAGATTAAATGCCTTGTACATTATGATTTTGTTATGATTTCCTATATATATCCAATATTTCCAGTTTTGACATGATACTGAAATAATAGGAGCATGACCGGCAAATTAGAAAATTTAACTTATTTTGAAAAAGACAGCTACAGTTTTCGAGATACTTTGAGTTGATTTTTTTTAGTAACCCATAAAAACATTTTTATGTAACATTTAACCTCAAAATGGCAAATTTTGTTGAAGGACCTAAAATATTGACGTCTATAATTTTACGTTCTTTGGTTCATTAAAAACATGCTAACATTTAATACGATTGCTATGTTATAGTTGGTCAAGTATTATAGTTGGCCAAGCCCGATCATATGATACCCTTCACCACTGAGGTCAAATATGTTTGTGGAAATTTCAAATTGTGGAAACTTCAGTTCCGAGTAGTAAGACCTTAAAGACTTACCTGAAATATTAGACCGTTTTTTGATCAATTTTTATAGCAATTTGAAGAAAAAAAATTTAAATGTGTACTTTTAAGAATGACTTATAAGAAATAATAATCTACTAAGAATCGATAAAGAACGATATTCTTCTGCGACTCAGAGTTCCACCGACAATTTTTAAAATTTTATTAAAATTTTTAACATTGAAAAAATCTATAAAGTTTATGAAAATTCCTAATTTTTTTAAAAAATGTTACATTTTAAGAACATTTTTAAATATCGAGAAAATTATAACTCGTTTATGAACTACGGGGCCTAAATTTTATGAAAATTTTTTTATATCATAAAGTTTCTTATATTTTACAATTTTAAATGTTTTTAAAAATTTTATGAAAATTTTTAAATTTTATGAAAATTCTTAGATATTATGAAATTTCTTAAATTTTATGAAAATTCTTAAATATTATGAAAATTCTAAAATTTTTTTGGGAAAACTTTTATATATGTAAGAATTCTTAAATTTTATAAAAATTTTTACATTTTATGAAAATTTTTAAATTTTATAAAAATTCTTAAATTTTATGAAAATTTTTAAATTTGATGAAAATTTTTAAATTATATAAAAATTCTTAAATTATATAAAAAATCTTAAATTTTATGAAAATTCTTTAAATTTCTAAAAATTTAAAAAAAATTCTTAAATTTTCTAAAAATTATTAAATTATATAAAAACTCTTAAAATTTATGAAAATTCTTAAATTTTTAAAAATTTTTTAATATTTTGAAAATTTTTTAAATTCTTAAATTTAATGAATATTTTTAAATTTTGCAAAAATTCTTACATATAATAAAAAATTCTTAAATTTTATGCAAAAAACCTATATATTATGAAAATTCTTAAATATTATAAAAAATCTTAAATATTGAGAAAGTTCTAAAATTTTATAAAAAAAAATTTGTATTTAAAAAAATTCTGAAAAATATAAAGATTCTTAAATTCTATGAAAAATCTAATTTTATTTAACTTCTTTAATTTCCTAAAAATTCATAAATTTTATAAAAATTTGTAAATGTAAATAGATTTTTGAAACTAAACAAAATCTTAAACTTATGAAAATCGTAAAATTTTATGAACATATTTTAAATTTGTTTTTCAAAAATTGTTTTTTCATAAAACCAAGAAAATTTTGGCAGGTTCAACATTTTCTCGACGCGTTTCGACCGTAAGTTAGACCATCATCATAGGGATGAGTAATACTTATTTTCCTTATGATCTCATGAAACATTTTATTTATAAAAAAATTTTAAACTTAATAAAAATTCTAAAATATATTTGATTTTTAATGATTCATTAAAGACAATTTTAAACCTAATTTTAACTATTCACAAAACACTTCAATATCCTCCAATTGACAAAAACCTCAAAATTTTGTGCACAAACAAAGTGCCTACCATACCAATTTCAAAATCATCATCTTCATCGGGCATGACATGACAAATGAGATTACAATTTTAACATATTATTACAATTGTAACAAAATAAGGCTTTGACAAACAACTTGTCACGCATTCCGGAAAGATGTGACAACAAATAAAACACTCAATCGAACAAAAACGTTCAATAAACTTAACAGTATCCTTAGTTACACAACACAATCACACAATATCATCGTTATCATTATCAAATGTTTGTGTATCAAATCATTTGCTTATATCAATTTAACCATCAGCCATCATTCAATATTCCCTATAATCAATTACATCAATTGCTTAGTACTTCAATGCAATGAGCGATTTCATAGGGTTTTCATTCAATTTCATATTTAAAGGAAAATGAAAGTTCATTTATATTTAGTTAACATTTAGTTTTGTAGCTTGCAAAAAGGCTTGTATAAAATTTCGATAATTATTTTATTGATTTATCTTAAAGTTTCACTATTTTCACAACTTTTACATAGAATACGATACTGGAGTTATTTCAAAAACATTATTCTAAGTCATTTTTTATGTTTTTTTTTCATTCCTTTCAATGACATATACGGACATTTTTTGACTAAACAATATACCCAAATATTTATAATATAAACAGAAAATTTTAAACTTTTGATATTTATTTCATCCCTGCTTTTACCTTATATTTCATACATTTCAGGATGGAGCGATAGAATTTGAAGAGTTCATTCGCGCCTTATCGATTACATCAAGAGGCAATTTAGATGAAAAACTACAATGTATGTATGCTTTAAATCAATTACCAAAATGTAAAATATTTATAATATGGGAGTATTCGTACAACTGATTGATTTCTAATCCTAAACTTTCTGTTCTTTTTTTTACTTTTTTTTATATTACAAATCGTGGAATATTTTTAGGGGCATTTCGTCTGTACGATGTGGATAATGATGGCTATATAACGAGAGAAGAAATGTATAATATAGTAGATGCTATTTATCAAATGGTGGTATGTATAACTAAAAATTCTGAAACAAAAATTAATTTAAATTTAATAAAAAAAAAAATATTAGGCTTCGAAACTTTTTCTTTAATTTTTTTAAATTTTAATTTTCAAAAAAAATATTTATGAAATTTCAAAAAAAAACGAAAATTTTTAATACTGCTAAAAATAATTAAATTTTAAGAAAGTTATACAATTCTATGAAATTTTTGAGAATTCTTAAATTTTATGAAAGTTTTTAATTTTATGAAAATTCATATATTTTATAAAAATTCTTAAATATTATAATATTTCTTAAATTTTATAAAATGTCTTAAATTTTATGAAAATTCTTAAATTTTTTAAAAATTTTCAAATTTTTAAAAAAATTTTTAAAAAATTTTTAAATTATTTAAAAAGTCTTAAATTTTATAAAAATTCTAAATTTTATAAAAATTCTAAATTTTATAAAAATTCTAAATTTTATAAAAATTCTAAATTTTTTAAAAATTCTTAATTTTTTAAAAATTCTAAATTTTATAAAAATTCTAAATTTTATATAAATTCTAAATTTTATAAAAATTCTAAATTTTATAAAAATTCTTAAATTTTCAAAAAAAAAAGAATATGAAAATACTTAAATATTATGAAAATTCTTAAATTTTATGAAAACTTTAAATATACTTAAAACACTTAAATTTTATGAAAATTCCATAATTTTATAAGAATTTTAATTAATTTTGTAAATTTTTAATTTGATCTATTTTATAAAATTTTTTGAAAATTCTTAAATTATGTGAAAATGTTTATATCTTATGAAATTTCTTAAATTTGCAACAATTGCCTAAATTTTATGAAAATTCTCAAATTTAATAAAGAAACGAAATTTCATAATAATTCTTAAATTTTATCAAAATTCGTAAATTATTTAAAAATTCTTAAATTTTATAAAAATTCTTAGATTTTATAAAAATTCTTAAATTTTATAAAAATTTTTATATATTATGAAAACTGTTAAATTTTGCGACAATTCCCAAATATTATGAAAATTCTTAAATATTATGAAAGTTTTCAAATTTTATGAAAATTCTTAAATTTTATGAAAATTCATAAATTTTATGAAAATTCATAAATTTTATGAAAATTCATAAATTTTAAGAAAATTCTTAAATTTTATGAAAATTCATAAATTTTATAAAAATTCTTAAATTTTATGAAAATTCTTAAATTTTATGAAAACTCTAATATATAATAAAACTTCTTAAATTTTGTAACAATGCTTAAATTTAATAGAAATTCTTAAATTTTATAAAAATTCTTAAATTTTTTTAAATCATGAAAATTCTTAAATTTTACGAAAACTCTTAAATTTGAAGAAATTCTAAAATATTATTAAAATTCTTAAATTTTATTCAAATTCTTAAATTTTTTAAAAAGTCCTAAATTTTATAAAATTTTATGAAAACTCTTAAATTTTATAAAAATTTCTAAATTCTATGAAAATTCTTAAATTTTACGAAAATTCTTAAATTTTACGAAAATTCTCATTTCTAAGAAATTAAAAAATATGAAAATTCTTAAATGCTATCAAAATTTTTAAATATTTAAAATTTTATGAAAATTGGTATATCGTGTGAAATTTTTAAAATTTACAATTGCTTAAATATTATAAAAATTTTCAATTTTTTTAAAAATTCGAAATTTTATAAAATATTTTAAGTTTTATAATAATTCTTAAATTTTATAAAAATTCTTAAATGTTAAAAAATTCTTGAATTTTATAAAAGTTCTTATATTTTAAAAAAATTCTTGTATTATATAAAAATTCTTGAATTTTACAAAAATTCTTACGTTTTAAAAAAATTCTTGAATTTTAAGAAATTTTAAATTTTTATGAAAATTCTAAAATTTTATATCTTAAATTTTTTAATAAATCTTAAATTTTGTAAAATTTTTAGTTCTTATAAAAATTCTTAATTTTTTTTGAAAATTCTTAAAATTTATGAAAATTGTTAAATTTTATGAAAATTGTTAAATTTTATGAAAATTGTTAAATTTTATGAAAATTGTTAAATTTTATGAAAATTGTTAAATTTTATGAAAATTGTTAAATTTTATAAAAATTGTTAAATTTAATGAAAATTTTGAAACTTATGAAAATTTTTAAACTTTAAAAAAATTCTTTAATTCTATGAAAATTCCTGAATATTATGAAAATTCTTAAATTTTTAGAAATTCTAAAATATTATGAAAATTCTTAAATTTTTAGAAATTCTAAAATATTATGAAAATTCTTAAATTATACCAAAATTCTTAAATTTTTTAAAAAATTTTAAAATTTAATGAAAATTCTTAAATATTATAAAAATTTTTAATTTTATGAAAATTCTTAAATCTTATAAAAATTTATAAATTTTATGAAAATTCTTAAATTTTATATAAATTCTTAAATTTTATAAAATTTAAGAATTTTAAATCTTTTCAAATTTCTTAATTTTTAAAAAAGTTTTGTTATTATAAAATTTTATGAAAATTTTCAAATTTTACTAAAATTCCTAAGTTTTACCAAAATTCCTAAATTTTAACCAAAATTCCTAAATTTTATTTTTTTTAAAACTTTTAAAATTTTTGATAACTCTTAAATTTTGTTATAATTCTAAAATAATTTTTATAAAAATTCCTATACAACGATTTCTGCTTATTAAAGTTTAATTTTAATATATATAAATTTGCTATTAAGGGTAGAAATATATTCCACGAGGCTATATATTTTCTTTTTTTTTAATTTCCTAGAAATCGATTGGGATATAGAAATGCGGGCAAAAAATACCTATTGTTTTATGATTTTCAGATTTTTTAATTAATCCGTGTTATTTGTTGAAGCAAAGAGTTAATAATTTCTATTAAAAATTTGAATTTTGTAAAGTTTTAGAGCATTTACAAATTTTCGGAATATATAAAACCTAAAATATTTTCGATCGGAATTCAACTTCAGAATGGTTTCTACTCCGAACGAAATTTGTAACATGCCTAATAAAGAACTTAAAACGCGGACGGGCGCTGTTAGGTTAATTTTTAATTCTTATCATATTTTATCTTAAATTTATGATTTTAATTGAAAATTCTTAAACTGTAAAGAACTTTAATATTCTTCTCTTCTTTTAAAATTTTTCTTTTTAACCAAATCAAGGGTCAACAACCGCAAACAGATGATGAGAATACGCCACAAAAGCGAGTGGATAAAATCTTCGATCAAATGGATAAAAATCATGATGATCGTTTGACGCTAGAAGAATTTCGTGAGGGTAGTAAAGCTGATCCACGTATAGTACAGGCGTTAAGTTTAGGTGGTGATTAACCAAAAGAGTTATAGTTTAATTCAAAGGACAATTAAACTAAAAAAAAACACAAAACCTTAACACAAAAACACAATTAACCACAAAAAGCTAACAATAAAAAAGCCAAAAACCAAATTAGAAAAGAAAAGCTCACCTACATTTACATACAAACAAATAAATACAACAACACAATTATCATTATACATAAACATAAAAACATTTAACACAAACTCACCTTTAGCAGGATACGGATGCAGAATTCCGTTTAAGACACTGACAACAAAAAAATAATAATTACGTAGAGAAGAGATACAGATTAAAAATATTGCCGTGTTTTATATAAAAAAAAATAACCTTTTAGATAAAAAAAAGTAAAAATTAACAAAAAATACAAAATAAAAGCAGTAGTAAAAGCTTAATACCACAAAAACAAAACAAATTTATTATTCTGTACATACCAAAGAGAAAAGGGAAAATTTATAATAAAATACTCACTCTAACACAAAAACACACATAGTAAAAAAAGAAAAAACTACTAAAACAAAGGAGTAAAGCTAACCACCCACCCAAAATTCATACATATTTAGATAAAAAACAAAAATTTAAAGGAAGAAAATTCTCTAGAAACCAAAAAACCAAAATAAAACAAAAAAAAAACACTTTTCTATACACAAAAGCTAAACAAAAATGAAACAAAAGATTTACAAATTAAGGTCGAATATAAAGGTGCGTTGTTTTATGTTTTCTATTATACGAAAGTATCTTCCTCAACAAAGATACACCAAATTGGGTAGAGGGAAATAAAATAACAATGAAAGCTATTAAAAAAAACTACTTCCTATTTACTTAATCTACCTTTAACACAGACATTAACATAGACTTGAGAACGGAACAGAGCAGAACAGAATAGCGTTTACCGGAAATGAGAGAGTGAAAGAAAATTAAAATACTTCCAGAGGCAAAAATCTCTATTTATTTTATTTTATTTTATAGACACATTTAGGAAACCAAACAAATACAAAACAAAAAAAAAAAATAAAACTAAATAAAACAATCTTTGAAACAAAATAAAGCTTAACTAAATTAGTGTATTTTTTTAGGGATGAGTTGAATTTGTGACATGGGGATGAAGTTGATGAATTGTAAATTTATACATTTGACAAAATATCTTGGTAATAGTGTTGATATTTCGAGATTAGTTATACTTAAATATAAGAAGAAAAACTATGACAAAAGCTAATCAGTCTTTTTGATAAAGTGCTTTTAGGTTTTCTTAAAGATTAAGGTTAATTTAGGTTTTTAAGAAAGAGGCTTATCTGATGTCAAATGCATACACCTAAGACCTCTTCTACTGTCTTCAATTTAAAAATCTTTGAATGCTTGTGTTATTAATGTTTTATCAGATGAGAAATTTGATAAAACTAATATTTAATCAGTATTTAAATTGTTAATGCAACACAGTTTTGCGCTAATGAAGGACAGTTATAATGTTTTAGATTTCATTCAATAAAAAATTGATTACTTATTGTGTCTAGGCAAATATATTCCTTACCCACTATTTGCATTACCGTTGTTTTCTTATTTTGGGTCAGCACACAGGGGATAACCCCTACTTAGGTTAGGTTAAGCAGGTGACTGACAACCGAGTCCGTTTCACTTGGGTTCTAGAAAGTGATTCTTTTGATTTACCTACAGAGAAAAGAAAATAATATGTTTTTATTACCAAAAGTAGCTCTTTTTAAGCCAACCAGATGCAACAATCAATGAGTCTATCTTACGAATGTTAAAATTTGAGACCACTGATAAATCGTACCGAAACAGGTAGCCCTAAGATTAACAAGGGTTAGACAGTGACAGAGGAGATGAGTGAGTGAGTTTCTTGCTCCTCGATGTTATGACAACTTCTATAGTAGTCGTTTCTTTGAATAGTATGACTCTGTAAAGATCAGAGTGCCCTGTAAAGATCAGAGTGCGTAGTATATAGTATATAAAGATCAGAGTGCGTAGTATATATAAAAAGACCACGACTACAAAACGCTTACCGTAGTAAGTTGGCCAAGTTAGTTATGAGACTGAGCACATTGTTTCTGTGGACCAGTTGGTCTAAGCGGATCTATATAAATCCAACCAATTCAATGCATTATGTTAGAACTAGGAAAATAGATTAGGTGATATGGACTTTGAATTGAACTTCTCTATAAAAAACGAATTTTTGATGTATTGTTCAGTCTTCCAGCCAATCGACCATTAGGGAACGAGCTTTAACAGAAAGTAAGTTTGAGCTTGAGTTCCAAAAACGAGTTAAGCGATCGCTTCGTAATAGCACATTTCAATGTAGTAACGATAGAACACTGTGACACAACCTACATTTCGACGCTGCTCCAGTGGATGAAGTATCTCCTACACAGTTTTAGACAACCGAGGTACTCGATTTTTTTGTCAATTGACTTTTGACAATAAAAAAAATCCCTCAAACGTCAAAAGTATCAGATTTCTCAATATTTTCATCACCAAATAATTCAGATGAAACAACATTGAAGGGGTGGAGGAATGGAGAATAGGAGTCTCTATGGAGAGTTGGCAACGTCAAATAACCTCTGAGCCGTGAATTGTAGATAAACAAAATAATTAATTTATTTTGTTTAAACTCGAACAAAAAGCTCAACAAACCCAGCTAGCAAATGAATGAAAAAGGAAATAGAAATAAAACAAATGAATTAGTTTTAGGAAATAAACCCAAGGAGTCTTTATTTTGCATACCTTCTTAGATGGCTGCTAAAAGAATAAGAACAATAGAAAGTTATGGACGGAAAGGAAACAGTATGATAGACATTGGGTCCAAACTGACAGCTAGTTTTGGGCATTATTAGGGAAAGAGATGGCATGCTTTTGACAACTGGCCGTGTTGCTAATGTTGCAAGAATATTTGCAAACATTGTCATTACTACATTAATGCAGGAGTCGGAATAGTGACTTTTGGCATTAACACCTTTAAACCTTCAAAATATTAGGTTTACAGCTTTACTACTGTCTTTTTTTTCCGAAATTCGAGGCTTTATTATAGGGTGCTGTCCATCGCAGACCACTATATTTCCCGCCTTTCGGCCAGCGTACTATTGAGTATAAGCTTATGCTAACAAAATCAGTACCAACGTGATGTTTTGAACTAAGTTCATGACAATGGGTAATTGTTTTTCCTCAGATAGTCTTTCTCGGAGGAAAGCTTATCTAAGATTTCGGAATGCAAAAAAGCTTTTTCGTCTACCAAATAAATAAAAATTACTTTTTCTAACTGTGTCCTCCCAGAGTTTTTAAAATTTTGTACCAAAAACTATAAATAATATTGCATGCGTAGAAAACTACGCAAAGGTAGACAACGTGATTTTTCTAGGAACAGATGAAGGTTAAACATTTCTATAAAACCCAAAATACTTTATCCACATTATTTGGTAAAAATGAAAATAAAATAGAAAACTTGTGATTTCCAATTAAAATGTTTTAGTTTTTTTACGTTTTTTGCTACCCCTTTAGAATTATGATAATGTGGGTTAGGTCTTTGGGCATTTTAGGCGACGATGTTCGAAACATAAAAAACTTTTACTTTTAAGCTTTATAGCTCGAAAATTTGTATTATTTCTTAGATTTTTATAATTAGTTCATTTAATGTATTCTGATTTGCGCTTCAGATAGCCTCAACTTCAACTCATCTCAAAAAAACACAAACGTTTTGCAATTTCCAATTAGAAACTACTTATGTATGAAAAAGCTCAATACATAAACATCAAAAACTGTTAATGAAATAATAATTTGACAAAAAAAAAAATACCGAAAATTAATAGTTATAAAAAATTATTTATACTAACACCAATTTAAAACAGTAAAAAAGCGCTTTTTTAATAACATTAAAATATAAAAAAATAATAAAATTAATATGAAAATAAATGATTAATATTTACAAAATATGTAGTTTTAAGTGTTGTTGTTAAGGCTCATTTAATAATTGATAACAGATTAAAAAAACGGAATGAATTAAGAAAAAAATCAAAAATTATTATTAACAAATTTAAAAGAAGCCAAATTACTTAAATAAAATTAAAAATAAAATAATGAAAAAAAATTGGTACTAACTTTAATTATTTAAACAAAACACATATTTTCCAAATTTTTAAACAGCACTAATATCATGAAGAATTTTACAAAAGATAAAAAAATAGTATTGCTAAAATTTTTAAGCCACGTCAAACGCATGATGTTTTTTTCCAAAATCTTATAATAAAAAGGTAAATTATTATGAAAATTATTTTAAAAATTTATTTTGAAATTTTCTTTCCGAAATTATATTATTTCTAAAATGTGCTTTTATATTTCTTTTCAAATAAATTTGGGCATGATTTCTTTTGATATTTTTTATATATTCCATTAAAAATTTTCAAATTTTATATGCATGCTTTATTTTTTAAATGGTTTTATTTTTGAAAAATAAAAGCTTTTTTATGATTTTCTAAAGATTTATT
This sequence comes from Stomorhina lunata, assembly GCA_933228675.1. Classification (NCBI taxonomy): domain Eukaryota; kingdom Metazoa; phylum Arthropoda; class Insecta; order Diptera; family Rhiniidae; genus Stomorhina; species Stomorhina lunata. The sequence goes on along the minus strand of OW121743.1, from coordinate 103,414,988 downwards.
CTAAATATAAAGAAAAATTTTAAACAAAACTAAAATCCTTAAAACAACACCTTTAACTTTAATATATTTCAATAAAAATTATAAATAAATTTTTTAAAAATAATTTTAATGTAAACTTTTATACAACTTTTTATCGAAAAGTTTAAAAATTTATATAAGGCTGAGTCTTATTCTGCAAAAGCTCAAAATTTTTCGCTCTTACCCCAGAATTGAAAACTATTGTTACAAACCTCAACAACTTCGCAGTTATCGATGCCGCCTGCCTGAAATTGTTTGGTTCTTGCATATTAAAATTTCGAATCTTTGCGAATTATGTGCAACCTAATAAATCGATTTTGCAAAAAAAAGTTTAATTTTTACATGAAAAACACCACAACCGTTGACCGTATGAAAAAATTGTGATATAAAAGCTTAACAAAAATTGTAGTGAATCCGCCGGTATTTCTTTCAATGAATTTAAATTTTCGGTATAAAAATTTTTATAGGAAATTTTCGGAATAAAAATTTTTATAGAAAATTTTCAGTTTCAAAAATTTTTATAGAAAATTTTCGGTATAAAAATTTTTATAGAAAAAAATTTTTTAAATTTTTATAGAAAATTTTCGGTATAAAAATGTTTACAGAAAATTTTCGGTATAACAATTTTTATAGAAAATTTTCGATATAAAAATTTGTATAGAAAATTTTTAGTATAAATATTTTTATAGAAAATTTTCGGTATAAAAATTTTTATAGAAAATTTTCGGTATAAAAATTTTTATAGAAAATTTTCGGTTTTAAAAATTTTTATAGACAATTTTGGGTATACAAATTTTTATAGAAAATTTTCGGTATAAAAATTTTTATAGAAAATTTTCGGTATAAAAATTTTTATAGAAAATTTTCGGTATAAAAATTTTTATAGAAAATTTTCGGTATAAAAATTTTTATAGAAAATTTTCGGTATAAAAATTTTTATAGACAATTTTAGGTATAAAAGTTTTTACAGAAACTTTTCGGTATTAAAATTTTTATAGAAAATTTTCGGTATACAAATTTTTATAGAAAATTTTCGGTACAAAAATTTTTATAGAAAATTTTCGGTATAAAAATTTTTATAGAAAATTTTCGGTATAAAAATTTTTATAGAAAATTTTCTGTATAAAAATTTTTATAGAAAATTTTCGGTATAAAAATTTTTATAGAAAATTTTCGGTATTAAAATTTTTATAGAAAATTTTCGGTATAAAAATTTTTATAAAAAATTTTTGGTATAAAAATTTTTTTGAAAATTTTCTGTATAAAATTTTTTATAGAAAATTTTCGGTTTAAAAATGTTCATAGAAAATTTTCAGTATAAACATTTTTATATAAAATTTTCGGAACAAAAATTTGTTATAGAAAATTTTCGGTATAAAATTTTTTTATAATGGTCTAAAAATTTTTTAAAGGAAATTTTCGGTATACAATTTTTTAAAGAAAATTTTCGGTTGAAAATTTTGTTGTAGAAAATTTTCCGTATGAACAATTTTTTTATAGAAAATTTTATGCATGAAAAATAGTTTATAGAAAATTTTGAGTATAAATTTTTTCTGTAAAAAAATTTCGATATAAAATTTGTCTATAGAAAATTATAGGTATACAATTTTTCTATAGAAAATTTTCAGTACAAAAATTTTTATAGAAAATTTTCCTTATAAATATTTTTTATAGAAAATTTTCCTTATAAAATTTTTTTAAAAAAGATTTTCTATATAAACATTTTGTATAGAAAATTTTCTATATAAAATTTTTTTATATACAATTTTCGGTACAAAATATTTTTTTACTTTTATAGGAACGCATCTACCGCGTTAACCAAAATACAAGTGTATTTTTAAATAAGGTTCACTGATAAATATATGCTTGGCCGCGGTTAAGAAAAAATTCGAAATGAGTCTCTATTACCCCTAAATCGACAAAAAATAATACAAAAATAAGTCACATATTTTTTAAAAGCTTTATATTTATATAAAATTCACGAGAGTTAATAAAAAATTAATCTTAAACAACTTCAAGCAAATCGATACCGCCTTATTAAAATATTTTGAAATAAAGTTCATTTTAAATGTGTCTCTTTAACCCTTAATCGACTAGAGTTGAAACAAAAATGAGCCACAAAAGTCTTAAGATTTATCGGTTTCGCCTGCCTGAGATTATTTTGGGGTAAGTGTGAAATATGAACAGCTTTTTCTTATTAAGGTTCAGCCTCATCTAAATATATATTGTGTTTTTGACAATATATAATAACTTTTAACTATTTCTTTTCTCTCCTTAGCTTTAAACTCTTACTCTCTATTCTTATCACTTTTAAACAATCTCTTCTATACAAAACACCTTTTTCTTAAACACATAAATTCAATAAAAATTTCTAAATAAATACACCCTCAAAACTTTTAACAACTAAATAAAAAACAATTTATTATAAATTTCAAATATTTAATCACCATTCTAAAATAATTTCTGTAATTTTATATGTGGATACAGCTTCTATACTCCTTTTTAAAAGGAAGAAATATTTTAAAAGCTTTTTTTCTCACTAAAACATTTAAATTAGTCACCCGAATCAAAATAATTTTTGTCTTAAATAAAAAAATTATTTTGAGGGCTTTTAAGGGAAAAAGCTTTTAAAATATTTCTTTTATAGTTAATTTTAATTTCTTATTTATTTTTAAGTAAAAATATAAACACTCAAGAAAAATTAATAAATAAACTCTTTTAGTTAATCCAAACAAATTTTAGTTAATTTAACCAAAATTTTGTTTAGCTTAACTAAAATTTTTGTTTATGATAAGTAAACTTTTTTGATTTCTTTTAAAAACTTTTTTGAGTGTTTACCTTAATTTTTTTTTAATAAATCTACATATTGTAAAATATCTATAACTTATTGTTAATTTAATTAAAAATTATATTTTATATTATTCTTTTTTTCATGTGTATAAATATTGCAATGAATTGTTTTCTCTATTTTACTATTTTGTATATGTAATCTAAAAAAATATTAAAGAAAACTTAAAAAAATCTCTTCTAAATATAAATATAATACATTTTGTTATTTTCTTAGTATTTTCTTTTCTTTGGTTAAAAATTATAAAAAAATAAAAAAAATTTTCTCAAAATTTCACTAGTTTTTTTTTTTTTTTAGCTTGATAGTTTAGGCTTGATTTTTCTTTATTTCCCTTGTTCTTTTAGTTTTTGATTCTTTTTTTCTGTTTATAATTTCATAAATTTAGATTGGCTTTTTTTTCTTTTTATTTAAAACTAGAAAATAAAACTGTAGCTTAAGTTGAAAGTGCTTTATAACTTAGGGCGATTGGTTTATAGTGGATTTTTTTATTATTTGAAAACTTTTTCAAAATTTATTTTATTATAATGTATTTTTTACTTTTATATTGCAAAAAACTCGCCGGTTTAGAAGGAAGGATGTACAGAAATATGGTATTTTTTATATACATACATAGGTTACAGCAGTATAATGTTGTTGTGAATTTTCTAAAATTGACGCTAGCTTATGTTAAGTAAATAAGTAACTTGTATCATACAGATTTCTCCTTTGTGATACGTGCAAGTAATAGAATTTACGTACTTTAATACTTAATTGTCCTATAATTATAACCTGTTTAAATCAAAGACAAAACATATTTGAAAATTCAATGATCTTCGATTTTGTGTCCAAATTTTCCAAATTTTTTCGTAGACCAAGCTTTGATTGATTTTCTTCTTGTAGAGAGGGGTTTATTTCTTAACTGTCTACTAAGGCCAAAATAGCAGATTTCTAAACTACCAATAATTTAAGAAGAATCCTTTAGAGTCTGTGTGGCTCAATAAATTATTCTATTTTCAACCATTTATTTTTAAAAGTTAAAAAAAGACATTTCCCGAATAAAAAACCCTGTAAATCCCTAAGATGAGTATTGGTCTTTGCATCTTTCTCCTCATTATGACAACTTTGATGTTGTCAGAATTCATCATTTAGAAAAGGATTTTCAGGCTGATAAGCCCTGAAATCTGCGAAGACGGTCAATGATAGAAGAGGTAGGTAACTGCATCTTCCTTCTCAACATATTGACAACTTTAAAGATGTCAGTAGTCTTGACTCTGAAATAACTCCGAAGATTGAGTCTTCAAGCTTGAAACCTAAAAAGTCTATGACGCATGAAAGATACCAAGACTGCAGATCACACTGCCAATAGTTTCTGCAGACCAAAAGACCGCAAACTTAAATACAGTTCAATATTCTTTTAACTGAGAGGAGCACTATATTTGCCAAGGTTTTCCGCTATAATGTTATCAGATATGTTATTATGATTACACCCGGAAGGTATCTATAGTGGAATGTATGGTCATCTTATTAAGTATGAACAGAAATTTGGACTGAAATTATATGACGTTAACTCCGATGTATTTTCAATAAAAATTGTTCATTCAGAAATTTTTTTAAATATTTTGATTCCATTTTATATCCCGTAAAAGAAATGGCTTTCATTTCATTATATTATAAAATCATAATTATTTATACCTAAATAAAAAGCCTGATTGATATTAAATTCGTTATGACTATATCAATGTCGAAGAAAGAATTACACTTAAATTTATTTATCTCTACTGCTCATTCGATAGTTTTGCTATCGATTTGTTTTAAATGCAAATTTTCTTCAGTAATCCGCGACTTCCAGTGAACACAGGGCCTCAAATGCAATCTTATATTCTTATGTATTCCAAGATGTTAGCCATACTCCACAAATAGTTTGCGCTTACAAATCAAATATCAATTGATCTTCTCCACATCAGGTGCACCAACTGGACTGAATTTCTTCTGTGGATTCCTTCAAAGTGCTTGTCTAGCAATGTTGGTATTGGATCCTCGAAGTGTTTGGCCTTTCGACTGATATATCATTAAAGAGGCAGAGATTTGATTTGCATCTTTAAGTTTAGCAATCATAAAATATACACTTGATGTTTGACTTGTATATTCCTAACTCAATTGATGTTGATATTTGCTAAGATTTCTAAAAAGATCGGAGAATGCCAAATTCAGATTTTGCTTTATATGTCATTTAATGTCCTCTTTGGTGAAATTTAAGTAAACGTGTAATTGAGGGAATGTATACATCCAACTATATTATCCACATTGATGTATGTTAAGTATGGGTTTGTGCCACATTCTTCAGGCATAATCATAGTCTTGGGAATATTGATATCCCGTCCAGATCTTTGGGATTCAGAAGTTATAGCGTTAATACGTAATCGGTATATATTGTAAGTTCTAGCGTTGTCAGAAAGTGGATACAGCGTCTTGAAAAAAAGTATAGGTGACAACATACCCTGCAGTAAATGCCGTCAGAGAAACAATACTGTTTTGCTATTGACAATGTCTCCAGTACTACTTGCCTATTTTGCCCCATCCAATGTTATCTACTATTGACATTTAACATTTAGAGTTCCTACGAAATCTACCAGTAGACATTACCACTATTTACTGAGTATTGACTTTGTAGTTCTTTTGGTGCAAATGGAGACATTGGAATCAAATCGGGGCCTATTGATATACATATATGTTGACACATTCGTTGACAATATCACCAGATATATACTAGAATAGTTGTCTCTATATATTCACTATTTCAGTACTGAACTAAAATTGGGGACATTTGAATTCATGTTACACAAAGTGTTGACATGGAGACACATGATCCCAGTTTTACTACAGGGTACATACCTGCCTTACAACAGTGGTTACCTCCGACGAATTTGACAATTTTAAATTGTTTAGTAGATTTAGTATCCATGTAAATGGGCCAAATTGAGTTCTAATTTTTTTTTTTTTGAAACTTAAGATTCCCTAAAATTCTTTACGGATAGCACCTGTTGACAGTATTAAGTCATTCATAAGGACAATAAACTCTAAGTAAAAGGGGATACTAAACTTATTATATTCTTTTTATACTATTTCTACTCTGTTGTTAGGATACACACAGGAGCTTTTCTTTTTGTAAGCAATTAATTAAAATATATTCCTTGCAGAAGACAAAAAACGTATATAAAATTGAAAATATTTATAACCTTGCCAGAATAAAAATTTGTTATAATTTGGTTGCTACATATTTCAATATGTCCTTACATTAAGTCTACGAAAAAAGTAAAAATCATTATGAATTATTTATTATAATGACCATCAGCTGATCAGATTTAAGTAAAATCTTTTGGATTTGACTAAATTGGCGATGCTTCAGCAGTGATTGTCTCTTGAGACAGAAAAAAGGCCACGATAGTATTGTCTTTGGGTATTTGCTAGCAAAATTGGTAAATATGATTACTGTTTCTATTATGGTCCATCTTCTCTTGTGAGTACCCCCAAACTATTGTGTTAATTGCCAAATTTCAAAATTTTCAAACTACATTTAATTAAATGATCTGGCTAAACGACAAAAACATTTGTAGGATAAAAGAAAACAATTAAGTTTTTTTAATACCATCTAAAACTTTTGACTTTTAGATAAAAATCATAACTCATTTCGAAGTAAATATCCATAGCTGTATAGTGTGATTAAAATAAAAAATAAAACTACTTTTTGAATTATTTCAATTATTTGTTACTTAATATGAATAATTGTTATTCTATTTAATGAATTTTAAATTAAATTATTTGCTTGATTTATTTCTTCTAAAAGAAATTAAATTAAAGTATAAATTATTATTCTTAATAGAAATAAATTTTTCAGAAAATTATTTTAAAATTTTTGAATTCAATATGCTTCATTCTAAACAAAAATATCAAAATTTAATATATTTGAATAATACTAGCAAGAATAATATTCGATATTTTTTTATTCAAATATTGAAAAATTTTATGTTTTTCCAACAATTTTATTTCAAACAAAATTTTTAAAATATTAAAATTTTTTATTTATTTCAAACTTTTTGTCTTGATTAATTTTATTCAAACCAAAAAATGAAGAATAAAATTTATTTCATACAATATTGTAGAATTTTTTGAATCTTCAAACATTTAATATAAATAAATTTATTTATTTTGAGATTTGAAAAATAAAACAAAAAATAATAATAACAAAAACATACAAGCGAAAATTAGTTTCCGTATTAAAAAACTACGTTCCACATCCTAAGATACTTTTTTCTTAGGTATACATTAGTATAAAACTTGATTTCGTTAAACCATGGTGTTGTGTTCAATTGGCCGATACATCTTATATCCGATAGATAATCCTAGTTCCAAAACAAAGATCCATGCTAATTTTAGTCAATATATCGTGATTACAATGTACACATATTTCTATGCATTACAAACTTATGTATAAGCGAGTAAGATAATCCTATTAGTAATATAATTCTATAGTCACATCTATGGTTATATGATATGGACCAATAACGTTACAAATTTTAATAAATTCGAAGATACATATCTATGCTAATTTTTATATTTTTCACCATCTCGAGTCGATTTAACACTCCAGCTGGTGGGTGATATGTATGTATTTAAGCTTTAAGAAAAATCTGTAAAGCTTTTGATCCATATTCAACCTTAGTAGTAAAGGGTATCAAAATGAAGTAGTTTTTTTTTTTTAATTTCACATTAAGGAATACATTACGATTTTGTCCAAAAAGTATTGGGATCTTCCGTAATTTTCGCAATCAAAATATAGGTCGCAAAAAATTTAATGAAATTGGCTGAAATCGATCTATTATTTCGGAGAACTCACATTGGTCTGAATTCCCGGAATAGAAATTTTGACACAAATTCGTGTATTTTGTATTTAATTTCGAAGAAATATTTATTATACAAATAAAAATCATTGCACCAAATTTCGTTGCAATCGGTGATCGACCTATTGACCAATTGCGCAATAAAAAATATAAAAAAAGTTCATACAAGTTTGTTTACTTGGATCTTGTTTCACCTTAGTGTAAGGTATCATATGGCCGGTCTTGACCGGCACTTGTTGTTTTTACTTGTTTTATCAAAAAACTGTGATCAGCTATGAACCTCAATTTAAATTGAATCAAAATTAAGGCTCATACCTAAGACCACAAATGTTGACACCCTAAAGATACACTCTCTATTCAAAATTATATAATGTTATATAATATAATAAAAAATGTGTTTTGTTGGTCGTTGGAAAATATGGTCACCATAACTATAATAAATTTACTTGGATATTTAGTCAGCAGGCTGGACGAACATCGGTTAATTCACCTAGAATGTGATTCTGAGTTGATTGGTGTACTTAAAGGTAGATGTAAGACTTATATTTTATTGCATTAGAAATGCAGCACAAACCCAATATACCCTTTCCACCCATGATGACGAAGGATAAAATTATTTCTATACTTAAATCGCTAAAATTAAAATATTTGTAAATTAAAATTTATGTCCGATCTTCTTACCCACTTCAAACACTAGATCGTTCACATTATTATGATTATAATCATTACACTAAAAACCATCGTCTTCACTAATTTTTTAATCTTTTTTTTATGTTAAAAAATCTGTAGACGATTTTCAATAGTCAAAAAATCTTGTTTGAAATAAATTCTCCAAACATTTTATTTTTACTGTTCACAGAAAATTTTGAAATAATCAAAAAAAATTAGTTTGAATTAAAATTATTCCAAAAATTTTGTTGTGAATAAAATTATTCAAGCTAAATTTTCTTAAATAAAAAAATTTTGGGAGTTTTGAAGAAATTTAAATTTTATTTACAAGCAATAAAATGAAATAAAGAAATATTTTATTTCTTTGAAAGGAATACAAATTTAAATTATTTCAATTTTTACAAACAAATATTGATTTCATTTCAAAATTTGTATTTGAAATGTAATAATTTTAAATAATAACTTAACATAATAAATCCAGAAAACCACATGCAAATTGTTAGTTTATTTTAAACAATCTTAAATAATTCTAACTTAATTATATTCCTTGTAAGTAAACTAAATAACAAAATAATTTATTTTTTTTCAAAATTTTATATAAAAATAATTGAAATGTACAGCTATGTAAATATCTACAATTAACAATTACTGATTTGCAGTTGTTTTGTATAGTAACTTTGAATAATTATATAGGGAATTATACTGTCTATTTAGCTTTATTATTTAAATACCACTCATTTTATTATTAAAGCTTTCATTTGCTTTGATTTCCAAAATAAAAAAAAAATTGAATTAAAGTAAATTTTGTTCTAACAAAACAAAAGACTTAAGCCACAAACTTGATCTCTGATTATTACTTAAAGATTAAACAAAAATATTTTTTTTTAGAATCGTTAAACTATAATTTTTGAAAAAAAACTAGTTTATCCGATTTAGGAGTTTTACTGTCAACCTCAGCATTTGTCATAGATCAATTTTCCCCGAAAATAATTTCTCTCGATTGGAACTAGTCAAGCTTAATTAGGTTCTTTAAAATAGAGAAAATTTATCATATTTAATTTTAAATACATTTAAATTATAATCTACTGTAAAAACTTTCATAACCGAACACAGACCGTTGTAATAAGTGTTTACTTATAAGAGGTGCACACTAATTGTTTGTCCAGTTGTGGTAGGTTTCAAAGAGGCTTATTTGTTCATAAAAATATTTACGTGCAGCATTAGGATTTCAATCCACAATAATCGGACCATATGGGATTAAGTCGCAAGAATCTAATGAAATACCTTTTAAAAACCACTTTTCTTAGTACGATAATAAGTTATGTACTACACTTTTCTAGTTACCAATCCTCTTATGGTTTGTAAAAAGGACTTTTAAGATTCAAGTTAGTGAAGGTTACAAAGTAATTTAAGAAAAATTATGATAATACCGAAAAAGTATTGTGTATACATTTACTACTCGAGGATACTTTATTCTATAAAAATCTAAAACGAATCTTATACTTAGAAGTTATTAATTGCTTGCTGGGGCATTTTATATATAAATATATATATTTCTATTGTGGTTTTATTTTTTGATGTTATGTAAGAAATTTCTCAAAGTTTTTTTTATTCAGGTTAGCCACAATGTCCTAATAAATAGAAGTGTTATCTATATTTATTAAAATTTAAATCAATTATTTATTTCATAATTTTAATTTAAGAACATTTGCTTTAACTATTTATCTTACAACTTTAAATAAATGCCATTTTTTTCTTAAAGCTTATAATTTTTTAATTAAATCTTTTCTAAAAATCATAGATAATAGTTATCAAAAGTAATCCTTAAAAAATATTACTAGCAAATATTGTAGAAATTTTAAATAAAAAGATCTTTAACTTACAAATACATAAAATATTATAAAATACTTTAATTTAGCTAAATAAATACAAATAAATTTTATAACATTTAAAAGAAGTTTAAAAATTTATAGGAAAAATTATTTAATATGAAAATTCACATTAAATAAATTTTTCAATAAATCTTCAAGCATAAAAGTAAAAAAAAAACTTGTATTTAGAATTGTAAATGCTAAACAAAAGCACGTTTATTAAAGCATGCCTTAAATAAATAAAATAAATTAAATAATTAAATAAATACCTACTTCTACACTATAAATTACAAAATAATAAATTTATCACATAAATTTTAGATTTATCTCAAAATAATGAAAAAACTTAAATGAAAAAAACAAAATCACTTTAAATGAAATATACATCAATTTTTAGCTGCAACAATCAATTTTCAACGCTTACTTTAAATTTTTACACTTCAATTATTCGAAAAAAAACAAAAATTAAATACAAATTAAATATTTCATTTATAATCAATTAAAGAAAATACACAAAAATAAAAACTGAAAAACTCTAATGACAGAGACTCTGAAAAGTTCATTACTCATCTAGAACTTCAAGGTTTTTTACAATGAATGTACGGAGAATTAATATTTTTTTTTTTAAATTCATCACATCATTTATTTTGGAAAGGTTTTTTAGGGGGGTTTGAATTTTTATAGAAAATTTTGAATAAAAATTTATACAATAAAAATTTTTTTATATAAATATTTTCATACAAAATGTTTAAATAATAATATTTACATACATTTTTTTCTAAAGAAAATTTAAACATGAAAATTTTTTTACAGAAAATCTTTGATATTAACATTTATCACAAACAATTTTTCGTTGTCTATAGAACAATTTTCTTTGTAAATTTGTTTTTTTTTTTAATTTTCTGATATTAAAGGTTTTAATAGAAAAACGTTTCTTGATGAAATTTTTTGTGTCGAAATTTTTCATAGACAAATTTTTTATAGAAAAATTGTTACTGATATAGTTTTTATAGAAAGCTTTTTGAAGAAAAGTTAAAACTTTCAAATTTTATAAAACATATTTTCATTGTGAAATTTTTTATAATAAATTATTTAATGTTGCAATTTAAAAATTTTTTTGATCTTAAAATGAATTTTTAGTAATAAAAATTTTTTTTATAAAAAAATTTAAATATTATATAAAATTTATCAAAGAAAAATTTTCGTCATTAAAATGTTTTACAAAAAAATTTTATTGTTAAAATTTGATTACAGCAAAATTGTTTATGTTATCTTTTTTTTATAAAAAACTTCATGGAAAAATTTTCGATGTTTAAATTTTTCAAAGAAAACAAGAAATTTTTGAAAAATTTCCTATATAAATATAAAATTTTGGAAAAATTTGTTATAAAAGTAAGAAATTTTATAAAAATTTTTTTATAAAAATAAGAAATTTTTGAAATTTTATTTTTTAAAAAACCAAAAAACATTTAAACAATTTCCTAAAAAAATAGATTTTTAAAATTTTCCTATTAAAATAAAAAAGTTTTAAAAAACTTCTAATAAAAATAAGAAATTTTTTACAAATTTGCTATAAAAGTTAGAAATTTTTGAAAAATTTTCTAAAATGATAAGAAATTTTTGAAAAATTTCCTTGAAAATTTTTTTTTTTTTTTAATTTCCCATAAAAATGACAATTTTTGCAAAACAAAAAAAAAATAAGAAATTTTTGAAAATTTTTCTATAAAACTAAAAAATTTTTTAAAATTTTCCTTAAATATTAAAAAAAATTAAAAAATTTCCTATAAAAGTACGAAATTTTTTAAAAATTTCTTACAAAAATAACAAATTTTTGAAAAATTTCTTTTAAAAATATGAAACTTTTGAAAAAATTTCTCATATAATACGAAATTTTTAAAACTTTTTTCTACAAATAAGAAATTGTTGAAAAATTTCTTATAAAATCAAAATAAGAAATTTTTGAAAAATTTCTTATAAAAATCAAAATAAGAAATTTTTGAAAATTTTCTAAAAACAATCATAAATTTTTGAAAATTTTCTTATAAAAATAAGAAATTTTTAAAAATTTCTTATAAAAATAAGAAATTTTTTAAAAATTACTTATAAACATAGGAATTTTTAAAAAAATTTCTTATAAATACAAGAAATTTTTGAAAAAGTTCTTTAAAAAAAGAAAATTTTGAAAAATTTCATATCAAAACAAGAAATTTTTTTTATTTTTCTTATGAAAAAAATAAATTTTTGAAAAATTTCTTATAAAAATAAGGAATTATTGAAAATTTTCTTATAAGATTAATAAATTTTTGAAAAACTTCTTATAAAAATAAAAAATTTTTGAAAAATTTCTTATAAAAATAAGAAATTTTTTAAATTTTTTTATAAAAATAAGAATTTTTTGAAAAATTTCTTATAAAAATAAGAAATTTTTAAAAAATTTCTTGTAAAAATAAGAAATTTTTGAAAAATTTCCTATAAAAATAAAAAAAATTTTGAAAAATTTCTTATATAAATAAGAAATTTTTCAAAAATTTCTTATATAAATAAGAAATTTTTCAAAAATTTCTTATAAAAATAAGAAATTTTTGAAAAATTGCCTGTAAAAATAATAAATTTTTGAAAAATTTCTTATAAAAATAAGAAATTGTTTAAAAATTTCTTATTTTTATATTTATTTTTGAAAAATTTCTAATGAGAATAAAAATTTCTTATAAATTTTTTAAAAAATTTTTACAAAAATAAGAAATTTTTTTAAAATTTCTTTAAAAAATAAGAAATTTTTTAAAAATTTCTGATAAAAATAAAATTGTCATTTTAAAAGTTTTTATAAAAATAAGAAATTGTTTAAAAATTCCTTATAAAAATAAGAAATTTTTTAAGAATTTCCTATAAAGAAATTTTTAAAATTTTGTTATAAAAATAATTTTTTTTAAAAAGTTTCTAATAAAAAATAAGAACATTTTTAAAAGAGAAATTGCTTAAAAATTTCTTATAAAAAAAAGATTTTTTTGAAAAATTTCTTACAAAAATAAGAAATTTAAAAAAAATTCTTATAAAAATAAGAAATTTTTTTAAAATATCTTAAAATAAGAATTAAGAAATTCCTATAAAAATTATAAATCTTATGACGTCACATTTTCTGTTGTAAAGTTGTATATTTCTTGTAAAATCTAAGATGAGTTTTGAAGAAAAACATTCGAGTAAAATTAATTTTGTAAATATATAAATTTTTTATTTTATGAAAATATAATTAAACTTAACTAAATAATTAAATATAAAATTAAATGAAAAAACAATGAAATAAAACACCGAAATATGGACTTAAAATAACATTCAAGGAAAATCCAATAAAAACGTTTTCAAATATAAAAACTTAATGCTTCAAAATTTCAGATTAAAATATATAAGAAAAAAAAGTCATGAAATATTTTTTGTGAATTTAAATTAAAATTTGAATACAATAACACAAACATTTTCAAGCCTAAATAAAAAAAATTAAATAAAAATACAAAATTTATTTGTATTTAAGCAATATTAAAACTTAAGTTTAAAACATTTTTTTTTTATAAATTTAAGCATGTTTAAGTCCGTTTTTAAATAAAACAATAAAAAAAAATTATAAAAAAGAAATCAAATTTTGAAAAATGTTATGAAATTTTTTTATATAACTTTATTTTGCAAACAGTTTTGAATTTCAAAAAAGAAAAAAAAAATAGTTTTTGTTTAAAAAGAAATAAAATGTTAAAAATAAAAAAATTAAATTATAAAAATAAAACAAATAAAAATTTATGAAAGAAAAATATCGAAATAAACTTAAAAAAAAAAAAAAAATCTAAAAATTAAAAAATTTTCTTTTGGTTTTTTAAATTGAAAAATGGGTAAGTAAAATATTTTTTCATCATAAATATCAAAAACATCAAACTACTTGGTAGTACATAGATACTTATATTCTAAACCTTAATTCTAGTATAATAAAATTAAAGCTTTAGTCCTTAGCATGTTTTACACATCAATTCTAATTAGTTTTAACTTAAAACTAATTTTAAGTTTAAAAATACTTTTTGCTTTTTTTCTTCTAATTTCTAGCTCATTTTCTCACCATGGTCTCCAGACATTGTTACCTTCCTCTAATATTTCCTTTTTTAATTCTCTGGCCATTTCAAATTCTCTTTGCACTTCATCTTTGGGCAAACGATTTAAATTCATAGCCATCGTACCCTCTTGTGGCATTTTATTATTATATAGTCTTTGGTTGTAAGCTGTCATCTCTCTGCCTAATACCGCTCTGGGCGCATTAAATGTTTGTGATAATCTACCGCTTGCTGCTACAGCAATTGAGACTGCGGGTGTTGCTGCTGTTCTTATATTTGGCACATAGCTACTGATATGTTGTATTAATTCCCCGCTTATATGTTGATCATATTTATTCAGGAATTGTGCAACTTCACCGGCACAATGCTGGAATCCAGCCCAAAATTTCTCCATATTTATGGTTTCATTGTGACGAACAAATAGGGCGTTCTTTTCGCGCAAACGCTGTAGGTGACGTACGGTCAGTTCAAGAATATCGGCTTTTTCTAGTTTGGAGACATTTTCGCCGTCCTAGAACAGAAAGAAAAATTGTTTGTTATAGTGACGTAAAATACTAAGTTGTGTTGATTTAGGATATGCCAATACTAAAATATATACTTCTTCATAAAATTAAGGTTTTTAGTTGTTTTGCAACAAAATATACGGTTCGAGACAACAAAAGAATGTAATCTTAAACATTTATGCTGCGACATATTTATTTCATACACTATTTGAAATAAATGTAACCGATTTGGAAATATTTTTAGAGATAGAAATAAATATCGAAGAATTTTAGATTTTTAAATTTTAGATAAAAGAATATTTTTTAGATGTTTTCGATACAAAGATTTTTTTATAGAAAAATTTTTGAAGAATGAAATATTTTCTTTGGAATTTTCATTTAAAAAATCTTCGATAATAAAATTTTTTAATAGAAAAAGTTTCGATGAAAATATTTTTCTTAAAAAGTTTTACTGAAGTGTATTGCACTAAGATCACAATTTATTACAATTATTTACTATTGTGATAAATAGTTTTTTTCTTTTATCTTTCCTCGACGCGTTTCGGTGGTTGGTTAGGCCATCTCTTCAGAAGAATTATCCCTAATTCTAGACATAGCGAAAACCACACATATCTTATATGCGAGACAGAATAAATACGAATTATTGTGTCCAACAAATATCAACATAAAGCAACACAAATATCACACAAACATTTTTCAGTTTTATCTTTTCTTTATTTCCCACACTTTTGTTGTTGCTTTGTTGGCTACTTAGAAAAAAATGCTAAAAAAATATTAAAATAAAGAAAAATATTCGATAACTTTTTTTTAATTTTTGAAAGAAACTTTTTATACAAAGATTTTCTTTAGAAAAATTTTTGATAAAAAAAATGTTCTGAAAGTAATTCAGTTTTTGTTTAACCGATAAAATTACGTTAGCAGTCATGAGTTCGAGTCGGGCTTTTAGGTCCATGTCACAAATTATTTTTATACCATTCATCACCATAGGTGGAAAGGGTATATTGGGTTTGTGCTGATGTTTGTGATGCATAGAAATATTGGTCTGAGACCCACCTTTTAGTATACCAATCGACTTAGAATCACTCCCTGAGTTGTTTTAGCGATGTCCGTCCGGCTGGTTGGCTGGCCGGCCGGTTATCCATTTAAACTTGCTATCATTCTACAGGTCGTAACATTGAAAATAATTTGAAGAAATTTGGCACAGGCTTATATTTTGGTCGATCCCAATACTTTTTGGGTGAAAGAGGATTACTATTTCTGGTACCTCCCATAGGGATGCCTTCCCGGAATAGAGTTTTTGGTCCTTCTGAGCCACAAATTTAGTTGTATTTTAATAATATTTAGCACAAATATTGTCTATCATAACCTTAATCAGTGTTCATAATTTTGTAGAAATCGGCCTATATTTGACCATACCTCACATACAAGACACATTCTCGAAAGTCGTTTATTTACACATAAAAACACAAAAACGTCAATAACAATAATAATAAATGCATTTGATTACTTAAACTTTGCACATATAAATATTTTATAAACATGAACTAATAACCTAAATTTGATAACAATCGGTTCACAATTGACCCTAGCTCCCATATCAGGCCCTTAGCCGGAAATGATATAAATCTCGTTATTTTGAAAAAATAGCACATAGTATATGTATGTATGTCTCTAAGACTAAAGAAAAACATGTTTAATTGTTGGTTCGTATATGACCTTAGTAGTGAAGGGTATGATTTAGTCGGGTTTGACCGACTATAGCTTTTCTTACTTGTTTTTATTTAAATTTATGATTTTTAAATAAGATGAATATTTTATGAAATTTTCTATAGAAAAATTTTTGATAAAAATTTTCTATACAAAAATTGTTGATAAAAATTTTCTATAAAAAAAATTTTGTTAAAAAAAAATTCTATAGAAAAATTTATGATAAAAAAATTTTCTGGAGAAAAATTTATAATAAAAAAGTTTTCTGTAGAAAAATTGTTGATAAAAAAATTTCTAGAGAAAAATTTATGATAAAAAAATTTTGTAGAGAAAAATTGTTGATAATAATATTTTCTATAGAAAAATTTTTGATGAAATTATTTTCTATAGAAAAATTTTTAATGAAATTATGTAAAAAAAATTATTAGAAATTTAAAAAATAAATAGAAAACTCTTTCCTCTAAAAACATGAGAAATATATATTGAAAAAATACCAATTTTAGTTAAATCTATAAAAAAAGGGCAACGCTGCTTACGATATATCTGTTTTGTTCTCCTTGTGACTTCCTCTGATCAAAACTATTATTAGGTCTAACTTGGTAGAATCAGGCAAGTTTCAATTATTTTTAACAAAATTGCTGTATCTTGGTTAAAATAATTACTTTAATGCGTTTTTATCAAAATTAGCTAAATACATGTACTCGAAAATTTTTTCATCAGATAATTAACAAATAATTTTTATTTCTATACATCCGCATTAAAACGCATCATTTTCATTTTATTAACAAATTGAGTAAATGATGTAATTTTACTCCACATACGGTTATTAAATCAAATCGCAAAAAACGCCGATCGATCTTACATGAACGTAACAATTCTAGTAAAACTTGAATTTTTAACAAAAATTTCACATTTATCTATTAGTATTGATTTTTGTTGAATTTTTCGTTAATTTTTATATTATTTTTTTCTTTTATATACAAAAAAATTATCCCTTATAAGATTTTCGTACTAAAAAATAAAACATTTTTCATTTCAGTAGTTTCAAAATATAACTTTTAAAATCGATAGAACCAAAATCTAACTTTTTACTTTTTGAAATCATTTTGGAGCATAGAAACCCGAATTAATAAGACAGGTAACTCAGGCATCGTCTTATGACTTTAAGGACCAATAACTTCCATAAAGAAAACATGACCTTTTCTAACAACTAATAGTAAACATATTTTTTGCTCATGTTACTCCAAATTATATATGATGGAATTATTACGTTTTGGTGTGCACGTCTACATTTAGTCTTTTTACATAAATACCTATGTAATAATTTTTGGTATGAAATGATTATAAGTTTTGATATGGTTATCAGATTTTAATAAAACTAGGCATATATTTTAGATTTCTGAGATATCCTTGAGTAAAGGACATAACTGATCTTCCTTGTTCTACAATACATGATTACATTTTTTAATTAAAAAAACATAAAACTAAAGGACAAACGCTGAAATATGTGATAACCATATCAAAAGTTATAGGCATATAAAATGTGGGTATGTGGGTATGTCATAAAATCTTAATCAAAGGAAAATTAAAAATTTTTATGAACTTTTAAATTGTATAAGTTGGGAGAATGTATGATTTAGATGGTGTGATTAAGTTAGTGTTCGAAAATTTTTCATTTGACTCATTGAAAATTTTTGTCAAGAAAGGACCAACTTCAAAAGGGCATAAAAATGAAATTCGAGCTAACTTTTCCAAACCCTTTGGCAGTTCTGTTTACTTCATAGCCTATATTCATTTGCCTTTAGAATTGTTGAGGCTGATGGCGATGACTCGTAATTTGCTGCATAGTGCTGTAAGCATCTAAAGTTGGTACGTTTTCTATATCTTTAAAATATTTTATTTGTATTGAAGATATTCCAGAAAAAAAATTCACAAAAACTAAATTCTAAGATCAAATATAATGGAAGTGTGTCACTCCCTTTTAAAACGAGTTCATTGTGCGATTTTATTTAAAAATGTGATTCATTATTTATTTAAATAAATAGGTATTTCGCACCTCAATTGTTGAATATAACAATAGGTTTTAGAAAGATTTCATATGTTTAAAGATCTTTGGCAGATCTTGATAAATTACACAGTAAAACAAATTTCAAGCAATTAAATCTTTGTGAAGTTAAAAAGTAGTCAAAGTAATATTTTTATGAGTTATACAAATTATCAAAAATCCATCCAACTCTTTCCATCTGTGATGATGAAGGGTATGATAAATTTTTAGTTCTACATGATAATGTGTTAAATCTCACACATCACCTATCATGTAACTGTCCACAAACCATTGCCGCCTCTAGGCGTTCCAACAGTTTTTTTTTTAACATTAACTACAGACTGTTTTTAACATTTTATAAAACTAATGACTACGCCCCTTTTTACAACATTGTTAAACAACCGTAAATCGTAACGCCCACCAACGCACATTTTATTCGTCCAAAAGCTCTCTTGTAAATAATTAATGCTCTTTTGATTTTATCACAAAAAGTAGTTACACATTTAATTTTAGTTAATGTAAACTATTTTACCAATTAAGACATTACATTTAATCACCGCATTAAACTTTACTTATTTTTTAATTATTTTGACACTACACGACGCAGTATTTAAAGAACGGTGTAACTGTATTTTTCAAAATGAAGACGTCGTAAATGAATTTTAGTTAAGGAGCTATCGCGGGACATAAACCGTCTTTTCCTTTTGAATTTATGTGTTTCCGTAGGTTTTTTATATGGGAGCTATAGTCAAATAGTAACCGATTGCAGACTGGCTGGCATTCACATAAGACTTACTTTCATAAAATTTTGTTGCTGTAGCCCTTTTCGTTAAGGTGCTATCGCGCTTTTATCTGCCGGACAGACGGACATAAGCCCCTTTTCTTTTTGTATTTTTGTGTTTCGTGATTTCAACAGACAGACGGATAGACAAACGAACATCGCTCAATCGTAAGAATTCAGAATATATATCGTTTTTGATTTTTCAGAAAATATTAAGGAAATTACAAACGGAATGACAATCTCAATATACCCCCCATTCTTTTTGATGGCGGGTATAAAAATGTATTTTCGATTTTTTGTCAGTAACAACGTTCTTTAATTCTTGCGACGATATCATCACTTTATACTTTATTTTTTTTTTTTTTTAATTAAGTTGGAAATTCTGTTCTCAAAATTTAATTATATTCCATTTATATTTATACAAAGCATGTTTCATATGGCCCATAACTGTCAAATTCTATTTTTTAATTTCTTTTACAAACTAATTTCTTAGAAATTATTTCAAATCAATTTTTCTATTAAATTCATAAATTCTGTTAACCTACCGCTTGCAAGGTGCCGGTCATTAAATCCTTTAACTCATCCAGACACTTATTAATCCGAGCACGTCTTTTGCGCTCTAGCATAGGCTTCATAATCTTGCGATATTGATAAGTACGCGATACGGGTTCCATGGGCAAAGAGTTTAGCATAAATTGATGATTGGGTGGCATTCTGGCGGTAAAATTCATTCACTTTTTTTTAAATCAATAAAACGCAAAGTATTATAAATAAATTAAGTTAATATTTTTTTTGAAACTTGACAAATTATGTTCTTTTTTTAATTTTTATTTGGTAGTTTTTTGCTCTTATTAAATTTATATTCTTTAATATGTTTTTTTTTTAACTTCTTAATATATGATTTTAACTTTTTTAAACTTTTCAAATAAATTTAAAATTTTAAGATTTTCGAAAAAAAAACGTCTTTACTTCAACGCGTTCACATTGGAAATGATCTTGTCTTGTCTAAAGACAATAATTTTATTATTTTCTGTTATCCACTCAGGCACAATTGCATAAAACAACAACGGCAACAACAACAATTTACTCACACAAGAGCCAAGAGTCAAAAACCCCCCTCAAAGAGCCACTTGTGAATGAATGAATAAAAAGTGTCACAATGTGGAACTGATCATAAACACGAGAGCGCTGTTATTGTTCCCAGCCATAAACAACTATGTAGTTTTTTTTTTTTGTTTAATAGAACCAAAAGCTTCCACGATCATAAGCCACGCGCTCACTGACAGCCACTTTATAGCACCAAGCATACAATCTCAAGTAATGCTCGTGATCACATATGTAACGATCACGATCGTCTTGAAACAGGAACAAGTAAGAAGTGGAAAGATTGAATGCAATACGATTAATGGTTGGGCACGATCACAACCGACAATTGTTCTCTGTCAGCCAATAAGAAAACGTGGTATAAATCGCAAAAGAGAGTTTGAAATCGGGTTTGAAGTTTTGAAATGACCACAGAGTATGTTTTAAAAACGGGTTTATATATTTATTGGAGTGTATGCGATGATCAGATTGTGAGAACTACTTGAACAGGAGTAGTGAAGCATTAAATTTTATGAATGAAATTCTTTTTTTTAATGTGTTATATTCAACCTCTGAAATGTTCGTAGCGTGTGATCGTTTTTTTTTTTTTTTTGTTTTCGAAAAGGCAAAAAACTTGTTGCAAAAACAAATAAACAATATAAAAGAATGAATGAATTAAAGTTTCTTAACTTTGAGAAGTAAGAAAAATATTTATGAAAAGTACGCTTTAAGTGACAAAATATTTGTTTTATGGGGATAATAAAGATCAGGGAAACCGAATAATGAGATTGTAAGGCAAGATTTAGAAAAAGATTTAAGCTAAGTCAAATATGATAGAATGGGTGAAGAAATATACTAAGGCATAGACATAGCCTAGGATATTGCTTTTTTAATGATTTTTATTTAATGTGAATTTTTTTAAAGAAAAAAATTGTCTTATATATCCAAGATATAAGTTCGTGGCGTACAATACCTCGTTGAATTTTTGATCTATATTAAATATCTAGTAAAAAATTTAGAGTAAATACCTCTTCATAATCCTTATGTCCATTTGTCTGTCTGTCTTTTGGTCTGCGTGTCGGTCTATATGTCTGTTGAAAGCACCGGCCTTAACGAAAGGAGCTAGGTCACTGAAATTTGTGAAAAATATTCTTAATTTCTTGGAAATTGTTGATATTGAAACTGGTCGAAATTGGTTTCCATTTGACCATAGCTTCCCTAAACCCTCGCCTAGGCCAATCGCTTATTTGTTAATAAATCACAATTTATAATAGGTATGGTAAGCACAGAGAAGTTCTACAAAAGCACTAGGCACTAGATTCATATTTAACCATAGCTCCCATACAAAACACTTATGGAAATAACCCAAATTCCACCTAAAATACAGCAAAGTTCCAATGATGATAAATTTTAATGTCTATGACCACTAAAGAAGTTTTATGGCAATGACAGCCAGTTCGCAAAATTTTGTCACAATCGGTCCATTTAACCGCTATGATATGAAAACTTGCGGATAAATACCAAAGAGATAGGGGCTGTCTGTGCAATAGTACCTTAAAAAAGAGGTAGAGGGACAAAATTTTACAAAAGTATTTTCGATATCTTGAAAAAGTTTTGTATTGAAAATGGGTTCACACTAAGTTGGATCTCCCATATAACCCCACCCCGGGAATCACATTTATGCTGATAAATTAAATCCAATTGTTATAGCTATGAAGATTTATGCAACTATGGATTAGTATTTCAAATTATATAGGAATCGGTTCATATTTGACTATAGCTTTTATTTAAAAACCACTCCCGGAAAAGACTAATATGCCACAAACGCCAGCTAAAAGCTATTAAATTATAAACTATGACAGCTATGGCCACAAAAATTTGTCAAAACAAACTTTATATAAATACCAGAAAGTGTATAGAATTTTGTAATAATCGGTCACCATTTAACTATAGTTCTTATATATATAACATCCCCTTTTTTATATCTACAATCAAAAAGATTTAGAGGTACATTCAGTATATTCAGCATTAGGAACTCCTAACAATATATAGTTATGAGGTGAACCGCCGCTTTTTGAAAATTAGTTTTTTTCAAGTGGGTCTGACAGGGATTGAACTTGGGACCTCTGATATGTTAAGCGGTTGACTAACCTGCTATACCACGGCGGTTCACAACATCAACATTCGTAAAATTGGCTCTTTTATTGTTACGTAGGGTTGGCTCTAGCTAGACTAGAATTTCTTTTTTTCTTTCACCCCTATAGAAAACACAAAGGGACCACATCCTTGAACCCAAATTACGCGGACTCTATGATCAGCCTCTTGCTTAACCTAACCTAACTTAACCTATAGTGGATACATAAGATTCGGCACAGCCGAATATAATACTCTTTTTTACTTCCTTTTACATCAACTTTTATTTAATTAAAAAATTTCCATAAATTCATAAAAAATAATTTATCTGATTGCAGAGGTAATCACAATACATCAAAGGGAAGAAAATAAACTAATTGTCTACTTGAAAATTAAAATTTCTGCAAAAAAGTAAAAAAAATATCAACCCTCTTATCTCTGATTAAGGCATTTTGAAAAGGTATTATAGACAAATAAAATTAATTAAAGTAAGGAAATTAAGTTACAAACAATGACAAAAAAAAAAGAGAAAAACGAAAATATTACATTAATTTCAAGAAGTGAAGGGAGATTTTTTTACTGTACAAAAACGTTCTTACTAAAGTATTTAAGGAGACAAAAATAAGAAGATGTAGTCTGAGTTCAATTACGGGATGCACTACACCAACAACTAGAAGGAGTAAATTCTTACCAAAACGATAAAAAATTGATGCAGTAATTTCTATAGAAATTTTTTTTTTCAAAAATTTTTCTATAGAAAAATATTTTTTTCAAAAATTTTTCTATAGAAAAATATTTTTTTCAAAAATTTTTCTATAGAAAAATATTTTTTTTTTAAATTTTTCTATAGAAAAATATTTTTTTCAAAAATTTTTCTATAGAAAAATATTTTTTTCAAAAATTTTTCTATAGAAAAATATTTTTTTCAAAAATTTTTCTATAGAAAAATATTTTTTTCAAAAATTTTTCTATAGAAAAATATTTTTTCAAAAATTTTTCTATAGAAAAATATTTTTTTCAAAAATTTTTCTATAGAAAAATATTTTTTTCAAAAATTTTTCTATAGAAAAATATTTTTTTCAAAAATTTTTCTATAGAAAAATATTTTTTTCAAAAATTTTTCTATAGAAAAATATTTTTTTCAAAAATTTTTCTACAGAAAAATATTTTTTTCAAAAATTTTTCTATAGAAAAATATTTTTTTCAAAAATTTTTCTATAGAAAAATATTTTTTTCAAAAATTTTTCTATAGAAAAATATTTTTTTCAAAAATTTTTCTATAGAAAAATATTTTTTTCAAAAATTTTTCTATAGAAAAATATTTTTTTCAAAAACTTTTCTATAGAAAAATATTTTTTTCAACAATTTTTCTATAGAAAAATATTTTTTTCAACAATTTTTCTATAGAAAAATATTTTTTTCAAAAATTTTTCTATAGAAAAATATTTTTTTCAAAAATTTTTCTATAGAAAAATATTTTTTTCAAAAATTTTTCTATAGAAAAATATTTTTTTCAAAAATTATTCTATAGAAAAATATTTTTTCAAAAATTTTTCTATAGAAAAATATTTTTTTCAAAAATTTTTCTATAGAAAAATATTTTTTTCAAAAATTTTTCTATAGAAAAATATTTTTTTCAAAAATTTTTCTATAGAAAAATATTTTTTTCAAAAATTTTTCTATAGAAAAATATTTTTTTCAAAAATGTTTCTATAGAAAAATATTTTTTTAAAAAATTTTTCTATAGAAAAATATTTTTTTCAAAAATTTTTCTATAGAAAAATATTTTTTTCAAAAATTTTTCTATAGAAAAATATTTTTTTCAAAAATTTTTCTATAGAAAAATATTTTTTTCAAAAATTTTTCTATAGAAAAATATTTTTTTCAAAAATTTTTCTATATAAAAATATTTTTTTCAAAAATTTTTCTATAGAAAAATATTTTTTTTTTAAATTTTTCTATAGAAAAATATTTTTTTCAAAAATTTTTCTATAGAAAAATATTTTTTTCAAAAATTTTTCTATAGAAAAATATTTTTTTCAAAAATTTTTCTATAGAAAAATATTTTTTTCAAAAATTTTTCTATAGAAAAATATTTTTTTCAAAAATTTTTCTATAGAAAAATATTTTTTCAAAAATTTTTCTATAGAAAAATATTTTTTTCAAAAATTTTTCTATAGAAAAATATTTTTTTCAAAAATTTTTCTAAAGAAAAATATTTTTTTCAAAAATTTTTCTAAAGAAAAATATTTTTTTCAAAAATTTTTCTATAGAAAAATATTTTTTTCAAAAATTTTTCTATAGAAAAATATTTTTTTCAAAAATTTTTCTATAGAAAAATATTTTTTTCAAAAATTTTTCTATAGAAAAATATTTTTTTCAAAAATTTTTCTATAGAAAAATATTTTTTTCAAAAATTTTTCTATAGAAAAATATTTTTTTCAAAAACTTTTCTATAGAAAAATATTTTTTTCAACAATTTTTCTATAGAAAAATATTTTTTTCAACAATTTTTCTATAGAAAAATATTTTTTTCAAAAATTTTTCTATAGAAAAATATTTTTTTCAAAAATTTTTCTATGGAAAAATATTTTTTTCAAAAATTTTTCTATAGAAAAATATTTTTTTCAAAAATTTTTTTATAGAAAAATATTTTTTCAAAAATTTTTCTATAGAAAAATATTTTTTTCAAAAATTTTTCTATAGAAAAATATTTTTTTCAAAAATTTTTCTATAGAAAAATATTTTTTTCAAAAATTTTTCTATAGAAAAATATTTTTTTCAAAAATTTTTCTATAGAAAAATATTTTTTTCAAAAATGTTTCTATAGAAAAATATTTTTTTCAAAAATTTTTCTATAGAAAAATATTTTTTTCAAAAATTTTTCTATAGAAAAATATTTTTTTCAAAAATTTTTCTATAGAAAAATATTTTTTTCAAAAATTTTTCTATAGAAAAATATTTTTTTCAAAAATTTTTCTATAGAAAAATATTTTTTTCAAAAATTTTTCTATAGAAAAATATTTTTTTCAAAAATTTTTCTATAGAAAAATATTTTTTTCAAAAATTTTTCTATAGAAAAATATTTTTTTCAAAAATTTTTCTATAGAAAAATATTTTTTTCAAAAATTTTTCTATAGAAAAATATTTTTTTCAAAAATTTTTCTATAGAAAAATATTTTTTTCAAAAATTTTTCTATAGAAAAATATTTTTTTCAAAAATTTTTCTATAGAAAAATATTTTTTTCAAAAATTTTTCTATAGAAAAATATTTTTTTCAAAAATTTTTCTATAGAAAAATATTTTTTTCAAAAATTTTTCTATAGAAAAATATTTTTTTCAAAAATTTTTCTATAGAAAAATATTTTTTTCAAAAATTTTTCTATAGAAAAATATTTTTTTCAAAAATTTTTCTATAGAAAAATATTTTTTTCAAAAACTTTTCTATAGAAAAATATTTTTTTCAACAATTTTTCTATAGAAAAATATTTTTTTCAACAATTTTTCTATAGAAAAATATTTTTTTCAAAAATTTTTCTATAGAAAAATATTTTTTTCAAAAATTTTTCTATAGAAAAATATTTTTTTCAAAAATTTTTCTATAGAAAAATATTTTTTTCAAAAATTTTTCAATAGAAAAATATTTTTTTCAAAAATTTTTCTATAGAAAAATATTTTTTTCAAAAATTTTTCTATAGAAAAATATTTTTTTCAAAAATTTTTCTATAGAAAAATATTTTTTTCAAAAATTTTTCTATAGAAAAATATTTTTTTCAAAAATTTTTCTATAGAAAAATATTTTTTTCAAAAATTTTTTTATAGAAAAATATTTTTTTCAAAAATTTTTCTATAGAAAAATATTTTTTCAAAAATTTTTCTATAGAAAAATATTTTTTTCAAAAATTTTTCTATAGAAAAATATTTTTTTCAAAAATTTTTCTATAGAAAAATATTTTTTTCAAAAATTTTTCTATAGAAAAATATTTTTTTCAAAAATTTTTCTATAGAAAAATATTTTTTTCAAAAATTTTTCTATAGAAAAATATTTTTTTCAAAAATTTTTTTATAGAAAAATATTTTTTTAAAAAATTTTTCTATAGAAAAATATTTTTTTCAAAAATTTTTCTGTAGAAAAATGTTTTTTTTTTTTTTTAATTTTTCTATAGAAAAATATTTTTTTCAGAAATTTTTCTATGGATTATTTTTTTTAGTTTTTTTCAGTTTTCCGTAGAAAAATATATTTTTTTCAAATTTTTCTATGTAGAAAAAATTTGCGAAAATTTTTTCCCAAGTGAAAAGTAAGTTTATTCTGCCACCAAAAAAAAGCTTTTCCTTTTTCTATACTCCTGAGTGCAACACTTTAGCTGATGATGTTGTTGCCATTATTAGTGAAAACATTATAAAAAGAAAAACTGCAAATAAACAAATTTATTCCAACACTTTTACGCCAATACAAGTTCACTCTTTCTCCAGCATCAAAGGATGAGGAAGAATATAAAAAATCCTATTAAAAAAACAATTTGAGTGAATGATGATGCCGCTGTTCGAGTTGATGTTGACAATGATAATAATGATGACGAGATGAGGACGTTAAATGTAGTCGGTTGGTCGAAGGAACTAAAAGACAGATGATAGAAGAATAGACAGACGGACTGATAGATGGACGGACGAGTGGATGGATGGTTAAAAAGACCGATTCTGTTGTTGCTAGTACGCTAATCTTGTTACGAATTGTTGTTTTCTCGCCTGTAACAAAAATAAAAAAGAAATTTAGATTTTTTTGTTGTTCCATTCTTAACTCAATGTTGCTTTGTTTCTCTTTATAATAGCAACATTTGCTGCTACTGCTGTTATTGTTATCTTTTTTATAAGCCGCTGCTACTGGTCGTAGTTCAAGTTTTTGCTGTTGCTGGAGTTGTTGTTGCTATTTGTTGTTCTATTGCTGTTTTAACACTTACAGCAAAATATCTACTCGCTCGCACTTTATCTTGTTTTTTGTTGTTGAAATAGTTAAATATTTTGTAGAAGACCTACGTTTACGATTGTGCGACAACGACTCCCGTGAGATAAATTTTTGTTGAATGAATGAGTCTTGAATAACAATAGCAAAAGCAAGAACAACAGCAATGACAGCAACAGCATTAATGATCATAAAACAAAACTGCGGATATGACAGAAAAGTTACAACAAAAAATGTGTAAACAAAAGATTTAAGAGAAATTCTTTAAAACTTAAGAATTTCATTCAAGAAACTGACAAAGTCTTATTTTGCGAAAAGTAGTCATCTCTGACTGTGTAAGAAATTGTAAACGAAATATGCAGATGAAATATTTAATTTTGTAATAAATTTAATTATAAGTTTTTGCATAAGTAACTAAGTAAGAATTTTGTGCATAAAATATTCATATTTATTCGAAAATATAAAACTCAAAATGTCAAAATTTGTTTACTACATATGATAAAATTTTTACTTAGTTTCCAAAATTTTGCAAAAAAATATAGCGTAGAAATTCGAAAATTTTTTGTAATTTTTGGTATTGGGTATAAATGGTATAAATACTTAACATTTTAACATTAAAATTTATTTAACAGTTTTTCATAAAATAATTTTACATGAAATATCTTCATAGTTTTCTTGCAATGTTAAAATTTTTTCTAGAAAAATGGTTAATGTTATATTTTCTTGAAATTATTTCTTTTCTTGTTAAAATATTTAAAAAAAATATATACAAATATAATACTTTTAGATGCTAAAAATTTTAATTTGTATAGAAAAATTTGCGGTGTTAATTTTTTTTTAAATTTCGCCTTTAAAAATTTAAATTTCGCTTTTAAAAAATTTTTGTAGATTCATTTCCAATGTAAAAATTTTCACATAATAATTTTTTCTTACAAATTTTTTTTTTTTAATATTTCGATGTTTAAAATCTTAATAGAAAAATTTGTATATTATAAATTTTTTTTTTTTTTGGTAAAAAAATCCGATTTATATTTACTCTTAGAAAATGTTTAATGGTTAAAATTTTTTATACATACAAAAATTTTCGATGGTGAAATATTACATACAAAAATTTTCGATGTTAAAAATTTTTATAGAAAATTTTTCGGAAAAAATTTCGATGTCAAAATTTTTTTAAAAAATTTCGGAGTTAAAATATTTCATAGAAAATTATTAATGGTTGAAACTTAAAAAAAAAAAATCGATGTTGAAATATTCCGCCAACAAATTTTCTATGTTAAAATTTTTTTTAAAAAATTGTTTGAAAACATTTTGATGTTAAAATTTTTTTGTAAAAAATTCCTTGTAAAAATTGTTCATAAAAAATTATCAATGGTTAAAATTTTTGCTAGAAAAATTGTCGATGTTGAAATATTTCATAGAAAAAATTCGATATGAAAAATTTTTTGAAAAAATTTCAATGTTTGCAAAAAAAAATTGAGATATTGAAATATTTCATAAAAAATTTTCGATGTTAAAAATTCTTATAGAACAATGTTTGCAAAAATTTTCGATGTAAAAATTTTTGTGAAAACTCACATGTTAAAATTTTTCATAGAAAATTGTAAATAGTTAAAGTTTTTCATAAAAAATTTTCGATATTAAAATTTTTCAAAAAAATTCTGATGTCAAAATTTTTCACAGAAAATTGTTAATGGCTAAAATTTTTGATAGAAATATTTTATAGAAAAATTTTCCATATTATAAATATTTATAGAAAAATGAACAGACAAAATTTCGATGTTAATAAATTTTGTAAAAAATTCCGCTGTTAAAATTTTTTATAGAAAATTATAAATGGTTGAAATATTTTATAGAAAAATTTTCGATGCTAAAATTTTTTTGGAAAAAATTTCAATTTTAAAATATTTTGTAAAAAATTCTGATGTCAAAATTTTTCATAGAAAATTATAAATGGTTAAAATTTTTGATAGAAAAATGTTTAATGTTGAAATATTTCATAAAAAAATGATCGATGTTAAAAATTTTTAAAGAAATTTTTTTTTTGTAAAAAAATTTAATGTTTGAATTTTTTGCAAAATTCCGATGTTAAAATTAAAAAAAAGTTGATGTTGAAATATTTCATAGAAAAATTTTCGATGTTAAAAATGTTTATAGAAAAATTTAAAAAAAATTTCAATATTAAAATTTTTCGTAAAGAATTTCAATGTTAATTTTTTTTTTTAATTTTTAATAGGTAAAATTTTTGATAGAAAAATTTTTAATGTTGAAATATTACTTAGAAAAATTTTCGATGATAATTTTTTTTTTTTAAATACCGTTCATAGAAAATTGTCATTGGTTAAAATTTTTAATAGAAAATTTTTCGATGTTGAAATATTTCATAGAAAAATTTTCGATATAATCGTTTTTGTAAAAAATTCAGATGTTAAAATTTTTTATAGAAAATTTATTTCTATGAAAAATTTTCGATGTTAAAAATATTTATACAAAAATTTTTGTAAAAATTTCAATATTAAAATATTTTGTAATAATTCCGATGTTAAAAATTTCATAGAAAATTATAAATGGTTGAAATTTTTGATAGAAAAGTTTTCAATGTTGAAATCATTCAGAGAAAAATTATCAATACCAAAAGTTTTTAAAGTCAAATTTTTGGAAAAAATATTAAAGTTAAATCTTTTTGTAAAATTCCGATGTTAAAATTAAAAAAAAATGTGGATGTTGAAATATTTCATAGAAAAATTTTCGATATTAAAAATGTATATAGAAAAATTAAAAAAAAATGTCAATATTAGAATTTTTTGTAAAGAATTTCAATGTTAATTATTTTTTTTTTTAATTTTTAATAGGTAAAATTTTTGACAGAAAAGTTTTAATGTTGAAATATTACTAAGAAAAATTTTCGATGATAAAAATTTTTGGAAAGAAATACGATATTATTTTTTTTTTAATTCCGTTTATGGTTAAAATTTTTAATAGAAAAATTTTCGATGTTGAAATATTTCATAGAAAAATTTTCGATATAATCGTTTTTGTAAAAAATTCAGATGTTAAAATTTTTCATAGAAAATTATTCATGGTTAAAATTTTTGATAGAAAATTTATTTCTATGAAAGATTTTCAATGTTAAAAATATTTATAGAGAAATTTTTGGAAAAAAATTTCGGTGTTAAAAAATTTTGTAATAATTCCGATGGTAAAATTTTTCATAGAAAATTATAAATGGTTGAAATTTTTGATAGAAAAGTTTTCGATGTTGAAATCATTCAAAGAAAAATTATCGATACTAAAAGTTTTAAAGTCAAATTTTTGGAAAAAATATTATATTTAAATCTCTTTGTAATATTGCGATGTTAAAATTAAAAAAAAATGTTAATAATTGAAATATTTGATGTTGAAAAATTTCAAAGAAAAATTTTAGATGTTAAAATTTTTTAAAGAAAAAGCTTCCACGTTAAAAATTTTTATAGAAAAAATTGCAAAGTTAAAATTTTTGGTACAAATTTTCGATGTCAAAATTTTTCATAGAAAATTGTTAAGGGTTAAAATTTTTTTATAAAAAAATGTTTAATCTCAAAAATTTTGATGAAAAAGTTATTTTTAAGGTTAAACATTTTTGGAAAAATGTTCAATATTGAAATATTTCGTAGAAAATTTTTCGATATTAAGATATTTCATAGACAAAATTTTTTAATTTTCGATGTTAAAATATTTCAAAGAATTAATTTCAAAATTAAAGTGACAAAATTTTTCTTAAAAATATTTTTAATGTTAAATTTTGTGATATAAAATTTTTTGATTGAAACAAATGGCCGATATTAAATTTTTCATAGAAAATTTTTTAAAGCCAATTTTTTGTCTAAAAATAATATAAAGAAACTTTTTTGGTTTAAAGTTTTTATTGAAAAATATTCATTGTTTAATTGCTTTTTAAGAGAAATTTTCAATGCCTATTATTTATTCAAAGAAAAGTTTTCGATATTAAATTTTTTTCGTAGAAAATTATTCATAAAATTATCACTATTATTTTTAATTTCTAGAAAGTCAGTCTCTGAGTAGTTACTATGTTATCAATTAATGTTGATTTTGTAACTACGATATTGTTGTTAATATGGCGAGGGGTCCAATCCTTTAAATTAATTCAAAGTTTTCATTGTTTTTTCGGTACGAAAACCAACTGCCATGAGAAAGGTTATCAATAAATCTTTAAAATTGATTTCAAAACAAATATTTCTTTTAGTAAAAAAATTTAGCACCAACCTATATTCTCTTTTTTTATTTTATCTACTTCGTTTGGCTGACTTTTTTTTCATTATTGTCAATATAATTTATAAGATTTTAAGCTGCAGCCATATTCACAAAGATAATATCCATTTGCTTGCATCCAGATAAGTAGTCTATGAAAATCTATAATCTTTATCTCTTTTGATTGTAAATCATCATGATTTAAGGGTTTAAATAATTTTTATAATATAAATGTAATTGAATCATGATCAGTCCATTAACCTTTCCTATATCTAACTAAAACCTAAATATACAGTTTCCATCTACTACTTATTTATTTCGGTTTTCGATTTCGGTATTTATTTACCAAATTGTAATAAAAACCCCTAAAGCTTCTAAAATATTTAATGTATTTAAAAAAATCTCAACAAATTTAATGCCAAACTAAGAATTTGACAGCAAAATACAATAAAGAACATAAAGTCTAATGTAACAATAGATTTATTATGCCACAAGTCTCAAAACAATTTTTAAACAATAAAAAATTATAAAAAAAATCACTTTGAGACAAAAAACTAAAAATATTATATATTAAAGTATGATCAGCAAAAATGTGGGTGTTATTTTCTTGAGATCAAAAAACAATGAACAACAGAATTTGCTAAATGTTGTTGCTGCTGCTGTGGCTACTGTTGTTGCTGCTGGTATTAAGTTTTGCTGACTATTACAATATGGCCTACAACACCAACGACTAAATGACTGACTGACTACGAGCTGATAATATCAGATCAACAAAGATGCTTAAATTAACACGATCATATTACAGTTGTTGAATTGTTGGTTGTTTGTTGGTTTGGTCTGGTTGCCTGCCAACTCGCTTGCTGGCTGCCAACATGAACGTGGGAACTAAATTTTTGTTTATAAAAAAGACACTAGCAAAAAAAATAAAGTTTGTGAAATGTTGTTTGTGATTGTATCATGGGCATGAAGTGACTTGAAGAGAGTGAACAGCGCGTGTTGTAATAATAAGAAATAAAAATCTCAAGATAATCATAAAGTTTAGGTTTTTTGTGAACATTTTTTTTTTGGTGTTAAAATTGTCTTAAACAATACAAATGTGTTGTATTAAATTAAAGAGACACCAATATGTGAACAAATGAATGAATTATGTGGCAAAGGAAAAATATAAATTAGTGTGCCAAAAACATGATGACTTTAAGGGAATTATTTATGTTTAGGAAATCGTTAAGATGAAAAATGTTACAAAATGTTTCGATTTAAAGGGTCACTGGTGAAGGGTTAAGTGTTTGAATGCTTAGCTTGAAAATTTGAATATTTTGTTATAATAAAATCAGGATTTTTTGAAATAATGAAAAATTTTGCAACGGTCATTAACGTCATGACAGGTCAGCTTAATGGAAGAATAATTTTGAAAATTAACACAAGATCGCACTGTCCTACAAGAAAAATATAAAGTAATTATAATATAAAATCTAATATTAATAAGTTCTTTTGAATAATCTTTATACAAAAACAATGGGCACCACCAAGAATTTAAAACAAAATTCGCCGTTTATGGAATTAAAAATTAACAAGGGCAAATTCTCTAACGCTATATCACATAAAATAATTCACCATGAGGTCATGTTTTAGAAATGTATAGGTTGGTAAGGTATAGGTTGGTAATGTGGTATAGTTTTTTTTTTTTCTTAAAACTGACAATATAAGAAAACCGGAAGCACATAAATTAAAAGAGTTGAATGGATGTGCTGTTAGATTTTTTGGGTGGAAAATATATAAATATCTTCAGTAGGTGCAGTTATGTGGTATAATTTGGATTTTTAACTGAAACAAAGCCGTCTTCAGAAAACCCCATTTTATTAGTTCTAGATGGATATTACTGTCACTTGCATTATACTTCTCAATCTAGCAGAAAATACAACTTTAGACATAACAATTATATCGATGAAATATGAAGATTTAAACGAGGGAAAAAAAAAATAACAATAAAGAGCAAATAAAAATTGCAAAAAATTTTTACGAGCTCATAAAATATTTTGAGCTGATTGTGTAGTGTACCACATTACCTGCACATTTTTAAAAACTATTTTTTATTAGGATTTTAAATATTTTTTTCAATATCTCAGAAATTGTGGATGGCAAAATCGTATATAAATTGGTCAAAACCTAAAATTCTACAATTAAAAAACAAAGTTGTATTCCACATTACCCGGAACTCCTCTATCTATCTGTTGTACCAATTGAGGCGGAATAGAAACAGTTGAAAAAGAACCAAATATTTGAGACATTTCCAAAAGTGGTTCTAATACGAAAGTTATTAAAAACTTTAATTGGTTCAAATTTTTCATCGCGATCGCCATGTTATGTTTATACAAAAGTTTTCTATGTAAAGGCTTATCATATTTATCTTGAAATATTTATCTTTCTGGCTTTCGAATCGTTTTTTAGGGCAATAAATTACTTTTAAACAAAAAATTGTATCAGAACTATGTAAGGTCGATTCCAAAACATCGATACAAAAATTTTGGCTTGCAAAGAAATTGTTTGTTGTTGTAAAAATCAAAAATCTTAGAAGATATTCCTTTAAGTCATTATTTTGGTACATTTTCGACCCTTTTTGATACTTTTGTAATATTATTGGTACCAAAAAAAAAAAAAAATCCAAGTGTTTGATAGTTTTAGAAATTTTAAGATTTTTGAATAAAAAAAAATACATTTTTTTGTCAAACCAAAAACTCATTGAAAATGTATCCTTTTAAGGGCTTAAAAGCATACTAGCTTCTTATTATTTTAGAACCAAATAAAAAATAATTTCATTTCTTTCATAGTATAAAAATCAAACACAAATATGGTACTTTTTAAAAATTTGGTACTTTTTGTATCTTTAACTAAAATCTTAGAAGATATTTCTTAAAGTCATCATTTTGGTACATTTTCTGACACTTTTTGATACTTTTGTAATATTATTGGTACAAAAAATATCCAATTGTTCGAAATTATTGGAAATATTAAGATTTTTGTATAAAAAATAAATTTTTTTGTCAAAGCAAAAACTCATTGAAAATGTGTCTTTTTAAGGGCTAAAAAGCATATTACCTTTTTGTAATTTTGTATCTTTAACATCAATAACACTCTGTGACACTAAAATCTTAGAAGCTATTCTTTTAAGTCATCATTTTGGTACATTTTCTGACACTTTTTGATAGTTTTGTAATATTATTGGTACAAAAAAAAAAAAAAAAAAATACAAGTGTCTCATAGTTTTAAAAATTTTAAGATTTTTGAATAAAAAAATAAATTTTTTTGTCAAAGCGAAAACTTATTGAAAATGTGTCTTTTTACCTTTTTGTAATTTTAGAACGAAATAAAAAATCATTTCTTTCATAGTATAAAAATCAAACACAAATATGGTACTTTTTAAAAATTTGGTACTTTTTGTATCTTTAGCATCAATAACTCTCTGTTACACTAAAATCTTAGAAGATATTTCTTTAAGTCATCATTTTGGTACATTTTCTGACACTTCTTGATACTTTTTTATTATTATTGGTACCAAAAAAACTCCAAGTTTTCGATAGTTTTCAATAACACTAATAACACTAAAAAAAACTCGAGAAACGATCTAGCTTGGGTTATTGACCTTATTGAGAAAATGACAAATTGTGCAATCAAATTTCAGAAATACGTCCAAATTTAAGAGTTTTATGCAAAAAAACCGATTTTATAGAGGTTCGTTAACTTTTTGACCCATATCTCAGTCAGTTTCTATCCGATTTTACATTTTTAACAGCAAATAAAAGAAAACAGATTTAGCTTTAAAAAAGCATATCATTTTTGTCTTTTTTGTTAAAAATATTTAAAAAAACAACATTTGTACACTTTTTTGACTTTTTATTGCTTCTTTGTATATGAAAGCTCATACAAGTTTATATCAATATATCAAGAGAATTTTGTTCCTAATAAAACATGGTTTTAATTTAAATCAAAAGAAAAATCTAAGTTATTAAACTTTTCATAAGCCGACTAGGCCGTCCATATACTAAGTATTAACATGGGAATACGTCATGGCATGTTAACATTTTTACCACAAATTAAATTAAAAAATTGTTCGTTTACAATCGAAAATGTTTAACTTTGAAAATAGTTAAATAACTTTTGTAAATATAAACCAATATCGGTAAGTAATGCCTCGTTTTTTTTTATATAGAGCTAGTTTTAAATGACTGTATAAAACAAAATAGGTTTTTGATATAAAAAAGTTGCAATAATTGCTTTCGAAATTTTAAAAGTTACGAAAAATTAAAAGAAACAAATAGCGAAACTTTTGCTAAAAACTTACCTAATTTCTTAAAGTATAAGCCCTATGTATACAGCAAAAGTAAAAACTTGATCCTTTAACTTTAAAAAACTGTTTAAAGTTTTAAAACCGCTGTGCAAATGTGAGAGTTGGAGATACTAAAGTACATTAACGAAAACATTTTTTTGCTATTATCTCAAAAGATTGCACGTGTTTCGAAATATTTGAAAATTATTTTTGTATGTCCTCACCTAGGTCTATAATGTCCACTAGCTCGGTTTCCAAGTTTTTACAAGAGCTGCTCGTATGTAACATCGTGTTATTATATACAACTAAACTAATGCTGATTTGGTATATCGCTACAAAATAACACAGTGCAGCACTAAAATCTTTAACCAATTGAGACCCTCAAAATCTGATAGCCTATGATGGTAGAAGAAAAACCCTAGCTGGGTTTTCAATTATTAGCTAAGGTTTTTTTTTAATTCATTTTTGAAATTTTCGACTGGGAGGTGGATTTCAGTACAATTTTCAAAAAACATGTACTGATTCTTAAGTCTATATCTCACGAACTATTCGAAATATTGCATTTCTCTCTTCAGCAAATTTTTACCTCTCGATAAAAATTTTGCCTTGAGATAAAATCAGAAAAACAACAACATCTTACTCAAAATAGTAAAACTGCCAAAAAACGTAAAATTTCGTCATATATTTTTATTGTTGATGGGAAATATAAGGACACTTCAAATGTTTTAAAATAGATACTTAAAAATATTGATGATTTGTTTTCTAAATATACATGTATTGAACATTAGTCGTCGCTTTCGGAGCTAGTTTCATCATCTGAACACATGTTTATGACCATTTCGCTAGTCTTATTTTCGTATGAAAATACTTTGTGGCTAGACCAGCATATTTCCCCAAGCATGGCATCTATTTGTTTCCCTTTAAACCGCTTTTCCATCGGGATGGTTACTTGATGAAAGCGTTCACCTTGCTCGTCAGATTCCGTCGGCAATTGCTTTTCAAACTCTGCCAAATGATTATTTAAAAAGTGAAGTTTTAATGTCATGGTCACACCGATTTCTTGGAATGACTTAAGCATGTTTCTTATTAGTACTCTCCATTCGTAGTCTCGATTTTTTCCTAAGACATGCAAAAACCATATTAAAATCTTCACTTTTTAGCAACTTTCAGATGTCTGGTCCATTAAGTACACCTGTTTTAAGCAAAAAAGAAACAATCACAAAAAATAAATATAAATTTTAACAAATTAGTTAAGAAGTACTTACCGGCTTTAATTTTTTGATCACTGAGTCTTGGGAAAATTTTCTTAAGGCACTGAAATATGTTGTCCTTATTTTTCGTTACCGTCTCTATAAACTTCTTCGTTATACCCAACTTAATATGCAGTGGTGGCAACAATATGTCACTTATATTTTTTATTTGTGGCTCCGCTGTCATCTCTAAAGAGGCATCTTTCACTCCCGACTTTCGTTTTTCCCTAACTAGGATTGATTTCAGAATTTTTCGGATTAATTTTATCTGAACCCGAAAAAGCAAGTCCAAAATTTTAATCAAAATCAGTAAATCCAAAATTTTGATCATATCAAAAATTTGTCCTATGACTTCAACCTAAAAAGGTTCAAGTCAAAATAACTTCATTTGGAATTACACGCATAATGTTGTTGTTGATGTCTTTTTGATTTTATCTCAAGGCAAAATTTTTAGACCTAATCGAGAGGTAAAAATTTGCTGAAGTGAGAAAAGCAATATTTAGAATAGTTCACAAGATATAGACTTAAGAATAGTACAAGTTTTTTGAAAATTGTACTAAAATCCACCTCCCAGTCGAAAACTTCAAAAATGAATTAAAAAAAAACCTAAGCTAATAATTGAAAACCCAGCTAGGGTTTTTCTTCTACCATCATAGGCTATCAGATTTTGGGGGTCTTAATTGGTTCAAGATTATGAAGTTGAAAAATGCGCTACTGTGTAATTAATCAAATTAATTAGTAATATTTTATATATGTGACCCGGTCTTAGAAAAGGGAAAAAGTAACTTATGATTCAAAAATAAAATTTCGAAAAATTAACTAAAGATTTCGAAATATTAGTTAATTTTTCGAAATTTTGTTTTAGAGTCTTATTCATAGACCGGGTCACATATAGTTACATTTAAGTCCCATAACTCCTGCAAAGTCGGTAGTGCTAACTAAATCTGACATCTTTTAACCGATTTAAAAAAAAAATGTCAGCTTTCTGTACCAAGGTGTAATTTTTAAGATTTTGCAACAAAATTTGTATTCTTTTTTGTTATTGGTGTAATTTATTCATTTTTGCTTTTCAGCTGTAATTTCAATTGTTTAAATAGATGAAAATTAAATTATTTTTCGATACTATCAACCATGTCCTACATTTCGACGCCAACCTTTTCTTAAAACTTCATCCTTTAATCTGATCTCACAAGACTCTGTGACAGCTGTAAAATTAAATTTATAATGATAATCATCAACATTATTCAATATGTGACCAAGTTGCCCCAAAATCTCTGTTTCATGTCAAACTTATTTAAATTCATTACATTAAATTTTATCGACTTTGACGGTTTGCAAACGAAACACGAAACCCATCCCCTACTAACCTTGAATTATATTTATATGACCAACAACTCATTACAACTTTTCACAACC
Source organism: Stomorhina lunata (assembly GCA_933228675.1). Classification (NCBI taxonomy): domain Eukaryota; kingdom Metazoa; phylum Arthropoda; class Insecta; order Diptera; family Rhiniidae; genus Stomorhina; species Stomorhina lunata. The sequence continues at coordinate 103,376,168 of OW121743.1, read as the reverse complement.
GCATGACCAATTCAAGAAAATGTATACCAAAATCACTTAACGTGTGATTATAATTAAAATTAATTCCGGGTCGTTAAAATATCTTAAATATTGAAGTAAAAATATAATCAAACCGGGAGAAACAACAAAAATTAACATACAACATGCGTGACAACTCGTGCGGTTATCGTGCATTACTGATGCAAATAAATTATATACATTTTTTTTTTCGTTCACAACCGATTACAATAATTCCACCAACAAAATAGCACACACAAATACAATGGACAGACCGGGAGCAACAGAAACTGTGCAAACGGGTGTAGAAAAACAAACATTGCCAACACTCACTCACTCATTCCACTTAGGCAAGACAATGGGCGCACGAAAAGAACATGCTGCCAATATTCAGACGTTCGTAGGGTATGGGTAACAACTTTTTTTGGTGTGACTACGAGCATGTTGAATATTAAATAAGGCCGTTAACAATAACTATAGCTAACTATTGTTGTCGTACCTTTTGTACATTGAATCTATGTTGTAATGTTTGCATCCAAACTGGCATGAATCGCAAGTGCTAAACTTTTTGTGAGATTCAATTGAATTCAGTCAAATTATTTTAATAAATGCAGTCAAATACGAGTATATTGTACAATGATCGCATGTGCAGTGCCATGTTATAGTTTATTTTACGTGCAAGTTTAATGGGGACAGTAGGACGAAAGATGGGAAATGAGCGGAAATTTGCGATTCAGTAAATTTTTTTGGGAAAATCTACATTTTTAGTAAAAACTTAAATTCAAGAGAAAAATATTTTTCTATAGAAAAATTTTTGAAAAAAATATTTTTCTATAGAAAAATTTTTGAAAAAAATATTTTTCTATAGAAAAATTTTTGAAAAAAATATTTTTCTATAGAAAAATTTTTGAAAAAAATATTTCTCTATAGAAAAATTTTTGAAAAAAATATTTTTCTATAGAAAAATTTTTGGAAGAAATATTTTTCTATAGAAAAATTTTTGAAAAAAATATTTTTCTATAGAAAAATTTTTGAAAAAAATATTTTTCTATAGAAAAATTTTTGAAAAAAATATTTTTATATAGAAAAATTTTCAATCAAAATGTTTTGCTATACAACAATTTTGGGTACAAAAATTTGAGATAAAAATATTTTTCTATAGAAAAAACTAAATCACCACTGTTCCCAGCAAACATTAAAACACAATTATTTTGCCCCCTTTAAGCCGTTATATGTCATACAACAAAGTGAGGAGAGGGCAAGCATTTTCTTTATACGGAGCATAAGCAAAAGTCAAAGAAAAATTTAATTACATACATTTGTGAAGAACAAAGAAAGACACTAAACCACAGGCTACACAGCAGTTGACTAAGTTAAAACAAAATAAAAGTTACCAAGAAGCAAAATCAATGCGGAGCAGAACGTAAATTGTATATATTGTGATCGTGGGAATTCACAGTGGCAACAGGTGCAATATATGGATGAATTTTAAGCACATGAAAAAATGTTCAGATTGTTCGTTTGTTCGTTCGACTTGCAACAACAACGACAATCTCTGCATAATAGAACGTGTGTGTGAATTGTTTTACGAAACATTTTTTTGTTTTCGAATGATTAAAACGCTGTGGCGCTTTCAAGATCCAGTAAAGAAAAAGTTAAATGCGATCAAGAAAGAATTTATTACAAATGAATAAATTTAGTTTATGGCGCATGATGGTTTTTAGATGACTATCGATAACAACTTTAATACTCTAGAGTTCTTAAGAGTCAAGTGGTTTTGGCCTTTGCTACAACACACCGTTAACATTTTCATTAGTTATGCAAGACATTGCCTTTAAAACTAAATTAAATTGAGGATGTGATTTATAAGACAGAAAAAATGTTTCTTCAAATTAGAAATAAAGTGTTAAAATTATGGAATTGTATGTCAACCATGTGTTAATAGCAATAATAATGATGATGTCGTATTTCAATGTTAAAAAATTTTAAAATATGATTTTAATGTTTTCTTGCTTTAAGTGCAGACGTTAGTGAGACTAAACAAAAATTGTAATTAATCTCACGCTTTTATGTATCTCACGCGTATCATTCATACGAAACCAAACAGCAAACAAATAAATCGAAAGAAAAAAAACACAACACATCACATTTCTTGTGATCGTTTTATCGTCGCATCATCTCCATCTCTATTCATCCATATACTCATTTATTCATTCATTGTATTCTAAACATTTCATTCATAAATTCTCATCAAATGATGAAAAGATTGGCATTTTAATATTGGGTATGGGAATAAATTGAAAATACTTACACTACTAAACAAAATTTAACTTTATGATGTCAATAATATTGTTAAGGGATTTCGAGTTTTTTAAAGTAAAAAAAATATTTTCTTTAATTCAAAATTTATTTTTCCTTATTTTTGAAAAATTTTTCTTATAAAAAAATTTTCATTTTAAATTTTTCTTATAGAACAATTTTCATTGTAAAATTTTTCTAATATAATGTTTCTTATGGAAAAATTTTCATTATAAAATTTTTTTATAAAACGTTTTGATTTTTAAATTTTTCTTATAGAAAAATTTCCATTATAAAATGCTTCTTATTTTTTTCTTTTTCATTAAAAAAAAATTTTTGTAGAAAAATTTTTCTATAAAATTTTTTTTATAGGTAAATTTTCATTATAAAATTTTTCTTGTAGAAAAATTTTTCTTACAAATTTTTTCTTGCAGAAAAATTTTCATTATGAAATTTTTCTTTTAGAAAATTGATTTATTATGAAGTCTTTCTTATCGAAACATTTTCATTATAAAATTTTTCTTATAGAAAATTGTTATTATAAAATTTTTCTTATAGAAAAATTTTTGTTATAAAATTTTTCTTTTAGAAAAAATTTCAATATAAAGTTTTTCTTATAAAAAAAATTTTCATTATAAAATTTTGCTTATAGAAAAATTTTCATTATAAAATTTTTCTTATCTACAATTTTTCTTATAGAAACATTTGCATTATAAATTTTTTTACAGAAAAATTTTCATTATAAAGTTTTTCTTGTAGAAAAATTTTCATTACAAATTTTTTTTTAAAAAAATGTTCATTATAAGATTTTTCTTATAGAAAAATTTTCGTTATGAAATGTTTCTTATATAAAAATTTTTACTATAAAATTTTTCTTATAGAAAAATTTTTATTATTAAATTTTTCTTACAAACAAATTTTCATTATATAATTTTTCTTATAGAAAAATGTTTATTATAATTTTTTTATAGAAAAATTTTTTCTTGTAAAATTTTTATAATAAAATTTTTCTTAAAAAATTGTTCATTGTAAAATTTTTTTAGAAAAATTTTCATTAAAAAATTTAAAAAGTTTTTATTATAAAATTTTTCTTATAGAAAAATTTTCATCATTAACAAATTTTTCATAATAGAAAAAAATTTCATTAAAAATTTTTTTATAGGAAAATTTTCATTAAAAAATGTTTTTTTTATAGAAAAATTGTTATTAAAAATTTTTCTTTAATTAAAATTTTTTTTTTATTCTTTAAAATTTATTGAAAAACAGAAAATATAAAAATATGCATTTAAGTGGTTTTTATCAGAAGGTCTTGAATGGGACCGATTTCAACATATTTTTGGTGTATTGATTTTCTTTTATATAAGCAATGTTTGTTCTAAATTTCATAAAAAAAGTAAAATTTGTATCCAAGATATTGGTTCCGAAAAGAAATTTTGTCATTTACTCAAAATAGTGAAAGGGTTTTTGGAAAAATTTCAATAGGAATGGTCTCAAAAATGCATGTAAAATCAAATTTGTGGCTTTTTAAAAAGTAGAACCATATTTCGGGAAAAAAATTGTTCGGCAATTACCCATAACTGTCGGACGATTGCTGTAATTACACTGTGCTAGTTAAAAAAAAACCGACCTAGTGGGTAAAAATAATTCGAATAGTGATTGAAATAAATCTAAAGATAATGGGAATTTTAAGTTTATTTTTTGCATACATAATTTTTATGAAAACTGTAATCAATTTGTCAGATTTTCAGATAATCGGTCCACATTTGACACTAGTTCTCATATAAGTCAATATGACGGAAATAGCTTAAATATATAAGTTTCGAGAAAATTTTTGTATGATGGCAAAATTTAGCAAAATTTTATATAGGAAAAAGAACACCTTTGACCTATATTGTGAAAATTATCGTATGGTCGGGCTTGATCGACTGTAGCACTTTCTTACTTTTTATTGTTATATCGCAATGAAAGTTCAAAAAATCTTTAAAGGAGCCATTAATTACATTTTTATACAAATTAACCCTTTCACACACATGATCTCGAAATGGTTCCAGGTTTTAAACAGACAAAAAGCTACTTAAACATATGTTATATGCGTGCTAAAACATACTTCAAAAAGCTTCTTTTAGTCATATTTGTTTTAAAAATTAACCCTCAAATAACCAGGAGAATTTGAAGAATGTTCTTCAAATTCCAGAAGAAGTTACTTATCCACCTCAACAACAATAACACAAACAATGACATATTACTCTAATCTTTTGCTCAGAATCTTTAAAGGCATAAACTAAGTAAAGCTTCTTAATCTTAAATATATGCTTATTTTGCAAAATCGAGCTGAAATGAAAACAAATAAACCAACGAACCAAACAACAACATTCCCATTCAACCGGACACCAAGAACGCGTTCAACAGCAAAAATGAAAATAAATAAATAAAAAGACCAAAAAGAAAACAAACAAACAAACTGACAGAGGGACAATCAGACAGACAAAATGAAAGAGAGACAGACGGACATACAATACGGACAAACGATCAAGTGAACAAGTAACGCTCTATAAATTATTCATTATTTTGAAATGAAGACAAGATGAATACGGCAACAGCAACAACCGACAAACAGCCAAGCAACAAAATATTAAAACAATCACTAACAGCAAGAGCATATTGGCAACATTTAAGTGTGAGTTGGGTATCAATCGATTAGCAACAAATATACACAACAACATATGAGTACAATAAATTGTCATTCTTTAGTTTTCTGCTTTCAGTCAAAGACTCGTTACAAATACAATTTATTTATTGTGGCTTGAAACTACGAACAAGCCGTTGATTGTCTTTTTAACCAACATTTAACCAACAAACATCCTTAAACGAAGTGTTTATTAATGTTAACAGAATAAAAATAACAACAAAAAACATTTTCAGCAGCGCAATCTTTTTTAAAATGTGAGAACATTTTCAAATCCCATTCTCATGTGTATTACGAAAACAAAAACTAAATAAATAATGAAAACCAGTGCAAATTTAAAAATACATATATCGATTACCTCAACCATCTAACAAACAAACCAAAAAAAGCTCACAAACAGTTTGATTTTATTTATTTAGTCCGTTTAGCTTAGTTAACAGTTTGTTGGCCATTTGTTCACGTTATTCATTCATTCATTCACTGCTTCATGACTGAAACGACGTCTGACACGCGCATGCGTTACATTCTTTGTCAGAATGCTGGCAGACTGACTGTGTCTGTTGCCAGTTGTTGCAGTTTTTTCTTTCTTTCTCAATACTTTAAGTTTAAGCTTTTTGACAATGATTTAGTAAGTGTTGGCTATTAACTTGTTAGCCATAATACGAGTACATATCATTGCTGGCTTTTCTAAATACGTGATCTTTTGCTTGAAATGCGGATCCTTTTCAATAATTTTAGAGTGTTCGTTTCGCAAGCAGGTGCTTAAAGTTTTTGCTTATTTTTGCAAAAAATAGACATTTGATAGAATTCATTTATATATGCTGTGACCTTCGAGAATTGGAAATTCATTTTAAGTGATATTCATTGATTTAGGGGTTTATTATTATATTATAATTGAAATATGTAAATGTTAATATTTAGTTTTAATTGTAATGGATATTTCATGTTATTGCAATATATTGTATCATCATAATTTTTCGACAGAAATCAACTTTACGGATACTTATGAAACTTTGATAATTGTCTGTAGTTATATGTTTATGACATGTGAAATGTCACATACATATGAAGACCTTATTTTGAAAGTGGATTAAGTCCATTTTGTTTTAAATTGATATATAAAGGGTTTTGGGTTTTAGTGTTTTTATAAATATAGGGACCAATTTTAGTAACTTAAATCTAACGTTTTGATCAGAACCTATCAAATTTATTCTTTCATAAAAATAAATTCATAAAAAAAAAACATTTGGAAATGCGGCTTTTAGCGGTTTAAATGAACTTATACCCTTTTCAAAACAAACATTTTAAAATATATATTTTTTGAATTGAAAAATGTATAGGACTTAATTCACTTTCAAAACAAATAAAACAAAATATTTTGCCAAATATTATTCTATAAAAAGTAAATTTTTGAAAAATTTTTGACAAATTTGAAAAATTTTTGACAAATTTTCTATAAAAAGTAAAGTTTTCAAAAATTTCCTATAAAAAGTATATTTTTGAAAAATTTTCTATTAAAAGAAAATTTTTTAAAAATTTTCTATAAAAAGAAAAATTTTGAAAAAATTCTCATAAAAAGAAAAAATTTTGAAAAAGTTGCTATAAAAAGAAAAATTTTGAAAAATTTACTATAAAAAGAAAAATTTTGAAAAATTTGTTATAAAAAGTAAATTTTTGAAAAATTTCCTATAAAAAGAAAAATTTTGAAAAATTTCCTATAAAAAGAAAAATTTCCTATAAAAAGTAAATTTTTGAAAAATTTCCTATAAAAAGTAAATTTTTGAAAAATTTCCTATAAAAAGTAAATTATTGAAAAATTTCCTATAAGAAGTAAATTTTTGAAAAATTTTCTATAAAAAGACAATTTTTGAAAAATTTTCTATAAAAAATAAATTTTTGAAAAATTTTCTATAAAAAGTAAATTTTTGAAAAATTTCCTATAAAAATTAAGTTTTTGAAAAATTTTCTATAAAAGAAAAATTTCCTATAAAAAGTAAATTTTTGAATAATTTCCTATAAAAATTAAATTTTTGAAAAATTTCCTATAAAAAGTAAATTTTTGAAAAATTTCCTATAAAAAGAAAATTTTTGAAAAATTTTCCATTAAAAGTAAATTTTTGAAAAATTTCCTATAAAAAGTAAATTTGTGAAAAGTTTTCAATAAAAAGAAAAATTTTGAAAAATTTGCTATAAAAAGAAAACTTCCGAAAAATTTCCTATAAAAACAAAAATTTCGAAAAATTTCCTATAAAAAGTAAGTTTTTGAAAAATTTCCTATAAAAAGTAAATTTTTAAAAAATTTCCTATAAAAAGTAAATTTCTGAAAAATTTTCTATAAAGAGAAAAATTTTGAAAAATTTGCTATAAAAAGAAAAATTCTGAAAAATTTCCTATAAAAAGAAAAATTTTGAAAAATTTCCCATAAAAAAGGTAAATTTTGAAAATTTCCTATAAAAAGTAAATTTTTTAAAAATTTCCTATAAAAAGAAAATTTTTGAAAAATTTTCTATAAAAAGTAAATTTTTGAAAAATTTTCCTATAAAAAGTAAATTTTTGAAAAATTTTCTATAAAAAGAAAAATTTTGAAAAATTTCCTATAAAAAGAAAAATTTTGAAAATTTTCCTATAAAAAGTAAATTTTTGAAAAATTTCCTATAAAAAGAAAAATTTTGAAAAATTTACTATAAAAAGAAAAATTTCTAAAAATTTCCTATAAAAAGTAAATTTTTGAAAAATTTCCTATAAAAAGTAAATTTTTGAAAAATTTCAATAATAGGTGAATTTTTGAAAAACGTCCTATAATAGGTAATTTTTTGAAAAATTTCCTATAATAGGTAATTGTTTGAAAAATTTCCAATAAAAGTAAATTTTTGAAAAATTTCCTATAAAAAGTAAATTTTTGAGAAATATTTTATAGCAAGTAAATTTTTGAAAAATTTTATATAAAAGAAAAGTTTTGAAAAATTTCCTATAAAAAGAAAAATTTTGAAAAATTTACTATAAAAAGAAAAATTTTTTAAAATTTCCTATAAAAAGTAAATTTTTGAAAAATTTCCAATAATAGGTGAATTTTTGAAAAACGTCCTATAATAGGTAATTTTTTGAAAAATTTCCTATAAAAGTAAGTTTTTGAAAAATTTCCTATAAAAAGTAAATTTTTGAGAAATATTTTATAACAAGTAAATTTTTGAAAAATTTTATATAAAAAGAGAAGTTTTGAAAAATTTCCTATTAAGAGTAAATTCTTGAAAAATTAAAGATCATTCCGCCAAATTTTCAGTATTTTTTTTTTTAATTTTTAAAATTTCGAAATAATCGACCCTAGCTCTAATATAAGTCCAAATGATGGAAACGGCTTAAATATGTAAGTTTTGAGAAATTGTTTTTATGATGGCAAAATTTAGCAAATATTTGTATTTATACAAGAAAAATAAAAAACACTTTTGATCTTAGTGCTGAAGGGTATCGTATGGTCGGGCTTGACCAACTATGGTACTTTCTTGCTGGTTTATTATAATTTTAGGTTTTTCATAGTAATTGTTTTTTTTCAGGAGTGATTACTAGCCCGACTTTGGGGCTGCCAGAGCATTTCCGTGAAAAATCGGCTTATTTTTTCAAAAAAAAAACGGCATTATCGACAGTTAATTTTCAGAAATCGCCAAAAATTGGAATTACCAAAAATATAATATAAATATAGCCGAATATTAAAAAAATGTCCTTTGAAAAGTTTTCATTGAAAATTTTCTTATAAACCAAATTTTATAGTGAAAATTTCTGTGTACAAAAAATTTTATGTTGAAAATTTTTCTATACAAAAAAATTTTTTATTAAATTATCTTTTATACAAAAAATCTTATATTGGTAATTTTTCTATAAAAAAATATATTTTTTTGGAAAATTTTTTATACAAAAAATTTTAATGTAGAATATTTTTCTATATAAAATTTGTTTATGGAAAATATAAAAAAAACTATTTAGTACAATAAAAAAAATTGTAATAGATTGGGATCTTAGTGCAATATACTACAGTTTTAATGAAAATTCTTTTTTTTTATATAACATTTATTGAATATTTTATATAAAAAATTCTTCTTTGCAAACAAATTTTCGAGCGAAACAAGCAACAACAACGATCAATTAAACGTAGTGAAGTTCGATCAAACTCAATGAAGTTAAATTAATGATAATCACTATAATTTGACAACTCGTATGTGGTCGAGAGCGTTAAGTGCTGGTGACGTCCTGTGGCGGGTCAAAAAAAAAAAGATAAATTATTTGCAATTAAAATGAACTCAAGCCTGAATAAAACTACTTTTTCAATTTAAAAATTTATAGATATAAGAAAATTTTCGGTAAAAAAAATTAAATGAAAAATTTTTCTAAATATAAAACAAAATTAAAATGAAAGACTTATCTATATATCGTTACTTTAATATAGAAAAGCCCTAAGTCGGTTTTCATTCAAATCGCTTTTTACAGCTTTATCTAACATAATTTTATTAAAATCTTTTAATTTTGAAAAACATTATTACAGTATTAAATTCTTTAGAGAATTTAGTAAAAAACTGCGTTTTAGAAATTGCTAAATCTTCAAAACATAAGATTTTATTTAGTTTTTTCTCACTCTCCTGCAATGTAAGAAAAATATTAGTTAGGGCTTTTCTATATTAAAGTAACGATATATTGAAAATTTTTCTGTATAACAATTTTTACAAAGCATAATTTTTTACTTTTTGTTATTTCGTTCCCAAATTTGGACTCTGTAAATTTTAATATATTAAAATTATTGAAAACCTATATCGTTTTTAAACACTGATTTGTTTGTTTTCGATATAATCTACTTTACTTTACTTTTTGTTCAATTAAAAATCGCCAAAGTGATGATAAATCTGGCAGTCCTGCCCGATGTCCTAACCCATAATTTGTATCGTTCTTATGGGAGAACTTGCGGTCAGTTTTAATGCATGTAAGTCCCAATCGTTAAAAACTCATTAACGCATTGCGACAACAATACTCGTCTCTACCTATGTTCTCAATCTTGAGTAGAAGGTTATAAGCCTAGATTACAAGCTTATATTATAAGCCTAGAATAATCCAAGTATATAATTTGAAACATCTAATGAAATGTAGCGTATACAATGCTACACTAATGTTGATTATACAAATAATTAAAACAGATACTCAGGAGAAATGCTCTAGCTTTGTTAATAACAAATATCACTGATACATTTGATTTCTAGGACTCCAATATAAAGTTTGTCATTCCCTAAATGTGCTTGACCCTGTTAAGCCCTCCTTAAATAATTTAATAATATAAAAACTTTAACTTTCCAGTTATAACGTAATAATACCTATTATAATAGCAGTCATTATCCCAAAAGAAAACCCTATCCAATAATTCCCACAATGCAATTCACAATTATCTGATATCAGTCACAGTTAGTACAAAATAAAAATTATATTTTTTCTTCTGTTTTTTTCTTCTAAATTACTGTGAGAAAAATCTCCCTTTTTTCGAAATCAACATTAACAAATTAAGAAAGTATGCTGTATCTATGACTGCACGTTCAGTTCACAGTATGTATGTGAAACTGAGTCTTGTAATGCATTAACTACCATTAAGTTTTATTACACCAGCAACACAATATCAGAATTGCAATCACAATCACATTGTATATGCCAACTTTAACGATTCGTCTTCTCAACTTCAGCTTCAGCTTCTTCTACTTAATGTTACACTCAGTCTTCTTTTTGCTGTATTTCACATGACAGCCACCCAGGGAAGAAGAAGTAAATATTAACCACATCATGGATATTAACAAATTAATACCCTCCAAAAATACCGGAGGAAAAAAAGCTGAGAAAAAAAACTCAAGTAAACAGAAAACAAACCGACAAAAACCACAACAAGATGACACTTTCGAAACTCTACGCAGTCTAGTAGGGAAACAGCAGCAGCAGCATCATCAACATCATCGCCAGCAATATCAAAGTACAGCAAAAACAAACATAAAACCACAGCTTCCTCTATTACCCAAAAAAACAAACAATCACACGTTTAAGACATAATGACATACATACAGAGAGACATTTTTGTTTGTATTTATGTAAATAAAACTTACACTTACGTATGTATATGAAAACGCAATTTACTGCTGACTCAGTTCAACGAAAGAGCAGACAGTTTTAGATCTGTATTTATTTGTTCTTCATCTTCTTCTTGTTCGTGGTCTTATATTTAGATGCGCTTCATTTCATTTAGTACCGGAGATACTTCCATATATAGAGACTAAATGAGGGTCTCAAATAAACAGTTACCAAACAATTCATAAGCAAAATTTTGCAAATATACATAAATTGGAGGCTAAAGGAACTGTAGCAAGAGTAAAAGAATTAAAAGAATTAATTCTTAATTATATAAAAAAGACAACAATAATTCAAATTGTATTTGGCCTACAAACCACGTCATTGAAATTGTATTGGGTTTACATTTTTTTTGTTTCAAACATCAATTTTTTATAATTACAAAATGAGTTGATATAGTACATTGTTCAAAGTATTGTCCATGACTAACCACTACTTTTTCGCATCTTCTAGTAACATATGAATTCCGAGCCAAAAGAACTTCCCAATGGTAATTAAAAGGGTAAGATCCGGACAATAAAGCGGGTGAGCCAAAACTTCATATTTCGAATAGTTTTTGACAGGTCTTGCAACATGTGAAAGATAACGGGTTAGTTATTTGGGAATTAATTTTTCGAACTTTTGAATTGAATTAATTGAAAATTTTGGATTCATTAGGATTGAGTTCATTTTTACACCCTTCACTACAATAGGTGGAAAGGGTATTATAAGTTTGTGCTGATGTATATAACGCATGGAAATATTTGTCTTAGACCCACCGTTTAGTATACCAATAGGCTTAGAATCACTTTCTGAGTCGATTTAGAGATGTCCGTCCGTCCGTCAGGCTGGCTGGCTGGACGCTTGGCTGGACCCCCATGTAAACCTTGTAATCAAACTACAGGTCGAAATTCTAAAGATAATTTGACGAAATTTGGTACAGATCATTTTTTTGATAATGGAACCATAGCTATTGAAATTGGTCAAAATCGGTTCATTATTTATGGTACCTCACATATCCCACTTCCCGGAATTGACATATTGGCCACAAGTATCAATATTTTTTCATCAAATTTAAAACAAATACTGCTTATGTAAACTAAAATTACTGTACCAAATTTTGTTGAAATCGGTCCACATTTGACCATAGCTCCCATACAAACTCTTCTTTAAAAACGCACTAAATAAGACAAGAAAATCTCTAAAACGCTCGTAAATGTAAAAATATTGAACATTTTAAGTTTATTTTTTGCATACATAATTTTTGTAATAACTGTAATCAATTTGCCAAATTTTGAGATAATCGGTCCACATTTGACCTTAGCTCTCATATAAGTCCAAATGACGGAAACAAGTTAAATATATACGTTTTGAGAAAATGTTTGTATGATGGCAAAATTTAGCAAATATTTGTCTTTATACAGGAAAAATAACACCTTTGACCTTAGTGGTGAATGGTATCATATGGTCGGGCTTGACCGACTTTAGCGCTTTCTTACTTGTTTTTATTATAAAAATTTTAAATTTATAATAATTTTCTGTTGTAAAAATTTTTCATTCTGAAAATATTGTAGAAAATTTTATAGACATTTTTTTGATATAAACAATTTGTAGCAAATATTTCATTACAAAAATTTCATAGTAAATTTTTCGTTATAAAAATTTTTAATATTAAAAATTTTTAATTTTAAAAATTTTGTAAAACAATTTTTGTTATAAAACTTTTATTGCAAATTTTTGGTTATAAAAATTTTATAACAAATTTTTCGTTATGCAAATTTTATATACATTTTTGTAATAAAATTTTGTACACAATTTTTCAAAAATTTCAAATTAAAAAATTTTATATAGATCTTTTCGTTTTAAACATTTTTATAGAAAATTTTTCGTTACTGAAATTTTATAGAAAATTTTTTGTTATAAAAATTTCAAAGAAAATTTTTTGTTATAAAAATTTTATAGAAAATTTTTTGTTATAAAAATTTTATAGAAAATTTTTTGTTATAAAAATTTTATAGAAAATTTTTTATTGTAAAAATTTTATAGAAAATTTTTTGTTATAAAAATTTTATAGAAAATTTTTTGTTATAAAAATTTTATAGAAAATTTTTTGTTATTAAAATTAAATTGATGGTTATCTCTGCAATTTGACAACTCGACTGTGGTCGAGGGCGCTAAGTGCTGATGACGTCCTGTGACGGGACAGAAATTGCAATCCATTGAGCCGCGTTCAAAAATAATTTTTTCAGTTTTTCTTCCCATTATTACTTTTAAATTTTCAAAATTAATAATTTGAAAATCAAAAATGAACTCAAGTCTGATAAATCCAAAAACTATTAAATTTTGTTTACCTTGAGGTTATCATAATGTATCAAATTTATAACACCTGCCATTTAAACCTGACGTGGTAGCAGACACCTAAAATGACTAAGTTTTGTTCAAAAATGAATTTTCTTAGAAAAACGTTGCCGATAAACTAACGTAAGAATTTTAGCTTATAATTAGAAAAAGTAACTATGTAAGTAATAAGTTACATTCGGCAGCAATAAACAAAAATTATTTTATTAGTTTTACAAAACAGATCTCAAAAAATAAAAGCCATGTAAATAGTGTCCGGTTGTCCACCACGTTAATAGAATTCTGAAAAATATATCACGTCAGTCGCCGAGATCTAAGCATCATATCCGTAAGTTCTACTTGTATTTGACAACAATATTCATAGTAGCGCTTCCAATTCCTCATCTTCTAACTTTCCTTGTCTTTTGATACTTCTAAATAGTTCAAGCTATCGTTCACAACTTCTACTAACAATCGTTAACTTTCAGACTAGACCAGACTAGACTAGTCTGGTTAAATCTTCCCCTCAGTCTGGTTCAATCATTTCAAAAAGCTTTTGTTCGACCTACATCGGAAATAAGACAAGGCTCCAATAACTTAACATCTACAGATATTGTAATTGTTACGTCCAAGTTTGTAAATACGACTTAACTTTATGAATTTATTAAAAAAGCTCAGAAGAACCCTTGACTCCCAGTGGAGCACAGGGCCTCAACCATCCTTTTATATCGAACTATATTGCGAGATGTTAGACATACATCATTCCATGAATAGTTTGATGCTTGCAGCAAACTTCTCCATGTTCTAGCAGGTTCACCAACACGACGGTCTCTTCCTTGTTGATTCCAACTAAGCGCTTGTCGAGCAATGTTTGTATTTGGCCTTCGTGTGTGTGGCCTATCCACCGCCATTTCTGTTAACATATCTCTAAAGAAGTTGGGATTTGGTTTGTAGCGTTTAGTAGATACTCATTTCTTATGCGATTCGGCCACCATATCGTCGTGCGGGAGTTTATGTGCTATATACGCCATTTTGCACAGTTTGAGTTAATGATACCACTTTAGGTTTTCGACCCTAAAATTTTTAAATCTGCAGTCTGCTTTCGGCTATCTCGTCTAGTTTCTGAGATAAATAGTGTCTATATATATCCTTCAAAACTGATTTTTTTGTGCTATTTTACCTTATAAGCCAAATATATGCTGTGAAACTCTTAAAATTCTATCGTAAAGTTTTTTAGAAAAATTAAGTTGCAACTTCAAGATCGATTTTCTCAAAATACATTTTTGGCGTATAGAGCACATAAGGATTTGCCGCAAGCATTTGTTTGCAAAAATTTGTAGTCGCTTATCGATAGAATTTGTGCGTTCTCAAGTTTCGCAACCGTAATATAAGATAGATTTAACATTCGAGTTGTGTATTCGTAACTTAGATTTCCAAATAGCCTGGAAAATGCCCAACATATTTTGCCTTATTAATACGCTGTTCAATATACATACGTCGGTGAAAGATAATTAAAGGTCCCTACACATCCAAAACCTCGTTATCCATATTAATGTGCGTCGACGAGTATCCGCCATAGCCTCCAGGCATAATCTTTGTCTTGGAACTATTGATTTTTAGCCCAGCTGCCCTAGATTTTCTTGAAGGTAAGCTAAGCTTTGGCTTAAAAGACATACGTCATCAGAATATTCCAAGTCCTCGAGTAATTTAAATTGGATTCCTTGTTCCATGTTATTGGATTCCTTGTTCCATGTTATTGGATTCCGTGCCTAACGTTCAGATAAAAAGTATAGGTGACAAGATACATTCTTGTCTTACTATAGCAGTAACTTCAAACAGATTTGACAATATACCTTTGTGTAGAACTCGATATAAAAATCCACGTACATTGGTCGTATAAGGTCCAGAAATTTCGTTGGCATATTATGCTTTTCTAAAATTCTCCATAGATAGCTCCTACTGACACTGTCGAAGGCCTTCAAAAAAAAGCTCTATTGCGACCTTTTTAGGTGTATAAGATAAGTGCTTTTCCATTTTTTAAATCGGTTAATTTTTTAAAAGCTTTCGGATTTATTAAAAAAAAACACATACAATTTAGAGAAATGTATGAATATCATTTTATGTAAATGTTGACATTTTTCTCGATTTATATCAGGCTTCTGTCCCACTATAAGAGTTGTTGTATATGGAAACTCATCCTAAGATTTTATGATCAACCACGGGTACTGCAAGATTTTGATCTTCCGTCTCAAACTTCCAGTTCATGGATGATGTAAATATTCAGAATTCAGTTCTGGGAATGAAAATTTAATGTGATGCTCGTTCGATTAAGCACATCTTTCATTTCTTTCATCAGTTTTCATTTTATTTTTCTTAAATTTCATACAAATTTTCAAAATTTTTGTAAGCTTGATAGTACGTTTAGGTTTTAACAATTTCAATTCTGTCAGTTTTTTCTAAACTAAAGTCTGGATGAGCCAAACCTGATAAGTGTGAAATTGGTTGTCTTACACTGTTTTATCGGTATTAGTTTGTGTACTAGCTTGTGCTCTACGTCACATCCATTTATGATGGATTGCTCAGTGGACTAAATTACACTACGGAGAAAATTCGATCCTTGCTATACAGTACGTATGCGAAACTCACTTCACGCAGAAGTTTTTCCTGCAGTTAAGTAAAATTGTTGGTTAACATGTTGACTACTAAACATGACATACCATATTCCGCCTGGGTTCGAGCCCCAATCAATTTATGTAAATATTACTTACTATTAAAATAATTAACAGCATCCTCCGTCGGCTTTAAGTAATACAATAAATTCACTGTCGATGTGAAATTAAAAAGTGTGCTGTAGAACAAAAATCTAAAATAATACGTTTTCCTAACCAGAGATGGCGTTATATAACTAAAAAGGTTAAACACAGGCTTATAACCAAAAACTGTTATTAACATTCGAAAGTTGTGCAAATTGAGATCCAGAAGTGAACTTAATGTAAAGGTACGGTCAGACTCATCAAACATTTAAATCAAATATTTTGAGTAAAATATTGTCAAAACAATATAATAATAAATTTGTGGTCACACTTGCACATTTATTTGACGATTTTTATTTGATAAAATACAGAAAAAATACGTTTAAAGTATAAACAAAAAAACAGGTTTTATTTATGGTCACACTGAAGTATTTATATATTTCCCAAAAAATATTTGATCAAATTTTTTCAAAACAAAATTGTGTATCTAGCAATTTGTTTCTCATATTTGAGTTGTTGTTTCTCAAATTTGATGTTGTTGTTTCCCAAATTTGATGTTGTTGTTTCTCAAATTTGATGTTGTTGTTTCTGTTTGAATAGTAAACAATAGAAGTGCTCAGCTGTTATTTGCCCCTGTTTGATGTTACAAAAATTTTGTAAGATTAAATAATTATTTGATCAAAATTTAATAAAATATTTGCTCTTGCATGGTCACATTAGGAAAATTTTTATTTGCTGGCAAATGATTTTGTTTTGTTCAAATCAACATGTTTCTTGTTTGAACCTCAAAAATACTTTGTGGTCAGACTACGAGGATCAAATATTTGATAATTTCGATTAAATGTTTAATCAATGTGACCGCAGCTTAAGTAATAAAAAAGTACTTTGTACTCTTATTACCAAATAATATATAATATTTATGATGTCATGAATCCTTAATTATACAAAAAGAAGTGTCATCAGAAAAATACTTTTAAAATGCTTCTATAAAATTTTTGAAGGTTCCTAATAGGTGTCCTATGTCATGAAAAATCCAATCATAAGTAATAAAACCAATTTTTTTTACTGGATTCTATTACTTTAAACATCTGCTTTAAATATATTAAATTCTTTTTTTACGAAACAGAAGAAAAAAATGGAATCAGAGTACTCATTCGAATAAAATAATTGTATTTATTTATTTATTTTTTTTTTCATATGTAATTTTTGGTGTATTTTGCTGTTTTAGCAATTGTTTAAAATACAAACTCTTAACTCTTCTAGTTTTATCTTTGAAATACAATTGTATGTTTATAAAATGTTTTATGTATTTATTTTTGTTGTTGTTGTTGTTGTTGTTTTTCTTGCTGCGGTTGTTTATTTTTTCATTTGTCTTTCGTCATTGAGTTGCAAATGGTTTTGGGATTGTGGCAAACCACAGATTCCCACGGTTGCCAAGACTGCACACGCGCGCGCACACACGAATAAATGCTTGATGGTTAGATGGCTGATTTTCAAGCTTCGCTCAACTGACACACTGTCTCCCCAGTGTCTTTGTAATAGTTATGATCATTTCCCTTTGCTTACTCTTCTGCCTTACTTTTTGTACAATCTTCAGAGTCCGAAGAGCTAAATTCGTCAACTTTAACAAAGACGTCTTCGTTAGTCTGGTATCTATGTCCGTCCGTCAGTACATCTGTTTGTCTTTCCAGCAATTCGATTGTTATTTGCAAGACTTTGTAAGAGTGTGTTGTGAAGAACACTTACAGCAACAGCAATTTCAGCAACAGCAATAACGATGACAACAGTAACTTGGGTTGACTTTTATAATGTCTGTCCTTCTGATTTCACGTTCATCCATGAGTTTAGTTGGTTGTGTACGGCAGTTTATTTGTTGGGTAGTTAATCTAATGTAGGCAACTCATCGCCACCAGACACTGGGGCCGTATCGCCGTGATGTAGTAGTTGCGCGTGCGCAATTTACAATTCATTTTGATTGCAAGCAATTCAACACTTTATTGTGACTACTTTTGCTTGTTCGAGTACTGCCACTAAAGCAGCCAGCAGCAGCGACTACAACTAGAGGAGTATTGCTACTATCTTTTAAATTGTTGCCTATGTTTAGTTATAATGCAACTGTTTGGTGCTTTGTTGCTATTCGCAAATTGTTTTGCGAATTGTTGTTATAGTGTTACAAAGTGTTGGCTGGTGGTTTTGAATAATAAACTAATTATATTATTATCTTTGTTTCTTTATTATTTTTTATTTTTTTTTAAAGCTATTAAAGTCTATTTAAATTGAGGTGAACCAGTTGACTTTTTTTTTAAAGAAAATGACAATAATTTCAAGTACATTTATTTAAGAAGTGTGAGAAAATGTTTTGGGTCTTTTGTAGTCCAAAGTTTGCATTTTGACTAACCGTTGATAATTTGGCTTGATATCTAATTGTTAAAGTAGTTGTTAATGAAATTCATAGATAATTAATAAACTTTAAATTATATGCTATTTGTATGCATAAACCTACTCTAAAGCTTATCTTTTATTATAGAAAACTTTTGTTGGATTTCTTGGATCCCAATTAGGCGGTCACTGACTTACAAAAACTTATTTTTGTTCATCATCTGTTGAACGATTTTCCTTATTTCTTAAAAAATTTTGGTACTGTAATTGGACGAAATTCATTCAACAGTTAATCTCGCCTAGGACAATACCTTTTTTCTTAAAAAAAAGTTATGTTATGATGAAATTAAGTATAGAGAAGTATAATACAATTTATGAAATTCGGTTCACATTTAACCAATAGCTTCCATATAAACATCTTAAGGAAATAACTTAAATTCGAACTTAAAAATAATAAATGATTAATAATAATAGCTTTGACCACTAAATTTAGCGTAAGAAAGTAATTAGTATCCAAAATTTTGTTATAATCGGTCACAATTTGACCATATAAAAAAATTACGGAAAGACATAAATACCAAAAAGATAGGGATTTATGTCGGTCTGTCCGTCAGATGAAAGATCAATAGCCAGCAAGTAAAAAGTGGTAGAAAAATTAAATTTGAAAAGTATTCTTGAAGAACAAAAATGTATTCAAAATTAGCGAAATCGATTCACTTTTAGTTAGAGCTTCCATATATCACCGCCCCGGGAATCAGCTTAAAGCTCATAAATTAAATCAAATTATAAAGCTGCGGCGACTTAATTAAAACAGCGATGATTTATGTAAATATTGGTCAGTATATCAAATTTTGTGGGAATTCGTTCATATTTGACCATATCAATTATATAAAAACCACTCCCGGAATCTCTAAAATGCCACAAACACCAGTTGAACGCTTTTAAATTATAAACAGAGGTTGGCACAAAGAGAATAGAATAAAAAATCGTCGACAGAGTTGCCGTTTTTTATACTTTTAACTAACATAGGTATCTTTATTCAATTTGTAGTTCTGATGATTTAAAAAGAAAATGTTTTCTACTCTATTTTTTTTAACATTTTCTATAAAATTTTTTTTTGTCAAATATTTTTTTATTAAATTTTTTATCAAAAGTTTTTCTATAGAATTTTTTTTACCAAAAATATTTCTATAGAAAATTTTTCTGTAAAAAATTTTTTTATCAAAAATTTCTATGGAAAATTTTTTAACATAATTTTATCATAAAAATTTTTTTATTAAAAATGTCTCTATAGAAAATTTTTTATCTAAAGTTTTTCTAAGGAAAATTTTTAATCAAAAGTTTTTCTACATAAAATTTTTATCAAAAATTGTTTATAGAAAATATTTTTATCAAAAAAAAAAATCATTCTATCGAAAATTGTTTTTAAAAAATTTTTCGATACAATGTTTTTTTATATTAAAAATTTTTGTATGAAAAATTTTTTTTATCAAAAATTTTTCTATAGAAAATTTTTTCATCAAAAATTTTTCTAAAGAAAATTTTTTTATCAATAAATTTTCTATATAAAATTTTTTATCAAAAATTTTTCTATCAAACATTTTTCTATAGAAAATTTTTTTATTAAAAATTCTTCTATTGAAAATTTTTTTATTAAAAATTTTTCTATTGAAAATTTTTTTATCAAATTTTTTCTATAGAAAATTTTTTTATCAAAAATTTTTCTATAGAAAATTTTTTTATCAAAAATTTTTCTATAGAAAATTTTATTATCAAAAATGTTTCTATAGAAAATTTTATTATTAAAAGTGTTTCTACAGAAAAATTTTGGTTAAAACAATTTTCTAAACAATATATTTTATCAAAAATTTTTCTATACCAAAATTTTTATTAAAATTTTTTCTATTTTTATCAAAAGAAAATTTTTTGAACAAAAATTTTTCTGTAATTTTTTTTTTTTAATTTTTCTATGGAAAATTTTTTATCAGTTTTTTTTTTTTTTTTTTTTTTTTTTCAATACGAATATTTATTTATTTACATTTAACTGAGCCCAAAGGGCCATATATAAAGTTAACAAAAAATTCTACTATAATGTAAAAATGTACTATATAACTAATCAATAAATAAAGTATAAAACATAAAAAATATTAAATATTAAACTATATAATAAACTAGATAATATATAAAGAATGAAAAGAGCAAAAAATTTTAAATAACAATTGCGTAAAGTATAATAAAATAATTGTATAATTATAAATTATTGTTTTGAAGTAAAATCAAAGTTTTGGATTTAAAAGCTTCATATGAATAGGTAAAGTTTTTAAGAAAATCTGGTAGACAATTAAAAATTCGTGCAATACGAACATGAAAAGATCTTTCCAACATAGATGTTAATTTTGGAATAAGAATTTGTCGATTGCGTTCAGATCGACTAAAGGAAAAAAAGGAAGTGATATGTAGATTACTATTATTTGTATATATTTTGTAAAAGCAAAACAGAAGTCTAGATTTAACATAGTTTAAGAATGAACAACCCAAAAATCTGACTACATATTCTGATACATGATTTCGCCGACGCAAGCAATATAAGTAACGAATTACCTTGTTAAACAATTTTGTTAGAATGTTTAAATTATAGCCAAAAGTACCACTATATATTTCAATGCCATACAAAAAAATTGGCATTATTAACGAATGAATTATTAAGCACTTAACATTCATAGGCAAAATTAAATTAACATTGTAAATTCTTCTCAACGTGTAATTAACTTTCGATATAACAAAATTAATGTGCCTATCAAAGTTAAGCTTAGTATCTAACATCAAACCAAGACATTTGATATAATCAACATATTGAACGTTAACACCATTGAAATTTATGTTGAGTTCAATAGAAGGTGTACCAAAAGACATAGCTTTTGTTTTCAGAACATTAATCGTAAATTTATTACCATGCATCCAATTATTTATATTCGATGCAGTATAAGTAATAACTTGTTGCATGACATCCAGAAACTGGAACTCACCACAAAAAAGAAAAAACAGATCATCTGCATACGCAAAGGGAATACAAGAAGCAAAATTAAAGCTACTAAATATGTCATTAAGATATATATTAAACAATAAAGGACCAAGCACTGAACCTTGGGGTACCCCACTACGGACAGGTAAAATATCTGATACTTTATTGTCAATTGAAACATATTGATATCTATCCACAAGATATGAATAGAAGAGCTTACAAGCCATAACCGAAAGACCAAGTTTATGACGTAATTTAGAAATTAAAATGCTATAGTCAACTTTATCAAATGCCTTAGTAAGGTCCATTGACAACAAAATATTAAGTTTGCCCTCACTTAAAGATTTTCTTATAGTATCAGTCATACCAAGTAAAAGTGATGTTGTATTTCTACCACGTCTAAATCCATATTGTGCATTGCTAAGGAAAGAAACTTCTTCAATATGATCCATGAGCTGATTTTTAATCAAAACTTCAACCAACTTGGAAAGAACAGGTAAAATAGAAATCGGACGCAGGTTAGAAATTTCATTTGAGTCACCAACTTTTTTAATGGGGATTACTCTACCAATTTTCCAACCAGCAGGAAATGTAGACGAAGTTAAAATTGTGTTAATTAGATGCAAAATGTAAGAACTAACATAAGGAAAAACTATCTTTAAGAACTTTATTGAAAAACCATCACAACCAATTGCATTAGATGTTATTGATTGTAAGGCGATAAAAATCTCATCAAGAGAAACGCAACGAAAAGAGAATCCAACATTATTGGAAAAGTCAATGGTATTAAAGTCAACCATAGAAACATCACCCTGGTTAGAAGAAAAATAACGGTTTAAGTAATTAACATCAACATCAATTTCAGACTCTGGCTTACTAATACCATTCGCACTAAGAATATTCCAAACTTGCGCCGAGTTTTTATCTTTAAAAAAGTTAGCATGTGCTTTACGTTTTGCATTGCGTATAATGGTTTTAGTACGATTTCTTATACGACAAAAATTTCTCCAATTATGGTCAGTTTTATTATGCAAATAAACACAATAAGAAGTATTTCTTGCTGTCAAACTATTTCTTATCTCAGGAGAATTAAACCAAGAGTCATCATTACAGTTAAAAATTTTTCTACGCTTAAAAGGTACAGCTTGATGCAAGAAACATAAATTATTATAAATTAAATTGGCTTGATCGTTAACATCAGTTAAACTATAGATATAATCAAAATTACCGGACGCAATCATATTTTCAATAAAGGTAAAATTAACGTTATTATAATCATAGTATTCATAAAATTGACTAAATGACGGTACTTCAATATCAAAAGAAGAGTAAATAAAAGAATGATGAGAGGTACCTGGAATTTGAACTTGCCCAGACTTAAGGATCTTCATAGAAGAAGATAAAAGAAAGAAATCTATCAACGATGTTGAACCATATCTTACACTCAGATGGGTCGGCAAGCAATTATGATGGCAAATAATATCTAATCTGCAACACATATCTCTTACAGAGATGGCCTTATTAGGGTCAAACATATTATTATTAAAGTCACCCATAATAACAATATCGTCATACCTAGTTAGGATATCACTAACAGTATCTTCAAAAGTTTTTAAATCTCCATGGGGCAAATAAACCACTCCAACAAGAACCTTTCTACTAGAAATATTGATTTCAATAAACAAAACTTCAGAAGACACAAGACGTCTGTTACCTCTCCTATTAAATTTAAATTTTGTATCTCTAAGAACAACTTTAAAATTGATATTCCTTGATACATATAGAGCAACCCCTCCGCCAATCATACCGCATCGATCATTTCTACAAATGACATAACCAGGAATACGAATGGCATTGGAAGAAATATCATTAGAAAGCCATGTTTCAGTAATACCAACTACATCAAAAAGGTTATCATAAAGAACATTTCTTAACTCATCAAGTTTATCCGACGAACTACGCAAAGCAAAACTTTGAAGATTAATTTGACCAATATTCAAATTATTACAACAATTACGCAATTGTGATTTAAAAAAAGAGCTATCGCTGATAACAGATCCTAAGTTATTATTCATTATTACAATTATGGCAATAAAAGATAAAAGAAAATTAAGTTTTCAAGAAAAATAAAAAATGGCATAGTGAAAAATTATAAAATTATCTATCTAAAAACAAAATATTATAAAACTACTTTTCTATAGATAATTTTTATCAAAATTTTTTACAGAAAAATATTTTTGTCGAAAAATTTTCGATAAAATATAATTTTTATCGTACAATTTTCCAACAGAAAATATTTTATTTATAATTTTTCTACAAAAAAAATGTTTGGATCGAAAATATTTAAAAATAATATAGAAATTAAAAAGCTTTTTATTAAAATTTTTCTATAGAAAATTTTTTCTCTAGAAATTTTTTTTTATGAAAAATGTTTCTGTAGAAAATTTTGTTATCAAAAATGTTTCTATAGAAAATTTGTTCATAAAATATATTCCTATAGAAAATCTTTTTGTCAAAAATTTTTCTATAGAAAATTTTGTTATCAAAAATTTTTCTATAGAAGATTTGAAAATTTTTGAATATAAAAATACTTTTGTTGAAAATTTTTACAGAAAAATATTTTTCTGTCGAAATATTTTTCTGGATCGAAAATATTTAAGAAAATATAGAAATCTTAAAGGTATAATATTAGAATTTATTTCTGCTTTGAAAAATATTCCCAATATTTACAAAAAAAATTCCCAATGTTAACAAAAAATGAAAGTGTTGTGCCAACATTATATTTCTTTGTTATATCTGTCCAGTCAGCATACAATGGCTAATTTCCATCTAATTACTAAACGTTTTTGCTTGTAGTGCCTTTTATATGACTTATAGATCTGTGATTTGGTGCTAAATGGGCCAATGTCAAAAAAAGTGGTTTTGAGGAAATTTTATTTAAAGTTTTTATTTGCCATATAAATTCATAGTAACATTGCCCAGAAAACCCCTTATAAATCTGTTTTTAGTTAGGTTGGAGATGAGCCGATGGAGCCAAATAAAAGAGAATAAAGAAGAGCATCTAATCCAATGATTAACTCAAAACAGCAAAAAATTGACTTTGGCCCTTTTAGCACCAAGCCACAGAGATACTAGCTGAGACGACCTAAGACAAGTTGGAGTAACAGAATGTATTACATATTTTTGGTCACTGTTTGATCAAAACATCCCCGGAAAAGCATTAAATTAATCAATTCACAAAAAGTAGCAAAAAGATGAGAAGAAATTGTTCTCAGTTTTTCATTTATCATGTGATGGAAATGTGCTTTTGTTTGTTGAAGAATGTATCTTCAACTCACCCATGTGCTTCATCGTGGATTGGCACTAGATGGTAGGCTGTAGCTCGCCGGATTGGGGGGGATCTTTCCACTTGGTTGGGTGCACATTCACAAAAAAAAATAAAGTTTCGTGCCATAATGGGAAGTCGATGGTTTGACTTGAAGCTGGTTATACATACAACATTGGACAAAACAATTACTGGATGAGAATGACCAAAAGACCAGACGGACGTTTGACGATAGAAGCTGCTATTCTTTAGACATTATGTCTTCAGGACCAGTTGGTTTGTCCTGGACAGGCTGCCCACCCCATATGACTTGATGAAGTCATCCAGTGACAGAACTCTGGGCCTGCTTCTTCGAGTCCTGTCCCTATTCGTATACTTACCGCAACTTCAATTTACCGGCTCCATCACAACCAAGAAATAATGGGATTACCACATAATTCCAATATATATAATAATTGTATTTATTAAAGTAAAATAAAAAAATATAAAAGAATACAATTTATCGTGATGCTCTACATCTTATGTCAATAAAAAAATAAATTATTAATTATTAATAAAGTTTAATGCTTAACTTATGATTTATTTAATTGTAACCGCAATCGGAAGCCATATAAAGATCTTTTTTTTTTTTATTTAAATCATATTTGAATAAAAGAGAAAGGGATTTTTATTTTTAGATTTAGCTTATAAGTTATTTAAATCATTTAATTATTCAGTATTATTATTTATTTAATTTTATCTTATTTTATTTATTTATTTTAATTTTTTTTCAGTTTATTTTAATTTTATTTCATATTATTTCAATTTGATATTATATTATTCATTTTATTTCAATTTTATGTTATATTATTTTATTATTTTTATCTTTTATTATTATTATTAATATTTCATATTATTTTATTTATTTATTTTAATTTTATTTTGATTTTTATTTCAGTTTATTTTAATTTCTTTTATTTAAATTTTATTTTATATTATTTTATTTATCTATTTTTACTTTATTATCTCAAATTTATATTTCATATCGTTTTATTTATCTATTTTTATTTTATTATCTCAAATTTATATTTCATATTATTTTATTTATCTATTTTTATTTTATTATCTCAAATTTATATTTCATATTATTTTATTTATCTATTTTCATTTTATTATCTCAAATTTATATTTCATATTATTTTATTTATTTATTTTAAACATTTAAGATTTTATTCATTCAGTTCTAATCGTATATTAGGAGAATTTAAATTATTAAACAAAATTTTGAAAAAAAGTATTTTAGGACATTCATTTTGTTTTAGAAATTTATTTTTAGAAAATAAATTTTTTTAAAACAAAATAAAGTTTTAAATGAATGTTTTTAATCAAAAAGTCAAAATATAGCTCTTATAAGAAAATCTCTAGTTTTTTTTTAATTTAAATTTTTTTGAAAAATTTAAGGAATTTTAATTCAAGTGATCATTTTTAAGTTAAGTTTATGTAAAGTTAAGTCTTATATGCTATATAACACTATGTATAAGTATAATTATATAAAAATAGTTATATGATTACATGATATAAAGTAGCTTATATAAATGTCATCATATAAGTATAGTTATATAATTATAAGAGTATATAGTTAGAAATATAATGAGATGTTATTAAACTAGTATTAGGTATAAGTATGTATATATATATAATCAAATTAGCATAGGTATAATTGTAGTTTAAGTTTATCAATTAAGAGTAATATTTAGGTAATTATAAGTTTAGGTAGGTATATAATAGGTAAGTATATAATTGGGTAAGTATATAATAAGGTAAGTATATAATAAGGTGAATGTATAATCAGGTAAGTGTAGAATCAGGTAATTGTATAATTGGGTAAGTATATAGTTAGGCAAGTATATAGTTGGTAAGTATATAATAGTCGCAAATAGTATTTTTGTTCTATCTTTGTATATTTTCAGGAATTTTACGAACACGTGTTGAATAACGGTACGCACCAGAAAACTTTCCACTAAAGATACCGTTATTTTACGATGCCATTGACATGAGCCTACAAGACCTATGTATAACGGTATTTAGAAAAGCAAAATTTGCAACACGTTTTTTTTTATTTAATTTTTATTTTTTTTACAATTTTGACTCACTTTTTTTTTGTTTTTTTAGCTTGGAACCTATCCAACAAAGTGGTAGTATGGACGTTTACTGTTTTTGCCGCTGCCGTCTTTGGTTTCCAAGAACTCGCAACAAGATCAGTGACTGCTTGCGTAATCAAAATCGCAAAGGGGCACAAAATATTAGGGCCTGCCATTTTTTTATAAAAAGAAACGTCTTAACCGGTGATTTTACTAATCCTAACACATTACTAACCTTTTTTTTCTTGTTTGAACTGGATGCACGCTTCCCGGGCTTTACTGTGTCAGTCAACAAATTCCCTCGATCAACAAATGCTTCCAAGTGGTCTTCGGTAAAAATTTAATTTTTTTGGTAGAGATGGAATGGTGTCTTAAAAATCGCAACACACTATCTAAAACTGTTCCTAGTTTTATAGTGGTAGAATGCCAAAATAAAATAAAGAGACGCACTTAAAAAAAACTTAACACTTTCACACTTTTAAAACTTGTTAAGGTTTAATTTTATTTGTGGTACTGACCACAGCCACTGAACTTTTTATAATGACGCCAAAATTTTGCACATGCACTGACATGCATTCGAGATGTTCATTTTTAGAGTAGTCGGTACATTGACGTTTGGTCAGGTACTTGCTGAATGTCATTGGTGTTGCCAGACCGAGTATTGGTTTTTATCTTGTCATACCATATTTATGGCATGTTGACAAGTTGTTTTGTTAATGGCAAGACATAACAAAAATGGCAAGACAAAAAAACTGAAATACGTCTAACGACAACATGACTGTCACAAAGCCTACTCTTTTTCAGTAGCCTGCTGCAGAAAAAGAGGAGGGAAACAGGGTTGTACGTTTTTGTTCCGTATTAAATCAAATTTCTTTAATGGCCGACATTGAAGTGCTACCAACTTGTCCTTTACCTACTAGGAAGTATATAACCGTGTTTTTTGAACGTGATTCTTTCTTTAAGTTATGTGATCCCAAAGTGAGTGATTCGCGCAATATTTTTGATATTTAAATTATTTTTAAATTTAAAAAAAAATCAATGTAAAATTAAACAAAAGAAATTAATTGAAAAGTGATTTTTTTTTAATAATTTAGTATAATAGCTTATTAAAGTTTAAAAAAAACAATTGCAGAAAAAAAACTTTTTAACAAAGAAAAATGAAGTGAAAAGTGATTTTTTTTTTTTTTAATAACTTTGTTTTATGGCTCATTCACATTAAACTCGAAAACTCCTTAAAAATAGTTTTCGACATAAAACAATATTGAAAACATAAGTTTTCACATACAAAATGAAAACTCATTGTGTGTTAGTTATCAACAAAATTTATTTGAAAACTTTTAAATTACCGATACAACACTGAGTTCATACTTGTTATTATAACTCTAAGGTAGGAGAATGTGAAAATAACGAAAATAAGTGTCGGTCTAAAAAAAACTAAAAAAAACAAATATTTTATGTTTTTTTTTTTTTAAAATTTAAATTTTCATTGGAATGTAAAAAAATATTGTTGTTTTTAATGTTATCTATGAATAAAATTTGTACTTAATGTTCGTTTTTTTTACCGTTAATCGCGATTTTTAAATTCATTTGTCCTAAAAACTCATCAAGTGCCAAATTTAAAAAAAATGTGATTGTGTGTTCGATGATGTTTTCAATTTCGAAAACACCTAAAAATCTTTAATGTGAATGGGCTATATAACAAAAAAAATATTCACAATTCACAATTATTTACAACGTCTTTAGGAAGTGAATTTTCATGTTCTTGATGTCAAGGTGGAAGTCAGTCGACCAAGATGTCATAGCATCCGGTTCCTGCCAAAGTGTGTTTTAATCAGATGATATTGGTAAGTAACAAAAGTTTTTTTTTTCTTTTGTTAATTTTTAATGAGAACGAAAAGGCTCTCAAAAAAAAAGTATCATAAAAATCGTGATTTGAAATAGAAATCGGTGTGGTGCATTTAATAGCTCATTCACATTAAGCTCGAAAACCCTTTAAAGTAGTTTTTCTTTTTTTTCAAAAACCACACATTTCCCAATACTAATCGAAAACAACTGTTCAAGAAAATTTTTCAATATTTAGAGCTTTACTTATCTTTTGGAAATGTAGTTTTGAGATTTGCTAAAAAAAAAAAAGGTTTTGTGATCCACTAAAAGGTGTTGGCATTAACTATTTTTTTGAAACTTTTTTAACACAAGTAAAAAAAAATTTTTACTTGAAAACTCAATAAATGCCAAAAGATCTAAATAATCGCAATCAGATTTTCAAAGTGGTTTTCGTTATTAAAAACTCCTCAAAACTTTTAATGTGAATGGGTTATAAATTAACTTTATTATACACAAATATACTTTTAAAACATTCATTTTTTGAAAATTTTTGTTTTTAATTTTCTTGGTAAAAATAGTCTTTACAAAGAAACCATTTCTGTTTATAGGCAAGATTTTATATAATTCTAAATTCAAATGCATCTACTTAAAATGTCAATAATCAGGGATAGATTTTATAATTTTATAAAGAAATCGATTTATCACTATCTGTTAGATTAAAAAAATACGGATCATTATCAACTGCATATTCAGTTACGCGAAAATAATTTCAAGTCTGACAGGAATCTTCTACTGGTCAGAAACTTGTAAAGCGTGTAATCATTATAAAAAGTTTTTTTTTTTTTTTTTTTTTTAGAAAGTAAAGTTTAGTTAGATTTTAAATGGCAAGTGTCTGTAGCTTTTATTGAGATGATGTTGGGATTACTTTCATTCTGAATTTTGGAGATATTTCCAGATTTTAAGATTAGAAAGTAGTTCCTATTTGTTTTTGGTGCTTCCCTGGCAATTTTCTATCGAATTAGAAAAATGTCATAAATAGGAGTATACACCGGGTATCACTTTTATTTAATATAACACAACTATTCTAGAAAAGAAAAACAATTTTATATTTTCTTTGAGATATATTACAAACTATGGTAAATTATGCGGTACTAATATTTCTTATGCTGTTAATTTTTTTTTTTATAGGAAAAGTTCCAAATATAGTTAAAAAAAATGACAATTAGCTTTTTACGCATTACAACTTTTACCATTACTTCTTCAAAATTTCAGTCCTCATTGTTTTAGATGTTGTGCGTGAATTACCCCTATTAATTGTCCCTTAAGGTTTTCAATTTCGTACTGGTTTTGTCCTATAGCTTTTCTTATCCTGCATTTTAGCCAAGGTTTGCATAATTTTGCATTGATACCTTTAGAGAAATTGCTCTGTATAAAATTTTTACGATATACTTCCTGACCGGGTATGTATTTTATTTGTCTGCTTTTTAAGTTATAGGACTTAACATTTCTTAAGTACGCATCGTGTAACTTTTCGCTAATTTTTTGGTGTATTATTTGCATCTGTGAAGATTTAGGCAATATAAGCATGTCACCTTCTTCAGCAGCATTCAACTTTTTCAGAATTTGGTAAGCGTCAGCATGGGTAACCATGTTGTATCCGGTTAGCGCGAAATATGGCGTAACACCAGTGGAAGAGTGGACAGTTGATCTTAGTGAGCATTCGATCTTAGACAAGTTTTCGTCCCATTTGGTTTGGTCGCCATTTAGAAACGTCCTAATAGAACTAAGGATCGACTGGTTCACCCTCTCACTAGCGTTAGCTTGGGGAGAATAGATAGGACTACGAATGTGCTTGACTTGGAAAAGATCCAAAAACTCTTTGAAAGCATCAGAGATGAATTGTTTTCCATTGTCCGAATGTACAGTTTCCGGTACACCGAACTTGTAAAATACTTCATCTCTGAGGAATCTAATCACTGCTTTAGTGGTAGCTTTAAATAGGGCTTTTAAAAGAACAAATTTAGTTTTATGGTCGAGAACTATAAAAATGAATGTGTTTCCTGATTTTGTCCGGGGATACGGTCCGAGAAAATCTATATAGATTTTTTGGAAGGGTCTTTGTGTTATAATTTCGTTTCCCATAGGTGGACGTAAAATATGTTTCGGGTGTTTGGTCTCCTTACATGTGGTACAATTTCGAACAAACTCACGGATTTGTTTTACCATTGACGGCCAATAAAAATATTCCCGAATGTTGTAAATCGTCTTGGCTATACCTCCATGAGATGTATTGTCAACATGCGATTTTTTTATTATACTTTCTGTCAATTCCAACGGCAACCAAATCTTCCAACATTCGTCCTCATTTTCTAGATCATTCCTGTTAAATTTCACTCTTTTATATGCCAACCCATCATCAACCTTTACATCGGGTAATCTATCCTTATTTTGCTCGATTGTATCTATTAGCGCTAAATATTCTTTACTTTTGAAAAATTCTGAGTTGAAATCAATTAAGATATTACTTTCGGTGGTTATTTCCTCCATATCATTTCTTGACAGCATATCCGGAACGACATTTTTCGTCCCCTTTCTATGCTCTATGTCAAATTTAAAGCCTTGGAGTTTTAAACTCCACCTAGCCAATCTTCCATTTAGGTCTTGTTGTCTCATGAGCCACTTCAAACTGGAATGATCTGTAATAACAGTGAAATCCATGAGCTCGATGTATTGCCGAAATTTCTCGATGGCCAATACAACTGCGAGGCATTCTTTTTCAGTGGTTGAGTAATTTCTCTGAGCTTGGTTAAGTTTTTTCGAGAAATACTCAATGGGGTGTTCGTTTCCTTCCTGATCTTTTTGAAACAGAACTGCCCCTACACCTACGTTTGAAGCGTCACACTGGACATAAAAGGGCTTATCAAAATCAGGACTGGAGAGAATTGGACTAGTTACTAATCGATTTTTAAGTTCTTCATAAGATTTTAAAGCTTCAGTTGTAAAAACGAATTTTGGCGCTTTCTTGAGGGTATCAGTAAGCGGTGCTGTGAGCGTTGAAAAATCGTGGATGAACCTACGATACCACCCTACTGTTCCCAGAAATCTTCTCACCTCTTTTTGACTTTTTGGTGGTTTAATGTCCAAAATTGCCCTTACCTTACCTTCATCAGGCTTTAGCTTTCCGCCTCCCACAATATAACCTAGGTACTTCAGTTCTTTATAACAGAATTTAGATTTCTTCATGTTAATAGTAAGGCCTACCTCTGTCAACTTTTGCCCTACTGTTTTTAGCATCTCGATGTGATCTTGGAAGTTGGATGACACGACTAACAGGTCGTCTAGGTAAACGAAGACCCTATCTTTGAGCTCAGACGGCACCACTTTATCCATCAATCGACAAAGCCGCTGGGCAGCATTGCACAGTCCGAAAGGCATCACTTTAAATTGATATTGTGGCCTTCCTGGGACAGTGAATGCTGTCTTAGGTCTGCTATCTTCGGCTAAAGGTATCTGCCAGAAGGCATCCTTTAAGTCGATTGCTGATATAAAGTGAGTGTCGCCTAGCCTAGCTAATAAGCCATCGATGTTAGGAAGAGGATAAGAGTCCTTTTTGGTGACTTTATTCAACTCCCTAGCATCGAGACATAGCCTGTTTTTCCCGGGCTTCATCACTAGCGTCGTCCTGTTGTTCCACTCGGAACCTGTCGTTACCTCGATCACATCTAGTTCTAACATTCGGTCTAATTCTGCGTACACTAGTTTTTGCACTGCTGGACTAACTGGAAAATGACGCATTTTTTTAGCTGGAGCGTCTCCAGTTTCAATAAAGTGCTTTTCTAGCGTTGTTTTCCCTAAACCATATTGGGTGTGGCATAAAAACGAAAGCTTTGCCTTTTCCAAAAGTTTAAGCTGGTATGGAGTCAAATCATGCATCTTAAGGTCATCTTCTATTGAAATTTCATTAATCATCTTCTCGTCTAAACAAAGTCTTAATCCTATTTTCCGCCAAAAATCAAAACCCAGAATCAATTCCTGATTCAAATTGGGCACTAGATAGAGAACTGTCTCGACTGCTTTATTACCATACTTAATAGTGGTCTTTATTTTTCCAACAATTAAATGCTTTTTTCCATCAGCAGTCCTCACTGACGACTTATAGTCAAGTATAGTCGTATCTAATTTTTTTACGTTATTGAGACAGTTTCTACCTAGGCAGCTGACTGAAGCTCCACTATCTAGTAAACCTTGGAATTTTTCACCTAAAATCTCAACAGTCATGTATGGCCTAATATCATCTTCAATGCCTAAAGTCGTTGAAGCTATGACTTTTCTCTCCTTTTTCCGTTTGTCATATCTCGCTCTAGTTTTTAAAATGTTTTTACTTACTGTCGGCATATCAGCAAATATCTCTGCCCTTTTTTCGTTATATCTTTGTAACCGTTCGTCATATGGCAAGTTTGGGTTCAAAGATGTTCGAAGGCGAGACTTAGGTTTGGTATTGTCAGTTTGGTCAACTAGGTATGTGTCAGCTTGCTCTGATAGACTATTTTCTAAACTTGGGACTTTTAAACTTTTATTTGAAGATGTTATTATTTTGTTTGACTCTGATTTTTCATTAAAAAGTTTAACTATCGGTTTATTATTTATCTGATCCTTGCTGTCGGTTTGAAATTCTTCCTTGGATAAAATAAAATTTGTAAAGTTATCATCTACTGGGACTCGTTTGGACTTGAACATGCATTCCCAGTCTTTCGCATGTTCTTGTGCGGGTTTCCCACACACCTTGGACAAGTCGGGCTGGTCACATCCTCGAACCCACATTTGAAACAGAAAAGCTTCCGTTGCGCTACAGGGCATTCGACAAATGAATGTCCAGGGGCCTTGCAGTTCCAACATGTAAGTTGGTTTCCTGAAAACTTCTCCCTTTGTAACGCTTCTACTTGTTGAATCTGTTCGTTATCTGTCTCTGATTCAAAGTGGTCCATTTCATATACCTTACGATTGTTTCCCAAAGTCATCCGGTTAGAGGATCTCTTGGAAATATTCCTCTCCGCTCTTTTACATTCTTCTAAGAGATGGTCTAGATTGTCTATTCTGATTGGGAAAATTAACTGAGCTAATCCGTCTTTTAAATTATCTTTAACCATTTTGACTAGTTCACTTTCAGCGACGTGAACTCGCATTTGGTTCTTAAGCTTGACTATTTCTTGAATAAAAGTGTCGGCAGATTCGCCAGGAGCTTGCCTCCTTTCCATTATTTTCCTTTGAATCTCAAAATCGCTTTCAAAGTTACGAAATTTTTTAATCATGAAATGTTTGAAAGTGTGCCAATTACAGATAGGATATTTCATCCTAAAAGACCAAAACCAAGTGCTGGCGGCACCGGTCACTAAATGATGAAATCCCTTCATCACAACCTCCCATGAGCAGTTATAATCCTGCTTGAGAGCTTCCACTCTAAACACGAAGTCTTCCACAGTCAGCGATTTATTCGATCCATCATATTTGATGCCCCACTTTTCCAATTGGTTAGGCGATATAGTTCTATTAACTGAGCCCTGAGCTGAATTATCTAACCCTTGGTACTGTTGGGAATCATCGAGTGAATTGCTGAACACTGGTTGCGGAATGTTAGGTGGTCTTTGTTGTGGAATGTTTTGGGGATTGTGTGACGGAAAATATGGTTGTCTATTGAAATTGTTAAATGGTGTCTGAAAATTGTTATTTGGACCGAAGCGTCTATGGTCTGGACCGTCAGGGTTTTCAAAAGAATTGTTTCTTTCTGAGCGCAAAGATTCTCTAATTAGCTGTGGCAACATGAGTTGCATGTTTTGCACCTCTCGCATTATAGAATCTTGAGCAGCTTGCACCGATGCACTCACATAGTCCCTAATTGCTTGATCCTCTTCGCTTCTAATCGGGTTTCGTTGTTCATTACCGCTTTGGGAGTTTCTATTAGGCTGCGACATGTTTATATTTCGTCTAACCGTATCACTTTCTTGACCGCTGATCACTCTAGCTGTTAGGCTACTATATGTAGGTGTAGTTATACTGTGATCAGTGTCTGGGGATGAATGAGTCTGTGGTCCGTAACCTGTCGGAAATCTTATCGACATTAACGGGGTAATAGCACTAGTCGAAACAATTGGTACTATATTTTGAGAAGCTGTTGTAGTTGTTGTATTCGTCGGGTTATTAGCTAAATTGTCACTACTAACGGGATTACGACTCGATGACCTGAGGTTCCTAGTACTCATTCTTGATCAACTCTACCGATAGAGACCTACAACTATCTACTAGACGTACTACAAATTCAAAAAAAATCTCAAACCAAAAAAAATATGCAGCTAAAACTCACAACGGTGTGAAATTTATATAAAAAGATTAAAAAATGAAAATTTGTTTGAAAATATAGGAAATATATTGTAATAGTATAAGTGTTAAATGTTAAGTATAAATGTCAAATTAGTAAATGAATAAAAATGTAGCATATGTTTTATATAATCTAAAATAGAAATTAACTTTAAGATACTTAGCCTTAAAAGATATTGATACCAGAATGTATTATAATAGATACTTAGTTAGTAAGAAAATACAAAAAAAATTGTTAGTTAACATAAGAAAATATTTATAGACTTAAGTTTTAGCAAGTAAAAAAAAATTTATATACATATATACATATTGGTTGGATGGATGTTGCCTGGTAAAAAGAAATTGTGGTAGTAAGTTTTTTTTTTTTTTTTAAAAACTTTAAATCATCATGTCAGAAGAACAACATTTTTTTCTCCTACGCAGCTGGCTTCCTATCGTCAAATAACTTAAACAAATCACGAAACATCACGACAACTTTGAATCTCCTGGATCTTCCTCTCCCCGAAATCAAAAGCAGAAGCAGATGAGCTTTAGCTATATAGCCATTTGCTCATGTCTACTGAAATTGATTTGGATTGATTGAATCCATTTGACTCTCCAGTATGCATATCCTATGGCCCATCTCGTAGCAACACATGCATGACACTGTAAATGTCTTCAGGGACATACGAGATGTTCCATCGGCTATGGATACTGAATTACCAATCATTAATTATTCTTATCCAGAGACGTCGCAACTCATGCATGACATTTGGATGTGTCTTCCGGGACATACGTCCCTTTCAAATTCAAACGAATGATTGATTTACAATTTTAAATTGAGAAAAAAAAATAAAAAATGCAAATTTGGTTGATGAAGCAAACAAGTAATGTAAATTACCTGCCCGCCCCACGTTGGGCGCCATTTTTGTGATGAAAATGTGCTTTTGTTTGTTGAAGAATGTATCTTCAACTCACCCATGTGCTTCATCGTGGATTGGCACTAGATGGTAGGCTGTAGCTCGCCGGATTGGGGGGGATCTTTCCACTTGGTTGGGTGCACATTCACAAAAAAAAATAAAGTTTCGTGCCATAATGGGAAGTCGATGGTTTGACTTGAAGCTGGTTATACATACAACATTGGACAAAACAATTACTGGATGAGAATGACCAAAAGACCAGACGGACGTTTGACGATAGAAGCTGCTATTCTTTAGACATTATGTCTTCAGGACCAGTTGGTTTGTCCTGGACAGGCTGCCCACCCCATATGACTTGATGAAGTCATCCAGTGACAGAACTCTGGGCCTGCTTCTTCGAGTCCTGTCCCTATTCGTATACTTACCGCAACTTCAATTTACCGGCTCCATCACAACCAAGAAATAATGGGATTACCACATAATTCCAATATATATAATAATTGTATTTATTAAAGTAAAATAAAAAAATATAAAAGAATACAATTTATCGTGATGCTCTACATCTTATGTCAATAAAAAAATAAATTATTAATTATTAATAAAGTTTAATGCTTAACTTATGATTTATTTAATTGTAACCGCAATCGGAAGCCATATAAAGATCTTTTTTTTTTTTATTTAAATCATATTTGAATAAAAGAGAAAGGGATTTTTATTTTTAGATTTAGCTTATAAGTTATTTAAATCATTTAATTATTCAGTATTATTATTTATTTAATTTTATCTTATTTTATTTATTTATTTTAATTTTTTTTCAGTTTATTTTAATTTTATTTCATATTATTTCAATTTGATATTATATTATTCATTTTATTTCAATTTTATGTTATATTATTTTATTATTTTTATCTTTTATTATTATTATTAATATTTCATATTATTTTATTTATTTATTTTAATTTTATTTTGATTTTTATTTCAGTTTATTTTAATTTCTTTTATTTAAATTTTATTTTATATTATTTTATTTATCTATTTTTACTTTATTATCTCAAATTTATATTTCATATCGTTTTATTTATCTATTTTTATTTTATTATCTCAAATTTATATTTCATATTATTTTATTTATCTATTTTTATTTTATTATCTCAAATTTATATTTCATATTATTTTATTTATCTATTTTCATTTTATTATCTCAAATTTATATTTCATATTATTTTATTTATTTATTTTAAACATTTAAGATTTTATTCATTCAGTTCTAATCGTATATTAGGAGAATTTAAATTATTAAACAAAATTTTGAAAAAAAGTATTTTAGGACATTCATTTTGTTTTAGAAATTTATTTTTAGAAAATAAATTTTTTTAAAACAAAATAAAGTTTTAAATGAATGTTTTTAATCAAAAAGTCAAAATATAGCTCTTATAAGAAAATCTCTAGTTTTTTTTTAATTTAAATTTTTTTGAAAAATTTAAGGAATTTTAATTCAAGTGATCATTTTTAAGTTAAGTTTATGTAAAGTTAAGTCTTATATGCTATATAACACTATGTATAAGTATAATTATATAAAAATAGTTATATGATTACATGATATAAAGTAGCTTATATAAATGTCATCATATAAGTATAGTTATATAATTATAAGAGTATATAGTTAGAAATATAATGAGATGTTATTAAACTAGTATTAGGTATAAGTATGTATATATATATAATCAAATTAGCATAGGTATAATTGTAGTTTAAGTTTATCAATTAAGAGTAATATTTAGGTAATTATAAGTTTAGGTAGGTATATAATAGGTAAGTATATAATTGGGTAAGTATATAATAAGGTAAGTATATAATAAGGTGAATGTATAATCAGGTAAGTGTAGAATCAGGTAATTGTATAATTGGGTAAGTATATAGTTAGGCAAGTATATAGTTGGTAAGTATATAATAGTCGCAAATAGTATTTTTGTTCTATCTTTGTATATTTTCAGGAATTTTACGAACACGTGTTGAATAACGGTACGCACCAGAAAACTTTCCACTAAAGATACCGTTATTTTACGATGCCATTGACATGAGCCTACAAGACCTATGTATAACGGTATTTAGAAAAGCAAAATTTGCAACACGTTTTTTTTTATTTAATTTTTATTTTTTTTACAATTTTGACTCACTTTTTTTTTGTTTTTTTAGCTTGGAACCTATCCAACAAAGTGGTAGTATGGACGTTTACTGTTTTTGCCGCTGCCGTCTTTGGTTTCCAAGAACTCGCAACAAGATCAGTGACTGCTTGCGTAATCAAAATCGCAAAGGGGCACAAAATATTAGGGCCTGCCATTTTTTTATAAAAAGAAACGTCTTAACCGGTGATTTTACTAATCCTAACACATTACTAACCTTTTTTTTCTTGTTTGAACTGGATGCACGCTTCCCGGGCTTTACTGTGTCAGTCAACAAATTCCCTCGATCAACAAATGCTTCCAAGTGGTCTTCGGTAAAAATTTAATTTTTTTGGTAGAGATGGAATGGTGTCTTAAAAATCGCAACACACTATCTAAAACTGTTCCTAGTTTTATAGTGGTAGAATGCCAAAATAAAATAAAGAGACGCACTTAAAAAAAACTTAACACTTTCACACTTTTAAAACTTGTTAAGGTTTAATTTTATTTGTGGTACTGACCACAGCCACTGAACTTTTTATAATGACGCCAAAATTTTGCACATGCACTGACATGCATTCGAGATGTTCATTTTTAGAGTAGTCGGTACATTGACGTTTGGTCAGGTACTTGCTGAATGTCATTGGTGTTGCCAGACCGAGTATTGGTTTTTATCTTGTCATACCATATTTATGGCATGTTGACAAGTTGTTTTGTTAATGGCAAGACATAACAAAAATGGCAAGACAAAAAAACTGAAATACGTCTAACGACAACATGACTGTCACAATCAACTTACTTAATTATCTAAGTTACTACAACCGAAATATAATTTCTACAAATCTGAGTCAATTTGTGAAGTTAATTAGAGCTATTTAAACTTTGACCTATGACTATGATGGCACCTTCAAGTAATATTTATTTAATTAAGTTTTCCAATAAACTTTTACTTAACATTTCGAACTGAAATGTCCATATTCTTTTTGCAACATACGGTGAGGTAATAACAAAAACTTTAGTTGATTTTTGTTCATTTGCAATAATTTTAATGACTTCTTTCTTTTTTCATGTATGTAGTTGTTTTTTGAATTTTTCATAGTTTTTCCCATGATATACTACGTTAAAAATACATTCGTACATATGAATGTTATTGTAGTATTCGTATATATTTATGTATGTATTTTTGCACTTGTTTTTATGTATGCCTGTTTGTATGTTAGTTTGAATTGTACAATACATAATGAGAGTTAACAACTGTAAAACATTTGTAAACATTAAAAACAGTAGACGATTTTATTTACTACGAGTATAACAATAAAATGAACATGAACATTAATGCAGCAATAAAACAAGACAATAACTGAAACATCAACCAATAACTGTATGCTCAACATTTAGTGGTATCAACTCTACTAAGAAGAGGAACTACTACAACAACAATGAATCTCAACAACAAAAAACAGTAAAACTACTAATTTGTT
Source organism: Stomorhina lunata (assembly GCA_933228675.1). NCBI lineage: Eukaryota > Metazoa > Arthropoda > Insecta > Diptera > Rhiniidae > Stomorhina > Stomorhina lunata. The sequence goes on along the minus strand of OW121743.1, from coordinate 103,336,390 downwards.
GTAGTAAACTAATTACACCGTGAGAATTTTATTGACAACTTCTACTCAGTGTTTTTTTTTTTTTTGACAAAAATACATATATACATCATATGTTCATATACATATGTATGTATCTATTTCTCCCTTTGTTTTATTTTATTATCTTTTTCATTTATACTTACATATATTGAAGAGTTGATGAACTAAGGCAAAAAGTTCTATTTGTATTAAAATAAAATAAAAACAATAAAAAGTTGTGACCAACAAATTACGAGCAAGCAAAGTTCGAAAAAAAACAGTACCTGATTATATTGTACTGAACTGAAACAATGTTAAGTACACAAAGGTATAATAAAAAAGAACGGTACATTATAATAACGTACTGTTCTCTAGGATTTTAGAGTATTTTTTAGATAACTTTAGAGTACTATAAACACGTTTCGGCGCAAAGATACATAACAAAGATATAGTCGTCAGACTTTTAACTTAAATAGGCATTTTTTTCAATGTGTAATTCTAACGTTTTAAAAAGAAAACGTTTTCTACTCCATTTTTTAAATATTTTTATCAAAAAATTTTCGGCAGAAAATTTTTTGACAAAGATTTTTCTATAGAAAATTTTTTATCAAAAATTTTTTATTTTTTTTTTTGTTTATTTAAATCTTTCTTTGAACCCCCTTTATAGCACTTTTGTCTTAGTCGCCAACAAAGCAACAACAAAAGTGTGGGAAATAAAGAAATGATAAAACTGAAAAATGTTTGTGTGTTTCTGTTCGGATGATAATCTTCGCTTTATGTTGATATTTGTTGGACACAATAATAATAATTCGTATTTATTCAGTCCCTCAAATTAAACATAATGTGTGGTTTTCGCTCTGTCTAGAATTAGGGATAATCCTCCTGATGATATGGCCTAACCAACCATTGAAACGCGTTGAGGAAAGGTTTCCCCACCAACATTTTTTGGTTTTATCAAAAAACTGTTTATTACAATAATAAATAATTGTAATAAATTGGGACTCTTAGTGCAATACACTACAGTAAAACTTTTAAATTAAATGTTTGATGTCCCAAAATTTAAGAAAATTTTTTATCAAAATTTTTTTTAAAGAAACTTTTTTATCAAAAATTTTTCTATAGAAAATTTTTTTATCAAAAATTTTTGTATAGAAAATTTTTTATCAAAAATTTTTCTATAAAAAATTTTCTTACAAAACTTTTTTATAGAAAATTTTTTTATCAAAAATTTTTCTATAGAAAATTTTTTATCAAAAATTTTTTATCAAAAATTATTCTATGGAGAATTTTTTATCAAAAATTTTTCTAATTTTTTTTATCAAAAATTTTTCTGCAAAAAATTTTTTTGTCAAAAGTTTTTCTATAGAAATTTTTTTTATCAAAAAATTTTTTTATAGAAATTTTTTATGAAGTATTTTTCCATAGAAAATATTCTTAGAAAAATATTTTTATCAAAAATTTTTCTATAGGTAATTTTTTTATCAAAACTTTTAACAATTTTTTTATCAAACATTTTTCTATAGAAAATTTTTCTATCAAAAATTTGTCTAAGAAATTTTTTTTATCAAATATTTTTCTATAGAAAATTTTTTATGAAAAATTTTTCCATAGAAAATTTTCTTACAAAAATTTTTGTTTTTTGTTGTTTTTTATCAAAATTTTGTCTATAGAAAATTTTTTATCAAAAATTTTTCTATGAAATATTTTTTTATCAAAAATTTTTCTAATTTTTTATCAAAAATTTTTTTAATTTTTTTATCAAAAATTTTTCTATAGAAAATGTTTTATCAACAAATTTTCTAAAGAAAATTTTTTTATTAAAAATTTTTCTATAAAACGATTTTTTATCAAAAAATTTTCTATAGAAAATTTTTTTATCAAAAAGTTTTCTATAGAAAATTTTTTTATCAAAAACTTTCCATGTAAAATTTTTTATCAAAAATGTTTCTATTTTTCCATTAAAAATCTTTCTATAGAAAATTTTTTTATCAAAAATTTTCCTATAAAAAAAAAAAAAAAAATTTAAATTTTGCTATAGAAAATTTTTTTATCATCAATTTTTCTATCAACAATTTTTCTATAGAAAATTTTTTTACCAAAAATTTTTCTATAGAAAATTTTTTGTCAAAAATTTTTCTATAGAAAATTTTTGTATCAAAAATTTTTCTATAGAAAATTTTTTTATCAACAATTTTTCTATAGAAAATTTTTTTATCAAAAATTTTTCTATGGAAATTTTTTTACCAAAAATTTTTTTATGGAAATTTTTTTACCAAAAATTTTTTTATGGAAATTTTTTTACCAAAAATCTTTCTATGGAAATTTTTTTTACCAAAAATCTTTCTATGGAAATTTTTTTACCAAAAATCTTTTTATAGAAAATTTTTCTATAAAAATCTTTTTTTTTGTACAATTTTACAAACATTTTTCTATGGAAATTTTTTTGCCAAAAATTTTTCTATGGAAATTTTTTTACCAAAAATCTTTCTATAGAAAATTTTTCTATCAAAAATTTTTCTACAAAAATCTTTTTTTTTTAATTTTTCAATTGAAAATTTTTTTATAGAAGATTTGAAGATTTTGTGATATTAAATTTTTTTATCGAAAAGTTTACAGAAAAATATCTTTATCGAAAAATTTTCTATGAAATATAATTTTTATAGAACAATTTTCCAAAGAAAAATATTTTTATTAAATATAAAATCTAAAATTGTTTAATATAAGAATTTATTTCTGTTTTTGGAAAATATTCCCAATATTTACAAAAATATGAAAGGTTAACAAAAATAATTGTGTCGTGGCAACAATGTTCTAGATTATATTTCTTTGTTCTCTCGAACCATGAATTTTGATTTGTGTCTTGACTATTTGGTTTTTGTCTTTTCTTTAAAAAAGCGGCACCAACCAACTCTGTTAACATCCAGATTTCTACTGAATGATTTTAATACTCACTTTCAAGAGTTTTATTAATAATCGTTGTATTTACGAAAACAAAAAAATTTACGAAAAAAAAATCATCGGCTTCTGGTGGTATGGACTACCTATTTCTGACTATAGCGTACAAAGTTACGAATTTTTTGATAACTTACTTGCGGCTGCGTTCGTCATATTTTAAAGAAGTATTGTTGTTGTGCATTCATAAATAGCTCGTACATTATCTTAAAACAACCGATCAGTTCCAAGTTGATACTGACAAAATGAGCAGGGATTTGAACATGTACATTTTGATAAAATAAATTACTTGGGGATATTAAAGTGCTGGTTAATGGCTGAGGTAAAAGCCAATATTAGCATACTCGAATCAGAAGTACATGTTAAAATCTTTATCCATTTCACCAACTTGGAAACAATCCATTAATTTGGAACTGCTGATAATAAATTGGTGAAACAATTTTTTTATGATATACAGAAAAATATAAGTAAGGCTGTATGTTAAGGGGTTTCCATCCTAAAAGACAGCATTATTTTTGTCTAATTTTACTTTTGCCAATACTGTTTTTCTTATTGTTGTCAGTTCATAAGAATTCGTTAAAATACTCAAGAAAGTACGTTATTGTCAGGAGTACGTTATACCACCAGAAGCCGATGAATTTTTTAATTTTCGTAAATACTACGAATATGATTAAACTCATGAAAATGAGTATTAAAATCATTTAGTTGGAATTTGGATGTTAACAGAGTTGGTTGGTGCCGCTTTGTTAAAGAAAATAGAAAATAGGCAAAAAACAAATTAAAATCCAATTTATAGCAACAAACTACATAGTTCAAGTGAACAAAGAAATGTAATCTCGAACATTGTTGCCACTACACTATAATTTTTGTAAACATTGGGAATATTTTTGTAAGTATTGGGAATATTTTCAAAACAGAAATAAATTCTTATATCAATCAATTTAAAATTTCTATATATTTTAGATATTTTCGAACTAAAAATTTGTTTATAGAAAAATTTTTAATACAAATATTTTTCACCGGAAAATTGTTCGATAAAAATTATATCTTATAGAAAATTTTTAAATAGAAATATTTTTTTGTAAAAATTTTCTATAAAAATTTTTTATATCAAATATTTTCAAATCTTCTATAGGATAAAATTAAATTTTTGATAAAAATTTTTTTTTTAGAAAAATTTTTGATAGAAAATCTTCTATAGAACAATTTCTTTAGAAAAATTTTTGATAGAAAAATTTTCTATAGAACAATTTTTGATAAAAAAAATTGTCTAAAAAAATTTTCTATAGAAAAATTTTTGATAATAAACATTTTTATAGAAACAATTTGGATAAAATAATTTTTTATAGAAAAATGTTTGATAACAAAATTTTCCTTAGAGAAGTTTTGGATACAAAAATTTTTGATAAGAATATTTAAAAAAATGGAGTAGATAACTTTTGTTTTTTAAAACGTAAGAACTGCACATTGAAAAATACCTATTTAAGTTAAAAGTATTAAAAAACGGCAATTCTGCCGAATAGTAGTTTTAGTATTCAACGAAGTACGTTATTTTTAGCGTACTTCGTGAAAGTTCGTTATTATAAATGTTGTGTATTTTAACATGTACTCAAAAATGTTAAGGTACCTTTACTTAAATTAAACACTTTGTTACGTATGTGACTATGACTATGACGTACTTGACTAAGGTCAGTACGGTACCTTAAACTACAGTACTTTAGAGTAGTTTTTCGAACCTTGCAAGCAAGTGAATGTGTAAAATATTAAATAGTGAATAGTACAAATAAATGCTGAGTCAGAGTGGAGAAAAACTTTCAGGACATGTGGTACAGATGTTACCACAAAAAAAGATTTAATTAACAATATATTAAAGTTTTTTTGTTAGTGAACATTTATTACGAACACGGGCTGAGACTTGCAATAGTTTGACAGAAAAAGGGTATTATGCCAGTACTAAAAGTAGTATTTTTTGATGAAAAAGGTCAAAGTTATAGCAAGCAAAAAATTTAAGTTCTTTGGCCCTAGACAATTGAATGACAACAAAAAAAATTTAATAATTACATGGAAAGACGTAAATATAAGCAACATTACGCTACACCAAAAAATATAAGGAATTATGTTACTTGCAGATTTCCTGGAATGAAACAGCCGTACTAAGAATATATGTAAATTTTACTATAAATTTAATAAGTTTAAAGTTTTCCTTTTCATTCAGCCCTTACGTAAAGTATTTAACCTCTTTAAAAGTATTTAAGTTATAAGGTTATCACTATGAAAACCTGCAATAACATCACGTTACCTTCACATCTGTAATTTCTTAACATAAATATTTGGATATACTTCACATGTATAATAACATTAATGAACCAAATACCATTCGTCCTTTAAATATTTAAGTTTGCCGTGTTCTTCAATGCCACATGGTTTACCCAGTGCCAACAATGTTGCAAAAAGAAGGACTCATTCATTCATTCATTCATTCCGCAAATTCTTATCATACTTCTTACACTTCATAAAAATGACTCTAGTATATAATTACAAAAATTTCTTAATTTTCTCACAACATTGTTGGAAACAACTTTTTAAGGAAACTGGAGTGGCGGTGCCGCTAAAGAACAACAGAAAAAAACAGTGACAAAAATGAAATCTCATTAAAACAATTTTATAACATTTACATAATAATAACAACAAAATAGTCTACCAAATGACTTTGCGGGAAATTGAAAAGAGGAAAATTGTAAATAAAAAAATTGTATCTAGGAAAAACCAAAAGAAAAAAAAGAAAATAATACAAATACATATTTAACAGATGTATAGAAAGAAATGTGTTTGTTTAAGCAAGCCCCCTTTTATTGCTAGGAAAATTGTCATCAATTTGGGGAAAAGTAAAAAAACGCTGAATGTCAAGACGATTGATATTCAGTCCCCCACGACAGCAATATAACACCCTTCCTCTCAGCACAATAAAATAGCGCTTAATGGTTTTTACAAGTGATATTTTCCCTTATATTGATGCAACTTGTCTTTAAGTGAAGAAAATTTTTCAGAATATATACCAAAATAAAGCTCATGGGAAATTTTGTTGAAAAAGAACAAGTTGGTAGAAAAATAAAAACAAATAAGGAATACTTATGTTGGGTAAGCTCGATTATATGACACCCTATGGAAATGAAGTAGAATGTGAACTTATTGTCAATATATTCGGGAGTTTAATTAAATTTTTGAAAATTTTGTTTAATCGAGGAAGGTCGAGAAAGTTTAGGTCGATTTCTTAAACAAAAATTTTATTTTTTTTTGCAAAAAATGAATTTTTTGGTTAAAATATGAGTAGATGCTTGGAAAATCTTAGTATTGCTCAATTTGTGGTATGGAAAATGTATTTCGATTTTTTTTTTTTCAAAAATGTTAAAGGTCAAAATTTTAATTTTTGCTTTTAATGGCAAAAACTCGGAGTTTTCTGAATTTTGCAGCTATTTTCAATAAAAATACTCAAAAATACTTATTTAATAAAAATATTAAGTTATTTTTTAAGGAAATATATTTTAACCCTAGACACTATGGGACTTAAAAGAACCCAATTTTTTTTCTTGAAAATTATCACCAAATGTAATTATTTTAAATAAAAACTTAATCTTGGTATATTAGAATTACTAAACAAATTAGTTATAAGATTAAGTCATTCTTAATTTCTATTTTAGTACAAAATTACTAAATTTTATAAATCTAGTAGCAAATTTCTATAATAATGCATAAATATTATCGAAATTTACTTCTAAATAGAGACCGGAGATCGTTTTATTTTTTAAATCCATCAAGTATAAATATCATTGCCGATGAAAATTTATTTTCATTTCGATCGAAAAATAAAAAAAGATGGATTTATATTTGAAATATAAATATCCCTCATGATGAAAATTTTAAATATCTATAACGATAAATATCCGAACAGAAAAATATTTTATTGATTGTTTTATTTTTAAACTTCTGTTTTGACTTTGAAAAAATAAAATGTTTATGAAATTTAAAAATTTTCAACAATGAATGTATGAATGTTTACAATTTATTGCAATTTTTTAGGACATCGAAGTTAAAGATAATAGTTCTAATGGGAACTATTGGTGGTTTCTTTGATTCGCGTCGCTATTTCCAAAAACAAAATAACTTTTTAACGTTTTAAACGCACTTAGACAACGACCATTTGTTGCCCAAACACATTTCAATATAAAATTTGCAACAATAATTGAATTTATTGCTATTTAAACGTCCTAAAGATGTTTTATACACGGACAAATTCAGAAATAAAATTTGAATTTTTTCTATCAAAATTTATTTTCATCGGATGAAAAAAGATGAAAATAATTTTGAACTGTACTGATAAATATCCCAAACGATTTTTTTATATTTTATTTTCATCGGATTGAAAAAAGGAACAAAATTTTTGAACAAATAAAAATCATGAGGGATTTTTAATATTTTTTTAAACTTCAATGATTGTTTTTTTATGGATTAAAACATGAAAATATTGTTCTAAAAGTATTAAAATCCGGTCTCTGCTTCTAAATTCATAAATTTTCATAATTTTGTATTAATATTAACAAAAAAATGTTAATCTTTGACCCCTGAAAACAATGATTTAATCTTATTTCGAGAAAATTTTCAGCGTAAATTCTGAGCATGTACTAAGCATTGCATCAAATTATTACCAAAAAATTAGATTTCATAGAAATTTGGCGAATTCAAATCAAAGTACAGCGAAACGACTTAAGATATCATCCTCAAATTTTCCGGGTTTCATTATCCCATTTGTTTGCTTTAACATCTTAATTTGTCATATTTGTTAAATAAAATTTTTTGAAAATTATCAAAAGACTTTTGAAACTGACCTAAAATAAATGTACTATTTTCCAATATGAAAAAAGCAAGGTTCGAAAAAACTAAGGTACTGTTTTATAATGTACTGAACTTACGAAATAGTTATTTATTTTTACTCACCTTACTAACTTTAGAGTACTACAAACACGGGAGAGAACAAAATGAAAAAATAGTCGGTAGAGTTACCGTTTTTTTCATACTTTTAACTAAAAAAGATATTTTTTCCAATATCTAGTTCTAACGTTTTAAAAAGAAAAAGTTTTCTATCCCATTTTTTTTAATATTTCCATCAAAATTTTTTCTAATGAACATTTTTTTATCAAAAATTTTTCTATTAAACATTTTTTTATCAAAAATTTTTTATAGAAATTTTCTTATTAAAAAATTTTCTATAGAAAATTTTTTTATCAAAAATTTTTCTAAAGAAAATGTTTTTATCAAAAATTTTTCTATAGAAAATTTTTTTATCAAAAATTTTTCGATCGAAAATTTTTTATCAAAAATTTTTCTATAGAAAATTTTTTTATCAAAAATTTTTCGATCGAAAATTTTTTTATCAAAAATTTTTCGATAGAAAATTTTTTATCAAAAATTTTTTTAAGAACATTTTTTAATCAAAAATTTTTCTCTAGAAAATTTTTTATCAAAAATTTTTCTATAGAAAATTTTTTTTATTAAAAATTTGTCATATTTGTTAATTTTTCTATAGAAAATTTTTTTATTAAAAATAATTCCATAGAAGACTTGAAAATTTTTTGATATAAAAATATTTTTATCAAAAATTTTTACAGAAATTTATTTTTATCGAAAAATTATCCAAAGAAAAATATTCCTATAAAAAAATGTTTGGATCGAAAATATCTAAAAAAATATAAAAATCTAAAATTGTTTCATATTAGTATTTATTTCTGTTTTGAAAAATATTCCCAATATTTACAAAAAAATATTCCAAATGTTTACAAAAATATTAGTGTCGTGGCAACAATATTCGAGATTGTATTTCTTTGTTCTCTCGAACCATCCATGTATTTTGTTGCTATAAATTTGATTTTAGTTTGTTTCTTGCCTATTTAGTTTTTGTCTTTTCTTTAACAAAGCGGCACCAACCAACTCTCTTAACATCCAAATTCAAACTGAATGATTTTATTACTCATGTTCACGAGTTATTAATGATCGTGGTATTTACGAAAATTATGTAAAATTTATCGGCTTCTGGTGGTATGGGCTGCCTACTCCTGACTATAAAGTTCTAAGCTACCAATTTTTAGATAACTTTCTTGCGGCTGCGTTCGCAGTATTTTGACGAAGTACTATTTTTGTGAATTCATAAATAACTCGTATATTTTTCATAAAAAATCCCAAAAGCTAAAAGTTGAAGAACCGTAGTTATTCAAAACTGACAAAATGAGCAGCGATTTGAACATGTACTTTTTGGTAAAAAAAATTACTAGGGGATATAAAAGTGCTTGCTCATGGCTGAGATAAAAGCGAATATCAACCCACTCGAATCAGAAGTAAATGTTAAAATCTTCAGGCATTTTATTAACTCCATAAACTTATAACTGCGGGTAAATTCTTAAAATGTACATGAACAGTATATCAATTGTATTTTTATTGGTAACACAATTTTTCTATAATATACACATAAATATAACAGAACCGCCATGGTATAGCAGGCACACCAGAGGTCCGAAGTTCGATCATCGGCCAGACACATTTGAAAAAATAAATTAAAAAAAAAAAAAAAAATGCGTTTTTCCTCATAACTCAGCTAACCGCTGGTTATTGAGTATTAGGCTATGTAACTCTCTAACTAATGCATTTGCTGTTCGGAGGTTCGGAGTCAGAGTTAAAACGTTTCAATGAGTCTAAAAACGATCATTGTCTGAGAGAAGTCGTGGAAATTGTTATTATACAGAGTACGTTATAGTACTCAACAACAGGGTACATTACAGTTCTCAACAAAGTAGGTACGTTATAGTACTCATCGAAGTATGTTCATTTTAGTATACTACATGAAAGTTCGTTATAATAAAGGTTGTGTATTTTAACAGGTACTCTAAAATTTTAAGTTACCAATACCTAAATTAAACACTTTATTACATATGTGATTTGTAATGAACTTGACTACGTACAGTATAAATACATTTTAGAGTATATTTTGGAACCTTGAAAAAAGGTAAAGTTATTTATATTTCATCAAGATCAAGCTTTTTAGTATTTTCAAGTCTTATAATGGTAAATTAGGTCTCCTTTAGTTTCGTTTAATATTCCACCATCTATTTTTGTAAATTTAAATCTTTATGAGTAGGAATTTAGCTAAAACGAAAATACTTTCATTGTTTCCCATACAAATTGATCCTTGGCTCTTTGTGATGGGTTCCAGTGGTCCTAGATCAAATTTTGTCTCGAAAAAAATATGTCGATATTCGGGAAACTCTATAAATATCATCACAAACCTAATATACCCTTCCCACCTATAATCGTGTAGGGTACAATAAATAAAAATTGAAATGATTCTTACATTAATGCTGCTCAGACAGTATTTACTTTATACTTATACTCAGCTCCATTGAATTTATGTGGTTGCGCTTCATATGCTGCGGCGGCTGCTGCTGCTTCTCATATTGATTATTATGCTGGAGGAAACAAATTGCCATGCTACTCAAGTGTGGCAGTGTAAGCCAATTGTCATTAGTGTCAGCTTAGATTAGTTGCTATAGTTACACATCTTCTTACATCTAAAGGCTGTACTTTAATTCCTACAAAGTCTACTAGTGCTCGCCTGCTTGATGGCAGCTTGTGTGTGATTTTAGATGATGCAGTTTTATTTCTCTTACATCACCCAAAAAAAAAACACACACAAAATATACGAAAGTACTCGTATATGTTGCTTTTAAAGGGTTTAACACTTTAATGTCTTTAACTCACTCACTCACTAGACTGACTGACAACTATGATTTCATGTGAGTGTGTGAAAAATTTTCCCATCGATTTTTGGAAAAAGGGGAGCATATTCAAAGGTCTTACTAAAGTAGATATTCGTTTGTACTTAAGTGAAAGTTTTTTTTCTATCTGGTAATTTTTCTACTTCTTTCAATTATTTCAATTCAAGAAAATAATATTGTTTTTACTCTATCACTCGTATGTCGTATGTCTTAAGTGAATTTCGGTGTGTATTTGAAATAAAGATTGATGTCTTCTATAACCGTGGGAAATGTGCGTGCATTTAATTTTGGCTTTAAGTTTTGTTTAAACTTGCAATTGAATTTATTTTATAAATAGTTGCTATGTATGACTTACTTAAATAAAGAAATTTGTTTAAAAGAAAATTATTAACTTTCTTTAATAGTTAGAGTAATACTGCTATAGGGTGATTTAAAAACATACTGGGTTGATTTTAGTATACCTGACAAATGGAGAGTAAAGAGCTTAAACTAATATTCATATGTTACATATGTATTTCATTTACATGAAATTGTAATTAACAGTTCTTAAAATTACCAACAAAAACCAACCAACTCCTTCTAAATAATATAATAGTACATACATATATACACATACATATGTTATGTCATTTTCACATTTCAATTGCCACTTGATTTTAATATAAATGGCACCACCTTTAAATTAGTTTGATTTTAATCTCCCTGTTATTGTACTCGTTATCGCACAAATAGACGACCCTTATATGGTTAGTTTAAGGTTTTGCGTGCAAGTGTTACTAAATTTTTTCTTAACGCTGTAATAAATTATTACACAATAATTTCTAAACAAATGCCTCATATTCATAACGTGTAATAACCTTCAAAATTAGTTGTAAATATGGATTATATGAATGCTATTCATGCAAACCTTAAACTAAACATTTATCAGATGATTAAATGTAAATGACATAAGTCAGGACATGAAATTACTGTGGGAGGCATATGTTTGGCCTATTACTAGAAACAATTGGATGTGAAAAGATTTATTGCTAAAGATAGTCCATATTACTCGTATATCCTACAATGGAAAAGATTATTAAAATTGTTTAAGAGATGATTACTGTATATACATTAGAGCAAGGTTGACCATTATTTACGTGGCTGAGGAATAACAATAATTACATAAAATAAGAAAACTTTTTTTAGAGCAAGGTTGGCCAAATGGAGATCGTTTTAAATAATAGTGCTCAACAGGGTTGCCAGAAAATTTTCGCGAAAAATCAGAACATTTTTCAAAAAAATTACCATTATCGGCAATACATTTTCAGAAATCGGAAAAAATCGGAATTGTTAAAAATATATCACAAATATAGCCGAATATTAAACAAATGTTCATTAAAAATATTTCTGTAGATATAAAAAAATTGTTCAAAAAGAAAACAAATTTAATTGATCTCTATACCAATTTATATTGAACATTTGTATCCACAAAAAATTTTATTAAAAATTCTTCTGAACAAAAAATCATATATTGAAAAATGTTTGTACGTACGTGAAAAATTATTCTACACAAAAAATCAAGAATGAAACAAAATTTATGTAGAAAACTTTCTATGCAAAAAATGTTCTAGAGAAAATTTTTTGCTTAAAAAATTGTATATGAAATATTCTTCTTTACATAAAATTTATATGGAGAAATTTTTGAAAGAAAAAATTTCAGAAAAATGTAAATTTTTTAAAGAAACAATGTATATAGAAAGTTTTTCGGTAGAAATAATTTTATATTGAAAACTTTTGTACAGAAACAACATTTAATGGAAATTTTTTATCTGTAGAAAACATTTTACATACTACAATTTTTTTTTTTTAATTTTTATATCGATTCCAAATTTTGACTGTAGATTCCAATATATCGAAAACTAATATCGTTTTTTTAACCACCGATTTGTCATATATGGCCAAGGCCGCGGAAAAGGGGAATTCAATGAAATTTTTTTTTTCTTATTATCTAGTGCTTTTGTAATTGTCATTTGTTTGTTTACAGTCCAAAGCCTCACAAAACAAAGAGAGTACATTTGTGAAGTATTAATGTATCAAAATTTTTGAGCATCGGTTTCTATTTTATTTTATTTTATTTAATTTTTTCTTTACAACTTTATGAGAAAATAATTTCACTTAATATTGTTTTTGAAAGAATTTACGTACCTACTGAATAGTATAATCAAACATGAAGTGATGTTGTTTTTTTTATCCAATAAAAAATAAACAAATAAAATAAAATTTTAAGTAAATTTTAGTGTTTTATTTATTCACATTGGTCGTTTTTGCATGGCTCCTAAGTAAGAGAACTTTATGTGTTGTTCCAGTCTTTTTTTTGGTGACGTTCCAGTCTCGCACTTTTGCATCCAAAACAACTATAAATGCAATTTTTTATAAATTTTTTGTGCGTAGAGTATTCTTTGATCTTTCACCTACGATATGTTAGAGGGAAACGTGTCCAGGTTTTTGAAAACATTACGAAATTTTGGAAAATGTTGTACAAGCTCTTAGACCACTTCTCTTTTAGTGTGACGTTCCAGTTAACTTCAAATGGCTGTAACTTTTAATTTGCAAGAAATAGAAGCACATTTTTTTGCGCCAAAGTTACAGCCTGAGAATATATTTTGAGTGAACAAAAGTTATTGCTACTTTTTTACTTTGTTCATTAAATATACGTCGAAAATTGCGCAAACTGGTGACGTTCCAGCCCACTGCCTTGGCCATATGTTAAAAAACGGCTAAAACTTTGAAGTTATATTTGTTTTCAAAATAATCTCAAAAATCACAAAGAAGTTAAAAAAAAAATCTCAAAAGTTAAAACTTGCAAATCGACATTTCACTATTTTTCAGGTTAAAAATCAGCAAAATGCTGATAAATCGGTATGTATTTTTGATTGTGTATTTTTTTATAACAAATAAAGAAAAAGTTTTCTTGTTTAATGTAAATTTTTGTTATTCCCCTTCCACGCAAATAATGGCCAACCTTGCATTATAGTGATAATTTGTTATATGTAAAAAAAAAAATTTAATGTTAAGCAGCAGCGGGCGGAATATTTTTACACTAAGTCTAAATGTTAAGTTCTGAAAATTTGAGCCAAATCGGACGATATCTATAGGCGAGCATCGGATTTAACTTTAAGAGCCCACAGCCAAAATATGGGTTATGTTTAAGTTTTTGCAAAGTTTGAACCAACAATAACAAATTTTGACAAGAAAAAATTTAATATATAAAAATTAATGCCACTTTTGGTCGTTATTTTATTATTTTATTTGGATAGGGCTCATCTATCCAAACCAAATGTTAAGGGTTTGTTTGGACAATTTAGTAGATGGTTTATGTGAAGTTTGCTAAAAACCGGTCGAGCGGGGAAGAACGGCTGGACCGATTTGTTTGTCTTAGTCCAAGTTAGGATCCTACATTAAGAGAAATTGACCGCACCCTCTTTTACGCCCACCTTTTTTACTTATCTGAAATCGGAAAATGGCTGCTCGGATACGGGTATTTTTTTTCTAAACGTTCGTCATTTACACTTACGTTTTTGTGTAAAGAAAATTTGATCATTCCTATATTTACGTCCACTTTTTTCGAATTTAATATGGACAATTTTATTTAAAAAATTTAAATACCGAAAACTTTCTATAAAAATTTTTAATAAAATTTAATATCAAATAGTTTCTATAAAAAATTTTGATATCGAAAATTTACTTTAAAAATTTTGGTATCGAAAATTTTTATATAAAAATTTTAATATCGAAACTTTTCTATGAAAAATTTTAAAATCGAAAGTTTTTTATAAAAAATTTTATTATTAAATTTTTTTTTTTTAATAAAATATCAAAAATCTTCTTTAAAAATATTTTAATATCGAAAAATTTTTATAAAAATATCAAAAATTTTCAATTAAAATTTTAATATCGAAAATTTTCTATAAAAAATTTTAATATCGAAAAATTTCTATAAAAAATTGTATATAGAAAATTTTCTATAAAAAATTTTAATATCAAAAATTTTCTATAAAAAATTTTAATATCGAAAATTTTCTATAAAAAATTTTAATATCGAAAATTTTCTATGAAAAAGTTTAATATGGAAAATTTTCTTTAAAAAAATTTTAATATCAAAAATTTTCTATAAAAATTTTAATATCAAAAATTTTCTATTAAAATTTGTATATAGAAAATTTTCTATAAAAAATTTTAATATCGAAAATTTTCTATAAAAAATTTTAATATCGAAAATTTTCTATAAAAAATTTTAATATCAAAAATTTTCTATAAAAATTTTAATATAAAAAATTTTCTATAAAAATTTTAATATCAAAAATTTTCTATAAAAATTTGTATATAGAAAATTTTCTATAAAAAATTTTAATATCGAAAATTTTCTCTAAAAAAATTGTAATACCGAAAATTTTCTATGAAAAAGTTTAATATGGAAAATTTTCTTTAAAAAAATTTTAATATCCAAAATTTTCTATAAAAATTTTAACATCAAAAATTTTCTATAAAATTTTTAATATAGAAAATTTTCTATAAAATTTTTAATATAGACAATTTTCTTTGAAACATTTTTATATTGAAAATTTTCTATACAAAATTTTAATATCGAAAATATCCTATAAAAAAAATTATATTTATCAAAAAGTTTCTATAAAACATTTTAATATCAAATAGTTTCTATAACAAATTTTAGTATCGAAAATTTTCTATTAAAATTTTAATATCGAAGATTTTTATAAAAAATTTTAATTTTGAAAATTTCTACGAAAAATTTTAAAATCGAAAGTTTTCTATAAAAAATGTTAATATTAAAAGTTTTCTAAAAAAAAATTTAATATCGAAAATTTTGTTTAAACAATTTAATATCGAAAATTTTCTATAAAAAAATTTTAATATCGAAAATTTTCTATAAAAAAATTTAATATCGAAAATTTTCTATAAAAAAAATTTAATATCTAAAATTTTCTATAAAAAGATTTTAATATCGAAAATTTTCTATAAAAAATTTTAATATAGAAAGTATTCTATAAAAAAATTTTAATATCAAAAATTTTAATATAGAAAATTTTCTGTAAAAAATTTTAATCTCGAAATTTTTCTAAAAAAGTTTAATATGGATAATTTTCTTTAAAAAAATTTTATAAAAATTTTAAAACAGAAAATTTTCTATAAAAAATTTTTACATCGAAAATTTTCTATAAAAAATTTTAATATCGAAAATAGCCTAAAAAAAATGTAATATCAAAAAGTTTCAATAAAAATTTTTTAATATCAAATAGTTTCTATAACAAATTATCTACAAAAATCTTGGTATCAAAAATTTTCTATGAAAAATTTTAAAATTGAATATTAAAATTTCTTTAAAAAATTTTAATATTCAGAATTTTCTATAAATAATTTTATATGGAAAATTTGGTTTAAAAAACTTAATATCGAAAATTTTTTATAAAAAATTTTAATATCGAAAAATTTTTATAAAAATTTTTAATATCGAAAATTTTGTTTATAAAATTTAATAACGAAAATTTTCTATAAAAAAATTTTAATATCGGAAATTTTTTATAAAAAAATTTAATATCGAAAATTTTCTATAAAAATCTTAATATAGAAAATTTTCTATAAATATGGGAGCTATGTTCAAGTGTGGACCTATTCCAGTAAAATTGCATATATTGGCTTACAGTTTTAACAACTTCTCTATTGTAAATTTTATTGGCTTAGCTATACAATTTGATATGTAATTGCATGGGATATATTGTCTAATCTGGAACGGTTTTTAGTAGTAAAAAAAAAACAACTTAAGAAAAGATATAACTAAGAAATTGTATGTGTGTAATTCAGTTTAGATGATAATCTTCGCTTTATTTTGATATTTTGCATATTTAGATATTTTGACACTATAATTCATATTTACTTTGTCTCGCAAATTAGATAAAATGTTTGGTTTTCGAATAAGAAATTCTTTTCCTGATGCTGGTGGCCAACCAACCTCATCATGGTCTACTCTCAACATCAGTATTCCACCAAAAAACAGAAGAATTTTTACTAGAGTTGTTTAATTTTCTTAGTTTTGTATACCTTTCAATCAAATGTTTTTCAAATTGTATCTGTCTATTTATATATATGAACAGTATCAAGGACATGATACATCAACTTACTTTCCTGCAACCACAAGCTGCAAACACTCCGTTTAATTGCGAATGTCAAATGATTGTAGTTTGTCAATTTCAAGAAAAAAGTAAAAATAGTTACAAAGTTTCAAATTACCATAAAGAGACTCTATTCTTATAAGGTCCATTTAAATTATTATGTTCGACTAAAAGTCATTTGTTTTCCAAACCAAATTTAAGTTTAAAGCAAAATAATTTCCTTGACTTTAATTGAAAGTTTAGCATTTATTTTCCGCTCATTTGTTTTTGGAAACTTGAACCCACATTATTTTCAAAGACAAATACTTAAAGTAAATTATTTTATTGTTGGACAAGCAATTATTCACGTAAGTAGAAAAAAATAAAATCTGAAAAAAAAGTAAACGGTAGGAGGTAGTTGGACATCATGCTGGGTTTGTTTTGCCGTATCCAGATACGAAACTTTTGAAATGTCAAACTAATGATTTGTATTTAGCAGGAAAATTCTTGCTACTAGTTATTTGCTAAGTGCTCACAAGCGTGTGTTTAAGTTCGAAATGTCGAGACCAGCAAAAAGAAAAATAAAACTTTACTCGTATTCTGTTGACCATTAAAATTGATTATATTATCAATGGAACGTTGTCGAACACATTGTCCCTCCTCACCTGGCATTGTATAGTGGATTTAAGTGTATTTGGTCATGAATGTAATTGACTTTACCAAATTATATAATTCATGTTGTCTAGTTACTCGTATTTGAACAATTTAAAAGTCTTTTTATTTAGTTAAAATGTAGCTTTATGTTTGTGCTACAATTTGATGCAAGTAAATTTAAACATTTTTCATTTAATCACTTTAAGAATTTCAATTTTATTACCTTGTTAGATGGCGTCATGTTTATCGTTATTACGAGTACTTTTATGTAGTGGATGTTTTGCGAAGCAATCATAAACGTATTGTGCTTTTTAGTAAAAAATATAGTAAGAGAGTAGTAAAAAATTGTTATAGTCATTCAAGTCCGACTTTATGATACCCTTTAATACTGACATAAAATGTGGATCGAATCTGTAAAATTATAAAAATTTGATTTACATTTTTCTTATTTGTGGGTCTTAATTCAAGTGTGATCCGATTGTCGTACTATTTTCGTAGTACATATTTAGTGACTTTTCAGAGTGAGAATTATATGGAAGGTATAGTCAAATATGGACCTATTGAAAGAACATTGTTACTAGCTATAAATTCGATTTTGTGACTGGCAAAATCTGTGTTTCAGAAATTTTTTCTTTATGAAATTTATCGAAACTTATGACAAATTTCTATTAATTGTTAAAGCAATATTGCCAGTATCAATCAGTCATCGTGATGTACTAATAAACCTAGTTTGAGGAAATGATTCAAAGTCTAGTTGTTAAAAATTTGAGTTGCAAACATCATGACAAGCCTATCGTTACTTCCGAAAAATGTGTATGTCAAAAACCTGGAGAATGTTTTCTGTACTTTAATATTATTTCATATTTATTTTAATTTTTTTGGTTTGTGCATTTTTGTTATTATATACATACATATTTTGCACATGCTTGTGTTTAGCGAATTGTTACTAAAATGCTGCTATACTTTTTGTATCGCGCCAAAAACTATTAGTAGCACATGTGCCACACACATGCATTGTCATTTCATTTTATCACACGTTCCTATGTGCACTGGATTCAGGAGTGGCAAGTAACCCAGGAAACATTTTAGTATGAAACTTTGAAGTTTTCGACAAAAATATTAACTTTTTTTTAAATAAATTCAAAAGTAAGAAAATACAAACAATTTCCAATAACACAGTACGACAAAATCAAATTTTTTTGAGTACATATGAGTAATGTTAACTGAATATAAAAATAGGCTTTAAATAAAGAAATACGTGTCCCTGCGTTTTGCTGTAGCACGTCAGAATTTTAAGAAAATCGATTTTAAAGATTAGAAGGACCGTGGAGTTTTATTTGTAACGTAAAAAGTTCTATAAAAATAGAATGGGTGAACAGATTTAAATGCTTGAGCAAGATTTGAAATGGGAATTAAATTTTAATTTTGCTTAGCTAGAGGACGCTTTAATTTTCATGTAAAATTAAAAAATATCCAAAAAATGTACGAAATTCATTAAAAATACAATTCTGCCATTTTGGACACAAAATAATAGTTAAGATATTATATAACATTAAATTTTTTGATATTTTTCAATTTTACATGGAAATTAAAGCGCCATCTAGCGGAATAAAAATTATAATTATAATAAAAACAAATCCAAATTTAATTCTCTTTTCGAAACTGGCTCAAGCCTTTAAATCAGTTCACCTATTCTATTTTTATAGAACTTTTTATAATCGCATTACGTTACAAGTGAACCTCCACGGTCCTTCGAATCTTTAAAATCGATTTCCTTAAAATTCTGACATGCTACAGCAAAACGCCGAAACACCTATTTCTTTATTTTAAGCCTATTTTCATATTCTGTTAACATTTCTCATGTGTACCAACCACTGTCGTACTGTGTAATAAATGATAAAAATTTTAATTTGTACTGAAATAATATAAATTGTATTAAAAAAATTCTATTATTTTCCAATCACCCCCCCCCCCCCCAATGGTCCTAGTCATAAAATCTGAACCAAAGCAAAATTAAAAATTTTGAAGTACTTTCAAAATTGTTGAGCTTGGAGAATGTGTATTCAAAATATCATGAAATTTGAAAGTGGTGATATTTAAAATTGGTATTTTTCGTTTGAAAAATATTGATTTTACCCACATCAGATTTGGAAAATTTGTTTATGATAAGAGTCATCAGTTTAAGATGATTCTGTAATTTGTGGATGACTCAGCAGTTTTAGGATGACTCAGCAGTTTTAAGATGACTTAGAAGTTTTAAGATGACTCAGCAGTTCTAAGATGACTTTGAATGACTTTGAATTACAAAAAAAAAAAAACTTCTAAACAAAACAAACAACAAAAAAAACTATTACTTAGGAGTTTTAAGATGACTCAGCAGTTTCAGAATGACTCAGGAGTTTAAAAATGAAATGTTGAATCTAAGAAATCTTTCTAAATCCTTAATACATTGAAAAAGTTTTGAGAGATTAGCTACATATAGAACTAGGGTGTCAAGCGGTAGTCTATATAAAAATGATACAGAAAAATCTATTCCGGAGTCGATAAAAAACATGGATTTGGTAGTCATTGTTTACCACCGCTTTAAAAAAATCTAATGATGCAGTTCTAAAGAGAAGAATGTACATAGATATTAATAATCAATAATTGTTTTCAATAAAAATTTATATTATGCGTTATTAAAAAGGTATTGAAATGTGCTTAAGGTTCTTAAACGAAAAGTGATGAAATTTTTCATCAAACTCAATAGCTCATGCATCACATACAGTTTCACATCTTGAATCTGGTCGTCGATTTAATTAAGACGCGGAACCTTAGAAAATAACTTAATCTCGTATATAGTTTTGGAGATATCAGGAAGTCAATTTAGTATTTTCGTTTTTCTTTGGACAAAATCATAACCATGTGAAAGGTGAAAGTCTCTGCTATAGAAAAAAATTCACCGAAATTTACCGATCGTAGAACAAAGTTCAAAATTTTCTAAAAAAAGTCAAGTAAATTGTTATGCATAATTTAAGCAAAAAGTGTTGCAGTAGTTTTAGCGTAATTTTTAAGTCTAATGGAATTTAAGTGTAAGTCCCCCAGGAGTCGAGGGATTTCAACCAAAATTAGTAAAACTCTTTTTTGGGTCAACGGATAGATGAGTGGCAAATTTCATCAATTTCTGCTAAGGACTTCGTCTAGTATTGAGAAGAAAAATTAGTGAAAAATGGGGGTCCAAAGCAGATACCTAAGGAGTGGACGGATTTTTACCAAAACTCGTATTCTTAAATTCTGCTAAGAATTCGGACATATTTACTGATAACAATAATGTTATTTATTGATTACAATAATATGTGAAGGCAGGTACCCAAAGAAACAAAAGATCTCTACCAAAATTAGTATAACACTTTCTGAAATAAATAATGGTGAAAAATGGGGGCCCAATGCAGGCATCCAAGGAGTCAACTGATTTTAAACAAAATAAGCAGACCTTCTTTTTAGATCAACTTATTGACGTCTGCTAAATTTTATAAAATTCTGGTAAGAATTGCGGATTGCACATAAAAAAGAAAAATAAGTGAAAAATGGGTGTCCAAGACGGGTACCCTAAGGGATGGTCTAATTTGAACCAAAACTAATAGTAATCTTTTTTGAATTTATTTACAGACGTGTATTGAATTTCATTAAATTCTGTTGAGAATTGCAATTTGTATATTAAAAAGAAAAAATGGTGAAAAAATTGGGGTCCAGGGCAGCTACCCCAAAGAGTCGACGAATTTTAAACAAAATTTGTTGACCTCTTTTTTTTTTTAATAAATGAATAGTCGTGTGCTGAATTTAACAAAATTCTGTTTAGAATTGTGACTTGTACATTGAGAAGAAAAATAGGTGAAAAATGTGGGCTCACGGCAGGTACCCTAAGAAGTCGACGAATTTCAAAAACTTTTCGAATTGTTCTTATCTATATAAAGCTGAACAAGTGTTTTTGTATTTTATCAAAAAGTTTTCTATAGAAAATTTTTTTATCAAAAATTTTTCTATTGAAAAGGGTCACTCCTTCACTTTTTTATCAAAAATTTTTCTATAGAAAATTTTTTATCAAAAATTTTTCTATAGAAAATTTATTATCAAAAATTTTTCCAAAAAAAATTTTTTTATCAAAAATTTTTCTATAGAAAATTTTTTTATCAAAAATTTTTCTATAGAAAATTTTTTTATCAAAAATTTTTCTATCAAAAATTTTTCTATAGAAAATTTTTCTATAGAAAATTTTTCTATCAAAAATTTTTCTATCAAAAACTTTTCTATCAAAAATTTTTCTATCAAAAATTTTTCTATCAAAAATTTTTCTATAGAAAATTTTTTTATCAAAAATTTTTCTATAGAAAATTTTTTTATCAAAAATTTTTCTATAGAAAATTTTTTTATCAAAAATTTTTCTATAGAAAATTTTTCTATCAAAAATTTTTCTAACAAAAATTTTTCTATAGAAAATTTTTTTATCAAAAATTTTTCTATAGAAATTTTTTTTATAAAAAATTTTTCTACAGAAAATTTTTTTATCAAAAATTTTTCTATAGAAAATTTTTTTATCAAAAATTTTTCTATAGAAAATTTTTTTATCAAAAATTTTTCTAAAGAAAATTTTTTTATCAAAAATTTTTCTATAGAAAACTTTTTTATCAAACATTTTTCTATAGAAAATTTTTCTATTAAAAATTTTTCTATAGAAAATTTTTTTATCATAAATTTTTCTATAGAAAATTTTTCTATCAAAAATTTTTCTATAGAAAATTTTTCTATCAAAAATTTTTCTATAGAAAATTTTTTTATGAAAAATTTTTCAATAGAAAATTTTTTTATTAAAAAATTTTTCTATAGAAGTTTTTATTTATCAAAAATTTTTCTATAGAAATTTTTTTTATCAAAAATGTTTCTATAGAATTTTTTTTTCAGAAAATTTTTTATCAAAACTATTTCTATAAAAAATTTTTTAATCAAATATTTTTCTATAGAAAATTTTTTAATTAAATATTTTTCTATAGAGAATTTTTTTATCAAAAATTTTTCTATAGAAAAGCTAGAATTTTCTAAAGCTAAAAAAAATTTCTAAGAAAAATTTTTATATCAAAAATTTTTCTATTGAACATTTTTTTGTTAAAAATTTTTCTATAGAAAATTTTTTTTATCAAAAATTTGTCTATAGAAAATTTTTTATTAAAAAATTTTTCTATAGAAATTATTTGTATCAAAAAGTTGTTGCTTAAATCTATCTCCAAAGAAAAAGTGCCATAAATTTTCCTTGACCTAAGAAATTGATTTCAATTATTGAATTTGACGGCTTTCAATAGAAGTTTGTGTTGACTAATGCCAGCCAATATAATTGAGATTCATTCGTTGTAAAAAAGTAAAGGATCCGAACGGTTAAGCTTTAAATTTTCATTCGGGACATTTGGTAGTAGAGATCTTGATCTGACCGCTATGCCTAAAAATTCAGAAAGAAATATATAAATAACAAAAAAAGAAAACAAAAAACTGTCCTCTAAATCAGTAAATATCCATCAAATCAAGAAAACAAGCTTGAAGTAGTATTAGGATCAGAGTGTGCAAACAAACGAAACCAAACATTTGAATTTGTTTTATTTCTGTCTTTGCAGAGTATAAAACAGAAACAAAATACAAATAATGATAATAAAGTTGACAAAATGATTTGTTTTTTTATTTGTACACGAACAAAACATGAATGCTATTTAAACTTACTCTGCTAGAAAGAAAAACAAAGAGAGCAAAACCGAAAAACTCAGAACAAAACCGTTTCGCAAACATTTGCTGAGTGATTTGATCTTTTTTTATTTAATAGCGTATAGCAGTAGAAATCAGAAAGAGAAACAAATTTTTGTTTCTAGAAAAATTTACATATTGAAATGAGGTAAACTGTAAATTTTGTTGCTATAAATTGGGTTTTTATTTTGTTTCTTGTATTTTTCTTATTGTCTTTTCTTAAACAAAGCAAACTTCGTTAACGTCCAACTGAATGTTTTTGATACTCATTTTCACGAGTTTCTTTAATGATCGTGATATTTACCTTAGGATAATATAAAACGAATCATTCGCAAACATTTCTGAGGATGTTTTGTACTTAAATGTACGATTGGTATGGTAAACTGAAGCAAAGAAGATGAGCACAAAGAATATTGTTTGTTTTTTTGCTCTTTGATTTTCAAATGAATTTGTTTTGTTTAGTTCATGAAACAAAACGATTGAAGTAAAGCTGAATCTGTCTTTACATTCTACGAATGTTTGCAAAGGGTTTCGTTTATTTGCACACTCTGATTAGGATTATTTATGACCAAAAATCGATAAAATTTTTGTATATAAATCCAATACTTATTGGGTTCAACTTTATCAGGTAATGGGAAAGTCATTCTGTGTATTTCGCATGGCAATTTAGTAATCTGTCAATGTTTTCCTTCATTCTTATACATACGTTAGTTTTATCCCCATAACATTTTCCCTGCGCCACCATTTACTTAACAAAAAGTCTAGTAGTAGAATTTTCCCACATTTATATGTATTCCATTATAAAACATATTTCATGTGCATGTTAAAACATGCTCATACATGCATTTCTGGATGATACCGTAAAACTTCATCACATGATAGATACTTGTGAAACATATTTTGCACTTTTAACAGTTCCTTCAATTCATAGTCATCACAAGTCTTACTCGTATGTGTCTTTTCTGTCTTTTATATAATTTATTTAAAATTTCTGTGCTGGAGGTAACAAAACTTAAGTTTATAATATTTTACATTTAAGCGCCAACGTTAAAAGGAAAAACAAAAATAGAAAGAAAAAAAAAATAAAACAGAAAAACTTGACGATTAACTTGTAGACAGAAAAGTTAGTGGCAAAACTTGGTGCAAGAAGTTAAGAAAAAGAAAAACTAAGGAGTTTCCCAAACTTCGAAAAGCAAAGACAAGTACTGGCATCCATCCATCCATAAACATACACACGTATACATATACAACATCTCAGCATGGCGTTACTCTTGAAATATGTATGAAACTTTGAACAAAGTCATACTAGAGCAAAAGAGTTGAAATTGTTTTAGATTAATTTGTTGTTTCTTGTTTGAAAACTGTTACAACAAATAAAACAAATCAACAAATTAAAAAATCTTAACTTTTCTGCTGCTCGTTTTTCGTTTGAAAATTTAACACAACATGAATTTAATTTTCTGTTAAACCTTGTGCCTTAATGAATTAGTCTTATGTTGTTAAATTATATAATAGTTATATTGAATAACCATTATACGTTTATGCTTTAATTGCATTTTATAAGAAGTAATTGATTTAAATTATCATTAGTTATATAGATTAAATGTTGGACACATAAATCTTGGGAAACTATGGCAAGTATTTTAATAGAGACAACTTAGACTTATATTAATTAACTGACCAAAATAAACGGACTATAAGACGATAGTATAGTGGCTATAGTCTAGTTTAAGTTGTAGTCTAACACAATTGTAAAGTATCAAAATATAATACTACTTTACAAAACTAAACATTTTGAGTCACAAGTAATCACCACCATATTTTTATAACCACCATCAAAAAGAATGGAGTATATTGAGATTGTGATTTCGTTTGTTATTTCCACAATAAATTAAAAATTTTAAAATATTTTTTATATATAATATATTTATATTCTGGATCCTTATGAAATTCTAAGACGATGATCGTGATATGATCGTCAGTTATTTCTTCAAAAATTTTGATAATTATTAGGCAAAATCCGTCCACATTTGATTACAACTCCCATAAAACCCTGCCACGGGAAATACTCTATATGTCAAACACGGAATTTAAAACGTATCAAAATTGTTAACATATGTGATAAAATTGTGTTGCGTAACTTTAGGAGATTCACCTAATAGTATTTATAATTAACTCATAAATTTTTAGGATATTATTATTACATATAATTTATACTAATGTTTATAAAACAAATTGACGGCACAGTTGCCGTTTTTTAAACTTTAACTATAATAGGTATTTTTTTCAATGTGTAGTTCTAACGTTTTAAAAAGTAAAAATTTTCTAAAGAAAATTTTTTTATCATTAAAAAACTTTTTTATAAAAAATTTTTGATAAAAAAATTTTCTATAGAAAAATTTTTCATAAAAAAAAAATTCTATAGAAAATTTTTTTATAAACAATTTTCTATAGAAAATTTTTTGATAAAAAAAAATTTTTATGAAAAATTCTTCTATAGAAAATCTTTTTATCAAAAATTGTTCTATAGAAAATTTTTTTTTATCAAAAATTTTTTTATCAAAATTTTTTTAACGAAAATTTTTTTATCAAAAAATTTTCTATCGAAAATTTTTTTATAAACAATTTTCTATAGAAAATTTTTTGATAAAAAAAAATTTTTATGAAAAATTCTTCTATAGAAAATCTTTTTATCAAAAATTGTTCTATAGAAAATTTTTTTTATCAAAAATTTTTTTATCAAAATTTTTTTAACGAAAATTTTTTTATCAAAAAATTTTCTATCGAAAATTTTTTTGTCAAAAATTTTTCTATCTAAAATTTTTATATAGAAAATTTTGTTTATCAAAAATTTTTCTATAGCAATTTTTTTATCAAACATGTTTCAATAGAAAATTTGTTTTATCAAAACTTTTTCTATAGAAAATTTTTTTATCAAAAATTTTTCTAGAGAAAATTCTTTTATCAAAAATTTTTCTATAGAAAATTTTTTTATTAAAAATTGTTCTATCGAAATTTTTATCAAAAATTTTTGTATAGAAAATTTTTTTATCAAAAATATTTCCATATAAAATTTTACTATTAAAAATTTTTCTATAGAAAATTTTTCTATAGAAAATTTTAATTAAAATTGTTCTATAGAAAATTTTTGTATTAAAAATATTTCTATATAAAATTTTTTTATTAAAAATTTTTCTAAAGAAAATTTTTTTATCATAAATTTTTTTATAGAACATTTTTTTTTCAAAAATTTTTTGTATAGAAAATTTTTTATCAAAAAATTTTCTATCTTAAATTTTTATATAGAACATTTTGTTTATCAAAAATTGTTTCTATAGCAATTTTTTTATCAAACATGTTTCAATAGAAAAGTTTTTTTATCAAAAATTTTTCTTTAGAAAATGTTTTTATCCAAAATTTTTCTAGAGAAAATTCTTTTATCAAAAATTTTTCTATAGCAAATTTTTTTATTAAAAATTTTTCTATCGAATTTTTTTTTATCAAAAATTTTTCTATAGAAAATTTTTTTATCAAAAATATTTCTATAGAAAATTTTATTATTAAAAATTTTTCTATAGAAATATTTTATTAAAATTGTTATATAGAAAATTTTTATTATAGAAAATTGCTCCATAGAAAATTTTTGTATTAAAAATTTTTCTATAGAAAATCTTTTTATTAAAAATTTTTTTATAGAAAATTTTTTTATCATAAATTTTTTTATAGAACATTTTTTTCGAAAATTTTTTTATAGAATTGTTGTTTTCTACGAAAAATTTTTCTATAGAAAACTGTCTTCTCAAAATTTTTTCTATAAATTTTTTTTATTAAAATTTTTCTGTAAGAAATTTTTTTTTATCACAAATTTTTCTATATGAAATATTTTTATTAAAAAGTTTATATAGAAAATTTTTTTAATAAAAATTTATCGAATTTTTTTTTTATCAAAAATGTATCTATAGAATAATTTTTAATCAAAAATTTCTATCAAAAATTTTTCTATCGAAAATGTTGATATCAAAAATTTTTCTATAGAAAAGTTGATATCAAATATTTTTAAATGAAAAATTTCTTATAAAAAATGTTTCTAACGAATTTTTTTTTTTTTCAAAAATGTATCTATAGAAAATTTTTTCATCAAAAATTTTTATTAAAAATTTTTCTTTTGAAAATTTTTGTATTAAAAATTTTTCTATAGAAAATTTTTTTATGAAAATGAAAATTTTTTTTATAAAAAATTTTTTTAACATAAATTCTTCTATAGAAGATTTGAAATTTTTTTGATATAAAAATTTTTTTTTAAAAATTTACAATATTTTGATTAAAAATTTTTTTATAAAAAAAGTGTTTAGATCGAAGATATCTAAAAATCTAAAAATGTTTATATATTAGAAGTTATTTCTGTTTTAAAAAATATTCCCAATATTAACAAAAATATTCCCAATGTCTACAAAAAAAATAGTGTCGTGGCAACAATGTTTGAGATTATATTTCTTTGTTCTCTCTAACCATGTATTTTGTTGCTATAAATTGGATTTTTATTTGTTTCTTGCCTATTTGGTTTTTGTCCTTTCTTTAACAAAGCGGCACCAACCAACTGTGCTAACATCCAAATTCGAACTGAATGATTTTAATACTCATTTTCACGAGTTTTCTTAATGATCGTGGTATTTACGAAAATTAAAAAAAATCTTCGGCTTCTGGTGGTATGGGCTGCCTACTCCTGTTAATAAGGCATCTCTTAGTACACCAATCGACTGTGATTCACTTCAAGTCTCTCAAGTATTTTTTTAACCCCAAACAAATTTGCCAAACAACTTTTCAACTAAATTAAATTCCCTTGATTTAATTGCTTTCTAAAAGCACAACTAATCTTTAGAGCCTTTTTAAAAGTTCATTACAAAGTTAAACTAAATAAAAGTATACTTTAAACTTTAAGTCGTTAATT
This sequence comes from Stomorhina lunata, assembly GCA_933228675.1. NCBI lineage: Eukaryota > Metazoa > Arthropoda > Insecta > Diptera > Rhiniidae > Stomorhina > Stomorhina lunata. Next base: position 103,308,110 of record OW121743.1, on the reverse strand, counting down.
TTACACATCAACAAAAATAATTCTGGTATATCATCAAATTTTTAAAAACAACAAATATTTAATTATATGATATATATTATATTTATATTTATATGAAAAATTTTCTTTAAAATTTGTATATCGAAGTTTTTCGTTTTTTGCTATAAAATTTTTATGACGAAACATTTTTTATAAAATTTTTAGAAAAAAATTGTCTCTAAAATTTTTAGAATAAAAAATTTTCTATAAAATTTTTAAAACGAAAAATTTTCTATCAAATTTTCATAACGAAAAATTTTCTAAAAATTTTTATAACAAAAAATTTTCTATAAAAATTTTTATAACGAAAAATTTTCTGTAAAAATTTTTTAGCGCAAAATTCTATACAAAATTTTTTTAACTTAAAATTTTCTTTAAAATTTTTGTAATAAACAATTTTGTACAAAATTTTATTACTTTATTATAAAAAATTTTTATAACAAAAAAACTTTCTATAAAATTTTTATAACAAACAATTTTTTATAAAATTTTTATAACAAAAAATTTTCTATAAAATTTTTATTACAAAAAATTTTCTACAAAATTTTTATAACAATTTATAACAAAAATTTTATATAAAAATATTTAAAACAAAATGATCTATATAAAATTTTTTTAACTTAAGATTTTTTTAAAATTGTGTACAAAATTTTATTTCAAAAATTAATATAAAATTTGTATAACGAAAAATTTGCTATAAAATTTTTATAACGAAAAATTTGTTATAAAATGTTTATAACTAAAAAGTTCCAATAAAATTTTTATAAAAAAAAGTTCTATAAAATTTTTAGAACTAAAAATTTTTATAAAGTTTTTATAACGAAAAATTTACTAGAAAATTTTTATAACGAAATAATTGCTATGAATTGCTTATATCAAAAAAATTTCTATAAAATGTTCTGCAATATTTTCAGAATTAAAAATTTTTTATAAAATTTTTATAACAGAATATTTTCTATAAAATTTTTATAACAAAAGCAAATTTCTATATAAAGTTTTATAACGAAAAAATTCCTATAAAAAGTTTTGTAAAGCAAAATTTTCTATAAACATTTTTATAACGAAAAATTTTCTTTAAAATTTCTATAAAACGAAAAGTTTTCAATAAAATTTTTATAAATTGAAAAATTTTCTATAAAAGCTTTTAGAACCGAGAATTTTCTATCAAATTTACATAACGAAAAATTTTCTACAAAATTTTTCTATAAAAATTTTTATTACAAAAAATTTTCTATTAAAAGTTTTATAACGAACATTTTTTTTAATTTTAAAAGCGAAAATTTTCGATAAAATTTTTTTAACAAAGAATCTTCTGTAAAATTTTTAAAACCAAAAATTTTCTATAAACATTTTTAAAACCAAAAATTTTCTATAAACGTTTTTGTAACTAAAAATTTTCTGAAAAATTTTGAAAAAGAAAAATTTTCTATGCAGCTTTTATAACAGCAAAAAATTTTTGTTAAATTTTTATAAATATATCTATAAATTTTTTAAAAAATTTTTGTAACAAAAAATTTTCTGTAAAATTTTTATGACAAAAAATTTTCTATAAAATTTTTTTAACGAGAAATTTTCTATAAAATTTTTATAACGTGAAATTTTCTATACAATTTTTATAACGAGAAATTTTCTATAAAATTTTTATAACAAAAAATTTATATACAAAACCTTGTAAGACAAATTTTCTACAAAAGTTTCTATAAAAATTTTTAATGAAATATTTTCTATAAAATTTTTATAACAAAAAAATTTCTTTAAAATTTTTATAATGAGAGATTAATCTTTCTCTTAAATTTTTATAACGAAAAATTTTCTATAAAATTTTTATGACGAAAAATTGTCTATAAAATTTTTATAACGAAAAATTTTTATAAATTTTTTTAACGAAAAATTTTCTATAAAACGTTTGTAACTAAAAATTTTCTATAAAATTTTTATAACGAAAAATTTTCTATACAATTTTTACAACCAAAAATTTGCTATCAAATTTATATAAAATTGCTAAAACCAAAAATTTTCTATGACATTTTAATACAAAAAAAAAAAAAATTCCTATAAAATTTTTATAACAAAAATTTTCTTATAAAATTTTTATAACAAAAAATTTTTGACAGAATTTTTATGTTTACAAATTTTCTATACCATTTTTATATCTAACTATTTCGTATGAATTTTTTCTATCATAAAATTTTCTATACAATTTTTATAACGAAACATTTTCTATAAAACTTTTTTAAAGAAAAATTTTCTATAAAATGTTTATAACAAAAATTTTTCTATAAAATTTTTATAACGAAAAATTTTCTATGAAATTTTTAAAACCAAAAATTTGCTATCAAATTTATATAAAATTGTTAAAACGAAAAATTTTTTATGACATTTTAATACAAACAAATTTTCTATAAAATTTTTATAACTCAAAATTTTCTTTAAAATGCTTATAACAAAAAATGTTCGTCAGAATTTTTATGTTTACAAATTTTCTATACAATTTTTATATCGAACTATTTTGTATGAATTTTTTCTATCATAAATTTTTTATATCGAAAAATTTTCTTTAGAATTTTGATATCGAAAAATTTCGAATAAAATGTTTATATCCCTCAAAACTTTATTGTAATATCTAATTAAATGACTGTCTCGATTCTAGGTAAAATTATTCAAAATTTAGTCTATCCTAATTAAATAATTTTTGTTATAATTAAGAACCATGGGACACCCAAACTAACATATTTTAATAGAAATACCAACAAACCCCTACAAAAGATAATTGTCACCTTAATATGTTATTGTTTTTAATACATGTCTTATTTATATAGGACGCTGGTAAATATACGAGGCTAATCTTAAAAGTCTTTTTAAAGTAAAGTTTCCAATTATTTTATGATCAAACTATGTATAACATAACTTTTCTAAATCTTCAGAAAGTCATCAAATTATTTAATAATTAAAAGTTCTTACCATCCTGTTGCTTATTAATGTTTATGAATTGCCTTGTTTCAATACCCAGCAGTTTCAAGCTGAAAGACGTCTCTATTATAGATAAAATAATTTGTGATTGAAACATTTATTTTATATTTGGTGTTGCCCCTTAGGTTATTTGACATATGTAAGCTGGTTAGTATCTAAGCTAAAAATATCATTAGCGACCTTATTTTAAATATCATTCAACTAAACACCAAAGAGGCAAAATGTATTGATTTTTTGCGATCTTAATAACACAAAAACAAGTATTACAAATTTCGGAATTTTTTAATTACTCCTTTTGTATTATAATAAAATAATAAACCCTTCTTAAACCTACTTTAAACCCGGTTCATTACTAGTCATTTCGCAAGATTAAGAGGTCTTCCTTAAATATGAAACCGTTGGGTATATCAACTTAAGAGAGCTTTTCTAAACACAGTAATTAAGACACATGTGTATGCGTGTGTCTTTTAATAGCGTGGGAAACGCCCGTTTGTTGAGTCACATACTTCAACTTGTATTTAATTTGATGAGGTTTATTTCTGTTCGTTTCTTGTCTCTTTGCTGTTATTGTTGTTAATGTTATTGCTCTGTATTCTGTATGTCACCATATATAAAATTACAACAATCAAAAAGAAACAACAACAAGACATTTTCATTATTAAAGTACTATTACATGTTTCCACCTGTGCGGTGGTTAAAGTTTAAATTAAATTAAATTTTGTGTACATTTATTTATGTGCGTGTACTCGGTAGTGTATAGATTACCCTGTGTATGCTCACCTAGAACAAGTTTCTGTTTCACGGCTTTTTGTTGTACGAGAATTCAGTCAGTATTTTCTTGTATTACTTTTTACTGCTGTTCGATGTTATGGTGTCACCACTACTTAGATAGTTGTGGTCTCTACATTAACACATATGCATGTATGTTTGTGTTTTCTGTTTGACAAGTGCATGTCTCTTTCTATGTCTAAATTTCAAAATTTATAACATTGTTAATAGCTACATACAACAACAATAGTTTTATATCATTTTAAATAGCAACAACTTTAGTATATTAACTTATGGCCCTCATAAAATTTGTTAATTTAGAAAATAAACTAAAATTTAGCACCTCATTTAAGAGCCTATGAAGCAGATGTGTTAAATTATGGTGTGAAAAGGTATTTGGAACTTAAAAAGTTACGTTTCGCAGAATTAATTTGTCAGTTTAAATAAAGTAAATATTCAATAAATTATAGAGCTTTTTCTTAAAGTAATGCAAATAATGAAATGATTTTTGCAACATATGTTAACTCTTCCAGTGTTACAGAAAATTTATCTAATTTCCGATATTAAAATTCCATAGAAAATTTTTCAATACGAACATTTTTGTTTATAATAGTTTTTCTATAGAAATTTTTTCGAAATTTTTTGATATAAAAATTTTAAAGAAAATTATTTAGTTTCAAAATTCTAAAGACAATTTACAAAAATGTTTCATTTTGAATATTTTATACAAAATTTTGAGGTATAAAAATTTTGTACAAAATTTTATGGTATTTTATTGGAAATTTTCCGGTAGAAAAATTTTCGTTATACAAATTCTATAGAACATATTTCGATATAAAAATTCTGCAGAAATTGTTCTTTTATAGAAAATTGCTTGTTAAAAAATTTTCGATATAAAATGGATGAATTTACCATGGATTTTCCATAAATAATGGACCGATTTTGACGAATTTCAATAGCCATGGTTACACAAAAAAATTATCTGTGCCAAATTTTAAAAATATCTTTAGAATTGCAACCTGTAACTTTGATAACATAGGGTCCAGCCAGCCGTTCAAATATTTTTCGTTGTAAACATTTTAGTAAAAATTTTATGTTAAAAAAATTTTATAGAAAATTTTTGGTATAAAAACTTAGAAAATTATTCGTTATCAAAATTTTATCAAAAATGCTTCGTTATAAAATTTTTTTTAGAAAATTTTTCGTTATAAAAATTCTATTAAAAATGTTTCAGTTAAAAAACTTTATAGAAAATTTTCGGTTTAAAAATTTTATAGAAAATTTTTATTGTAAAAATATTATAGAAGATTCTTTCCTTATAGAAATTTGATAGAAAATTTTTCGATTTAAAAATTTTACAGAAAATTTTATAAAAAATGTTTCATTGAACAAATTTTATAAAATATCTTTCCCAAATTTTATAGAAAATTTTTCGTTTCAAAAATTTTATAGAAAATTTTTCATTACAAAAGGTTTATAGAACATTTTTTGTTATAAAAATTTTATTGGAAATTTTTTTTTTACAAAAATTTTATAGAAAATTTTTCCTTACAAAAATTTTATAGAAAATTTTTCGTTTCAAAAATTTTATAGAAAATTTTTCGTTTTAAAAATTTTATAGAAAATTTTTAATTATAAAAATTTAATTTTTCTATGAAATTTCTCGATTTATAAATTTTATAAAAAAAATTTTCGTTTTAAAAATTTTATTGAAAATTCCTTTTTTACAAAAACTATATAGACAAATTTCGTTACAAAAATTTTATAGAAAATTTTTCGTTACAAAAATTTTATAGAAAATTTTTCGTTACAAAAGATTTATAAAAAATTTTCGTTACAAAAATTTTATTGACAATTTTTTTTTTACCAAAATTTGATGGACAATTTTTCCTTACAAATTTTATAGAAAACTTTTCGTTTCAAAAATTTTTGATTATAAAAATTTCATAGAAAATTTTTCGAGTTAAAAATTTTATAAAAAATTTTTCGTTTTAAAAATTTTGTTGAAAATTCCTTCTTTACAAAAACTATATAGACAAGTTTATTGGAAATTTTGTTTTTACCAAAATTTTATAGAAAATTTTTCCTTACAAAAATTTTATAGAAAATTTTTCGTTTCAAAAATTTTATAGAAAATTTTTCGTTTTAAAAATTTTATAGAAAATTTTTCGTTTTAAAAATTTTATAGAAAATTTTTAATTATAAAAATTTCATTTTTCAATGAAATTTCTCGATTTATAAATTTCATAAAAAATTTTTCGTTTTAAAAATTTTATTGAAAATTCCTTCTTTACAAAAACTATATAGACAAGTTTCGTTACAAAAATTTTATAGAAAATTTTTCGTTACAAAAATTTTATAGAAAATTTTTCGTTACAAAAATTTTATAGAAAATTTTTCGTTACAAAAATTTTATAGAAAATTTTTCGTTACAAAAATTTTATGGAAAATTTTTCGTTACAAAAATTTTATGGAAAATTTTTCGTTACAAAAGATTTATAGAAAATTTTCGTTAAAAAAATTTTATTGACAATTTTTTTTTTACCAAAATTTGATGGACAATTTTTCCTTACAAATTTTATAGAAAACTTTTCGTTTCAAAAATTTTTGATTATAAAAATTTCATAGAAAATTTTTCGAGTTAAAAAGAAAAATATATAGTTAAAAATTTTATAAAAAATTTTTCATTTTAAAAATTTTATTGAAAATTCCTTCTTTACAAAAACTATATAGACAAGTTTCGTTACAAAAATTTTATAGAAAATTTTTCGTTACAAAAATTTTATAAAAAATTTTTCGTTACAAAAATTTTATAGAAAATTTTTCGTTTCAAAAAAAATTTTAAAAAAATTTTCCATCATAAAAAATTTTATAAAAAAATCAGTGCAGCAAAAGCTATTTAGCTCTCGAAAATCGTATAAGTTCTACGAAAATAACAAAAATGGTCATAAATTTTAAAATAATAATCGATTTGCAAAATTTCGCGATATATCATCACAAAATTATGCCCATAAGCTTTAAATTAACTTTATTGCCTATAGGTCCAAATTTGACCTTATTGTTGTAGGGCATCAGATGATTTTTATCGACCCAGTTCTATTTTAGTAAACAATTTTCTCTAGAGGTTTCCAACATAATTGATTACTATAACTTACCAACAACTCTTCAACTTTCTCCAAAACTTAAAATATGTAAAAAATTAATATTGAACTTTAAACTTAAATTGTTATTTACTCCTGATAGATGGTAGGATAAGCTTGTAAATGAACATCATTAAGGAATTTTCGAGAAATTAAACATTATTTATAAAATTGCTTAAAACACTAACTAACCAGATATTTTAAGGAAAATTTAACTACTAAATACTATCTGTAGTTGGTTAACAACGAAGCCAAAAAGGTGAAGTAGAAACTTAAGGAAACTTTTCCTTTACTTTCAGGAGTTTAAAATTTAATTACAGCGTTAATAGTTCAAGAAATAAATAACATGGCAGAACTTATAAAAGTCAAGAGTAAGAAAATACTTAAGGAATGAAGACAAAATCTAAAAATGTTAAATGCAATCTTCTGGCAACTAAGCAAATGTCTGGCTATGAATTATTACTTTAAATATATAAAAAATACTAAGTACACAACTGCCAACCACTTAAATTACTCACAATAAGGGTTTATGTCTATTTTTATAATTCTTGAGCTAGTAATTATCTTTGCAAATTAATTTCTCAAGAAAATTTCTTAAATCCTTGTTAAGTGAAATTTAAACGTCTATTTTAAAAAAAATTTAATTTATTTAACATTAAACTGCTCTAATTGTAGCAATTTGCATCATAGATCAAAGTTCCTTAAAGAGTAAAAAAAATATTAAATAAAAACCCCGAGTTTTATATTTTTACACTTGTTTACTATTGAGATACAAATTTAAAGATCTAAAGAAAAAATGAAAATACGTCATGTTAATCCAGTGCTTAAGAAACCTCCAGCATAGTATTGTATTGATTTCAAAACTCACTCCCCATTTTAACGCCAGCATTCACACACAATCCCCGAAATGAATATGGAATACTCCCCTATTTATTAAGTACTTTCCCTAGTAATCTACATGAATCATTTTCTATAAGAAGAAAAATCTTTAAAAAGAAACTTTTTAATTAAATGGAAACAGAGCAACGAGAATGAAAACAACGACGACAGCATCAGAAAAAGAAAACATGAAATAAATACATTCACAATATTTGTATGAAAATAGGAATAATTTCGAAAGGGAAAATTAAAGGGATTTTAGGCCCTCATGGAAGTTTTTGAAAAAAATATGTCAATCAAAAACTTTCTATAAATATCTTTCATAAATTTTCTATAAAAAAAAATTTATCAGAAATTTTTTTATGAAAAATTTTACTATCGAAAATTAGCTATGAAATATTTTTACATCAAAAATTTTCTATGAAAAACATTTAAATCAAAAATTACAAACAAAAAAAATTTATATCAAAATTTTCTATAACAAATTTTTTAAACAAAGATTTTCTACAAAAACTTTTAATCGATAATTTTTAATAAAATAAATTTTGCATCGATACTTTTATATAAAAAATTTAAATAAAAATTTTCCATGAATGATTTTACTTATTTTCATCGAAAATTTTCAATAAAAAAATTGAAATCGAAAATTTTTTATAAAACTTTTACATCGAAAATTTTCTATAAAAAATTTTACATCCAAAATTTTCTATTAAAAACTTTACATTAAGAATTTTCTGAAAAAAAATTTTAATTAAAAATTTTCTGTAAAAAACTTTACATCAAAAATTTTCTTTAAAAAAGCTTACATCGAAAATTTCTTTAAAAAAGTTTACATCGAAAATTTTCTTTAAAAAATTTTACCTCGAAAATTTTCTATAAAAAATTTTATATCGAAAATATTCTTAATATAATTTTACATCGAAAATTTTCTATAAAAAATTTTATATCGAAAATTTTCTATAAACAATTTTACATCGAAAATTTTCCTTAACAAATTTTACATCATAAATTTTCTTTAAAAAATTTTACATCGAAATTTTTCTATAAAAAATTTTACATCCAAAATTTTCTATAAAAATTTTACATCGAAAATTTTCTATAAAAAATTTTACAACCAAAATTTTCTATAAAAAATTTTACATCGAAAATTTTCTAAAAGAAAATTTACATCCAAAATTTTCTATAAAAAATTTTACATAGAAAATTTTTTGTAGATAATCTTACATCGAAAATTTTCTATATAAAATCTTATAACGAAAATACTCTATAGGAACTCTAACATGGAAAATTTTCCGTAGAAAATCTTACATCGTAAATTTTCCATAGAAAATCTTACATCTTAAATTTTTCAAAGAAAGTCTTATGTGAAAAATTTTCTAAAGCTTACATCGAAAATATTATAAAGAAAATCATGCATCGAAATTTTTTTAAAGAAAATTTTACATCAAAAATTTTCTATAGAAAATCTTCCCTCGAAAATTTTCTAAAAAATCTTGCATCGAAAATTTTCTATAGAAAATCTTACCTTAAAAAAATTTCTATAGAAAATATTTCATCTTAAAATTTTGTATAAAAAATTTTACATCGAAAATTTCTATAAAAAATCTTACATCGATATTTTTCTATAGAAAATCTAACATCGAAAATTTGTTTATAGAAAATTTTACATCGAACAGTTTCTATAGAAAATCTAATATCGAAAACTATCTATACATAATTTTACATTTAAAATTTTCTATAGAAAATATTACATCGTAAATTTTCTAGAGAAAATATTAGATCGTAAATTATCTATAGAAATTTTCTATAGAAAATATTACATCGTAAATTTTCTAGAGAAAATATTCGATCATAAAGGTAGAAACACAATTGGGACGAAAGACTAATTTCGTCCAGCACGACGAATTCGGTTTTAAAAATTCGTCTTGTATATTCGTCCATTGAACACATTTGGGACGAATAAACGTTGCTGACGCCATTTTTGTTTATTTTTCATTAGCACAAATTACACACACTTTCGTACATATCACAACATTTGCAATTTTTTATTTTATTCTTTAATTTTTTCACAAAAAGAAAATATTTAATTAATTTTATTTGAAATATTTTTTTTTGTTTACAATTTATAAGGTGACCATATTTTACAAAAACACATATAATTTCTAATATTTTAGAACAGAAATAGAAATACATCCACTCTAAACCAGTTTAATCGTCGTTCGTCTGCGTATGAAATAGAAATAAACCTATCGCACTATTCGATACGCACAACGAATTTCGTCGTACGCATCTATTGTGAGCACTTTCATATAAACCCATATGTTCTATTTCTAACGACAAATATTCGTTCCGAAAAATTGGTCGTTCGTTCCAATTGTGTTTCATACTTAAATTATCTATAGAAAATGTTAGATCGTAAATTTTCTGTAGAAAATATTAAATCATAAGTTTTCTATAGAAAATATTAGATCGTTTATTTTCTATAGAAAATATTAGATGGTAAAGTTTTGATAGAAATTTTCTATAGAAAATTTTATATCTAGAATTTTCTATAGAAAGTGTTACATCGAAAATTTTCTCTTGAAAACTTTACATCGAAAATTTTCTTTGGAAATTATTATATCGAATTTTTTTTTCTGGAAAATATTACGTACTAGGTTTTCTCTTGAACATAATTCTTTCAAAAATTTCTATAAAAATTTTTTCTTCGAAAATTTTCTTTAAAAAATTTTCCATTCAAAATGTTCTATTAAACATTTAATATCGAATATTTTCTATAAAAAATTTGGTACAAAAATTTTCGATACGAAAATTTGAACATTTATATATAAAATTTTGCATTCATTTTACATCGAAAATATCTGTAAAAAATTTTATGTTGAAAATTTTTTATACGAAAAAAATTTTTTTATGGGAAAATTTACATATAAAATTTTTAAAAAATTTTGCATTTAAAATTTTCTCTAAAAATTTTACCCAAAATTTTCGATAAATAATTTTACCTAAAGATTTTGGAAAAAAAAATTGAATCAAAAATATTCTTAAATTAAAAAATTTTATAAAGAAAATTTTAAATCGAAAATCTACTGGCAAAAATTAACATAGAAAATTTTCTAGACAACAACTTTTCAAAACTTTTCTTTAAAATTTCTTTATGAAAAATATTTTTAAAGGCCATTTAAATGGGAAACCTTAATATTTCCCCCCTTTAGTTTTTGTAGCTCAAAACATTTTTTATATAACAAATAAAAATTCCCATGCTCACTCACATCTTCTGGAAATATTCATACATTCAAACACATATTCGACTCCTTGTAATACTGAGTACTTTAACTATTTGATGTTGAATTTGTTAAATAAGAAACAAGTATTTAAAGCCTCCCGCAAAGTTTCTTCCTTGCTTTTCCTTTTACGTTTTGAATTTTTTTTTCTTTTCATTTTTTGCATTTTCAGTTCCAGTTCAGTTTAAGTTTACGTCACATGGGAAGGAAGGAAAATAAAGTCAATATTATGCCTCGCAATTACTAATGAACACCAACCAACCAACCAGCAGCAACAACTTTAACGCCCTAGAATAACATTTTTACTGAACTGAAGCAAAAGGCAGAGGAGAAAGGAGAAGGAAATAAAAAGCAACAACAGCTTGTGGATTCAGGAAAACGGTAGACATAGAGGAACTTAAATGGTACAAGAAAGTCTAATTTGAGCTTGAAACAATAGAAACAGGAAGAAGGACTCTTTTTTTAATTTTGTATGCATATTAAAAGACTTTTAATTTATTTGAAAATGAAAAGCACATAAATTAGCCTAATAATTTTTTTAAACAATTCTAAGTAAATAAATTTATTAAGAAACATTTTTAAAAGTAAACAGACTATTTTGACGGCAGTGTCTTTATATATAATTTTTTTTTATAATCCACAATTCACTTTAAAGTTTTAATCTCCCTAAGCAATTGTGTCACTATGCCAACGAAAAACCAAAGAGTCATAAGCACTTGACATCTTTAAGTAACAAAAACATTTTTATACTCATATAAAAATCAAAAAAAGTTTCAGAAATAAAAACTAGGACTAAGAAAATATTTATATATAATTTCTACATACTCGTATTTCCACAAGTACATAAATGTATGTATTTTCATACATATAACGAAATACTTACGAAATACAATTACAGAGACTATACAAATACATATGTACACACATATGTATGTATGTAATATTGGGGGGAAAATCCTTGTAATACTGGCACTTAAAAATAAAAGAAAATATAGTCTAACATTAAAGAAATACTGAATAATCAAGATATTATTTAGATAAATTTAAATATGACTACAAAAAATAACAATCACAACTAAATTTGTTGATTTAATAAATAAATAGAAAAAATAAAATTTGATTTTAAAATCTCCAAAAATTTAAAGATTTTACTAACATATCAAAGATATTTCTTAAATTTATCTCTTCGTTTAATTCGATATTGCAAAATTTAAAACTAATCGGATTTTCCATGAAAACTACAAAACAGAAAATATATAGAACATTTTTTATGTAATATTTTTTATAGAAAATTTTCGATGGCTTTTTTTCCAAAGAAAACTTTCGATGTAATATTTTCTATAGAAATTTTCCGATTTAATATTTTTACAGATAATTCCCGAAGTAATATTTTCTATAGAAAATTTTCGATTTAATATTTTCTATAGAAAAAATTTAATGTAATATTTTCTACAGAAAATTTTCCATGTGATATTTTTTATAGAAAATTTTCCATATTATACTTTCTACAGAAAATTTTTCTTCTTTTTTTTATATTAAAAAAATTTCGATGTAAAATTTTTTATAGAAAAATTTCGATGTAATATTTTATATAGAAAATTTCGATGTAATGTTCTCTATACAAAAATTCGATGTAATGTTTTTTATAGAAAATTTTCGATGTAATATTTTCCATAAAAAATTTTCGATGTAGTATTTTCTACTGAAAATTTTTCTTCTTTTCTTTTGTAATAAAAAAATTTCGATATAAAATTTTTTGTAGAGAAATATTCAAGTCATATTTTCTATGGAAAAATTTCGATAAAGTATTTTCATTAGAAAATTTTCGATGGAATATTTTTTATAGAAAATTTTCGATATAATATTTTCAGTGTGAAATTTTCGATGTGATATTTTCTATATAAAATTTTCGATGAATATTTCCTATAGAAAATTTTCGATGTAATAGTTTCTATAGAAAATTTCCTATGTAATATTTTTAGTTTGAAATTTTCGATGTGATATTTTCTTTAGAAAATTTTCGATGTATCATTTTGTATAGAAAATTTTCGATAGAAAATTTTCGATGTAATATTTTCTACAGAAAATTTTCGATGTAATATTTTCTACAGAAAATTTTCGATGTAATATTTTCTATTGAAAATTTCCTATGAAATATTTTCTATACAAAAATTTCGATATAATATTTTCAACCAAAAAATTTTTAAAAATTTCTTTCATAAATTTTCTATAAACAAAAAAAAAATTATCACAAATTTTTTTATGAAAAATTTTACTATCGAAGGTTAGCTATGAAATATTTTTACATCAAAAATTTTCTATGAAAAACTTTTAGATCAAAAATAACAAAAAAAAATTTATATCAAAAATTTTGTATAACAAATTTTTAAAACGAAGATTTTCTTTAAAAACTTTTAATGGATAATTTTTAATAAATAAATTTTGCATCGATAATTTTATATAAAAAAATTTAATTAAAAATTTTCTATGAATAATTTTATTTATTTACATCGAAAATTTTCTATAAAATTTTCAAATCGAAAATTTTCTATAAAAATTTTAAATCGAAAATTTTTTGTTTTCTGTAGAAAATTTTCGATGTAATATTTTCTACAGAAAATTTCCAATGTATTATTTTCTATACAAAAATTTCGATATAATATTTGCTATAGAAAATTTTCTATTGAATAACTTCTACAGAAATTTTTCTGTTTTATATTTTCTATAGAAAATTTTCAATGTAATATTTTCTATAGAAAATTTTCGGTGTTATATTTTCTATAGAAAATTTTCGACGTAATATTTTCGATGGAATATTTTCTATAGAAAATTTTCAATAAAATATTTTCAGTGTAAAATTTTCGATGCGATATTTTCTATAGAAAATTTTCGATGTAATATTTTCTATAGAAAATTTTCGATGTAAGATTTTCTATGTAATATTTTTAATGCAAAATTTTCGATGTGATATTTTCTATAGAAAATTTTCGATGTAAAATTTTCTATAGAAAATTTTCGATGTAAAATTTTCTATAGAAAATTTTTGATGTAAAATTTTCTATAGAAAATTTTTGATGTAATAGTTTTTAAGGAAAATTTTCGATGTAATATTTTTTTTTAGAAAAATTTCGATGTTATATTTTCTACAGAAAAATTTCGATGTATTATTTTCTATAGAAAAATTTTCGATGTAATATTTTCCGTAGAAAATTTTCGATTTAATATTTTCTAGAGAAAATTTTCGATGTAATATTTTCTACAGAAAATATTCGATGTAATATTTTTTTTTTTTAGAAAAATTTCGATTTATATTTATAGAAGAATTTTGATGCAATATTTTCTATTGAAAATTTTTGATGTAATATTTCTTATAGAAAAATCTCGATGTAATATTTTTTATAGAATATTTTCGATGTAATATTTTCTATATAGAAAATTTCAATGTAATATTTTCTATAAAAAAATTTTCGATGTAATATTTTCTATGGAAAATTTTCGATGTAATATCCTTCTATAGAAAATTTTCGATGTAATATCTTGTATAGAAAATTTTCGATGTAATATTTTCTATAGAAAATTTTCGATGTTATATTTTTGCTAGAAAATTTTTGATGTAAAATTTTTTTTTTTGAAAAATTTCTATGTAAAATTTTTTATAAATTAATTTCTATGTAATATATAAAATTTTTGATGTAATATTTTCTATTGAAAATTCTCGTTATAATAATTTCTATAGAAAATTTTTGATACTATATTTTCTAAGAAAATTTTCAATGTAATATTTTCTATACAAAAAGGAAATTTTTGATATAAATTGTTTTTTTTTAGAAATTTTTTTTGGATTTGAATTTGTTCAAAATCGCTCCATATTTGAAAACAAATTGATGTAAATAGATATTTTAGATTTTGTAAGTTGCAGTTTATGTTTTCATCTAGACCCAATATCGGAAACTCAAAAAATACATCTTAATTTCGAGAAATGAAAATTACTAGGGTTTTTTATGCAAAACCTACTCATATTTCTTTGCATCTAATTATTTAGAAAATTTACTTTGACAATTCGTACTGTACAACAAATATATAAATACTTGATAAAAATATTTTCTTTGAATATACAGTTATTTTTATAATAATATGAAAATAAGAACAATCCCAAATTTAAAATTCAGAAAATTTAACCCAACTTCTAATGGTTTTCTTCTTTGGATCTCATCAATACTAAACAAAACATAAAACCATATTCAAAAATAATTTCACTATAATTTATCACAAATATTTTCTAAACAAAAATTGAAATTAATTTCAAAATTTAAATTTAGATTATGATGCAGCACAAAATGCCCAGATAGTGCACAATCGTATATTCCCTAGACTCCACAACAAGTCCGTCTGTCTGTCTGACTGTACGTGCCCAGAAAGGGAAAAATGGAAATAAATTGGAAACAAACATAAACAAGTACCAAAGAAATTAGACTAAAAATAATTTTAATTTATAAGTATGTTTACTATTTAAAACAAAAAACTGGAAAAAAAACGAAAAGAATAATGTATTTTATAAATTGTTAAATAAACATTCCACTAACAAATATTCTCTACTTGTCTTGAATATTTTTAGGTTCTTAAATTTCTTGTAACTGAAAAAAAAAATTAGATTTGAAGTGGCTTCATTGCGACTTCTCTGAATAGAATAGAAAAATATAAAAATAATTTATTTTTCTAAGAACATATTGTTTTGATAAGTATAACAAATACTTTTCACTTATCCTTTACTACTTATTTTTAGTCATTTATTATAAATATGTATTTGTAAGTGTCTTTTATTTTCTAAGAGTGTTAGAATTAAAAGGAAGTAAATACAATAGAAAAGACCTGAAATACTTTCACTTTTCTTTATAACAATAGACATATAGAACTAATTTAACAGAATAAATAAATGAATGAATGACAATAGTCTTCTTATATTTGTATGATTATTTAGGATTGTTGTAAGTGTATTCAAAGGACCAAATTAAATATGCCTTTAAAAGTATTTGTTGTTGTTGTTGTTATTGCTATTTGTAGTTGAAAATGTGCTTGGGGTTATGTTTAATTTTAGATATTTTTGTAGGCTTAAAAATTAAATTTTATTCATTTTAAAGGATGTCTCTACAATTCTTAGGAAAACTGTATATTATTTAATAATAATTTTACAGATGCTATAAAGTTTTCAAAATAGTCTTAATTAGCCAAACTTTGTTATAAACCAGTTTAGTTATTAAAACATAAATTAATTATATTAATTAATGGAACACAATGCTTTGTATAATTTTAAAAGAATTAGTTTGAATATAGATATAATTAGACACAGACTTAGCTAGGAAATATTTCTGGGGTGGGTAAGGACACCATAATCAACCAAATTAGATATTTGTATACGTACTCCAAATTAACAAGACTTTATAATTTTTCTTGGTTTAAGGATGATCTATATAGTATTTAGAGCAAATCACTATAGAGGTCAACCTTCCCGCATTAGTCGTACACTAATTTTATGGAATTCCTTAATTTTTCGAAAATTAAGTATATATAATATATTTTTTGAAAATCGAAAATTTACTATAATTTTTCAAAAATTGACTATTTATAGGAAATTTTTCAATAATTGACTATTTATGGGAAATTTTTTAAAAATTGACTATTCATAGGAAATTTTTCAAAAATTTACTAATTATAGGAAATTTTTCAAAAGTTGTCTATTAATAGGAAATTTTTCGAATATTTAATAATTATAAAAACTTTTTCAAAAATTTACTATTTTTAGAAAATTTTCCAAAACTTTACTTTGTTTTTTTTAGGCAATTTTTCAAAAGTTTACTATTTTTATAGGAAATTTTTTCAAAAAATACTATTTTTTTAGGAAATTTTTCAAAAATTTACTATTTGTAGAAAATTTTTCAAAAATTTACTATTTATAGGAAATTTTTCGACAAAATAATATTTATTGGAAATTTTTTGATAATTGACCATTTATAGGAAATTTTTTGAAAATTTACTATTTATTGAAAATTTTTCAAAAATTTACTATTTAGAGGAATTTTTTCAAAAAATTGCTATTTATAGGAGATTTTTCAAAAATTTACTATAAATAGGAAATTTTTCAAAAATTAAATATTTTTATAAGAAATTTTTCGAAAATTTACTAATTTTATAGAAAAATTTTCAAAAATTTACTATTTTTATAAGAAATTTTTCAAAATTTTACTATTTTTATAGCAAATTTTCAAAAATTTACTATTGTTAAAGAAAATTTTTCGAAAATTTACTTTTTTTAGGAAATTAAAAAAAAAATATTATTTTTATAGAAAATTTTTCAAAAATACTATTACTATTTTTGTAGGAATTTTTTCAAAAATTTACTATTTTTATAGGAAATTTTTCAAAAATTTAATATTTTTATAGGAAATTTTTCAAAAATTTTCTATTATTATAGGAAATTTTTGCAAAAATTTACTGTTTTTATAGGAAATTTTTCAAAAGTTTACTATTTTTATAGGAAATTAAAAAAAATTATAGGAAATTTTTCAAAAATTTACTATTTTTATAGGAAATTTTTCAAAAATTTACTATTTTTACTATTTTTATAGGAAATTTTTCAAAAATTTACTATTTTTATAGGAAATTTTTCAAAAATTTACTATTTTTATAGGAAATTTTTCAAAAATTTACTATTTTTATAGGAAATTTTTCAAAAATTTACTATTTTTATAGGAAATTTTTCAAAAATTTACTATTTTTATAGGAAATTTTTACTATTTTTATAGGAAATTTTTCAAAAATTTACTATTTTTATAGCAAATTTTTTAAAAATTTATTATTTTTATATGAAATTTTTCAAAATTTTACTATTTTGTAGGAAGTTTTTCAAAAATTTACTATTTTTATAGGAAATTTTTCAGAAATTAGCTATTTTTATAGGAAAGTTTTTAAAAATTTACAATTTTTATATGAAATTTTTCAAAATACTACTATTTTGTAGGAAATTTTTCAAAAATGTACTATTTTTATAAGAAACTTTCCAAAAATTTACTATTTTTATTGGAAATTTTTCAAAAATTTACTATTTTTATAGGATTTGTTTTAAAAATTTACTATTTTTACAGGAAATGTTTAAAAAATTAACTATTTTTATAGGAAATTCTTCAAAAATATACTATTTTTATAATTAATTACCATGAATTAACTATAGTTTTCTCCTAAGCACTAAACTATGTGGTAACTACTTATGGGTTCGGAAATTATTTTCTTTACATTGCAATAAAAAACTTATAAACCTTCCATAAGTAATATTTCCTAACAATTAAATGCCAATTACATTTTGCCTTTTACTTAAAATGCATGTAAGTGAACAACACAACTGCATACATAATAACTAGATATATATATATATATGTATGTATGTATGTATTATTAAACTTTTTCTAAATTCCGTTAAGGACTTTGCAAAGGGGAAGCCTCGCTTCCGCTATTGAAAAATTCATAAATAAAAACTTTATCATAACACCCCATTTGTTTCCTACAAATATTTGAAAACTTTTCAAAATTAATTAGTTTGTTGTTTCGTCTTTTATATTTTCGTTTTTCTAGTGAAGCGCCCTTTCAAATTAACCCAATTAAAAAATTCACTAGAATCATATTTCAATATTCATCCACAATAATTCAAACATATAAAATACGCAGTTATTAAAATTTCATTAGTAAAACACATAAATAAAATTTTTCTAATAGAAACTGATTTTGAAATGCTATATCAAAAGGAAAGACAGCAACAAATACAAATACATTTGAACACAACACATGTGTTGTTACTTTACCGCTTGTGTTATGGTATATTAGTAGATACTTGTATTACTATTTATAGCGCCTGGGAAGACACTTTGCTCGCTCTCGTTTTTATGAAGATCTAATAATGATTTTACTGCACCATAAGTGCAGTCCCATACACAGATTTGTATGTGGTAGTTGTACACAAATGTAAGAGGTCAAACAAAGAAGTAATTTGAAAAGTAGATAGGTTTTTAATAGTTTCATGAATTCTTTCTTATATCTTCTCAAGAATTTTCTTCAAATAAGATAATCATAGAATATTTTGGGGACTTTTTATACTGCCCTCTTTAATTCATAAAAACGTTTGAAATCCTTTATAAAAATATATACAAACTCACGATAATGCACAATCAATTTTTCATGAGCTCGTGTAATCTTAAATAAGTTAAAGAACGTACTTAAGTCGGTCAAATCAGAACATATGGTGCTCTATATTATTTTCGGAAATAGAAATTTAAGAATTTAACAACTTCGGAATGGGTCATAAGCAGAGTATCCGGATGCATCGAGTTGGGTGACAATAAGAAAATGTTCACATGTGTTACAAAAAATTTAGCGAAATCTTAAATTTTTGCTGAAATAAATTTGAATGCAAATAATGTATATGCTTTAAAAAAAGCCCTGATTTAACAAATAGATGGCGCTAGAAAAATGCATAATTATTCTGTTTGTTATAAGAAATAAACTGGGTTTAAATCTAATTAATTTCTTTGGAATAGTTCTATAGAAATTATCGAAGTAATGGACTAAATACATTGGGTTTCGCTTTATTATCAAAAGACACTAACCCTACACACACAATTTTACTTATAATAAGATATTACCTGGGAGACCGACCCTTTATGATAAGAATTTCGAGGGCAATTTTAAAGTTTTCATATATTTTATTTTATAAAGTACTAAAAAACTAAAATAAATTTAGAAAAAAGACGGTGCACATATATCCAATTAATTTTGAATCATTTTATTAATTTTGCCTATCAACACATGATCAAATGCATAGTTTAATATGAATAATTTAGGAAATTGGTCATACCGACTTAGAAACCTGCGACGACTCATGCGGAAGAACTTTCCTAAAGGTCATAGCCTGATCAAATGCACAGTTTACGATTTAATTAATTTTCAGTCATTTTCAGTGGCACCACCTGTCGGAAATTAGTGATACTAACTTAAGAACTTTCGTCGTCTCATGAGCAACTATTTTGGCTAAAGATTATTTTTTTTTTTTTAATTTAGGACCACCACTCAGGGGATGACCCCTACTTATGCGATGCATTGTGTTGGAACTAGGAAAATAGGTTATGGGAAGGAGGATAGATGGAGTAGTGTTTGTGGACATTTGATTTGAATTTACCTATATTGCAACTGGCAGGGAAAACTTCTGCGGGGAGAGAATTCCACATACGAACTGTACGGCTAAAGAACGAATTTTCTCTGTAGTGTGTTGTTCGGTCTACCGGCCAATCGACCACAAAGGAATGAGCTCTAGCAGAATGACGTGTATTGCGTAAAAATGTCCGAGTTTCGGGATTTCGTTAGAGCAAATTCCAAAGTAGTAACGATAGAACAGTGTGACACAACCCACATTGCGACGGTGCTCAAGTGAATCAATAGAGTTGGATACCCTACTGTCACCGATGAGCACTTTCGCCCTCTCCTGCACTCGGTCGAGAAGCTCCAAAATAGACTTTGAAGCACCGGCCCATACATGAGAGTTGTATTCCATTTTCGATCGGATGTAGGTGGTGTAAATAGTAAGGAGATCAGATGAAGTGAAGTATCTCTTGCACCGTTTTAGAAAACCGAGGCACTTGAATGCTTCTTTTGACACATGAAAGATATGCTTTGACCAACGGACATCACATTGAATTCTCATGCCTAGAACATCAAGAGCATCTGATTCCTCAATATGTACACCACCCATTAATACAGATGAAGTAACATGGTTTGCCGTGCGTTTATGCGTAAGCATACAACATTGAGTTTTCCGCGCATTAAAATCAACTCTATTCGCACGACCCCATTCCGAAATTGTTTCTAAATCGCGGTTTAATGATTCATTCATGTTTTGTCTCATAGCGTCCACCTCGAGGAGGCTTGGCCTACGATTGAATGAAAATGAATGGCAAATGTTACTATCATCTGCAAAAGAGTAGATAGGGTTGGAAGTTTGACGTAGAAGGTCATTTATAAAGATTAGAAATAGAGTAGGAGAAAGAACAGAGCCTTGCGGTACCCCTGAATTAATCTTGAACTCGTTTGAAGAGAACCCATCTATAACAACTCGTATAGTGCGATCTCTGAGGAAGGTCGATATAAACCGAGAGAAGTTATTACCGACACCAAAGGCAATAAGTTTTGATAGAAGTGCTCCGTGCCACACTCTATCAAACGCCTTGGAAATATCTAGAGCCACAACTTTACTTTCGCCAAAACGGTGTATTGATTGACACCATTTTTCCGATAGGAAGGCTAGCAGATCTCCCTATTACTTTAGTAGATATAGCATTTTTAATTTTTTTCCCTTTTTACCCGTTTTTACCTTCTTATAGGCAAAGGTTCCAAAAGTCCCTTCTTACTCGACCTATACATCAAAAAAGATACCCACTGTCCAAATTTTATCAAAATCATTAGAGCGTTTTCGAGATAGCCATATATATATATATATATATATATATATATATATATATATATATTTTCTATCGCCAGTTCGGCGATTCTCCCTTAATTTTGAACTACTGGGTACTTATTTATACAACTGAGTAGCCCTACAATATTAAAACAAAATGCACTTGAAGCTACGAGTAGTTTTTTTTTAGTTTCATATAATGAATCTGTAGTTGTATTTCAAATATTTATTCCTAAGATACTCGAATTCTCGTACATAAATAAGTATCTTTGTAAAAAACTTTTCCTGCATTTAACTTTTTTTGATGGAAAATCAAAAACAAAAAGCAAAAATTCATAAATATGTTATTTATTTAGTATGAGTTTTAAGAAGTTTTTATTTTTAGTAACATGGGAATATTCAACACATGTTATTCATTCCCCATAAATATATGCAAGTAAAAAAATTACTCACACCCATTAATATTTTGTTCATATTTGATGTCTGGTGCATATTTTATTAGTACCCTTCGATACTCTACTCTACCCTATCTTACATGTTATTATAAATAGTTTTGATTAAGGAATGTGAAAAAGATATTTTTAAGAATTTATTATTTTGCTTAAAAAAAATTTTGTAATAAATTTTCTTAACTGTGAAAAATGAAAAATTTTAGATATTAAATAACTCTTATATAATGGGTAAATTTAAAAGGTACAACGAATTTTAAAGAACAAAAATTTTGTATGAAAATGTTGCATTAGATTTTTATAGAAAACTTTAATAACGAAATTGATGGAACAGAATATTACAGACAATTACCTACTATTTAGTGGGAGTTAAAGGTAGAGTTAACAGACTTTATGAAATATTTGTTTAAATTTTATTAAATATAGGAACTTTTTACAACAACGGCGGTTGGGGAATATTATGAAAATACCGCCTTCTATTATGTTGAGGTGGCTTGGCAAAGTACATACAAAACATACAACTTCATGACAAAATGGAGTATTGAAAAATTTTCTTCAAAAAATATTTCTTATCAAAAGTATTTCTATACAAAAAGTTTGTATTGTAATTATCAATTTTTATTTAGGAAAGGTTTTGAGTTTAAAAATTTTTAATCAAAAACTTTTTATGAAAAAATTGACAAACAAATGTTGTATATCGAAACTTTCTTAATAATTTCTTTAAATATCAAAAATTTTTTAATAAAAATTTTATATCAAAATTTTTTGAAACAACTTCTTTCTCATCAAAAATTTTTATATGAAAAAAATTTTCATCAAAAATTTCTATATATAAAATTTCATATCTAAAATGTCTCTATAAAAAAATTATATATATAGAATTTTTTCTATAAAGAAAAAAAATTCTATTAAAAATATTTTATTAAAAAAAAATGTCTGTAATTTTTTACTTAAAAAATTTTACATTAAAAATTCTAATTCGTATCAAAAATGTTTATTTAAAAAAATTTATCATCAAAAGTCAATCTGAAAATTTTTTTTATTAAAAATTTTTCTGTAAAAAAATCCATATTGATTTTTTCCTATAAAAACATTTTTTATGACAAAAAAATTTACTCAAAAAAAATTTTTTTTTTAAATTTTACTTAAAATATGTTTGTATAAAATTGTATACGTTAAAAGTTGTTGTTTAATACTTTAACATCAAAATTTTCATTAAACAATTATGCATCAAAAATTTCTAAATGAAAATATTTTACATCAAAAATTTGTATGTATATGAAAAATTATAAAATGTTTCTATAAAAAAATTTCACATCAATTCTTTTCTTATTAAATATTTTATATCAAAAATTTTTCTTTACAAAAATTGTACTTAAAAATTTTTCATTCAAAAAACTTTACTCGAAAAACTCTACATCAAAAACTTTTGTATAAAAATTTTCGTCGAATATTTTTGTATATTTATTTGACAAAAAAAATTTTAAATCAAAATTTTCTTAAAGCAATTTTGCATCAAAAATTTGTTTTACCAAAAAATGTTGCTTACAAAATTTGTGTATGAAAAATTTTATATCAAAATGTTTCAATAAAAAATTTGCTGATTGATTGTTTTTTCTTGTGAAAAAATTTCACATCGAAGATTTTTTATTAAAATTTTTCAGTTTCATTATCTTTCACTTTAAAAATTTTTCTTTAAAAAAATCAAAATCCAAAATTTGTATAAAAAAAAAAAATTAATTTTACTTTTCTTAAAAATTTTCTTGAAAAAAAATTTTAACATCAATAATTTTCTATAAATATATTTCATATCAATTCACTTAAAAAAATTTTATGTGAAAAAATTCTAATTAAAAATTTTTATATAAAACAATTTTACATTGAAAGTTTTTCAATTTTAAAAATAAGTAAAATATTTTCTTTAAAAAACTTTTACTATTCAATTATTTAATATCCAAAGTTTTTGTGTAAATAAATTTTACATCAAAAATATTTTCCATGCAAAAATTTTACATGAATATAGCAGAGGTGTTGGGGAGCTTAAGTTTTGAACATGGAAAGCCTACATTGTACTGGGGCGGCACAATCGGCCCCCAAACTAGGGGACCTCGGACTCAAAAAACAGGGAATATGGTTTATTTTTTTATATATTGACTTTAAGCACTTTTAACTTTTTACATAATAAAACTTTTAATACTTAATTTCTTGCTAGTAAAATATTTTAAATTTTGTTCTTTTTTTTAGAAAACTTTAAATCAAGAAAATCTGTTTATATATAGATCAGATATTAGTAAAAAGTCGGTACAGTATGGGACAAAAATTGAAATTTTATTTTTTGAAGTCGAATATCTTTTAAACCGTTAGAGATAGCATTGGCTATATAGATCAGATATTAGTAAAAAGTCGGCACAGTATGGGACAAAAATTGAAATTTTATTTTTTGAAGTCGAATGTCTTTTAAACCGTTAGAGATAGCATAGGCTATCTAGGCTATTCTTAGAAGTTACAGAATTATTTCCATTCTATTTTTAAACCATCCCACTGTGCATCGGTATTAAATGAAAAAAACAGGGACTGAAAATAACTGTTATTTTTGGATTTTTTATTAAAAAAAGCAACCACAAGGAAATGTCGGAAAATAAAACCAAGTATACCATTTTGATAGTCTTGGACCAAATTTTCATAAAATGCGATGATTTTTAAAAATCTGATTTTTATTTTTTATAAAAAAAAAAAATAACTGTTACTTTTTGATTTTTATTTTTTTGAGCAAAAATAACAGTTATTTTTAACTTTTATTTTTTCGAGCAAAAATAAGAGTTATTTTTTAACTTTTATTTTTTCGAGCAAAAATAACAGTTATTTTTGACTTTTATTATTTCGATCATGAATAAAAATTATTTTTTGACTTTTATTTTTTCGAGCAGAAATAAAAGTTAGTTTTTGACTTTTATTTTTTCGAGCAGAAATAAAAGTTGTTTTTGTGTTTTCAATCTCAAATATGATTGCCAAACTTAACTTCATTAACTTTTGAGCATATGCAAATTATTTTCACTGAAAAATTATCTTTGTTTGACAAAAATTTTCAATGAATTTATCATGAATTTTAACAAAAATAACTTTTGTTTTTGCTTGAAAAAATAAAAGTCAAAAAATAACTTTTATTTCTGCTCGAAAAAATAAAAATCAAAAAATAACTTTTATTCATGCTCGAAATAATAAAAGTCAAAAATAACTTATATTTTTGCTCGAAAAAATAAAAGTTAAAAAATAACTTTTATTTTTGCTTGAAAAAATAAAAGTCAAAAATAACTGTTGATAAAAATTATAACAGTTACGGTCCCTGGAAAAAAATCACATCAAAAAATTTCTGATCAAAATTTTTTTTATTTAAAAAATCTGATTCAAAATTTTTTATAAAGAAATTTTATATACAAAAAAAATTGTCTGTAAAAATGTTTTGGAATCAAACATTTTCTGTGAAAAGAAGTAAGTCAGTGCTTCTCACCGACTGTATGGTACCCTAATCGATGAGGTAAAATGTGAACTAATTCTCAATAGTAGACCGATGAACATATTTCTTCAAACTATATGTGTAAAGTTATATCATAAACTAATAATTATCGTAAGATTTATGACCTTTTTTGACGTTTTATATTTTCGCGCATTTGAATTGTAGACTAATTGGGTCGATTCTTTCCAGTTTCTATACATAATAAATTTGTTTTCAATTTGTACTTTAATTACAAGTTTCACATGAATAGAAGACAAGATATTCGGTCGGTCGGGCAGACGAACATGCCTAATCGACGCAAAAAGTGTTTCTAAGTTCATATTAATTTTATCAGCTTAAACTTAAAACACCCTTCACAACTGTGGTGAAGTAGGGTATTAAAATATTTAAAGTCCAATTTTTTGTATTTTTCAAGTTGTTCTTTATTCTTTTTATTGAAAAAATATATTTCTTTGCTTACAATTTCTTTTTAAAATTTTCATATTAGACATATCAAATTTTTATTTGTCTTGTATGATATTTTTATGACTTTCATTTTTTCAATTTACATAAATTGTTTATTTTCCACTCGTAAATTGTTATTGTAGTTGTAGTTCTTAACGAATATCCCGAATTGTTTAGTTGACTTTTCCTTTAAATGTTCTTTTAACACTTTAAGATAAGCATAGTTTCTCCCTCTCTCTCTCTCCGATTCTCTTTCTTTAAGTTTTTTGTTGTTGTTTGTGTAATATTTATGTATGTGATACTTGAGAAGTACGAGGTACTTGTGCATGTCTAGTGGGTTTAAAGGGCGTTTTAAGTCTGTCAATTAACTGTAGTATTGTATCCTTTTTTTTTCTTCATGTGACAGTAGTTGTTGTTGTTTTTGTACTCGTAGTAGTTGTAGCTGTTATTTTTTCAATTTTAAATGAAATATTTACAACTGTCAGTGGATACAATTTAATGTGTTTTTTTCATTTGTTTATTGAGTAGATGAATGTCGTGATTGCTGACTGTTAAGTTGTGAGTCTTGTTTTATTGTCAGATTTCTGGGTTCTGGGTTATAGTTAAATACTTTTTGGAGTCTTCTTGTAGTTTAATTTTAATTCGTGGAAATTCTTTTCCCACACAACTTTTCTTTATTAGTTTCTCTGTTGACTTCAGCCATATGTTAATTATTTAGTTTTGTCTGCTTTTTCGGAATAATTATATTTAAAGAAAATTTTTTGCTGCTTAATGGGTTATAAAAGGGGAATATGTTGTCAGCTTGGAGTTAATTTTTGAAATGGGATTCGATATTTTTAGTTGTGGGAATAAAATTATATGTAAAATGTTATTAGTTTAACCCTTATGTGTATACCAAGGTACCTCAGTACCTTTGGCACTTTCATCTTAACTTTTTTAATAAAGGAAAAGGTTCGCAAACTTCAAACTTCTTGAGAACTCCTAAATATTGAAATAGTTTAAATTATTATTTTTTTTTATGCAAAAAAATAATATTGTATAGGCGCTATGGTCCAATTTATATCTTATATACGTAACCGTACGGCAAGGTACCTGGGTACCTTCATATATTGCACAGTACGACAAAATCAAATTTTTTTGAGTACACATGAGTAATGCTAACAGAATATGAAAATAGGCTTAAAATAAAGAAATACGTATCTCGGCGTTTTACTGTAGCACGTCAGAATTTTAAGAAAATCGATTTTAAAGATTCGAAGGACCGTGGAGGTTCACTTGTAATGTAATACTATCTATTAAAATAGAATGGGTGAACCGATTTAAATGCTTGAGCCAGTTTTGAAGAGGGACTTAAATTTGGATTTGTTTTTATTAAAAAAACAATTTTTTTCGCTAGAGGATGCATTAATTTTCATGTAAAATTAAAAAATATTCAAAAAATATACGAAATTCATTAAAAATACAATTCTGCAATTAGAAAAAAATAATAGTTAAGATATCATATTCATTTTTGTATTTTTACATTACATTTACCTTACATTGAATTACATTACATTTTTTGGATAGTGAGTTAGTGACACCCATAGTGGGTTAGTGACACCCAATTTTAACCAATTTTCTAATATATATATCTATCATAGTTTCAATTCAGCTTATAAAAACTGCTAGTATATATCAATTTACATGCTTTTTTTATAACTTTGGTGAAAAATTAAGTTTTTGTTGGAATCCCTTGATTTTAAGTCGCAGGTACGACTGAGATTTTAAAGATATAACTCCAGTTCTTTCTTAGTGGTAATCTGCAGGGGATTCTAACTATAATTGAAACTTTTTTTACTTTTTTTAAAATTCATTGAACAATTTATTTAAAAGACCAAAAAAAGGAGTTTTTAAAAAGGTATGAAAAAATATTTTTTTTTTCGTCCTTTGCAATTGACATAATGTTAGCCCATTGCATCAAAAATGGATATTTAAATATCTTAAGCCCATAAATAAGTAAAACTAGTCAAGCTTTTGATAATTTTTTTAAAATAATATTTTTTTATTGCATATGCTCTGGAGAGTCTTCAAGGACATATGCTATTTTAGAAAACCCTTGATAATTAGGAAAGTCTCCAACTGATTTTATTTTTAATTTTAAGGTTATATATCACGTATTTGGATTATTGGAGTTAACTCTAGAAAAATTGGGCACTACATCTTCCTGTATATTTAATTATTTTTTGTCCTTTGCAAAAGTGACAACATTAGCCCATTGCATCAAAAATGGATATTTAAATATCTTAAGGCCATAAATAAGTAAAACTAGTCAAACTTTTTAAAATTTGTTTAAAATAATATTTTTTATTGCATATGCTCAGGAGAGTCTTCAAGGACATATGCTATTTTAGAAAACCCTTGATAATTAGGAAAGTCTTTAACCGATTTTAAGGTTATATATCACGTATTTAGATTATTGGAGTTAACTCTAGAAAAATTGGGCGCTACATCTTCCTGTAGTACAAAACTAAATTTACTTAATACTAAGGTATTGTATACATATATAGTCGCCTTGACTTTAATCCTTACAACCATAACGTTGAATTCGCCCTGAGATTCACTATTTACTATAAATGAACGTGCATTGCAATTCTGAGAGTTATTTTCCGAGATCACGCATTTATTTTCTCCAGAAATGTTTGTTTTGAATAATTTTTTCATATAGGTACCCTTGCAATGCTGTTAAAGCTGTTTTTTTTTTTGCCATACACATAAGGGTTAAAAGATATTTGAAGCTTTTATCTAAATCAGTGGTGGGCACTAGGTTAGGTTAGGCAGGCAGCTGATGTTAGGTCAGCTTCACTTGGGTTACAATGGTCCTCCTCTTCTGTGTTATGACAACTGCGACAGTAGTCATGGAATTGAAGGCTAAGTCTTCTGGCATACAGCCCAAAAACGCAATGACCTATTAGGGTTGAGATTAGGTTGCGGAGTCCGGGACAAGGTAGAGCTACCAAGCATTTTCAACATTTAGTGTTGTAAGTGGGCAATGTTTGTCTAGATATGGAACAAGTGGTTTCCAATGACCACATGCTCTGCGCTGACGCGAAAAGAAATTGTCTAAAAGAAATTGCCAGTGCCATTTGTTAGTGCCAGAACATATAAAAAATTTAAGAAAATCCTTAGTGTGGGATGAAAAAATGTTCAATATAATTCTACCCAGAAACTTTTGACTAGTGATAGTAATACTAATCCAAGGTTCCATGAGATAAAGCTTGTTAGATTTATCTAGCATGTAAGAAAACTTTTTGAATTACCCTCGCATAGCATATGCAATATCCATTTAATTCACATACTTAACTTTAAGCACATTCAAGCGATTATTGCAACCAAATCCGATTAAAACAACTAAATATTAACAATTCAAAATAACAGTGATAATCCACTTTAATGTCACCAAAACGACACAAATCCCTGTTTAATACTACAGATGAGGAAAAAAGCTAAACAGAGCTTTTTAAATACTAAAACAACATTTTTATTGATTTATTTCGAATTGATATTTTAATATGCGCAATAAAATTTTGTTGCACCAAATAACTAAATCCATATAAACAAAGTTTTTAGTAGCAATAGAAAAGAAGTATTCGAAAAACAAACAATTTCCAATTATGAATTTTAATGGAGGCATTATATTATTTATTGTGTTGTATGTTTTTGTTGTTTTTTTTAGAACAATATGAATATTTAGTTTGTTTATTAATAGACTGATAAAAGAACAGAACAAACATAACATGTGTTTTTTCCAATGGTTTCCAAATGATGCCACTCACACGATACACCAGCAGCAACAGCACTAGCACCAGCAACATCAACATTATGAAAACTGCAACCAAAAATAAACCAATAATAACATTCTCACACATCTCACAGATCCACAACAAATACTTGAACTGTTCGAAATAAAAATTTTTGTATTCCAAAAAAAGAACACACAACAGCAAGCACTCTTCTTTTAACATGGACCGAAGTTCAAAAAACAAAAACATATTTTAAGCGGGAAATTTTTATTTTCAGATAAAAACTGAAAAATTGAAAAGATTTTGAAAATATATTAACAAGACATTACAAGAGGGAAAAGTGAAAATACACAAAAATCTAAGAAACACATGTATCACTGGGTATAAAGAGCTATGAAACAAACATCACATGATCATAACAAATATACAAGTGAAGGAGTAAACATCTCAGAGAAAGAAAATAACAAAATAATTTTGAAAAATAATATTCAAAATTTTTTAAAAAACAAATAAGAAATTTTGAAAAAACAAAAGGAAATTCTAAAAAAATATATAAAATTATTAAAAATATAGAAATTTTTATACAAAAGAAATCAGTGATATATACTCAGTGATATTGTTCAAAAATACAAATTATTCAAAAATTTTATATAAATGGGCATTATGTATAAATTAATGAAGCACCGAAACCTAACAGTGGATTTGAGTTCCACGAATGTGAATAATACTAATAAGAGTGATCGTAATCGTTTAATTGCAATGGAGGGCCATAACATTGAAACTCCCGAGAGAATTTCTGATTCTGAAGATTGTCATTCAGCTGGCGTTTCTAATATGGATAAACAATTTACTGCAGAGCATATTATACAATTGTGCAAATTTTTGGCGGAAAAATCGAAAAGAAATGTAAGTTTAAATTTTGTAGAAATAAACGAAATAAAATAAAATTAATTGGCCTCAAAGATCGAATTATTTTACTAAAATTTTGTGCAATAAAACTCTTGATGCTTACAAAATAAGTAAAAAAAATAAGTAATGATAACATGGTTTAGGGGCACGGGTCGGCGTAAAGAAAACAGAACAAAAAATAGTGGACAGAGTTGCCGTTTTTTTATACCTATTTAGGTTTTTCAATGTCTAGTTCTAACGTTTTAAAAAGAAAAAGTTTTCTACTCCATTTTTTTAATATTTTTATCAAAAATGTATAGAAAATTTTTTTATCAAAAAATATTCTATAGAAAATGTTTTAAAAAATTTTACTATAGAAAAGAAAAGAAGGTAGATGAAAACTGAAAAATTGTTGTTTTTGTTCAGTCGATAATCTACGCTTTTACTTTTGGTTTATGAACATAATTCTCAAAAGTTATGTTTGTAAATTTAGTAATAATGCGAGTTTTTCGATCTGTCTGGAATAATCCTCTGTCTGGAATAATCCTCTTGAAAGATGGCTTAAAAAACCATCGAAACGCTTCGAGGAATTTGGTTTCTCCGCAAACAATTTTTGGCTTTTTATCAATAAATTGGTCTGTGACATTAATAAATAAATGTAACAGATTTGGGATCAAATGCAAATACTCTTCTTGTTGAAGAAAATTTTTTTATCAAAAATTTTTCTAAAGAAAATAAATCCTAATTTTTCAATTAATTCAATTGAAAGTTCGAATAATTAATTCCCAAATAATTAAAAGCAAAGGGCACGTTGCATTTACATACACATACATTCATGTAATTTACTTACATATGTGAACACTGCTACTATTCTATAAATAGCATCAAACCAAAAAGTCTTCTTCTCTTCATGCCAACGGCAAGTGAGAAGATCGAGCAAAACAAGTAATAGGAGAATACACAATCAGTTAAACGTTGTGATGTTCGATCAAACTCAATGAGTTAAATTGATGATTATCTCTGCAATTTGATAACTCCACTGTGGTCGAATGCGCTAAGCGCTGATGACGTCCTGTAGATGAAATTGCAATCCACTAGCCGTGTTCAAAAATAATTTTTTCAGTTTTTCTCCACATTATTACTTTCCAATTTTAAAATTAATAATTTGAAAATTAAAAATGAACTCAAGCCTGATAAATCCTAATTTTTCAATCAAAAATTTTTCTATAGAATATGTTTTCATCAAAAATTTTTCTTTAGTAAATTTTTTATCAAACATTTTTCTATATTTTTTCCTCAAAAATGTTTCTATATTTTTTTTGTTGTCAAAAACTTTTCTATATTTTAATTTTTGCCAAAAAATTATATTTAAACAATTTTTTTATTAAAATTTTTTCTATAGAAAATTTTTTTATCAAAAATTTTTCTATAGAAGATTTTTTATCAAAAGTTTTTCTTTAAAAAAATTTCTATCAAAAATTTTCTTCCAAAAATTTTTCTATAGAAAATTTTATTATCAAAAATTTTTCTTTACAAAAATTTTATCAAAAATTTTTCTATGAAAATTTTTTTATCAAAAACTTTTTATAGAAAATTTTTTGGGTCGAAAATATCTAAAAGTATTCATGGTTCCCTTCTGACATATACATTAAAATTAGTTTATTCAAAAATTAGTTAGTTTATTCCAAAAAAGCTTTGTCCGGAATTATTATAAAGAAGTAAAATTTCTTTTCTGAAAAAGCTAAAATTCATAATACAAATCTATGCTACAAAACACTAAAAAAGTGGTCATCTAAGGTGCTTTTAATAATTGCCAAAGCTCTAAGTAAGACTTTTGAATACAAAACTAAACTTAATCAAAGCTCCGCTTTATACTTTTAAGTAAAAGAATACATAATAGTGTAGAAATATTATTTGTATTTATTTATAGATTAATAATAACTAAAAAAGAACAAATGTTGAAAAGCTTTTTAACCTTTTATATTAATAATACAAATTTTGTAATATGTTAGGCATTTTAGAGCTTTTTAAAACATTTTTTATAAGTTTTATTTTAAGAACTATTAAAAACCAAAAAACATTGTTATAAAATAAAAAATGCCTTTTTTATTTACTTAAAGTAATAAAATAAGCTTTTTACTTTGCTTTTATTGTGTATTTCTTATAACATTTATATTTAAAGTTTTGATCTATTTATTGAAAAAGCTTTATAATAGTTTTTGTTCAAAAAACTTTACTAGAACTTATATTCAAAAAGCTAGAGCTTTTATTGGAGATGTTCTCTTAAAAAAATATATAGTAGGGCCTTTTGTATTTTTTATAGTATTTATATTAAAATCTTTCAAAAAGCTTTGTCTTTTATTCTTAAAGTTTTGCCAAAGTGAAAGTTCACATCAAACAAGCATTTTGGAGATGTTCGTTTTTAATAAATGATATTTATAATTGTATTCATAACGAACTTTTAAAAGCTACACATCGAATACAAAAATTTTTTTTTAGAATTTGTTGTTAAAAATTTTCTATTGTGATTATTTGTAATAATCAAAAAGCTTTAACTGCAAATTTCAGTGCTTTTATATTTAAACCCTTGGGAGTGCTTTTATATTAAAAGCTTTACTTGCTATTATGCTGGTAATATTTGCCATGTCTTTGTGTTAAACGTGTTTTTTGAATAGATAGTTTTGATTCGAAATGTTTTACTACAAGATTTTATTTGAAAAGATTTGCTACAATTTTATTCAAAAAGTCCTACTATAAATTCTTTTAAAATAGTTTTATTATAACATTTAATTTCAAGCAAGTTTTGCCGTAGCTTTTATTCTGAAAACTTAACAAGAGCTTTTATACAAAATACTTAACCAAGGCTTTAATCCTTTTATTCAAAGCATTTATTCTTTTTTACGAAAAGCTTTACCAAAATATTAGTACTACAAAAAACTTCTATACTATATCGATCTTAAAAAAATTAACAAACATTTTATTCTTATTGCTCTTTTAAAGTGTTCTATTATGGTTCATATTTGAGTTTTATTAGAAAAACTTTTTCAAAGCTCTACGGCAAAACATTTTTTCAGAACTTTCTATAATGAAAACTATTTGTCATGACATAATAGTAAATAAAAGCTGTATTCCAGAACTACCAATACTGTACAATATTGTTCAATTTTTAACCAGAAATTACCAGAAGTCATTTTTTTCAGTACAGGAACACTTTCCTGTAGTTTCTGATTAAAACTTGTACAATATTGTACAGTATTGGTAGTTCTGGAACACAGCTAAAATATTGTAAACAAATGTTCTTTAAAACTATAAACTATTTACCCGAAAAAATCTTTAATATAATATCAAATAAAAAACTCTAAGCCTATGTTAATAGAACTTTTAGTCATTTTTAAAATAAAAGTTCTATATCTTGATACGAAATTTGAATGAATTTGTAATACAAAAGCTCTACAAATTTATACAAAATCAAAAACTTTAAGCTAAAAATGTAAAAACAAATTTGTTATAAGTTTATAAAAGTTTCTAATGGTTTTGCCAATAGATTTTTTATAATTTTTTAAAACTTTATGTCACAAAAACTCCATCTGAAATTTGAAACTTTAAGTTCATCGAATTTAGTACAGACCTTTATTCATTTGACTTGTGATTTCAACTGTAAAGTTTTTAATTAAACAATTTTTTTCAATTTTTAAAAACTCATCACTTTTTTATTTTTAATTTCTTCATTTTAGAAAAATCTCCATAAACAACAACAATCACCCAAAAAACTTACGAAATGCAAACAAAACCAATTTCAATTTGAGCCCATGATGGAACACGGCGACGAAGATAACGATGATGGGGATTTTTATCAAAATGAAGCATTACCGTTATTAAGCAAACAAAGGCAGCAGGAAATGGAAGAGAAGTTAAAACAAAGAAATCATAATAATTCGGATGAAAGTGAAGAGGACACCGAAGAATATAAAGCAACAACAGCTGTTTTATCGACACGTTTATCTCCCGATATAAATTCATTAAATATTTCATCAAATACAGCAACCTCATGCGCTTTACAACATCATCAGCAGCTTCAACAACAGAATTTTAACTATCAACAACACCACCAGCAGCAGCATTATCTTCAGCAGCAACATTCAACTCATCAACAGGGCAAACGTGATATTTTACTGAAAATTAGAAAACAAATATTCGAACGTAAACGTTTAAGGGAAAATGGAAACTACGAGCCTCAAGCTTTTAATAACGCTACGGTATGGAGACCCTGGTAGGACTTAAAATAAATGATAATTGTAAATTTAAGAGAAGAGTGATAAAATTTAAATTATTTTTTTTTTTAATTTATGACCATTGGATAAAAAAGCTTTAACTAAAAGACATTTTGAGATGATCTCAAATAGTCGACATTATTTTATAAAACAAAAATTATTTACATATAAAACTTAATTCAACAATTTCCAAAGATAATATTTTATATTTTTTGTATTGAAATTTTAAAATAAATATTTAACCAAATCTTCCATTAGCTTTTAACGTAAAATACGTTTTTTTTTATATATGTATACAAATAAATGTAAATAGATTTTAAATGTAATAATAATAAAACAACAAATTTTATGTAAATTAGTTTTTTATTTTTCATAATTTTATTTCGGAAAAAAATAAGAAAACTATAAATTTCGAAGTATTTTTGGAATAAAAGAAAAATTATTTTTAAATACACTCAAGTGTTTTTATTATTTGTTAGTATGCGTCTATCATAAGTATACACTCAAAATATTATGTGGGTAAATTCTAGTGAATTATTAGGTTAAGTATTTTGCTTCATCTCTGTATGAAATATTTTAAAAATTCGAATTTTTTAAATAACGTCATATTTAAATAGTTTTAATCAAATATACAAAGAAAATTAAAGAATGTGCCATATGACAACATTTTTTATTTTCCATGATAATGTTAACATAAAAACGAGCATATATTAATAGAGTACTATTCCCATGCTTTTAAGTTCTGAAAGCTTACTTTCAGAACAACTTTAAATGATCAACACAAAAATCAAAAGCCATCAAACAACGGTAGCTGTTCGGTAGATGGATATGGTAATAAAGAAAAGCTTGGATACCCGACAAAACTTCGGAAACTTAAAAAACTACTAAGATAATTGAAAGCTTTCATTAACACTGACTTTACCGCCGTGACCTTCAGAAAGTGATGTTTAATGCAACGCCAGCAGGGATTTATCAGCCTAGACAAACGGTCTCGCTAAAGATGCTAAGGCAGCCCATACCATTTTCGTAAAAAAACTCGTGAAAATGAGTATTAAAATCATTAGTTGGAATATAGATGTTAACAGATTTGGTTGGTGTCGCTTTGTTAAAGAAAAGACAAAAACAAAATATTAAAGAAACAAATCAAATTTCAATTTAAAGCAACAAAATACATTGTTCGAATCTTGAACATTGTTGCCAAGACATTATTAGTTTTGTAAATATTGGGAATATTTTTGTAAATATTGGGAATATTTTTGTAAATTTTGTGAATATTTTTTAAATCAGAAATAAATTATAATATTAAGCAATTTTAGATTTTTATATTTTTTAGATATTTTAGATCCAAATTTTTTTTTTTTTAATTTAAATAAAAATATTTTCTTTGGAAAATTGTTCGATAAAAATTATATTTTATTAAAAATTTTTCGATAAAAATATTTTCAGAAAAAATTTTTGATAAAAATATTTTCAGTAAAAATTTTTGATAAAAATATTTTTATATCAAAAAATTTTCAAAACTTCTAAAGACAATTTTTTTTATCAAAAAAACTTTCTATAAATAATTTTTGATGAAAAAATTTTCGATAGAAATATTTTTGATGAAAAAATTTTCTAAAGAAAAATTTTTGATAAAAAATTTTTGATAAAAAAATTTTCTACAGAAACATTTTCTATACAGAAATTTTCTATGAAAAAATTTTTTATACAAAAATTTTCTATAGAAAAATTTTTGATAAAAAATTTTCTATGGAAAAATTTTTGATGAAAAAATTAAGAAAAATGTTTGATGCAAATATTTTCTATAGAAAAATTTTTGATGCAAAAATTTTCTAGGGAAAAATTTCGTATACAGAAATTTTTTAAAAAAATTTATCAAAAAATTTTCTATGGAAAAATTTTTGATACAAAAATTTTCTGTAGAAAAATTTTTCATAGAAAAATTTTTATTAAAAAAATTTTTTATGGAAACATTTTTAATACAAAATTTTTTTTTAACAAAAACTTTTGATACGTAAATTTTCTATAGAAAAATTTTTGATGCAAAAATTTTCTATAAAAAAAATTTCTGATAAAAAAATTTTCTTAGAAAAGTTTTTGATACAAAAATTTTTTACTGAAAAATTTTTGATAGAAAAATTTTTGATAGAAACATTTTTGATAAAAAATTTTTGATCCAAAAAAATTTTCTATAAAAAATTTTTGATACAAAAATTTTTGTTAAAAAAATTTTCTTAGAAAATTTTTTGATCCAAAACTTTTCTATGGAAAAATTTTTGATATAAAAAGTTTCCATGGAAAAATTGTTGATATAAAAATTTTCTATAGAAAAAGTTTTGATAAACAAATTTTCTATAGAAAAATTTTGAATAAAAAAATTTTTGATGCAAATATTTTCTATAGAAAAATTTTTGATGCTAAAATTTTATATACAGAAAATCTATGGAAAAATTTTTGATACAAAAATTTTCTGTAGAAAAATTTTTGATACAAAATTTTTTATAGAAAATTTTTTGATAAAAAAATTTTCTTAGAAATATTTTTCATACAAATATTTTCTATAGAAAAATTTTTGATAGAAAAATTTTCTATAGAAAAATTTACAACAGAAAAATTTTTGATTAAAAAATTTTCTATAGAAAAACTTTTGATAAAAAGTTTCGAAAGTAGTTAATTTGTTTTAATACAAAAATTTTCTATTGAAAAATTTTTGAAACAAAGATTTACAATAGAAAAATTTTTTATAAAAAATATTCTATAGAGAAATTTTTGAATATATTACATTAGCAGTTTTTCTTACAAAAATTTTCTATGAGTGGATTCAGCAGTTTTTCTTATAAAACATCAATTTACATAAAAAGTGGACTTAGTGAATTTGCAGTGTTTTTCATCTTTTTGATGAAAAAAAAAACTTTTTCTGGTGAAACTCAAATAAAAGAAGGTTTTTACTTAAATACATATTTCAGGTGGAAAACATATGGAAAAAGTTTACATTGCTAAATGATAAAAAAGTGTTGAATTAGATAACTGTCATATTAGTTTAATCAAATGAGTTTTACAATTGCTTTCAATTGTTGACTTAATTGTAAAATCTTTACTTTACCCACTTCATTCTTTGAAAATAATCAACAAACATTAACTGTAATTTTTTGAGTGTATACATTTTATTCATTAAGATATTTTTAGCATTTCTTTTTATAGTTAATGAAAATGTTATTTATAACTCTAAGATCTCTTAAAACATTTTGCTTCAGTTTTTTTTGTATTTTTTTTTCATATATATTTTTTCTTGTTAAAGAAAACTAAGTTTATAATCTAAACGGAAAATAAAATGAAGTCAAAATATACAACAAGAAAAATAACCAAAAATACATTAAAATGTCCATGTGGTAAAATAATTACAGAGGAGCAGCATTTTTTCACTTGATCTCTTTTTGAAACAGCACAAAAATCTGGAATTTCTTTTTATATTTTTAAAACATTTAACATAAACACAGGAAGTTTAAAAATAAAGCAAAAAAATAAATATTTCTTAAAAAATGCATAAATTTATATTTAAACCAAATTTCTAAACAAATTATCAAATTAGACACGTTGATTTTTGAACTTTAAATATTCTATTATTATTTTAGATTTGGGGAAGTTTAAAGAATTTTTTATGTTCTTAGTTTTTTTATAGTTAATCGGCAATTTAAATTTTGGTAGGTTTCTTTTTGGTTTTTCTGTTGAGTTTTATATTTGAACTTTATGTTGATGTTTTTTTAAATGAAATGTCTTTATTTTTAGATGATTTTCTTGTTTCTAAATACAATATTATTTGATCTTTTTCAGGAGGCGAGAAGAAACATTTGTTGGTAAATTAAAATGTTGTGGGGGTCAAAGAAAACAAATTAATTGTGTAATTGAATTAATAACAAAATAATAAAATAAATTAAGCTTTTTATTGATAGTATTCAATGGATTCAAAACAAAATATAAAAGACTCTACAGAAATTTAAATGTCTAGTAAATTTTTCATACAAAAAAATTCTATAGAAAATTTTTCATATAAAAAATTTCTATAGAAAATTTTTGATACAAAAAATTTCTATAGAAAATTTTTCATATGAAAAATTTTTCATATAAATAATTTTTATAGAAAATTTTTCATATAAAAAATTTCTATAGAAAATTTTTCATATAAAAAATTTCTATAGAAAATGTTTCATTTTTAAAATTTCTATAGAAAAGTTTTCATATAAAAAAATTCTTTAGAGTATTTTTCATATAAAACAATTTCTATAGAATGTTTTTCATATAAAAATTTCGACAGAATATTTTTCGTATAATAATTTCTATAGAAAATTTTTAATATAAAAAATTTTATAAAAAATTTTTCATATAAAAAACTTCTATAGAAAATTTTTCATATAAAAATTTTTATAAAAAATTTTTCATATAAAAATTTTTATAGAAAATTCCATATACAAAATTTATATAGAAAATTTTTCACATAAAAAATTTCTATAGTTATTATTTAATATAAAAAATTTCTGTAGAATATTTTTTATATAAAAACTATTCATCAAAAATTTT
Source organism: Stomorhina lunata (assembly GCA_933228675.1). Lineage (NCBI taxonomy): Eukaryota > Metazoa > Arthropoda > Insecta > Diptera > Rhiniidae > Stomorhina > Stomorhina lunata. Next base: position 103,268,639 of record OW121743.1, on the reverse strand, counting down.
TTTAAAAAAATTTCTATAGAAAATTTTTGATATAAAAAATTTCTATAAAAAAATTTTTCATATAAAAAATTTCTATAGAAAATTTTTCATATAAAAAATTTCTACAGAAAATATTTCATATTAAAAATTTTCGTAAGAAAATCTTTCATATTTAAAAATTTCTATAGAAAATTTTTCATATATAAATTTATATATATAACAAATTTCTGTAGAAAATTTTTATATAAAAAATTTCTATAGAAAATATTTTATATAAAAAATTTCTATAGGAAATTTTTCATAAAAAAATTTCTATAGACAATTGTTCATAAAAAAATTTCTATAGAAAATTTTTCATATAAAAATTTCTATACAAATTTTCTCGAATAAAAATTTCTATAGAAAATGATTTATATACAAAATTTCTATAGAAAATTTTTCATATAAAAAATTTCTTTAGGAAATTTTTCATATAAAAAATTTCTTTAGGAAATTTTTCATATAAAAAATTTTTATAGAGAATTTTTCATATAAAGAATTTCGTTTGAAATTTTTTCCTATGAAAATTTTCTATAGAAAATTTTTCCCATAAAAAATTTCTATATGAAATTTCTAAAAAAATGTTTCTATAGAAAATTTGAAAAAAAAATTTATACAAATCTTTTCATATAAAAAATTTATATTAAAATTTTTTATATAAAAAATTTTTATAGAAAATTTTTCATATTAGAAATTTCCACAGAAATTTTTTATATAAAAAATGTCTATAGAAAATTTTTCATATAAAAATTTTTTATAGAAAACTTTTTATATAAAAAATTTCTATAGAAAATTGTTCATATAAAAAATTTTAATAGAAAATTTTTTATACGAAAAATAATTATTTATAAAAATTTTTTATATGAAAAATTTCCTAAAGAAATCAAACTTCTATAGAAAATTTTTCAAAAAGAAAATTTTTATAGAAAACTTTTTATATAAAAAATTTGTATGAAAACTTTTTATATAAAAAATTTTTATCGAAAATTGTTCATATAAGAAATTTTCGCAGAAATTTCTTATATAAAAAATGTCTATAAAAAATCTTTCATACAAAAATTTTTTATAGAAAACTTTTCATATAAAAAATTTCAATAGAAAAATTTTCGTATAAAAAATTTCAATAGAAAATTTTTCATATAAAAAATTTCAATAGAGAAGTTTTAATATAAAAAATTTCTTCAGAAAATTTTTCATATAAAAAATTTCAATAGAAAATTTTTCAAATAAAAAATTTATATCGAAAATTTTTCATTAAAAAAAATTTCTTCAGAAAATTTTTCATATAAAAAAATTGTATAAAAAAATTTTAAATAAAAAAAGTCTAGCTAAAATTAAAGGTTTTCCTCGCCTCCTCTTCCTAAAATTTCTCTGTTTTACATCTTGGATTTTTTATTGTGGTTTTTCTAATAATCTTTTCTGTTTTTAGAAATATTTACGCTTTTTTATACTTTTTGTATTTTGGGTAATATTTTCACTTAATTTTTAAAATTTATTTTGATTTTTTTGCTAGGACTTGAATTTAACTCTTCTCTTTTAAATATATATTTTTAGTTAATTTTTATGTATGTCATAATTTTTTAATTAAATACTATTTTCGTTTTATTTTCAAATATTCAATATTATTGTTTTTTCTATAGGTACTTTATTCAACAGTTTTTACTTACTTTCATTTTGAGTTTTAATTTAAATTTTTATTTCATTATAAATAATTTGCATAAAGTAAATGGAATTTTTTTTTGTAATTCTTTTTATCAGGATTATGTATGTATGTATGTACGAGAGTATGTATTTAAGTTATTTATTATTTAATGTATGTGTTTCAGGATTAAAGGATTAAAAAAGAATCAATAAACAAACAAAGGCTTTTAATTTCAAATAATACCTGAAATTTGTATTTAAAGTATTTCATAAATAACTAAAAATTCAGTTTAGTTAATTAAATAACTAATTTGGCAGTTAATGTTACAGAAATATGTTTTCGCTTGAAATTCTTTAAATTTCAAGTTTATAAGTATTTTGTGTCTTGTATTGTATACATTTGATAAGAGTATAATAATAAATTATTAGAAATGCCAACTTATAACTTAAACCAAAATTAACACTTAGAATCTAAAAATGATTTTTCAAAATTTTATTCGTCACACGAAAATGCTTTTAATAATATCTTATCTTAATTTTAAATATTTTGTATTTCTTAATTTATTTAATAAAGTATTTTAATTTTCATAAATTTTTATATTTCTTAAAAGAAAATTTGTTTTTTTATTTTTTTCAGGCATCTGTTGACTGCATTTTATACATGTTCGCATGTATAAATTAACACCAATTTATTGATTTTCATTGTAATTAAATTAAAACACTGTGCAGGTTTTACCAATATAACAAAAGTGTTTTTGCGAACTCGAGGGTGAAATTGGAGGGTAAAATTGTTCAATAAAATAGCAATTTGAATATACATACAATGAAATTTTATTACAAAGGGTTTAATTGAACCAATTAACAATTTAATTAAAACGTCATATATTACATTAATTTATTACGAAGAAATCTTTAAAACAAATACAAATGTAAATTATCAAAAGGGTATATTAACAGATATTAGACATTGAGAGAAATCAGACCTATTTGTTACAAATTGGTTTTGCACAGTGAACAAAATTTGTAGTGAAAAGCATTCAAACATCTAATTTAACCCAAATGTGATCAATTTTTTGATTATTAAAAACATTTTTCACTGATTTTTATACAGGTCTTAATGACATTAAGTTATAGCATTACTCTGTATCAAAACGGCCTAGTTTTAAGGCGTTGAAAACCGCTATTTACAATAAAAAATATTTTCTTAAACATATGCTCATATATCTCGAAATAAACATATATCTCGAAATTTGGCAAACTTAAAATTCGCATTATCTTCAGATTTACGAGCGTTTTAGTGATTTTTGTCTTATTTAGTGCGTTTTGACAGAAGAGCTTGTATGGGAGATATGGTCAAATGTGGACCGATTTTATTTTAGTTTACATAAGCAGTATTTGTTTTAAATTTCATGCAAAAATATTAACATTTGTGGCCAACATATCAATTCCGGGAAGTGGGACCTATGGGAAGTACCATAAATAATGGACCGATTTTGACGAATTTTAATTATCTGTGCCAAATTTCATCAAAATATCTTTAGAATAACGGAAATGGAAAAATGGAAATAGTGGACCGATTTTGACGAATTTCAATCATCTTTGCCAAATTTCATCAAAATATCTTTAGAATTGCGACCTGTACTTTGATTACATAGTTTACATAGGTCCAACTAGCCAGTTAGCTGTCCAGATGGACGGACGGACGGCACTAGGGGAACATAACATCCATGCATCCCGAAATTTTGAAACTCTTTAAATAGTAATGCTTAGCAGAAGGAACACTACTTAGTAGGTTAATTTACTAGCTTCATTTCCCCTTTAGTAGTTTACTCTATTATTCCATTTTAACCCTTGAAAACTATTGGCAACTACTTACGGTTAGCTCATATATTGTTTCAGGTACTACAAACAGCAGATCTGTCAAAGCAAAGACAATATAAAGATATTGAACTCCATACATTTTTTTTCTGTCAAATGTGAAATTAAAGTGGATAAAAAACAAACGCACAAACAAATATACATTTCATGAGCATGTGTGTGTATTTACTTTGTCTCATTGAATAATAGTCTCCATTAGTTGTTTCCAAATTAGATTAAAAGATTAGATTTTATGGGACTTTTCAAAACGACCATACGGAAAATCATTGTATGAAAGTGTAACATCTTTATATCATAGAGTCATTGGTCTGTCTTATAGAATAAGAATGTAGTTGGGCGCTAATCAAAAACGGATTTCTGAAAAATATAATTTTTTCTAGAAAAACTATTTAAGTTGAAACTAAAGTTCGAACTATATTCATATATTGAAAAGAAAGACGAGAATCACCAAATTTCAATAACTCGCTTAAAGAAATTTCATAAAAGTACGTTTCAAGGGGTAACAACAGCAGAAATATTAGTCTGAGAACCGTCTTTAAGTATAACGATCTAATCATTCACTGAGTGGACTTAACAATATCTGTCCATCTGTCCGCCTGCCCGCATGCCCATGTAAATTTATAATCAAATAAGAGGGCGCAATTTTTGAGCTAATTTGAGCTCAAAAATTGCAATTTTTGAGCTAATTTTTTTTACTAGTGTGATCATTCCTATAGAAATTGGTCAAAACCGATATATTATTTCTGCAACTTCTCAAAGGTCTCACTTCATAAAAGTTTTCTATGGAAAAAATTTTCTATAGAAAAATTTTTGATAAAAACAAATTTCTATAGAAAAATTTTTGATAAAAAAATTTTCTATAGAAAAATTTTTGATAAAAAAATGTTTGATAAAAATATTTTAAAAACTGAAGTAGAAAACTTTTTCTTTTTAAAACATTAGAACTATACATTGAAAAAAAACCTTTTTTAGTTGAACTGATGATTTTTAGAAAAAAAAAAATGGGGGTAATCGAAAAATGCTTTTTTTAATATTTATCAAAAAAGCTATCAGTACCTTTAATATAACAAAAAAATATAGAAAAAGTTTTCTATTGATAAATATGTTATTAAACAAAAACATTTTTATGGAAAAATTTTCTACAAGAAATTTTGTATAGTATTTAATCCTTCAGCATATTTAAGTAGATGTTTGTAACGCACAGAAATATTGATCTGACACGTTTAAGTATACCGATCGTTCATATTTGACCATACTTCCCATACAAGAAACATTCTCAAAAGTCTTTTAAATACCTAGAAAAGCACAAAAACGCTTATAAAACTAAAGATAATTGTATTTTATTACTAAAACTTTCCACAGATAAATATTTTGTAAATAACAACCAATAACCGAAATCTGGTAACAAACGATCCACAATTCCACGGCTCTAACGACTTTGATAAAATTTGGACAGCGGGTATCTTTTTTGATGTAAAGATCGAAGAAGAAGGGACTTTTAGAACCTTTGCCTCTAAGAGGGTAAAAAGGGGAAAAATCGAAAACGCTATATCTCCTAAAGTAATAGGTACAGAAACAAAATTGAAATTACGTTTGAAACAGCTATGAAAATAAGCGGACAGGTGTTTGGTACTTTTTTGTAACTATGTCCTATAATGGGTAAAAAAAGGTGAAAATAGTTTATTTGGTACCTTTTTAACCCACTCATATATTTTAAACTAAAGAATATAGAAAGAAACTTTGTACTGCAATCAATAGATGTAAAAGAAGCATTAAACACGGATTTGGTACTTTTTTGATTTTGGGGCCAAAATGGGTAAAAAAAGGATAAAATGATAACTTAACATCTCAAAAAGTAATATGAATAGGAACATTATGTTAACTGCGTTTTAATAAAATGTACCGAATTCAATTGGTACCAAAAAAGTACCAAATATGCATATGGAACTTTTTGAAATTAAGGGATAAAAAGGGGAAAAAATTAGTAGTGTCTGTATGTTTGTTCTTTATAGAATAGTAAACTGTGAATTTGATCATGTTATGCTCTTTAGCGAAGATGTTGCGGATAAGCCGGCGAAGGTTTTTAAGTTTCCGACAGATGGCGCTACTTTAAATTACTAAACATTAATTAAATCGTAAACTGTACATTTGATCATGCTATGATCTTTAGCAAAGTTGTTGCGCATGAGCCGGCGAAGGTTTTTTAGTTGGTATGAATAATTTCCGCAAGGTGGCGCTACTGAAACTTACTCAAAGTAAATTTAATCGTAAGCTGTACATTTAATCATGCTACAATCTTTAGCAAAGTTGTTGCACATGAGCCAACGAAGGTTTTTTAGTTGGTATGAAGAAATTTCGACAGGTGGCGCCACTGAAATTTAATCAAAGTCAATTTAATCGTAAGCTGTACATTTAATCATGCTATAATCTACAGCAAAGTTGTTTCGGATAAGCCAAAGAAAGTTTATGAATTGGTATGAGCAAAGTCCGACAGGTGGTGCCACAGAAAATTACTCAAAGTGAATTAAATCGTAAACTGTGCATTTGATCATGTTATAATCATAAGCAAAGTTGTTACGCATAAGCAGACAAAGGTTTCTTAGTTGGTATGAAATACTTCAGGTGGCGCCACTAAAAACTACTCAATATGAATTAAATCGTAAACTATGTATTTGATTAGACTATAATCTTTAGCAAAGTTGTTGCACATGAGTCGACGGAAGTTTCTGTTGTTATGACCAATTTCCAAAATTATTAAAATGACTTAAAGTGTAAACTATGCAAACTATGTGTTGGTCGGAAAAAATAAATAAAACAAAAATTAAAATTAACTAAATATTTGTACAATATCTTTCCACTTTAAAAAAACTTTAAAATTTGCCTCAAAATGCTTATCATTAAGCTCCGAGCAAGGCTCGGTCAACCAGGTACTATTTGACTATAGTAGTGAAGGGTATCATATGGTCGGGAAAGACCGATTAAAGCTTTTCTTACTTGTTTTTAGTTGCTGTGGTATGACTTACTCCTGGTGGTATGACTAGCTTATCGAAGATTAAAATAAATGAATTAGATCATTGATGGGCACTAATATATACGAAAATGTGCGATTTTGCTTTTAGCACTACAGGCATTTAAAAAAACTTTGCAGAATTAGATTGAATATCGAGATTTTGTTATGGTTAATACTTTATACGAAATAGGTTGAAGAAGAAAAGGCGTTGCAACACCGTATAATGTTGTTTTCTTTCAGGGGGTAAAAAGCAATCTAGCTTGAACTTTTAAAATTTCATTATAAAAAGCTCGTTGAGATGTAACTTTAATTTTTAGATGTTTGATTTTTCTTCACTTAAATTTTGTATTTCTAGTATATACTTAAACCCTTTTTAAGAACTAATTAATTATTTTTATAATAATATTTAAATAGTATACTTAATATTGTTTGTTTGCTATTATTCATCTCTTTTTGGTTTTAATAAATAATTGTAAATTCCCAAAATATTTTCCTTATTAAATCTAAACTCTTTAATAATATTTTTGTTTTGTCGCTTAAACACTCCCATTTTAAATGTACTGTAAATATATATATAATTTTATTCATTTTTAAATATATTAATATAAATTAATTTTTTTTTGTAACAATGAACACAGATTTTTAGTTTTTTTTTTCTTTTATACATATATTTTATATAATATAATTTTAAGTTTTTTTAAGATAATAATTAGGGAATTAAAAAATAGTTTTACTTTTAGCTTAAACTTAAAGAGCTAATAATAATATAGTTTTAAGACGAAATTGCATCAAATGCTACTGGAACGACCCATGCCGGTGCAGACGCCCGAAGTGGTGGTTATATGATGATTACGTAGAGTTAGTTTGTCAAAATTGGCAAGGGCTGTTTGCTTAGCAGAGACCTTTTAGTTAAAATTAGTGAAAAATAAAATTTTATTAACATTATTTTTTTTTAATCAATATTAATCCCCTTACCTCATCCACCTGATGACAGAGTTGTGTTTTTATCCAGGGCCATTTTATGGTTCTCATTAGAGTATTACGAAAATCTTCACTAAATAAACAATAAATGTAAAAGGTTATCGAGTAATTGGCCAACTCCATTAGATTTGCCAGCGCTCTAAAGACCTACAATTGTCGGAAGGTTAAAAAAACATTAGATTTTATAATTGAAAAAAAGCAGCAGGACATAAAACATTATAAAGGAAATGTTCTAAAAATATCATAAATTTTTTTGTTTTTCTATTTTGGGCTAAAATTTCATTTCAGGCTAGAGGATATTTTCACACCTACATTTGTATTCATATGGGAAAAATGGTTATTTAAACTGTGTATGTGTGAGTATGAAAACGGAAATGAAAGCGATTAAACACATTTACCCAAACACCAGCAAAGGTGTTGTAAATTTTTGGTGTTTTTGATGAAAGCAGAGGCTTTTAGAAAGTGGGGGCCAAAAAAGGGCTTTATTTAATAAATCGAGTAAAAAATATTTAAATTTTTTTATAATAAAAATTTAAAAAATTTTAGTTTGAGTTTCAAAAATCAAAAGTTATTTCGCAAAAGGTTAAGATTTTAGAAAAAAAATTTTTTAAAAGAATTTTAATCAAAAATGAAAAAAACTTAAATCGAAATAAATCTTATTAAATACTTTTAAATTAATACTTTTATTAAAAGAAATTTTAAATAAAGAATTTTTTTATCACAAAATTTAAATGAAAAATTATAGATAAAAACTATATTTTTTGTAATTTTTTTTTATACAATTTTTAATCCAAAAATTTTTTATGAAAAAAAAATTTGGAGCAAAAATATTTCTGAACTCAAAATTTTTCCTTAAGGAAATCAAAAATTCTCTATAAAGAAAGGTCTAAGAGAAGAGTCTAATTGAAGACAAATTATTATTTTTGAATAAAAATTATTTAGAACTTAAATCTTTTCCATAAAAAATAAGTAAGAAAGCGCTATAGTCGGTCAAGCCGACCATACGATACCCTTCACCACTAAGGTCAAAGGTGTTATTTTTCCTGTGTAAAGACAAATATTTGCTAAATTTTGCCATCATACAAAAATTTTCTCAAAACTTATATATTCAACCTGTTTCCGTCATTTGGACTTATATGAGAGGTAGGGTCAAATGTGGACCGATTATCTCGAAATTTAGCAGATTGATTACAGTTGTTACAAAAATTATGTATGCAAAAAATAGACTCAAAATTTCCATTATCTTTAGATTTACGAGCGTTTTAGTGATTTTTTGTCTCATTTAGTGCGTTTTTAAAGAAGAATTTGTATGGGAGCTATGGTCAAATGTGAACCGATTTCAACAAAATTTGGTACAGTGATTTTAGTTGACATAAGCAGTATTTGTTTTAAATTTCATGAAAAAATATTGATATTTGAGGCCAATATAGCAATTCCAGGAAGTGGGACCTATGGGAGGTACCATAAATAATAGACCGATTTTGACCAATTTCAATAGCCATGGTTCCATTATCAAAAAAATGATCTGTGCCAAATTTCATCAAATTATCTTTAGAATTGCGACCTGTAGTTTGATTACAAGGTTTACATGGGGGTCCAGCCAGCCAGCCGTCCAGCCAGACGGACGGACGGACGGACGGACATCGCTAAATCGACTCAGAAAGTGATTCTAATCCTATTGGTATACTAAAAGGTGGGTCTAAGACAAATATTTCTATGCGTTACAAACATCAGCACAAACTTATAATACCCTTTCCACCTATGGTGGTGAAGGGTATAATTAAAGATCAAAAATTCTTAATAAAGAAAAATAATTGCCGTTAAATTTTCTAGGCAATTTTAAACATAGTTTTGTTCAAAATTTCAGATCGAACATTTTAGCTAAAAAATCGGGGGCCAGATCGCCGCATTCGATTTCTATACAAGGGTAAGATATTTCAAAATCATTTGCGTAGCATACATTTAGGATATTACATATAATATATGTATAACATGAGGCTTACTATACCTAATAAAAAAATTTTATTTAAACCAAATGTCAAATTTTATTAAATTGTTTGCAAACTAAATTATTCTGAAATACCTAAGGTATGCTATACAATATTTGCTTAAAAGTCTGAGGCCAAATTACCACATTCGATATCGATCGAAAACTCAGACTTTTAAGCAAATATTGTAAAATAAACTTTAGGGATGTTTAAAGTTACTTAGATGCGAAAAATTTATTGAAATTTAGTATCCATTTTGATTCGTTTTAAAAAACATATAGTTCAAATAAAACTCTATTACTATTGTTCATCTTTTGGCAAATAACTTAAAACTGTGCATCTTTTAAATAATTTTAATTATCCATAAAATATGCTATACAAATGTTTTGAAAATATCTAAGATTTCAATCGATATCGAATGCGGTAATTTGACCCCTGTACTTTATAGGAAATTTTTCAAAAATTTACTATTTATAGGAAATTTTTCAAAAATTTACTTTTTATAGGGAAATTTTCAAAAATTTACTTTCTATAGGAAATTTTTCAAAAATTTACTTTTTATAGGAAATTTATCAAAAATTTACTTTTTATAGGAAATTTTTCAAAAATTTACTTATTATAGGAAATTTTTCAAAAATTTACTTTTTATAGGAAATTTTTCAAAAATTTACTTTTTATAGGAAATTTTTCAAAAATTTACTTTTTATAGGAAATTTTTCAAAAATTTACTTTTTATAGTAAATTTTTCAAAAATTTACTTTTTATAGGAAATTTTTCTAAAAATTTACTTTTTATAGGAAATTTTTCAAAAATTTACTTTTTATAGGAAATTTTTCAAAAATTTACTTTTTATAGGAAATTTTTCAAAAATTTACTTTTTATAGGAAATTTTTCAAAAATTTACTTTTTATAGGAAATTTTTCAAAAATTTACTTTTTATAGGAAATTTTTCAAAAATTTACTTTTTATAGGAAATTTTTCAAAAATTTACTTTTTATAGGAAATTTTTCAAAAATTTTCTTTTATACGAAATTTTTCAAACATTTACTTTTTATAGGAAATTTTTCAAAAATTTACTTTTTATAGGAAATTTTTCAAAAATTTACTTTTTATAGGAAAATTTTTCAAAAATTTACTTTTTATAAGAAATTTTTCAAAAATTTACTTTTTATAGGAAATTTTTGAAAAAATTTACTTTTTGTAGGAAATTTTTCAAAAATTTACCTTTTATAGGAAATTTTTCAAAAATTTACTTTTTATAGGAAATTTTTGAAAAAATTTACTTTTTGTAGGAAATTTCAAAACAAATAAAAGAAAACTTACGTTTTAAAAAATTTTGCTAAATATGTTTTATAGCAAAGTAAATTTTCGTAAAAAACGCAAATTTTTAAAAAATTTCCTATAAAAAGTAAATTTTTGAAAAATTTCCTATAAAAAGTAAATTTTTGAAAAATTTCCTATAAAAAGTAAATTTTTGAAAAATTTCCTATAGAAAGTAAATTTTTGAAAAATGTCCTATAAAAAGTAAATTTTTGAAAAATTTCCTATAAAAAGTAAATTTTTGAAAAATTTCCTATAAAAAGTAAATTTATAGGAAAATTTTTCAAAAATTTACTTCTTATAGGAAATTTTTCAAAAACTTACTTTTTATAGGAAATTTTTCAAAAATTTACTTTTTATAGGAAATTTTTCAAAAATTTACTTTTTATAGGAAATTTTTCAAAAATTTACTTTTTATAGGAAATTTTTTAAAAATTTGCGTTTTTTAGGAAAATTTACTTTGCTATAAAACATATTTAGCAAAATTTTTTAAAACGTAAGTTTTCTTTTATTTGTTTTGAAAGTGGATTAAGTGCCATACATTTTTCAATTCAAAATATTAATATTTTAAAATGTATGTTTTGAAAGTGGTATAAGTCCATTCAACCCGCTAAAGAACGCATTTCCAAATGGTTACTATAAATTTATTTTTATGAAAGAAAAAATTTAATAGGTTCTGATCAAAACAGAATTGATTTGCTCATTTCAAGTTATAGAAAATGTAATGTTTGTCCATGGCTGATATAAATTATTACTTGAGTTGAAAATTATTTCAACATCATTTGAAATTAATGGGTAATTTATTATTTTATTGATTTCGATTCAAAGTAACTATTTAAATTAATTTTTTTAATTAAAAATTTTATCAAATATTTCACTCACCTGAAATGAAAAACTGGGCAACACCTCCGATGCAATTGTCATATGCAAAATTGCCATCGGTGAGACACAGACAAGAAATAAAATTGATGTACTACCTAGAAATTTTTAGTATGAAATCAAATTTTATATAGATTTCCATTTTAAGAGTTAAAAAAGATCATACCTAACAATAAAAATAGTCTTCTTTCTTCAGCATCCTTAATATATGAGGCTCTAGACGAGGTCATTTTACGTCGCTTCTCACATGTCTGACGATAAACCATCATAATGCGCAAATTAAGACCAGCGATTAAAACGGTTGGTATTAATTTAAATATCACTTCCAGTATAACCTTATAAATCTAAAAAAAAAAAATTAAAGTATGAATATAAATTTAAATATCAAAGGTATTCAATATATATAGCATCTTTTCTAGTAAAAGTTAACAAGTGTAAGTTATACTAAAACAAAGTTTAAACAATAACATTTTCTTATTTCGCATACTAGTATTATTTGCTAAGAAGTTCCTTTTGTTTTCAGCAAATTTTCACCATTTTTAATTTTTACTTGTAAAATTGCTTTTCTTCGTGAATACACCTTATAGTAATCTTTTTCATAAAATTTATATACATACATACGTATGTATGTATGTATGTATACATATGAATATATCTTACCGAATAGAATATTGTTCTTAAAAATGCATTATTATCTCTACGAAAATAAACAAAACGCCCGTCTGTCTGTAAAACACATTTTATGAGTTCACCACGAAAAACGCTCGGCAGGTATATAATAAATGTTACCAAAGTCGTTAGGAATACTATAAGCCTATAAAAAAATATAATAAAATTTAAATTATAAACATTAAACATAACCAACAAATTTTAAAACATTACCCCGGAGGACCCATTACCGGTCGAGTAAAACTAGGATGACACACCGAAACATAACGTTCTATGGTCAATGTCAAGAGCATCATTACACCTACACCTAAAATAACGAAAGAAGTAAAAAAAAATAGTTTAATATAGTATTTCACAATTTTTTGTATTTTAGTTAATACACACACCTAAACATCCATTTCCCAAAAATAGTTCCAGATGAGCTGTATAAAATGCTGGCCCAAATTCTTCCCACTGGCCCCGGTCCTTGTGTATCAGCATTCGTATGCCAAATGGTATAGCAAAGACAATCGCCAATAAAGCAGCTGTTGAGTATGCTAGAAAAAATGTTATAATTTAAAGTGTTATACTATAAACAAAAATAAAAGTCCCAAAAGGGTAATGTCTCAGCTAAACAGGGTGGCTCTAAAACTAAAATGTATGTCTTGGCTAAATTTTAGCAAAGGCATTATATTTTAAGACAAATATTACGGTTGCATTTTTAAAAAGGTTAACGAAGTAACTAATATAACAGTTTATCACATTAACATAAATATTAACACCAGGTTTTATATTGAGCGATTGAACACTATTATTTTTATAAAATTTTCAAAAATTTACTGTTTTTATATCAAATTTTTCGAAAACTTTACTCGTTTTTTTAGAAATTTTCAAAAGTTTAATATATTTATAAGAAACTTTTAAAAAATTTACTGTTTTTATAGGAAATTTTTCAAAAATTTACTATTTTTATAAAAATTTTTTCACAAATTTACTATTTTTATAGGAAACTTTTCAAAAACTTACTATTTTTTTTAGGAAATTTTTCAAAAACGCACTATTTTTATAGGAAATTTTTCAAAAATTTACTATTTTTAAAGGAAATTTTTCAAAAAAAATACTATTTTTATAGGAAATTTTACAAAAAATTACTATTTTTATAGGAAATTTTTCAAAAATTTACTATTTTTATAGGAAACTTTTCAAAAACTTACTATTTTTTTAGGAAATTTTTCAAAAACGTACTATTTTTATAGGAAATTTTTCAAAAATTTACTATTTTTAAAGGAAATTTTTCAAAAAAATACTATTTTTATAGGAAATTTTACAAAAAATTACTATTTTTGTAGGAAATTTTTTAAAAATTTACTATTTCTATAGGAAATTTTTCAAAGTTTACTATTTTTTATCGCAAATTTTTTAAAAAATTCACTATTTTTTAAAGGATTTTTTTTTTTAATTTACTATTTTTATAGAAAATTTTTTAAAACTTCACTATTTTTTATAGGATTTTTTTTTTAATTTACTACTTTTATAGGAAACTTTTCAAAAGTTTTTTATTTTTATAATAATTTTTACAAAAATGTACTATCTTTACAGGAAATATTTTAAATATTTACTATTTTTATAGGAAATTTTTTAAAAATTTACTATTTTTATAGGAAGTTTTTCAAAAATTTACTATTTTTGTAGGATATTTTCAAAAAATGTACTATTTTTATAGGATATTTTGCTAAAATTTACTATTTTTATAGCAAATTTTTCCAAAATTTACTAATTTTATAGGATATTTTTATTGAAAATTTTTCAAAAATTTACTTCTTTTATAGGAAAGTTTTCAAAAATTTACTATTTTTATAGGAAATTTTTCAAAAATTTACTATTTGTATAGGAAATTTTTAAAAAATTTACTATTTTTATAGGAAATTTTTCAAAAAATTGATTAATTTTATAGAAAATTTTTTTAAAAATTTACAATTTTTATAGGAAATTATTCAAAAATTTACTATTTTTATAGGAAAATTTTCAAAAATTTACTATTTTTATATAGGAAACTATATAGGAAACTGTTCAAAAAATTACTATTTTTATAGGAAATTTTTCAAAAATTTACTATTTTAGTAGGAAAATTTTCAAAAATTTACTATTGTAATAGGAAATTTTTCAAAAATTTACTATTTTAATAGAAAATTTTTCAAAAATTTACTATTTTGATAGGAAATTTTTCAAAAATTTACTATTTTAATAGGAAAATTTTCAAAAATTTACTATTTTAATAGAAAATTTTTCAAAAATTTACTATCTTAATATTAAATTTTTCAAAAATTTACTATTTTTATAGGAAATTTTTGAAAAATTTACTATGTTTGTAGGAAACTTTTCAAAAATTTACTATTTTTTATAGGAAATTTTTCAAAAATTTTCAATTTTTTTAGGAATTTTTTAGAAAAAATTACTATTTTTATATATTTTCATTTTACAAAAATTTATTATATTTTTCAAAAATTTGCAATTGTTATAGGTAATTTTTCAAAGAATTTAGTATTTTTGTAGCAAACTTTTTTATAAAATTACATCATCTTTTAAATAGTGTGACAATTTTCTACCTTTAAATTTCGACTAAATTTCTAAGTTAATATGACCTTATTATCAAATAATACTTAAATACTTAAGGATTTTGAACTAAAAGCCTAAGCTCTTAAAGGGCAAATTTGTTTAGAAAATTTACTATATTCATAGCTTAGAATTCCTTTAGATTATTAATAAATAAAACAAAGAAACACCTACACAAATTTTTGCACAGTTCAACCAGAAGCCGAATTAATTCAATTGAAAATGAGTAAATAAAAATAGAAACAAAATAATTCCACACAAAAATACCATCAATTGTATTATTTTTTAGTAGTACAAAAGCGATTTTCTTAAAATTTTCGATTTGGTTTAAGGTGAGTTTACTTAAAAGTTTTGTTCTTAAATCTCTACTACGTTTTTCCAGTAAAAATTCATCTAAAAATCCTTAAAAAAACCTGATAATAAAATTCATGAGAATTTTGTTTTCATTTATATGTAATTTTAACAAGATTTAAAATCCAATACTTTACTCGAACTTAAGTATGTATTTGTAAACCGGAAATATCTACGTACTTCTTGTAATATATGACTTGACATAAAAAGGACACCACATAAATTATTTACAATAATCAACAGTTATTTGTCAAATATTTGCAAGTGTCAAGTTTTAAAACGACGTAAAAAATGAAGTCTGTAATTAAGTTACAAGTAATGCAAAAAATAAAATAATGAAATCAAATACAAACCCAATTGTTTTTAAAAATTCTATTTGGTTTATTAAATTTGTGAAAGTCACTTATATTTACTTATATAGTATTTGTGATTTTTTATTCAAATCCACCCACACGTGGAATCTTAAATATGTATATAAAAAAGTGGTTTGACTTAAAAGTACCTTCGAAAACCTATTTGTACCACGTATTAAATATTATTATTTCCAGAGATAAAACTTATAATTTTCTAGTGTTTTACCATGAATCGATTACTGAACTATTTTTTTTTAATTTCTTATAAAAATTAGCTATAAAAATTAACTATAAAAATAGTATATTTTTGAAAAATTTGCTATAAAAATAGTAAAGTTTTGAAAAATTTGCTATAAAGATAGTAAATTTTTGAAAAATTTCTTAAAAAATAAGTAAATTTAAAAAAAATTTCCTTTAAAAATAGTCAATTTTTTTTTAAATTTCCTATAAAAATAGTAAATTTTAGAAAAATTTCCTGTAAGAATAGTAAATTTTTAAAAAATTTCCTATACAAATAGTAAATTTTTAAAAAATTTCCTATACAAATAGTAAATTTTTGAAAAATTTCCTATAAAAATAGTAAATTTTTGAAAAGTTTCCTATAAAAATAGTAAATTTTTGAAAAATTTCCTATAAAAATAGGAAATTTTTGAAAAATTTCCTATAAAAATAGTAAATTTTTGAAAAGTTTCCTATAAAAATAGTAAATTTTTGAAAAATTTCCTATAAAAATAGTAAATTTTTGAAAAATTTCCTATAAAAATAGTAAATTTTTTAAAAATTTCCTATAAAAATAGTAAATTTTTGAAAAATTTCCTATAAAAATAGTAAATTTTTGAAAAATTTCCTATAAAAATAGTAAATTTTTGAAAAATTTCCTATAAAAATAGTAAATTTTTTAAAAATTTCCTATAAAAATAGTAAATTTTTGAAAAATTTCCTATACAAATAGTAAATTTTTGAAAAATTTCCTATAAAAATAGTAAATTTTTGAAAAATTTCCTATAAAAATAGTGAATTTTTGAAAAATTTGCTATAAAGATAGTAAATTTTTGAAAAATTTCTTAAAAAATAAGTAAATTTAAAAAAAATTTCCTTTAAAAATAGTCAATTTTTTTTTAAATTTCCTATAAAAATAGTAAATTTAGAAAAATTTCCTGTAAGAATAGTAAATTTTTTAAAAAATTTCCTATACAAATAGTAAATTTTTAAAAAATTTCCTATACAAATAGTAAATTTTTGAAAAATTTCCTATAAAAATAGTAATTTTTTTGAAAAATTTCCTATAAAAATAGTAAATTTTTAAAAAATTTCCTATAAAAATAGTAAATTTTTGCAAAAAATTTATAAAAATAGTAAATTTTTGAAAAATTTCCTATAAAAATAGTAAATTTTTGAAAAATTTCCTATAAAAATAGTAAATTTTTGAAAAATTTCCTATAAAAATAGTAAATTTTTGAAAAATTTCCTACAAAAATAGTAAATTTTTGAAAAATTTCCTATAAAAATAGTAAATTTTTGAAAAATTTCCTATAAAAATAGTAAATTTTTGAAAAATTTCCTATAAAAATAGTAAATTTTTGAAAAATTTCCTATAAAAATAGTAAATTTTTGAAAAATTTCCTATAAAAATAGTAAATTTTTGAAAAATTTCCTATAAAAATAGTAAATTTTTAAGAAATTTCCTATAAAAATAGTAAATTTTTGAAAAATTTCCTATAAAACTAGTAAATTTTTGAAAAATTTCCTATAAAAATAGTAAATTTTTGAAAAATTTCCTATAATAATAGTAAATTTTTGAAAAATTTCTTATAAAAATAGTAAATTTTTGAAAAATTTCCTATAAAAATAGTAAATTTTTGAAAAATTTCCTATAAAAATAGTAAATTTTTGAAAAATTTCCTATAAAAATAGTAAATTTTTGAAAAATTTCCTATAAAAATAGTAAATTTTTGAAAAATTTCCTATAAAAATAGTAAATTTTTGAAAAATTTCCTATAAAAATAGTAAATTTTTGAAAAATTTCCTATAAAAATAGTAAATTTTTGAAAAATTTCCTATAAAAATAGTAAATTTTTGAAAAATTTCCTATAAAAATAGTAAATTTTTGAAAAATTTCCTATAAAAATAGTAAATTTTTGAAAAATTTCCTATAAAAATAGTAAATTTTTGAAAAATTTCCTATAAAAATAGTAAATTTTTGAAAAATTTCCTATAAAAATAGTAAATTTTTGAAAAATTTCCTATAAAAATAGTAAATTTTTGAAAAATTTCCTATAAAAATAGTAAATTTTTGAAAAATTTCCTATAAAAATAGTAAATTTTTGAAAAATTTCCTATAAAAATAGTAAATTTTTGAAAAATTTCCTATAAAAATAGTAAATTTTTGAAAAATTTCCTATAAAAATAGTAAATTTTTGAAAAATTTCCTATAAAAATAGTAAATTTTTGAAAAATTTCCTATAAAAATAGTAAATTTTTGAAAAATTTCCTATAAAAATAGTAA
Organism: Stomorhina lunata; assembly: GCA_933228675.1. Taxonomy (NCBI): domain Eukaryota; kingdom Metazoa; phylum Arthropoda; class Insecta; order Diptera; family Rhiniidae; genus Stomorhina; species Stomorhina lunata. The sequence goes on along the minus strand of OW121743.1, from coordinate 103,250,453 downwards.
ATTTTTAAAAAATTTCCTATAAAAATAGTAAATTTTTGAAAAATTTCCTATAAAAATAGTAAATTTTTGAAAAATTTCCTATAAAAATAGTAAATTTTTGAAAAATTTCCTATAATAATAGTAAATTTTTGAAAAATTTCTTATAAAAATAGTAAATTTTTGAAAAATTTCCTATAAAAATAGTAAATTTTTGAAAAATTTCCTATAAAAATAGTAAATTTTTGAAAAATTTCCTATAAAAATAGTAAATTTTTGAAAAATTTCCTATAAAAATAGTAAATTTTTGAAAAATTTCCTATAAAAATAGTAAATTTTTGAAAAATTTCCTATAAAAATAGTAAATTTTTGAAAAATTTCCTATAAAAATAGTAAATTTTTGAAAAATTTCCTATAAAAATAGTAAATTTTTGAAAAATTTCCTATAAAAATAGTAAATTTTTGAAAAATTTCCTATAAAAATAGTAAATTTTTGAAAAATTTCCTATAAAAATAGTAAATTTTTGAAAAATTTCCTATAAAAATAGTAAATTTTTGAAAAATTTCCTATAAAAATAGTAAATTTTTGAAAAATTTCCTATAAAAATAGTAAATTTTTGAAAAATTTCCTATAAAAATAGTAAATTTTTGAAAAATTTCCTATAAAAATAGTAAATTTTTGAAAAATTTTCTATAAAAATAGTAAATTTTTGAAAAATTTCCTATAAAAATAGTAAATTTTTGAAAAATTTCCTATAAAAATAGTAAATTTTTGAAAAATTACCTATAAAAATAGTAATTTTTTGAAAATTTTCCTATAAAAATAGTAAATTTTTGAAAAATTTCCTGTAGAAATAGAAAATCATTAGTTATTTAATTTTTTAAGTTTCTTTTCCGTTATCTACCAATTATAATTTTTATATTTGAGAAAATTATCCTGGCAATTGAACGAAAGATATTTTCAATTTAGCAGGTCCTTTTGTTTATCGAACTTCTTGGAAAAAATGCAAAGAACAACAAATATACCAGCAAAAATAAATATGTTTAGGTTTAATACCGTTGTTTTTTTGAACAAAAAATTTCTTATGACATTTTGTTTTCAATAAATTTCCTGTTGTTTTTCCTGTTACTCAAGAAGGAACATATGCGTGAGATTGTGTGTGTGAGTTTCCGTTTCAATTTCTTAAGCGGAGAGGAAGCGTAACCACAACAATACCTTAGAAGGAAAACCAAAAGTGTTTGAGAGTTGGCTGGCGGAAAAAAGACAGTGGTTCTGAGAATAAAATCTTGAATATAATTTTATTTAAAGACAATAAATCTGTGACAATAAGGAAAAAGTTCTTAAGTCGACTTGAATAAAATTAATTTTAAGGGCAGCTTTAAAATTTTTATATTCAGAAAAATGAATGGGCAAATTTTCCCATTACCCATGGGTAAAGTTTTAATTATTTTGTATAATCTTTGCATTTTGCTTATCCATTCTTAATGTATAATCTCATTCGGAATAAAAGCTTTTAAAATTATAAGCAATTTTTCCAAACAATAACAAATGAATCAATTAAACTGATTTTTTTTAAATTTTCAATTTTTATTAATTTTAAATTACTAAACCAAAAAATCAGACTAAGCACTTTTTCCATATTGCCACAGAATTATTTTCCATGTTAAATTTCAGGTATTCTTAAATTTTCTTTTGATTTTTTTCTGAAGTATATTTCATTTAATTATTTCTTGCGTTATATATATATATATATATATATATATATATATATATATATATATATATATATATATATATATATATATATATATATATATATATATATATATATATATATTATATATATATATTGAGCCCTACGCTCCACTGGGAGTCAAGGATAGCAGAAGAAGATAATATATTTTGATGTTAAAAAACCACTGCGCAATATTTAACGACAATATTCGTCATAAATAAGAATATAAGAAGCAGCGGATGCTGCATTAGCAGTTGCGAACGATTTGAGTCTATTTATCAGAACCATTAACAAAAATAACAAATAATAAATGAAAAAAGGTAAAATATTTTTGAATGTCTATACTTTACTCTACAATTTGATAATAACACTGTGCTACATATTTTAAATAAATCGGGTGCAGGGTAGTAAACGATTTATGAATAACAAAAAAAAATCGAATACAGTGTACCAATACTAATATATATCTTAACTGTTTTTGAAAACTTTACTATTTTCAAATTTAAAAGTAATAATTTTAATATGCAATTTTATGAACAAAAATGTTACAACTACATTTAACTAAAAAGTATTGTACTAATTTTTTATTATTTTATTAGACAGTTTTTTTTTTTGATAAAACCACAAAAAATTGGTAGTGACACACACTTCACGACGCATTTCGATATTCGGTTAGGCCATCATCATCAGGAGATAATTCTAGCAGATAGAAAATCAATCATTTGAGAGACAAAATAAATACCAATTAAAGTGTCAATATCAAATATCAATATATAGCGAAGATTATCATTTAATTATCTAACATAGAAAAACTGTAGGAATTTCCGCCTACCATTACAATATCGTTATATAAGAATACCTTTTATATTTTATTTTTATGTACAGTGTAATTTCTTATTTTCGCAACGTTTGCTGTCATAATGGTGCACAAAAATATTTGTCTACTTATTTTATGTACTACGAAATTGTTTTGTTAAACCTTATCTACCGTGTAGATGGAGCTACAGTAGAGCGGTTCGCCTTCCATACAAAAAAAAAAAAAGTTATGTCAGTCACCCTCTAGGATTAAAGATAATGTTAAAACAATTCCAAAAAATATTTTTTTATTTTTTTACCAAGTCTACAAATACCGCCCTTTTACTATTTTGTTCACTGTGTCATTTTAAATCCGATTATAACATTTTATATATCGGTGTTCGCGGCTCTGTAAGGGCTACATTTCTCTCTTTGATAGTTTTTTACTACCACGTCAATTTATAGTCATAACTTTTAAAAACTAGATTTTTACTCGATTTGATTAGGGTGGGTACGACTCGAATTTTAAAAAGTTATGACTAGAAATTTACGAGGTTGTAGAAAACTATCAAAGCGAGAAATGTAGCCCTTACAGAGCCCTGAAAATCGGTATATAAAATGTTATTATTGGATTTAAAATGGCGACACAGTGAACAAAATAGTAAAAGGGCGATATTTGTAGGCATGGTAAAAAAATAAAAAAATTTTTTTTAGAATTATTTTTACATTATCTTTAATCCTAGGGGGAGACTGACTCAACTTTTTTTTCGAACCACTCTAAGCTACAGTGCCACGAAAGTGATCAAAAAATGTTTAAAAAATGTTAACTTTTTTTCAAGTTTTTAATTAACATTTCTAATATATGTGAAATTTGGTCAAGAAGTATTCTGTGATATTTTATTGCTATTTGTATATTCTTTAAGAAACTTAAGGTCAAGCGAATTGAAAATGCATACTATTTTTTTGAAAATAATTAAATTACAGCTGCGACAGTTCTTTGATTTGGTTCAGATGAGCCTAAAATTACAGCCATAGAAATAAGACATGTTCTTCAAGCAGTTCAATTATTTTCTACTCTAAACTGAAAGTTATGATTTTCATTTTATTAATCATTTTATGGAAAAGTAAAGCTTCATTTATTAAAAAAATATAAAAAAATCAGCAGAGATAACTTTTATGATTACTTCAAAGTATGGCTAGTATAAATATTGTGATATCTAAACGGCCTGTTGATATATATCTATAATTCCATCACAACATTCCAATTGGAACAAGGGGTACTTCTCTCAGACAATGAGCTGCATCCGATTCTATTTTTTTGGACACATTGAGAAGACCCTATGTCTCAACTCCGGCTCTGAACGGCGAATGCATTAGTTAGAGAAGTTTTACAAAGCCTAATACTTAATAACCAGTGGCTAGCTGAGTGATGAGGTGAAGCGCCGTTTTTTTGAAATTTTTTTTTTAAGTGAATCGATGCAAGCATTCAAATATCTCGGATTCTTAAAAAGGTGCAACAGATAATTGCCTTCATCTAAACCAGTGATCGGCAAAAGCTAGCCCGAGGGCATTTATCTTTTTTATTTTCACACATATTGCTCACACAGATAGGAAAAAGATAACAATTGTTTATCTTAAGATAAATCATTCTCTCACGAGCATTCAAATAAACAAGTTGTGTTGTTAGTGTCTTACTAGCAAAACAACTTATTAGTTTGAATACAGTGCATAGATAAAGAGAGAATTACAAAAATAACCAACACACACACAAGATGCGATAGTATTATTTTGCCGGACACTGATCTAACCCCTACGGGCCGAACACCAATCGTCATTTTCACATACACAACACGAACCAAGAAGAAAAACAATCTAAAATACGAAAAATACTCATTTGTATGATAACAGTCAATTTGCAACAACAAAACACATGCAAAAGAGAACACAAAAATATTTATTTTTTCTTAGTCTCTTTATTTGTAAAATCACCAATACATTGATATTTCCTATGTTCTCTTTGTGCCTACCATGGATCTAAACTCCTTACTATATATTCCAACTACATCCAACATGAAAAGAAATACAAACAAATTTCAATTTAGAAGTCAATGTTGGAGTTACTCGACTTTGTACCGGTAAGCGCTAATGTACTTATGGTGACAGGAGAATAGCTAACTCTATTATTAAGCTGAAGCATCGTCGCAAGTGTGTTGTGTTTCATTGCTTCTACTAGTCTCCTTTCCAGAACATATTTTCCAACTTCCATCACAATGAAATGTGCAAATTTTTTGGCCACTTTTTGTGTGAAATCGCAACACGGTGCAGAATAAGTTTAGCCTTGGGTATACAATTGTTGCCTACTTTCTTTTAACATTTAACATACATTTATGGACAAATATTTACATACTCTCAAGGGCGTTAACAATTTGGCTATATTAATTTCTACAAATTTAAACAAAAATGCCTTTTACATCAAAAATTTCTTATCGCACTCAAATGCATTTTAATGCCCCTTTTTAGAAGAAGTTGTCTACTTACTGACATTTTTTTAATTCCTTTTTTACAAGCCCAATACCTTTTTACAAGTCGAAGTTCTAGGAACTTGGATGGATTTGCCTCTTGTGTTACAAAAATTATAATATTACTTAAACACCTGTCAAAAGCCTTTTTCTATAGTAACATGATGCTAAATCGGGTAAAAGAAATGTTGGAACTCTATCATAGAAAATCATAATATTATTTCCTCGGCGCACAGAGTTGCACTTGTATGGGGAAGAGCGAGAAAAATAATTATATCGAAGATATAGTCTTTTAATTTACTTAGAATATTTCGGATATAATAACCGCAATATTCTAAAAAAAAATGGGCTTGGTCACTTGACTCTACCGCCCAGTTTTTACATTACATTCCAATAAAATATTCAGAACTAATTTTTAGTTTTCAACAAATCTTTCCAATTTTCACTTTCAAAAAATTATCTGGAAAAAAATATAATGTACTTTAATATAGAAAAGCCCTGACTAATATTTTCCTTACCTTACAAGAGAGCGAAAAAAACTAAAAAAAATCTTAAGTTTTAAGAACAGTAATTTTTCAAATTGATTGTATCTTTGTTATTTTTGGTCGAATCGAATAATTTTTTTGATCATGGGTGTATTAGATGATTGCAATTTAAAACTATGACACTATGACGTTTAATCAAACTTTTACTTCTATATAAAATCGACCTTTAATTGTTTGCATTTAAAAACTACCATTAGAAATGAACAAAACAAATTAAGAATAGAGAATTTTGATGATATTAGCGACTATTTATTTCGCTACAAACCCAAAATAGATTAAAGTACTGGAAATGTGAATAGAGGTAGTGGTGTTTGCAGAGGTAGTGGTGTTTGCCTAGAAAAAGATTTTGAACCAGAAGTTGTGCAAAACCGATCTCGGTCTGAACTTTAAATGACATAAGCAAAAAGACCCATTGGCTGTAACTAGTTTTAGGGAAATATAAAATATATTTGTTTGCCCGAAAAAGCATGCGCATACTCGTATTATATTCTGATTTCTGATTCTAAATGTGACATTGAAAAAAATTTTAGTTAAAACACAGATTATATTCATTTGTCCAGAAATTAATGATTTATTTCTCTAACATTTGTTATGTAAATTAAAAAATAACAACTGCGTCTTAAGAAAACAATTAAAAGCAGAAATAAAATTTTAAGGAATTTCAGTTAAAGGTAAAAGAACAACAAAAAAATTATGTAATCGCCTATTAAAGGTTGTAGGTGTTTTAAACAAGAGTTCTTTTGAAATGAAAGAAATCTGAGTTTAAATGATCATGTAATTATTTACACAAATGTTCAGTAAAATTAAGGATTAAGAATACTAAAATGAAATCATACACTCAAAAATTCTTACTTTAGGTACTTTAATCTGTTTAAATTCGGACAAAATATTTTCGTTAATATCTTAATATCTTGTGAACGTTACAACTAACGGTGATGACATTTTTCAAGGGCAATGGCAAGATGTTCTCCAATTAATACACAAAGGTTATATTTAGCCTTAGTTAAACTCGAAATTACCCAATATATGGTTTTGCAAAAATATTAATCGTTCGTTAAAAATTCTTTAAAAAAACACACAATTTTTTATTCTCTAATAAAAATTTAATTATTTCATAAATTTCCAATTAAAACCAAGTAAATGGTTTCTTTTCTTACACTTCACTTCTGTTACCCTCAAAATAATTGTCAGTGTGATATTTTTATATTGCTCGTATCACATGTAGGAGTTCTTTCTCTAGAAAAAAAAAAAGAAATCCCATTAAAACTTAAACGATAACAATTATTTTGGTAAATACAAAACATTAATTTATGACAACAAAAATTTTATAAAAAACTTGTGGGGTATCAACATCATCATCGTTTTCGTATAATAAAATATTATTATCAATTTTAAATATTGGTCCTTTTTTAAGGAATGTGGGCGACTTTGGGTATATACATATGTATATAGGGTTTCTGGTATTCCTTTATTGTGGAGTATTCCCTTATGTCCTTGAAGTTATATAAATAAGATTCATAGATTTTTAATGTGTTTATAAAAATATTTAGATACTTTTTTTTAAAGAAAATAAAGCTCGTTGGCAGGAAAACTGACCTTAGTGAATTTAATAACTCAAAATATAATTGCTTTAAATTTAAAAGCTTTAAGTTCTTAAAAATTGTAAATTTACCAAGTACAATAATTTTTCTGTGATTTTTGATTTAACACTTTTTTATGTAAAATGAATATAATGTTAAATTTGCATTAGACCGGTAAGAAAAACTTTAAAAATTTCATCTAAGAATAATTTGAAAAATTTTGTTTAAAAATTTAATTTTTTTTTAATATTTCCTATTATTTATAAAAATAAGAAAATAAAAAAAAATCGTTTTAATAAAAAAATTTTCAAAAATTCGGAAATATCGGAATTTTTTTCAATTTCTTATTTTTATAGAAAGTTTTTTTAAAATTTTTATTTATTGGAAATTTTCAAAAATTTCTGATTTTTATAGGAAATTTTTCAAAAATTTTTTATTTTTATTAGAATTTTTCAAAAATTTCTTATATATATAGGAATTTTTTCAAAAATTTCTTATTTTTTAGGAAATTTTTAAAAAAATTCTAATTCTTACAGGAAATTTTTCAAAAACTTCTTATCTTTATGAGAAATTTTTCCAAAATTTCTTATTTTGAGCGAAAATTTTTCGAAAATTTCTTATTTTTATAGGAAACTTTAATTTTTTATATTATTATTATTTTAATCGGAAATTTTTCGAAAATTTCTTATTTTTTAGGAAACTTTAAAATTTTTTTGTAAAGGAAATTTTTAAACAAATTCTTAATTTTATAGGAAAATTTTCAAAAATTTCTTATTTTACAGGATATTTCTTATTTTTATAGGAAATTAAAAAAAATATATTTTTATATTTCTTTTTTTTTAGAAAATTTTTTAAAATTTCTTTTTTTATAGGAAATTTCTGTTTATAGGAAATTTTTAAAAAATTTCTTATTTTTTAGGAAATTTTTCTAAAAATTTTTATTTTTATAAAAAAAAATTTTAAAATTTCTTGTTTTTCTTATTTTTGTAGGAAATTTTCAAAATTTCATATATTTATAGTAAATTTTTCAAACATATCTTATTTTTGTATGAAATTTTTCAATAATTTCTTATTTTTATAAGAATTAAAAAAAATTGTATAGAAAATTTTCAAAACTCTCTATAGGAAATTTTTAAAAAAGTCTTATTTTTATAGGATTTTTTTCAAAAATTTCTTATTTTTAAAGGAAAATTTTCAAAAATATCTTGTTTGCATGAAAATTTTTCAATAATATCTTATTTTTATAGGAAATTTTTTAAAAATTTTTGTATATTTGTATAGAAAATTTTTTAAAAATTTCTTATTTTGATAGGGAATTTTTCAAAAATTTCTTATTTTTATAGGAAATTTTTCAAAAATTTTTAATTTTTATAGGAAATTTTTCAAAAATTTTTAATTTTTATAGGAAATATATCAAAAATTTCTTACTTTTATAGGAATTTTTTCAAAACTTCCTTATTTTTATATAACATTTTTTAAAAGTTTCTTATTTTGTTAGGAAATTATTTTAAAAATTCTTATATTTTTTCAAAACTTTCTTATTTGATAAGAAATTTTTCAAAACTTTCTTATTTTTATAGGATATTCTTTAAAAATGTCTGTTTAGTTTTATAATTTTTTTTTTAAATTTCTTATTCTTATTGGAAAATTTTCACAAAAATTTCTTATTTTTATAGGAACATTTTCAAAACTTTCTAATTTCTATAGGAAATTTTTCAAAACTTTCTTATTTCTATAGGAAATTTTTCATTTTTTTTTTATTTTTACAGAAAATCTTTCAAAATTTTTTTATTTGTATTTGAAGTTTTTCAAAAATTTCTTATTTTGATAGGAAATTTTTTAAAATTTTCTATTTTTTTAAGAAAATTTTTCCAAAATTTCTTATTTTTAAATGTCTTGTTTTTATAGGATTTTTTTTTTAAATTTCCTATTTTTATGGGAAATTTTTCAAAAATTTCTCATTTTTATAGGAAATTTTTTAAAAATTTCTTATTTTTACAGGAAGTTTTTCAAAAATTTCTTATTTTTACATTGAATTTTTCAAAAATTTTTTATTTTTATAGCAAATTTTTCCAAAAATTTCTTATTTTTATAGTAAATTTTTTAAAAATTTCTTATATTTACAGGACATTTTTCAAAAATTACTTATTTTTACAGGAAATTTAAAAAAAATTCTTATTTTTATAGCAAATTTTTCATATAAATTTTTTTTTAAATTTCTTATTCTTATTGGAAAATTTTCACAAAAATTTCTTATTTTTATAGGAAATTTTTCAAAATTTTCTTATTTTATAGAAATTTTAAAAAATTTCTGACTTAAATTGAAATTTTTCAAAAATTTCTTATTTTAATAGAAACTTTTTCAAAAATTTCTTATTTTAATAGAAACTTTTTCAAAAATTTCTTATTTTATTTAATCAAAAAACTTTCAAAAATTATTTTTATAAGAAAAATTTTAAAAGTTCTTTATTTTTACAATGCATTTTTCCGCGGCATAGCGTAATTTTCTGTGGTTAAACAAAATCAATTTTCATTTGCCGGTCTAATGTTTACAAAATGCTCCTATATTTGAAAAGGGACAAATTAATTTGATTTGTTGCAAAGAATTTCTTTGAATATTTATTCAAACACATAAGCATTTATTCAAACTCGTATTAAAACCCCGTGAAATTTTCAAGTTTACATTTGGATTTTGAGCCTAACAGAAATAAATAAAAGTTTTCTCTTTATGATTATTTTTCTTTAATTTATGTTTTCCTTGATAATTCTTTATATTTCATATTGTAGCCTTATATTTGTTAATGATATTAAATCTGGAAAGAATCAAACCAAATGGCAAATAAAGGAAGTGTCATAACAACATGACCAAGGATATTTGTTGACACTTAATTTTGATTTATTTAAACAGCAGCGCACAGTGGTTTACGGACGCTTTTTTTTGGAAATAATTCTTTAACTTTTGAACGACTGGAGATATTTGAATGAAATTTGACATGGTGATAGTCAAGGAGTATTCGAGTTGGTTTTTAAAAGCACTGGTCCATGAGGGGTCGGGAGAGTGATTGATGGACCTTCAAAGTTGGTCACCTCGGGTGTTCGACTTTTTTAAAAATTCGCCAAAAATCCATTTATGTATGGATTGAAAAGAAATTTTAAACTTAAGTTGTCCTTGAGAAGATCTACAAAAAATACGCTTAAATGTGTAGGTTATCTCCTTTGGATTTCGAGATATTTGGGTAAAAAGGAATTTTTAGGTTGATTTTTTACCTCTTTTTTTAAGCTTTTTTTGATCTGGTGGACGCATCTGAGGACCAAAAATTTTTTAAGAATATTCTTTAAATTTGTAATAAAATTCTGAATAATTTTTGTGCAAGTTAGTTATAGAAATCTTCTTTTGTTTAAAAGTTAAAAATATTCAAAGTTGAAACTTACAAAAAATTTCGCTTTTTTTTTAGTTTTTCCCCAAAAGATAGCTATATTTTTTCACTAATAAAAAAATATTTTCTTAAGAAACATAAAAAGATTTTTAAAGTTTTTAAAAGAAAACATTATGAGAATGCGTATAAAACAAATTTCTTGCTAATTGGACTTTTGGTCCTCGCACATGTCCTCTCCAAAAAATGGCAATTTGTAAAAAAAAAAATTAGTTTAAACAAAAATTTCTCAAAAGGCAAAGCACCGATTTGAAAAAAATTATAATGTTCATATTTTCCAATATATCTGTTATTGATTAGAAAAGTTTTTTCTGAAACGCGCTGCAAATAGAGACAGTGTTGCCATATTTGTAAAAAAACTCATTTTTTGAAACACCTTTTTCCCCAGTTGGGAATTGGGGAATTTTTAAGTTAAAATTGGGAATTTTTTTTAGTCTATTGCTTTTACATCTTATTGGTCTACATTACTACAAAATTTCATTGTAATATCTTTATCCATGTCATTTCCACAGAATATCAAAGATTAAAAATATTTTCCTTAAAAAAGCAGAAAAACAATTTTTTTTTGTTTTACGATACAAAGTGTAAAAAAAGTAACGCACTTAAAAAAAACTTTTACTTAGTGCTAATCTCCTAGTCTTTCCCGATCTAATGATACTAAACATGTATATAAAGCATTAATACCGAGTCTTAAAAAACTCTGAAAACTTTGGCCCCCGTAGCATTTTTACACTGTTTATTTAAATATAAGTGATGAATTTGTGCATATAAAATTAATAATCATACTCAAATATTTCACTATAAGATGACAATGATCCTTCGATAACAAACAAATATTTTTTTATTTTTTTAAAGAAAATATCATGAGGATTTATGAAATATCAAAATGTAAATAATTTGTACTTATATTAAAAGGTGAAATACATTTTATTGAAGTATTTGTAGTTAAAGTTTAAACTTACAGTTTTTATTACATATTTATATAAAAGTAGTTATTTACTTAATTTTTATTTTCAGTAAAATAATCAGTACAATCTATTATATCAAGAACCTCTTCCAGGTGTTCGTTTTCAGAAGTTTTTGTATAACTGCTCCACCATTTCTTTCTTATCGTTGATAGAGCAGGATCAGAAGACAACAAGAGATAATTTATTAGATCCTGATTTTGCGATTTTCTTGAGCATTTTCTGGTATTAAATAGTTGGATATACTTGAAATCTGAATTCCGCGCTTCCTGGGCCTCTTCTGTCAGTTCACCAAGTGGGAGAAGATTTGATTCAATTATTTCACGACCATGTTGAAGGACTTTATGAACTGTTGGTGTAATTTCTTTCCAGTGATACAAATGTCGTATACGAGTTAACGCGTTGAGGGCATAGCAATGAAATTTTTCAGCATTTATTTGATATTTGCTATTTATTGCCGATAATATTACGTAACATTTACGAAGAACTTCCTCATCAATTCCAGTAATCTTTGAAGTTGTTTCATAATTTTCAAAGAATCGCCTGGCCGTATTACCATCGTTTGTACTGCCATATCCTACAAGTGGTTTGTCTATGTTTAGACCCGTCATAGTTTTGAATTCTTCCTGAATCCTTTTTTTTTCACTGGATCTCATTTCAATCAGTTCCTTATTATTTCTCACGGATTTTAGCTGATTATCAGGTATATTCCTATATTTCAGATCATATGCTATATGTAGCATAAATTCTAAAAATCGGATACGTGCATGTAGGGGCGATATACCAAATTCCAGAACCTCTTGATTAATTGCAGTACTAGCTGATGCATCTTCTGAAGTTTGTAGAAATTCCGATTTCTTCTTTCCGCATAATGAGCATTTCCAAGTTGAATGGGTTTCCGTTATAGCGTTGCTTACTTTTCCATCTATCATTGTCAATTGAAGCTCAAAATTTACATTAATCAAATATCCATGTATGTCTATGCAGACTGGACTCAAATTGTCTATTGAATATTTGATATCATCAACCCAATTTTTTGTGCTTGCTGCATTTTCTTTTAAATATTCGAATCTGATCGGTCTGCAAAATGCCTTTGATCCTGGAGATGTGTTAACCCACACATATTCAGTACGCTCTTTTGATGTGGATGGTTCAGAACGATTCTTTCTTAATCTTAGTGGTACTAGGGATGCCATAAAAACGCTTCTGTAGTCATTTGTGTTCTGATGAGATGTTGATTGTTTGTATTCCGGTAATCCAGATAAACCGTCACATCCCCATTTACATATTAAAGTTAAGTCCTTGTTGTCAAGTTTCTTGGCTTCTTCTTCAGACAATGTAGTAGATATCAGCCTTGATGCCGTATTTTCCAATAATTTTGATAAATCCACAGATGCACTTTCGTCTCCTATCACGTTTGTTGGTATTAAGTTTTTTTTTTGGTTTTTAATAACGCATTATATCCTGGTAAAATTGAGTGTCCTTTGTCTCGTAATGCCTTACAGAGTTTAATATATTTATTTTTACTCAATTTCAACTCGAGCATAAGAGCAAGTGCTTCTTCCTCCGAAAATTCTGATTGAGAAGAAGGAGTTGGTATACTCTTAATAATTCGCTTAAGACGTTTAGGAGAAGCCTCTGGGAGAATATCTGCTATTTGTTTAGCTTCAGCTGGTTGATTATTTCGTTTGAGCACTTCCTTAAAGGAATCTTTGATTTCAGTATCCGAATGAGTAGAAAGAACTTCGGATAATCGCATCTTTTTAGATCTTTCTCCGAGATCATCATAGTTTTTTAGAGGGGCTCCAGCACCAGAAGTTTTAAGCTCAATTGAGTCCTTCAGCCAGTCTTTAAATTTAGATTCAAATCTTTTTAAACAGTAATTAACCGACTTAATTTTAAGTTCAAATAACTTTACAAATTTTACGACTTTGTCTTCCTCACTATTGAGAATCATGGAGTTAGTTTGACTTTTAGCATATCGCATGATTATTTTAATTTTTTCTGCTCTCGAACTGCTTGGTTGTTCAAAAAGAATATCGCACAACACTTTAAATTCCAATGTTATAGCCATGATGTTTTAACTGTTAATAGCAGTTACATTTAAAACTTTCTTTTTTATATTAAAAAAAAACATTTTTTATATATACCTGTATCCAAAGAATAATAAAGAAATCAATGAATTAATGTATTTTTTACCTCTAAAAATAGGTGCATATATAACTCAACCAATATGTGCGTCTCGTAAAACCTACCTGTATGGAGGTGAGTAACCATATCCTTTCTGACCATTATGAAAAACCCAAGTTGTAACAATTTTTACCTATTGCATTAACTTTCACATTAAAAAACATTTTATAACCTTAACATAATTTTGCAATTTTTTCAAATACACCAATTTTAAATACCGGAAAAATGCCTTTAAATCTTATTTTAAATAAATTGTCACACTGTTACTATAAAAGTACTCTTCTAATTAAACTTTTGCTACAAATTATGGATATATTACCTTTACACTGTTATCAAAATCGGTGCCTTACTCGTACTTACTTATTTAGAATCTTTACTAAAATTTTATTTTTTAGCTTGGAACAAAAGGCAAAATCGAATAAAATTTTTTTAAGTCATTCTTATAATGTTTTCTTTAAAAAAATAAAAAACTATTTATATCTTTTTGAAGAAAATATTTGTTTATTAGCGAAGGATCATTGTCATCTTAAAAATAGTGAAATATTTGAGTATGATAATTAACTTTATATGCACAAATTCATCACTTATATTTAAATATACAGTGTAAAAATGCTACGGGGGCCAAACTTTTCAGAGTTTTTTAAGACTCGGTATTAATGCTTTATATACATGTTTAGTATCATTAGATCGGGAAAGACTAGGAGATTAGCACTAAGTAAAAGTTTTTTTTAAGTGCGTTACTTTTTTTACACTTTGTATCGTAAAACAAAAAAAAATTGTTTTTCTGCTTTTTTAAGGAAAATATTTTTAATCTTTGATATTCTGTGGAAATGACATGGATAAAGATATTACAATGAAATTTTGTAGTAATGTAGACCAATAAGATGTAAAAGCAATAGACTAAAAAAAATTCCCAATTTTAACTTAAAAATTCCCCAATTCCCAACTGGGGAAAAAGGTGTTTCAAAAAATGAGTTTTTTTACAAATATGGCAACACTGTCTCTATTTGCAGCGCGTTTCAGAAAAAACTTTTCTAATCAATAACAGATATATTGGAAAATATGAACATTATAATTTTTTTCAAATCGGTGCTTTGCCTTTTGAGAAATTTTTGTTTAAACTAATTTTTTTTTTTACAAATTGCCATTTTTTGGAGAGGACATGTGCGAGGACCAAAAGTCCAATTAGCAAGAAATTTGTTTTATACGCATTCTCATTATGTTTTCTTTTAAAAACTTTAAAAATCTTTTTATGTTTCTTAAGAAAATATTTTTTTATTAGTGAAAAAATATAGCTATCTTTTGGGGAAAAACTAAAAAAAAAGCGAAATTTTTTGTAAGTTTCAACTTTGAATATTTTTAACTTTTAAACAAAAGAAGATTTCTATAACTAACTTGCACAAAAATTATTCAGAATTTTATTACAAATTTAAAGAATATTCTTAAAAAATTTTTGGTCCTCAGATGCGTCCACCAGATCAAAAAAAGCTTAAAAAAAGAGGTAAAAAATCAACCTAAAAATTCCTTTTTACCCAAATATCTCGAAATCCAAAGGAGATAACCTACACATTTAAGCATATTTTTTGTAGATCTTCTCAAGGACAACTTAAGTTTAAAATTTCTTTTCAATCCATACATAAATGGATTTTTGGCGAATTTTTAAAAAAGTCGAACACCCGAGGTGACCAACTTTGAAGGTCCATCAATCACTCTCCCGACCCCTCATGGACCAGTGCTTTTAAAAACCAACTCAAATACTCCTTGACTACCACCATGTCGAATTTCATTCAAATATCTCCAGTCGTTCAAAAGTTACAGAATTATTTCCAAAAAAAAGCGTCCGTAAACCACTGTGCAGCGTTGCAAGAAAACCGGAGCTTTTTATTTGAGCTTTTCTTAGGAATTAGGTTATTTTGCTGAATAATTTAAATTTTTTTCTAAGCAAATCAAAGATTTATTAAGTAATCTTTTAAAATAAATCAAAGAAAGAACATTTTCTATTTTGCTTACAAAATAGTCCAAAGAACCTAATATTTGAATTTATTTATGGAATTAGTATTATCATAAAATAATCATTTATTCAGGAACATACGTCTCTGTTTTCAATCTCTTGTTTCTTTTATCAAGAGCAATAAAAGAAAATAATAGTTAATAAACATTATAAAAAAATACAATAATATTAAACAAATTGTATAGAAATATTTGAGACTTTATGTGTGGAAGAGCATATGCTTTATGGCTTTTTATGTCTTTAGATAATGAACTGCTAAAATTTGTTTAAGGAAATCATTTTCAGAGATAGGAGAATATTCTCTGAAAATAATTTGCTTAGACAAATGTTGCCTTAAGAAATTAGGATAAGAAAATAAAGGAAAACATTAATAAGAAACTAATAAAATTTCAATTGAATCTTATCCATTGTCGCTTAAATGAAATTAAATATTAAACAAATATAGAAATTTTTTTTACTGAAAATCGATAAATTCTGCTAAATTAAGTATTAAATTGAGGAAGTTGTTTTTGGGAGATTTTCGTTACTAAGTTTTGTTGAAAATAAATAGACAAATTTTTATTAGATTTTTTCATTATTGTATTTAAAATGAATCAAAAACTTTTTTATACACTCACAGAGAGATCAGCACAAACTTATAATACCCTATAAGTTTGTGCTAATGTAGGTAACGCATAGAAATATTTGTCTTACACCCATCTTTTAGTATAGCAATAGATTTAGAATCACTTTCTGAGTCGATTTAGCGATGTCAGTCCGTCTGGCTGGTTGGACCCCCATGTAATCAAAGTACAGGGGCCACATTAAGGCATTCGATATAGATCAAAATCTTAGATATTTTCAAAACCTTTGTATAGCATACTTAAAGGATAATCAAAATTATTTAAGAGATGCACAGTTACTATATTTTTTTGAAGTTATTTGCCAAAAGATGAACAATAGTAAAAGAGTTTTAATTGAACAATAGATATTTTTACAAACGAATCAAAATGAATACCAAATTTCAATAAACTTTTTGCATCAAAGTAACTTTGAACATCCCTTAAGTATACTTCACAATATTCGCTTAAGAGTCTGAGTTTTCGATTGATATCGAAAGCGGTAATTTGGCCCCAGATCGCAATTCTAAGGATATATTGATGAAATTTGGCACAAATAATTTTTTTGATAGTGGTACCATGGCTATTGAAATTTGCTAAAAGCGGTCCATTATTTATGGTACCTCCCATAGGTCTCACTTCCCGGAATTGATTGGCCACAAATATCAATATTTTTTCATTTTTTCATGAAATTTAAAATTAATAATTCTTATGTAAACCTTAATCACTGTTCCGAGTTTCGTTGAAATCGGTCCACATTTGACCATAGCTCCCATACAAAGCTTCTGTCAAAGCGCACTAAATGAAACAAAAATCACTAAAACGCTCGTAAATCTGAAGATAATGATGACTTTAAGTTTATTTTTTTCAAACATAATTTTTTAAACAACTGTAATCAATTTGCCAAATTCGAGATATTCGGTCCATATTTGACTTTAACTCACATATAAGTCCAAATGGCGGAAACAGCTTTAATATATAAGTTTTGAGAAAATGTTAGTATGATGGTAAAATTGAGCAAATATTTGTCTTCACACAGGAAAAAGAACACCTTTGATCTTAGTGGTGAAGGGTATCTGATGGTCGGGTTTGACCGACTATAATACTTTCTTACCTGATTGAATTATCATTATGTGTAAGATTGGTTTTGTAATCATTATAGTTAATGAGCTAAAACCTATTTTTGATACCAATCAGCTCATAATTTATTTTTTTAATAAATTAAGCGATATTCGTTTTGTACTAGACAATCCATTTTCATAAATAACTTAGTTCAGCAAGAAACTAAATTACAAGTGAAATGACTTTTAAAAAATCAATTTATCATATTTTACCATGTCGAAGCTGAACTCAAAATATTGACAGTCACGTTTTTCCTTTTTAAATAATTTTAATTTAATTTTCCAAAAACTCCTTCTACCTACTCCATCAGTAAAAATATTTTGCCAAACTTTTACATTTCACTGCAACACAAATAGATTAACTCAACTTTTTTTTGTGTGGCCCAGGATCCATTAGGGTTTAATACTACCCACCGCAATGTGGTATACGGTTTCGTAATGCAGAATAAAACACAATAAACTTTATTATCTGCATACCAAACAGTTCGGACTATAGAAAACGCCAGTCAGCCAAACGGACCATTAACAACAAACTACGAAAAAACCAGCAAACACGTCGCCAGTAATAATACATTTTAAAATTCGCCTTCATTGCTTTTTTTCGCCTTTTGTTTTTTTCTTGAGCCAAGAAAACCCAAACAATTTATCAATGTGAAATGTTTTTCCAACAGAAAAATATAAAAAATAACGCACAGCTTCATTTTATCTATATGACAAGAGCAAAAAATAAACCGATTGATTTCGCAAGCAATTGAAAGTTTACGTAAAACCATTAACAAAAAACAAAAAAAAAACTGCTATGAGCAGTAAAACCGTAAAAAGGAAAGAAATAAGTAACCGTTATATACCAAATAAGAAAATATGGACAACGGAAAGTGTGTGTATACATTTGTAGGGATATGAGTAAGTAATTGTATTGGTTTCAAAGGAAGCTATCCTTTTTTTACTAGACTAAAAATGTTTCAAAATTCTCACACACTTTACATATTAGTTCAAGCAAAATATATCAAATGAAGAAAAGGGTTAAATTTTATAATGATATGACAAAAAAGCCAATATCAATCAACACCCGCTGCACAGTGGGGGATAAAAACACATAAGAAGGAAATATTTGTGCTCTATCCAACAGCATCATTTAATCTATATTTAAGAATTTTTGCATTCTAAATAACTCTAGTGCCTAAAATTCAATATTTTGCAGAACATTTTATAATTAAAAGTTTTCTATAGAAACATTTTTATAATAAAACTTTTCAATATAAACATTTTTATAATGAAAAATTTTCAATTTAAAAATTTTTATAACGAAAAAATTTTTTGATGGAAATTATGTTATATCAGGCTTGAGTTCATTATTTCTAATTAATTAGAAGATTTTGAAAGTAATATTTTTTTAGAAAAATTTTTTATATAAAATTTTTAATAAATTTATTAATTTTATAGTAAAATTTTCAACATTTTTTTATTTTTATAGGAAATTCTTCAAAAATGTACTATTTTTATAGGAAAATTTTCAACAATTTCTTATTTTTATAGGAAATTTTTTAAAATTTCTTATTTTTATAGGAAATTTTTCAAAAATTTCTTATTTTTATAGGAAATTTTTTAAATGTTTCTAAATTTTTGAAATTTTTTTTTATATTTATTGGAAATTTTTAAAAATTTCTTATTTCTGTAGGAAATGTTTCAACTCTTTCTTATTTTTATGGGAAATTTCTTAATTTTTTTTATTTTTATAGGAAATTTTTCAAAAATTACATTCTTTTTCAAAGATTTTTTCAAAAATTTCTTATTTTTATAGGAAATTTTTAAAAATTTCTCATTTTTATTGGAAACTTTTTAAAATTTTCTTATTTTTATAGAAAATTTTTTACAAATTTCTTATTTTTATAGAAATTTTTCAAAAATTTCTTCTTTTTATAGGAAGTTTTTCAAAAATTTCTTATTTTTATAGGAAACTTTTCAAAAATTTTTTATTTTTATAGGAAATTTTTCAAAAATTTCTTATTTTTATAGAAAATTATTCAAAAATTTCTTATTTTTATAGAAAATTTTTCAAAAATTTCTTATTTTTATAGGAAATTTTTTAAAAATTTCTTAATTTTATAGGAAATTTTTAATTTTTTTTTTATTTTTATTGCAAATTTTTCAAAATTTCTTATTTCTATAGGAAATTTTTCAAATATTTCTTATTTTTATAGAAAATATTAAAATTTTTTTATTTTTATAGGAAATTTTTCAAGAATTTCTTATTTTTATATAATTTTTGAATAATTTCTGTCTTTTATGGGAAATTTTCCAAAAATTTTGATTTTTATAGAAAATTTTTAAAAAATTTTAATTTTTATAGAAAATTTTTCAAAAATTTCTTATTTTAATAGGAATTTTTTTTAAAAATTTCTTATTTCTATAAGACAATTTTCAAGAATTTCTTATTTTTTTAGGAAGTTTTTGAAGAATTTCTTATTTTTTTAAGATTTTTTCTAAAATCTCGTATTTGTATATGAAATTTTTCAAAACTTTCTTAATTTTATAGGAAATTTTGAAAAATTTCTTATTTTTATAGGAAAGTTTTCAGAAATTTCTTATTTTTGTAGTATTTCTATAGAACGATTTCTTATTTTTGAAGGAAATTTTTAAAATTTTTTTATTTTTATAGGAAATTTTTTAAAAATTTTTATTTTATAAAAAATTTCTTATTTTTATATACCAAAAATTTCTTATCTTTATAGGATATTTTTCATAAATTTCTTATTTCTGTATGAAATTTTTGAAAATTTTCTTATTTTCCTAAAAAAAATTTGTGTATAACAGTTTTGTCTATAGAAAATTTTGTGTATAATAGATTTTTCTATAGAAGAATTTGTGTATGACAGATTTTTCTATACAAGAATTTCTGTAAAACAGATTTTTATATAGAAAAATTTGTGTATAACAGATTCTTTTATAGAAAAATTTGTGTATAACAGATTTTTCTATTGAAAAATTTGTGTATACCAGATTTTTCTATAGAAAAATTTGTGTATAACAGATTTTTTTATAAAAAGAGAGATTTTTCTTTAGAAAAATTTATTTGTAACAGATTTTTCTAAAGAAAAATTTGTTTATATTAGATTTTTTTTAAAGAATAATTTATGCATAGCTGATTTTTCTACAGAAAATTAATGTATAACATATTTTTCTACAGTAAAACTTGTGTATATTTTTCTATAGAAAAAATTCTGTATAACAGAATTTTCCAGAGAAAAGTTTGTATATAACAGATTTTTCTATAAAAAAATTGAGTTTAACAGATTTTTCGATAGAAAAATTTGTGTATAACAGATTTTTCTATAGAAAAATTTGTGTATAACAGATTTTTCTATAGAAAAATTTGTGTATAACAGATTTTTCAATAGAAAAAATTGTGTATAACAGATTTTTCAATAGAAAAATTTGTGTATATCAGATTTTTCTACAGAAAATTTTGTGTATAACAGATATTTCTATAGAAAAAATTGTGTATAACAGATTTTCTATAAAAAAATTTGGGTATAACAGATTTTTCTATAGAAATATTTGAGTATAACCACTCTAATGCAAACATTTTCTATAGACAATTTTGTGTATAATAGATGTTTCTATGGAAAAATTTGTGTATATCTGATTTTCCTATAGAAAAAATTGTGTATAACAGAATTTAATACAGAGTTTTATATAGAAAAATTTAAGTTTAACAGATTTTTCCATAGAAAAATTTGTGTATAACATATTTTTTTATAGAAAAATTTGTATATGATAGAATTTTCTTTAGAAAAATTTGTGTATAACAGATTTTTCTACAGAAATTTGAGTATGACAGATTTTTCTATAGAAATTTGTGTATAACAGATTTTTCTATAGAAAAGTTTGTGTATAACAGATTTTGCTATAGAAATATTTAAGTATAACAACTCTAATGCAAACATTTTATATAACAAAAGATTAATTAAATTTAAATTTGTTTAATCTTATTATTTGCATTCAAAAACATCAGACTGTTTTTATTTCTTTACAAAAGTCATAAATATCCAATTAAGTCATAAATGACAAACAAATTTCGTTTAGTTAACTTTTACTTTACGAATTTGATTCTTAGCCATATTAGTACAAGAACGTTTTTAACAATCAATTCTGCTGTTTCAATGATCTCAGAAACATGTCAACATATTTTACTGATAAATAATACAAGTTTCGAAAAAATTTCCCAAACCCATATAATTTATGAGCAATTTTGCAAATGATGTATTATGCCTTAGGACACAATAAAAATCAACACACTTTCATCATTAGTATTATTATTAACATAAATATGATTTTCTAAAAGAACACTTAACATATAAATGACTTATCAAGTGAGAAAAAGGAATGAACTCTCCTTGTGCAACAAATTATTTTTGACATATCTCTTTTTATAGATATTTAGCATACATGTGTTAAATATTTCTGATATTTTAAAAAAGAATCTAAAAATGGATAAATAAACTCAGATACAGTATTTAGTTACTTGTGTTGCGGTAAATGTAACATTAATGATTTATTATTGATGATTGAATTCCTCGAGAACTCTGATAACACAGTCATTTATAATTCATGCTACCGAAATATTATGATAACCAAATTGAAAATAAACATAATTTCTGATATGTCACCGGAAATATTGAATTACATTTATATGAATAAGCAGGTTTTTAAAGCAACAGTTAGTAGGTGTGATGATGCCTTAAAACGAAAACATTTTTGAAATAGATTTAAATTGTGGAAAAAAAAGTCAGATTGTTATTATAAGGCAATAAATAACCTTAACACTAACTGCAATACCTACCATTATAGGGGTTTCTGATATACAATATATAACGCGTGGTATTCAAATCATTTTTTTCTGTAAAAAGTTTTATTTCGTGGAAAATAAATTTATTTACCCAATAAAATTTGAAATAATTATTTCTCGGAATAAAATATTAATTTTTAAAGTCATCGTCCAATAAAAAAAGTTCTTGCCGGCAATGACTTATGATTTTCGTTTAATTTGTGGATCAAGTCTTTCTAAGATAATCAAAAGTTTTGTATCTGTTTATGATTATGTATATTTCAAATAAGTTTGATATCATACTATTTTTATTGAAATATTAATATTAATAAAAATCATAAACGGAAAACTTTGGCAAACAAAAGATGACGAATAAGTTATGTTAAAAGGACAATTGTAAGTGTGAGGTCATTGACTCTAACAATACACGTGTTTGTACTTACATATATAGTATATACAATATATAAAAGCTTACATATATATATATATATACGTTCATACTTATGTGTAGCAAATTGCAGACTATGTTTTGGTGTTCAGACCCAACAGTTCGATATAAATGAATTAACTTCAAAACAAACAATGTTAATATGTGTTTGTCATTATGTTAGAAAAAAATGCACAATCATTCTACCGGCATTGCATTGATTAAAAGACTAGAAAATATTTTTGAAATGTATAAATTTTAATTTTTTCAATAAAAAAAATTCAAATTTGTACATTTCAAAAATATTTTCTAGTCTTTTGATCAATACAATATGTCGTCGTCAAATTTGTACATTTCAAAAGTATTTTCTAGTCTTTCTAGTTGAAATGTGCTTAATGTTCTAAAACGAAAAGTGATGAAATTTTGCATCAAACTCAGTAGCTCATGCATCGAATATAGTTTCACAGCTTAATCTTGATGTCGATTAAATTAAGCTACAAAACCTTGATTTTAGTCTGCAGAATAAACTAACCTACTATCGTATATAGTTTAGGAGATATCAGGAAATCAAAAATGCTCTACAAAATTCAGTGTTTTCGTTTTTCTTTGGACAAAAAATAAGTTGGCTCGGTTTTGCTCGGTACTCAGACCATAACCATGTGAAAGGTGAAAGTCTCCTCTTTAGATTGAGAGAAAAAAATCAAGAAAATTCACCGATCGTAGAACAAAGTTCAAAATTTTCTGAAAAAAGTCACGTAAATTGTCACGCATAATTTAGGCAAAAAATGTTGCAGTCGTTTAGGCGTAACTTTGTAATCAACTTGAATTTATATGTAAGTTTGCCGAATTTCATCAAATTCTGTTGAAAATTGAGGCTTATATTGAGAAGAAAAATAAGTGAAAAATGGGGGTCCAAAGCAGGTACCCCAAGAAGTGGACGAATTTCGACCGAAATTGGTTGAGCCCTTTGTTGGACAAACTAATAGACGTGTGCCAATTTTTTCAAATTCTATTAAGAATTTACATTAAGAACAATAATAAGTGAACAAAAAGGATCCAAGGCAGGTACCTCAAAGAGTCAAGGGATCTCAAACAAAATTATAACACTTTCTTGGATCAATTAATAGACGTGTGCCGAATTTTTTCAAATTCTGAAAAATAAATTGGTGAAATATTGGAATAGGTACAAGGCAGTCACCCAATAAATCAATTTATAGATCAATACGACTAATTTCAACCAAAATGAATACACCTATTTTTTAATTTATTAATAGACGTGTGTTGAATTTTACAAAATTCTGTTTAGAATTGAGAATTGTACATTGAGAAGAAAAATCGGTGCAAAATGAGGGCCCAAGCAGGTGTGCCAAGGAGTCGATGGATTTCGAATATTCTTAATATTTATATTAAAGATTTTCTATAGAAAATTTGTATAAAATTTTTTCTATACAAAATTTTTTATCAAACATTTTGCTATAGACAATTATCTTATCAAAAATTTCTATTGAAAATTTTCCTATCAAAAATTTTTTATAGAAAATTTTTTTATTCAAAAAAGAAAAGTATTCGCTTTTGATCCCACATCTGTTAATGTAACAGACCAATTTATTGATAAAAAAACCAAAGTCCTCGACGCGTTTCGATGGTTGGTTAAGCCATCTCTTCAGGAGGATTATCCCCAATTTAGACAGATCGAAAACCTCGCATTATTACTAAATTTACAAACAAAAATTTTAAGAATTATGTTCATAAGCCATATGTAAAAGCGTAGATCATCGACTGAACAAAAACAAACATTTTTCAGTTTTCATCTACCTTCACTTCCCACATTCTTGCTAAATTGGGGATAATCCTCCTGAAGAGATGGCTTAACCAACCATCGAAACGCGTCGAAAATTTTTTATCAAAAATTTTTGTATAGAAAATTTTTAAATCAAAAATTTTTTTTATAGAAAATGTTTTTATCAAAAATTTTTGTATAGAAAATGTTTTTACCAAAAGTTTTACTATAGAAAAATTTTAATTTCTTTTTGAAGAAAATTTTTTTCTATAGAAATTATTTTATCAAATTTTTTTTTTTTGCAGAAAAGTACTTTTGTCGAAAATTTTTCTTTAAAAAAAAATTTTTATAGCAAACTATTTTTAAAGAAAAATTTTCTAGAAAAAATAATTTTTATCGAAAGATTTTCTAAAGTAAAATATTTTTATAAATTTTTTTTTTTTTGGAATTTATTTCTAGTTCGAAAATATTCCCAATTCGGTTTATATTTCAAACAATGTTTACAAAAATAATAGTGCCGTGGGAGCAATGTTCGAGATTCTATTTCTTTGTTTTCTCGAACCATTTATTTTGTTGCTATTGTGGATTTTGATTTTGTTTCTTGTGTATTTTGTTTTGGTATTTTCTTTAACAAATTAAATTACAACTTTGAGATTTTAATACTCATTTTCACGAGTTTCATTAATGATCGTGATATTAACGAAAATTATAAAAAGTCTTCGGCTTCTGGTTGTATGGGGTGCCTACGCCTGGTTATTAGGCTCTTGTAAAAAGTTAAAGAAGGAACGCAGAAAAGGTATCTCAGAATATGTCAAACAGAGTAACAAAGGCAGACTTCGGAAAAAAGTCGAACATTTTTTAAAAACTGACTAATATCTCAGCATTCTTATATCACATTAATTTTTAGAATATTACAATAAATTTCCATATTTTAAAGAATTTTTGTATTTCACGGTTTAAGTTTTTAGTTTAATAAAACTATAAATTATATTCAGAACAATCCTTAAACATTTTGGTGAGAGTTTTTTCCTTTAGAACTACTGGAAAGTTTGCATCGACTTAGTATAGCTTATGTATGTTTACATATATTACTATATTTACATTAAAGCTTAATAGAATGTACAAAGTCTCCATGTGTCTGTTTTTATTGACAAACTTTGGATTATGTCGATAATTGCTGAAGAGTATACTTATCTAGGTATGAATGTTAGTATACAAGTATAAGTGTAAAAATGCTTTTGTGTGTACAAATTATATATTTTTGAACAGGAGCGGATACTCCTAAGGTAATTGGAGGGTAGTTATATTAACGCAAATAAAGGTAACTCAATTAAAGGTAAATAAAAAAGGTTGCTTTCTAGTTTTTTTTTCTAAACGTTAAGATAATTTTAAGACAATCCTTTTACTTTTAATACTCTCTACAACTCAACTCTAGTTTCCTCTTCCCAGATCCATGCTCCTGCTCGACTTTTCTCATTCGCCAACACAAACGAAATTTGATATTCTATTATTTTACGACAATCTTAATGACAATCAACGGCAATGATGTCTATGGGCTTAACAATTTTTGTTAATTGTTTAAATAAAAGTAATACAATATTACATTTATTTTTTATAGCATGTTGTCGCATTTGTGTGTTAGCTTAAATTCATTAACTTATATTGTTTAAATATGTGTAGAACAGTTTTAATTATTTACACACGTTTTTTAACTCAAAACAATTTATTTTATTATAAAACATGACCCCATTTGAGATTTTGTCATTAAGTTGATGAGTTACTTTTTAACATTTTAATTTTATTCAATTTATTTAAACCTCACACTCCAACCCTTAATACAAGGGATTATGTAATGTTTTTGGGGAAACTTCCGGAAACATAATTAATGTGACCAAAAAGTAAATGAATTTGTTTTTGTTGAGAGGATTCATAAAGGATAGGTATATAAAATATCGATGATTTTACATTTAATCCAAGTATTTACAGAGCAAAGGATTGAGGTGATTTAATATTGTATTTATACCCTACGCTCCAATTGATGGTATGAGTATAATAAATAAAGATGACATTTCTACTCTATTTCTATTTTTATTTTTTTTTGTCAAAAATTTTTCCATAGAAAATTTTTTTATCAAAAATTTTTCTATAGAAAATTTTTTTATCAAAAATTTTTCTATCGAAAATTTTTTTATCAAAAATTTTTCTGTAGAAATTTTTTTATCAAAAACTTTTCTATAGAAATTTTTTTATCAAAAATTATTCTATAGAAAATTTTTTTTTATCAAAAATTTTTCTATAGAAAATTTTTTTGTCAAATTTTTTTCTATAGAAATTTTTTTTATCAAAAATAATTCTATGGAAAATTATTTTATCAACAATTTTTTTTATTTCAATTTTTCTATATAATATTTTCTTTATCAAAAATATTTCTATTGAAAATTTTTCATCAAAAATTTTTCTATAGAAAATTTTTTTATCAAAAATTTTTCTATAGAACATTTTTTTATCAAAAATTATTCTATAGAAAATTTTTTTATCAAAAATTTTTGTAAAGAAAATTTTTTTATCAACAATATTTCTATAGAATATTTTTTTTATCAAAAATTTTTCTTTCAAAAAGAAGAGTATTCGCATTTGATCCCTAATCTGTTACATTTATTTATTAATGTAACAGGTTTTCGATCTGTCTAAATTGGGGATAATCCTCCTGAAGAGATGGCTTAACCAACCATCGAAACGCGTCGAGGACTTTGGTTTCTCCGCAAACATTTTTTGGCTTTTTATCAATAAATTGGTCTGTTACATTAATAAATAAATGTAATAGGGATCAAATGCGAATACTCTTCTTTTTGAATGATATTTACATCCCGACTATTTTGTTATTTTTTGATAAAACTGCATGCATTCAAAAATTTTTCTATAGAAAATTTTTCATCAAAAATTTTTCTATAGAAAATTTTTTTATAAAAAATTATTCTATAGAAAATTATTTCATCAAAAATTTTTTTTATCAACAATTTTTCTATATAATATTTTCTTTATCAAAAATATTTCTATAGAAAATTTTTCATCAAAAATTTTTCTATAGAAAATTTTTTTATCAAAAATTTTTCTATAGACAATTTTTTTTATCAAAAATTATTCTATAGAAAATTTTTTTATCAAAAATTATTCTATAGAAAATTTTTTTATCAAAAATTTTTGTAAAGAAAATTTTTTTATCAACAATATTTCTATGGAATATTTTTTTTATAATAATAATATTTTCTATAGAAAATTTTTTTATCAAAAATTTTTCTATAGAAAATTTTTTTATCAAAAATTTTTCTATAGAAAATTTTTTTATCAAAAATTTTTCTATAGAAAATATTATTATCAAAAATTTGTCTATAGAAAATATTTTTAACAAAAATTTTCTATTGAAATTTATTTTAACAAAAAGTTTTCTACAGAAAATTTTATCAAAAGTTATAGATTTTTTTTTTATTTTTCGATAGAATTTTTCTATAGAAAATTTTGTTATCAAACATTTTTCTATAAAAAAAAAAAAATTATCAAACATTTTTCTGTGGAAAGTTTTTCTATCAAAATTTTTTTATAGAAACATTTTTTTTAAAAAGCTTTTCTTTTTTTTTGTATAGAATTTTTTTTATCAAAAGTTTTTTTTACAGGTAATTTTTTTATTTTATCAAAAATTTTTCTATAGAAAAGTTTTTTATCGAAAATTATTCTCTAGAAAATTTTTTATCAAAAATTATTCTATAGAAAATTTTTTATCAAAAATTTTTGTATAGAAATTTTTGTATAGAAAGTTTTTCTATAGAAAATGTTTTTTTTTTTTTAATTTTACTATAGAATTTGTTTTTATAAATTTTTTGTTTATAAAAAATTTTTCCATAAAATTTTTTATCAAACATTTTTCTATAAGAAAAATATTGATCAAAAAATTTTCTGTAGAATGTTTTTCTATAGAAAATTTATTTTATCAATAATTTTTCTATAGAAAACAAATTGTTTATATAGCAATTTGATATTTAATTATAAAAAATATTTTATAGATAATTTTTATTTATCAAAAATTTTTCTATAGAAAATTATTTTTATAAAAATTTTTCTATAGAAAAAGTTTTAGTAAAAAATTGTCTATAGAAAAATTTTTGATAAAAAAATTTTGACAAAAAAAATTTTCTATAGAAAAATTTTAAATAAAACATATTTATATAGAAACGTTTTTAATAGATATATTTTTTCATTAAAAATTTTTCTATAAAAAATTTTTTATATCGAAAATGTTTCTATAGAAAATTATTTTCATTAAAAATTTGTTTATAGAATTTTTTTAGGGTTTTATTTTTATAAAAACTCAACGCATTTAATACTCATTTTCACGAGTTCTATTAATGATCTTGACAATTACGAAAATTACAAAAAGTCTTCGGCTTCTGGTTGCATGGACTGGCTACACCTCATTATTACCCAGCGGGAATGTTGTGAACTTTTAAGTGGACAATGGGTCAATTTTTTTATATTTTATGAACTTCTGTTCCTTCTCCTCGTTTCGAATCAGAAATTGTCCTATCATGCTGGATAAATACTTCTTAAAAGAATTCCACCAGACCGTAAAACCATAGACCGATAAGTCTACGTTAGCACTCAAGCTTCATTATTTCCCGATTGCCCTTTTTCATTCATAATAACTAACAATAGCTACAGCGTCACAGATGAATAATAATACATCTCCGAGTATTAACCTGAATTGAAGACAATGCGAGCTTGTATACATCGGCCCTGACAGGCGACTTTTTGGTTAATAAAATCATGGAGGAATTGAGCAATTCCCCTTGTAGTGCATCCAATGGCATGGAAAATGCCATTGAATATATAAAGCCTTTGTTTTGTCTTAAACCCCGAAAAAAAGAGACAACACTCGAATAGCTGATATTCTAAAACAGTCTGTCTTCTAAAACACGTTACCTACTTAAATAAATAGCCTATATTTACAACCTGTTAAGGTCTCTTTAGCCGAATAGAATTTGAAAAAATTTGGCACACGTCTAATAGTTTATGCAACGAAGAGCTCAACCAATTTAGGTTGAAGTCCGTCCACTCCTTGGCGTACCTGTTTTGCTTTAATGAACACATCAATAAGTTAATATAAAATTGAAGTCTATTAATTTTGGTTGAAATCCGTCTACTTTTACGGAACTTACACTTCATTTCAATTTGACTAAAAATTATGCCTAAACGACTGCAATACTTTTTGCTTAAATTATGCGTAACAATTTATGTGACTTTTTTCAGAAATTTTTGAACTTTGTTCTACTATTGGTAAATTTTGGAATTTTTTTTCGCTCAATCTATAGAAGAGACTTTCGTCTTTCATATGATTATGGTGGAAGTACCGAGGAAAATTTCACAAAAAAAGATCAACTTCCAGTCCCTGATTACTGGAGTGGAGTATTTAAAAATTCAAGAAAATCGGTTCTTATATATACATCTAAATAAAATTCTAATTAATTTCAGGATGAAAGACACGTTCAAATTGTTTTTAGTAGAGAACCTAAACTAAATATACCCGAATTTATTTATAGCTCATCTCCTACACAACACGCTTAAGTACTACCACAACATTTAATATTAAACCATATCCTCCCCATCCGGATTAATTGCTATTTTTTCTCACTCACAAACAAACAATTAATTAATTTCATTTGAAATCTTTTAGCAATTTGATACACTCTTGGTCCCTCTAGTCTTGTGATAGCAAAAATCATCTGTCATTATTATGGAAAACATAGAAAAGAGGGAAATACATATATAATATTTGGCCTACAAAAATAATCACATGTGTAGGAGTACGATAAGTTAAGTAAATAACTGAACAAATACAAACATAAGGTGCCAGAGACTTAATTTTTGGTTAAACAAATCTTGCATTAATGCCGGCTTTCTTACAGTTATTTATGATTTATAGACCTACTTAAAATATCGGAAGATAAATATTATAGCTATAATTAAAGACACTACAAAACAAATTTAAACATACTTAGAAGAAAAGCTGGGTATTATTTAAATATTTGGTATAAGTATAGTATAAGTTCATATACTCGTATATAATGCAAATAAATAAATGAATAAATACTTACCTCTCATATAAATATAAGCCGTCCCTCGCATATTACGTCTTGTCAAAACAATCAGATTGAGGACATTTCCAATGATGCCGAGTGCACAGATAATGGGCAATATTATTCCATATGAATATTCACGTAATGCTTCAGTGCGTGGATCCTACAAAATTGATAAATAAAATTGGAAGCCAAACAAATGAGAATCGAGAAAATAAGATATTTTACATTAAATAATAGATGGATAGGTAATCGATTGGAATTAATTTGTAGGATAGAAAAAAAAACAAACAAAACACATGTATTGCTTTAAATAGGGAAGATATGGTGTAATAATTAGGTGATGCAAAAGATCCTATGACATAATGATGTAAAATTTTGGAGTGTATTTTTTTTAATTTCTTATTTATATCTACAACGATTGTTTTCTTAATTTTACAGTATTATAGATTTATTGAAGTAAAACATTTTATATCATCTTGTGAATACCCCTAATAGATTTATTATATTTTTACAAGAAAGTCTCTTATATTATAGTAGATATATTATTAAAATTGGTGACAGTTGAAAATAATGGGAAACATGTGGAAGTTTTTATTTATTTGTAATAATGATAGTCATAGTAAAGTACTACCAGAAAACTACTGGACAGTCAGAGGAAAAATCAAAAAACTTTTTGGCACAAAATAAATGTCTATTAACAATAATTGTACCAAAAAATTGTATACAAAAACTTTTCCCTAGAAAAATTTTCTTTTCCAATTTAAGCAGAAAAATTTGTACCTAAAATATTTCATTATAAAAAATTTTGGTAACTAAAATATTTCTATATAAAAAAATGTTGGTACCGAAAATTTTTCTATATAAAAATGTTGGTACCGAAAATTTTTCTATATAAAAATGTTGGTACCGAAATTTTTTCTATATAAAAATTTTGGTACCGAAAATTTTTCTATATAAAAATTTTGGTACCGAAATTTTTTCTATATAAAAATTTTGGTACCAAAAATTTTTCTATATAAAAATTTTGGTACCGAAAATTTTTCTATATAAATATTTTGGTACCGAAAATTTGTCTATATAAAAATTTTGGTACCGAAAATTTTTCTATATAAAAATTTTGGTACCGAAAATTTTTCTATATAAAAATTTTGGTACCGAAAATTTTTCTATATAAAAATTTTGGTACCGAAAATTTTTCTATATAAAAATTTTGGTACCGAAAATTTTTCTATATAAAAATTTTAGTACCAAAAATTTTTCTATATAAAAATTTTAGTACCGAAAATTTTTCTATATACAAATTTTGTTACCGAAAATTTTTCTTTATAAAAATTTTGGTACCGAAAATTTTTCTATATAAAAATTTTGGTACCGAAAATTTTTCTGTATAAAAATTTTGGTACCGAAAATTTTTCTATATAAAGATTTTGGTACCGAAAATTTTTCTATATAAAAATTTTGGTACCGAAAATTTTTCTATATAAAAATTTTGGTACCGAAAATTTTTCTATATAAAAATTTTGGTACCGAAAATTTTTCTATATAAAAATTTTGGTACCGAAAATTTTTCTATATAAAAATTTTGGTACCGAAAATTTTTCTATATAAAAATTTTGGTACCGAAAATTTGTCTATATAAAAATTTTGGTACCGAAAATTTGTCTATATAAAAATTTTGGTACCGAAAATTTGTCTATATAAAAATTTTGGTACCGAAAATTTTTCTATATAAAAATTTTGGTACCGAAAATTTTTCTATATAAAAATTTTGGTACCGAAAATTTTTCTATATAAAAATTTTGGTACCGAAAATTTTTCTATATAAAAATTTTGGTACCGAAAATTTTTCTATATAAAAATTTTGGTACCGAAAAATTTTCTATATAAAAATTTTGGTACCGAAAATTTTTCTATATAAAAATTTTGGTACCGAAAATTTTTCTATATAAAAATTTTGGTACCGAAAATTTTTCTATATAAAAATTTTGGTACCGAAAATTTTTCTATATAAAAATTTTAGTACCGAAAATTTTTCTATATAAAAATTTTGGTACCGAAAATTTTTCTATATAAAAATTTTGGTACCGAAAATTTTTCTATATAAAAATTTTGTTACCGAAAATTTTCCTATATAAAAATTTTGGTACCGAAAATTTTTCTATATACAAATTTTGGTACCGAAAATTTTTCTATATAAAAATTTTGGTGCCGAAAATTTTTCTATATAAAAATTTTGGTACCGAAAACTTTTCTATATAAAAATTTTGGTACCGAAAACTTTTCTATATAAAAATTTGGGTACCGAAAATTTTTCTATATAAAAATTTTGGTACCGAAAATTTTTCTATATAAAAATTTTGTTACCGAAAATTTTTCTATATAAAAATTTTGGTACCGAAAATTTGTCTATATAAAAATTTTGGTACCGAAAATTTTTCTGTGTAAAAATTTTGTACTGAAAATTTTTCTATATAAAAATTTTGGTACCGAAAATTTTTCTATATAAAAATTTTGGTACCGAAAATTTTTCTATATAAAAATGTTGGTACCGAAAATTTTTCTATATAAATATGTTGGTACCGAAAATTTTTCTATATAAAAATTTTGGTACCAAAAATTTTTCTATATAAAAGTTTTGGTACCGAAATTTTTCTATATAAAAGTTTTGGTACCGAAATTTTTCTATATAAAAATTTTGTACCAGAATTTTTTCTATATAAAAATTTTGTACCAAAATTTTTTTCTATATAAGAATTTTGTACCAGAATTTTTTCTATATAAAAATGTTATACCAAAATTTTTTCTATATAAAAATTTTGTACCAAAATTTTTTCTATATAAAAATTTTGTACCAAAATTTTTTCTATATAAAAATTTTGTACCAAAATTTTTTCTATATAAAAATTTTGTACCAAAAATTTAGCTATATAAAATTTTTGTACCGAAAATTTTTCCATATAAAAATTTTGTATCAAAAATTTTTCCACATAAATATTTGTTCCCGAAAATTTTTTAGTCACTCTCAAATTTATTTCTGTTACAACATCTGCCCTTTTACCTTTTAGCTGACTATTCCTTTCCTAAAACATTTTTTTCTCATTTATCAAAAACATGTAACAATTTGTGTTAAATCACAGCTTTATCATAAAGGTCAAATACAATACAAGGCATCTATTTTCCTATCACAACTATCAATATTACAGAACAACAACAATAACTACAAAATACTTATTCAAGGTAAAATATAATAGAGATTGTTCAGAAAAAAAATCTTTAAAGTAACATTTTTCAATTTTAAACATTTCCGTCATTACACTGACACTTACCTCATTTGTTATATAAAGATCATCACGTAAATTATCACCAATGACACCAACAGCACCGGCAGCTACAGCCGCATTAACATCACTCCTATAGCCACCACCTTCACCGATGACACCACCCGAAGCATCGCCAACACCGCCCAAAACAACAACACCACCACCAACCTCATTTATGCCACCAACAGCAGCAGCATTGTGTTGAGATGTTGAGGCAGCCGTTATAGCATTGCTGTCATTTTCATTTATAAGAGGCGTTACGGAAAAATTTGTTCCCCATATAATCGAACACAAGGCCGGATCCTCTTCAGTTGTATAAAGTTGTGTTAGCATAGTTTTAATACAAGTTTTTATATGTTGTATTTTCGCTACGAGAGTATGAGTTGAGTTAAGGATTTAAAAATTTTTTTTGCAAGTAAAAGCAACAGCTTCA
This sequence comes from Stomorhina lunata, assembly GCA_933228675.1. Lineage (NCBI taxonomy): Eukaryota > Metazoa > Arthropoda > Insecta > Diptera > Rhiniidae > Stomorhina > Stomorhina lunata. The sequence goes on along the minus strand of OW121743.1, from coordinate 103,216,063 downwards.
ACTAAATTTTAATACCAAACAAAAAAAAATATAAAAATATATGATTTTTGCTTTCAATATTAACTTTTTTAAACCATAAATACGTTAGATTTTTAAAAGTTTTTTTAATAACATAAATTTTATTAAAAGTTTTTACTTTTTTTTATTAGTAATTAAATACTTTTAAAAAAGTTTCTGGTAAAATTTTCAGATGCCGTTGCAATTTTTATAAAAACTTTTTGTTTTGATTTCATAATCAATTTCATTTGTTTTTCATTACAATCACACTCATTACCTCCTTCATCATAATCATCATTATCGTAGAAATCGTAATAATTTTTAACCTGACCATCATCACCTTCATTATCATTAAGAAAAACTTGATAATTTTTAATGAATTTTTTGTTTTGAATACTTTTAATACTTGTATTGGTGGTGTTGAATCTGTGGAAATAGTTTCTGCTGTTGGCAGTGTTTTTAGTGTTGCTGTTGCTAGTATTGTTTTTGTTGCTGGTGTTGGCAATTTTTGCTACATTTTCCTGATCCAATATAAATGCTTTAAATTCATGTTGATTTTGTTGAAATTTTTTATTATTTCTATTATTGCTGGTGTTACGAGTATTATTCTTGTTTTTGTTGTTGTTATTTGTTAAAGTTAAAATTGCTCGGAATGTTGCAGTTTTATTGCTGCCAGCAAAGTTGTTGCTGCATGTTCGCTTAGTTAACATTTTATTTAATAATATAAATCATCCAAAAACTACTACTATTCGTTTCATTTAGAGCATAAGAAGAGGGGTGAAGTTTTTTCCTTTTTTTTCTATTTGTTTTAAATAAGATTTTTTCACTGTGTTTTATATTCTACATTTTAAACTGCAAAAGAGTGAAAAGATTGTAAAATAAAGGTGTTAAGAATATTTTTATAAAGTTTTTATTTTTTTAGTTAAATGGATTTACTAGGAATTTAGGAATGAATGTGTATGACAGTGTAAGTAATGAATGTAACTACTTCTTAGTTGGGATTTTGCATAGTTAGTAAAACTAGAAACTTATTTATTTACTTAAAAAGAATAGTACAAAAGATTTGTTTAATTTACATGCTTAAAATCAAGATTGGTTTTTTATTGTTTGTAATATGACCGGCAACATTTATCCGCAATAAGTAACTGGCCTTAAGTTTAATACTATAGTCACTTAAAAAATTACTACTTATAACGAACAAAGCACAAATATTAAATTAAAAGTTTAATTTCTGTAGTTCCTATATATTTGAAATTTGAATATTTATACATATATTAATAAAAATATATAGAACAGTGAAAAAATAGTTCAAAATTTTACTATATAAAAATTTTGATCAAAATTTTTACTATCAAAATTTTTCTGTATGTAAATTTTAATCAAAATTTTACTATATAAACATTTTGATCAAAATTTTGTTTGTTTGTTTTTTACTATATAAAAATTTTGATCATAATTTTACTAAATAAATATCTTGATCAAAATATTGATCAAATTACTGACCAAAATTTTAATATATACAAATTTCGATCAAAATTTTACTATATAAAAATTTTGATCAAAATTTTATAAAGTAAAATTTTTGATAAAAATTTTACAATATAAAGATTTTGATTAAAATTTTATTTTATAAAAATTTTGATTAAAATTTTACTATATAAAAATTTTGATAAAAATTTTACTATATAAAAATTTTGATCAAAATTTTACTATATAAAAATATTGATCAAAATTATACAATATAAAAATTTTGATCAAAATTTTATTAGATAACAATTTTGATAAAAATCTACTATATAAAAATTTTGATCAAAATTTCACTAAATAAATATTTTGATAAAAATATTGATCAAAATTTTACTACATTGAAATTTTGATTAGAATTTTATTATATAAAAATTTTTAACAAAATTTTGCTTTATAAAAATTTTGATCAAAATTTTACTTTATAAAAATTTGATCAAAATTTTACTTTATACAAATTTTGATCAAAATTTTACTTTATAAAAATGTTGATCAAATTTTACTATATAAAGATTATAAATAAAACATTTTTTATATAAAAACTTTGATGAACATTTTATGACATAAACATTTTGATGAAAATTTTACTATATAAAAATGTTTATCAAAATTTTACTATTTAAAAGTTTTGAACAAAATTCTGCTATAAAAAAATTTTGATCTAAATTTTACTATATATAAATGTTGATCAAAATTTTACTATATAAAAATTTTGATCAAAATAATATTATATAAAATTTTTGATCAAAATTTTATTAAATTTTACTATATAAAAATTTTAATCAAAATTTTACTATATAAAAATTCACTATATAAAAATTTTGATCAAAAATTCACTATATAAAAATTTTGATCAACATTTTACTGTATTAAAATTTTGATCAAAATTTTACTATATAAAAATTTTGATCAAAATTGTACTATATAAAAATTTTGATCAAAATTTTACTAAATAAAAATTTTGATCAAAATTTTACTATAGAAAAATTTTGATCAAAATTTTACTATATACAAATTTTGATCCAAATTTTACTATATAAAAATCTTGATTAAAAATTTACTATATAAACATTTTGATCAAAATTTTACTATATAAAAATTTTGATCAAAAATTCACTATATAAAAATTTTGATCAAAATTTTACTGTATAAAAATTTTGATCAAAATTTTACTATATACAAATTTTGATCAAAATTTTACTATATACAAATTTTGATCAAGATTTTACTATATGAAGTTTTTGATCAAAATTTTACTATAGAAAAATGTTGATCAAAATTTTACTATATAAAAATTTTGATCCAAATTTTACTATATAAAAATCTTGATTAAAAATTTGCTATATAAACATTTTGATCAAAATTTTACTATATAAAAATTTTGATCAAAAATTCACTATATACAAATTTTGATCAAAATTTTACTGTATAAAAATTTTGATCAAAATTTTACTGTATAAAAATTTTGATCAAAATTTTATTATATAAAAATTTTGATCAAAATTTTACTATATAAAAATTTTGATCAAAATTTTACTATATAAAAATTTTGATCAAAATTTTACTATATAAAAATTTTGATCAAAATTTTACTATATACAAATTTTGATCAAAATTTTACTTTATAAAAATGTTGATCAAATTTTACTATATAAAGATTATAAATAAAACATTTTTTATATAAAAACTTTGATGAACATTTTATGACATAAACATTTTGATGAAAATTTTACTATATAAAAATGTTTATCAAAATTTTACTATTTAAAAGTTTTGAACAAAATTCTGCTATAAAAAAATTTTGATCTAAATTTTACTATATATAAATGTTGATAAAAATTTTACTATATAAAAATTTTGATCAAAATAATATTATATAAAATTTTTGATCAAAATTTTATTAAATTTTACTATATAAAAATTTTAATCAAAATTTTACTATATAAAAATTCACTATATAAAAATTTTGATCAAAAATTCACTATATAAAAATTTTGATCAACATTTTACTGTATTAAAATTTTGATCAAAATTTTACTATATAAAAATTTTGATCAAAATTGTACTATATAAAAATTTTGATCAAAATTTTACTATATAAAAATTTTGATCAAAATTTTACTATAGAAAAATTTTGATCAAAATTTTACTATATACAAATTTTGATCCAAATTTTACTATATAAAAATCTTGATTAAAAATTTACTATATAAACATTTTGATCAAAATTTTACTATATAAAAATTTTGATCAAAAATTCACTATATAAAAATTTTGATCAAAATTTTACTGTATAAAAATTTTGATCAAAATTTTACTATATACAAATTTTGATCAAAATTTTACTATATACAAATTTTGATCAAGATTTTACTATATGAAGTTTTTGATCAAAATTTTACTATAGAAAAATGTTGATCAAAATTTTACTATATAAAAATTTTGATCCAAATTTTACTATATAAAAATCTTGATTAAAAATTTACTATATAAACATTTTGATCAAAATTTTACTATATAAAAATTTTGATCAAAAATTCACTATATACAAATTTTGATCAAAATTTTACTGTATAAAAATTTTGATCAAAATTTTACTGTATAAAAATTTTGATCAAAATTTTATTATATAAAAATTTTGATCAAAATTTTACTATATAAAAATTTTGATCAAAATTTTACTATATAAAAATTTTGATCAAAATTTTACTATATAAAAATTTTGATCAAAATTTTACTATATAAAAATATTGATCAAAATTTTACTATATAACAATTTTGATCAAAATTTTACTATATAAAAATTTTGATCAAAATTTTACTATATAAAAATTTTGATCAAAATTTTACTATATAAAAATTTTGATCAAAATTTTACTATATAAAAATTTTGATCAAAATTTTACTATATAAAAATTTTGATCAAAATTTTACTATATAAAAGTTTTGATCAAAATTTTACTATATAAAAATTTTGATTAAAATTTTACTATATAAAAATTTTGATCAAAATTTTAGTATATAAAAATTTTGATCAAAATTTTACTATATACAAATTTTGATCAAAATTTTACTATATACAAATTTTGATCAAAATATTACTATATAAAAATTTTGTTCAAAATATTGTTATATAAAAATTTTGATCAAAATTTTACTATACTAAAATTTTTGTTCAAATTTACTATATAAAAATTCTGGGTCCAAATTACGGCATTCGATATCGATCGAAATCTTAGATATTTTTAAAACATTTTTATAGCATACTTGAAGCATAATCAAAATTATTTGATAAATGAACAATAGTAAAAAAGTTTTAATTGAACTATATGTTTTCAAAAACAAATCAAAATGGATACCAAATTGCAACAAATGAAGTAACTTTGCACATCCCTAAAGTATACTTCACAATATTCGCTTAAAAATCTGAGTTTTCGATCGATATCGAATGCTGTAATTTGGCTCCTGATCAAAATTTAATTATATAAGAATTTTGATCAAAATTTTACGATATAAAAATTTTGATCAAAATTTTACTATATTAATTTTTGATCAAAATTCAAATACATGCATTTTTATCCAAAAATTACAAAATTGTCGTGATGTAAATGTTATTCAAAAAGCTAAACTATTTGAATTTCATCGCAATCTGTTACATTTATTTATTAATGTGACAGACAATTCTGCACATAGTTAGAAATGGCATAAAAGTACTTAAATCTCGAAATTTACTTTAAAATTGAGTAAAGGGTATCAAATACTCGTGCTTGACCGACTTTAGAATTTTCTTACTTGTTTTGTGTTGTAAGTAAATAAGTAAAATTTGTAACCTTTTTTTTTAACAAAACGAAGAATTGTTTATAATATTTTAAAACCTTTACTTTCTTTGTAAAATGTTATTAAATTTAAATAATTTTATGTAGAGCCTCAGCTTTAAATTTGTTTTCAAGACCTATTTATTTAATACTTCCAACTTTGTTTGTGGGAAATTCATGAATGAAATTTAACAAACCATGTTAAGGCTAACGAAATAAATTTACATAAAGTTTTGAAAATAAAAGAAAGACAAAATTCTTTAAAAATTTCTAAATTTTTAGATATTTTTCACCCAACTAATAAAGACTAAAATTAATGTATTTCTCTTAACTTTAAAATGTCTAAAGTGACAACGAAAAAAAAAAATATATAAAAACCCAGCCAATTATAATAATTGGTCCTAATATTTAGACCTTAATCAAACTTTATTTTTTGATATGGTTAAATACTGCCATCATTGTAAAAAATTTTGAGCTTGAGTTTTAGAATAAAAAAATGCTAAAATTTTGTTAAATTTCAGTTTTGTCTTTCAATTTAATATAATGGATTTTTATCATATGGCATTAGCTTTTCCTTACAAAATATTATAACTATATTTATAAAAAAGAAAAACTTACTTCTTATTGTTACTAATTTATTGTCGAAAACAAAACAAATGACTTATAGGTTTTCAGGCATGTTATCCTGACTCCTGGAGTATATAAACCAAAGATTAAAAAAAATGTAATTCTCCACATACACATTTCTCCTTGAATTCTTACGCATTTTCTTTTCCACATTAAAGTGTTATAAGGAAATAAAAGAAAATCCATAGATCAAGACAGCATAAATAACACAATAACAAGAATTATTCTTTTTTAAGGACTAATACGTTGAGTGCATGTTTATTGTTCATAAGTACGAGGATAGTATATAAAGTGCTTAAAATTGAGATTTACTTAACTGGCCATTAGAAACAATATTTGAAAGTTTTAGGTGCATATCTAAATAATTCGAATTTTTTATAAATGCTAAATAATCAAATCTTATATTTAAAAGAACTTTTTGATACCACCTTTGAAAAACGCTCTCAACCACATACATGATCCCACTCTCCTTAACAATAAGAGAAACATTTATCATTAAAAGCAGGCTCATACGTTTCGTTTATTTTCTGAAAAAGAGGTATAACTTAAAATCAGGCATTTTAAACTAAACTCTACACGAAAGTTTCCTTCTTTCTAACCTAAATTTTGTGAAATTCATAAACGAATATTCCTATTAGTTATATATTCGTTTTTATTTTATATATCAAACCACGAACTCTACTGTAGTATGGAAAATTCGAATTTTGTTTAATTTTAACTTTTTGAAAAAATATTTCCAAATATGTCAAAGCATATGAAACTTATAACAGCTTTTCTCGAAACAATGATTTTTGAGTTATACAATTTATATGTAAATCAAAGTTTTGGTCATTAAACATACAGCAACATAACGGTATTACCACATTAATACATACAAATGATTATGAGAATTTTACATTGAGATAAAATACAAAATCTAATTTATTTTGCGTTCACATATTTTAGTTTTTATTAGAAGTGTTCCCGAAATCCATTTTGATAGATTATTATTATGTAATAAATTGGTATCATAATAGCTTGAGCCTTATGCAAAGCTTTTTTTTAAACAAGCTTGTCGATATTATTTGATATTTTGCAAAGGCACTATAATTCGTATTTATTTTGTTTTAAAATTAGATACAATAAGTCATTTTTGGCTTGTTTAAAATTACGGATACACGTTCTGATGATGATGACCTAGCCAATCATAGAATCGATTAGAAAAAATATTGTCCTACCTAAAGTTTATTAAAATAAATAGTAAAATGAATTAGGATCCTAGTGCAATACACTTTATTAAACTTTTTATTAAAATGTACGATTTGAAAATATTTTTTAAATTTTTTCGAATAGAAATTAGTATAGAAAATTTTTTGGTACAAATGATTTTTATAAAATTTTTCTTCAAAAAGAAGTGTATTTGCATTTGATCCCAAACCTGTTACATTTATTTATTAATGTAACAGATCAATTTATTGATAAAAAGCCAAAAAATGTTTGCGAAGAAACCAAATTCCTCGACGCGTTTCGATGGTTGGTTAAGCCATCTCTTCAGGAGGATTATCCCCAATTTAGACGGATCGAAAACCTCGCATTATTACTAAATTTACAAACATAACTATTAAGAATTATGTTCATAAACCAAAAGTAAAAGCGTAGATTATCGACTGAACAAAAACAAACATTTTTCAGTTTTCATCTAAGTTTTTTTTTTAAACTTTTTAGAAAGTTCTTAATATACAACAAGTTTATAAACAATTTTTAGATACAGTTTTATATGAAATTCTCAAATTTACAATTCAAAGACAAATTTTGGATATAAACCTTTATACAAAAAATTTTTTGATATAAACATTTTTAGACATAAAAATTTTCGGTATAAAAATTTTTATAGAAATATTTTTTGTATACAAATTTTTGGTGATTTAAAATTTAATAAAAATTTTTTCGGAATATAAAAGTAACTTGAAAATTTTTTGGTATAAACAAGCTTATAGAAAAATTTTCGATATACAAATTTTATAAAAATTTTGATAGATTTTTCGAAATAAAAATTTTTATAGAAAACATTTCGCTACAAAATTTTTCGATATAAAATTTTTATAAAAAATTTTGCGATATAAAAATTTTTCGATAAAAATTTTTAAATACAAATGTTTTCGATATAAAAATTTTTCTAGAAAATATTTTTGACAGAAAAATTTTTATAGAAAATTGTTCGGTATAAAAATTTTCTATAGAAGATTTTTCGGTATAAAAAATTTTTTTAGGAATATTTTTCGATATAAAAATTTGTATACAAAAAATTTCGTTATACAAATTTTTATAGAAAATTTTTCGATATTAAATTTGAATAGAAAATTTTTCTATATAAAAATATTTATTGAAAATTTTTATAGAAAATTTTTGGATATATAAGTTTTTATATAAAATTTTTTTTATATAAAATTTTTTAGAAAACTTTTTCATATGAAAGTTTTCATCGAAAATTTTTCTATATAAAAATTATTCGATAGAAAATTTTTATAGCAATCTCGATGTAAAAAATTTTATAGAAAATTTTTCGGAACAAAAATTTTTTAGAAAATTTTTCGGAACAAAAATTTTTTAGAAAATTTTTCGGTGTAAAAATTTTATAGAAAATTTTTCGGTATAAAAATTTTATAGAAAATTTTTCGGTATAAAAATTTTATAGAAAATTTTTGGTATAAAAATTTTATAGAAAATTTTTCGGTATAAAAATTTTATAGAAAATTTTTTGGTATAAAAATTTTATAAAAAATTTTTCGGTATAAAAATTTTTATAGAAAATTTTTCGGTATAAAAATTTTTTTAGAAAATTTTTTGGTATACAAATTTTTATAGAAAATTTTTCGGTATAAAAATTTTTATAGAAAATTTTTCGGTATAAAAATTTTATAGAAAATTTTTCGGTACAAAAATTTTTTAGAAAATTTTTCGGTATAAAAATTGTATAGAAAATTGTTCGATATAAAAATCTTATAGAAAATTGTTCGATATAAAAATCTTATAGAAAATTTTTTGGTATAAAAATTTTTTAAAAAATTTTTCGGTATAAAAATTTTTATAGAAAATTTTTATAGAAAATTTTCCGTATAAAAATTTTTATAGAAAATTTTTCGGTATAAAAAATTTTATAGAAAATTTTTCTGTATAAAAATTTTTTATAAAATTTTTCGGTATAAAAATTGTATAGAAAATTGTTCGATATAAAAATCTTATAGAAAATTGTTCGATATAAAAAGCTTATAGAAAATTTTTTGGTATACAAATTTTATAAAAAATTTTTCGGTATAAAAATTATTATAGAAAATTTTTCGGTATAAAAAATTTTGTAGAAAATTTTTCGGTATAAAAATTTTTATAGAAAATTTTCCGGTATAAAAATTTTTATAGAAAATTTTTCGGTATAAAAATTTTATAGAAAATTTTTCGGTATAAAAATTTTATAGAAAATTTTTAAGTATAAAAATTTTATAGAAAATTTTTCGGTATAAAAATTTTATAGAAAATTTTTCGGTATAAAAATTTTATAGAAAATTTTTCCGTATAAAAATTTTTATAGAAAATTTTTCGGTATAAAAATTTTTTAGAAAATTTTTCGGTATAAAAATTTTATAGAAAATTTTTCGGTATAAAAATTTTATAGAAAATTTTTCGGTATAAAAATTTTATAGAAAATTTTTCGGTATAAAAATTTTATAGAAAATTTTTCGGTATAAAAATTTTGTAAAAAATTTTTCGGTATAAAAATTTTATAGAAAATTTTTCGGTATAGAAATTTTATAGAAAATTTTTCGGTATAAAAATTTTATAGAAAATGTTTCGGTATAAAAATTTTATAGAAAATTTTTCGATATAAAGATTTTTATAAAAAATTTTTTGGTATAAAGATTTTTATTTAAAGTTTTTTGGTATAAAGATTTTTATAGAAAATTTTTTGGTATAAAATTTTTATAGAAAATTTTTTGGAATGAAAATTTTTATAGAAAATTTTTTGTTATAAAAGCTTGTATAGAAAATTCTTCGATATAAAATTTTTTTGATAGAAAATTTTTTAGTATAACAATTTGAAAAAAAAAAAATAAGTATACGATTTTTTATAGGAAAACAATTTTTAATAGCAGTGTGGAATGTTGCATTTTCTGTCCCACTATCAGTAGACAGCTAATTCTGCACTGTCGAATATAATACTTTTTCTTTTTTATACTAATTCAAAATTTTGTTTGTAGGTATATTTATCTAGTATTTTTGAACCTCTCTAATAATTGTTGACAAATGTGTAATCGTATGAATGAATTTGTATATGTATGATGTCATTGTCATGAAAATTTACGATATGTTTTTATAATGTTTATGGACCAGTATCCTTTTTTTTGTTGTTATTGTTTGTAGCTCTTTCAACAAGAGTTAAACCAATACCCAATAGATATATACCAAAAAAAAAAAAAGCAAAGAAATGTGAAAATTTTTGAAAGATTAGAAATACAAATGAATATTTTGTAATGTTTATGACACAAAAATGGAAATAATATTTGACTTTTAGTTGAACAAACATAAATACATTCATATTCATTTATATTTACATTTTACGCATTAAAAAAACAACAAATATTTTATGCTTTTACGAAAACTATTCAAAGCAGAAATTTTCAAAATATGCCCAACAATTTATTTCGAGGTTCCATTTGTAGGCAAATGTTAATGTGTATTTGTGTATTGTCATATCAATAAGTGTAAATGTGTGGTTTTAGTGTAGACTTTGAGAAAATTTATCGACAACATAAAAATTACACCATTTATAAAAAAAAGAAAATATAAAATTTTAATTATTGAATAAATATTTAGCATACAATTTTATGTTTATTTGAATAAGTTTATAATTAGTCAGAAATATGTTTTTTGATTAAACAGAAACAAAATAAACAGCCATTCCCCTGGTATTTGTGAAGAAATAGGGATTACCATTTTGATTAGAGCTAATTTGTTTTCAAAACAAAAAATTATTTATGTTTGAGGGTCATATTTTGTTATTAGTATGCATATTATAACAAATCTTAGGAGATTTGTCCATTTCTATTTACGGACAAATTCTAATTAACCTTTGATTAATTGCAAATTCATTCAATTGCTAAATTTGTTTATTATTATTATTTGAACTCAATTTTTAATTTCCCAAAAGAATACAATTTTTCATAGTTCAGCTAATTTTATTAAGTGCTTAAAAAAATCGGCAAATACGACGAAATCGTGCGTTGATCTTTGAAATTAATAGAAAGAAATATTGATTATGGATTCTACTGTTTATATATGATACAATTTTTATGGAACTTTTTCAACATATTTTAAATACATATTATTTAATTTTCTAAATATTAGAAGGCTTGTATCTCAGTTAAAATTAACGACCTTAGTTTTAGTCGATTTATATGTTTTCCACCTAAAAACTTCAAATTATTAGAGAATATTATATAAATTTCATTATTCTGTGAAAAGGTATCTAAAGAAGACAACGCTAATGTAGGGTGACGGAAAAAGCAATTTTACAATTTTTATGGAACCCCTATTGCTTTTTCTCTGTGTAACCAACCTATTCTGTGAATCGCCGTGATATAGCAGGTTGGTCATCCGTCTAGCATACCTGAGGTCGCAAGTTCGATCCCCGGCCAGAACTTCTTGAAAAAAAAATCAGCTAGCCACTGGCTATGTAAAACTTCTCTAACTAATGCATTTGCCGTTCGAGACGGCGTTAAAACGTAGGTCTCTTTTAATTGTCTGAGAGAAGTACCCCTTGTTCCAATTGGAATGTTGTCGGGGAATTATATATATAATCAACCTGTTCTATTTTTTTATAGATTGATTTTAAGATTAAACAAAAACGGAGAATTGTGACAATGAAACAGGTATTTGAATAGTGCGCCGCTTTCACGCTTAATAAGATGTCGCACATATGTATGTCACCCCGGAGTGGAGACCATTTCAATACAATTATTTTCGAAACTTCTTGAATTTGTTTAGTAAAAAGGTATAACCTTTCAAATGATTTGTAGAAAAGACTTTACAAAAAGTTATTTAAGTTTTTTGATGTAGAAAAATTCGTGAGTCACAATTTATGTCTTCTATTAACACAAAACACTTAAAATTCTTAAGAGCTATAAGCATTTTTGATTTTCGGGATATTTATATGACTATTGAGATTTGGTCTTGTTTAGGAGGAATGATCAATTCTAACAAAATGATCAATGATCAATTCCAACAAAATCTGGTTCACTTATATTGGCTACTATAAAAAATAGTTTGGATGAATTTTGTTTAAAAATCTGTATTCTTGAATAGCATGCCTATTGGACATGCCCAGAATAATGATTCGAAAAACATAGAGAATATCCTTAAACCAAAAAAAAATTCAGAAATTTTATTGAATTATCAACTAAGGTCAATATTTTACCTCCAAAATGTTTGAATGATCCAACAATAATGATGACTCAGCAGTTTTATAATGACTTATCAATTTTAAAGTGACTTAGCAGTTTTGGCATAAATTAGCAGTTTTAGGATGACTCTGCAGTTTTAGGATGACTCTGCAGTTTTAGGATGACTCTGCAGTTTTATGATGAGTCAGCAATTTAATAATGTGTAAGCAATTTTAGGATGACTTAGCAGTTTAAGGATGAATTATCAGTTATAGAATGATTCAGCAGTTTTATAATGAGTTAGTAGTCTAATGATGTATCAACAATTTTTGGATGATTTAGCAGTTTTGGGATCAGTTAGCAGTTTTGAATTACTCAGCAGTTTTTGCATAAGTCAATAGTTTTTAGACGTGTCAACAGTTTTTAAATGACTCAGAAGCAACTAAATTCCTTATTAATTTGCATTTGAAATCTTAAACCACCAAAAGAGTTTCAACATTAAAACTAATTTATTATATTTAATTGCTAAGTGATTCACTGCTTATAAAGTACTTCTTGTATTTTGTCTATGTTGTAGAAGTTATACTAAAATTACGAAAACATCTGCTTCCGAATTGATTTGGAACCTAGATTTCGATTTTTATCTCAAATAAACAGGCGTCATAGCTCTTGGCTTTCTTCCGTCACTGAAGATGATTAGATTAGATTGAATAAAGTTACATGGAGCGACGTTTTTCTTTGCTTTATATCCAAACATAAAATGACAGTTTCGAAACGATTACGGCAACCTTGTGCTAAGCTTTGGCTTCTGTCGAACGATTCTATTTTAGAGCAAAGATCAAGTCTTTTGGAACGCTCATGGAATGTTGTGGAAACTTGATTGTTTTTCATGCCAAAGCAATCACAAAATGTTTTCACCCATAAAGGAAAGTTTCTCCAAAAAATTCTCACTGACAGATAAAATAGCCTTCATTTGCCAAGGAAGTCGCTGTGTCCAAAGATGTTTCAAAATGTTTTCAGATAAATACTTTATTAAAGAATACCTAAGCTTACAAACGCATTCAAATTAATAAATCGCACTGTTTCTTGTTAGACATGTTGGCTTCCGTCAGAACAATTGCGATAAGCTTTGTAATCAATGTTCATTGTTGGAGGGTTAATGATGATGTCCGGAACTTTTTCGAAGATGTTGCTATCAAGCAGAGCTACAATTATATGTAGCTTATCTCTAAAATAAATATTACAAATGTTTTTGTAATTTCATTATCTTTCAACGAACAATACGGACTATTATTCGGACTGACTATTTTGTTAAAGTGACATCATTTTTTTAAAGACGCAAAAAAATATTGAGTTATATCTCTACCATTCTGACTTCGTATTCAAACCAAGCATTTGGTAACGACTTTCTTAAATTTTTGTTTAACAGAATTATTTGTATTATTTTATTAACAACCGAATAATAATATTATGTTACCATTAATTGAAGGCGTATAACAGTGATCAGTTATTATTACTACAATCAGGCCTGCCAGTTTTACCGATTTATCGCCATTTTGGCGATCTTAGACCTCAAAATACAAAGCGATAAAAGACCGGTTTTGATACAGAATTGTCGACTTTTTAATTTATATCGATAACAAACGCAACTTTAATATTTTAACAAAAATAACACCTCCTTTAATTATTTGACATCCACCAAAGTCAACATCGATTATTTAGTCTGTGACATATTACCACAGAATTTATGTTTTAAATAGAAGCTTCAACTTTTTTTGGATTTTTAAGCGTTTTTGTATTTAAGTACCTAATATGGTCCAATATATGCAATATTTTGATTATTTTGGCATTTCCGAATTTTTTACTTATTTCAAAAATTGAACTGCCTAGTATGACTACAACGCCTCGATTATATTGTGTACATCTTTTATTATACACTTAAGCTTAGGTAGTGCTCGTGTAAGGTAAACTAGTCTGGAAAAGCTTTGTTAGTAAACGTATAACCAAAGCAACATAGGCCATCTCAAGTAGTAGTACATGGACAATACTAGTTTTCTTTACAGTCATAGTTTCCAAGTAGAATTGAAAGTAGAAGTAAAATAATATAGTTTCTAGGTACAGTTGGTGTTGTTTACAAGGATACTGATGCTCATATATCCCAGGCGTAGCAGTTAATCAAACTTCATAAATACACAAGATAGCTACCAGGTAAGGAAAGTCTTATTAAGGTCAGTAAGTGGTACAAAGTTTAAACCTTTTTGTTTATAACTTTTTAGCTTAAGAATTATTTAAATTAAAATTGAATTAAAAATATAGTGTCTCTTTTAGTTTTCCTGGACATAGACAAAACTATCCTGGCAAAGTTTTATAAAATCAATTCCTCTAGAGTTTTCCTTAAAAACAGTGTAACGCTACAAAAGTGTTAAAATAATTTGTATTTGTTTTTATTGTAGTGACTTAACCAACAACAACAAGAACAATACTAACTAAAATGATATTGATTAAGGAAAACACTTTTGTCTACAAAATTGTTAAAATATTCAATTCAAGTGTAACAAATACAATATTTAAGTATTAACGTGCGTGTCTATAAGTGTAAAAAGCCACTTGATAAATAAAACATTGACTAAATGAGTGACTGAGTGAGTGAGTGGATAATTTATATAAATGGGTGACATAAAAAGGCTTAACTTTTTAGAATTTTTTTCTTTTGTTTTATTTTATTTTTTTTTGTAGTAATTTTCTTTTAGTATTTCATATTAAATATGAAATTTCCCATACACTTTTGTCTTTTGATTTATATCGAAATCATGTTATTTAAGGTTATATATACAAAAGATGATATCGTTGTTACTAAGGTCTGCTACTAGGACGACTACAAACTTGTATGTTTTAGCTTTTGCCAGTTGTTTTAATATTTTTAATAATGGGTTTTAATTTCTTCTCTTTAACATAAGCCTGTCATTATCATGACATGTTAATTTTACAAGGTCCTTTTTGTGAAACAACTAAGAAATTAATCTGTGTTAAACAATCTTAAGATTTTTTTATACACAGAAAGAGAAAAGGGGCTAAATATATTTACATTCATTCTTATTTATATTTATGTACATATATTTTTCCTAAATGTATTAACAGCAATTATAACCATGTTGTTGAAAGTAATAGGTATTACTTAGTTAATATGCAAATTTATTCTAAGATGGGGGTTATTTATGGTAACTATAAGAAACTGTTTGATTTGAAAAAAATATTTTATAGTAAAAAGTTGGTAAGAAAAGTTTATTTTTATAAAAATACAAGTAAAATGTTTGTTCTTCTCATGATTAATGACTTTTAAATCTGGCCTCGTTTTTACTGCCCATATACATAATTCAAATTATAGACGCATTAATAAAGCTTCCAAATTTGTGTGTTATATGATTTACAAGAACGACTAATGACAAAATGGCCCAAAGTAAGTCCACCCAGTGTTGAATACACCCAGACAGAAAAAATAACCCAAAAATATGACAAATTGCTAAAGAATGAATCTTAATTTGTTTTCTAAAACAAGATATATATGTAAGTAGAGAGGGTAAAAGGGGGCAGGGTATTAAAAGCTCGTGATGACTTTTGTGTACGGAAACAGAAATTTTTCGATATAAAAGTTGTTGACATACAAATTTTTCGAAATAAATGTTGTTCAAATACAAATTTTTCGATAGAAAATTTGTTGATATTAAAATGTTTCTTTACAAAAATTTGTTTCTATTAAAATTTTTCGATTAAAAATTTTTAGTTATAAAATTGTTCCCTTAACATTTTTTTAATAAAAATAGAATCAATTTTGTAACCAACAATTTTCTATAGAATAATTTTTATAACGAAAAATTTTTTATAGAAACATTTTTATAACCAATAATTTTTTATTGAAAAATCTATAGAACAAAAACTTTATAAAAAAATTTTAATCACTCAAAATTTCCTACAGAAAAATTATTAAAACGAAAAATGTTTTCTTTAACATAAAATTTGCTTTAAAAAATTTTTGTAACAAAAAATATTCTATAGAAAAGTTTTTATAATTAAAGATTTTCCATAAAAAAAAATTTATAACAGCAAATTTTAAAATTTTTCTATAGAAAAGTTTTCATTATAAAAATTTTTCTATAGAAAAATTTTCGTAATAAAATTTTTGTATAGAAAAATTAAAATTTTTCAATAGAAAAATTTTAGTTATAAAAATTTTTTTATAGAAAAATTTTCGTTATAAACATTTTTCTATAGCAAAATTTTCATTTTAAAAATTTTTTTATAGAAAAATTTTTCTATAGAAAAATTTTCGTTATAAAAATTTTTCTTCAAAAAATTTTTCTCTATAAAATTTTTCTATTGAAAATTTTTCGTTATAAAAATTTTTCTATTGAAAATGTTTCGTTATAAAAATTTTTTCAATAAAAAATTTTTCTAAAAAAAATTTTTCCATAGAAAATATTTCTATTGAAAATTTTTCGATAGAATATTTTTCTAAAGAAAATTTTTCTATAGAAAATTGTTCGTTATAAAAAATCTTTCATTATAAAAATATTTCTATAAAAAATTTTGCGTTATAAAAATTTGCCTATAGAAAATTTTTCGTTATAAAAATCTTTCATTATAAAAATTTTTCTATAGCAAATTTTTCGTTATAAAAATTTTTCTACAGAAAATTTTTCGTTATAAAAATTTTTCTATAGAAAATTTTTTGTCATAAAAATTTTTATATAGAAAATTTTTCGTTACACAAAATTCTTTATGGAAAATTTTTCGTCATAAAAATTTTTCTACAGAAAACTTTTCGTTATAAAAATTTTTCCATAGAAAATTTTTCGTTATAAAAGTTTTTCTATAGAAAAGTTTTCGATATAAAAATTTTTCTATAGAAAGTTTTTCGTTTCTATAAGAAATATTATATGGAAAATTTTTTTTCGTTAGAAATATAAAAATTTTTCTGTCAAAAAATTGTTTATAAAAATTTTCCTTAGAAAATGTTGGGTTCTTAAATATTTTCTACAGAAAATTTTTCGTTGTAAAAATTTTGTATATATTATAACTTTTTATTACAAAAATTTTTGTATAGAAAATTTTTATTATAAAAAATGTTTGTATAAAAAATTTTTATTATAAAAATGTTTGTATCGAAAATTTTTTGTTATAACAATTTGGTATAAAGGATTTTTCGTCAAACCAATTTTTTATATAATTTTTTTCATTATAAATTTTTTTCTTTTATAAATCTTTTTATTGAAAATTTTGCATTTGAAAAAATTTAAAAACTTTTCGTTTTAATAGAAAAGTTTTCGTTATGAAAAAGCTTCCAAAATAATTTTTTGGTTCTAAAAAATTTCTATTGAAAAAATTTATGTAGAAAATTTTTCTTTACAATTTTTTTTCTTATAAATATTTGTCTTAAGAAAACATTTTGTTATAAAAAATTTTTCTATAAATTTTTTTTGTCGTTATACACTTTGTTTACAAAACGGCCTGTCACATACAAATATGAATAGATTTGTTACAAAATATGATACGTTAAGATTTTATTAATATAAACCAAAATTTTCTACTACTTTAAAGCTTAACATTTTAAACTATGAATAAATATTCTTAGTTTTAAATTTTCTCTTAAAAACTGCATAATATTAAAATACTAAGATTTTAAGCATAAAGAAACTTTTATATTTTCCTTGCTCATATTTTGTTTCCGTTGTTCAATTCCTTCTTTTTCTATGTATTGTAGTTTAATTAAGAAGCTCTAAAAAGGAACTCCTGTAAATACAAATCTAGAGGAAAACCCCAAGAAGTTTAGTCAAGCAGAGAAACCAATACCATTCATTCACTTAATCATCGTGGATACACTGAAACGAATGAGAAACTATACTAGTACTCGTTTAAGGATTAAGCTAAAACTTGATGTGAAAAATTTGTTCTTCTATTTTTCTGATAGAATACGTGAGGTTTTTAGTAAAGTTAAATAATATTCTCTGCGTATTTGAAAGTTTACATATTATAATGAAGATGATGATCTAAAAGTTGCAAAAAGTTTGAAGATTAGTTGTGATGAATAGCGGTTGCTAAATAACAAAACTGGGATAATATATAGAAAGTTGCGAATATGAAAATGGTTTGCAGTAAAAATGTTTAAAATATATTATAATAGTAGCATAATTCTTAATAGCTTATGAAGGCATATTGAGGATTTAATGTATATAGTTTGCAGGGAGTTGTTATTTTTGATTAAAAAACAAACTACATCGAAAATAAAAACGTTTAATGAAAAAAAAAATTGGAATCGATTTTTTGATTTTTTACTCTTCTAGTATTCTTTATCATTGGTAGTCTAGAAATCATTCTTTTCAAAAAAAAATTCTTAAAGATATCATTATCTTTGCAAAATTTTTTTGTTACTAAAAATTTAACTTAAATATAAAAATTTTGAATACAAAATTTTCACTAGAAACATACTTTAGAAATATTTTGCAAATTTTCATTATAAACAATTTTAAAAATTTGTACTTAAAATTTCTTAAAGAAAATTTTTTGTTAGCAATTTCTTTATTTATTTAATTTTGCGCGTGATTCCAATATTTACGCCATTTCTTATCTAATTAATGTTATTCCTTGTTATAAAACGATGAAATATTTTTATCACTTGTCAAATTAATCATGAAACCAATTAACGAGGAGAAAACATATGGAATGAAACACTTCCTCGAACATCATGACGTCAAATATAGAAAACTTTGCGTGAAAAGACAAATGGAGCTGCGATAAACAATATCTCGAAATTAGATTTAATGTTACATAAAATATAATGAATTAAACGAGAAATTCCTTCTTCAAAACAGGGGAAAAGTTGTATATAAAATAAATATTTTATACAAATTTCATTATCGCCTAATTTGTTTAACTGGGAAATAAACAAAAAATATGCAAAAGTAGCAGTCGTTACTATAGATAGAATATACAATATTTTTCCACAATTTTACGCCTGTCTTATTCAGCACAAAAGTAGACAAATTTAAGATGAAAAAGAAAATAAATATGAATTACCTAAACATCACTCACTCACTCAATGTCAATATTGCAATCACTTTAAGATGTTTGACCGCAATATTATTTTATATTTCATGTTTTCTTATATATTTTACGCTCAAGTATTTAGAAAACAAAATAGAACTACATTTTTCCAAATAAATAAAAAGGTTTCACTAGAAAAGAAACAACATAAAAATGAAAAGTAAGAACAACATGAAATTCTACTTGAAAACAATTGACCTTGTGTTTAAGCCAACATAATGAATGTTTCTTGTTGTTTTTCTTTTATTATTTTTTTTTTCAGAATAAAGTAGAAAAAGAACAAAAAGTACAAATAAAAAATTCAGAACGAAAACATTTATAAAATTTCAAGGAACAAAATTCTACGATACAAATATAACTAATTTAAGGGCGAACGCGAATAAGGGCACATAAGACATTTAGCTAATTTCTAAAACATTTAAAATGTATAGGAAGTTTTTAAAAAATTTACAATTTTTATAGGAATTTTTTTTTTTAAATTTACTATTTTTATAAGAAAATTTTCAAAAATGTATTATTTTTATATGAAATTTTTTAAAAATTAAATGTTTTAATTGGAAATTTTCCAAAAATTTACTATTTTTATACAAATTTTTTTAAAAATTTTCTATATTTTAATAGGAAATTTTTCAAAAATTTATTTTTTTTAATAGGAAATTTTTAAAAAATTTACTATTTTTTAATACGAATTTTTTAAAAAATTTGTTCCTTTTTAATAGGAAATTTTTCAAAAATTTAATATTTTTTTATAGGAAATTTTTCAAAAATTTACTATTTTTTTATAGGAAATTTTTCAAAATTTACTATTTTTTAATAGGAAATTTTTCAAAAATTTACTATTTTTTAATAGGAAATTTTTCAAAAATTTACTATCTTTAATAGGAAAATTTTAAAAAATGTACTATTTTTTAATAGGAAATTTTTCAAAAATTTACTATTTTTTAATAGGAAATTTTTAAAAAATTTACTATTTTTTAAAAGAAAATTTTTCAAAAATTTACTATTTTTTTATAGGAAATTTTTTAAATATTTACTATTTTTAATAGGAAGTTTTTCAAAAATTTGCTATTTTTATAGGAAATTTTTTGCAGGAAATTTTTATAGGAAATTTTTTAAAAATTTCCTATTTTTATAGAAAATTTTTCAAAAATTTACTATTTTTTTTAGGAAATTTTTCAAAAATTTCCTATTTTTATAGGAAATTTTCAAAAATTTCCTATTTCTATAGGAAATTTTTCAAAACTTTTCTATTTTTATAGGAAATTTTTCAAAAATTTCCTATTTTTATAGGTAATTTTTCAAAAATTTCCTATTTTTATAGGAAATTTTTCAAAAATTTCCTATTTTTATTTTTCAAAAATTTTGCATTTTTATAGGAAATTTTTCAAAAATTTCCTAATTTTATAGGAAATTTTTCAAAAACTTCCTAATTATATAGGAAATTTTTAAAAAATTTCCTAATATTATAGGAAATTTTTCAAAAATTTCCTAATTTTATAGGAAATTTTTCAAAAATTTCCTATTTTTATAGGAAATTTTTCAAAAATGTCCTATTTTTATAGGAAATTTTTCAAAAATGTCCTATTTTTATAGAAAATTTTTCAAAAATTTCCTATTTTTATAGGAAATTTTTCAAAAATTTCCTATTTTTATAGGAAATTTTTCAAAAATTTCCTATTTTTATGGGAAATTTTTCAAAAATTTCCTATTTTTATAGGAAAATTTTCAAAAATTTCCTATTTTTATAGGAAATTTTTCAAAAATTTCCTATTTTTATAGGAAATTTTTCAAAAATTTCTTATTTTTATAGAAAATTTTTCAAAAATTGCCTATTTTTATAGGAAATTTTTCAAAAATTTCCTATTTTTATTGGAAATTTTTCAAAAATTTCCTATTTTTATAGGAAATTTTTCAAAAATTTCTTATTTTTATAGGAAATTTTTCAAAAATTTCTTATTTTTATAGAAAATTTTTCAAAAATTGCCTATTTTTATAGGAAATTTTTAAAAAATTTCTACTTTTATAGGAAATTTTTCAAAAATTTCCTACTTTTATAGGAAATTTTTCAAAAATTTCCTATTTTTATAGGAAATTTTTCAAAAATTTACTATTTTTATAGGAAATTTTTCAAAAATTTACTATTTTTATAGGAAATTTTTCAAAAATTTACTATTTTTATAGGAAATTTTTCAAAAATTTACTATTTTTATAGGAAATTTTTCAAAATTTTTTTATTTTTATAGGAAATTTTCCAAAAATTTACTATTTTTATAGGAAATTTTTCAAAATTTTTCTATTTTTATAGGAAATTTTCCAAAAATTTACTATTTTTATCGGAAATTTTTCAAAAATTTACTATTTTTATAGAAAATGTTGGAAAAATTTCCTATTTTTATAGGAAATTTTTCAAAAATTTCCTATTTTTATAGGAAATTTTTCAAAAATTTCCAATTTTCATAGGAAATTTTTCAAAAATTTCCTATTTTTATAGGAAATTTTTATATAAAATTTTTTAAAAATTTACTATTTTTATAGGAAATTTTTCAAAAATTTACTATTTTTATAGGAAATTTTCAAAAATTTACTATTTTTATAGGAAATTTTTCAAAAAAAAAAAAAATAAATTTTTGAAAAATTTCCTATTTTTATAGGAAAATTTTCAAAAGTTTACTACTTTTATAGGAAAATTTTTAAAAATTTACTATTTTTAGAGGAAAATTGTTAAAAATTTACTATTTTTATAGGAAATTTTTTAAAAAATCATATTCGTCATATCTGTTTACTGGGATATCAGAGTACAAATGACTATAATTTGAAAAATAAAAAATGCCACCAAAAGTGTAACCTTTATTTATAGAACAAATCTAAATTCTCTTTTTGTAGCTTTACTTTACTTTTCTTTTATTGTTTTATTTATGTTCTTGATTGCTTAAATCTCTGTTGGAGAATATACATAAATACTGAAAAAATTAAATTTTATACAAAAACGTAAAAAACTTAACAAATCACATGCCAAGTAATAGATTTAAACAATTGATTTTTCAAGTGGGATGAATACCTTTAAGGACTATTACGGCATCGTTAATAACTTGTTTCATTGTACAAGCGAGTGAAGCAGAAATTGCCGGGTTTGGTGTATATTTTTTGTTTTTATTGGTCTTGCTGATGTTGTCGTCATGTCCTAAGTCACTTACCTTTGTATTGTCGAATGTGTTAGTCAACACGAAATAAAACACACAACGGAAACGGAAATAAGTAGTTGTTATACACAAGTATGAAAAAGTCTTGTAAGTATGAGAAATGGAATAATAAAATTAAACATTAATTCGACATTATGTGTTTAAATGGAGGGTCCAATTAAAGGGCTTATTTAGGTATATTCAAAAGCATTTACATTTGAAAAATCTTAATTCGAAGTTTTAATAGAATAGTTTTTAAAATCTTTTTCTTATATGAAAGTAATGTATTTTGATTTTCCTAAAAATGTACCCTCCTAATAAAAATTTATTAGTATCCCTCAGCTATTGTTATTTTATCGTTAATAAAAAGCCAGACGGAAATATAAGTATATGAAATGTTAGGCCATATATTTCATGAACATTCAAATGTTTTCTTATAAAATATAATTTATGTTATATACATATATAAGTATGTATATAACAGAATTTTAGTATATTGTTAAAATTATTATTAGAAATATCTTTGTTCTCTAAGTCATTAAGAATGGATAAGTTTTTAAAAAGTTTTCTTACTTCCTTTTGAGTCTTCAAAATCAATATTTATGATCTCATATTTTCTCACATTAAAAACTAGAATTTTATGATAGGGACATATTTCATATGTTCATTATCAAACAACTTTTGTATGAAGAATCAGGCAAACCTATTGAAATTACTTTCGTTCCGGCCTTGGAAAACAAGTTAAAAGTTTCTCAACCTTTCAACCGTTCTCCAGAAAATTTTTTGAAATAAAAAGCAGAACTAAATCTAAATGTTGTACCAATTAAAAAATTCAAAAACTTAGAATTTTTCGATTTTTTCTCAAGTTTTTTTTTTATTTAACGGCAATTTCGTATACTTAGGAGAAAAATTTAAATTCCAAGCTTTTGGTGCGAAAACTTTTTTACGATCGCAAAAAAGTATAACATTTTTTTCACCGTTTATGCGGCTATGCGATGAAAAATTTGATATTCGCAAAAACTCTACATTCCAAGAAGCTCAGAAAAAAATTTTGTGTTCCTAGGTCAATGTCCTGAGGTGGCGTATAGGACATTTATTTCTAGGACCCATTTGTATAGGAAAAAATTGGACTTTTTTCGTTTTTTGGTAAATTTCAACCAATGAAGATATGTTTTTGCCAAAATAGTAATTGGATGTGAAAGGAAACTAAATTAGCTTTAATTAGAGTTTTAAATTCTAAAAATCCATGCAGTAGTTTTTAGGTTATTGTAATTTGCCCCAGAAAATTCGTGTCTTTTTCAACACGCCTAAGGATATGCAGCAAAAAATTAACTTTGGAGTACACAAGTTATAACGTAAGACCTTTTTTTATCATCTTTGGACTTTTAAGTACTGAATAGTTGAAATTTATTAAATTATAATAAAATTTAGATAGTTTTTTTATACTGGAAAATGGCACTTTTTTAAGGACCGTTTTAAAACTCACTTTTTAAGATTTCGAAAATTTTGTTAACAAAATATTCAAAATTTTAAAATTTTTAATAAGTATGTTAAAAAAAAGACAAATGTGGTAATAAAATTAAAAAAAAAATCAGTTTGATATCTCATATAGTTTCGCCGTACCTGCGACTTGAAATCGTAAAATTTCGCAAAAAAAGAAATTTTTTGGACATTATTTATGTAGATGCATAGTAAATTTTATTTAAGTTTTCTTTTGATAAAGCTTTTACTGAATTTTATTGCTCAGTCATTGAGGAATGTCCATTAGAACTTTCTTTGATATTAGGTGCTCTTAACTTTTTTCATTGAGTCAAAATTTTGATTTTTTGTGGAAAAACTACTAATCAAAACTGATTTAGTTGTCTTCTACATCCAATTATCGGTTTGGCAAAAACATATCTTTATTGATTGAAATTTACCAAAAACCGAAAAAAGTCCCATTTTCTCTCATACAAATGGGTCCTAGAAATAAATGTCCTGTGTGCAACCTCAGGACATTGACCTAGGAAGACAAAATTTTTCTTCTAATCCCCTTTGGATGTAGAGCACCATTTTTTGACCCAGGCGTATCAAATTTCAATAAAAGTTGTTTTTCGCTCCACCCTAATTTGTAAACTCTTTAAGGGCATTGTTCTACAAATAAACAAAACAATCTAAGTTCTTAATTAGAAGATAAAGTTAAATATACATCACTTTTTACACAGACAATAAAAATTTTATAAACAAAACCCTTTTCATCAAATTCAGAATAAGTGTCTGAAATAAAATCCCCGTCGCTTTTGACTAGAATTTATAATTGTGTTTAACAAGTTTTTGTAGTCATCTTTCATTACTCTTTTTTCTTACCACCGTCAGAAAGAAAATACCTTAGAGACTATAAAACACGCGTTGAATAATTTTCCAAAATCATAAAGAAAATCCCTTCATGCTTTTGTGGAGATTTCACAAAAACATTTAACTTGACAATTTTACACTTTACAAAAATAAAACACACAAAAAAATGCCCAAAGGACATTAACACAGAAGACAAAGACACATTGTTTTTGTGTGTTGTCCCTACTGTAAATAAGTAAATATATATAAATGTGAAAGTATAGGTAAATGTAGAAAGTAAATTTTGAAAAGTAAATGTAAAGGTTAGATGTAAATGCAAGTAAATTTTAGACAAACATCATTGGAGAAAATTTTACTATGCGTAAAGAAAAAAAAAAATAAATTATTTATTAGACCCCAAGGATTTGCATAAACAGATAAAGAGGGTATACAAAAATATTTCTCTATAGAAAAATTAAATAAAATAAAATCTTTTTTACAGATAGCAGATATTGAACTTTAAATAACTGAAGCAACAGGAAAAATCAAAGAAAGAAATAGAATCATTGAACCAAGTAAAAATCAAAGATAAACTGTTTATCATTAAATGAAATGAGATAAAGTTGTTAAGTGATTATGTTAACAAATAATAAACTTTTATATATGTATTTTCAAGGATATAAGGAAAACATATTCCTTTCTTTATACACATGTTTTGAAATATAATACATAAAATACAATTATACTTTAATTAAAGGACACAACATTACCCAGACATTGTTATACATACTAAAAGACATATTAAAATAGATTGGCTTAGAAGAAATAGCAATAGCGACAGGCCATGGACTAGAAATGGAAAGGACTAGAAATAGAACACAAAAATTTATGTTTGAATGTACCTCTTATGGCGAGAGGATTTTGATAATTTATTTTAATAAAGAACTTGTGTACAGTGTATAAAACAAGTAGAAATAAACATACATATTTATTAAATGAATTGGAATTTAATACTGACCATACCTAATCTACATGTTAATATTTCATGGAATTTCCTTTAAGCCTCTCACTAGCTAAATAAGTAAATATTTGGTTTTATTTACATATGCATATATAGTAACGTCCCTCAAAAATCTAGACATTCTTAGCTGTCAAATAATAGAAGGAAAGCTTTTTAAACTCATCAATCTTTATTATTCAAATCATACACAGTGGGGTAGAATTGCAAAAACCTTAATGGTTCAAAATAAAAAAAAATAAATTCTCGAAAAATATAAGCTTTGTATAGCCCATAATTAAGCTAACGTTTTAGGTTAAATTTATTTATTCATAATGTGATAAAATCCCAATGTGCATTTTTGGTTAGAAAACTTAACAAATTCTCATACAACAATATTTAGTTATGTATGTGAATTTTTATATAGAAATAGTGTGTGTGAAAAGGATTTGTAACTTTAGGAGAATATTTGCCTTTTCCGTCTGACACAAATTACCAAGAAAGTTTCGAAAGCCTACCCATTTCAAATAAGTTTTAGGAGAAAACTTTTTTGATATTTTGTGCATGTATATAAAGTCGGTGTTATGTCAACATTAGTTTTACACACAAATATTATATTAAAATATACTGTAAACTTGAATAAAATTGTACATCATATATTTTAAATAAATTAAATATTGTTTTCTCTATAAAATATATTTAGTGACATCCCTATAAACTTTGTTGTTTGTCTACTTTTTAATTCTTTAATTTTTAAAGTAATAAAAGTAATTGTTTATAAAATATCTTATTTCAATGAATAGAGTTATAATGTTAAATATATACTTTTTGAACTAAGTACCTCGAATTAGAATTGAGGCCCTATGCTCCACTGGGAGTCAAGAATAACAGAAGAAGAAGAAGAATTACCTCGAATTATTTACCCAAGTCTCACTAGTAGTCCATATTTTTGCTAAATATTACAACATATACATTTTATTTGTTCATATCTAATATACAATCAGAGACCGAATATAAATACTTTTAAAACAATATTTTCATATTTTAATCTATACAAAAACAATCATTGAAGTTTTAAAAATAATAAAAATCCCTAAAGATTTTTAATTGTTCGAAAGATTTTGTATCGTTTTTCAATCCGATGAAAATAAAAAAAAATCGTTTGGGATATTTATCAGTTCAAAATAATTTTCATCTTTCTTCATCCGATGAAAACAAATTTTGATAGAAAATGTTTAAATTTTATTTCTGTATTTGTCCTGGTTTCATTCATCATAATGTTCTTGCATAGATTAGGCAACTCCAAAATATTTGCGCCACCCGTAGCAGGTGATTACCCCTTGGAGTAGTATATTCTATAATGTTGTTTCTTTCCATGCTTAAAACATCGTGAGTGCTAAGTCGATGAGTGATGTGTCCAAAGACACAAGCCACGTTTGTATAGTGAGCCGCTCGATCCGAGACAGGCGCCCGCTTGCAGCCGCAACTAACATGTTGAACAGACGCTAAATTTTCGTACTTTACCAAGTACAATTATCTTAGACCCTTAGACTAATACGTTAAAATGACTCTAAGATAACTCCCTTTTATATTAGCCCTGACCTAAAATCCCTTAGGTTTCCAGGATGTACCACGAGAAAGTTAGAGTAGGAATTGGATACAGTTTTTACCTGGTAGCTAGAGACGCCAGGCAATTGCTGCATCCTCCCAGGCCCTATGCTCCACTGGCAGTTAAGGATGACAGAAGAAAAAGATTTGTCCTGGTATGAAAAGTCTTTAGGACGTTTAAATAAGAATAAATTCAATTATTGTTGCAAATTTTATGTTGAAATGGTTTTGCGAGTCAAAGAAACCACCAATAGTTCCATTAGGTTTATTAGGTTTAACTTCGATGTCCTAAAACATAGCAATTAATTGGAAACTTATTCATACATTCATTGTTGAAAATTTTAAAATTTCAAAAATATTTTATTTTTTCAAAGTCAAAACAGAAGTTCAAAAATAAAACCATCAATAGGTTTGTTCCCGTACTCTAACAAAACAACCCAAACTTACTCAAACGTGTTCCCGTACAAAATTTTCAATACAAATTGTTGTTTTTTGAGTAATTTCTAACAACTTCGGACTGTTTTGGGTAGTTTCGTTAGAGTACGGGAACAAACATAATAAAATATTTTTCTGTTCGGATATTTATCGTTAAAGATATTTAAAATTTTCATCATGGGATATATTTATATATCAAATATAAATCCCTCATTTTTATTCATCGATCGAAATGAAAATACATTTTCATCGGCAATGATATTATACTTGATTGATTTAAAAAATAAAACAATATTCGGTCTCGGTATAAAATATCAACTTCATAATTCCAACTGCTTGCGTATGAGTGATACGAACGTATTTATTTTTTGAAAATTATCACTCATACGATTGGATGTACCAGACTAAGTAAAATAAAATAATTATATGTCGCACTAAGATATTTCTTCATACATCTAACTGCAAAAAATAGAAGGAGTGATCCTACAACGATGAAATTTGGTACACTTATTTAGTTTTATATAGATAAGAAAAGTTAAAAAGACTTTGAAATCAGTCTCCTCCTTGAGGTACCTCCCTTGGATTCCCATTTTTCATCTCAAAATATAACCCGCAATTTTCAACAGAATTTAATAAAATTCGCCAAACTTCTATTATTTGATAAAAGAAAGAGCTCTACTTATTTGATTGTAGCCAGTCAAATTCTTGGGGCACCTACTTTGGAACCCCGTTTTTTCATGTATTTTTATTCTCAATGGATAAGGCGAAATTGTCAGCGTAATTAAAAAAAAACGGTATATGTCTATTATTAAAATCCGTCGAATCCTAGAGGTACCTGCCTCGGATGTCCATTTTTTATGAATTTTATTCTCAATCTTTAAGCCATAACTCTCAACAAAATTTAATGATTATTTGGAGCACGACTATTTGTTGATCCAAGAAAAAAATCTATAATTTTTTCATGTATTTTTATTTTTAATTTATAAGCCGTAATTCTCAACACAATTTTGCATACGTCTTTAAGTTGATCCAAGAAAGAACTCTACCAATTTTAACTAAAATCGTCGACTCCTTAGGTTCCTGCCTTAGACCCCCATTTGTTCATGAATTTTTATTCTCAATCTATAAGCCGTAACTCTCAGCAGCGTTGTTTTTACATTGTTTTTCATATTAAAACATATGGTTTTGGTTTTTTTAATTTCTTATTCACTTTTTCGAAATAGCTGTCAATAACTTTCGATTTTATAAATTATTAAAAAATTGTTATAAAAAATCTAATGTTAGGATTAACAACTGCAATTTGAAAAAAGTTAAGCCTGAAGGTATGCAATGTTTTTTGTTGTAAGCAATACTCTTGACTTTTTTACTAAATTTAGATTTTTTCAAAAGATTGACAAAAGTTTCATTTCATTATACTGAGTGCACGAAGGTAAGCCGAGCTAAATAACTTTTTCTCAAACGAAAAAACCCAATCTCACATCATGGATGGATTAAAGATTATTCACTCAAATTAATTAATAAAAAATTTAAGATATCTGATTTACGAGTTTTGAGTTATGAGTTAAATAAGTGCCAAAATATAGTTGAATTTGTCTGTACGTGACGGTGGAATGCTCCACGTACTGAAAATTTAAAAATTTTGAGTGACTTACTTTCGAATAATTTTTGTACTCTTAGGATTTCGGAAAATCTAATAACAGATTTAATTTCTTCAGGTATATTGAATATAAAATCTTAGTAGCTCATGCGAATTTAAAAAATGGCATGCAAATTTAAAAACATAAAAAATCGATTAAAGCGAAGCATTCACGCTTTGTCCATATTTCGTCTTGTTCTTCATTCGTTTTAATATTTGGATTCAAGTTATTCACCTATAATACTATTTAATGGCTGTCATTTTCCTTATTATTTCGCATTTATTTCAACGCCTTAAGAAATTCAAAAAAAAAAAGAAAAGAATTTGTAGATCTTTTATTCCTGCATCGTTTGATATACATATATTTTATTAATGTAACTGACAAAAATTTGAAAGTAAATTTTTCAAATTACCGGTTTTTTGTGGTGTAGACTCGCAAATATATATATATATATATATATATATATATATATATATATATATATATATATATATATATATATATATATATATAAAATTTTCAAAAAATAAAAATCGTTCATCTCATAACTTAGCTAACCACTAATAATTGAGTATAAGGCTACGTAAAACTACTCTAACTAATGTATATGCCTTTCAATGAGTCTAAAATTAGAATCGGATGCAGCTCATTATCTGAGAGAGGTACCCCTCATTCGAAATGGAATGTCGGGGAATCTTATATAGGGAATATTTCATTAAGTCAATTTTTACAATAAATTGATATTGTTACGTTTTGGTGGGCACGTTTACAAATAGTGGAATCATTATTAACTGATTGCATATGAATGAATATATTATATTAATCTTGTATAACTCACAACTTTAAAATATCCTTAACTTTAACCCTAACATTCCTGACATGGGTACCTGGGTACCCGAGCGAATTCTAAAGTCAAATATCTCTTTAACTGTAAAAGATACAAAGTTGAGGTATCGTAAGTTCCTAAAACTATTTATTTTCTAAAGATTTTTATCTCTTTAAGCTTTCCAAACTTTTTTGGGTTAGCTGTGGATTCACTGAAAGTCTAATATTTCTTACCCTACGGATAAGGGTACCCGGGTACCAGTAAGCAAAATAAGGCATTATATATAGAAAAAGTAATGACAATGATTATATATTTTTATTTTATTTTAGAATTTGTACATTATGTTAATAATTTGTACACTTAACTTTGTACTGGCCTTATAGAGACATTCAGAAAATTAATATTCTGCTAAGAATGAAGCAAAAATTTGGCTGTGTGTATTACATATAGCGTCTGGTAACCATCATATGCTTTACGTATTTTGAGATTTGATTTCAGATCAGTAGCCATACAAAAGTAACACTTTAAAAGCCGTTATATCTTCTGAATTCTTCCAGTTAAAATTTAATGTTGATTCCGTTTTCTGAAAAGAACTCTTCAAATTATCCTCCGCAGTGTCTAAATATATTTCGCGGAATATTTTAATAGTAGCGGAAAAATTAGTATTCACGGGTACCCGGGTACCCTTATCAGGAGTCTACGTATGAAAATGTTATCAGTATGGTTAGGGTTAAAAAGAAACATTTTTTTTACTTTATCATTTGGTTCACTCTTTATTTCTGGCTATAAAAACGAATTACTTTGGGCTTTTATTCATTCCACTATAATAATTTGATCCTCCCTTTATTTTTCAGTTTTGTTCAAAAATATGCTTCATTTTTTTATGTTAATTGTTCCTGTAAAGTTTCATAATATATATAATAGATATCATTAAAATTCATTATTTTGACCAATTATAAGAAAAAAAAACTGAAACAATTATGATTTTGCTTGACCGTAAAAAGAAAGTATTGATGTGTAATGATACCAAATTTGGTATTTTAACATTACACAGAGATAACATACATTATCAATATGTTTTTTTATGTTATAGTCATGAGCAAGCCAGATGCTATGAGCGTATTATGTTTAAAACAGAAGCTTGATAAAACTATTAATAGAAACAGTGTCCATAACTGCTTTCAAACACGCTTTAATGAGGGTTTCTACATTCCAGTATTTGCCTATTTAATGCTTTAATTCTGTGTTCAATAGCATAACAAACTAAATCCATAATTATGATTTTTAATAATTACAAAAAAATATGTGAAAATATTATCAAAAAGCAACCAAAAAAAATGTACCTTTAATTTGTGTTAAATTTCATTAGAAAGTTTAGTAAATTTTATTCGATTCTATAAATTTTTCCCAGCCTAACAGTATATATAAGTACGTATAATTAAATAAACTTAAGCGGTTTTTACTTGTGACCACAGACACATACATACTGTATATAAAAGTAAAATTTTCTTAATATATTAAATATGTACATTCTTCCTTATGATTTTTTTCCGCAATTTCCTAGAATAACACTGCTGATAAAAAAATATTCAAGGCCTTATTATAAATATTGATGGTTTTATATCAAAAAAGCCCAACTCAATTTTTTTGCTATTTTACAGGAGTAGGAAAAGACTTAATGAAAACCGTAAAACTTTAGATGCAATAACAATTTTTAAATCATAAGTATAAAAAATTGTATTAAAATTTTTGTTGTATCTAACATTTTACAAATTTTATTAACTTTTTTCTTCTCCTATTAAGTAACAAATAATCGAGTTAAGCCTTTTTAATATTAAGCCAACGATATGTATTTATTTATTAATATAAAACATCTAATTTTACTTAGATTTGTACATCTTGTCGTATGAACAATATTAAACTGAAACAATAAATTCATATCAGTCATACGCACCCAGTCATTACAATTGAATGTTATTCTCAAAGAATCAAATGTTTATTGTCAAAGAATTTCAATTTAATAGAAAGATTTAAAAAACTTATTTTATTCATTTTTTAAATTAAGTGTCAGGTTTTCCTATTGATGTCATTTATAACTTTTTGCACATATTTAGCACTTTAAGTCTAGTTGAAATCACATTACAAAATATGAATTGATATTAAATTTTAAAAAACTAATAATTTTTGGCTTGAAATTTATCACTTAAACATTATCAAATTAAAAATATATTGCAGTTTAATTAATTATTAATATATTTCAGTTCGAAAATTATTTTAACATATCATTTATGTATAAATATGTAATTTGCAAATAACAGTTCCTTGAAACTAATGAACATTTGTTTTACAAATGTATTAAATTATTCTATTAAATATTTGTGCTTACTTCTACTAAGTCGATTTATTTATAATTTGTTCATTTCTTTATAATAAGCATATCACAGAAAAGTTTCCTTCTTCGCATATTTACACATATTGTCTAATCGTCTTATCTTCCCAACTGTTCGCATTGTCAGGTAAAAGCAACTTTGTTCTGTAATTTGCTTATCTACAAGAAGATTTTTCTATTTAAATACTTATGAATCTATTCATATGAGAATGTTCTTTTTCATGAAATTATTGTAATTCGCTTCTATGAAAAAAAATGAACATATGTTTTAATTAAATGAGATGATATTTGTACAGGAATATTTTTTATCAAGGTCATGATAAAATTTAGGTTGAAAGGGTGATTTTTTAAAAATGCTCTCATAGTACGCAAGGAATCTGCACATACTAAAACGGCTATCAGGTAAAGCAGTATTATTTTAATACTGATCTAATATTAATTCTAAAGCTGACGCTAATACTTTTACTACTAATACGAATAATACTACCTATACTAAAACTGATACTAATAAGTACTTACACCATTACAAATACTTTAACTGACACTTATACGAGGGCGGTTCGGAAACTCCTTAGCCTAGCACAAAAAGCGTGATACAAACAGAAAAAAGTTAAGTGTTTTGGGAACTTTCATCTCTGCTATAAACACATGTAAAATTTTGTTTCGATCCGGTAACTCTTTCATATAGAAATAGGTGTTCACAAAAGACGCATCCGCTATTTTTTACAATGAAAAAAATAGAAATACGTGGTGTCATTAAATATCTACATAAAAAAGGTTTATCGGTACAAGAAATTCATAATGATATGGTGAATCTATTAGGTGAAAGTGCTCCTTCATATGCAACAGTAAAAAATTGGGTTGCAGAATACAAGCATTGAAGATGAAGCACATAGTGGACGTCCAAAAACAGCAACAACAACAGAAATTGTAGCCAAAGTGCATGATATGGTATTAAATGATCGACGAATAAAAGTGCTTGAAATAGCTAATATCATAGGCATCTCAAATGATCGAGGCCAATTCATTTGGCATGAAGAACTACAGATGAAAAAGCTTTCTGCAAGATGGGTGCCGCATTTGCTAACAGTCGACCAAAAATGCATACGAATGAACATTTCTCAAGCTTGTTTGGATCGTTTTAAGCGAAATAAAATGGATTTTAAGTGTCCTAAAAAGAAGGCAAAAGCAATTTAATCGGCTGGTAAGGTTATGGCAATGGTTTTTTGGGACTTCAAGGTATCTTATTGATTGACTATCTGCAAAAGGGTAAAGCAATAAATTTAGAGTACTATTGCAACCTCTTGGATCAATTAAATTTACAAATTCGAGAAAAACGTCCTGGCTAACAACACAAAAAATAAGATAACGCACCAGCGCACAAGAGTGTTTTAATGATGGCTTAAATCAATGAATTAAAGTACGAGTTGCTTGACAACCCACCTTATTCTCCTGATTTATCTCCCATTGACTTTTACCTATTCCCAAATCTAAAAAATTCCTTTCTTTCAAGCGTTTTACCTCAAATGAAGATGCAATTACAGCTGTAAACCATTATTTTTAAGACCTTAAGGAAAACTATTTTCATCAAGGGATAGAATTGCTAGAAAAGCGTTGGACTAAGTGTATTGAAGTTTCAGGAGACTTTATTG
This sequence comes from Stomorhina lunata, assembly GCA_933228675.1. NCBI lineage: Eukaryota > Metazoa > Arthropoda > Insecta > Diptera > Rhiniidae > Stomorhina > Stomorhina lunata. The sequence goes on along the minus strand of OW121743.1, from coordinate 103,181,553 downwards.
AAAAATAAAAATATTTTTGAAAACTAACTATTCTCTTTCATTGGTAGGCTAAGAAGTTTCCGAACCGCCCTCGTACTGACGCTTATAGTGATACAAATACTGATACTAATAATAATATCGACAATATAAATAATATACAAATAAAGCAAATAAAAATAAGTAAGAAAGTGGTGAAGTCAAGCCCGAATATACATATTCAACACTAAAGTCAAAGGTGTTCTTTTTCCTGTATAAAGACAAATATTTGCTAAATTTTGCCAATAGTATTTGTTTTAAATTTCATGAAAAAATATTGATTTTTGTGGCCAAAATATCAATTTCTGTAAGTGGGACCTATGGGAGGTACCAAAGATAATAGACTGATTTTGACGAATTTCAATAACCATCAAAAAAATAATCTGTGCCAAATTTCGTCAAGTTATCTTTAGAATTGCGACATGTGCTTTGATTGCATGGTTTACATAGGGGTCCAGTCAGCCGTCCAGCCGGACGGATGGACTGACATCGCTTAATCGTCTCAGAAAGTGATTCTAAACCCATTGGTATACTAAAAGACAAATATTTATATGCGTTGTATATATCAGCACAAACTTATAATACCCCATAGACCTTTGGTGGTGAAGGGTATAAAAATGATAGTTAATATATATAAAAGTATAGTTTTCAAAAAAATTTAGAACCCATTCCTTACAAAAATCACTCTTAAAAATACATTTGGCATGACAAAAAAGATTATCTACTAAAACATTTAGAAACATAAAATATTTTTTCATCACTGTTATTTTAGTTAATGTTTTCGTTTATTCTTTTAATATATGAATTAAATATTATTGCGAAAGTTTTCCAGCATTTTTACCTTTGGGAAATTAAGTTGGTGTCGCTTTTGATTATATTTTATGCCTTCAAAGTCATTCTTTTGACACATTCCCCCTAGAATGCGAGTGTTGAGCAGATTACTGCCGTGTTCTTTTCAGAAGAATTTATACTTCAAATTGAATTTATTCTTCAAACTTGAAATTTTAATAGGTTTGTTAAGCAATGCTTAAAATTTTCAAATAATTAAAAAATTTTGTTTTAATATGACAATCAAATGGATGTAAATAGGTTATAATATGGCTTATTTACATTGACTTTCCTCCAACCAAGATTTTGTTTTAATTTAGTTTAATTTAGTTTAGTTTTTCATGGTTTCTGCTATTTTCTTCTTTAGTCTTTTGTATACTTAACCCAGTTATTGTTGCTGTTGTAGTAGCAAGTTGGGGGCTTTTATTTGGTGGCCACTTGTTTCAAATTACAGGCATTTTCGGTGTAAAGTTAATATTTGTTTTTAAGCTTGTAGTCTTAATAGTTGTTAAAAGTATGTTTATGTAAAAGTTTATATTTTCTACGAATACTCTAAATGGCAGTTGTGAATTTTACTTTAATTAAAAACCTATAATTTACATAATTTTGATTAAATTAAATTTAATATCAAATATTATGAAATATATATAGTAGCTAAATTTATTCCTATAACTTTAAATTTAATAGTTTAAGAGAAAAAATAAAAAATTATATGTCATTACCCTTCAATATTATGGGTATATAAAGAGCCTATATTTAATACCGACTATGAACCAACTAGGCAAAAAACCATCTATTATCCAAGATATCTAAATAAATGTCAATATTTTTTCTAAAATATGTTTAAGCCAAAGTTCTAAAATAGATTTATTTTCTCTGATTTTTACTAAAAGGGATATAACTATTTAAAAAAACAATTTCCAAATACAAAGTGATTTTGAAAAAATGATTCGTAGACTGCATTGAATATAAGATCTCGATATTGGGCTTGTGGTGATGTTTATAACGAATAATATTTAAGAATACGGATTAAGTCATAAGCGCTTAATCGCAAATTATTCTTGTTGTAACCAAAATTGGTACAAAAAATTTGAAATATGGACTAAATTGACCATATCTTTTATACAAGACAAACTCCAAAAAATAGTAAAAGTACAATGCAATTCAGAAAAACTCTTATAAATGAAGTTGCTTTAACTTTAGAGAGAAAAGTCTACTGTTAACGTGAATCCATAAGTAAAATTTACTAATAATTAACCCTTATTTGTCACTATCTCTCATTGAGAATTAGTTAAATCTGGACATTTAAAAATATTACCATATAGCCCTCTAAGAATAAAGAAAACCTTGTAAAATTGTTAATCCATATTTGACCTTAGTAGTGAAGAGTATCAAAAATGCTATATGGGGCTTGACTGACTTTCTTGCTCGATTTTGATTTGTTCGTATCTATCGTTACTTAAAGACAAATAGGCGTATTACCAAAACTTACAATTAGACATTTTTATGTATTAGGACAAATTGCATTATAAGCAGCCCATACCACCACTAGCCGATGATTTTTTTTAATTTTCTTAAATACCACGATCATTAAAAAACTCGTGAAAATTAATATCAAAATCATTCTGTTGGAATTTCGATGTTACCAGAGTTGGTTGGTGCCGCTTTGTTATGGAAAAGACAAAAACAAAATAGGCAAGAAACAAATCAAAATCCAATTTATAGCAACAAAATACATGGTTCGAGAGAACAAAGAAAATTAACCTCGAATATTGTTGCCAAGACACTTTTATTTTTGTGAACATTGGGAATATTTTTCAAAACAGAAATAAATTCTAATATCAAACAATTTTAGATTTTTATATTCTTTAGATATTTTCGATCCAAAAAATTTAAATAGAAAAATTTTTGATAAAAAAATTTTCCATAGAAAAATTTTTGATAAAAAAATTTTCTGTACAAATATTTTTGATAAAAATATTTTCTATATAAAAATTTTTGATAAAAAAAAATTTCCAAAAAGAATGATTATTCCCATTTGATCCCAAATCTGTTCCATTTATTTATTAATGTAACAGACCAATTTATTGATAAAAAGCCAAAAAATGTTTGCGGAGAAACCAAATTCCTCGACGCGTTTCGATGGTTGGTTAAGCCATCTCCTCAGGAGGATTATCCCAATTTAAACAGATCGAAAACCTCGCATTATTACCAAATTTATAAACAAAACTTTTAACAATTATGTTCATAAACCATAAGTAAAAGCGTAGATTATCGACTGAACAAAAACAAACATTTTTCAGTTTTCATTTACCTTCACTTTCCACATTCTTGCTGCAGCCGTTGGCTACTATATGCAGAATGTTTTGAAGAAGGGGGGTAGGTAAGATGTTTAAAATATACAGAGGTTTATTTTAAAAATAAGCATAAGTTAATTTTAAAAAATAACAAAATTGTCGGGATGTAAATATTATTCAAAAATAATGATTATTCGCAATTTGATCTCAATTTTCTATAGAAAAATTTTTGATAAAAAAATTTTAATAGCAAAATTTTTGAAAAAAAAAAAATTTTCTATAGAAAAATTTTTGAAAAAACAAAAATTTTCTATAGAAAAATTTTTGATAAAAAAAAATTCTATTGAAAAATTTTTGATAAAAAAAATGTATAGAACAAATTTTGATAAAAAAAAAATTCTATAGAAAAATTTTTGATAAAAAATTTCCTATAGAAAAATTCTTGATAAAAAATTTTCTATAGAAAAATTTTCCATAGAAAAAGTCTTGATAAAAAAAAATTTTGATAAAAAAATTTTCTATAGAAATATTTTTGATAAAAGTTTTCTATAGAAACATTTTTGATAAAAAAATTTTCTATAGAAAAATTTTTGATAAAAAAATTTTCTATAGAAAAATTTTTGATAAAATAATTTATAGAAACATTTTTGATAAAAAAATTTTTTATAGAAAATTTTTGGCAAAAAAAATTTCTATAGAAAATTTTTGGCAAAAAAATTTTCTATAGAAAATTTTTGGCAAAAAAAATTTCTATAGAAAATTTTTGGCAAAAAAAATTTCTATAGAAAATTTTTGGCAAAAAAATTTTCTATAGAAAATTTTTGGCAAAAAAATTTTCTACAGAAAATTATTTTATCAAAAATTTTTCTATAGAAAATGTTTTTGACAAAAATTTTCTATAGAAAAATTTTTGACAAAAAAAAAAATATTAAAAAATGGAGTAGAAAACTTTTTCTTTTTAAAATGTCAAAACTACACATTGAAAAAATATTTATTTTAGTTAAAAGTATAAAAAAACGGCAACTCTGCCGACCATTTTGTTGTTCCGTACTATTTTCGTCGACCCGTCATTATAAGTTGATAAAAGTTTTCTATAGAAACATTTTTGATAAAAAAATTTTCTATAGAAACATTTTTGTTAAAAAAATTTTCTATAGAAAAATTTTTGATAAAAAAATTTTCTATAGAAAAATTTTTGATAAAATAATTTTCTATAGAAAATTTTTGGCAAAAAAAATTTCTATAGAAAATTTTTGGCAAAAAAATTTTCTATAGAAAATTTCTGGCAAAAAAATTTTCTATAGAAAATTTTTGGCAAAAAAATTTTCTATTGAAAATTTTTGGCAAAAAAAATTTTCTATACAAAATTTTTGGCAAAAAAATTTTCTATAGAAAATTTTTGGCAAAAAAATTTTCTACAGAAAATTATTTTATCAAAAATTTTTCTATAGAAAATTTTCTATAGAAAATTTTTGGCAAAAAAATTTTCTATAGAAAAATTTTTGACAAAAAAAAAATATTAAAAAATGGAGTAGAAAACTTTTTCTTTTTAAAATGTTAAAACTACACATTGAAAAAATATTTATTTTAGTTAAAAGTATAAAAGACGGCAACTCTGCCGACCGTTTTTTTGTTCCGTACTATTTTTGTCGACCCGTCATTATAAGTTGGTCAAGCCTGACCATACGATTCCCTTCACCATCAAAGGTGTTATTTTTCATGTATAAAGACAAATGCATATTTGCTAAATTTTGTCATAATACAAACATTTTCTCAAGACGCACATATTTATGCTGATTTTTTTGGGCTTATAAGAGGGTTATGATTTTGCAGTTTTTACAAAAACTATTCATTTAAAAATTAACTTAAAATTTTCATTATCTCCAGATTTAAGAGCACTTTAGTGATATTTGTCGCATTTAGTGCGTTTTGAAAGAAGAGTTTGAGTCACACCTATGGTCAAATATAGATCGATTTAAACGAAATTTTGTAGAGTGATTTTTGATTTACATAAAATTTTAAATTTCATGAAAAAATATTGATATTTGTGGCCAAAATATAAATTTGGGGAAGTGGGACCTATGGGAGGTACCATAAATAATATCATGATTTTAACGAGTTTCAATAGACATGGTCCCACAATTAAAAAAATTATCTGTGTAAAATTTCATCATGTTATCTTTATAATTGCGACCTGTATATTGATTACATGGTTTACATTGGGGTCCAGCCAGATGGACGGACGGACTGAAATCGTTAAATCGGCTCAGAAAGTGATTCTATTTGTAAACTAGAAGGTCTAAGACAAATATTACATATTTACATCAGCACAAACTTAATGAAGGGTGTAAATATTAAAGTTTTTAAAAAATGTTTGTTAGCACATATTCATTTTTTTAAAATCGTTATACAAATTTTTTGCCAGATACATCGTGTCGTGTGAGTAATATTTAGTTAAGACAATAATTGTATATCACTCATTCACATTATTTCTATATGTCATTATAGGTAGTTTACATCCTTGCTGCTATGATTTCAGTATATCTAATCAATGTATGAGCTAAATCTTCAGCTGTCCTCCACGCGGTAGCAGTCATGGAAATATATACATTTGATTTTTATATCATTTGGCATTATAATAAGATTAATTTTTGCTATTACGTGTTTTTCAAAACAATACGGACTTTAAAGTGTTTTTACAATAGATCAGACTAAGCTTTTGAAAATGTTGCTACAATTGGTTGAGACATAGTATCTTCTTGTATCTAACAACTTCAATATGTATACGTATGAATTAAGCGACATCTATATTGTCCGGTTATATAGATTTCGCTCATAAATTGTATGTAATAAAAATTTCCTTACTATAAAAGATCTCAAACTCTAGTATCTTTATTCTAATGGATATTAATTTAAAACTAATTTAATTAACTGATAGCGTATCAATTTATGACAAACCTATTTACTTAAGTTAAGTAAGTTTTTCACTTTAAAATTTCTCGTCCAAATTCGAAGAATTTAATAAAATTTTTAAGAGCATATTTAAGTGATATTAATAATTCAAATAAGACAAAATGATTTTGAAGCAAAATTGTATATTAACTTAACATTTTTAATAAATAAATTTAACTAAATACTTAAAATTTGCATATGCAAAGAATATTGGACCAAATCGTATTTAGTTTCTTCCAAGAAATACTCCCGTTTTTACGCAGCCAAATATATAAAGACTCTATAAATACCCTTCAAAAGTAAATAATGCCAAATAAAAAAATAGACCATGCGAATGTTTAAATGTAATATTAAGATCATTATTTACTTACGCATACACTCACACAAGAACACTTCCTGAAGGTATGAAGTTAAGTATTTGGCCTACTAAAATTACAACAACACAATATCATGTGTAAACAATTTACTATGTAAACAAAATAGAACAAATTAACAAAAAGAAAAAAAAAAACTAAGTTGATGTCCTTTTTAGGGAGTATCTTTGTAAATATTACATTCATGTCTCTAAACAATATCTTCAACTTTCGTTTCTAAAAAGGAAAATCTTCTCAAAAATAAAAACAAGCGTAAGAAAATAATATAATCAATTTAAAGTCAAAAACTTTTCAAATATTTTTTTTACATATGTATCTACTCTCTTTCTTCCATTATTTATTTTCCTTAAAAATTTGTTAGTATATAATACAATTTTTAACAAGAAGTCAAGGGACATGTTATTTTTAAAACAAATTTTACCCATATGTCCTTTTTCATATATTTTATTTACCTTTTTGTTGAAATTTTTATTATTTTATTAAACTTGTTTTTGTAAAATGTTTTCTGAAGAAATCCTTGTTTTTAAAAGAAGAAGATAAGTTTATTAACCAGATAATGAAACGAAATATGAAATATTATGTCATATTGTGGGTGTACTCGTATGTCATATCTCTTTCTATTATCTATTTTATTGGTCTTACAACAAGTTCTTGGTTTTTAAAATTTTATTACTTGTTTTGTTTTTTTTTTGTGTTATTTTTGGCCTTTAAAAATGTTTAAGGATTTAAATTTTTCCTTATTTTAAAAAAGTTTTTTTTACAGAATTTTTTTTTAGATAATTTTATTTTATAGAAATTTTTTTATATAAATAATATTTCTCAATAAAAATTTATCTTTGGAAAATATTTTGTTATAAAAAATATTTATAGAAAATTCTTCGGCTTCAAAATTTTTTATGAAAAATGTTTCGAAAAATTTTTCGTTATCTAAAATTTGCTATTGAAAATTTTATAACAAATTTTACTTTATCAAAAATGTTTCTCTAAAAAAATTTTCGATATCTAAAATTTATCTATTGAAAATTTTCGTTTTTCAAATCGAAAATTTGTTTATATGAAATCTTACGTTATCAAAAAATTTTAGATATCTAAAATTAATCTATAAAAAATTTTCGTTTTTAAAAAATTTGCTATAGAAAATTTTTTTCTATGAAAAAATTTTTTATATAACTTTTTTTTGCTTTAAATTTTTTTCTTTCAATAGAAATTTTTTGTAACCAAAAATTATTCTATAGACAATTTTTTGTTAATTTTTTTTTAAATTTCTGTTGTCAAAATTTTTTATTACTAAAAATTTTTATTTTAGAAAAATTTTCGTTATTAAAAACTTTTTTATAGATAATTTTTTGTTATCAAAAATTTTTCGCTATATTATATTTTTCTATAGAAAATTTTTCGTTATCAATAATTTTTCTGTATAAATTTTTTTGTTATCTAAAATTTCTCTATATTTGTTTGTTTCCTTAATTTTTCCTTAAACACATTTTTTGCTATTCAAATTTCTTAAGAAAATCTTTTGTTAGGAAACATTTTTCTTTATAAATTTTTTGTAATCAAAAATTTTTCCTTAGAAAATTATCAAAAATAGTTCGTTATATATTATTTTTCTATTGAAAATTGTTCGTTATCAATAGTTTTTCTCTAGAAATTTTTTTGTTATCTAAAATTTCTCTATAGAAATTTGTTTGTTTTCTTAAAATTTTTCTTAAGAAAATTTGTTTGTTTTCTTAAAATTTTTCTTAAGAAAATTTTTTGTTATGAAAAATTTTTCTTTAGAAAATTTTAAAAAAATTTTTCTTAGAAAATTTTTTCCTATCAAAAATTTTTTGTTTTCAAAAATTTTTCTATAAAAGATTTCTTGCTTTCAAAAATTTTTCTTTATAAATTTTCTTGCTCTGAAAAATTTTTCTTTATAATTTTTTTTTTGCTATCAAAAATTTTTCTTTATAAATTTTTTTGCTATCAAAAATTTTTCTTTAAAAAACTTTTTGTAACCAAAAATTTTTGTTATTAAAAATTTTTCTTTAGAAAATTCTTTGTTATCAATCATTTTTCTTCGGAAAATCTTTTACTATCAAAAATGTTTCTTTAGAAATCTTTTTGTTTTTAAAAATTTTTGTTTAAAAAATTGTTTGCTATCGAAAATTTTGCTTAAGAAAATTCCTTGATATCCAATATTTTTTTTTTGTTAGAAAATTTTTTGTTATCCAAAATTATTATTATGAAAAATTTTACTTTAGAAAATTTTATGCTATCAAAAATTTTTTTATATAGTTTTTTGATAGTTTTTGCTATCTAAAATTTTTCTTTAGAACACTTTTTACTATCAAAAATTTTTCTTTAGAAAATTTTTTGCTATCAAAAATTTTTCTTTAAAAAATTTTTTGCTATCAAAAATTTTTCTTAAGAAAAGTTTTTGCTATCAAAAATTTTTCTTTGGAATATTTTTTAATATCAAAATATTTTCTTTACAAAATTTTTTGCTATCAAAAATTTTTTTCTATCAAAAATTTGTCTTTCAAAAATTTTTCTCCAAAAAATTTTTTGTTATTAAAAATTTTTTTTTAGAAAATTTTTTGTTACTAAAAACTTTTCTTTGGGAAATTTTTTGTTTTTTGTTTATTTTTTTGTCAAAAAGTTTTCTTTAGAAAATTTTTGATTATCAAAAAGTTTTCTTTAGAAAATTTTTGATTATCAAAAATTTTTTTTAGAAAATTTTAAGCTATTAAATATTTTTCTTTAGAAACTTTTTTGCAATCAAGAATATTTCATGAAAAACCCTTGGCTATCAATAATTTTTCTTCAGATAATTTTTTGCTGTCAATTTTTTTCTATAGAAAATTCTTTACGATCAAAAATGTTTCTTTGGAAAATTTTTGATTACCGAAAATTTTTCTTTAGAGAACTTTTTTAATCTTTCAAAATTTTTTTGGTATCAAAAATGTATCTTTTGGAAATTTTTTGTTATCAAAAATTTGTTTGCAACTTTTTTCTTTATCAAAAATTTTTCTTTAAAATTTTTTTGTTTTAGAAAATTTTTTGTTATTGATAATTAAGCAGAAAATTTTTCTGTTAAAAAGTTTTCTATACAAAATTTTTTTTAATATTTTTTGGCATTAAAAAATTTTCTGTAAAAAATTTTTCAAAAGTATTTGTTGACAACAAATTTAAAATTATCCCTTGTATTACCCAATATTTTCCCCTATTTAAACTTCAAACATTTAGTCTTATATATTAAAGTCGAATTACTAGAAAAAACATTCAAAAATTAGTTGAAATAATATACCGCATATTGTATCTATAAATTTAAGTAAAAGTTTTTGCAATAAAAATGAACATACACGCAAACATTTCATAAACTTCAAAGTCAATTGTCGTTAAATCGTTATGAAATTTTCGTTGACTTTTTCCGTTGCTTTTTTTTCCTTATATCCTTGTCGTAAAATCCTCTCCAACTTTTACGACGATGTATTGTTTTAATATTGTTTTTCATCTTTAACATCCTTGTTGTCGTCTACACACATTTTTTTTTGCTTTAGCTATAAGATGTCTTGCTCCTTTTGCTTTTTTACTATCCTGTTTTGTATCGTTAGGATACGTTTTAGTTTAGTTTGATTGTCTTTGCTGTTGTTCTATGTAATGAGTTTACTATATAGATATATTGATATCAAGTTTCCTTTGCACACTTACACAGACCAACTTATCCTTGGATACATTCACTTGTTTAGTTTAGATACATGTCTTTTTTTTCTCTATTAGTTCTTGACAAATACTAAAGAACAAATAATAATTTGATAGTGGAAGGATGTACTGAGTAAATGCGTCGAGTCGATGGATATATGTTTGAAGGAAAATTATCTGTTAGAATTTATGTAAGTACGTGCTTTAGTCGTTTACATTCTTTTATTTAGTTGTGCTTAAAATCATATAAAATAATGGCTTAAATATTGAAAATTTGTTTTATTAAATAATTGAAATTTATTGCGATATTGCAAGTATTTAAATAAGAATGGATTTTTTATTGGAGACTTATGCTGGTTGAAGCAAATTATTTTACAATATATTTATAACGATTAAATCATAAAACTTTGACAAATTGATATATACCTATAATTAAATTTGCTTACATTTTATAAGTTTGCCAGTTGCTCCCGATTAAAGTTTTTGCACAATGGGTTCGATTTCTATATACAAAACTTATTTTACGATATTATTAAATATTATAAAAAAAATTAAAAAAAAGCAAATTACTATAGATAAAAAATATCCGTTTTAAAATATTTCCAACTGAAATATGTCAAATTTTTATAATTCGGACACAATGATACTGGTTTTGTTAAAATGTTTGCTAATTTTTGTAATATTATTTTTATGTTTTTGTAGATATTCTAATAATTAGAAATCAGCTACTATATATATTAATTCTCCCTAATGCTTTTTAAAATTTTTTTGAACAATTTTGTTTTTCTTGTTTCAGTATGAATAAAAAGTTATTTAATCGATTAAAAAATTATTATTTTTTTGAGTACTCAAAGTTACGGTACACCCCACTGTGCAGTTTAAAATGTACAGGGTTACTTCGAAGAGCGTTACAAATATTTAAAACTACGCCATACGGAGACATAACACAAAGCTTATTATGAAGATTGGTGAGATGAATCCCCAGCAACTTTTGATGGGGTGATGTTGGACCATATAATGAATTCCACAACAAATATGCACAATAGGGCATCTGGAAAAAAAAGTTCGGCGTACACCATCGAATATAAAGTATTGCTTTGAGACAGTTTCGAAAAAAAAAATTATTTTTATAAGATATCACGGGTAAGTACTAGAAGAGTGTACTTGAGGTCAATGACTTTTAACACAAAACATTGGCCTTCTTTAGACAAAAACATTGATATATTACACTTCAAGATTCAACTATAAATGGCGAAGATATAACGAAAAATGTATTTTGGCGGTCCCAATGTGCGGCAAAACAAATATTGCTTGTTTTTGATAGTCTGGTTGGAGTTATCGAAAAACTTCCTTAGCAAAAGTATAACGATTTTTTAAGAGCTTTAATTTTCTGATATTAAGGTGGTACATCAGGGTGGTAGGAACTGAGGACAGATGAATAAATACAATAAGTGGATATCTGAGATCAATGGATATTAAAGCAAAATATTAAGATCCTCGAGACAAAAACATCGACATATCACGCTTTAAGATCCGACTGTAAATGCCAGAGATATAACGAAAAATGTATTTTGGCGACCCCAATGTGCATCGAAAAAAATTAAAAAAATTTTTTTCGAAACTATCTTACAACAATACTTTATATTCGGTGGTGTACGGAGAACTTATTTTTTCTTCCATATAAGTCGAGACGCTCTAATGCTTCTTATATATAACAGATTACCACAAGCTCTTACTGATCACACCGAGAATCACTAAGATGTGCGATGATAAATTAATTAATGCCATGAGATAGCTTCAAGCAAATCAATAAATTTTTTCATGTCTGCGATATTTCGGCACTAGATCCTTACGACAATTTTTCTAAAACGTGGTCATTTAATAGCCTGATGAATAAAAGGATTCTCAGTTTGAAGTATTTTCCCATAATTTTTCTATTGATGATAGGATAACTCGCAGTTATAATTAGGAGAATAGATGGTATTTTCCCTTCCTTCTTATATTAATGTCCCCACAAAGCACACCATAACGTTTGCCAAATTATTTACTAACCACATATTATAAATATTGGGTGATAGATTTTTTGCCTTGGAAACTGTTCGTAAAAATCCGACTAATCATAGTTCATAGTGATGGAGCATGATCGAAGCGATATGATCGCATTGTTTAGGCTAAAGTAAGAATTTTTTTACTACTTTAACTTTTTTGTGCATTTAAATACCCATTCTACTAAAACGGGTTAAGTTGAGTTTTCCGGATAATGCTGTGTCTGTAAACTAAAGCTAAATATAATTTAAAATATGACTAAGGATATATCTTAAGTTTTGATTAGAGATATGACCATTATAAGGGGTGTGACCAGGACTAAAATTACAACTATGACTACAGTTATGACCAAATCTATGATTACTGTTATAACTGGAGCTATGACTACAGTGAGGACTTAAAATTTGCTTAAGCTACCACTCGATTAATGAAAAAATTATGATGCCCTAGACTACTCCTATGACTTTTGATACGACTACAGCTATGACATTCGCTATGACTAACAGATGCGATTACAACTATGACTAGAACATGAGCTATACATTTTGTACTCGTTTTGTGACCACAAATACGACTAATAGATATCACTACATTTATGAATAAAAATATGACTAGATTTATTATATAGCTATAATAAATACATATTGTAACGGAGACTTTTAATTTAAGTTATTTTATATTATTAATTGTTACTTGTTTTAAAAATACTTGTTTTTGAAAATTATTTTTAATCATAAAAACATAGTATTTTACTTTTGAAAAATTCAATTCAAATTTTTCCTATAAAAGGAAAAACATTTTTAAATTTTATTCATTGTCATTTTAATTGTGATTCTAATTTTGAAAACTGATTTTGTTTTTTTTTGCCAAATAAAAAAACTTTTAAAAAAAAAAGCAACAAATAAAATTTTTTCAATAATTTTTTTAAAAAATATAATTCAATAAATTCTGAAGGCGAATAAGACGATTACGTCCATTCAAGCCTCAGAATTATATAAATAAAAAACAAATAAAAAACAGGAACTGAGGTCGGAAAGGACGATATCGTCTGGCTGACCCTTTTCCCAAATACTCAACAAGAGTCCATCCTCTACATTGGCGCCCAACGAAAAAAAATCCTTGGAATCTCCAGACATTCTAAAGCCAAATTGGAGTATTTTATCAAAATCTGAAGACAAACTTTAGAAGAAATTAGCTCCAGCTATTCCTGTTTTGGAGGTAAGGTATTTGCTTATTTATTTTATGTGTGTTTTTTTTTGTGGTGTAAAAAAAAATAAATCAAAATGCGTCGAAGCCCAAAACCAGTGTCTGCTAATACGCGTAGTGTGTCTCAAAACTTAGCTCAATCCCAAAGTGAAGAAGACAGTACCTACACCTCGGCACACAACTCTTTACCCTCAAACTCTGGAAGTAATCCAGTTAATTATTCATTGTCTCAAGGACAATTTTTGGAACTCCTAGGCGGTTTAAATTGTAGGCAAGAATCAAAAAACACGTTCTCTAACTGTAGTGCACGTTTTAGTGGAGGAAGAAATACCGCTAAAGTAGAAGACTTCATCGCCACAATTTTGGTCTATAAGGAAGCAGAAAATGTATCCGATTCTCTGGCGTTAATAAGCTTGCCATTACTTCTAGAAGGATACGCTTCATCCTGGTGGCAAGGAGTGAAAAGTGAAGCAAATAATTTTGGAAAAGCGATGGAACTGTTACGAAATGCATTTTCCCCACCAAAGCCAGATTGGCGCATTTTTGCTGAAATAAGCCAAGAAAAACAAAAAGCTTTCGAATCAACTGATAACTTTGTTTGCAGAAAACGTGGCTTATTTGCACAGTTGACCGAAAAGCTAACAGAAAACACAATGCTAAACATCATATATTCGCAACTTTTGATAATTATTAGAGATAAGATCTCAAGAGATAGTTTAAAAAGTTTTCAAGATCTTTTGGAAAAAGCCCGAGAAGTCGAAATGTTATTAAAAGAAAACCATGAACCTGTCCACAATACTATACCCTCATCAGAAAAAGCTCTAGTGCGTTGTTCGTTTTGCCGGAAAAGGAATCATACCGCAGACGTTTGCTTTAAAAAAATAGAAGCTGATAGGAAGGGAAAACCAAAAGTTCAGGAAAATGCGTTAAATTGTTATGGTTGTGGATTAGCCGGTTATTATAGGTCTAATTGCCCAAATTGTAATAACAAAAATGTCATAAATAGCCCTGAAAAGCTGGATTTTAATTCTATCCAAACAACTGTAGTCGGTCGTGATGTACCCACAGTTCAAATAAATATTAATGGCCTAAATGGAGAGGCATATTTTGACACTGCTGCTCGAACCAGCGTAGCCGGATATTCACTTTTCCAGAAATTAAAAGAGAAAAAAGTAGAATTTCAAAAAGTTTCAGCTGAAATCATTTTAGCTGACGGCATTTCCCGCGAAGAAATTGTTTATTCAACTATTGTTCAAATTTTAATTGGCAAACGTTTTAGACGAATTCGTTTTATTTGTTTACCTAAAGCTCAAGGAAATAGAACACTTATTGGTATAGATTTTCTTGAACAGGCAGGTATTGTTCTCGATTTGGCTCAAAGAAATTGGCATTTTAAAGATGACCCAAATACAATTTTTGATTTTAAAATGGATAAACCAAATACTAAGAAAACTATTCCAATTTCTCAAACTAGTATTACCGAAAACAACTCAGTAAATAATTTTTTAAATTGGTTTGAAAATAATAGTATTGAAAAGGATGGTCAACAAACTCCAAATAGTGATGCAGCATCAACTTATGATTACTCTCCTGGTGGGATAAATAGAATTTTTGAGGGTAGCATTCCCAATGATATTAATACAGACGTTTATGACTGGGACCTTTTTCCTCCAATGAAAAGGTTGAAAACACATAATTCGGAAAAACTTAAATATCCAATTCTATTAAAATCATTTGATTTAAAACTAAAAACATCAGAAGGAAGTAATTTGGTAAATAATGAAAAATATATTTTAAACAATCTGTTAGAAAAGCACCAAAGTATTTTTGAAGAAACTTCGGAGCCGATTCCAAATATTGAACATTTTATAAATACTGGTTCACACTCACCTATTGCCTGTGCCCCATATCGCATATCTCCAGTAATGAAAGAGAAACTCAGGAAAGAGTTGAATGAAATGTTGGAGAAAAATGTAATTCAAGAAGAAGAATCTCCGTGGGCTTTTCCTGTGGTCCTAATCCCTAAGAAAAATGGTAGCCTTAGAGTTTGTGTCGACTATCGTCGTTTAAATAACATAACAATCAGTGACAAATACCCACTTCCTAGAATGGATGACTTGTTACACGCTGCAAAAGCAACATCATTTATGTCAACAATGGATTTGAAAGCAGGATACTGGCAAATCAAAGTAGCTGAAAAAGATAAATTGAAGACAGCATTTACCACTCCTTTCGGAATTTATGTCTTCAACAGAATGCCATTTGGTCTTAAAAATGCGCCATCAACTTTTCAACGACTAATAGATAAATTTCGAGCTGGTCTCCCTCAAATAACAATTCTGGCATATCTTGATGATATCATCATCTGTTCAGACAGTTTTGAAAACCATATAAAGGATTTAGAAAAAGTTTTTGAACGAATTAAATTATTTAAAATCCAACTGAATAGAGAAAAATGTATTTTTTGTAGGCCAGAAGTTAAATACTTGGGTCACATTTTAACAAATTACGGCTTGAAGCCTGATCCGGAAAAAATTGAAGCCATATTGCAAAGACCATATCCAAAAAATCTAAAGCAATTGATCTCCTTTTTGCAGACATGCTCGTGGTATCGTCGTTTTATACCAAATTTTGCTCAAATTTCGAAGCCATTATCAAACTTAACCAAGAAAACTGTAAAATGGAAATGGACTGATGAAGAAACTATAGCATTTGAGAAACTCAAGCATTTGTTGGTGTCACCTCCAATCTTACAACAAGTGGATGAAAACAAACCATTTTTTATAAAAACAGATGCTAGCAATTATGCACTCGGAGCAGTTTTACTCCAGGGGGAGAACGAAAATGAACATCCGGTTGAATATGCCAGTAGACTTTTACTTCCGGCGGAAAGAAACTATTCAACGACAGAGCGAGAAGCACTAGCAGTCGTTTGGGCAGTAAAAAAGTTTCGGGGCTATATCGAAGGTTCCCAAATATCTGTTTTAACAGACCATCAACCCCTTAAATGGCTCTTTAGCCTAAAATCACCAACTGGTCGTTTGGCACGATGGGCTTTACAACTGCAACCGTACAACATTCAATTTGGATACACGCCAGGAAAGAAAAATGTTATTGCAGATACACTTTCTAGACCACCATGCACACAACATGCAGATATATCCTGTGAATGTTTTCATATTTCAATTGATTTTCCTCGTCAAGGTTCAGCAGAAATAAGAAAAGCTCAACTCGAAGACGAATATATTAAAACCATTATAAATGCTTTTGAAACAAATGATGACAGTATCATACAGTATACCAATCGTGGTTATATATTAATTGATGGAATACTATATCGATATTGTGAAGACCAAGAAACAGAAAATGGGCAATTAGTAGTTCCAAAATCTATGCGCTCAACCATATTAAATAGATTTCATGATGATCCTATGGCTGGTCACTACGGAATTCAAAGGACAATTAGTCGCATTACGCCTCACTACTATTGGCCAGGTTTGAAAACCGAAGTAGCCAAGTACATAAAACAATGTGTAGAATGCCAAAAATATAAAATATCAAACCAGAAACCAACCGGATTATACCGAACAGTAGCAAGCAATCAAAGATTTGAAGTAGTAGCAATAGATCTCGTTGGACCACTGCCACTTACAAAACAAGGATATCAATGGATATTAATTGTTGAAGATATATGTAGCAGATGGGTTGAAATGTTTCCTTTAAAGCATGCAACAGCTGAAAATTGTTCAATTATGATCCTAAATGAAATTGTATTGCGTTATGGAGTTCCCAGACGTATTCATTCAGATAACGGGTCTCAATTTATTTCTGCTATCATGCAAAAGCTGACATTCTGTTTAGGTATTAAACAATCATTTACCCCAGTATATCATCCTCAAGCAAATCCTGTTGAAAGAAAAAATCGTGATCTAAAAACACAATTGGCTATATGTGTGGAAAAAGATCATACAACGTGGAATCTGAAATTACCCATGATACGTTTTGCTATGAATACATCAAAATGCGACAGCACAGGATATTCAGCAGCATACTTAACATTTGGGCGTGAGTTAAGAAGTCCTTTAGAGGCTCACCATGACCTTAAAACTATAATAATTTCTGAAAATTTTATACCACAAATTACACCACATTTAATAAATCTTGCAGATACTTTACAGCACGCTCGAGAAGAAGAAGAAAAACTTCAAGATAGAAATAGATGCTATATAAACTCCAAAAGAAGACCTTCAGATGACTTAAAAGTTGGAGACAAAGTCTTGGTATCAACACATGTTTTAAGCAACAAAGATACCAATATAACATCAAAATTTATACCTCGTCGAGATGGACCATACATCGTAATTAACAAAAACGGCTCATGCTTTACAATTGCCACAGAAGATAATCCAGAAATACCACTTGGAACTCACCATGTGTCAGATTTGACTTTATATAAAGGACCTGAAAATGCTCCTATATACCCAATTAGAAAAAGAGGTCGTCCAAAAACAGTTACAAATAACGAGACAACCAAAGATGTTAATCAAAACGCCATGCAAAGAGATGATACTGTAATCCCAACCAGAAGAATTCTAAGACCCAGACATCCCAAGTAGTTCAGCGACATCATCGGGACGATTTCAGACGCTGAGGGGGAGGCTGTAACGGAGACTTTTAATTTAAGTTATTTTATATTATTAATTGTTACTTGTTTTAAAAATACTTGTTTTTGAAAATTATTTTTAATCATAAAAACATAGTATTTTACTTTTGAAAAATTCAATTCAAATTTTTCCTATAAAAGGAAAAACATTTTTAAATTTTATTCATTGTCATTTTAATTGTGATTCTAATTTTGAAAACTGATTTTGTTTTTTTTGCCAAATAAAAAACTTTTAAAAAAAAAGCAACAAATAAAATTTTTTCAATAATTTTTTAAAAAAATATATAATTCAATAAATTCTGAAGGCGAATAAGACGATTACGTCCATTCAAGCCTCAGAATTATATAAATAAAAAACAAATAAAAAACAGGAACTGAGGTCGGAAAGGACGATATCGTCTGGCTGACCCTTTTCCCAAATACTCAACAAGAGTCCATCCTCTACATTAAAGCCAGATTGGCGCATTTTTGCTGAAATAAGCCAAGAAAAACAAAAAGCTTTCGAATCAACTGATAACTTTGTTTGCAGAAAACGTGGCTTATTTGCACAGTTGACCGAAAAGCTAACAGAAAACACAATGCTAAACATCATATATTCGCAACTTTTGATAATTATTAGAGATAAGATCTCAAGAGATAGTTTAAAAAGT
The DNA here is from genome assembly GCA_933228675.1 of Stomorhina lunata. NCBI lineage: Eukaryota > Metazoa > Arthropoda > Insecta > Diptera > Rhiniidae > Stomorhina > Stomorhina lunata. Next base: position 103,162,841 of record OW121743.1, on the reverse strand, counting down.
TTTCAAGATCTTTTGGAAAAAGCCCGAGAAGTCGAAATGTTATTAAAAGAAAACCATGAACCTGTCCACAATACTATACCCTCATCAGAAAAAGCTCTAGTGCGTTGTTCGTTTTGCCGGAAAAGGAATCATACCGCAGACGTTTGCTTTAAAAAAATAGAAGCTGATAGGAAGGGAAAACCAAAAGTTCAGGAAAATGCGTTAAATTGTTATGGTTGTGGATTAGCCGGTTATTATAGGTCTAATTGCCCAAATTGTAATAACAAAAATGTCATAAATAGCCCTGAAAAGCTGGATTTTAATTCTATCCAAACAACTGTAGTCGGTCGTGATGTACCCACAGTTCAAATAAATATTAATGGCCTAAATGGAGAGGCATATTTTGACACTGCTGCTCGAACCAGCGTAGCCGGATATTCACTTTTCCAGAAATTAAAAGAGAAAAAAGTAGAATTTCAAAAAGTTTCAGCTGAAATCATTTTAGCTGACGGCATTTCCCGCGAAGAAATTGTTTATTCAACTATTGTTCAAATTTTAATTGGCAAACGTTTTAGACGAATTCGTTTTATTTGTTTACCTAAAGCTCAAGGAAATAGAACACTTATTGGTATAGATTTTCTTGAACAGGCAGGTATTGTTCTCGATTTGGCTCAAAGAAATTGGCATTTTAAAGATGACCCAAATACAATTTTTGATTTTAAAATGGATAAACCAAATACTAAGAAAACTATTCCAATTTCTCAAACTAGTATTACCGAAAACAACTCAGTAAATAATTTTTTAAATTGGTTTGAAAATAATAGTATTGAAAAGGATGGTCAACAAACTCCAAATAGTGATGCAGCATCAACTTATGATTACTCTCCTGGTGGGATAAATAGAATTTTTGAGGGTAGCATTCCCAATGATATTAATACAGACGTTTATGACTGGGACCTTTTTCCTCCAATGAAAAGGTTGAAAACACATAATTCGGAAAAACTTAAATATCCAATTCTATTAAAATCATTTGATTTAAAACTAAAAACATCAGAAGGAAGTAATTTGGTAAATAATGAAAAATATATTTTAAACAATCTGTTAGAAAAGCACCAAAGTATTTTTGAAGAAACTTCGGAGCCGATTCCAAATATTGAACATTTTATAAATACTGGTTCACACTCACCTATTGCCTGTGCCCCATATCGCATATCTCCAGTAATGAAAGAGAAACTCAGGAAAGAGTTGAATGAAATGTTGGAGAAAAATGTAATTCAAGAAGAAGAATCTCCGTGGGCTTTTCCTGTGGTCCTAATCCCTAAGAAAAATGGTAGCCTTAGAGTTTGTGTCGACTATCGTCGTTTAAATAACATAACAATCAGTGACAAATACCCACTTCCTAGAATGGATGACTTGTTACACGCTGCAAAAGCAACATCATTTATGTCAACAATGGATTTGAAAGCAGGATACTGGCAAATCAAAGTAGCTGAAAAAGATAAATTGAAGACAGCATTTACCACTCCTTTCGGAATTTATGTCTTCAACAGAATGCCATTTGGTCTTAAAAATGCGCCATCAACTTTTCAACGACTAATAGATAAATTTCGAGCTGGTCTCCCTCAAATAACAATTCTGGCATATCTTGATGATATCATCATCTGTTCAGACAGTTTTGAAAACCATATAAAGGATTTAGAAAAAGTTTTTGAACGAATTAAATTATTTAAAATCCAACTGAATAGAGAAAAATGTATTTTTTGTAGGCCAGAAGTTAAATACTTGGGTCACATTTTAACAAATTACGGCTTGAAGCCTGATCCGGAAAAAATTGAAGCCATATTGCAAAGACCATATCCAAAAAATCTAAAGCAATTGATCTCCTTTTTGCAGACATGCTCGTGGTATCGTCGTTTTAAAGCCCGAGAAGTCGAAATGTTATTAAAAGAAAACCATGAACCTGTCCACAATACTATACCCTCATCAGAAAAAGCTCTAGTGCGTTGTTCGTTTTGCCGGAAAAGGAATCATACCGCAGACGTTTGCTTTAAAAAAATAGAAGCTGATAGGAAGGGAAAACCAAAAGTTCAGGAAAATGCGTTAAATTGTTATGGTTGTGGATTAGCCGGTTATTATAGGTCTAATTGCCCAAATTGTAATAACAAAAATGTCATAAATAGCCCTGAAAAGCTGGATTTTAATTCTATCCAAACAACTGTAGTCGGTCGTGATGTACCCACAGTTCAAATAAATATTAATGGCCTAAATGGAGAGGCATATTTTGACACTGCTGCTCGAACCAGCGTAGCCGGATATTCACTTTTCCAGAAATTAAAAGAGAAAAAAGTAGAATTTCAAAAAGTTTCAGCTGAAATCATTTTAGCTGACGGCATTTCCCGCGAAGAAATTATTTATTCAACTATTGTTCAAATTTTAATTGGCAAACGTTTTAGACGAATTCGTTTTATTTGTTTACCTAAAGCTCAAGGAAATAGAACACTTATTGGTATAGATTTTCTTGAACAGGCAGGTATTGTTCTCGATTTGGCTCAAAGAAATTGGCATTTTAAAGATGACCCAAATACAATTTTTGATTTTAAAATGGATAAACCAAATACTAAGAAAACTATTCCAATTTCTCAAACTAGTATTACCGAAAACAACTCAGTAAATAATTTTTTAAATTGGTTTGAAAATAATAGTATTGAAAAGGATGGTCAACAAACTCCAAATAGTGATGCAGCATCAACTTATGATTACTCTCCTGGTGGGATAAATAGAATTTTTGAGGGTAGCATTCCCAATGATATTAATACAGACGTTTATGACTGGGACCTTTTTCCTCCAATGAAAAGGTTGAAAACACATAATTCGGAAAAACTTAAATATCCAATTCTATTAAAATCATTTGATTTAAAACTAAAAACATCAGAAGGAAGTAATTTGGTAAATAATGAAAAATATATTTTAAACAATCTGTTAGAAAAGCACCAAAGTATTTTTGAAGAAACTTCGGAGCCGATTCCAAATATTGAACATTTTATAAATACTGGTTCACACTCACCTATTGCCTGTGCCCCATATCGCATATCTCCAGTAATGAAAGAGAAACTCAGGAAAGAGTTGAATGAAATGTTGGAGAAAAATGTAATTCAAGAAGAAGAATCTCCGTGGGCTTTTCCTGTGGTCCTAATCCCTAAGAAAAATGGTAGCCTTAGAGTTTGTGTCGACTATCGTCGTTTAAATAACATAACAATCAGTGACAAATACCCACTTCCTAGAATGGATGACTTGTTACACGCTGCAAAAGCAACATCATTTATGTCAACAATGGATTTGAAAGCAGGATACTGGCAAATCAAAGTAGCTGAAAAAGATAAATTGAAGACAGCATTTACCACTCCTTTCGGAATTTATGTCTTCAACAGAATGCCATTTGGTCTTAAAAATGCGCCATCAACTTTTCAACGACTAATAGATAAATTTCGAGCTGGTCTCCCTCAAATAACAATTCTGGCATATCTTGATGATATCATCATCTGTTCAGACAGTTTTGAAAACCATATAAAGGATTTAGAAAAAGTTTTTGAACGAATTAAATTATTTAAAATCCAACTGAATAGAGAAAAATGTATTTTTTGTAGGCCAGAAGTTAAATACTTGGGTCACATTTTAACAAATTACGGCTTGAAGCCTGATCCGGAAAAAATTGAAGCCATATTGCAAAGACCATATCCAAAAAATCTAAAGCAATTGATCTCCTTTTTGCAGACATGCTCGTGGTATCGTCGTTTTATACCAAATTTTGCTCAAATTTCGAAGCCATTATCAAACTTAACCAAGAAAACTGTAAAATGGAAATGGACTGATGAAGAAACTATAGCATTTGAGAAACTCAAGCATTTGTTGGTGTCACCTCCAATCTTACAACAAGTGGATGAAAACAAACCATTTTTTATAAAAACAGATGCTAGCAATTATGCACTCGGAGCAGTTTTACTCCAGGGGGAGAACGAAAATGAACATCCGGTTGAATATGCCAGTAGACTTTTACTTCCGGCGGAAAGAAACTATTCAACGACAGAGCGAGAAGCACTAGCAGTCGTTTGGGCAGTAAAAAAGTTTCGGGGCTATATCGAAGGTTCCCAAATATCTGTTTTAACAGACCATCAACCCCTTAAATGGCTCTTTAGCCTAAAATCACCAACTGGTCGTTTGGCACGATGGGCTTTACAACTGCAACCGTACAACATTCAATTTGGATACACGCCAGGAAAGAAAAATGTTATTGCAGATACACTTTCTAGACCACCATGCACACAACATGCAGATATATCCTGTGAATGTTTTCATATTTCAATTGATTTTCCTCGTCAAGGTTCAGCAGAAATAAGAAAAGCTCAACTCGAAGACGAATATATTAAAACCATTATAAATGCTTTTGAAACAAATGATGACAGTATCATACAGTATACCAATCGTGGTTATATATTAATTGATGGAATACTATATCGATATTGTGAAGACCAAGAAACAGAAAATGGGCAATTAGTAGTTCCAAAATCTATGCGCTCAACCATATTAAATAGATTTCATGATGATCCTATGGCTGGTCACTACGGAATTCAAAGGACAATTAGTCGCATTACGCCTCACTACTATTGGCCAGGTTTGAAAACCGAAGTAGCCAAGTACATAAAACAATGTGTAGAATGCCAAAAATATAAAATATCAAACCAGAAACCAACCGGATTATACCGAACAGTAGCAAGCAATCAAAGATTTGAAGTAGTAGCAATAGATCTCGTTGGACCACTGCCACTTACAAAACAAGGATATCAATGGATATTAATTGTTGAAGATATATGTAGCAGATGGGTTGAAATGTTTCCTTTAAAGCATGCAACAGCTGAAAATTGTTCAATTATGATCCTAAATGAAATTGTATTGCGTTATGGAGTTCCCAGACGTATTCATTCAGATAACGGGTCTCAATTTATTTCTGCTATCATGCAAAAGCTGACATTCTGTTTAGGTATTAAACAATCATTTACCCCAGTATATCATCCTCAAGCAAATCCTGTTGAAAGAAAAAAATCGTGATCTAAAAACACAATTGGCTATATGTGTGGAAAAAGATCATACAACGTGGAATCTGAAATTACCCATGATACGTTTTGCTATGAATACATCAAAATGCGACAGCACAGGATATTCAGCAGCATACTTAACATTTGGGCGTGAGTTAAGAAGTCCTTTAGAGGCTCACCATGACCTTAAAACTATAATAATTTCTGAAAATTTTATACCACAAATTACACCACATTTAATAAATCTTGCAGATACTTTACAGCACGCTCGAGAAGAAGAAGAAAAACTTCAAGATAGAAATAGATGCTATATAAACTCCAAAAGAAGACCTTCAGATGACTTAAAAGTTGGAGACAAAGTCTTGGTATCAACACATGTTTTAAGCAACAAAGATACCAATATAACATCAAAATTTATACCTCGTCGAGATGGACCATACATCGTAATTAACAAAAACGGCTCATGCTTTACAATTGCCACAGAAGATAATCCAGAAATACCACTTGGAACTCACCATGTGTCAGATTTGACTTTATATAAAGGACCTGAAAATGCTCCTATATACCCAATTAGAAAAAGAGGTCGTCCAAAAACAGTTACAAATAACGAGACAACCAAAGATGTTAATCAAAACGTCATGCAAAGAGATGATACTGTAATCCCAACCAGAAGAATTCTAAGACCCAGACATCCCAAGTAGTTCAGCGACATCATCGGGACGATTTCAGACGCTGAGGGGGAGGCTGTAACGGAGACTTTTAATTTAAGTTATTTTATATTATTAATTGTTACTTGTTTTAAAAATACTTGTTTTTGAAAATTATTTTTAATCATAAAAACATAGTATTTTACTTTTGAAAAATTCAATTCAAATTTTTCCTATAAAAGGAAAAACATTTTTAAATTTTATTCATTGTCATTTTAATTGTGATTCTAATTTTGAAAACTGATTTTGTTTTTTTTGCCAAATAAAAAACTTTTAAAAAAAAAAGCAACAAATAAAATTTTTTCAATAATTTTTTAAAAAAATATAATTCAATAAATTCTGAAGGCGAATAAGACGATTACGTCCATTCAAGCCTCAGAATTATATAAATAAAAAAACAAATAAAAAACAGGAACTGTTGATTCCAAATATTGAACATTTTATAAATACTGGTTCACACTCACCTATTGCCTGTGCCCCATATCGCATATCTCCAGTAATGAAAGAGAAACTCAGGAAAGAGTTGAATGAAATGTTGGAGAAAAATGTAATTCAAGAAGAAGAATCTCCGTGGGCTTTTCCTGTGGTCCTAATCCCTAAGAAAAATGGTAGCCTTAGAGTTTGTGTCGACTATCGTCGTTTAAATAACATAACAATCAGTGACAAATACCCACTTCCTAGAATGGATGACTTGTTACACGCTGCAAAAGCAACATCATTTATGTCAACAATGGATTTGAAAGCAGGATACTGGCAAATCAAAGTAGCTGAAAAAGATAAATTGAAGACAGCATTTACCACTCCTTTCGGAATTTATGTCTTCAACAGAATGCCATTTGGTCTTAAAAATGCGCCATCAACTTTTCAACGACTAATAGATAAATTTCGAGCTGGTCTCCCTCAAATAACAATTCTGGCATATCTTGATGATATCATCATCTGTTCAGACAGTTTTGAAAACCATATAAAGGATTTAGAAAAAGTTTTTGAACGAATTAAATTATTTAAAATCCAACTGAATAGAGAAAAATGTATTTTTTGTAGGCCAGAAGTTAAATACTTGGGTCACATTTTAACAAATTACGGCTTGAAGCCTGATCCGGAAAAAATTGAAGCCATATTGCAAAGACCATATCCAAAAAATCTAAAGCAATTGATCTCCTTTTTGCAGACATGCTCGTGGTATCGTCGTTTTATACCAAATTTTGCTCAAATTTCGAAGCCATTATCAAACTTAACCAAGAAAACTGTAAAATGGAAATGGACTGATGAAGAAACTATAGCATTTGAGAAACTCAAGCATTTGTTGGTGTCACCTCCAATCTTACAACAAGTGGATGAAAACAAACCATTTTTTATAAAAACAGATGCTAGCAATTATGCACTCGGAGCAGTTTTACTCCAGGGGGAGAACGAAAATGAACATCCGGTTGAATATGCCAGTAGACTTTTACTTCCGGCGGAAAGAAACTATTCAACGACAGAGCGAGAAGCACTAGCAGTCGTTTGGGCAGTAAAAAAGTTTCGGGGCTATATCGAAGGTTCCCAAATATCTGTTTTAACAGACCATCAACCCCTTAAATGGCTCTTTAGCCTAAAATCACCAACTGGTCGTTTGGCACGATGGGCTTTACAACTGCAACCGTACAACATTCAATTTGGATACACGCCAGGAAAGAAAAATGTTATTGCAGATACACTTTCTAGACCACCATGCACACAACATGCAGATATATCCTGTGAATGTTTTCATATTTCAATTGATTTTCCTCGTCAAGGTTCAGCAGAAATAAGAAAAGCTCAACTCGAAGACGAATATATTAAAACCATTATAAATGCTTTTGAAACAAATGATGACAGTATCATACAGTATACCAATCGTGGTTATATATTAATTGATGGAATACTATATCGATATTGTGAAGACCAAGAAACAGAAAATGGGCAATTAGTAGTTCCAAAATCTATGCGCTCAACCATATTAAATAGATTTCATGATGATCCTATGGCTGGTCACTACGGAATTCAAAGGACAATTAGTCGCATTACGCCTCACTACTATTGGCCAGGTTTGAAAACCGAAGTAGCCAAGTACATAAAACAATGTGTAGAATGCCAAAAATATAAAATATCAAACCAGAAACCAACCGGATTATACCGAACAGTAGCAAGCAATCAAAGATTTGAAGTAGTAGCAATAGATCTCGTTGGACCACTGCCACTTACAAAACAAGGATATCAATGGATATTAATTGTTGAAGATATATGTAGCAGATGGGTTGAAATGTTTCCTTTAAAGCATGCAACAGCTGAAAATTGTTCAATTATGATCCTAAATGAAATTGTATTGCGTTATGGAGTTCCCAGACGTATTCATTCAGATAACGGGTCTCAATTTATTTCTGCTATCATGCAAAAGCTGACATTCTGTTTAGGTATTAAACAATCATTTACCCCAGTATATCATCCTCAAGCAAATCCTGTTGAAAGAAAAAATCGTGATCTAAAAACACAATTGGCTATATGTGTCAAAAAAGATCATACAACGTGGAATCTGAAATTACCCATGATACGTTTTGCTATGAATACATCAAAATGCGACAGCACAGGATATTCAGCAGCATACTTAACATTTGGGCGTGAGTTAAGAAGTCCTTTAGAGGCTCACCATGACCTTAAAACTATAATAATTTCTGAAAATTTTATACCACAAATTACACCACATTTAATAAATCTTGCAGATACTTTACAGCACGCTCGAGAAGAAGAAGAAAAACTTCAAGATAGAAATAGATGCTATATAAACTCCAAAAGAAGACCTTCAGATGACTTAAAAGTTGGAGACAAAGTCTTGGTATCAACACATGTTTTAAGCAACAAAGATACCAATATAACATCAAAATTTATACCTCGTCGAGATGGACCATACATCGTAATTAACAAAAACGGCTCATGCTTTACAATTGCCACAGAAGATAATCCAGAAATACCACTTGGAACTCACCATGTGTCAGATTTGACTTTATATAAAGGACCTGAAAATGCTCCTATATACCCAATTAGAAAAAGAGGTCGTCCAAAAACAGTTACAAATAACGAGACAACCAAAGATGATAATCAAAACGCCATGCAAAGAGATGATACTGTAATCCCAACCAGAAGAATTCTAAGACCCAGACATCCCAAGTAGTTCAGCGACATCATCGGGACGATTTCAGACGCTGAGGGGGAGGCTGTAACGGAGACTTTTAATTTAAGTTATTTTATATTATTAATTGTTACTTGTTTTAAAAAATACTTGTTTTTGAAAATTATTTTTAATCATAAAAACATAGTATTTTACTTTTGAAAAATTCAATTCAAATTTTTCCTATAAAAGGAAAAACATTTTTAAATTTTATTCATTGTCATTTTAATTGTGATTCTAATTTTGAAAACTGATTTTGTTTTTTTTGCCAAATAAAAAAACTTTTTAAAAAAAAAAGCAACAAATAAATTTTTTTCAATAATTTTTTTAAAAAATATAATTCAATAAATTCTGAAGGCGAATAAGACGATTACGTCCATTCAAGCCTCAGAATTATATAAATAAAAAAACAAATAAAAAACAGGAACTGAGGTCGGAAAGGACGATATCGTCTGGCTGACCCTTTTCCCAAATACTCAACAAGAGTCCATCCTCGTCAAATCTGACACATGGTGAGTTCCAAGTGGTATTTCTGGATTATCTTCTGTGGCAATTGTAAAGCATGAGCCGTTTTTGTTAATTACGATGTATGGTCCATCTCGACGAGGTATAAATTTTGATGTTATATTGGTATCTTTGTTGCTTAAAACATGTGTTGATACCAAGACTTTGTCTCCAACTTTTAAGTCATCTGAAGGTCTTCTTTTGGAGTTTATATAGCATCTATTTCTATCTTGAAGTTTTTCTTCTTCTTCTCGAGCGTGCTGTAAAGTATCTGCAAGATTTATTAAATGTGGTGTAATTTGTGGTATAAAATTTTCAGAAATTATTATAGTTTTAAGGTCATGGTGAGCCTCTAAAGGACTTCTTAACTCACGCCCAAATGTTAATAGTTATTTTATATTATTAATTGTTACTTGTTTTAAAAATACTTGTTTTTGAAAATTATTTTTAATCATAAAAACATAGTATTTTACTTTTGAAAAATTCAATTCAAATTTTTCCTATAAAAGGAAAAACATTTTTAAATTTTATTCATTGTCATTTTAATTGTGATTCTAATTTTGAAAACTGATTTTGTTTTTTTTTGCCAAATAAAAAAACTTTTAAAAAAAAAAGCAACAAATAAAATTTTTTCAATAATTTTTTTAAAAAATATAATTCAATAAATTCTGAAGGCGAATAAGACGATTACGTCCATTCAAGCCTCAGAATTATATAAATAAAAAACAAATAAAAAACAGGAACTGAGGTCGGAAAGGACGATATCGTCTGGCTGACCCTTTTCCCAAATACTCAACAAGAGTCCATCCTCTACAATATGTATATTAGTCTGCCAGACTTTAATAGGAAATTTTTTACTCTTCACAACTTTAGGATGAAAGGTATAAAAATTTTAAACTAATGTTTTCAACTCGTAGAAATATTGTTCTACTTAGAATCACACCCTGAGCCGATTGAGCGATGTCAGTCCAACCGTCAGTAAGTATGGATGGCCGCAATTTTTAAGATATTTTAATAAAATTTGGATTACAAATGGTCGGTAAAATATTTTGGGTACCTTCATAGGCATTACTTACTAATTTTGCTTAAAACATTAAATCAGGGGCATTTTGAGCAAAATTTCCCTATATTTTTATGAAATTTAGCAATAATATTGATTGTATATACAAAAACCATTGCATCAAATTATACTTAAATCGGTCCATATTTGACCATAATTCTTCAGTCAAAAGCCACTTAAAAGCAATTAAATTTACAAAAATGCTTGTGCCTATGTATATCTGAAGATAACCAGTACAAAATATTATCATCCAAAGAGTAATCTTGGAGCGCTCCTTTGCGAGTAATGGATTACTCCATAAAACTTCGGATCTCATAGGATTTTTAACACAGCATGTCCGCAGACAAGAGTACTCCTTTTAGGCTCCATATGGAGTACTCCCTTTGATCTTAAAAATGACTACAGAGAGAGTTATCGTTTTTGTCTCCTAAAAGAGCATAATGGAAGTTTGTGTTTGTCAATTCAATTTTTAATCAATTTCAATTTATTTTTTAATAAATCGTCTTAAATGACGCTTAGAAACCAAATTTTGACACATTTTTAACAATTTTTTTTTCTATAACCGTACCTTTTCGTTTGATTTTAAATAACACGTCTTTCACTTTTTAAAACTAAAATAAAACTAAAAATGTCAAAGAAAAAAAAAATCCCCCATTGATCAATTTGGAGTATTAAGCGAGGCATAAACAACAAAACAAAAAAAGTTTCGATAGCTCGCTTATTACTCCAAATGGATGTACAAGTCATTACTCCTTTGTTGCTCGATTATGGATTAATCCATATATTTTTTACTGGGTAATGAATACTTTATGTTTATTTTTTTATAATTTGTGTAAGAAAATCTGTCCACTAGAGTGGGTCGATTTGTATGGGAGCCAAAAAACGCAAGAATCGTATAGCAAAATCGAAATCTGCACCTGATTCTAAGAAAGTTTCCCTGAGAAACCAGGTGTCTAAAATGAAATCCTAGCTAGCGCCGCGAGGCCTGAAAATATTCACTTCCTACACATTGAACAGAATTTTGGAAAAAAAATAGTTTTGGATATAATTCGATATCTTGAGAACTAATAAAGGTATCTTAATGAAACTTCAGGTGGATAAAGCTGGTGAGTTTCCACAAAATATGGGCGACAGTAAGGCGTAGTAGAATGCCACTGGGCTCTCAAGTGTGAAACCAATGTTTAATATCTCGAAGTAATTTTGTTCTTAAAATTCACCAAAGTCCTATTTATGCTCTGAACGTATATTAGATTATACATTTGGAAAGAGCATTCAAATATATATTAAAATTAGGTTTAATTTTGTAATTATCTCTTTTATCTTTTAAGATATTTAGTGTTGAACATTTGTTGCACATAATAATTCGTCATATATATATTAAAATTTTATGATAATTGAACGAAGCAAAGTTTTAACACTAAAGATCTTGAAACATAAATGAGATATTCACACAGTCAAACACAGTTTTAATAGATATTTGAATGCTCTTTCCAAATGTATAATCAGATATACGTTCAGAGCATAAATGGAAATTTGGTGAATTTTAAGAACGAAATTTCTTCGACATGTTAAACTTTGGTTTCACATTTGGGAGCCTAATGGCATTCTACTAAACTCTACTGTAGCTCATATTTTGTGGAAACTCAAAAGCTTTGTCCACCTGAAGTTTCACTGAGATATCTTCATCAGTTCTCAAGATATCGAATTATATCCAAAACTATTTTTTTTTCCAAAATTCTATTCAATATGTAGGAAGTGAATATTTTCAGGCCTCGCGGCGCTAGATAGGATTTCATTTTAGACACCTGGTTTCTTAGGGAAACTTTCTTAGAATCAGGTGCAGATTTCGATTTTGCTATACGATTGTTCACTAAAAAAATCGACCCACCCTACTGTCCACATTTGACTCTAGCTCCCATATAATGACCAATGAAAGAAATGGCTTAACCCTTTTCCTTATACTCTTATGATGTAGTGTTTTTAAATAAAAAATAAATAAAAAACTTAAATCAAAGTAAGGCATAACTGGTAGCTAATTAACTATTTACTGTCTCTTGGTGCAACAAACAAAAAACTGTATATATTTAAACAAAGAAATTTATCAAAATTTTACCACGTGTATTGATAAAAAAGTTTAATTGCCTTAAACAAAACCAATGCTAATGACTTGTAAATTGTTAGCTACTTACAAAAACTTAGTTCTTAGCAGATACTTAAATTAATGAATTTATTTAAGTCTTAGCATTTAAAGCACTCGAATCCAAAACAAAGACCATTGTCTGTCTAAGACAACAATCAAAGAACATAACTAACCTATGATAAAATAAACTCATTTAACCCTCTGCTGTTTTAGGAGTTTTAATCTTTTATATAAGTAACATATGAGACCTAGCTATCAAGCTTTTATATACCGCAACTACATATAACGTCTGATGCAGTTTCTGAATTACTAAACGAAAATCAGTTTGGGTTCCGAGAGAATAGATCTTGTGTTGATCTAATCAACACAGTAAGAATAGTACTGGAGCAATGTAATGAATTCCGCACCCCCATTTATCTGGCGTTTATCGACTTTATGAAGTCCTTCAACAGTGTCAATAGGTGCTTTCTATAGACAATTTTAGAAAACCGTAACATACCAACGAAAATTCAGAACTTAATTCGGTCTAATCCGTTCGAAGTTACTACTGGAGTAAGACAAGGATGTATATTATCGCCTATACTTTTTATCCTTGTCATCGATAATATAATGCGCACGGCACTGAATGGTAGACGTGGTATTCAATGGACACCATTTAAGCAACTCGAGGACTTGGAATACGCCGATGACTTATGTCTTCTAAGCCAAATACCAGCTCACCTTCAAGAAAACACTAGTGCTATAACTGTTGAATCTCGGGCAGTTGGGCTGGAAATCAATATTTCCAAGACAAAGATTATGCCTTAGGGCTATGGCGCAAACCCGTTGCCACACATCAATGTGGATAACGAGGGTATTGGATATGTAGATACCTTTAATTATCTTGATAGTTTGGTATCTACAAAAGGTGGCGCCGACAAAGATATTGAATCGCGTATTAACAAGGCAAAATCTGCATTCGGCATTCTCTGAACTATATGGAAATCTCAGCAAATATCAACAACAACTAAGTTACGAATATATAACTGTCAAGTCCATCTTGTATTATGGCTGCAAAACTTGGAAACGTACAAATGCCATCGATAAGCGCCTACAAACCTTTGCAAACAAATACTTGCGGCAAATCCTTAATATATGGTGGCCAAATCGCATAAGAAATGAAGATCTACTAAACGCTACAAACCAAATCCCTTCTTCTATGGAGGTATGTCAACGGAAATGGATATGGATAGGCCACACACTTCGAAGGCCAAATACCAATATTGCTCGATAAGCGCTTCGTCGGAATCCACCGTCGTGTTGGTGCACCTGCTAGAAAGTGGATAATGTCAATTGATGCGGAGTTACAAGCAGCAAACTATTCATGGAACGATGTATGTAAAACATCTCGCAATGGAATTCGATATAAAAGGATGGTTGAGGCCCTATGCTCCACTGGGAGTCAAGAATAACAGAAGAAGACATATAACATACAAAATTAATTTAAAAAAAAACTTTGGCTAGACCTATTTGTATGACAAAGGGTTAATCATACATATGCAAATATTTCTTCCAAATTATTTTTATTGTCCATCATAAGAGATAAGCTCTTAATGTTTGTTGTCTGGCCTAAATTATAATTAATTATAATTTCCATACCTATTTGACTTAACGATTGTCTTACTTACCAAGAGTATTAACTCTATTAAGTGTCATTTTTGTCAAGAAATGGAAACGTGTATTTTCATTGGTCCTGCTGTCATAACAAACGATTTTACTAAACAAGTTCATGGTCACGAAGATTTCAATATGTTTTTTATATTTTTTTTTTTTTTTTTGTTAAAATAAATATGGAAAATATTGCTAAATAGGAAATTGGGTAGCTGTTAGCTACCCATTAGATATTGATGCTAATATTAAATTATATAAGTCCGATTCTAAAATTTGTATATTACTATGTAACTCGCTTGTGTAGTGTTTATTATTGTCGTCTATGATCAACTATACACTTTTTTGTTTATTTTAACTTTTTGGGCTCTAGTCTGTAAATTGGCAATTTATTTACCGATGTGGATAAAAATAAAATAGCGTTACTTAGATGTTTCAAATCTTGTTTATTCCTTCGATTATTGTCAAAAATTTTGCAAAAATTTTTGAAGATAAGTATCTTACTAAAGTACATTATACTTCATGTTATACATTTGTTTACACAAAAGTATGAAAAACAAACTTTATATAAATGTTTTACTTAAAAACTTTTTCAAAAAGCCTCATATGTATTTTTTAAGTTATGCTTAGATTTTGTAGACTATTTATCTAGACAATTGATACTTGAAGGCACTTCATGTAAATTTAATTGAACGGAAAATTTACATATTTTTATCAGCTTTTCTAATTAAATATAATTTTCTTTCTCAGAATTTATGTAAATACTTTGTCTACTTTAAATACTTTTAATT
Source organism: Stomorhina lunata (assembly GCA_933228675.1). NCBI lineage: Eukaryota > Metazoa > Arthropoda > Insecta > Diptera > Rhiniidae > Stomorhina > Stomorhina lunata. Next base: position 103,147,736 of record OW121743.1, on the reverse strand, counting down.
TGTTGTCAATTTTTTAACTTTGGGACCATTAAACTTTAAGAAATTGATTGACACGGGTAAATGTCCAAATATTTGTCAATTGTAAATTTAAGATACCTAGAATTGTTATAATGAATTTAATTGAATTTTGTTATTTTTGTTATATTATTTATTTAAATTTCTTAGAAAGGTTGACTATAAGCATACGAGGGCAGGTCAATAAGTATGTGTCTTTTTCAAGGTGGTTGACAAATTTTGCCTTAACTTAAATATTTTTTTTTTCTAAATTTATTTCAGTTTTGTAAAAATAATACAATTTTATTAAAGTAATTCAAGAAGTTTTGAAAATGATTGAATTCACATGTCCTCCGTCCTATGTGATGCATATGCGACATTGCAATGTCGCTTATGTTTCACTACTTTAATCTTGATGTCGTACAGGGGCCAAATTACCGCATTCGATATCGATCGAAAACTCAGACTTTTAAGCAAATATTGTAAAGTATATTTTAGGGATGTTCAAAGTTACTTAGATGCAAAAAGTTTATTGAAATTTGGTATCAATTTTGATTTATTTTTAAAAACATATAGTTCAATTAAAACACTTTTACTATTAGTTACCTTTTGACAAATAATTACAAAAAAGTATAGTAAACTGTGCATCTTTTAAATAATTTTGATTATCCTTATAGTATGCTATTCAAATGTTTTGAAAATCTGTAAGATTTCGATCGATATCGAATGCGGTAATTAGGGCCCAGAATGTTGGTTTTAGTCAGCCTAGAAGATAGCAAACGTATAAAAAACGCTTAAATTACCAGTGTTATTATATGGTCCTGAATCATGGGCACTTGCACAAGCCGATGAAGCTGTTCTTGGAGTCTTTGAGAGTAAAATCCTACGAAAAATCTATGGTCCAATCAGCATTAATAATGAATTTCGGCATCGATTTAATCATGAGCTGTATGAGTTATTTGCTGACATTGACATAGTAAAACGCATCAAACAGCAGCGTTTGCGTTGGCTAGGACATGTGGTGCGAATGAATGAAAATACTCCAGCAAGAAAAGTGTTTGAACATGATCCCTAGGGAACTCGAAGACGAGGACGACCGAAACTTCGATGGAAAGACCATGTAGAAGAAAATTTATCCAAGCTTGGCTTACGAAATTGGAGAATATGCGCACAAGATCGAAATGCATGGAATTCTAAAATATGCTCGGCCTTTGACCTTAACAGGTTGTAATATAGGCCATTTAAGCAAGTAAGTAAGGAGATATCAGAAAACCAAAAAGCTCTACAAAATGCAGTGTTCATTAATTTTCCTTGTTAAATCTAAATTGACTCAGTCGTTTCTTTAGATTGAGCTAAAAAAATTCGCCGAAATTAACCAATCGTAGAACAAACTTCAAAATTTTCTGAAAAAAGTCATTTAAATTGTTACGCATAATTTAAGAAAAAAGTGTTGCAGTCATTTAGGCGTAACATTTTATTCAAAATATATTTAAGTGTTAGTTCCATATAGAAGTTGACGGATTTCAACTGAAATTAGTATAGCTCTTTTTTAGGCAAACTTATAGACGTGTGCCAAATTTCATTAAATTCTGTTGAGGCTTGAGGCTTATATATTGAAAAGAAAAATAAGTGAAAAATGAGTGTTCAAAGGAAGTACCCCAAGGAGTTGACGGATTTTAAACAAAATAATAGAGGTCTTTCCTGAGTTCCATCGAATTTTGTTGAGAATTCCGGCAAAAACGAGTGAACAAATGGGGGTCCAAGGTAGGTACACGTGGGGTCAATTGATTTCAACCAAAATTAGTAGACTTCTATAATAAATGTATGCCGAATTTTATCAAATTTCGTTGAGAATTGAGAATTACATATGAAGAAGAAAAACAGATGAAAAATGAAGTCCAAGACAGGTATCTCAAGGAGTAGACTTATTTTAACAAAAATTAGTAGAGCTCTTTTTAGAATAATTTACAGGTACCTCAAGGAGTAGACTTATTTTAACAAAAATTAGTAGAGCTCTTTTTAGAATAATTTAATAGACCAGTGTCGAATTTTGAAAAAAAAGTGGTGAAAAATGGGGGTGCAAGGTAGATACCCCAAGGAGTCGCTAAATTTCAACCAAAATAAGTTGTCCTCGTTTCTGAATTAATTAACACTTTTCCATTATTTTTTTACTGATTACTGGAAAAAAATTAGTAGTTAGTACATTTTACTGATTACGGAGAAAAATGTATGGTAAGCTGTTTTTGCTAACAGGGACTTCCGAACTGTCACAGTTGATATATCTGTCAAATCATTATTGAAGACCATCAAGAAATCAGGATAAATATAAATGTGTAAATTTACTTAGATGTTTACTTGAGAAAAATATTGAGCAAATCTATTTTATTGTTTTCAATTTATTTAATAACCTTATATTTTTTCCCCACATTAATTTATCTTTACCAAAACTTTTAGCTAATCCAAAAAAAATGTTTATGATTTCCCGAACACGAAATTAAAAAGTTGTCGTGGTTTTTATTGTTAAGTTCCTAAAAACCATAAATAATCTTCATGGGAAATAAATTCAATACATGTCGTTGAATATTAAGCAGAAGATAAACATTAAGTTCTCGAAAGGTTCTTAATAAAAACAAAGCAAAAATAACTTCAATAACAAAAAAACCTCCCAGATTTAGAGACAAACAACTAGAATTTCATATAAAAAAGTGAGTCCCTTAATGGGAAGAAAGTGATAAACCACAAATGATCGACGAGCAATGCTCTTATTTATCCCATATACTTTGAAATTATTGTACCTAACACTACGTAAAATATACTTTCTACTCTAGGTTTAATAGGTTAGGGTGTTGCTTGGGAGACAATAAACTAATAAAAAGTTGTTTTGCTCAAATGAACTTATTACATTTCATTTTACAAAACAACCATAATTTATTTATCCGATTTCATTAACGACCTTAGTTTAGCTGTTTATAACTTATTAAATAATTAATTTCTAATTGATTATTTTTACGTGTTTGTCATAAAATTGTCTCGTTAACAAGCAGGTAAAGTTTAGAACTGTCATGTTTAAATGATGTAATCGATAATTCATGACTTTTGTATAACAATTTAAAAAGCTATAATACTGTAAAGTAACAAGTAAAACAATTTTAAATTTTTGAAATTAGAAAGTTTTAGTGAAAGTGATGTCATGTTGTGTAATTTGTTTGGCATTTACAGTTGTTATATATAAATCTTTTAAAGTTATATAAAAAATATGAATTTTTATTATCAAATACTTTTTCATTAAGCTTAAAATTCTGTTTAAATAATAGGATTCAATGTATTTTGGCATAATAAAATGTTTACATAAAGATTTAAAACTTTATTTGTAAATCAAACAAAGAATACTGAAAGTTACATTTTAAATTTTAGAAATTATCTTATATCCTTTATAAGTCAAAATATAAACACACGTTTTTAATACAAATTCAAAAGGGAAGCAATTAAGGCCTTCACTTTTAATACCTAAAATGCTGGATAGAAAATGGTAACTGAGACTTTAAACTGGTTTTTGAACTGCACACGTTTCCTCACTTATACCAAAAACTAGAGGTTTCAAAATTGTATTAATTTTGAAAATTTTTATAAAATCAAAAATTTCATAAAATTCTTATCAAAATTTTTTTTGATAAGAATTTCATAAAATTTTTTATTTTTTGTAAACTCTAAAGATTTTTATACTATCAAAGAATTTTAAAAAAATTTGAGAATTTTCATAAAATTAAGGTATTTTCATAAAATGTAAGAATTTTTACAAAATATTAAAATTTTCTTGATTAAAAATAAAAGAATTTATTTAAAATTAACGAATTTTTAAAATACATAAGAATTTTCACAAAATTTAAGAATTTTCATGAAATTTAAAAATTTTTATAAAATTTTAGAATAAAACGTTAGGATTTTTTTCAATATATAAGAATTTTTATAAAATTTAAGAATTTTCATAATATTCAACAATTTTCATAATGTTAAGAAATTTTCACAAATTCTAAGAATTTTTATAAAAAATTAAAATTTTTACGAAATTTAAAAAATTTTCATGATATTTAGGAATTTTCATAATATTGAAAAATTTTTAGGAGTTTTACAAATTTTAATAATATAGAAATAAAGAATTTTCATTAAATATAAAAATTTTCATGAAATTTAAAACTTTTATAATAATTAAGAATTTTTACAAAATTTAAGAATTTTTATAAAATTTAAGAATTTTAAAAAATTTAAGAATTTTTATAAAATTTAAGAATTATTATAAAATTTAAGGATTTTTATAAAATTTAAGAATTTTTCGAAAATTTAAGAATTTTTTTAAAATTTAGGAATTTTTTTAAAATCTAAGAATTTTTCTAAAATTTTAGAATTTTTCTAAAATTTAAGAATTTTTCTAAAATTTAAGAATTTTTCTAAAATTTAAGAATTTTTCTAAAATTCAATAATTTTTATAAAATTTACAAATTTTTATAAAATTTAAGAATTTTTATAAAATTTAAGAATTTTTATAAAATTTAAGAATTTTTATAAAATTTAAGAATTTTTATAAAATTTAAGAATTTTTATAAAATTTAAGAATTTTTATAAATTTTAAGAATTTTTATGAAATTCAAGAATTTTTATAAAATTTAAGAATTTTTCTAGAATTTAAGAATTTTTCTAAAATTTAAGAATTTTTCTAAAATTTAAGAATTTTTCTAAAACTTAAGAATTTTTCTAAAATTTAAGAATTTTTATAAGATTTAAGAATTTTTCTAAAATTTATGAATTTTTATAAAATTTAAGATTTTTTATAATATTTAAGAATTTTTATAAAATTTTAGAATTTTTATAAAATTAACGAATTTTTATAAAATTATGAATTTTTATAAAATTTAAGAATTTTTATAAAATTTAAGAATTTAAAATTTAAATTTAACAAATTTCATAAAATTTTTTTAAATAATAAAAATTTTCTTAAAATTTAAGAATTTTCATTTAATAATAAAGTTTGCATTATACTTAAAAATTTTTATAAAATTGAAGAATTTTTATAAAATAAAAGAATTTACTTTTTTAAGATATTTCATAAAAAAACAAATTTCTCATGAAAATTAAATATTATATAAAATAAAATAAATTTTATAAAATTTTAGAATTTTCACAAAATTTACCATTTTCATAAAAATTTAACAATATTTATAAAAAATAAAAATATTCATAAAATCTAAGAATTTTCAATTAACTTAACAATTTTCATAAAATTTAAAAAGTTTTATAAAATCTAAGTATTTTCATAAAATAATAAAATGTTCATGAAATTAAAGAATTTTCTTAAAATTAAGAATTTTCATAAAATATAAGAATTTTGAAAAGCTTTTATACTAACAGCTTTTCTCTAGAAAAGCTTTTAAACTAAAACCTTTTCTCTAGAAAACCTTTAATACTAAAACCTTTTCTCTAGAAAAGCTTTTATACTAAAACCTTTTCTCTAGAAAAGCTATTATACTAAAACCTTTTCTCTAGAAAAGCTTTTATACTAAAACCTTTTCTCTAGAAAAGCTTTTATACTAAAACCTTTTCTCTAGAAAAGCTTTTATACTAAAACCTTTTCTCTAGAAAAGCTTTTATACTAAACCCTTTTCTCTAGAAAAGCTTTTATACTAAAACCTTTTCTCTAGAAAAGCTTTTATACTAAAACCTTTTCTCTAGAAAAGCTTTTATACTAAAACCTTTTCTCTAGAAAAGCTTTTATACTAAAACCTTTTCTCTAGAAAAGCTTTAATACTAAAACCTTTTCTCTAGAAAAGCTTTTATACTAAAATATTTTCTCTAGAAAAGCTTTTCTACTATAAACTTTTCTCTGGAAAAGCTTTTGTACTAAAAACTTTAATCTAAAAAAGCTTTTCTACTAAAAACTATTCTCTAGAAAAGCTTTTATACTAAAAACTTTTCTCTAGAAAAGCTTTTATACTAAAAACTTTTCTCTAGAAATGCTTTTATACTAAAAACTTTTCTCTAGAAAAGCTTTTATACTAAAAACTTTTTTCCAGAAAAGATTTTGATACTAAAAACTTTTCTCTAATAGAGCTTTTATACTAAAAAATTTTCTCTAGAAAAGCTTTTATACTAAAAAATTTTTTGTGGAAAGCTTTTATACTAAAAACTTTTCTTTAGGAAAGCATTTATATTTAAAACTTTTCTCTAGAAAAGCTCTTATACTGAAACTTTATCTAGAAAAGCTTTTGTACTATAAACTTGTCTTTATTCTAAAACCTTTTATAAAAAAATAGCTTTTTATAAAAAAAATGGTACTATCTTCTATCAACTACCAGCAAAATCTTTTCACTTATCAATTATTCTCCTGAAACCATTGGTGGCTCACAATTTTTAATAGCACGCGTTGGCAAACAAAGAACTTAAACTTTTGCCACAAAACCGAGACCACAACATTGAAGAATGAAAATAATTTAGTAAATAATTTTAATACTCCAGCTTTCCATCGTTACACACGAATAGAAAAATAGGAAATGAAACCCACATAATCTTAACTATAGCAAAAACATTCAATATAAAAAATTTTAAATTCATTTTTTCTCTTCTTACTGGATTTAATTGTTTTAGAGCTTTTAATAAATTTATATGAAAAAATGAAAATATTTCGATGTGGGAGTATGAAGATATGAAATAGAATAAAATTATATAAAATTACCTCATTTTTTGTATATTGTTGGTCTGATGCTGCCATTGAGCTCATGGGTATATTTTGCTATATTTACATTGAGTTAAAAATATAAAAAAAGAAAAGTTCATTTACTTTTTTGCTTATGCTTTTGGAAAATTTTATTTTATTAACTTTTTCTTTATATTTTGTTAGAAATAAAAAACATTAAATAAATTTACGAGATTTGTTGCCATTACTACTCTTGGCTGAATGTTTTGCTTTGTATTATTTTATTTCATTTTTATTTCTTTTATATTAATTTATTGTATTTTTTATTTTTGTTAAATATTTAACACTTGCCTTGATGTTGGCTTTTGAAATTTATGTATTTATGCTTAACATTTTATATAAAAAAACATTTAACTTTTTTTCATTTGGTTATTATACATTGATGTGCTTTATATGCAGTTATTATAAACATTTTTGGATATTTTTTTTATACACGATTTTGCTGGAAACATTAAAACAAGCGACAGAATAGCATGAATTTGGTATTTAGGGCTTTAAAAGTGTTAATGCTAAAGACAAACATAATAAAGATTAATAACAATGAATCTCTTCTTTTTTGTATTTTATTTAAAAATTAAGTATAAATTATTATATGCGAATTATTATTATTACACGACCTTTTTATTGGTTGAACATTTTATCTGTGTGGCTTTTAATGAACTTTTTGTTAAGTAGGAAAACGTTTGATTAATATTAATTCTAGAAAAAATTTTGTTACAATTTTAATTAGGTAAAAATTTTTATTTTTATGAGCTCTATCATATTTGCTCAATCTTTGAAGATTTTCAAAAGTATTCAACTCATTTGAAGTAAAATAAGCATTCTTAAATTTGGGAATTATTAAAGCAAGCGTTAAATCTCCAGCGATTCTCTTTTGTCCTTTTATGTTTATAGAAAAACTTTTTGTACAATATTCTTGCATAAATCATTGATTATTTTTAGACTTACGAGCGCCTAAATAGTACATATACATATGAAAATGTAATACCAATTCCGAAATTTTATTCATTTAGTTTTGAGAAGTCAGTCTCTTAGAAATACATAAATTTAAAAAAAAAATTTTAAATTTTAAAAAAATTCTTAAAATTTTTAATAATTTGTACCTTAATAAAACTTAACATAAAATATCTAAAATTTTACAAAAACTATACAATTTCGTAAAAATTCAAAAATTTAATAAAAATTCTTTGATTTTATTAAAATTTTAAAAGTTAATAAAAATTCTAAAACTTTGAAAAATTTTCAAAATTTTATAAAAATTCCAAAATTTTATAGAAATTTCAAAATTTTATATAAGCTTTAAAATTGTATAAAAATTCCTAAATCTTGTTAAAAATTCATTAAAAATTCTTAAATTATATAAAAAATTTAAAATTCTGTAAAAATTCTTAAATTTTATAAAAAATCTTAAATCTTTCTTAGCTTTGACAAAAATTCCTCAATTGTTTTAAAATTCTTATATATTATAAAAATTCTTGAGATTTATAAGAAATTCTAAAATTTTGTAACGGTTCTTAAATTTTGTAAAAATTGTTACATTTTATAAATGTTCATAAATTTTATAAAAATTCTTAAAAGTTTATAAAGATTCTTAAATTTTATAAAATTTCTTATAATTCTATAAAGATTCTTAAATTTTATTAAAATTCTTATAGTTTATAAAAATTCTTAAATTTTATAAAAATTCTTAAATTTAATAAAAATTTTTAAATTTTATAAAAATTCTTAAATTTTACAAAAATTCTTAAATTTTATAAAAATTCTTAAATTTTATAAAAATTCTTAAATTTTATAAAAATTCTTAAATTTTATAAAAATTCAAAAATTTTATAGAAATCCTAAAATTTTATACAAATTCTAAAATTTTTTAAAAATTCTTAAATTTTATAAAAATTCTTAAATTTTATAAAAATTCTTAAATTTTATAAATTTCTTAAATTTTATAAAAATTCTTAAATTTTATAAAAATTCTTAAATTTTATAAAAATTCTTAAATTTTATAAAAATTCTTAAATATTAAAAAAATTCAAAAATTTTATAGAAATCCTAAAATTTTATACAAATTCTAAAATTCTTAAATTTTATAAAAATTGTTAAATTTTATAAAAATTCTTAAATATTATAAAAATTCTTAAATTTTATAAAAATTCTTAAATTTTATAAAAATTCTTAAATTTTATAAAAATTCTTAAATATTATAAAAATTCTTAAATCTTCTAAAGATTCTTAAAATTTGTAAAAGTTATTAAATTTTTAAAAAATTTTTAAATTTTATAAAAATTCTTAGATTTTATAAAAATTTTTAAATTTTATAAAAATTTTTAAATTTTGCAAAAATTCTTTAATTTTATAAATATTCTTAAATTTTGTAAAATTTCTTAAATGTTATAAAAATTCTTAGATCTTATAAAATTTTATTAAAATTCTAAAATTTTATAAAAATTCTAAAATTTTATAAAAATTCTAAAATTTTATAAAAATTTCTAATTTTTATATAAAATTTCTAAATTTTATAAAAATTCTTTAATTTTATAAAAATTCTCAAATTTTGTAAAAATTCTCAAATTTTGTAAAAATTCTAAAATTTCATAAAAATTATCAAATTTTTTAAGAATTCTTAAATTATGTTAAAACTCTTAAATTTTATAAAAAATTCTTAAGTTTATAAAATTTATAATATAAATTTTATAAAAAAAAAGCTTCAATTTAATAAAAATTCTTTGATTTTATAAAAATTCCTAAATTTTGTAAAAAGTCTTATATATCATAAAAATTCTTAAAATTTATAAATATTCTTAAATTTTATAAATATTCTTAAATTTAATAAAAATTTGTATATGTTATAAAAATTCTTAAATTTTATGAAAATTTCAAAATTGTATGAAAATTTCAAAATTTTATCAAAATACTTAAATTTTATAAAAATTCTATAATATTTAAAAATTTAAAGATTTTATAAAAATTTTTAAATCTAATAAAAATTCTTAAATCTACAAAAATTCTTGAATTTTATAAAAATTCTTAAATTTTACGAAAATTCTAAAATATTATAAAAATTCATTAATTTTGCAGAAATAACGAAATTTTATAAAAGTTCTCTAATCTTATAAAAATTCTTAAATTTTATAAAAACTCCTCAATTTTATAAAAAATCTTAAACTTTTTAAAAATTCTAAAATCTCATAAAAATTCTTAAGTTTTATAAAAATTTGTTAGTTTTACAAAAATTCTGAAATGTTTAAAAAAAAATAAAAACTCTTAATTTTACAGCATTTCCTCAATTCTATAAATATTCTTAAATTTTAGGAACATTTTAGAATTATAGAAAAATTCTTAAAATTTAGAAAAATTCTTATATTTTAGAAAAGTTCTTGTATATTAGGAAAATTCTTAAATTTTAAGAAAATTCTTAAATTTTAAAAAAATTCTTAAATTTTAGAAAAATTTTAAATTTTAGAAAAATTTTAAATTTTAGAAAAACCTTAAATTTTAGAAAAATTTTAAACTTTAAAAAAATTTTAAATTTTAAAAAAATTTTAAATTTTAGAAAAATTTTAAATTTTAGAAAAATTTTAAATTTTAGAAAAATTTTGAATTTTAGAAAAATTTTAAATTTTAAGAAAATTCCAAAATTTAAAAAAAAATCTTAAATTTTGGAAAAATTTTATAAAAATTCTTCAATTCTTTAATTTTACGAAAATGATTAAATTTAATAAAAACTCTTGACTTATTGAAAATTATTAAATTGACCAAAATCTTTTGACCTAAATATTCTTTTTGAAAAATTCTTTGAATTTCTTAACAAATTTTAAAGCAAATAAAAATAGAAAAATTTAATCATAATTCGTTATTTTGATGAATAATCTTAACATCACATGTTTGTCATATTATATTTTTCGTTTATGAATATGTATTTCGTTGTCATCCAAGTATTTTATATCCTACACTAATGAGACCAATTGTAGATCGATTCTTGAAGCAGTTCCGTTAGAGATGTGAAGTGGAACTAAGACCATTTGGCATCAAGTTTCGGATATAATTATTTGATTCTATAGAACGATGTATCTTATACAAAGTTTAAACAGAATTTAATGTTAATGTTGAAGCAAGGTTCAAATATTAAATTTTTTATTATTAATAATCGTATAGGAATTGTCCCTATGGACATGGCTTAATTCACATCTCTTTCATTTTAGATACATTTAATAAAGTTGTTCAGAGGTTCAGTGATTTCTATCCACATGTTCATTAGAGCCATTTAGAGCTCCACTAACAATAAAATCGCATTTGGTTTCAACTCAGTTTCATTACTTTTTTCAAATTCCTAAGAAAATTTATCCACGTAAATTATCAAACAACATTCAGCATGACCAATCATACATTGAAGAAATACGATGCTAGACTAGTTGCAACGAACTCGTCTAATGTTTTTTGTATCGCTTAGAGGGTGTATTTTCATTATCGATTCAAAATAACAAAAGATAATTTTTTCAAAAATTTTGTGATATCAAACATTTTATCATAAGTATATTGCACTAGATTCCAATTTATTTCAATTATTTATTATTGTAAAAAACAGTTTTTTTTTTTTAATTTTAAAGAAACAAATTATCTTTCTAATAAATTTTCAAACATCCTAAAAGTATACTACAACATTTTGAAATCAGTTTTTGTTCTGGATTTTTATTTCCACTAACTTCATTATAAATAAAGTAACATTATTAACTGTATTTAAATATCTATGTAAAACCTACATACCGAAGGTAAACAATAAAACGATACTTTCACCTTAAGAAAGTGATTTCGTGGTATTCTAGGCAAATGATAATCAAATTCGTTACAAAATTATAATACCCCTATTGTCAAAAGAAAAAAGTATAAATATTACAGATCATCATAATTTCAACCTTTCTTGAGTAAGATTGACCAAGGTCAGTTTCTGTCCTTTTGCATAATTTTTAAATCTTCTAAAATCTTATTATTTCCTTTGCCGGAGGTAAATAAAGTTCGCCACTTCGTTAGTGCGAAGGTTAAAAGGGATATTTAATCCTTATTTAATCAAAGCATAACATCATCATTATCAAGTTGTAAATGGCCTTCTATAAAGACTAAAAAGAAATTAATATTTTGATTAATTCCTTTCCGTGTTCAAACTCGATTATAATTAAACCTTTCCCACTAAAATTTTTATTAGCAATAAACAAATATAAATAACGCAAAAAGGATTGTTTAAGTTTAGAATTAAAACATAAAATTTTGTATCTCTACAAATAGCCTAAAAGGTTAAATAAATTCCCTAAACAAATGATTTATTGTTTTAGGAGGATTTAATATAATTTATATTTTTTCTAAAATTTTTTTCATAACAAAATTTTATCATCGAATTTATGGACAGCTTAATTGGTAATTGATAAAGGAAGAATTTTAAATACTCACACAATTTGTTGTATAAAATTATTTTAGGTTTTTTCAACCAGAATTGAATTTAAGACGCATTTCTCTTCAATTTGCCAAAAGAAGAGATTTAATATTAACCTTGGAACTTAATTGAATTGTGGGTGTTTTTTTTTAGAAGATTTTAACACGCAATGTACGGGTATTGTATTGGTTTTTCGTCATATGATGTACAATATTCTTTGGTTAAACACAAGGTTATTAAGAGTAAAGGTGGTAGAAAGGAAATTGTTAAGATAGATTAAATTAAACAAGAAATTTAATTAAGGAAACTTATGCTGCTGGGTAAAATCAATGCAGAGCAGATTTTTTTAAGATTAATTTAAAATTTATTTTTTAAATCAATGAAAAATTTAATAGAAAATATAATAGTTATTAATATTTTTATGTTACGTATTAGATTAAAAATTGTTTTTAAGAACAATACATTTTTTTAAAATTTAAATATTTTTTTTTAATTTAAAAATTCGTTTTTTACCATTTCATTTAATTCAAATGTCACGGATTTCCAAGAATTTATAAACATGACATTTTATATCAAACAACTAATCAATCATATCAAATATTATTTGCTTAATATAGATTAAAATTTAATATAAGAGTTTTATTTGAAAAAGAGAAATTTTAAAAAAGAATACTATAAGCGAAATTGGACAGCGATTTTAAGCAAAAAAGAATATACGTGTATCGTGGAATTTATTTTATGTTAGTTTCAAATGTCCCTTTTAATAATGGAAACTAACACACAGGCTACAAAAATATTTAGTGTAAATATAAATTCTTTTGAATGGAGATAGTAAGGAGGTGAAAGATGGTGAAAAAAGAGATAAAGCTATATATTATTCAACACCGTAAATGCACATAATGTATTTTTTGAACGCATTATTTAAGTTTTTTGTTCTACAGCCAATATTATTTACTTTACATCGATGGCATGTTATTGCTGTAGTTCTTCCCGCTGGTTGAGGATGCAGTTTAATTAATTATTTTTGAAAGTGAAAACTACCACAGTTTTATTTTAAAATAGCCAAAAACAAAAATCCATGAAGTAGCTTTGGAGTTATTTCATTTTTCCGCTGAAAATACATGTCCCTGAAAATGCGCCTAAAGATATGCACCAAAAATATTTAATATTTAATTTATTGTTGTAAATAAAGAAATTTCAAAGTTAGACATGAAAATTTACTCACCAGTGCGATAAAACAGACAAATGGGAGAATAAAACTCAAAAAAATATCTTGAACGGCTTCGCCGTACTTGCGATTTAAATTTAAAGAATTTCGGGAAAATGAAAATTTTTGGGCCAAATTCGAGTAGATGCTCGGTAAATTTTACTTGTATTAAATTTTAACAAAAATAAAATTATTAGTATTGAAATAAAGCTGTGTTAGTTTTCTTTCTTCTAGCCATATAGAATTCAGGAGTTGAAACACGACTAGAAGAACGTATGCCTGACGATTGGAGCCTCAGTGTTCTTTGTCCAGTGCACAAAAAAGGTGATAAATCCGTATGCGCTAACTATAGAGACATAAGTCTCCTCTCAATTGCCTTCAAAATTTTATCGAGCATCCTGTGTGAAAGGCTAAAACCCAAGATGAACGAAATAATAGGGGCCTACCAATGTGGCTTTAGACCAGGTAAATCCACCACTGATCAGATCTTTACTCTGCGTCAAATCCTGGAAAAGACCCAAATAGACACTTACCACCTCTTCGTTGACTACAAAGCTGCCTTTGACAGCCCAATACGAACAAAGCTGTATAAAGCAATGTCAGAATTTGGCATTCCTACGAAGTTAATAAGGTTGTGCAGGATGACATTAACTGACACAACATCGTCAGTTAAAATAGGTAAAAGCCTTTCAGAACCCTTTTTAACTAAGCGAGGTTTTAGGCAAGGCGACAGTTTATCATGTGATCTCTTTAACATTTTGTTAGAGAAAATCTTGTGTGGTGCTGCAGTTAATACAACTGGCACAATTTTTAGCAGAAAGCACATGTTACTCGCTTTTGCCGATGACATTGATATTATGGGGCGCACATTGCGTGAGGTGACTGCCGAATTTTCCAGTATTGAGAAGGAATCAATGAAAATGGGTCTAGTAGTCAATGAATCCAAAACAAAATTAATGGTCCCTACTAGCAAGCAATCCACTAGAATTGGACAACACGTAACCGTGGACAACTATAGCTTCGAGGTTGTTAAAGAATTTGTCTACCTTAGTACCGCAGTAAATATAAATAATGACATAAGTATCGAAATTAAAAGAAGAATCATACTTGCCAACAGATGCTATTTCGGCCCAAGCAGGCAGCTTAGGAATAAAATCCTCTCAACAAGAACTAAAATTACGCTCTACAAAACGCTTATACTACCAGTGATATTATATGGTGCTGAATCATGGGCACTTGCACAAGCCGATGAAGCTGTTCTTGGAGTCTTTGAGAGGAAAATCCTACGAAAAATCTATGGTCCAATCAGCATTAACAATGAATTTCGGCATCGATTTAATCATGAGCTGTATGAGTTATTCGCTGACATTGACATAGTAAAACGCATCAAACAGCAGCGTTTGCGTTGGCTGGGACATGTGGTGCGAATGGATGAAAGTACTCCAGCAAGAAAAGTGTTTGAACATGATCCCGAGGGAACTCGAAGACGAGGACGACCGAAACTTCGATGGAAAGACCAAGTAGAAGAAAATTTAACCAAGCTTGGCTTACGAAATTGGAGAATATTCGCACAAGATCGAAGCGCATGGAATTCTAAAATATGCTCGGCCTTTGACCTTAACAGGTTGTAATATAGGCCATTTAAGTAAGTAAGTAAGTTAGTTTTCTTTAATTTTCAACTATTTTTTTTGTACAATTTTTTTTTTTTTTTTTTTGTTGAAATTTCTCAAACAAAAAAAAAATGACCCATTTTTTATGATACATACAAATAGGCTCTTAAACTTCGGAACCGATGCGCGCCCATAGAACGTTGTCCGATTTAGCTCAAATTTTCAAAACACTAAAGTTTTAGACCTAATGTTATAATTTTCCGTTGAAAAACATTTGAAATCAAAGAAAACAAATTTTCCTATCACCCTAATGAATATATTATAGAAAATGTAAGAATGCAGCTGCATTCGATAAGTCAAACAATTTTAAAATTTATGGAGACGATTGTTTAATTAGTATGACAGTCTGATTACTAGAATCACTTACATTTATAGCCTAAGTGTTTAAGTTTATTAAAAAATCAAGGCACCGTACAAAATTGTTTCTAAATTTTTTGGAATAAATTTGAACGTCAAATAAGAGCTAAAATTTAAAAATATGCAATTCCAATTTTTTTCCATAATGTATTGTCGACTAAGGCTGTAGTAAATCCTCAAAGATGAAATATTTATTTGTTTGCTTGAAATAAAAATACATGTACTTATATTATTATATATTATTATATATAATTCGTCTTATTTTGGAAATACGTACAAAACTTTAACTTTTTTTTTAATTTAAAAAAAATACTTTGTTCTGGGTTTGGTTTGAAATGCGGTATTAAAAACAAAACCTCTGTGGTTCAATGTGATCCTTCAAAACTGAAGAGAGAAACAGCAAATGGAGGCTAAGAGTTTAGCGAGGGATAGAGTTAAAAGAGTAGATAGTCAAGATAGAATAGAAGTGAAAGACATACTTTCACTACTGTCATGTAAAATTCTAGCAGTTAAAACTAGTATAATATAAAAATTTGACTACAAAGAATAAAAAGACAACAAAAATTGAGTAACTTATATACTAACCTATAGGTTTTTATGGTCGTAGATAAAATGTAAACTAATTATGTCCAGAGGCGTCAAGTGTTGACATCTTATACCAGACAATAACGCCATATGACATCAATGGTCTTACTACTGTTCCATTCAACCAGTGGACAATTGTTCTTTTCTTTCTTACACACTTGTCTAAAATATTTAGCATAGTCCGCAATTGATATACAACAAGTGAGAGTGTATCTTATATATCCACCATAAGGTTGTGTTAAATTTAGAAATATATATATCTCATAAAAAAAATAAAATATAAAGTATTTGGACTAAATTCGGTTGCAGTAGCTCTATAGTTCAACATTTAAAAGTATCTAAATGGTTTCTAGTATTCCAGTATTTACTTGGCACAAAATTGTGTCTCATAACCGGGTATAGTTATACCCTTCACCGTCATAGGTGGAAAGTATATCATAAGTTTGTGCTGATGTATGTAACGCATAGAAATATTTATTTATGAAATTTAAAACAAATAGTGCTTATGCAAAACAAAATCACTGTACCATATTTTCTTAAATATACAAGTTTTTAGTAAATATTTGTATGATGGCAAAATATAGAAAATATTTGTCTTTATACAGGAAAAAGAACAACTTTGACCTTTGTGGTGAAGTGTATCGTATGGTCGGACTAGACCGACTATAGCACTTTCTTACTTGTTTTACATTAATAAATTGTTAAATACTTTTCGTGGCGCTTAATATGTAGTTAGGATAAACATGTTGATAGTAATACAACAGGTTCATATATTTTGTTAGAAGTTCCAAATGCATATACCTTATATAAAGTCTGAACATCTGCCTCCAAATCTTTTTGATTGTAGTTATAAAAAGGGGATGTTAAATATATTAGAACTATAGCTAAATGTTGACCGATTGTCACAAAATTTTACACACTGGCTGGTATTTATATAAAGCTTATTCTTGCATTTAGTGGCCACAGCTTGTATAGTTTTTAATTTAATTTATAATTTTTGTTTTTGGTTTTCAAGAGTGGTTTTTATATAAAAGCTATAGTCAAATATAGACCGATTCTTATAAAATTTGATACACTGAGCAATAGTTGCACAAAATTTCTCTATTCTAAATTAAAGCATCATAGCTATTACAATCGTATTAAATTTATCAGCATTAATATGATTCCCGGGGCAGGGTTATATGGGGAAATGAGAATCGATTTCGCCCATTTTCAATACAAAATTTTCAAGATAACGAAAATACTTTTGTAAAATTTTGTACCTCTAGCTCTTTTCGTTAAGGCACTATCGTGCTTTTATTTGACGGACGAACATAAACCCTCTCTTTTTGTATTTTTGTGCTTCCGTAAGTTCATTAAATGGGAGCTATGGTCACCGATTGTAATAAAATTTGGCACACTGGCTGATATCCACATAAGATTTTTTTTACTTACTTTACTGACCATAGCTGTTTTGAGCCAGTATTAAGGAAATTACAAGCGGAATGACAATTTCAATATGTGACGGTGTATCCTTTTGATATTAGATATAAAAACAGTAATAAACTGATTGGTTCGTTTTCTGACGGATCATTTTGATGATTTGTTTCGTTAGTAGATCCTTTTAGACTTTGTCTATTATCTTTGACTCCCATTGGAGCTTAGAAATAATACCATCCTCTTCGTTTCATGAATAGTTGCCTGCTTGCAACTCCTTATCAATGGACCTTCTCTACGTCCATCAAAGAGTTTGTTGGCCTTTGAAGTGTATATCCTATCTACCGTCTTTTCCACGGCAGTCAAATTTTAACCAGAGGCCTGCAAATCGCATATCAATAATTTTTTGCTTCCAAAATTAAAATATTATACAATGATGGAATAATATGGTGAAAACAATATAAAATGGGAACATATTTTATTTATGCTGTTTTCTGAATATTTTGAAATATTCTCTTATTACAATATTTAAAGTTTTACTATAGAAATTTGTTTATTTTATAATAAAAAAATATTGCATACATTTTTCTTGAAAATTTTGTTTATACCATATTTAATTATCATAACAAAAAATTTGCATGGCTCTGTCTTTGCTGAAGACTAGAGCTTGAAGAGTTCAAATTTGTTGTCTGCCACCAAATTTTCCTTAACAAAATAAATCCATAAATATTCAAATGAGTTTATTAGCTTAAATAAAAACAAAATTCATTCACGTTTTAATTAAAATCAAATTACAAATTTTTAATGAATTAATTATTTCTTCGACTGGGAATATAGTAGTCGACTGGATAAAATTTTTGGAAAATTTTGTAAACAAAATAATTTTTAAATTTTGGTTAAATATAAAACTAAACAAAATTTTCCTAGAAATTTTCTTTGGCTAAACACTGTGGGTAGTGTTATTAAAATATATTTTAATTGAAGACGATTATTATTAAGTACCAGTATCATTAAACGTTATTTTTTAATAAAGGATATAAGTCTAACGATAGTAACTTTAAACTCAAAATAGTTTGTATATTTATTATAATACGATTATAGGATATTTATTATTTTCAATAAAATAAAACTAACTTATAAACATTATTAAATATAAACAAGTAGGAAAGTGCTATAGTCGGTCAAGCCCGACCATACGATACCCTTCACCGCTAAGGTCAAAGATGCTCTTTTTCCTGTATAAATACAAATATTTGCTTAATTTTGCCATCATCAAACATTTTCTTAAAACGTACATATTTAAGTTGTTTCCGTCATCTGGACTTATATGAGTGTTAGGGTCAAATGTGGACCAATTGGCAAATTGATTACAGTTTTAACAAAAATTATGTAAATAATTATAAATTCAAAACTCTCATTATCTTCTGATCTACGAGCGTTTTACTGATTTTTGTCTCATTTATTGCGTTTTGACAGAAGACTTTGTATGGAAGCTATGGTGAAATGTGGACCGATTTCAACGAAATTTGTTACAGTAATTTTGGTTTACACAAACAGTATAAGCTTTAAGTTTGATGAAAAAATATTGATATTTGTGGCCAAAAATTCAATTCCGTGAAGTGGGACCTATGGGAGGTACCATAAATAATGAACCGATTTTTAAGAATTTCAATAGACATGGTCCCACCATTAAAAAAGTTATTTGTGTCAAATTTCATCAAATTATCTTTAGAATTGCGACCTGTAGGTTGATTACATGGTTTACATGGGGGTCCAGCCAGCCAGACGGACGGATGGAATGACATCGCTAAGTCGAGGCAGAAAGTGATTCCAAGTCTATTTTTATACTAAAAGGTAGGTCTAAGAAAAATATTTATTTGCGATACATAAATACATCAGCACAAACTTATAATACCCTTTCCACTTATGGTGGTGAAGGGTATATAAATTGTTCAGTAATAAAACACATAAGAAAGTGCTATAGTCGGTCAAGCCCGACCATACGATACCCTTCACCACTAAGGTCAAAGGTGTTCTTTTTCCTGTATTAAGACAAATAGTTGCTAAATTTTGCCATCATACAAACATTTTCACAAAACTTATACATATACGTAAGTTGTTTCCATCATTTGGACTTATATGAGAGCTAGGGTTAAATGTAGACCGATTATATTGAAATTTGGCAAATTGATTACAATTGTTACGAAAATTATGTATGCAAAAAATAAACTTAAAATTCTCATTATCTTCAGATTAACGAGCGTTTTAGTGATTTTTGTCTCATTTAGTGCGTTGAGGCCCTATGCTCCACTGGGAGTCAAGGAAAACATATATATAGGCATTATTTTTTTTAAATTTCATGAAAAATATTGATATTTGTGACCAATATATCAATTCGGGAAAGTGGGACCTATGGGAGGTACCATAAATAATGGACCGATTTTGAAGAATTTCAATAGCCAGTGTCCCATTATCTTTGCCAAATTTCATCAAATTATCTTTAGAATTGCGACCTGTACTTTGATTACATGGTTTACATGGGGGTCCAGCCGTCCAGCCAGACGCATGAGCGGACTCAGAAACCGACTCAGAAAGTGATTCTAAGCCCATTGGTATACTAAAGGGTATATTTCTATGCGTTACATTCATCAGCACAAACTTATAATACCCTTTACACCTATTGTGGTGTTGGGTATAAATATCGCTTGGAGTTAAAAAGTATTTGAACTATTATTAAGTAACAAAAATTTTGATAAAATTTTACACCGTATTTTGTGGGTGTTTTTTAATGACTTCATTAAGATATAAATACTTAATAAATTTTTTTCTACCTTATGTTCTAGACGTATAATAAAGGTATTAATATTTTATAATAATTTCACAAATTTCATCGTGTCAATTTTATGTCTTATAAAATTTATTATATAGCAAAAATTAAATGTATTGCACGTTTCTAATCTAAAATGTATTGTTTCATAAGATTAAGGTTGTTAAAACATAAATAACTTTGTTATATATCGAATTTAGAAATATAAATGACTAAGAAGAAAAATATCTTTCCAATTTGTATGATGTTCAGTTCAAACCAAAGGACCTCTTTAAATCAATCATATTTTTTGGAATAACAAAATTTGAAAACAAATTTTTTCTACCACAAAATTTTCTAAATTTTTCTCAATGCTTTTTGCTAATTTTCTTGTCAATATAATCCCATAAATAATTAGCTAAAGCCAATTTATTTAAAAATTAATCAAAATATATCTCTTTCTACATATTTGCATTTTTTAATTACCATTTTAACTTTACCGCCTTCTTTATGCAGCTGTCAGCTATTTAATTTATTTTAAAATATAAGCAAAAAAAAAACACAAACTAAATATATAACATAAAATGTATGAATTAAAAATTATGTTTTATTTTTTTAAACAATTAGCCATGACAAAGAATAATGCGTGTAAAGTGACTTTTTGGTTTGGTCTCTGGTGCATAAACAGTTTAATTAATTAGATTTTTTATTAACATGATAATGAAAACATGAAAGGGCATGCACGTATACATATATACGAAAGAAATGTAATTTGTTTAATAAAATAGAAGCATACCAAAATAAATCAATTTATATTAGGGAAATAAAATAAATTACTATTAATTTTGGGAAATGAAGAAAAAAATAGATTTGATAAAACTAACGTATAATTATGCGTTTAATTGTGATATGAGACATTAGACCGGTTTGATTTTAATTCTCATAATTATTGGTCGGACATTCATCTTATAGTTTTATCAATTATTTTTACTATCATATCTGATCCTTTAACCCTCTGTCATGCACATGTTTCGGTAGTCACATACGTAGCGCATGTATCTGGCCAGATACACTATGTATTTCAATACATTAATATGAAAAAATATACATTTTTTTTTTGATAATTTGGCTCATTTTTATACCATAAAGTACCATCCTTACTAAGGAAAGGATCTATGGCAGTATAATTATTACTATCAAACACTTAATTTGATTCGATTCGATTCGACCAAATAATTATCGACATTATCGCTTAGACATCATTTGGCATATAAGTTATACTAAGCTATAATAAGTTATACTAAGCTATAATAATGCAGTTTCAGTTGATTTGAGTAAACAAACGCAAAAAACATTAAAAATGCAAATAAAATACATAATGTTTCATACAAACTATATATATATCTGGCCAGATACATGCGATAAGTTTGCGATGTGTTGATGTTTTTGTTGTTTTTTTATAATCCTTTTTTCATAAAACGATAGCTAACAATATTTTTAGAGGGTACCTGGAGACTCGAATAGGTAGCAGCATTATACATTTATTTAAATCACTGTTAAATTCTTAAATGATCTGGCCAGATACATGCGCATGATGGAGGGTTAAGACAAACAGTAGGTCGCAATTTTGCATCCTTCAGAAATTTTGTTGGTCCATTGCTGTGGACTTTCCAACACGATAATTCGAAAACGAGCTCTATAAATTTCGGTTTTTTAATTAAATTTTTAACCTGAAAAAAATTACGAATTTTGCACAAAAAAAATTTTTTCTCCATTAATTTCTAAATAACTCCAAAACGATAAGAGAAACAGGAAAATTATATTAAACTAAAATAAATGCAATTTTTTTATGCATCTTCATGTGTTTTAATTTTGAAAATCGGATGAGTCGTTCTCGAGTTAGGAAGAAATAGGTCTCCGTACCTGAATAATTTAAGGGGAAAAATTTGCCACGCCCATAAAAAAAATCCAGATCTGATGGAAAAAAACTGACAACGGATCTGAGTTTAGCGCATCAAAATCCATGTAGTCCATATAGTTTTATTAAAAAAAGGATTTGGCTGCAGAGCAGTGTAATCAGTTCACATTTGACCCAAGCTCTCAAATAAGTCAAAACGACGGAAATATCTTATATATTCAATACCGCCTATGAACCAATTTGTTTAAAAAACATTTTTTATTTGAAAAATGCTTTTTTATAGAAGAACATCCCTTGTAATTAAAATCAGAAGGAAGAAATCTATTAAGGCAGTTCGTTATTGGCTTAAATATATTCTAGAGGAAATATTGACTTCTATTAAAGAATTTTGGATAGTGAATACTTATTTGCCTCTCCTTAAAAATATCTTACTTGGTTCATAGTCGGTATTGAATATAGGCTCACTAAATATAAGTTTTTATAAAATGTTTGTATGATGACAAAATTAAGCAATTATTTGTCTTTATACAGGAAAAATAACACATTTGACCTTAGTCGTGAAGGGTATCGTATGGTCGGGCTTGACCGACTATAGCACTTTTTTACTTGTTTTTAGTTAAAATCAGTTGACTCTTGGGTGCTTGTTTTGGATCCCCATTTCTCACCAATTTTTTTTAATGTACAAGCCGCAATTCTCATTAGAATTTAAACAAATTCGGCTCACGTCTATTAATTGTCCCAAGAAGGAGTCATACTAATTTTGGTTGAGATCCCTTCACTCTTTGAGGTACCTGCCTCGGATCCACATTTTTCACTTTTTATTGTTCTTAATGTATAAGCCTTAACAGAATTGGAAAAAATTTGGCACATGTCTACATAGAACTCAACCAAATTTTAAATACGTCCATTCCTTGGGGTACTTGCAGTGGACCCCCTTTTATAACTTATTTTTCTTTTTAATAGAACCCGTAATTCTCAACAGATTTAAATTAAATTCGGCACACATCTATGAGCTTTACTAATTTTGGTTGATATTCGTCTACTTCTATGGGATTTATACTTAAATTCAATTTTACTAAAAAGTTACGCCTAAACGACTGCAACACTTTTTGCTTTAATTATGCGTAATATTTTATATGACTTTTTCTGAAAATTTTGAACTTTGTTCTACGATCCGTAAATTTCGGTGAATTTTTTTCTCTCAATCTAAAGCATAGACTTTCTCCTTTCATATGGTTGGAGCACCGAGCAAAACTAAGTCAACTTAGTTTTTTTCCAAGGAAAAACAAAATCACTAGATTTTGTAGAGCTGTTTTGATTCTCCTAAGTTATATACGAGATTAAGTTATTTTTTTTCTGCAGACTAAAGCCAAGGTTCTGTATCTTAATTAAATTGACATCAAGATTAAAGCTGTATATTCGATGCTTGAGCTACTGAGTTTCATGAAAGTGTTGATCACTTTTCGTTTCAGAACATTAATCATATTTCAATACCTTTTTAATAACTTCTTCTTGAAAACAATTAATTACCCTTAAAATCTAAAGTCTTCTCTATAGAACAGCATCATTAGATTTTTCAAAAGCGGTGGTCAATAAGTGGCTTTTTTACAGTAGAAATAAAATATTGCATCGTACTATAATTATAGTAATTAATGACATGCAATTGGAGGTATATTCAAATATGTCCAAAGACTAAATTTAAGTAAAAATAAATTTGTAGCTATAAAGGGCTAAAATTTTTACTCTGAAAAGAAATTTCCAATTGTTATTTATTCCGTTCAAAATTTTCTATATGGATTCCTTTAAAAAAAATACAAGAAAATCTAAAGGTTGTTCTTTGGACTGTTTTCAAATGCCATTAAACTGTGTAAAGATATTCTGAGCACTTAAAAAAAACTTTGATTATAAAGTTCAAACCGATATTAGAAAGCAACAGAAGCAACTGTTTCGAAGATTGGCTAACACATCTTTCTTTGTCATAAAAATTTTCAGAAAAAAAATATACCCTTTGCCTTTTTGCATTCTATGACCCAAAATTTGTATGTTACTGATAAAACAGGTGACAAAAGAATATAAAGAATATAAGCATTTACACAAAAAAATATAAACATACACAAATTTATATAGCGAATAAATTGCAATAAAATCAGTCTAAATATTTCCGAGACAGCACTTATATTTCTGGACCGATTTTGTATAGTTACACTATGGAATAAAGGTAATGTCATTGCCAATAAAAAGCAAGGTTTAAGTTATAACTTAATTACAAAAATTGTAAATATAAATAATTTTCTTTCAAATAAATTTTTGAAGAAATTTCTTTTAAATAAATTTTATATTAAAAAATTTTAAATAAAACAAGTAAGAAAGTGCTATAGTCGGTCAAGCCCGACCATACGATACCCTTCACCACTAAGGTCAAAGGTGTTCTTTTTCCTAAATAAAGACAAATTTTTGCTAAATTTTGCCATCATACAAACATTTTCTCAAAACTTTTAAATTAAGCTGTTTCCGTCATTTGGACTTATATGAGAGCTAGTGTTAAATGTTTACCGATTATGTAAAAATTTAACACATTGATTTTGGTTGTTACAAAAAATATGTATGTAAAAACTCAACTTAAAATACTCATTATCTTCAGATTTAAGAGCGTTTTAGTGATTTTTGCTTAATTTGGTGCGTTTTGACAGAAGAATTTGTATGGGAGCTATGGTCAAATGCAGACCGATTACAACGAAATTTGGTACAGTGATTTAGCTTTATATAAGCAGTATTTCTTTTAAATTTCTTTGAAAAAATATTTAAGGAAAAATATTAAAAACATTTGTGGCCAATATATCAATTCCTTGAAGTGGGACCTATGTCAAGTACCATAAATAATGGACCGATTTTAACGAATTTTAATACCCATGGTTCCACTATCAAAAAAGTGGTCTGTGCCAAATTTCATCAAATTATCTCTACAATTGTGACATGTACTTTGATTACATCATTTACATGGGGGTCCAGCCAAACGGGCGGACTGACGTCGCTAAATCGAACCAGAAAGTAATTCTAAGCCTATTGGTATACTAAAAGTTTACATACATCAGCGCAAACTTATAATACCCTTTCCACCTATGGTGGTATAATCAAATTATAGGGACTAGAATAGAAATATTTCTTACTCTGTTGTCTCAAAAAAGTTTTTCTTAATAATTGATTTATTTAAGTTTTCTAAATTATTAAAAACTAAAATTGAACTCTGGCCTAAACAAGATTCGACAAATATTTTTTTGCAATATGTTACAATGAAACTTTTAATTTGAATAAAAACAAAATACAAAATTTTAAATTTCTATCGAAAAGTCAAAGTCACGTCTTTAAATTGAAATATAAATGTTAAGTATCAAGTAATTTATTGTCAGTTAAATGTTAAATTTCATTGTATGAAAAACTGTCAAAACTAATTTCCACGAATCTTGTGGCAGTGAGGGCTTATTTGAATGTTGTGGATATTTGTTGCTTTTTGCTATAATTTATGCAGTAGTTAAAAATTTCTTTATATAGCTTTTGCTTTTATTACTTTTGTAATTTTATTTTTTCGTTAAGTATTTGTTTGACAAGTTAGTTTTCTTATGATACCAAGAATTTACAAGGTGCTACATGACGTATGAGTTATAACTAATAAATTATTCAAGATAAAAATATTTGTTATAAGAAAAATAGTTAACACTATTATTACTTTTTGTGAAATTTTTAACTTTTTTTAAATATTTATAAATTTGATTTATCTTTTAAACACTTATGATATTTGCATTATATTCACATTTTTTAAAAATTATTTTGAATTATTTTAAAATTTCTTATATTGAATTTTTTTATGATTTTTCTTTTTATAATTTTTTTTAAATTTTTTTTCATTTGATGTATATTTTTTTCCTTAATTAAACAACTTTATTTTATTTATTTGTTTATTAACTTTCCCTTATTTTTAGTTTTTATTATCATTTTTAATTTTATTTATCAGACACTTTCTATTAAAATCCAACCGTTTTCTTTCGCAGCCCGTTTGCAACTGATTGAGGCCTTTAACTTGCACATGTATTATCAATATCAAAAATTTCAACTTTGTTGTTTTTCTTTTATGACTTTTACTTGAACTGAAACGTCTAAAGTCAACATCTAATAAACTGGTCGAATTTTCATATTCTTCAATGAAATTGTAAAATTTATTAAAAGGAATCTCCTTCATCCTTTTACGCTCTCAGTAATTTCCAAGTAAATGCATTCATTTAGCCTTCAGCTATGCTAAACATTTACTATTAATTCAGCTTGCTCTCAGGGCATGCTCCATAGCTTAATAGAGACAGAGAGCAGGAGAGAAAGAAAGAGAGAGTAATTGTGAGTGTGTATGTTAAAATATCCTTCAAAGTGTTTTGGTTTTGAAAACAGCTGTTCGAATGCAATTCGTTCTGAGTTTGTTTTTATAGAATTTCTTTTACCTAGTTAAAAATCAAAACAAATACGGAATTGTATCCTTTATATCCTTGTTTATATACATACACTAATACCAGGATAATAACACATAAAATTGAGCTTTTGTGAATGTGTGTATGTCTGGCTATTTCATCGTATTATGACTGCTAACGTTATGATAACATTTCAAAGGTAAATGAAAAGGTTCTGAGGCCTGATGTTACATAAAAAATAAGGATACTAAAATAAAGAAGCGAATTTGTCTTAAAGCATTAACAATTGGTCAGGTTATATGCATTAAACAATCCTGGATCTCAGGTTGATCATTCCTTATCGTCCTTAGCTCGACAAATTAGCGTTCTATTTAGTCAGGAGAAAACTTTTCACTTGGAACATTGCTCTATTTTTCTCTGCTGCAAAAAAAAAGCCATTTTCGATCACCGCTTTTGAAAAATCTAATGATGCACTTCTACAGAAAAGTGTCTAGATATTATCCAGCAAACCAAACGATATCATAATGAAATATCATAAATATCATTTACTCGGCAAGCAGCTCCGAGAATGATATCATTATAGACTCTACAAACTTTAAAAAATATTATATCATAAATGATACGGTATCGTTTTTTGGTTTATTGGGTAGGGATCAATAATTAGCAGAGACCGAATATTAATACTTTTAAAACAATATTCTCCAAGGCAGATATATTGAAGGTAGTTTCACTGGCTTTTACTAAATTTTAATAAGGGTTTTTGAAGTTTATTTTTTATGGCATATGAAGAATAGCGTTGCCACATTATTTAGTACAATTTGGAAATTTTTAAATAATATGTGTAATATATATTTTATATATAAATGCCAAATTAACATCCAGCTTGAAAAAGGCAGTATAAACATGTAAAAAACTGACAAAAAATTGTTTCCTTATTGTAAAAACTAAAATAAAAATTTCAAACGATAAAAAATGTGAATGCTGCTATATTTTCCATACGATAGGATACTCCTGGCGTGAATTCCTAAATACTGAACAATTAATGCAAAAATATTAAGCCTTGCGTACATCCACCTTGGTATATTATGCTCTTTTATTTCAGGTTCACGTTTTCAAAGTACCTTTCCTTCATGAGCAATGTTAATAGCCAGGATTCAGCAAGGATATTAAAATAATTACAGTACTGAAAACTATGGAAATATAAACCCACTGAAATCCTCAATACATATATTAGTTACGCACCTGTTAAAGCTTTCATTAATATGTTCCAGAAAACTGGAATATATAATATTTTTCGACACCTACAAAATGGATAGAGTTTCTATGATTTTATATAGGTTAACATCAATGAATTCAAATGATCTGGAAAGTAGAAATTTACGCCTCTTGGTATGTGTTTCATATTTGCCGACTCACAAACCAATGGTAGCGGATCAGATTCCTATAGTAACCATTGGATTATTTACAAGAATTTGCCTCATACAGAAACGAGAAAATATCTTGTCGAAGGAGGAAGTGATAAAACCTTGTAAATTTATCAACTTAATAAATTTTATCGCATTTTATCTCATAAGAGGATCAAGCAACATCCGTCAGCGTAGAATAGGGACTTACAGTGACAAACTGATTAACAAATATATTATCCGTTAGTTAAATTAGCCATTGAGACTTCTGAAAATATAATAAGAACATACTTCGTATTTAGATAAATTCTTCCTGATTATGGTTAAAAAGAATTACGTGATTCAGTTCTTCTACCGAAACGTCAAACTCTCCTTCGCTGACAACGGGAATGATATGATAACGATCTTTTTGTACCGGAATCTTCTAATAAAAACATAACGTTTTTTTTAGTAGTTTTATAATTTAAAAAATTTTATAATTTGAAATAATAATTCTATTTGCAAAATAAATTAATTTCTATTACTTCAAATCGCCGCTGAGACAACAATTTTAGTTATGTGTTTTTTCTAAGTATCCAGGAAATTATAAAAAATCTATAAAATTATATTATATATTTAAAGCTATCCAGCTCTTTTCTCCTAGAACAAGTAAAATATAGGTAAACGGTTACGTTTGCAGATGCATAAGCAAAAAAGGTTTTAAATTCTGTAATAAAAAAGTGTTTAAATTTAAACACATAACTCATATTGTCGGTGCAGGGACAAAAAAAGGGAATATCTTACATAATATGGTAGCTTTATTTTTATTGAAATGTCAGAACCCTTAGAATTGTCAGAAAGTGAAATTAAATTTAGTAACGTAAAGTGAAATTACCTTCATTATAATATACCTTGATATTCTCCTATTTTAATCCATACAAAAACAATCATTGAAGTTAAAAAAATAATAAAAATTCCTAAAGATTTTTAATTGTTCGAAAAATTTTGTATCGTATTTCAATCCGGTGAAAATAAAAAATAAAAAAAATCGTTTGGGACAAATATTAAATTGGCTCGGTTTGCTGGGGTCTACCACCGTAACCAGGTCAAAGGCAAAAGTCTTTTTTTTAGATTGAATGAAAAAAATTCACCGAAATTTACCGATCGTAGAACAAAGTTCAAAATTTACTGAAAAAAGTCATATAAATTGTTACAAATAATTTAAGCAAAAAAGTGTTGCAGTAGTTTAGACGTAACTTTATAATCCAAATGAATTTAAGTGTAAATCCCAGGCAGGTACCTCTAGCACTATACGGATTTTAACCAAAATTATTAGAGCTCTTTTCTGGGTCAACTTATAGACGTGTGCCGAATTCTGTTGAGCATTGCAGCTTATATATTGAGAAGAAAAATAAGGGAAACGAGTAAAAAAGTGCTAAAGTCGGTCAATCCCGACCATACGATACCCTTCACCACTGAGGTCAAAGGTGTTCTTTTCCCTGTAAAAAGACAAATATTTGCTAAATTTTACCAGCATACAAACATTTTTTAAAACATTTATATATAAGCTGTTCCCGTCATTAGGACTTATATGAGAGCTAGGGTCAAATGTGGACCGATTATCTCGAAATTTGACTAAGTTTTATCAAGAATTATGTATGCAAAAAATAAGCTTAAAATTCTCATTATCTTAAAAGATTTGTGAGCGTTTTAGTGATTTTTGTCTTATTTAGTGCGTTTTGACAGAGGAGTTTGTATATGAGCTATGGTCAAATGTGGACCGATTTAAACGAAATTTGGTACAGTGGTACAGTATTTGTGTAAAATTTTATGATAAAGTATTGATATTTGTGGCTAAAATATCAATTCCGGGAAGTGAGACCTACGGGAGACCTATCATCTTCAGATTTGTGAGCGTTTTAGTGATTTTTGTCTAATTTAGTGCGTTTTGTCAGAGGAGTTTGTATGGGAGCTATGGCCAAATGTGGACCGATTTAAACAAAATTTGGTACAGTGGTACAGTATTTGTTTAAAATTTTTTCATAAAATATTGATATTTGTGGCCAAAATATCAATTCCGGGAATTGAGACCTACCCTAAATAATACACTGATTTTAACGAATTTCAATAGCCATGGTCCTCCTATCAAAAAAACGATCTGTGCCAAATTTAATCAAATAAAGTTTAGAATTGCGACCTAAACATTGATTACATTATTAACATGGGGGTCCAGCTGGACGGACGGATGGACTGACATAGCTAAATCGACTCAGAAAGTGATTCTAAGCCTATTGGTGTACTAAAAGGCGGGTCTAAGATAAATATTTCTATGCATTACATACATCAGCACAAACTTATAATACCCTTTAATCCTATGGTGGTGAAGGGTATAAAAATGGGCGTCCAAAGCAGGAGCCCCAAAAAGTGAACGGATTTCAACCAAAATTAGTAGATCTCTTTGCCAAATTTCATAAAATTTTGTTGAGAACTCCGGCTTATACATTGTGGACTAAAATTAGTGTAAAAATGGGGGTACAAGGCAGGTACCTCAGAGAGTCAAGAAGTATTAACCAAAATTAGTATAACTTGGATCAATTTATAGACGTGTGCTGAAAATGGGCGTTCAAGGCAGGTGGACCAAGGAGTCGATTAATTTCAACAAAAATGAATTAATGAATGTGTGTCGAATTTTATACAATTATGTTGAGAATTGAGACTTGTACATTGAAAAGAAAAATATTTGAACAAATTGGGGTCAGAGACAGGTACAAATTTCAACCAAAATTATTAAACCTCTTTTTTGAATTAATTAATAGAGGTGTGTTCAATTTCGTTGAATTCTGTTTAGATTTATACATTCAGAAAAAAAAATAAATAAAAAATGTGGTCCAAGGAAGGTACCCCAATACGTCGAGGGTTTTCTAAAATTTTTTAAATTTGTCTTATCTATTTCAAACTAAAAAAATATGCAAAATTTCATCACTGTCGCATTCCTCTATCTATTTTTATCACTTCCATATATGAAGAACTACCACTTTGCGTTGCCCAAACACATGTTACTACAAGTGTTTTGGAAGTCTGTATCAGTTCGCTATGTTTCTAAAACAGATTTAATAAACGACAACTAATTTGACAGATGTAACTTCAATATGATGCCCATTATCAATTGTCAAAATTCAGCAGTTCCTATAAATAATTTTTTTAATCTGGAAAGCCACCTTAAAAGGAAAGCTAATTGTTATATATTCTTACTATAGTTGGAAAGCAACAATATGTAAAATATTTTAAAAGCCATAGTAAGATAAGGCCCTAACATTTTACTCTATAATAATTTCAAATGTTTCCTATGTTGTTGCCGTTTGATTTTCGCTTCACTTCTTAAGGTATCTCTCCACATATTTATAAAAATCTTTCCCAGTGTTCATGCATTTCTATGTATGTATCTGTCTATAGTTTAAACTTATTTACTATTTATGTATGTACATATAAATTCATATAAATGTATATGCATTCTAACGAACTATGATGTTAGTAGTTACAAGTCTACCCTGTATTTTAAATCTCTTTTATGTTATGTTATGTTATGTTTTTTTTTTTTTTTTTTTTTTTGAAGGTCATTTATTTTTATGAATTTGTAATCTTGATTTTTTAATATTTGATGATTGTTTTACTTTCAGGGTTACCTATACATACTCATACATACTCATATATAGGAGAGGCCACACGTTTTCCACTTAGTTTTTCCTAGTGTAAACTGTATGTATGTTGTTATTTCCATTTCACTTGACTTTAGTTATGGTTAAATCAAAGAATTGCTGTTTAGGGATTTTAGACCTTAAGCAATCATGTTGAAAAATATTTGCTATCTTTTTGATGATAAATAGCTTTTATTTACATATGTTTGTAGGACAATAGAATATAACAGATAAAAGTTGTTTTACTTTAAATATTTATATATATATATATATATATATATATATATATATATATATATATATATATATATATATATATATATATATATATATATATATATAAAGAGTTGTAGAGTAATGGTTTTTTAAACTTTCTATTTTCTTTATTATAGTCTTTGTAGAAAGACATTTGTCTTTATTTTTCATATTAGTAATAATTTGTCAATAGAGGTCTCAAAGATCCTAACGTTTAAAACTTTGTTTCCTTCCACCTATTCCCATTCAATATTTAATATTAAGAACCCCTTCGATTTTACCCTTTTTACCCTTATTAAAAGCACCGAAAACATGTTGTCTATATTTTTGAAAGTATGTATTCCAATAATTTTTTTGGTTTTAAATTTGTTGGTTCAAAAAAAAAGGCATGGGTTAAAAAGTTTCTTGTTAATCCCCTACTCTGTCGAGTTTTCAAAACGTGCCAAATGCATGTCTTTATACACTTTTATATTTGTCAAAAGCAATTCATTTTTTTAAGCCTATTAGTCTTAGATAGTTTTACTTGCTTGGACTTAAGAAATCAAATCAAAGATTACAAATGTTTCCCACTTGTATATAGGGGGGAGTAGGGGTTTTGCACAAAACGGAAGAGCTTGACTGTTTTACTGTTTCAACAAGACGGTACACAGTGGTTTAAAACAATAAAAAAGTGGTAAGAAATCTGCATCTATATTTACCCTATATCTTGACAGAGTCAATTACTGGGTGTCAAAGTAGACCACCTTACAAGGAATTATTGCGTAATATGGTTGATTTTACATTTTGCCTTTAGAAATGAAACAAAAACAAGTTAGAAAGCGCTATAGTCGATCAAGCCCGACCATACAATACCCTTCACCACTAAGGTCAAAGGTGTTATTTTTCCTGTATAAAGACAAATATTTGCTAAATTCTGCCATCATAAAAACATTTTCTCAAAACTTATACATTTAACCCGTTTCCGTCATTTGGACTTATATGAGAGCTAGGGTCAAATGTGGACCGATTATCTCGAAATTTAACAAATTGATTACAGTTGTTACAAAAATTATGTATGCAAAAAATAAACCCAAAATTTTCATTATCTTTAGATTTATGAGCGTTTTTGTGATTTTTTTGTCTCATTTAGTGAGTTTTGATATAAGAGTTTATATGGGAGCTATGGTCAAATGTGCAGCGATTTCATAAGCAGTATTTGTTTTAAAGTTCATGAAAAAATATTGATATTTGTGGCCAATATGTCAATTCCGGTAAGTGGGACCTATAGGAGGTACCATAAAAAATGGACCGATTTTGACCAATTTCAATAGCCATGGTCCCATTATCAAAAAAATGATCTGTGCCAAATTTCATCAAATTATCTTTAGAAGTGCGACCTGTAGTTTGATTACAAGGTTTACATGGGGGTCCAGCCAGCCAGCCAGACGGACGGCCATCGCTAAATCGACTGAGAAAGTGATTCTAAGCCTATTGGTATACTAAAAGGTGGGTCTATGCGTTACATACATCAGCACAAACTTATAATACCCTTTCCACCTATGGTGGTGAAGGGTATAAATATGTTTACTTTAGTAACTGTTATAGGTGTTAGGTAATGTTATTTAAAAAATAAAACATCGTTTTTCTTCTATAAGAAAAATTTTCACTAAAATTTTTCTATAAGAAAAATTTTCACTAAAATTTTCTATAAGAAAAATTTTCAC
Organism: Stomorhina lunata; assembly: GCA_933228675.1. NCBI lineage: Eukaryota > Metazoa > Arthropoda > Insecta > Diptera > Rhiniidae > Stomorhina > Stomorhina lunata. The sequence goes on along the minus strand of OW121743.1, from coordinate 103,114,133 downwards.
TAAAATTTTCTATAAGAAAAATTTTCACTAAAATTTTCTATAAGAAAAATTTTCACTAAAATTTTTCTATAAGAAAAATTTTCACTAAAATTTTTATATAACAAAAATTTTCACTAAAATTTTTCTATAAGAAAAATTTTCACTAAAATTTTTCTATAAGAAAAATTGTCACTAAAACTTTTCTATAAGAAAAATGTTCACTAAAATTTTTCTATAAGAAAAATATTTACTAAAATATTTCTATAAGAAAAATTTTCACTAAAATTTTTCTATAAGAAAAATTTTCACTAAAATTTTTCTATAAGAAAAATTTTCACTAAAATTTTTCTATAAGAAAAATTTTCACTAAAATTTTTCTATAAGAAAAATTTTCACTAAAATTTTTCTATAAGAAAAATTTTCACTAAAATTTTTCTATAAGAAAAATGTTCACTAAAATTTTTTTGTAAAATTTTTCACTAAAACTTTTCTATAAGAAAAATTTTCACTAAAATTTTTCTATAAGAAAAATTTTCACTAAAATTTTTCTATAAGAAAAATTTTCACTAAAATTTTTCTATAAGAAAAATTTTCACTAAAATTTTTCTATAAGAAAAATTTTCACTAAAATTTTTCTATAAGAAAAATTTTCACTAAAATTTTTCTATAAGAAAAATTTTCACTAAAATTTTTCTATAAGAAAAATTTTCACTAAAATTTTTCTATAAGAAAAATTTTCACTAAAATTTTTCTATAAGAAAAATTTTCACTAAAATTTTTCTATAAGAAAAATTTTCACTAAAATTTTTCTATAAGAAAAATTTTCACTAAAATTTTTCTATAAGAAAAATTTTCACTAAAATTTTTCTATAAGAAAAATTTTCACTAAAATTTTTCTATAAGAAAAATTTTCACTAAAATTTTTCTATAAGAAACATTTTCACCAAAGTTTTTCTATAAGAAAAATTTTCACTAAAAAAAGTTTCACCGAAGTTTTTCTATTATATATAAAACATCATATAAGAAAAAGTTTTTATAATATAACGAACAATGTATTTTGGTACAGCGAAAAAAATGAAATTTTTTTTTTTAATTTCTTATAGCAATATTTTGTATTCGGTGGTTTACGGCGAACTTTTTTTCGAAACGCCCTACAGTCCATTTATGGGAAGTATTATCTAAAATGGACGGATTAATTCAAACATTTGTATAAAATTTTATTACAATTAGTGGCTGTGAGTAGACGATATTTTAATTTTGAGTGGTCAATTCTTTGAAAAGTACCAGAAGCAATGGACCAAATATTACTGGAGTTGGAAGGAAGTTGTATTGACATTTAAGTATTTTTTGGAGAATTTCGAAAAATTTCCCCAAGTTTTTTATTATTTAATTTAAAAACAGCTTAGGCAAATCATTCTCAAATATTCAAGCCTTATAGCATTTTATTCGTCTTTTTTTATCACGTGATAACTCAGCTTTTGATTGTTAAATTAATCCTGCTACTGTCGCACTAAAAATTTTATTATCTTTTATATTAAAACATACAAACGCTTTTAAATACATTTATCATATCATTTTTAAGTGTATTTGCTTCCTCACAAAACTTTCCAGGTCAATTTTATTATATCCCCAAGACTTTTGTGACAAAAGATGGCGGTAACTTTTATAACACAAAAATATGTCGCAAAAATACAACATTTCCGCTTTTCTTATTTAAAGGCCACCAAATGCCTTTTGGAAGACATTTAAGAGGCTATTAGTATTTTAGTGTCGATAAAAAAAGATGAAACGGAACCATTTTACTATTAACATCTGTTAATCCATTACAAAACAAATTCACTTTTCTTGATTTTATTTCATTTTATTTGAAAGATATTTGTTAACATTTTGTAGCTGCAAGAATAAAGAAATGATGTTTGCTTATCGTCTCGACATATCTTAATTCTATTTTATGGCTTTTTATTTATTTACTTACGATGGAGTTACTCTTTATCAAATTACAATTCTCGTGTTAGATATTTTTTTAGCTCTTAGTAGTTGTCGCCCTTTTTTTTAACAGAAACGTTTTTCTGGTTTTACCTTAAACTAAAGCATTTGGCCTAAATTCGTTACTAAGCCCCTATGGAAAGAAGTTTTTGCAAGAACCCTCATATTTTGATGTGTTTATTGTTTTTAGTTTTTTTTTATTTTTTATTGGTAGTTAGTTCTATATGATTTGTCTTGTTTCAACTGCCTCTTGTCGGTCTGCCAGTTTATATAAAAAACTTAGTTTTTTGTTGTTTTATTACAAGTATTTTGTTGGCTTTTCCGTCTGGTGTTTTTCCGTTTTGTTTTTCTTGCTGCTGTTGTAATATTGTATTGTTTTGTCTGTATTTTATGTCTCCCTCTGTTTTTGAATTGGCTTTGTGCCTAGTAGAATAACTTAACTGGATGTCATGTACAAGTATATGAAGTTTTATGTACAGTGGAAAACAAATTATGTATACAAATTAAAGAGGCTTTATTAAAAAGTTTTACATCATTGCATTGAACTAGGATACCAATTTATTACAATAACTTAGAGTCTTTTGAAAAAAAAAAACTAAAATATGTAAGTAAAAAGTGTCCAAAATTTTTCAAACTTAATATATCTTAAACTCTTTTCTTCTTAAAATACACAAACTACGTGATTTCTTCTTAAGAAATATAGTGACAATAATATGTCTTACATGATTAAATTCTATACCTTTATCACTAAAAAATTTTCAAATTTCTAAATAAAAGCCCTAGGCCACTTTTAGTCTTAGGTAGACTTCCTTTATATGTATTATCAACCAGTTTTATCACTCACTGTTCCTGTCTTGTTGTATCTTCCGTTTCCTTTACGCATGGTTTTGTGCATGTGTCAGTAGGAATTATTGTATTTGTAGGTGAAACGTATATACAAAAACATTGATTCATCTTTCCATCCTTAGGTATGGTATAGACGCTTCTACAATATATTTTGCTTTACAACTTTTAGGTGAATATTTGTATGAATGTTTGTCTATTTCTAAGTTTTTAGGAGTGGTCACCAAACAATTTTGTTCGAATTTAGATTTATGCTACGAAAATTCATAAAAAAAGGTCTTAAATGTGAGCTATGGGCAAATACTGAAAGCTACCAACAAAATATTTGAAAAATGTTCACCGAAATTTTTCTAGAAGAAAAATTGTCATCCAAATTTTCTTTTTGCTCAAGAAAAATATTCCCAGAAATTTTTTCTATAAAAAAAAATTTTCCCAGAAATTTTTTCTATAAAAAAAATTTTCCCAAAAATTTTTTCTATAAAAAAAATTTTCCCAGAAATTTTTTCTATAAAAAAATTTTCACAGAAATTTTTTCTATAAAAAAAATTTGCACAGAAATTTTTTCTATAAAAAATATTTTAATTAATTTCAAATTTTAATTAATTTCAAAAAAATTTTAATTAATTTCAAAGAAATTTTTGTATATAAAAAAATTCACCGAAATTTTTGAATAAGAAATATTTTTTTGTGCGAAAATTTAAACAAAAATTTGTTTGAAACAAAAATTTTCAAAAAAAATTTTTATAGCAAAATTTTCAATTTCCGTTCTCAATAATAAAAATTTTCTCCAAAATTATTCTATAAAAAAAAATTTTCTAGAAATAAAATTTTCACCGAAGTTTTTAGAAATAATTTTAATTATTATTCACCGAAATTTTCTAGAAAAAAAAAATTTCAGCAAAATTTTTCAATTAGAAAAAATTTCACCAAAATTTTTCAATTAGAAAAATTTTTATTAAAATTTTTCTATAAAAAAAAAAAAAACACTTATTATTTTTCTATAAAAAATTTTTGCCGAAATTTTTCCATGAAAAAAGTTTTTACAAGAAAAATTTTTACAGAAAATTTTCCACAAAGAAACTTTTTACAGAAAATTTTCCATAAACAAAATTTCACTGAAATTTTTCACTAAGAAAAAAATCGACCAAAATTTTTCCATAACAAAAATTTTCACCGAAATTTTTCTATAAGAAAAATGTTCACTAAAATTTTTCTATAAGAAAACTTTTCACCGAAATTTTTCTATAAGAAAAATTTTCACCGAAATTTTTCTATAAGAAAAATTTTCACCGAAATTTTTCTATAAGAAAAATTTTCACCGAATTTTTTCTATAAGAAAAATTTTCACCGAAATTTTTCTATAAGGAAAATTTTCACCGAAATTTTTCTATAAGAAAAATTTTCACCGAAATTTTTCTATAAGAAAAATTTTCACCGAAATTATTCTATAAGAAAAATTTTCACCGAAATTTTTCTATAAGAAAAATTTTCACCGAAATTTTTCTATGAGAAAAATTTTCACCGAAATTTTTCTATAAGAAAAATTTTCACCGAAATTTTTCTATAAGAAAAATTTTCACCAAAATTTTTCGATAAGAAAAATTTTCACCGAAATTTTTCTATAAGAAAAATATTTATAGAAAAATTTCTATAACAAAAATTTTCCCACAAAATTTTTCTATAACAAAAATTTTTACCGAAGTTTTTCTATAAGAAAAATATTTATAGAAAATTTTTTAAAACAAAAATTATCACCCAAATTTTTCTATACAAAAAAATTTTACGAAAATTTTTCTTTAAAAAAAATTTTATCGAAATTTTTCTATAGTGACTTTTTTATAAGAAAAAATTGCAGTGAAATTTTTCTATAAACAAAATTTTCACTAAAATTTTTCTATTAGAAAAATTTTTCTATAAGAAAAGTTTCACCAAAATTTTTCTATAAAAAAATTTCACTAAAATTTTTCTATAAGAAAAATTTTTACGGATGTTTTTAATAAGACAAAAAAAGTCTTTCTTAAGAAATATTCTTACCGAAATTTTCCTATAAAAGTATTTTTATTGCAATTTTTCAATAAGAAAAATGTTTACCAAAACTTTTCAATAAGAAAATCTTTCTTCGTAATTTCTCTATAAGAAAACTTGTCATAATTTTTCCATACCAAAAGTTTTCATCCAAATTTTTACTAAAATTTTTCCATAAGAAAAATTTTCACTGAAAATTTTCATCGAAATTTTCTATAAGAGAAATCTTTAGCGAAAATATTCTATTGGAGAAATTCTCATTAAAATTTTTCTATATGAACAAATTTTACTCAAAATTTTTCTATAAGAAAATTTTTTATCAAAACTTTTCTATAAGAAAAAATTTCACTGATTTTTTTGTACATGAAAAATTCACCTTAATTTTTATCAAAATTTTTCAATATGAAATTTTTCTTTATGAAAAAATTTCACCAAAATTTTTCTATAAGAAAAAAAATTTACCAAAATTTGTACATAAGTGTATTGCACTAGGATCCTAATTTTTTACAATTATTTATCATTGGAAAATTATTTCTATAAGAAATTGGTGCTGTAAAACTTTTAATTTTTCAAAATGTATTCAAATCGTGCAATTTCATTTACTGGGTATCCATTTCCGTCTATGTATCTCTATACATATATAGATAACTGTTTCGAGATGAAAAAGTAAAAGTTTTCTGTCTGCAAATACACATTTATAACTAAAATGAAAAACCCCAACTGACTGACTAAATGGATAAATGAAATGTGTTTTTTACAAAAATTTTTATTTGAGAAGAAACTAGGTCAGTTGAAGATTTTTTATTTCTAAATCTTTTCACATACATTTCGAAACGTTTTTGTGGCATACAATGTTTTTTTTTTTTCTTTTTGCTTGTTTGCAACTTTTCAGTGTTAGGTGTGAGTTATTTGGTTTGGGTTGATCAATGGAATGATTTGCCAAAAAAAAAATACAAAAACTGGACAACAAGAAGGCTTTCTTTCTTCTACACAAAATATATAATGGAAGGTTTGTTTGTACTAAATATTTTGGTATGCCAACTACATGATTTATTAATTTACTTTTCGAAGAAAACTAGAAACCAAAGATGTTTAAACATGTAAACAATAGAGCAGAGGTATAGTTTTGGTAAAATTTTTTTTTGAAAGGAAATAAACATCTACTTCGTTATAGATTGTAAGGGATTTGGAAGATTTTCTAAATAGAATAACAATTTTCGACAGTCATATTGGAAAATTCTTATTGAATGGTCAGACATTTTTAGATTTGATTGATATGCCGAAGATTTTGGCATTTCAAATTTTATTGTTAAATGGCCACAATATGAAAACAAAAATAAAGCTTTAATATTCCAAGGATGTTTCATTTGTTTTAAAGCTGTACAACTAATATTTTTTGTTCTGGTTGTAAGATAGTTAAATTTCTTTATCACATTTTTAGCAATTACAACAACTTTATACAAATTTCATCTAGAACCATTTTATGAATTCAACATGTAAATAACTTTTCTTGTGGAATTATATGTTTTTACTAAAAGACTAGAAAATCTTTTGATGCGATCATTTTTTCTCACTTTCCTTTTAATTTAACCAACAAAAAAATTTCTTTAGACTTTTATATTGAACAAAGATGGCACTACGTAAATTTTCTGATGTTAAAATTTTTCGACATAAAAATTTTATGTAAAAGAAAATTTTTATATCGCAAAATTTTCTATAAAAAAAATATCACAAACCAAAATGTTCAATGCCAAAAAATTTTCATAATCAAAAAATGTATCTTTATAAAAATTTTTCAAATAAAAATGTTCTATATAAGAAAATTTTTTAAGACTAAATTTAAATAAAATTATAAACTTTTTTATTGACAATTTTGTATATTAAAAAATTTTTTATTGAAAATTTTTTGGGCTTTATTTTTCTTTGCCTATGTCTAAGACTATTTCCTAGTCAATGTTTTAGTCTACGTCTAAGTCTATCTTAGTCTATGTCTAAGTCTATATCTTAGTATATGTCTTAGTCTATGTCTTATTCTATGTCTTAGTCTATGTCTTAGTCTATGTCTTACTCTATGTCTTAGTCTATGTCTTAGTCTATATCTTAATATATGTCTTAGTGTATGTCTTAGTTTATGTCTTAGTCTATGTCTTAGTCTATGTCTGAGTCTATGTCTTAGTCTATGCCCTAGTATATGTCTTAGTCTACGTCTAAGTCTATGTCTTAGTCTATATCTTAGTCTATGTCTAAGTCTATATCTTAGTATATGTCTTAGTCTATGTCTTATTCTATGTCTTAGTCTATGTCTTAGTCTATGTCTTACTCTATGTCTTAGTCTATGTCTTAGTCTATATCTTAATATATGTCTTAGTGTATGTCTTAGTATATTACTTAGTCTATTTCTTAGTCTATGTCTGAGTCTATGTCTTAGTCTATGTCCTAGTATATGTCTTAGTCTACGTCTTAGTCTATGTCTTAGTCTATGTCTTAGTCTATTTCTTAGTCTATGTCTTAGTCTATGTCTTAGTCTATGTCATAGTCTATGTCTTAGTCTATGTCTTAGTCTATGTCTTAGTATATGTCTTAGTCTATGTCTTAGTCTATGTCTTAGTCTATGTCTTAGTCTATGTCTTAGTCTATGTCTTAGTCTATGTCTTAGTCTATGTCTTAGTCTATGTCTTAGTCTATGTCTTAGTCTATGTCTTAGTCTATGTCTTAGTCTATGTCTTAGTCTATGTCTTAGTCTATGTCTTAGTCTATGTCTTAGTCTATGTCTTAGTCTATGTCTTAGTCTATGTCTTAGTCTATGTCTTAGTCTATGTCTTAGTCTATGTCTTAGTCTATGTCTTAGTCTATGTCTTAGTCTATGTCTTAGTCTATGTCTTAGTCTATGTCTTAGTCTATGTCTTAGTCTATGTCTTAGTCTATGTCTTAGTCTATGTCTTAGTCTATGTCTTAGTCTATGTCTTAGTCTATGTCTTAGTCTATGTCTTAGTCTATGTCTTAGTCTATGTCTTAGTCTATGTCTTAGTCTATGTCTTAGTCTATGTCTTAGTCTATGTCTTAGTCTATGTCTTAGTCTATGTCTTAGTCTATGTCTTAGTCTATGTCTTAGTCTATGTCTTAGTCTATGTCTTAGTCTATGTCTTAGTCTATGTCTTAGTCTATGTCTTAGTCTATGTCTTAGTCTATGTCTTAGTCTATGTCTTAGTCTATGTCTTAGTCTATGTCTTAGTCTATGTCTTAGTCTATGTCTTAGTCTATGTCTTAGTCTATGTCTTAGTCTATGTCTTAGTCTATGTCTTAGTCTATGTCTTAGTCTATGTCTTAGTCTATGTCTTAGTCTATGTCTTAGTCTATGTCTTAGTCTATGTCTTAGTCTATGTCTTAGTCTATGTCTTAGTCTATGTCTTAGTCTATGTCTTAGTCTATGTCTTAGTCTATGTCTTAGTCTATGTCTTAGTCTATGTCTTAGTCTATGTCTTAGTCTATGTCTTAGTCTATGTATTAGTCTATATCTTAGTCTATGTCTTAGTCTATGTCTTAGTCTATGTCTTAGTCTATGTCTTTGTCTATGTCTTAGTCTATGTCTTAGTCTATGTCTTAGTCTATGTCGTAGTCTTTGTCTTAGTCTATGGCTTAGTCTATGTCTTAGTCTATGTCTTAGTCTATGTCTTAGTCTATGCCTTAGTCTATGTCTTAGTCTATGTCTTAGTCTATGTCTTAGTCTATTTCTTAGTCTATGTCGTAGTCTAAGTCTTAGTCTATGCCTTAGTGGATGTCTTAGTCTATGTCTTAGTCTATGTCTTAGCATATGTCTTAGTCTATATCTTAGTCTACGTCTTAGTCTATTTGTTAGTCTGTGTCTTAGTCTTTCGTCTTAGTCTATGTGTTAGTCTATGTCTTGGTTTTTGTCTTAGTCTATGTCTTAGTCTATGTCGTAGTCTATATCTTATTCTATATCTTTGTCTATGTCTTAGTCTATGTCTTAGTCTATGTCTAAGTCTAAGTCGATGTCTTAGTGTATGTCTTAGTCTATGTCTTAGTGTATGTCTTCGTCTATGCCTTAGTATATGTCTTCGTCTATGTCTTAGTCTATGTCTTAATCTATGTCTAAGTCTCAGTCTATGTCTCTGTGTATGTCTTCGTCTATGTCTTAGTGTATGTCTTAGTTTATGTCTTAGTGTATGTCTTAGTCTATGTCTAAGTCTATGTCTTAGTGTATGTCGTAGTCTATGTCTTAGTGTATGTCTTAGTCTATGTCTTAGTGTATGTCTTAGTCTATGTCTAAGTCTATATCTTAGTCTTAGTCTTTGTCTTAGTCTATGTCTAAGTCTATATCTTAGTCTTAGTCTTTGTCTTAGTCTATGTCTTGGTCTTTGTCTATTCTTTGTCTCTTTCTTAGTATCTAAGTCTTCTTCTTAGTGTATATTTTGGTAAAGGTCTGTCTTTATTTTGTACCAAAAAATACCAATTTATAAATTTTCTTCGAAAGTCTTTTTATCGAAAAATTTTTCCTAACACTTTTTTGTAATGCAAAGTTTTCTTTGAAAATCTTTTGCACTTCCTCCCTTGTCATTTTCTTTGCGGGAAATTATGCACATACAATCAACATTTGAAAGAAAAAGTGCTGAAAAAATCAGTTTTAGTTTTTTCTTGTCACCATCACTATTCAAGCGAAAACGTTAAAAAGCCAAAATCTGTTCGTTTCTTTTTTTGTTATTGAATTTATATTCTGCATATTCATGCCGGAGTTTTTACAAATTTTTATAGAATTTTCCATATTTACAACAAATGCACATGTAATTCAGTACAAAGCTCTTAAAAACTACCGATGCAGCACTTTACACTTTTCATAGAGTATTAACTAGTAGAACATAGTTAAGTTAAATGGAAAACGAAAAAAAGAAGAAAAATTAATTTTCCATGTTTTACGTGTATATGAAAAACACCGTGTCTACATTTTTTTTAGAGATTTACACTTTACACATTTTCATTACTCTTTACCTCTAAGTACTTAGTACCTACATACATACATACATAAGTGCCAGGGGTAAATATTGAAACAAAAATCATGACTTTTTTGTCGAAAGTTAAAATGTATAAAACAAAGCAGAAAAAATAGAGCAAAATTATTAAAAATGTTCGAAACTATTTGATAACTAAAGTAGATTTTGTTATTTTAGTCAGTTTTCTTCTTTTTTTTTGGCAAAAGCTTTTATTAAAAGTTTTTTAATTAAAGTAAAAATTGTGTTTTTTTTTGCTTTGCTTTAGGTATAAATATTCAAGTGTATGGATTTTATAGACAAAAACTTACCTTTTAGAAGGCTTGAAAAAGGATTGCATAGAGAAAAGCATGTTGTGCATATTAAAAACTAGCAGATGTGATCAGCATATCATATGTTCCAAACTATAAAGATAGTTTATTAATTTTAAGGTATTAAACTATAGCAGATTTTATATTGACATATGAAATGTGGTTAATTTTGCACAGATAAAACAAATATTGTCAAAATTAATAAATAAGTAAACAGAGTCCATAATGTTTATATTTATCGATTTGTTGAAAATTATACAGAAATTGAAGAAATGAAGAATATTTTTGCCTACCTCCTTTTGTTTAAGCCCTATAAATAGATTAAGATTATAATCGAAAAAATTAAAAAAAAATATTTCTAGTAGTTTATGAGGTACATTACTAGGAGGTACATACTGGGCCTATCTTTATCCGGGTCTAAGGACTAGAGTTAAATGGGACCTAGCTCAAATACGGACGATACCAAGGAAATTTAATATAAGAACATTTTTAACGAACTTTTGCTACAAGAAAAATATGAACAAACATTTTTTTAAAAGAAAAATTGTCAACGAAATTTGTCTATAAGTAAAATTTTTAACGAAATTTTTTAATGTAAATCTTTTTCTATAAGAAAAATTTTCACCGAAATTTTTTTGAAAGAAAAATTTTCACTGCAATTTTTCTATGACAAAAAAATTTACAAAAAAAAAATTTCACAAAAAAAAATGTAATTACATGAGAAAAATTTTCCCCGAAAATATTTCTATTAGAATTTTAACAAATGTTATCTATAAAAACAAATTTTTCTATAAAAAAAAACTTTCGCAGATACTTTTCTATCAAAAAAAATGTCCTATAAATTTTTCACCATTGCTTTTCTATAAGAAAAATCTATATCAAAATTTTTCTTTAAAAAAAAATTTCAAAAATATTGTTCCGCAAGAAAAAATTTCACCGAATTTTTTTCGTAAAAAAAATTTCCACCGAAATTTTTCTATAAGAAAACTTATTAAGGAAATTTCCAATAAAAAATTTTTTAACGAAATTTTTCTAAACGAGAAATTTTCACCGAAAGTTTTCTATAAGGAAATTTCCCATAAAAAATTCTCAACGAAAACATAAGTAAAATTTTCAATGAAATTTGTTAATATAAAAAATTTTACAGATTTTTTTTATATAAGAATATTTTTACCGTTTTTTTTATATAAGAAAATTTTTTAACAAAAAAATTTAACGGAAATTTTTCAAAAAAAAACTAATTGTAGTTTTAGTATGAGAAAAATTTTTACCGAAATTTTTCTATTAGAATTTTTACCAAATTTTATCTAGAAAAAACAAATTACCCAAATTTGTCTTTAAAAAAAATATCACCTTTATTTTCCTATAAGAAAATTAGTAATATAAATTGTGCTAGAAAAAGATCACCAAAATTTTTCATCAAGAAAAAATTTTTTTTTGAAAGAAAAATTTTCACTAAAATATTTCTGTTGCAAAAATTTTACCGAAAATTTTCCACAAAAAAATTTTCTATTAGAATTTTTACCAAATTTTTTTAGAAAAAAATGTACCCAAATTTTCTATACAAATATTTTTTTTATAAGAAAAATTGTTATACAAAAATTTCTCCAATATTTTTCTATAAGAGAATTTTATTTCTAAGATTCTCTTAAAAAAAAAATTGCAAAAAATTTTTTCTTCAAGAAAAAATTTTACAGGAATTTTTTTAAGAAATATTTTCAACAAAATTTTTATATTAAAAAAACTTTCACCGATATTTTTCTATAAGAAATTTTTCAATTAGAATTTTAACCAAATTTTGTCTATAAAAAAATTTACCCAAATTTTTCTATCAAAAAACTTTCACAGATATTTTTCTATTAGAAATATTGTCATAAAAATTTTTCTATATGAAAAAATTACGATAATATTTTTTTACATCAAAATTTGTCTTTAAAAATTTTTAAAAAAAATTTTCTTCGAGAACAAATTTCACCGGAATTTTTCTTTCTTATTAAGGAAATTTCCTATAAGAAAATTTTTAACGAAATTTTTTTTAACGAGAAATTTTTAAGGAAATTTGTTAATAAAAAAAAGTAAAATTTTCAACGAAATTTGTTAATAAAAAAAATTTCACCTATTTTTTTTATATAAGAATAATCTTTACAGAAATTTTTCTATAAGAAACATTTTTATAGAAATTTTTCTATCAGAAAAATTTTCACCTTAATTTTTTCGAAAGAAATATTTTTAACGAAATTTTTCTATAACAAAAACTTTTACCGAAAATTCTCTTCAAAAAAAATTTAATTGATGTTTTTCTGCAAGGATATTTTTCACAGAAATTTTTCTGTATAAAAAATATTTACCAAAATTTTTCTATTAGAAGTTTTACCAAATTTTTTCTATAAAAACAAATTTCACCCAAATTTTTTACAGATATTTTTATATAAGAAAAATTGTCATACAAATTTTTCTATAAGTAAAAATTTCACCAATATTTTTTTATAAGAAAAATTTTTATTAAAATTTATCTTTTAAAAAAATTTTGAAAAAACTTTTTCTCCAATTTTTTTTCTACCAAATTTTTTCTATAAAAGAAAATTTTATCCACATTTTTCACAGATATTTTTCTTTAAGAAAGATTGCTATACACATTTTTTACAAGAAAAAGATTCACAAATATTTTTCTATAAGAAAAAATTTTATCAAAATTTCTCTTTAAAAAAAATTTCTAAAAAATTTTTCTTCAAAAAAAAATTTCAGCCAAAATTTTTCTAAGAAAAATTTTCAACAAAATTTTTTTATATGAAAACATATTAAGAAAATTTCCTATAAGAAAATTTTCACCAAAATTTTTCTGTTAAAAAAATTTTCACCAGAATTTTTCTGGACAAAAACATTTTCAACGAAATTTTTCTATAATTAAAATTTACAACGAAATGTGCTAATATAAAAAATGTTACCGATTTTTTATATGAGAATGATTTTTACAGAAATTTTTCTATAAGAAAAATTGTCACCGAAATTTTTTTCAAAGAAAAATTTTTATAGAAATTCTATAAGAAAAATTATTAGCGAAAATTTTCTATAATTAAAATTTTCAACGAAATTTGTTAATATTAAAAATTTCACCGATTTTTTATATATAAGTAATTTTTACAGAAACTTTCTATAAGAAAAATTTCCACCGAAAGAAAGAAAAATTTTAACAGAAATTTTTCTATAAGTAAAATTGTTTCTATTACAAAAAATTTTTTGCAGAGACTTTTCTGAGAAAAACTTCCACAGAAATTTATCTTTAAGAAAATTTTTAACCGAAATTTTTCTGTATAAAAAAATTTTAATGAAATTTTTCTATTAGAGGTTTTACTAAATTTTATCTATAAAAAAAATTTTAACCAAATTTTTCTAAAAAAAATCACAGAAATTTTTTATAAAAAAAACTTTCACTGAAATATTTATATAAGGCAGACAGACGGATATCGTTTTTGAATATCATAAGGATTTGGAATATATCAATATTAAGTTAATATTAAGGAAATTATAAACATAATGGCAATCTCAATATACCCCCATGCCTTTTTGGGTGTAAAAAAATACTATATATCGCTCATTTAAAAAGTAAATTTCGCTTCGACTAATAATGAAAAATGTATTACTTTAAACAAATTTTTCAAAGATAATCACAATTTTAACAAGTCATCAAATTTTTGGTTTCATCATAAATTGTTGTTTTTTAAGAAAAATAATTTGTAAATTTTCTTGACGCTTTATTGTTTAAATATTATTCTTATCAAATGTTATAAATATTTAAATTATGTATTCCATTTGGATATTTTAAATATACTACCGCGCACATAATAAGTAGTTTAAGTCATTGCATGTGCATTAGGGTGAACCTTATTTTGTAAAAGTTTGAAAGCTTCAAAAAATGTCACCATATATTCTTCGAAAAGTTTACCTTATAAAGAAATGGTTGATTCTCAAGGTCTTATAATGCCAAAGCTGAAAAAAGCTTGTATGGAAAAATATAAGTCTTTGAAGTTGTGCAAGTGAATGCTATGCGGCCAGCTATGTCTGTCAGATTTAGGTTTTAACCTTAACACTTGTTCGATTCTAACTTTTCTTTGGCAGTTTGTATGATAATTATGTCCAAGGCTAACTTTTGCATCGGATTAGATTGTACAACGTTTTCCAGTAATACACAGACTTTCTTTCGGAATATATATTTCTGAAGACCATCGAAGATAGAAGAGTATTATCAGTCCAAAGTGTAAATAGTTGGGGTAATTCAGGCAGACTTTACATGTTAAAGTTCATCGATTGATGTGAACATTTATGCAGCTGTATTCAGGGAAATGCAATATTATGTAATTTTGACAAAAAGGGGTCACCCTTATCTATACATGCTTTGTAAGTAGATTTTGTATTTTTCTTTAACTAATGCTTATTTCCTCACTTATCTTTATGAATTATCCTTGATATCATTTAAGTTTAATATACACACTACCACTACCACTATCTGTAACTATGAGAGTGTGTGTGATGTTGCATAAATACATACATATGGCTTATTTAAGTATTTTTTGCACGTCTTTGTGTCTGAAGGACATTGGTTCAGTGTTGCACTGTTCTTTCTCTCGTTAATGTAGCATTTGTTTAAAGCTAAAGTTAAGGATGTTAAATTTTTGCACCAACTAAATAATAAAATAAAATTTATGGCTTAGTAGTTTTTAAAGTTGTCCTCTATATATAATGTTTATTTTGTTTGCTTTATCTCTAGATTTAAGTGAGTAACTAAATATTTGTGATAAATAATAGGGTTTAAAATATTTTAACGAAGAAGATACAATTTTTTAGAGAATTTATATTATTTCCTAAACAGCCTGAAATAGAGTCCATAACTACAAGATTTAGCTTTCTCTAATATCATTCATTGCAGCCATGCAATATAATTTTTGTCCAAAAATTATAAATTTTTATTATAAATAACCTTGAACATAAATTCATAAATTTCCTCGGAGACAGAAAAACTAAAATTGCATTAGTTTCCCGGCCAGCTAAAATTAAAATGCTTTTGGCCAAAAAAAAGAACATTAGTAGCACGTAAACAAACATTTTCAAGCTAACAAAAAATTTTGCTTTGACATAAGTAGATTTATATTAATTTACACACACACACATTCACAAAACCAGAGACATAAAAAAGGCAATTAGTGTGCAAGTAACCAGCAAAAACTGAACCATTATGCTAATTGATTTTACCTGAGACTGGCTACCTGTTGTTGGTGAATGCAAAAGCTTTTTTTTGCTACGTATCGTGGCTATATTTTATTCAAGCGTTGTAGTGGTCACAATATTACCACTAAATGGAGGAAAAAATATATTTTAACAGCCAGTTAAAAACATTCACTTAAACACTAAAAAACACAATGTTAAAATGATTATACGCGAAAGCACACGCGGATGGACAAATGTACATTTAAACAGAGACGTAAATATAAGAGTAAAAAGAACCCAACAGTTTCAAATTAGCCGTTAACCGGTTATCATAATGTGTATAAAAAAGTGTAATTTATAAACCTGGAACGTACCGGATTTAGTCAAGGATGTAGTTCACTCGGCTATCAAAAATCTGTTATTGTTCCAAACTTATGTAATCTTAAATATAAGAGTTCTCAATATAAATTTCGCATTAAATGTATATTTGACTCTAAAACAGATTTGTTCGCATAGATCATTTGTAATGATCATTATTGATCAAATAAAACAAAATGAAAGGAAGCCTTTGAATTCAAAATGTTTCTAGAAAATTTTTTGGTACCAAATTACTCGATAGAAAATTTAAAATTGAAATAATTTTTTTTTTATTTTGAATTTATTAAATAAGACTTTTATATTTTTTTGCAAATAATTTTTATTGAAATTTTTTTTATGTAAAATATTTCTAGAAATTTTATTGGTAAAAATGTGTAAAAAGAAAAGAAAGGAATTTATTTAAAATTTAAATTTATATTTTTTTGGTAAAATTTTAATTAATAAAGTCCGATTTTGTTTAAAATCTTTACAATAGTAAATTTTTAATGTAACATTTAAACTGTAAATTTTTAAGGTAAAATTTGTATACATGTAAAGTTTTTAAAGAAAATTTTTAGATGTAGAATTTTTATCAAAATGTTGTTGATGTAAAATGTTGTTGATGAAAATGGATGGCTTAAGTATCACACAACGCATAAAAATGATCAAAACATACTACAAAAATGATATTCTGTAACAGCCGCATATCGTGCTTTAAGATGAGATTATGGTTTACTTAATCGTCCAACTACGCAAGCAATTGGCGAAATTGTGAAGAAATTTGAAGAGACTGGAGGAGCGGTTACAAATATTGTAAGGCCTGTGCATCATAGCTTTGCTCGTTTCGCGAAAAATATCGATGATGTAGGCAAAAGTGTTGTCGAAGACCCGAATGTGTCAATTTCTCGTCATTCTCAGGAATTAGGACGGCTCACTATGGCGTATTTTTCATTTAGATCTACATCTATATTCTTATAAAGTACAGCTCACACAAGAACTGAAGCCAGCTGACCAATCACAACGTCGTAGATACATGGAATAGTGGACGGCGATTTTTCGAACAACATTTTCTTCAGCGATGAAGCACTTTTCTCACTCGGTGGGTATGTTAATAAATAAAATTGTCATACATGGGGTTCTGAGAATCCTCAAGTAATTGAATAGAGGTCAGAAAAAATTGCGTTCTTTAGTACGAAGGTGTGATAGGACACCATTATACTTTTTTTGTGGGGCTACGTGAAAGACCGTGTTTATGCAGATAAACCTTTAACTCCTGAGCAATTAAAACTAACATTCGTCAAGTTATGGTTAAATACAGCCCATTATGTGTCAAAAAGTGGTCGAAAATTATAAAATTTGTGTCAAAAAGTTATGTGTCAAAAAGTGGTCGAAAATTATCAAAAGAATCTATGTTTGCAACATTTCGCGTAGAGGTCATTTAAGTGTATGTGTAGTGTCATAATGTCAACGTTTAAACTTTATAATAAAAAGGCAATATCTTTAAAAAAATATTTATGTGTTTTTCTTAACGTTCACTTTTGAAACCGCAAATGGATAACTCAATATTTTTTATACAAGGAAAAAGTTTCGGATATTAAATTGTGATTTCTTTTTATTAAAATTTGTTAATGTAAAATTTTAAATGAGAATTTTTTAATTGAAACTTTTAGATATAAAATTTTAATGAAAAATATTTAGATTGAAAATTTCTAAAAATATTTGTTTATAATTTAAAATTTTTTTGAACAAATTTTTGAAGAAAAAATTTTGATATAAAATTATTATAAAAAAATATTTTTTTGATGTCAAATTTTTATAGAAAAAATTTTGATGTAAAATTTTTATAGAAAAATTTTCGATGTAAAATAAAGAAAAATTATCGATGTAAAATCTTTATAGAAAAATTATCGCTGTAAAATTTTTATAGAAATTGATGTAAAATTTTTATAGAAAAAATTTTTTTTTATAGAAAATTGATACCAATATTTGTTTACAATTTAAAATTTTTTTGAACAAATTTTTGAAGAAAAATTTTCGATGTAAAATTTTTATAGAAAAATTTTCGATGTAAATTTTTTATAGAAATTGATGTAAAATTTTTATAGAAAAAATTTTGATGTCAAATTTTTAATAGAAAAAATTTTAATATCAAATTTTTATAGAAAAAATTTTAATATCAAATTTTTATAGAAAAAATTTTGATGTATAGAACAATTTTTGATGTAAAATTTTCATAGACAAATTTTCGATATCAAATTTTTATAGAAAAATTTTTTTGAACAATTTTTAATAGACAAATTTTTAATGTAAAATTTTTATAAAAAAATTTTCGATGTCAAATTTTTATGAACAATTTTTATTAGACAAATTTTTGATGTAAAATTTTTTTTACAAAATGTTTGATGTCAAATTTTTATAGAAAAATTGTTGATATAAAATTTTAATAAAAAAATTGTTGATATAAAATTTTAATAGACAAATTTTCGATGTAAAATTTTTATCGAAAAATTTTCAATGTCAAATTTTTATAAAAAATTTTCGATGTCAAATTTTTATAAAAAAATGTTTAATGTTAATTTTTTAAATTCTGATAATTAATTTACACAAATAAGGGAGATGAAACTAAAAAATTTTTGTGTATTTGCTTTTGTTCAGTTGATAATCTGAGCTTTTACTTATGGTTTACAAACATAATTCGTAATGATTGTGTTTGTAAAATAGGAAATAATGCGAGGTTTTCGATTTGTCTTAAAGTAGGGATACTCTTCCTGAAGAGATGACCTAATCAACCATTGAAACACTTCGAGAAATTAGTCATCCCAACAAACATTTTTTTTTTGGCTTTTTCAATAAATTCTCTCTTACATTAGTAAATAAATGTAATAAATCGATATCAAATGCAAACATTTTTTCTTTTTGAAAATTTTTTATGTAAAATTTTTTGACTGAAAAAGACGTAATTTTTATGTAAAATTTTTGATATTGAATTTATATAGAAATTTTTCGCATAGAATTTTAATAGTATAATGAATTGTGTAAAAGTTTTGTGTTGTAAACACTTTTTTGTCAGACTCAACTGTAGGGACCTTAAGTTAAAGCACACATAACTAATTGTTATTTACCTGCTTATACTGATGTTTAAGTAAAATCTACTTTTGTTATATAAACATTCGTGCACGTGCATGTCATTATAGGTTCGAAGAAGAAAATATTATTGTTTTTACTATAATTAAACGGAAGACAACTCAGAAATTATTGGGAGGAAACTTATTGTATTGGCGGAAAATTGTAAATAATAATTAAATTAAGTTTACTTTATTTATTTTTGATTATGTTTAAATCGAGTGATATAAAAATATCCGTATTTCTTAAGAGAAGTTTATTGTTTTTATCACTGTAGTTGTTACTATACGAAATTGCTATATTGGATATTATATTTTCTTAAATTTTAAGCAGAAGTTTCATGGTTATTTAAAAACATAATTTTTCTAATAATTATTAGTTTTCAGATATCAAAACCTTCACTCTTTTTAATGGTATTTCTAAAACAACATTAATAAATAAATTGTGGTCAATATTATTTTCGCAAGCTTTAGGTTTTTGTGGTTTTGAAACATGAAAACTAAAATACCAAAATAACAATTCGTGTTTGTCTATAAATATTTAATAAATGCCACATTTATCTATACAACATTTACACATAATTGCGTTTTTAATAAACTGCTTTTATGCAACATTTTAAAGCATCACATACTTAAATTTTAGCTACTCCCTACAGTACACAAATTAACTTATGTGCTCTTTTAATAACAAGATTTAAATATTTAAGATGTTGAACATAAAAATTGTTCATAGCCTTTAAATTTTATTGAATAGAAGATATAAAATAGATTTTAATATAGTTGGCTTTAAGATAAAAAAACACACTTAGATTTTCTTGCTGACCAAACGAATTATCACTAAAACTAGCAATGAATAATAAAACGCCCAACAGCTACTGCGGACTACAAAACACTAGATAGAGGTGACATTAATATTTAATTTGTTAAATGATTTTAAGTGCAAACTGGCTTCATTATGAAAGTTTCATGTGATACTTAACACCAGTACAAAAATAACAACCTCAAACAAACTAGAACACTAACTAGACATTAAGTATTTATAGATAATTTACACGCATAAACCGAAGTAAATGATTTAGTTTTAAATTACTTAAAATTTTAATTTTAGTAAAAATTTAACTAAATGCCTACGAAGTCTATTATGCAGCGTTGGCGAAAAATTTGCTAGAATAAATTTGAGCAATAAATTAGCAGAAAATGGTTCAGTTGTTGTGGTTTTCTAACTGAAACTTGGTTAGAAAAACAAAAATAGGTTTACTGGCGTAAAACTTGAACTAAAATATTTTACCATCTTAAAAAACGATATTATATTCTGACGTAGGCAGCCTATAAAACCAGAGGCCGAAAAATTTTTCTAATTTTCGTAAATATCACGACCATTAACGAAACTCGTGGAAATGAGTATCAAAAGCATTCAGTTGAAATTTTGATGTTAGCAAAGTCGGTTGATGTCGCTTTGTAAAAGAAAAGACAAAATCAAAATCCAATTTGCAGCAACAAAATATATGGACATATACGAACATATACGAACATAGAAATATAATCTAGAACACGACACTATTATTTTAATATAAATATTGTTTGAAATAAATGTAATCGAATTGGGACTATTTCTTAAATCTGAAATAAATTCTAATATAAAACAATTTAAAATTTTTATTTTTTTTTAGATAAACGTATATTTTTAGATATTTTCGATCTTTTATAGACAATTTTTGAAAAAAATATTTTTCTTTGGAAACTTTTTCGAAAACTTATATTTTTTATAAGCAAAATATTTTTTTTCAAAACTTTTTCTATAAACATTTTTTCTAAAAAGAAAACTTTTCAATAAAAATATTTTTCCATAGAAAAATTTTAGATAGAAATATTTCTATAGAAAAATTTTTGATAAAAAAAAATTCTATAGAAATTTATTATTGATAAAAAAAATTTTCTGTAGAAATTCCATAGAAAAACTTTGCATAGAAGAATTTTTTTTCTATAAAAAACTTTTTGATAAAACAAGTTCTCAATAGATAAACGTTCGATAAAAACATTTTTCTGTAGAAAAATTTTCGAGAAAAAAAAAATAATAAAGAAAAATTTCCAAATGTGTATAAGGAAAATTTTCCAATAAAGATATTTTTCTATAGAAAACATTTCGATTAAATTAGTTTTCTATAAAAAAATTAAAAAAAGAATATTTTTCTATAGAAAAATTTTTAATAAAAATATTTTTCTATAGAAAAATTTTTAATAAAAATATTTTTCTATAAAAAAATTTTCAACACAAATATTTTCCTATAAAAAATGTTTCGATAGAAATATTTTCTATATAAAAGTCATAAATAAAAATATTTTTCTATAGAAAAATTTTAGA
This sequence comes from Stomorhina lunata, assembly GCA_933228675.1. Classification (NCBI taxonomy): domain Eukaryota; kingdom Metazoa; phylum Arthropoda; class Insecta; order Diptera; family Rhiniidae; genus Stomorhina; species Stomorhina lunata. The sequence continues at coordinate 103,092,943 of OW121743.1, read as the reverse complement.
TAAAAATATTTTTCTACAAAAAAATTTTCAATAAAAATATTTTTCTATAGATAAATTTTCAACACAAATATTTTCCTATAGAAAATTTTTCGATACAAATATTTTTCTATAGAAACACTTTAGATAAAAATATTTTTCTGTAAAAAATTTTTCGTTAATATTTTTCTGTAAAAAAATGTTTGACTAAAAAACTTTCTATGGAAAAATTTTGGATAAAAATATTTTTTTCTATAGAAAAATTTTAGATAAAAAATTCTTCTATAGAAAAATTTTTGATTAAAATTTTTTTTTTTTTCGATAAAAAAATTTTTCTATAGAAAAATTTTCGATAAAAAATTTTTTTTCTATAGAAAAATTTTCAAGAAAAAAATGTTTCTATAGAAAAATTTTCGATAAAAAAATTTTTTTCTATAGAAAAATTTTCAATAAAAAATTTTTTTTCTATAGAAAAATTTTCAATAAAAAAATGTTTCTGTAGAAAAGTTTTCGATAAAAAAAAAATTTTTCTATACAAAAATTTTCGATAAAAAAAAATTCTATAGAAAAATTATAAAAATTATAGAAAAATTTTCCATAAAAAAATTTTTCTATAGAAAAATTTTCCATAAAAAATTTTTCTATAGAAAAATTTTCCATAAAAAAAATTTCTATAGAAAAACTTTCACTTTTTTTATGGAAAATTTTTCTATAGAAAAATTTTCCATAAAAAAAATTTTCTATAGAAAAATTTTCAATAAAAAAAAAATTTCTATAGAAAAACTTTCAATACAAAAAATTTTCTATAAAAAAATTTTCAATAGAAAAATTTTCGATAAAAAAAATTTCTATAGAAAAATTTTCGATAAAAAAGTTTTCTATAGAAAAATTTTCGATAAAAAAATTTTGTATAGAAAAATTTTCGATAAATGCATAAAATGGATAAAAATATTTTTCTATAGAAAAATTTTCAATAAAAATAATTTTCTATAGAAACATTTTAGATATAAATATTTTTCTATAGAAAAATTTTCGATATAAATATTTTTCTATAGAAAAATTTTCGATAGAAATAATTTTCTATAGAAAAATTTTCGATAGAAATAATTTTCTATAGAAAAATTTTCGATATAAATATTTTCCTATAGAAAAATTTTCGATAACAATATTTTTATATAAAAAAATTTTCGATAACAATAGAAAATAGAAAATTTGTTATAAACATATTTAAAAAATGGAATTTTTTTAAATATCAGAACTACACATTGAAAATAATACCAATATTAGTTAAAAGTATATAAAACTGCTACTCTGCCACTAATTTTCTCAAACAATGCAACAGGCCTTGATACTTCGGCACGTATGAGTGATATTTATATTTTTCTTCAATAAACATTACGTATACGCACTCATTATACTCATATTGAATAACGTTTGAAACAATTTCCTCAAACAAAATGTTAAATACAAATTCCTAAGTGACATAACACCAAAATTCCTTAACATCAATAAATCAGTGAAAATTTCTCAACTTTTTCTTTCCACTTCTGATTGTCTTAACAATATTAAGTTGTTATCTCGAAATTTGTTCTCATTATCATATACAAATGAATTTTTAATTTCATTTAACTTTATTTTTATATAACAAAATTCTTACATTCGTTTATACTTTACCATTGAGTCTCTAATAGACAAATAATTCAATTAAAAGTTTGTTTAAAATTTCATGTGTTTTTAGTAAAATTTTATTTTTTTCAGATTTTTTGTTCATAGTTTTCTTCTTTTTTCTTCTTTAGAACTAAATGAACTAAAATACAAAACAGTTAAGAAAGTTTTTGCTTTGAATATTTTTTCCTGACTTAATTTATACTTTATATTTGGTTGTGTGTGCATTTTCTTTTCTCTATTCTTTTCTTTTTTTTGCGTTAAATTTAGTAACAGCATAAAGTGAAATATAATAATGATGCTGCTGCAAATGAAAATAATGATGATGATGACGACAAAAGGAGCATGAAAGTGTCATGATATGATCTTTTTGCATTTCAGTTTCTGCTTGGTTCTTTTATGCTAAAATGTTTTGTTCTTTTAAAGAAAAGTACAAAATTTACATAATTCGGCAAATTTTGAAAGATGATAACAAAAATTTGAAGAAGTTATAAAAAAATGTCATATGTGAAACGACCGATATCATATCTTTCGCAAAATCTCCAACGAAATAAAATTTTGTCAAAGTATTCAGCAACTATTTACATCAGTTTTTAATGTTTAAATACCTTCAAAGTTCTGCCTCTTAAAGCCCTAGCAAATGCAAAGTGTTTAGGAAAAAACAGCAAAAAAGAACAAAAATCAAAACATTTTAAGACAAAAATCATATGCAAAGAACAATACCGAGGAAGAAAAACTTTCTAAGAACAAAATAAAACTATAATTTATAAAATGAAAAATGCAACGCATGAGGAAAAAAGTTTTTTTTTTTCTACAAAACACTAAGACACTAATACCACGCTGATGATGGTGGTGATGTTTTCCTTACAGTAATGTTTTTGGAGAAATGAAAACACAGAAATGGCAATGGAACAAGGCACAATGGGACTGAATAAAACCTAAATCTCTATCTTAGTTTATGTCTTAGTCAATATCTTATTCTATGTCTAAGTATTTGTCTTACTCTTAGTGTATAAATTAGTCTATGTCTTAGACTATGTCTTATTTTATGTCTAAGTCTATGTCTTAGTCTATGTCTTAGTCTATGTCTTAGTCTATGTCTTAGTCTATGTCTTAGTCTTTGTCTTAGTCTATGTCTTAGTCTATGTCTTAGTCTATGTCTTAGTCTATATCTTAGTCTATGTCTTAGTCTATGTCTTAGTCTATGTCTTAGTCTATGTCTTAGTCTATGTCTTAGTCTATGTCTAAGTCTATGTCTTAGTCTATGTCTTAATCTATGTCTTAGTCTATGTCTTAGTCTATATCTTAGTCTATGTCTTAGTCTATATCTTAGTCTATGTCTTAGTCTATGTCTTAGTCTATGTCTTAGTCTATGTCTTAGTCTATGTCTTAGTCTATGTCTTAGTCTATGTCTTAGTCTATGTCTTAGTCTATGTCTTAGTCTATGTCTTAGTCTATGTCTTAGTCTATGTCTTAGTCTATGTCTTAGTCTATGTCTTAGTCTATGTCTTAGTCTATGCCTTAGTCTATGTCTTAGTCTATGTCTTAGTATATGTCTTAGTCTATGTCTTAGTCTATGTCTTAGTCTATGTCTTAGTCTATGTCTTAGTCTATGTCTTAGTCTATGTCTTAGTCTATGTCTTAGTCTATGTCTTAGTCTATGTCTTAGTCTATGTCTTAGTCTATGCCTTAGTCTATGTCTTAGTCTATGTCTTAGTCTATGTCTTAGTCTATATCTTATTCTATGTCTTAGTCTATGTCTTAGTCCGTGTCTTAGTCAATATCTTAGTCCATATCTTAGTCTATGTCTTAGTCTATGTCTTATACTGTCTTAATCTATGTCTTAGTCTATGTCTTAGTCTTTGTCTTAGTCTATGTCTTATTTTATGTCTTATTCTATGTCTTAGTCTATGTCATAGTCTTTGTCTTAGACTTAGTCTATGTCTTAGTCAATGTCTTAGTCTATGGTTTATCTTTAATCCGATTTGTACTTTATATGCTAAATAAGAAGCAATTAGTATATGTAGTTTTGTTTGTGTATATTAACACGACAGCCCCATTGTGCATCACTTATTCATTTCTTAAATTTATGAGCAACTTACCAAGTAAATGGAGTTAAGAAACAAGGAGACGAATATACACCAAACGGTTGGAAAATATTTATAATAGAGGAGACTTATGCAGCTGTTTATGGTTTTGACAGTTGCTTCTATTTCTTGTTCCGATGTTCCTGTTATTCCAAAGCTCAAGCTTGTTTTGTCGCATAAACTCTTTCTTTTCTATGAATATAGTTTAAGTATTATAGTGCTTAGTCAATGATTATAATAGAAAATTTATGCAAAAAATGCAAATCCAAGGATTTGCTATTAAATGACATTGTTATTGCCATTTTATGCCGGAAATATATATATTTTTTTTGTAGAAAAAAAATATATTTATTTATTTATATCATAACCAAGTTTTAAACATTTATGAGGCAACAGGATATAGCAGAGACAGCAACACCCTTCACTTCTTATGGTCATTTGGCAAATGTTTTTTTCATTGGTCGCTTTTCTCATTGCCATTGTTCTAAACTACATCAAAATTCATAATGTTAGTACAACTTAGAAAGGAAGAAGGATAACAAAAAGCCACAACAAAACCACTCAACATCAAACCATGTCAGTTGTTCTATCATTTCCATTGTCCGTATTGCTTCAGCTTGAGTGGTGGTGTCATGTTAGCTCAAGTAGTTTTCAACTTTATGATTGTCACTTTATCATCAGATCAGATATTTGTCTATTAGGAGAAGAAGTCATCATTGTTTAATATTTGTCATTCATATTCTGTTCAATGTTGCTTTTATATGCAAATGAAATTTGTTTATATTGCAGCTGTTTGGTGATTTGTCTGTTCTTGTATCTTTTAATTTCCTTGGCCCGCAACATCTGTTTAATTGCGGAAACATTAGTGTAAGTAGTTTTTGAGTCTAAATATTTTATGTTTTCATCATTTTAATTATTTAGTTTTCTTAAGTTGTTCAAATTTTGAGAAATGAAAACTAATTTTAGTGGAGATAGAGAATAGATGGTAGTATATTTTTCGGTGGTTGTTTAAAACATAGCACGGAAATTAGTTTATTTCGACTTATGCCTCAAGTTATGAATTAAAGATATTAAAGAGTTGGGTTTAAATTTTTAGTTCACTGCAACATTTCTGATAATGTATGTATAAGAGTGGGTATAATCTTTGAATTATATTCCTACATTTTTATATAATTACCACATTAAGCCCTGCAGTTTATTAGCGATATAAACTTTAAAAGCTGCATGCTTTTATTAATATAAGTATAAGTGAGCACAGTAGGATTGCGTAGGTGTTAGATCATTAAAATGTTTCACTTAATAGTTTCAAGAATTTTATATTGTGGGAACAAAAAAAAAAAGATAAATGACATTTTAAAGTCTGTTTTAATTTGCTCTTTGTAAAGTAATTCTTTTGAGTTACAATTAATATTATCTTCCTGTGGAATTATACAAGGTTATCCATTTTGCGGCTTCAAAAGTGAACATAAATAAAACACATAAGAATTTTTTTTATGATATTTCTTTTTATGCCCTTCATCACCATTGGTTGAAGGGGTATTATAAGTTTATGCTGATGTATGTAACGCATAAAAATATTTGTCTTAGTACCACCTTTTAATATACCAATAGGCTTAGAACCACTTTCTGAGTCGATTTAGAGATGTCAGTCCGTCCGTCCGTCTGGCTGGACGGCTGGCTGGCTGGACCCCTATGTAAATCATGTAATCAAAGTACAAGTTGCAATTCTAAAGATAATTTGATGAAATTTGGCGCAGATCATTTTTTTGATAGTGGGACAATGGCTATTGAAATTCGTCCCAATTCCCGGAATTTATATAATGGCCACAAATATCAATATTTCTCGTGAAATTTGGTCCAAAGTCTGCTTATGTAAATTTAAATCACTGTACTAAATTTCGTTGAAATCGCTCCACATTTGATCATTGCTCCCATACAAACTCTTCTGTCAAAACGCACTAAATGACGCAAAAATCAGGCAAAGTAATGAGAATTTTGAGTTTATTTTTTGCATACATAAATCTTGTAAAAACCATAATCAGTTTGTTAAAGTTCGAGATAATCGGTTCACATTTGACCCAAGCTTTCATATAAGTCCAGCTTAAGTAGATAAGTTTTTTGAAAATGTTTGTATGATGACAAAATTTAGAAAATATTTTTCTTTATTCATAAAAAAAACACCTTTGACTTAAGTGGTGAAGGGTATCAGATGGTCGGTCTTGACTGACTATAGCACTTTCTTATTTGTGAAACACTACATCATTTAAATGACCACCACGCGAAATGTTGCAAGCATTGATTTTTTTGAGGCAATTTTTTACCACTTTTAGACACATATTGGACGGTATTTCAGCCATAACATGACGAATATTGGTTTTTAAGTGCTCAAGAGTTAAAGGTTTATCAGCATAAGCACGGTCTTTCGTGTAGCCCCACAAAAAAAGTCCAATGCTGTCAAATCACATGATCTTGGTGGCCAGTTGATATCGCCACGACAAGAAATTACGCGGCCAGGAAATGTCTCTTGCAATAAAGCCATATTCGCTCTAGTTGTGTGGAGAATATGTGGTTTCTTGTTGAAACCACATATTCTCCAAGTCGTATTCTTCAATAGCAGGCGAAAAACAGTCGGTTATCAAATGGCCATAACGCTCCAAATTCAAGGTGACATTTGTTCCATCATCCTCTTCGAAGAAGTAAGGTCCAATCACACCTTCGGACTAAAGAGCCCACCAAACAGTGGCTTTTCCTGGATATAATACCTCACTTTAATTACTTGAGGATTCTCAGAACCCTAAATACTACAATTTTGTTTATTAACATACCCACCGACTGAGAAATGTGCTTCATCGCTGTAGAAAACTTAGTTCGAAAAATCGCCGTCCAACGCCTGTTGTTCAACCACCCATTCCACGTATCTTCTTCTTCTTCTATTATCCTTGACTCCCAGTGAAGCATAGGCTCTCAACGTATCTACGACGTTGTGAATGTTTAGCTGGCTTCAGTTGTTGAGTGACCTGGACTTTACATGGATATAGATGTAGATCTAAATGCAAAATACGCCATAATGTACCGTAAGACAGTCCTAATTCCTGAGAACGACAAGGAATCGGCACATTCGGGTCTTAGCCAATACTTTAACTTACAACCGAGATATTTTCAGCGGAACGAGCGAAATAATGATGCACAGGCCTTACAATTTTTGTAACCGCTCTAGTCTCTTCAAATTTCTTTACAATTTTGCCAATTGCTTGCGTAGATGGACGATTAAGTAAACCATAATCTCCTCCTAAAGCATTATATGTGGCTGTTGCAGAATCACCATTTTTATAGAATGTCTTGATAATTTTTAAGCGAAAATATATAGACCAAGCCTCTTTGAGGTGGGTGCACAACACATGAATTAAAGTCTGTACCTCGGTTTTCTAAAGTCTGTGCCTCGGTTTTCTAAAACGGTGTAAGGGATACTTCAATCCAATTGATTTTCGAACTATTTACACCACCTATATCCGATCGAAAATGGAATACAACTCTCATATATGGGCCGGTACTTCAAAGCTTTTTTTGGAACTTCTCGACGGAGTACTCTATTGACCCAGTTGAACAACGTCGCAGTGTAGGTTGTGTTTCACTGGTACTACTTTGGAATGTGCTCTAACGAAATCGCGAAACTTGTAACCTAAACTCGAACTTTCATTTATCTGTTAGAAATTATCCTTTCGTTATCGATTGGCCGGTAGACCGAACAACACATTATAGAAAAAATTCGTTCTTTAATCGTTTTGTTTGTATGAGAAATTTACTTCAGGAAGAAGTTTTTCCTTCCACTTACAATAAGGGAAAATTCAAATCAAATGTCCACTAAATCTATTCCTTCCATAGCAATTCCCATAATATATTTTCCTAGTTGTGACACAATGTTTTAATTTAGTCAATTCCTGGTCCTACGGACAGATAGACAGATAGGCAGACAGACAGACAGACAGACAGACAGACAGACAGACAGACAGACAGACAGACAGACAGACAGACAGACAGACAGACAGACAGACAGACAGACAGACAGACAGACATATAGACAGACAGACAGACAGACAGACAGACAGACAGACAGACAGACAGACAGACAGACAGACAGACAGACAGACAGACAGACAGACAGACAGACATATAGACAGACAGACATATAGACAGACAGACATACAGACAGACATCGCTCGTTCGTCTTAGAATTTCATAAGGAATTACAATTTTTATACTTTTTTTGTTTTAAGCCAATATTCAGGAAATTTCAAATGGAATGATAATCTTAATACCTATAACCCCCATTATTGTTGATGGTCAGTACAAAAATTTATTCAAAATTTGAGTGATACCAAAATTTAAATTGTTTCGTCGATCTGAACATATTAACTTAATCAAGGTTGTTTATGACAGTTTACGAAGATTATCATATTAATTAAAGTCTGTGTCCACCTCTGCCTCATAAGTAATCACTTTTATAAATAATAATACTTTATTTTTTATATGACCCTCATTTTTCTAACTGAAATATTTAAAATGTTAATCTTTTGTTTAAGTTCATACTTAATCTGTATTATTTTTTATACTAAAATCACGGTTTAAACTGCACTGCAGTAAAACTACAATAAAACTAAGAAAAAATTTTAAAGAATATTCGCACATACATACATACATACATACATCTATCTACCCGAGGCTTTAACTAAGACACCAACCAAGTCATGATAAATTGTTCACACAGTGATGATGATAATGATAATGATTCTGTTGCTGCCTCTGATGAAGATGATGAGGACAATGATGTTTCCACTTACTTCAGTTACACTCATATCAAATGCACTAGGTGTTTTTTTTTTCCAACAAGAAGAACTTTTACATTTCTTAAGCTCATCAGTAAATTACAGCCATAATAAAACTAAAGCAGTTAAGCAAAGAAGAAAACTTAAAATGCAGGGGAAAAACTTAATATGAAGATAGAGAATTGTTAATATTTAATGTGTTGGTGGCTGTGGCATTGGTAACATCTACATTATTATTGTTATAGTTGTACGCTCATGAAAATAAATTACTTAAGCAGAAGTAGGATAAAGGAAAAAAAAAGGATTGTATGTCTCATTAAGTAGCTTGGCTAAGCATAAAACTAACAAGATTTCCGGCAGCATTTTTATACTTTTGTCCATGTTCTTATTAATAACGTTGTACATGTATCCTTTACACTTTAACTACTTGCTTTATGTTTATTTTAGAGTTCTTTTTATAAAATTTATTTATTTTATATTTTAACTAAAATTGCTTTTGTAAGCAAACCAACTAATTTGAAATTTAAGTAAAATAGAATGTTTCTTCTAAGAAAATCTTGTGTAATAAAACACGCTTAATTTTTGCAAACAAAAGAACTACACACACTCATAAACTTAAGATATTTTTTGCCTTTTTTCTAAAAGTGATATATGAGGACATATTTATCTGGAATGAATATGAAACCCTTGATGATGTAACTAGATTTTTTTTTTCATCTCTTCTTTAATATAATAAAATCTCTTCTCTTTCCTTGGGTAATTATATTTCTTAAGGAAAAATAACGACTTTGATTTATGCATGAACAATTTTGATGTTATATGTGATTTTTAGTTAAATCATGCTTGAATAAACCATTGGGGTTTATTGAACTTTTAACAGGAGCTGAGTTATTGGCATTTTTCAATTTTTATTTGTTTCCCGCTGATTTTTAGTATGTAAGTGGTTTCATCAGAAAACCATCCGTTTTTTGCATATGGTACCATAACTAAGCAGGTGGTAGTATCTAAGCCGCACAAGCCTTTATGTTTAAATTTTAAGGCATATCATTTTTTAGTAAATGGGGGGCTTACTGAGATTGTCATTTCGTTTGTAATTTCCTTAATATTTGCTCAAAAACCAAAATTGAAGTATATTCTGAATCCTTATGAAATTCTAAGATGATTGAGCGATGTTGTCGGTCTTTCCGTCTGTCTGTTGTTGGCACGATAAAACATTAACGAAACTATATAGGTCACAGAAATTTGGCATAAATATCCTTTATTTCTTGGAAAATTTAAATCGGGCAAAATCGGTTGACATTTGACCATAGCTCCCGTATAACTTCGCCTAGACTCATCGCTTATTTGCTAATAAATGACAACTTATAACAGCTATGATGATAAAATTTGGTATATATAAGTTTTACATAAGCACTAGGCAGCACATACAATTTCATCCAAATTGGTTCACATTTAACCATAGCTCCCATACAAAACACTTACGGAAATTGCCTAAATTCCATCATAAATACTAATAAATGATAAGCTGTAATAGCTATGGCCACTAAATTTAGCTCAAGAAAGTCTTATATGAATACCAGCCAGTGTGACAAATTTTGTTACAATCGTTCACTATTTGACCATAGCTCCCATATAAAAAATTTACGGAAACACAAAAATACCAAAAGAAAAGGTATTACGAAAAGAGCAAGAGGAATAAAATTTCCCAAAATTATTTTCGATATCCTGAAGAAGTTGTGTATTGACACATTTAGTAAGAGCTTCCATGTAACCCCGCCCCGGGAGTAACATTATTGCTAATAAATTGAATACAATTGTAAAAGCTATAACGACTAATATTAGAATAGAGAAGTTTTATGCAAATTTTATAAAAATCGGTCCGTATTTGACTATTGCTTTCATATAAACACCACTCCCGAAAACTAAATAAAATGTAACAAAGGCCAGTTAAATTAGAAACTATGAAACATATGGGAAAAAAATCACCTTTTTCGGTCAACGAAAAATATTTGATTTTGGAAATTTCTCAACATAAAACGGTCCAAGATATTTTGAAACGGATTCGACAGTTTCATTTTCTAAACTGTTGACTATATGTCGGTATTTTTTAATTATCGATTTATTATCCAATAGGTCAAAAACTGAAAAAATCGAAAAAATATAAGTTTTTCTTAACTTAGAAGCGGTAACAGTTTTTATAGTGAAATAGGCATATTTTTTCTTCGTTTCTTTAAGCTCAGACAGACAGATAGACAAATAGGTCGACAGATCGACAGAAAGACAGACAGACAGATAGACAGACAAACAGACAAACAGACAGACAGACAGACAGACAGACAGACAGACAGACAAACTGACAGACAGACTGACAGACTGACAGACTGACAGACTGACAGACTGACAGACTGACAGATTGACAGACTGACAGACTGACAGACTGACAGACTGACAGACTGACAGACTGACAGACTGACAGACTGACAGACTGACAGACAGACAGACAGAAATACAAAATTAAATATAATTTATTTAAAATTTTTATTTAAAACATCTGATTTTTTGCAAAATATATAATATATAACCAAATGTAGCATATTTTTAGGGTTGGCGCACTGTATCTCTCATATAAACCAAAACCCAAAATTTTATTAAATTCAATAAAATTAAACTTTTTCACTTAACAAAGCGTGTTAGGGTATTTCAATCATAATTGACCTCCCTTGAATTATTATGCTATAAGTATCTATCATCTTTAAACTACCTTTGCAAAAAGTTGTTGACAAAATATCCTATAGGTACGCTCAAGTGACAAAGCAATTCATTTTAACATATTTCTGACATATTTTCAACTCACACTAAGTGCTTAACAATAAAAAACTAAAGTTTTTCAAAAAAAATATTATTCAAGTTACAATATTTTTCCATGCTACGACAAAACTGAAAACTAATGTTGTTCGAATAAATTCAAAACACATTCAAATATCAAATGCATTGTAAAATATGTATTTTCCAAAGGAAAATAAAAAATATAAAATAAAATATCACAAATACAAATGATGAATGACACTTTTATGCAAGTCTTGATGTATGAAATATTTAAACTGGTAATACAACAAGTAAAAGGGAAACAGAACTTTATGTTTGGAGTGCCTGTTAGCCTTGAAACATATAATTCAATTGTTTAGTAACATTTCGTTTAGGAATGATAGAATTTGTTATAAAAAAAAAACTAAATATAAAATTCCCTTAAAAAATGTTAACTGAAAAATATGTTCTTTGTTAAGAATTTTAAAAATTTTAATTTCCTCTCAGTAAAATAATTGAAAACTGTCTCTAAACTGAAGCCCACAAAAATTATATGCACAAATAAAAGAAATAACATATAATTTTCTGCCACAATGAAATATGATGTTGAAAAGAGCTATGCTCGTAGCAAAGTCTCTATAATATAAACATATTGCCCTTCCATACAATGATTTGCCGGATGGTCGTTTTGAAAAGTCCAATATAAAAGAGTTTTATAGTAAATTTTTCAAAAATTTACTTTTTATAGTCAATTTTTCAAAAATTTACTTTTTATAGTAAATTTTTCAAAAATTTACTTTTTATAGTAAATTTTTCAAAAATTTACTTTTTATAGTAAATTTTTCAAAAATTTACTTTTTATAGTAAATTTTTCAAAAATTTACTTTTTATAGTAAATTTTTCAAAAATTTACTTTTTATAGTAAATTTTTCAAAAATTTACTTTTTATAGTAAATTTTTCAAAAATTTACTTTTTATAGTAAATTTTTCAAAAATTTACTTTTTATAGTAAATTTTTCAAAAATTTACATTTTATAGTAAATTTTTCAAAAATTTACTTTTTATAGTAAATGTTTCAAAAACTTACTTTTTATATTAAATTTTTTAAAAATTTACTTTTTATATTAAATTTTTCAAAAATATACTTTTTATAGTAAATTTTTCAAAAATTTACTTTTTATAGTAAATTTTTCAAAAATTTACTTTTTATAGTAAATTTTTCACAAAATTTACTTTTTATAGTAAATTTTTCAAAAATTTACTTTTTATAGTAAATTTTTCAAAAATTTACTTTTTATAGTAAATTTTTCAAAAATTTACTTTTTATAGTAAATTTTTCAAAAATTTACTTTTTATAGTAAATTTTTCACAAAATTTACTTTTTATAGTAAATTTTTCACAAAATTTACTTTTTATAGTAAATTTTTCACAAAATTTACTTTTTATAGTAAATTTTTCACAAAATTTACTTTTTATAGTAAATTTTTCACAAAATTTACTTTTTATAGTAAATTTTTCACAAAATTTACTTTTTATAGTAAATTTTTAACAAAATTTACTTTTTATAGTAAATTTTTCACAAAATTTACTTTTTATAGTAAATTTTTCACAAAATTTACTTTTTATAGTAAATTTTTCACAAAATTTACTTTTTATAGTAAATTTTTCACAAAATTTACTTTTTATAGTAAATTTTTCACAAAATTTACTTTTTATAGTAAATTTTTCACAAAATTTACTTTTTATAGTAAATTTTTCAAAAATTTACTTTTTATAGTAAATTTTTCAAAAATTTACTTTTTATAGTAAATTTTTCAAAAATTTACTTTTTATAGTAAATTTTTCAAAAATTTACTTTTTATAGTAAATTTTTCAAAAATTTACTTTTTATAGTAAATTTTTCAAAAATTTACTTTTTATAGTAAATTTTTCAAAAATTTACTTTTTATAGTAAATTTTTCAAAAATTTACTTTTTATAGTATATTTTTCAAAAATTTACTTTTTATAGTAAATTTTTCAAAAATTTACTTTTTATAGTAAATTTTTCAAAAATTTACTTTTTATAGTAAATTTTTCAAAAATTTACTTTTTATAGTAAATTTTTCAAAAATTTACTTTTTATAGTAAATTTTTCAAAAACTTACTTTTTATAGTAAATTTTTCAAAAACTTACTTTTTATTTTTCAAAAATTTACTTTTTATTTTTCAAAAATTTACTTTTTATTTTTCAAAAATTTACTTTTTATTTTTCAAAAATTTACTTTTTATAGTAAATTTTTCAAAAATTTACTTTTTAGTGTAAATTTTTTAAAAATTTACTTTTTTTTAGAAAATTTTTAAAAAATTTACTTTTTTTTTTAAATTTTTAAAAAATTTACTTTCTATATTAAATTTTTCAAAAATTTACTTTTTATATTAAATTTTTCAAAAATTTAGTTTTTATAGTAAATTTTTGAAAAAATGGACTTAATCCACTTTCAAGACTTGAGAAAATATTTAAAAAATATATAAAAGAACACCTTTGACCATAGTGGTGAAGGGTATCGTATGGTCGGGCTTGACCGACTTTATATTAAAGAGTCATTGGCTACAGTCTTTTTTAGTTTAGTCCTATTACGAAAATTGCTCATCTTTGTTACTAGAGCCTATTTTAGTAGCTTATTTAAGAATCTATTTCAAATTTTAGATTTTTGATATAAAAACTGAAATTTTTACAAAAATCCGCTATTTTCTGAATCGGGAAAGGTATAACAAATTCTACTATTTCCTATTAAATTTTGCAAATGGTCTATGTGTCTTTCTTCACATACAATGTTTTGAAGAGATGTCACAATAAGTGTTTTGTAGCATTTTATCATTGAGTCATAAAAATGTACTTGTTGTCAAAAAAACAACATTTTCACACATTCAAAACTTTCATGATTTTTATTATATTTTTCACTCAACTGTATGATGATGATGATGACAATGATCATGATGTTGTTTAGAATTGTACCACAATATTTGTTTGTAGTTATATCTTAAGTATCTTTGACACAAGTGGAACTTTTGGTATTTATGATTTTGTGTATAGGAAATAAGCAAGACAATGTTATCATGATTATTTCAAATGTTGATCATTGAATATGGTCAAACATTTTCTTTATAGACAAAACTACATTCAACAATTAATTTTATTTAATACATACGGATGGTGTTGTATTAGTACTCGAAGTATTTTTCTATCAACACTTTAAAATACATACATAGAAATGTAATAAATTCTCATCACTATCATTTTTATTAGCAGGATTTAAGCTATTAAATTTGTTTTTATTTTATAGGCTTATATTATGTTTATAAGTATTATTTGCTTCTTTCTTAAGAATTTAGTTTTCTTTAGTTTCTGGCTATTTGGCTAAGTGCCAAAATTAGAGCTTAGGAACTTTTAGAAACATTATGTTTATTTCTTAGATTTTGCCAGTTTTTTTTTCTTTCATTAACTACAACCTCTATTAAATGTTATTACTTATATCTTTTTGACATTGGGATGTAGATATAAATTTAAAATTTTTTAGTTTCTGTGATTTGTATTTTGTAATGATGACCTTAAACGGAATATATAAAACTGACAATACCTTTAACGTTTTGTTTAAAATATTATTTTTTTTTAAATGCATATTTTATTCGGAACACTCTTTGGTATGATGCCAAATTCAATACAAATATATGTTTAAGCATAACAAATCTATGTTTGTTGAAAACACTGGTCAACAGCCAAAATTAAATTAAAAGTTAAACTATTTTTCTGTATATGTATATGGTCTGGCGTAGTCAGCCCATACCATAGACTATACACATTGACTGAGAACATTTCTACAGAAAAAATTTCGATAAAAATATTTTCTATAGAAAAATTTTTGATTAAGATATTTTTCTACAGAAAATATTTTTCTATAGGAAAATTTTCGATAAAAATATTTTTCAGCAGAATAATTTTCGAGGAAAATATTTTTCTATAGGAAAAGTTTCGAATAAAATACTTTTCTATACAAAAATTTTCAAAAAAAAAAATTTGTAATAAAATTTCAATAGAAAATTTTTTTATAAAAAAATTTTCTATAGAAAAATTTTCTATACGAAATTTCTCGATAAAAATATTTTTCAGCAGAATAATTTTCGATGAAAATTTTTTTCTATAGGAAAAGTTTCGAATAAAATACTTTTCTATACAAAAATTTTCAAAAAAAAATTTTGTAATAAAATTTCAATAGAAAAATTTTGTAATAAAATTTCAATAGAAAAATTTTTTATAAAAAAATTTTCTATAGAAAAATTTTCTATACAAAATTTCTTTAGAAAAATTTTCGTTTTGAAAATTAAAAAATTTTTGATAATATAAATTTTCTATAGAAAAATTTCCAATACAAAAATTTTTTTATAAAAACATTTCTATATGATATGATAACATATGACAATATCAATATTAAACAATTTAAGATATTTTCAATACAAAAATTTGTTCATAGAAAAATTTTTAACAAAAATATTTTTCTCTAGAAAATTTTTCAATAGAAATTATTTTTTGTAAAAAAATTATCGATAAAAATAATTTTCTCTGAAAATTTCTGATACGAAAATTTTTCCATAGAAAAATGTTCGGTACAAAAATTTTCTACAGAAAAAATTTTCGATAAAAATATTTTTCTATAGGAAAATTTTTTATATAGAAAAATTTTCGACACAAAAATATTTCTACAGAAAAATTCTCGATACAAATACTCTCCTATAAAAAAAAATTTAAAAAAAAAATATTTTTCCAAAACAAAAAATATTTTTCTATAGGAAAATTTTCAATAAAAATATTTTTTTTTATAAAAAAATTTTCGACAAAAATATTTTTCTGTAGAAAAATTTTCGATAAAATAATTTTTCATCAGAAAAATTTGCGATAAAAATTTTTTTCTTTAGAAAAAGTTTCGAATAAAATATTTCTCTATAGAAAAATTTTCAAAAAAAAAATTCAATATGATATGATAAGCTATGATAATATAAATGGATCAGCATTCTTAAAAATTGAAAAATTTTTGATAACAAAAATTAAAGAAAAATTTTTGATAAAATAATTTTCTATTGAAAACTTTTGAAAAATTATTTTGTGCAAAAAATTTATCGATAAAAATATTTTTCTTTGAAAATTTTTGATACGAAAACTTTTCCATAGAAAAATGTTCGGTACAAAAATTTTCTACAGAAAAATTTTCGAAAAAAATATTTTTCTATAGGAAAATTCTATAAAAAATTTTCTCTAAAAATATTTTTCTGTTGAAAAATTTTCGATAGAACCATTTTTTCGTAAAAAAATTTTTGTTCATAGAAAAATTTTGAATATAAATATTTTTCTCTGGAAAATTTTTCAATAGAAATAATTTTTTGTAAAAAATTTATCGATAAAAATATTTTTCTCTGAAAATTTCTGATACGAAAATTTTTATGTAGAAAAATTTTCGATACAAATATTTTTCTATAAAAATATTTTTCTATAAAAATATTTTTCTATAAAAAATTCTTCCAAAATAAATATTTTTCTATAGAAAAATTTTCGACAAAAATATTTTTCTGTAGAAAAATTTTCTATAAAATTATTTTTCTGTAGAAAAATTTTCTATAAAATTATTTTTCATTAGAAAAATTTTCGATAAAAATTTTTTTCCTTAGAAAAAGTTTCGAATAAAATATTTCTCTATAGAAAAATTAAAAAAAAAAAATTCGATACGATATAATAAGCTATGATAATATAAATGGATCAGCATTTTTAAAAATTTAAAAATTTTTGATAACAAAAATTATAGAAAAATTTTTGATAAAAAAATTTTTTTTTGAAAAATTTTGAAAAATTATTTTTTGTGTAAAATTTATCGATAAAAATATTATTCAATTAAAAAGTTTTACTGTAGTGTATTGCACTAAGAATCCCAATTTATTACAATTATTTATTATTGTAATAAATAGTTTTTTGATAAAACCAAAAAATGTTGGTGGGGAAACCTTTCCTCGACGCGTTTCGATGGTTGGTTAGACCATCTCATCAGGAGGATTATCCCTAATTCTAGACAGAGCGAAAACCTCACATTATGTATAATTTGAGAGACTGAATAAATACGAATTATTATTATTGTGTCCAACAAATATCAGCATAAAGCGCAGATTATCATCCGAACAGAAACACACAAACATTTTTCAGTTTTATCATTTCTTTATTTCCCACACTTTTGTTGTTGCTTTGTTGGCGACTAAGACAAAAGTGCTATAAAGGGGGTTCAAAGAATGATTTAAATAAACAAAAGTTTATTTTAAAGCTTGGCACATGTGCAGCCGTATATTTATTAAAAAGGTTTATTATTCTCTGAAAATTTTTGATACGAAAATTTTTCCATAGAAAAATGTTCTACAGAAAAATTTTCGATAAAAATATTTTACTGTTGAAAAATTTTCGATAGAACTATTTTTTAGTAGAACATTTTTCGATAAACATTTTTTTCTATAATAAATGTTTCGAATAAAATATTTTTCTAAAGTAAAATTTAAAAAAGAAAAATTTTTGATAAAATTTCAATAGAAACATTTTTGGTTAAAAAAAATTTCTATAGAAATATTTTCTATACAAAAATTTTTGAGAAAAAATTTTCTATAGAAAAATTTTTGATAAAAAAATTTCTATATGATATGATAAGCTACATATAATAATATCAATGTATCAACATTTTTAAAAATTTTAAAATTTTTGATAACAAAAATTTTCTAAAGAAAAATTTTCTTTAAAGAAATTTTTTGATAAAAAATTGTCTATAGAAAAATTTTTGATTAAAAAATTTTCTATATGATATGATAAGATATGATAATATCAATGGATTAGTATATTTAAAAATTGCAAATTTCATAAAAAAAATATCAACCAATTTAAAGAAAATGAAATATCGACCGTTTTTGTAAAAAGAAGAAAATAATGAAAGAAAAAATATAGTGGTGATTAAATATAAAGCAAAACGTTGAATTCTGCGGTCATCTCAAAAATGAAGAGTGTCATATATTAAATTCATAATGTATGTATTTTTTCACCAAATCTTATTATACATAATCATCAATAAAAATATATATATATAAAGGGTTGGTTAACAAAATTTCTAACATTATTAACTGAAATGCGAAAAAAAAAATTTACTTAATTTCTTTGACCCTTTTTTGTTGTTTATGACTGTTTTTGCAAAAAAAAAAAAAAGAATAAAAAATGAACTGTTTTAACTTACCCTAAGGCCAAACATTTAAATGATCTAAACAAAATCTGTTTAATTTTTGTTAAGTTGTTAAAGGAAAATAAAAAAAAAAAAACAAAATTTGTTAAATTTATTAAAGGATACATCATAAACATAAAACAAATAAAAAACAGATTGAGAAAAGAAGAAAACACATGTTATAAAGCCATTGACCCAATTTCTTTTCTTAGTTTGTTTTTCTTTCCTTTTCTTCTTTTGTTTTAATATATTCAGTTCTTTAGTGTTTGTATTATTGTTATTGTTATTATTGTAGTGATGAAAACTAATTGCCAAAAAATAATATTTAATAAATACATAAACTCTAGGATAAGGACAGTTTTATAGCTAAAAGCTAGAAATATGATGAAATATTGTGGTAGACTCTGTTTGGTCAGCAAATAATTTATTAAAATTATTTATGTTTAAATGAAGAGCAAATATTTTTAGAACGTTTTTGACATTTGTGATGATGGTGATGAAACATATCGTGGTGTTTGTATACTTAAAAGAACTTTCATGTATGTAATGCGCATTGTCTTTAAATAGCTTGCTTATTATTTGTATAATTATACCCTTCACCACTACAGGTGGAAAGGGTATAATAAGTTTGTAATAATGTATGTAACGCAAAGAAATATTGGTCTAGGATTTTTTTTTAATTTTTTATTTATTATAGTAAATTTTGCAAAAATTTTTAATCTTTATAATAAATTTTTCAAAATTTATTATCTTCATAGCAAATTTTTCAATAATTTCCTATTTTTATGGAAAATTTTTCAAAAATTTCCTATCTTTTTAGGAAATTTTTCAAAAATTTCCTATTTTTTTAGGAAATTTTTCAAAAATTTCCTATTTTTATAGGACATTTTTCAAAAATTTCCTATTTTTATAGGACATTTTTCAAAAATTTCCTATTTTTATAGAAAATTTTTCAAAAATTTCCTATTTTTATAGGAAATTTTTCAAAAATTTCCTATTTTTATAGGAAATTTTTCAAAAATTTCCTATTTTTATAGGAAATTTTTCAAAAATTTCCTATTTTTATAGGAAATTTTTCAAAAATTTCCTATTTTTATAGGAAATTTTTCAAAAATTTCCTATTTTTATAGGAAATTTTTCAAAAATTTCCTATTTTTATAGGAAAATTTTCAAAAATTTCCTATTTTTATAGGAAAATTTTCAAAAATTTCCTATTTTTATAGGAAATTTTTCAAAAATTTCCTATTTTTGTAGGAAATTTTTCAAAAATTTCCTATTTTTATAGGAAATTTTTCAAAAATTTCCTATTTTTATAGGAAATTTTTCAAAAATTTCCTATTTTTATAGGAAATTTTTCAAAAATTTCCTATTTTTATAGGAAATTTTTCAAAAATTTCCTATTTTTATAGGAAATTTTTCAAAAATTTCCTATTTTTATAGGAAATTTTTCAAAAATTACCTATTTTTATAAGAAATTTTTCAAAAATTTCCTATTTTTATAGGAAATTTTTCAAAAATTTCCTATTTTTATAGGAAATTTTTCAAAAATTTCCTATTTTTATAGGAAATTTTTCAAAAATTTCCTATTTTTATAGGAAATTTTTCAAAAATTTCCTATTTTTATAGGAAATTTTTCAAAAATTTCCTATTTTTATAGGAAATTTTTCAAAAATTTCCTATTTTTATAGGAAATTTTTCAAAAATTTCCTATTTTTATAGGAAATTTTTCAAAAATTTCCTATTTTTATAGGAAATTTTTCAAAAATTTCCTATTTTTATAGGAAATTTTTCAAAAATTTCCTATTTTTATAGGAAATTTTTCAAAAATTTCCTATTTTTATAGGAAATTTTTCAAAAATTTCCTATTTTTATAGGAAATTTTTCAAAAATTTCCTATTTTTATAGGAAATTTTTCAAAAATTTCCTATTTTTATAGGAAATTTTTCAAAAATTTCCTATTTTTATAGGAAATTTTTCAAAAATTTCCTATTTTTATAGGAAATTTTTCAAAAATTTCCTATTTTTATATTAAATTTTTCAAAAATTTCCTATTTTTATAGGAAATTTTTCAAAAATTTCCTATTTTTATAGGAAATTTTTCAAAAATTATTCAAAAATCTCCTATTTTTTAGGAAATTTGTCTGGTTTTTAATCTTAGTCTATGTCTATATTTTACTCAATGTCGTTGTCGACTTAATTGAAATGATCGATTCTTTTGAACTTCTTATTCTTAGTATATAATAGCTTTATATTTACCCAATCTGTGACCTACTTAATCTTGTTCCTTTATTTTTCTTCTTCCAAATTTTTTGTGAGTGGTTTTTTATGTTGATGGTAATAAAATTTTTTTCTGGATTATGGAAATCATACAATAGATGTTTACATAAACAATAAATAAGTTTTATGTAGACCTTGAAGTGCCCAAAATAGGTCAACGAAAATTGATTTATTTAGGTTTGTAAAAATGACTAAAAATGATTATATATCTGGGCATATAATAAGAGGATAAATCAATAAATCTTAGGAAAATAACAAGAAAACATATAACTATATTCTTTGTTAATGTTTTTGACAATAATTTTCTTTACGTGTTAAATAACTTTATATATTTACCCAAAGTTCCCTTTCCACTTCCAATTTTTAGACATTTTAAGGATATATTTTGGAAATCCTTCAATGTAAATTTTTATTCGAAAGTCATTAAATGGGGTATTTTTCCATAAAATCATCGATATTTGAGCTTAAGTCACTCACCGTTTTTTCTTAGAATGAAGCAAAATGATTTTTGTTATTTTCCTAGAGTTAATCCTAGGAAAAAAAACGTTAAAACCGTTTCCTCAATTTCCGCTCAATACAGCTCAACTGTTTTTGCTGACAAAATAAATAAAATATGTTAATTGTTTAAAGCATTAAAATACTATTTTTTTTTTTTTTCTGGAAGTTTGTTTTTGTTTGTTCCAACAGATAAGTTGCAGAGACAAAATAAAAACAGGAATAAAACCTATTGACCCAGTTTTAATCGAACGTTAAATGACACCAAAAATGAGCAGATGATAAAAAAAGAAAAAACCCGCATAAAAACTCCATTCACCCACAAAATAGAAGGAAAACTGAAATATATACCAACCAGACAAAATGCTAGATTCATTCATTCATTATTGCAGACACATCAGTTTCTAAAAAATTTTGTGTATTTTTCATTTCGATACCACTAACTCATTCTAATGGAAAATTTTTGCTATTCAAAAAAAAAAGGGGGTGTAACCCTTAAATGTCTATATGACAAAGAAATTCTAAGTATTTGTATTAAATATGTATTATTGAGAAGAATTTTGTATTTCTTCATTTTTGTTTGCTGTCGTCGTCTTCTGTTTAAATATTTAGAGCAATTTATAAGCAAAACGTTTTCGTTTAGAATTTTTGCTTAACGCAACATTTAAGCTGGCGGCTAGACAAAATGCCACAGAAAAACCATTAAGAAAACCTGATGGTAAATTTTTGACTGCTTTTAGTTGTTTTGTTTTTCTTAAGGATTATTTTAAGTGAAAAGTAAATGACGTTTAGTATAGACATCAGCTTGTCACAGATGAGGCTATAAAATACACGCGAGGTAATTTGTCAGTCATTTCTTATTTATGGACAAATAAACCCCAATAGTTTGCTTTAGCAACAAATTTTATTAAAAGTAGTTTATAGTTATTTAATTACTTTTAATATAAGTCCTAGAATTTTTTTCTTCGAGACATTCTCATACCATAATACAATGAATTTAAGGTCAAAGTTAAGTCATTCTAGCACTGACTCATTTTTTAATAAAAGTGACATAAACAATTAAAGCCATTAAATTTTTTTGATAATACATCGACTAAGACATAGACGAAAACAAAGGCTAATACACAGACTTATAAATAGAATAAGACAAAAACTATATTAATTAATTGAAATACAAGCTATTTGAATATATTTGTAATAAATTTTCACGTAACATTCTAAATACTTTTTTTTTTAATTTTAATCGAAAATATAAGATACGACCCACTTATACCTCTATGTCATCACTAACAATTTGCAATTTGTCAAGGATCATTTATCATCAAATTATTATTCAATTTCATATTAACAATGATTTATGGTACAAAACGAATACATACAATTTCAAATTATCTATGACCCAGAATTCACAAATAAATATTTTCTTACTTTTATGCAAATAAGTATTAAAAACATATTAAAACTTTGTTTAAAAAAATAAAACCAAAAAAGTTTTTTGCTTAATATCCTTCTTGTTAACATTATAAAATTCGAATCTATCAAAAAGGACAAACGCATTAGTTTAACCAATCGCTTGAAAACAAAAAAAAAAAAGGCAATAAAAACCAGGAAAATATAAGTAAAAATCAAACGAATAAAAAGAAGAGGAAAACAGGAATTACATCATGTAAAACATAAAAAAAAAGTTATTTTTACATAATCCTCAATGAATTCCAAATTTTTGACAAATGTTTCAAAAACTTTATACAAAAATTTTTGAATTTCTATCAAAATAAAAAATTTTAGAAAAATTTCCTATAAAAATGGGAAATTTTAAAAATTTTCCATTAAAAATTTAAATTTATAAAAATTTTCCTATAAAAATAGGAAATTTTTAAAAAAATTCCTAGAAAAATTGTTTAAAAATTTCCTAAAAAATAAGAGGAAATCTTTGAAAAATGTATTAAAAAAAAATTAAATTTTTGAAAAATTTCTTATAAAAATATGAAATTTTTGAAAAATTTAATAAAAAAATATAAAATTTTTGAAAAATATCTTATAGAAATACGAAATTTTTAAAAAATCTCATATAAAAATAGGAAATTTTTGAAAAATTTTCGAAATATCAAATTTTTAAAAATATTCCTAAAAAAACAAGAAATTTTATAAACAATTTAGTTTCGAAATTTTTTAAAAATATTGTATAAAAATATCAAAAATTTTAAAAATTCCCTATAAAAATAAGATATTTTTTAAAACTTTTCTATCAAAATTAAATCTTTTTTAAATTTTCCATAAAAATGTAAATTTTTTAAAAAATAGGATATTTTTAAAATATAAAAAATTAAAATATAAAAATATTTTAAAATTTCCTAAAAAGATAAGAAATTTTTGAAAAATTTTCTGTAAACGTAAGAAATTTTTGAAAATTTTTCTATAAAACAATTTTTAAAAAATTTCCTATAAAAATAAGGAGATTTTAAAAAATTTCATATAAAAATAAAAAAAAATTAAATTTATTGTAAAAATAATAAATTTTTGAAATATTTCCTATAAAAGTAAATAATTTTTGAATAATTTCCTTTAAAAGTAAAAAAATTTTAAAAGTTGAATAATTTCCTTTAAAAGTAAAAAAATTTTAAAAGTTTCCTATAAAATAAGAAATTTTTGAAAAATTTCCTATAAAAATAAGAAAAATTCGAAAAATTTAATATCTAAATAAGAAACTTTTCAAAAATTTCCTATAAAAATGGAAATTTTTGAAAAATTTCCTATAAAAATAAGAAATTTTTAAAAAAATTTCCTATGGAAAAAAAAAGTTTTTGAAAAATTTCCTGTAATAATAAAAAATTTTTGAAAAATTTCCTATAAAAATAAGAAATTTTTGAAAAATTTCCTATTAAAATAAGAATTTTTTGAAAAATTTCCTATAAAAATTAGAAATTTTCGAAAAATTTCCTATAATAAAAAACATTTTTAAAAGTTTCCTATAATAATAAAAAATGTTTGAAAAGTTTCCTATAAAAATAAGAAATGTTTGAAAAACTTCCTATAAAAATAAGAAATTTTTCAAAAAATTTCCTATAAAAATAGGAAATTTTTGAAAATTTTCCTATAAAAATAGGAAATTTTTGAAAAATTTCCTTTAACAATAAGAAATTTTTTAAAAATTTCCTATAAAAATAAGATATAAAATATAAAATTTTTTAAAAATTTCTTATAGAAATACGAAATTTTTAAAAAATCTCATATAAAAATAGGAAATTATTGAAAAAGTTCCTATAAATATAAGAAATTTTTGAAAAATTTTCGAAATATCAAATTTTTGAAAATATTAATATAAAAACAAGGAATTTTCTAAAAAAAATTTAATTTCGAAATTTTTTAAAAACATAGTATAAAAATATGAAAATTTTTAAAAATTCCCTATAAAAATAAGAAATTTTTTAAAAATTCCCTATAAAAATAAGAAATTTTTGAAAAATTTCATATAAAAATAAAAAAAAATTAAATTTATTATAGAAATAGTAAATTTTTGAAAAATTTCCGATAAAAGTAAGAAATTTTTGAACAATTTCCTTTAAAAATAAAAAAATTTTTAAAAGTTTCCTATAAAATAAGAAATTTTTCAAAAATTTCCTATAAAAATAGTAAATTTTGAAAAATGTCCTATAAAAATATTAAGTTTTTGAAAAATTTCCTTTAAAAATATTAAATTTTGGAAAATATGCTATAAAAAAAATAAATTTTTGAAAAATTTGCTATAAAAATAAGAAATTTTTTAAAAAAATTTCTACAATAAAAAGAAATTTTTGAAAAATTTTGTATAAAAATAAGAAATTTTAAAGAAAATTTCTATAAAATTAAGAAAGTTTTTAAAAAATTTCTATAAAACTAAAAAATTTTCTTCAAAACTAAGAAATTTTTGAAAAGTTTTCTTTAAAAATAAGAAATTTTCAAAAAATTTCCCATAAAAGTAAGAAATTTTTGAAAAATTTCCTACAAAAATAACAATTTTTTGAAAAGTTTACTATAAAGAGAAAAAATTTTTGAAAAATTTCCTTTTGAAATAAGAAATTTTTTAAAAATTTCCTAAAAAAATTCCTGTAAAAATAAGAAATTTTTTTAAAATTCTTATAAAAATTTAAAAATTTTGAAAAATTTCTTGTAAAAATAAGAAATTTTTGAAAATTTTCCTTTAAAACTAAGAAATTTTTAAAAAAGTTCCTTTAAAAATTGGACATTTTTGAAAAATTTTCTTTAAAAATAAGAAATTTTTCAAAATTTTTCTATAAAAATAAGAAATTTTGGAAAAATTTCCTACGAAAATAAGAAATTTTTGAAAAAATATTTTATTTTCCAGACAATGACGTTTTTATTGCTTAACATTTAACAGGTCTTTCTGCAAGGTTATACCCAAAGGATAACAGTTGAATCGTCAGAAGCGCGTCATAATATAGAAAGTAATAAAATCAACAAAAGCTTTGAAAAACTTGCATATCTAAATATAACAACTACACAAATATTTTGCATTTCTTTGGCAGTATATAAGTCCTGGCCAATATTTTTTTCTCACCTTAGTCTTTACAGTAGCGACTATGTGGTTCTTACATACATATACATTCTTACATACGTATATAAGATTCTTGTTAGACACTTACAAGTGGTTGTAAAAATATTCTTACAGTTAGTTACTACCCAGCAGTTCGAAGTTAACAAAACTGACAACAAAACTAGTGAAATTGCAAGCAATTAAAATAAACAGGAGTCTGCTTTTACATATCCTAGATTAATATAGCGTTTCTAATCAAGATATTTACGTAGGTAATAATTTCTTCTTTGGAAGCGGTTTTTCAATATTGAACTGTCTGGTTTTTAGTGACTGTTTGCAACGATTTCTCATTCATATCCTTGAATTTTCTTTAACAGGGAAAAATGCCGTAAAAATTTTTATGTAGAAATATTGAGAGACAATTTATAAATTTCCCCTTGCAAAGTGAGTGAGAGGAAAAACTGCTGGAAAAAGTAATATATTTTTACAGTAGTGCTGAATATTTTATTAACAGAAATATGTTAACTTTTGGCGGGATTTCGTTTTTCTAGAGAATAATTTCTGATGATTTTTTTTATTAGATATTTTTATAAACAGGACTCATTATGTTAGAATAACTCCATATTTGACAATAACTACTTCGCATTTAAGACTTTCTTTCGAAATTCACAAAAACGGCATGAAAGTCACTAAAATACTTATAAATATGGAGAATGTGATTTTAACTTAAAGGTTTGGTATGCATTTTCTCATAAATATATACAATTTTTTATATAAACAAACATTTTTTAATACAAAATAATTAGCTCTGAAAATAAACGAAATTTTAAGAAATTCCTACAATAAATTAAAACTATTTTTCACTACAAAAATTAATAATGCTATCATATACATTTCAGTAATTAATTTCCAGCAGATACCATGGAATTTTATCTTTCACCAAAAATATTCCTTTATATAAGACATATTATCCTTGTTTTTGCACAGAATTTTAATTGTTATTTACAATATTATTTCTCCAATTTTTTCCACAACTTTCATATTTATTAACCAAATTAATCACTTTAACTTTTAAACGACTCCCATCATCTGTCATAACAATTTATCTTTCTGAGCTTCAACTTTATTATACAGTTTTTTTTTGTATATTTTTGCACATTCTTTGCCTCCTTGTGCTGTAGGTTCTAGTCAAAAACAGAAAAGTTTGTTTATTTTTTCAACACCATGACACTCTCTCACTGTCAGGATATACATAGGACATAAAGTTTGTTAAAAACATCTAAATTCATTAAAAAT
The DNA here is from genome assembly GCA_933228675.1 of Stomorhina lunata. Taxonomy (NCBI): domain Eukaryota; kingdom Metazoa; phylum Arthropoda; class Insecta; order Diptera; family Rhiniidae; genus Stomorhina; species Stomorhina lunata. The sequence continues at coordinate 103,065,716 of OW121743.1, read as the reverse complement.
TTTGTGCAAACAAATTTAGATTTTCTTCTTCTCTTCTTTGGTATAGATTTATTGTCGACTAGACTTTGTAATTGATAAACTTTTAAATAAGTTAATAAGAAGTAATATTTAACAAATTTGAATATTGAATGAGAACATCAATTAAATGATAAACTTTTACAAAAAGTAGAGCATTATTTAAATAAAATAAAATGTTGAACATTGAAAGATTAGATTAATTTCAAACAAAAATTTCACAAAAATTTAATTTAAGTTCTACTCTTGCTTCAATTGTAAAAAAAAAAAATTAAATTTACTTTTCAAAAATTTTTATAGTAAATTTTTCAAAAAATTTTATAGGAAATTTTTTTTATATGAAAAACTATTTGTCAAATAGTTTTATAGGAAATTTTTTAGAAATTTACAATTTTATACAAAAATTTTAAATTTTTATAGGAGATTTTTTAACAATTAACTATTTTTATAGTAAATTTTTAAAAGAATTATCTGTTCTTATACAAAATTTTTCAAAAATTTACAATTTTTATAGAAATTTTTTTAAAAATTTATTATTTCGATAGGAAATTTTTATAAAATTTACTATTTTCCTATAAAACTAATAAATTTTTGAAAAATTTCTTAAAAAAAATTGTAAACTTTTGAAAAATTTACTCTTATAGGAAAATTTTCAAAAAGTTACTTTTTTCGATAGTAAATTTTTAAAAAATTTACTTTTTTTATATAAAATTTTTCAAAAATTACTATTTTTATTAAAACATTTTAAAAAACTTACTATTTTTATAAGAATTTTTTAAAAAGAATTGACTATCTTCATAGGAAATTTTTTAAAAATTTTCTATTTTTTACGATATTTTTCAAAAATTTACTATTTTCATAAGACATTTTTCAAAAATTTACTATTTTTATTGGAAATTTTTCAAAAATTTACTAATTCTATAGGACATTTTTCAAAAATTTACTATTGTTATAGGAAAGTTTTCAAAAATTTAGAATTTTTATAGGAAATTTTTCAAAAATGTACTATTTTTATGGGACATTTTTTAAAAAAATACTATTTTTATAGGAAATTTTTCAAAAATTAACTATTTTTGTAAAAGATTATTCAAAAATTAACTATTTTTATAGGAAATTTTTCAAAAATTTACTATTTTAACACTCTTCTTATAGGAAAATTTTCAAAAATTTACTTTTTTTGATAGGAAATTTTTCAACAATTTACTTTTTTATAGGAAATTTTTCAAAAATTCAAAAATTTTAAAAAATTTACTTTTTATAGGAAATTTTTAAAAAAATTACTTTTTTTATAGGAAATTTTTCAAAAATTTACTCTTTTTATAGGAAGTTTTTCAAAAATTTACTATTTTTACAGGAAATTTTTCAAAAATTTACTATTTTTGTAGAAAAATTTTCAAAAATTTATTAAGTTTAAATGTAATTTTTCAAAAATTTCCTATTTTTATAGGAAATTTTTCAAAAATTTACTATTTTTATAGAAAATTTTTCAAAAATTTTACTATTTTTATAGGAAATTTTTCAAAAATTTACTATTTTTATAGGAAATTTTTCGAAAATTTACTATTTTTATAGGAAATTTTTCAAAAATTTACTATTTTTATAGAAAATTTTTCAAAAATTTACTATTTTTATAGGAAATTTTTCAAAAATTTACTATTTTTATAGGAAAATTTTCAAAAAGTTCCTATTTTTGTTGGAAAATTTTCAAAAATTTCCTATTTTTATTGGAAAATTTTCTATTTTTATAGGAAATTTTTCAAAAATTTTTCAAAAATTTACTATTTTTATAGGAAATTTTTCAAAAATTTACTATTTTTATAGGAAATTTTTCAAAAATTTACTATTTTTATAGGAAATTTTTCAAAAATTTACTATTTTTATAGGAAAATTTTCAAAAATTTCCAATTTTTATAGGAAAATTTTCAAAAATTTCCAATTTTTATTTAAAATTTTCAAAAATTTCCTATTTTTGATGGAAAATTTTCAAAAATTTTCTATTTTTATAGGAATTTTCATAGGAAATTTTCCAAAAATTTACTATTTTTATAGGAAACTTTTCAAAAATTTTCTATTTTTATAAGAAATTTTTGAAAAATTTCCTAGTTTTATGGGATATTTTTCAAAAATGTACGATTTTTATAGGAAATTTTCAAAAATTTACTATTTTTGTAGGAAATTTTTAAAAAATTTACTATTTTTATTGAAAAATTTTCAAAAATTTACTATTTTTATAGGAAATTTTCCAAAATTTACTACTTTTATATCAAATTTTTCAAAAATTTACGAGGAAATTTTTAAAATGTATACTATTTTTTCAACAATTTTTTAAAAATTTACTTTTGACGGAAGTCGAAAGTAATCAAATTTTTAATGAAAATATTTTTAATAAAAAGGCTTCAAATATTGCTTTTGTTTTGATCCAAGCATTACACAAAAATTTAGTTTTGGTTCAATTTATATTTTCCTGGTATTTTATCAATATGATTCTTAAAATTATTCGAAGTTAATCAAATTTTTTTGTGAAAAAATTTTGTATGAACAATTTTTGTATTAATTAAGCCTAAAACTATGCTTTTTTTTATAAGCATTTCACAAAAATAAATAACAAATTAAATTTTGATTACATTTTAATGTTGGATCATATTGACCCAAATGATCATAGAAATTGCATATATCCAAAGAATACAAAACAGTTAAATATATTAATAATCCCAATTAATTTTCTATTGAATCGTAAACGTGTAGGTACCTCCACATATTAAAATTTAAAAAAAAATCCATTTAAATATAACGTCGGCACTGAAAAGTTTATTTTAAAGTCCCATCATTTACATAGCAAATTAAGCTCAAATTCGATAATGTTAAAAATGTACATATTGCTTATCTTATATATTTGAACTCAAAAAATTCCCTTTATCAAGATAATAAATATCTGCCATAAATTTGGATAATATTTAGTACTTAAAAATGTTGTAAAGAGATAAAAACTTTTTCTTAATTTCTATTAGTATTATCTTCAAGATAACTTAGAACATTATTAACAGAGTAAGGACACCACAATGTTTATCTAAGATAACAACCATACCGTACTAACCATCTGCTGAATGTTGTACTAATGTTTGCTGAATAAAATGTTGTTTATCTAAGTCAACAACCTTTACTAAAGCAGTTTAGTTTTTTGATAAATATTACGATGGATAAAATATTGATAACTTTTATTTATGTTGAAAAGAAAGTTTTTAGATATATTCACGGATGTTTTAAGCTATTTAGATAACACTACATTACAAAATTTAAGTTTCTGAGTTATATATGGTCACTATATTTTCTAATATATTTTATCATTTCAATTGGTTGATTTTGCAAAATGTTATATATACTATTTTTATAGGAAACTTTTAAAAATTTCACTATTCTAATAGGAAAATTTTAAAAAATTTATTATTTTTATAGGAAATTTTTCAAAAATTTACTATTTTTATAGGAAATTTTAAAAAATTTACTATTTTTATAAGAAATTTTTCAAAAATTTACTATTTTTATAGGAAATTTTTCAAAAATTTACTACTTTTATAAGAAAATTTATAAAAATTTCCTATTTTTATATAAAATTTTTCAAAAATTTACTATTTTTATGTTAAATTTCTCAAAAATTTACTATTTTTATAGGAAATTTTTAAAAAAATTAACTATTTTTATAGGAAATTTTTCAAAAATTTACTATTTTTATAGGAAATTTTTAAAAATTTACTATTTTTATAGGAAATTTTTCAAAAATTTACTATTTTTATAGGAAATTTTTCAAAAATTTACTGTTTTTATAGGAACTTTTTCAAAAATTTACTTTTTTATGGAAAATTTTTCAAAAATTTACTATTTTTATAGGAAATTTTTCAAAAATTTATTATTTTTATAGGAACTTATTAATTTTTTTTTATTTTAATAGGAAGTTTTTTAAAAAATTTCCTATTTTTATAGGAAATTTTTCAAAAATTTCTTATTACTACTTTTATAGGAAATTTTTCAAAAGTTTTCTATTTTTATAGGAAATTTTTCAAAAATGTCTTATTTTTATAGAAATTTTTTTTAAATTTACTAGTTTTATAGAAAGTTTTTCAAAAAAATTTCTTATTTTTACAGCAAATTTTTTAATTTTTTTTATAGCAAATTTTTCAAAAAATTATTATTTTTATAGAAAATATTAAAAATTTGTTTATTTTAACAGGAAATTTTTTCAAAAATTTCTTATTTTTATAGGAAATTTTTAAAAAATTTACTATTTTTATGGGAAATTTTTCAAGAATTTACTATTTTTATAGGAAAATTTTCGAAAAATTTCTATTTTTAAAGAAAATTTTTCAAAAATTTTCTATTTTTATAGGAAAATTTTCAAAAAGTTATTTTTTCTTAAAAAAGTTTTTAAAAAATTTCTTATTTTTTTAGAAAATTTTCAAAATTTTCTTGTTTTTATAGGAAAATGTATTATTTTTATAGGAAATTTTTCAAGAATTTCTTATTTTTATAGGAAATTTTTTAAAAATATCTTAATTCATAGGATATTTTTCAAAAATTTCTTATTTTTATAGCAAATTTTTCAAAAAGTTTTTTGTTTTTATAGATTTTTTTTTTTAAATTTACAACTTTTTTAGGAAATTTTTCAAAAATTTACTATTTTTATAAGAAATTTTTCAAAAGTTTATTATTTTTATACGAAATTTTTTAAAAATTTCTTATTTTTATAGGAAATTTTTTTAAAATTTCTTATTTTTAAAGGAATTTTTTTAAAAATTTACTATTTTTATAGAAAATTTTTCAAAAAAATTCCTTATTTTTCTAGAAAATCTAAAAATTTTTTTATAGCTAATTTTTCAAAAATTTATTTTTTTTTACAAAAAATTTTTCAAAAATTTATAATATATTTTTAGGAAATTTTTCAAAAATTTTCCAGTGTAATAAGCTAAAATATGTATTTTTTCTAATAAATATGTGCATTATCTAATAAATTGCTTATTATTTTGAAATTCTTACTAATATCTTCGTCTTAACTTTAAATAGTATTTTCATACCTCTTTATCATTTTAAGTGCATAATGTCCATACTTATTGTCTTTATAAATAATAAATTGCCTCTTTTTTAAGTAGCAGGTCTTAAATCGATCCAACAACACACCTCCACCTAAATACCTTTGCAATTAATAATTAAGTTAACAATTACTTATAGAGACAGGTACTTTTTGATATTTCAACAGCCTTTTAAGTCTCCATTTTCTTATCAATATGAGAGATATTGATAAGTGAAAAAATTTTCATTCATAAATATTTTTTATATCAGAGGGTATTAACTTCAAAATTTAAAAATCCCAATACAGCAAAATGTTTCCAAAGAATATGTGTACGAAGTTTTTTATTACATACTTTCAATATTAATGATCGCTTTGCAAAACTTAAGGTATGAACACAGTTGGGACGAGCGACGAAAACATGTGGGGAGATATATCTTAAAGAGTTTTTAAATCCTGCAAATCAAAAATCAATAGAAATGGAGTCAAACACGTTTTTTAATCCTAATTGCTTTCAATGGACGAATGTACATAACGAATTTTTGCAGTCGAATCTATCGTGTTGAATTAAATTGGTCGTTCGTTTCAACTGTGTTTATACCTTTAAAACGATATCAATTAATTTATTTACTTAAACATATACAAACCTGTAATACTTGCAATAAAAAATGTAATTTTATCATTTATGTGAATTACACTAAAATCGCGATTTCTATATTTACTTGCACAACTTTTTACCTTCATATTCTCTAAATGCATTTTTAAAACTTATCGTGCTCCTACTGTTTGTTTTTCATAAAATATCTGTCTACAAAGTATTTTATTTCAATCACTTTATAACCGTTTATAACCACTTTAGAATGTGCGAATTGTCTTTATTGATTCATTTTGGAATTTTATTAAATTGAGTCATTTAGGTCTCATAAGGTGCTTATTTAGATCAACAATTAAAAAATACCCATTGAAGAGTTTATCATATTTGTCAAGTTATTGATTGTTTGAACTTTTTTTAACAAGATGTTTTCTCAACCGGAAAATGTTTTTAAATTATAGTCAATAAATCATGATTTCTTAAATATTTATTACAAAAAATGGAACATTTTTGTTGGGATTTTACTTTAAATTACTTTAAAAATAATTATTTAGTAATTTTTTAGAAAATGTTTAATTGACAACTAATAATTTTGTAGGGATTTCAAAAAAGCTTAATAGTAAGTAGAAAAAAACTCAAGTTCGTTATGGAAAAATGGTTGAACTTAAATTTTGATTAAAAATAATTACTTTACGTCTCTGAACATTTACCATTGATTTAATATGCACTTATAAGCTGATAATTAAAACATTGTTGCAAAGCTAAGCCTTTAGTCGTTAAATTGTATAAAACTGATCAATAGCCAAAATTACATTTTTGTACTATATATTATTTATGTGCAGAGGTCGCCACAAAGAAAACAGAACAAAAAATACAAAAAATTTTTCTATAGAACATTTTTTTTTTGTTAAAAAATTTCTCTATAGAAAAATTTTGTATCAAAAATTTTTCTATAGAAAATTTTTTTATCTAAAATTTTTCAATAGAAAATTTTTTTATCAAAAATGTTTCTATAGAAAATTTTTTTACCAACAGTTTTTCAATAGAATTTTTTTTATCAAAATTTTTTTACAGAAATTTTTTTTATCAAAAATTTTTCTATAGAAATATATTTCTATCGAAATTTTTTTTATAAAAAAATATTTCTTTCGAAAATTTTTCTACCGAAAATTTTTTATCGAAAATATTTCTATCGAAAATTTTTTTATCGAAAATATTTCTACCGAAAATTTTTTTATCGAAAATATTTCTACCGAAAATTTTTCTATAGAAAAATATTTCTATCGAAAATTTATCTATAGGAAAGTATTTCTATCGAAAATTTTTCTATAGAAAAGTATTTCTATAGAAAAGTATTTCTATAGAAAAATATTTCTATCGAAAATTTTTTTATAGAAAAATATTTCTTTTGAATTTTCTATATAAAAATATTTCTATCGAAAATTTTTCTGTAGAAAAATATTTTTAAAAAAATATTTCTACAGAATTTTTTTTCTTTTTTTTTTTGTGAAAAAATTTTTGGATATAAAAATATTTTTATCGAAATTTTTTTTATCAAAAATTTTTTTGGAAAATTTTTTCTAGGAAAAATTTTCCTATAGGAAATTTGGTCTATAGAAAATTTTTTTTATGAAAAAATTTTTCTATAGAAAATTTTTTTATCAAAAATTTTTCTATGGAAAATTTTTTTATCAAAAATTTTTCTATGGAAAATTTTTTTATCAAAAATTTTTCTATATAGTTAATTTTTTATCAAAAATATTTATATTAAAATTATTTACCGAAAATTTTTCAATAGAATTTTTTTTTTTAAGAATTTTTCTCTAGAAAATTTCATTAGCAAAAATTATTTATAGAAATTTTTTTATCAAAAATTTTTCTATAGAATGCTTTTTTTATCAAAAATTTTTCTATAGAATGTTTTTTTATCAAAAATTTTTCTATAGAAATTTTGCTTATCAAAAACTTTTTATAGAAAAATATTTCTATCAATAATTTTTTTATAAAAAAATATTTCTTTCGAAAATATTTCTATAGAGCAATATTTCTTACGAAAATATTACTATCAAAAATATTTCTACCAAAAATTTTTCTATAGAAAAATATTTCTATCGAAAATTTTTATATAGAAAAATATTTCTATCGAAAATTTTTTTATGGTAAAATATTTCTTATGAAATTTTTTGTATAGAAAAATATTTCTATCGAAAATTTTTCTATAGAAAAATATTTCTACCGAAAATTTATATTTATATCGAAAATTTTTCTGTAGAAAGATATTTTTATAAAAAATATTTCTTAAGAAAAAATGTTTCCAAGAATTTTTTTTGTGAGAAAATATTTCGATATAAAAATATATTTATCAAAAATTTTTAGAAATTTTTTTTTTTATCAAAAATTTCTATAGAAAATTTTTTTACAGAATTGTTTTTTTTTTTAATTTTTTTATGGAAAATTTTTTCTATGAAAAATTTTCCTATTGGAAATTGGTCTATAGAAATTTTTTTCTATGAAAAATTTTTCTATAGAAAATTTTTTATCAAAAATTTTGCCATTAAAAAAATATTAAAAAAAATGTTCTGTAATTTTTTTATTAACAATTTTTTAGAGAATTTTTCTATAGAAAAATATTTCTATCGAAAATTTTATCTAAAATTTTTTTAAGAAAAAATTTTTATCGAAAATTTTTCTATAGAAAAATATTTTAATCGAAAATTTTCACTGAAAATTTTTTAATCATTTCCTTAGGAAGAAATTTTTATCGAAAATTTTTCTATAGACAAAATTTTTTTTAAGATAATTTAGAAAAAAAATGTGCTATAGAAAATTTTTTTTAGCAAAAATTTTTCAAAATATTTCTATAGACATTTTTCTACAGAAAAATATTTCTATCAAAAATTTTTCTAAAGAAAAATATTTTTATCGAAAATTTTAATTGGAAATTTATTTTTGAGAAAATTTTTCGACAAAAAAATATTTTTATCGAAAATTTAAACAGAAAATTTTTTTTTATCAAAAATTTGTCTATAGAAAATCTTTTAATCAAAAATTTTTCTATACATTTTTTTAGCAAAAATATTTCTAACGAAAATTTTTGTATACGGAAACATTTTTATCGAAATTAACATCGATATCATATTAAAGGAATATATTATAGCAGGAAAATTGTAGAAAATGATCCCGAGGAAGCTCATACAAGATGGATCTATGGAAAGACCCAGCAGAAGAAAATCTTTTTAGAATGTGCGCACAAGATCGGCCTTTGTCCTTAAGAGGTAAATATATTAAATGTAAGTGAGTACTATTACGATATCCTTCACATTTTATTTCTAGGGCTTTACTTTAGTTGAAACCAAAGTTCGAAAAAAAACAGTACCTTATTATATTGTACTGAACTTACGCACACACAAAAGTTAATTATTTTAAAGTACCTTACTAAGTCGGAAAAATCTTCATGCATTTTACCAACTTAGAAACAGTCCATCAATTTTTAAAATTTACATACATAGTAAGTCAATTGTGTTTTTGTATTGGTGGTACAATTTTTCTATGATATACACATTAATATAAGCAAGTGTTGCCAGATGAGGGGTTTCCATCCTACACAGCATTATTTGTTATTTAATTTCACTTTTGGCAATACTGTTTTTCTCATTGTTGTAAGTTTCATTAGAGTTTATTAAAGTCAGTTCAACAAAGTACATTATAGTACTTAACGAAGTACGTTATATTTAGAGTACTTCGTGAAAGTTCGTTATGATAAAGGTTGTGTATTTGAAAAGGTACTCTAAAATTTAAAATAGAGCACTTTGTTACGTAACTGACCATGTACCGAACTAGCCCAAGTAAAGTACGGTATTTTAAAATACAGTACTTTAGGGTATTTTTTCGAACCCTGATTGAAACAATATTTTTTCTGGCTTTTCTTTGATTTTTATTAATTTTCAATTTTTTTAAATTTCTGTACAAACTTGATAAATTTGTTTTCTTGCAATAAATTAATACTTTTTGTTTATATTTAAAAACAATAATAAATAAATAAATTAAAAAATATTTTACTTAAGACTAAAGACAAAGTTATAAACTAAAATGAATCACAGTAATCGTTCGGTCTTAATACTAAAAAAATGATGTAGGTAATAAAATGGAATGATTTTCAATAAATTAATTAAGTTTTTTGTAAAATGGAAATGTAATAAATAAATAAATAAATATATAAATGGAAATGATAGAAATGAAAGTGTTTTTTAAGGATAAACTTAAAACTAAAATAGAGATTTATAATAAAGAGCAACCATATGGCAAAAGAATACAATTTTAAAGATTTTACAATTTTTTTCTTGGCTTCTAACAGCTTTTTTGAAAATTAAGTACTTTTAAGGGAAGTGTAAAATTTCTTTGAATAATTTCGATTTTTTTGTTAAATTCTTTTAAGGAAAATTAGGAACTTATAGTATTTGGCACAGCAGCACTTTTGAAGGTGGAATATTTATATAGTTTAAGCCTCAGGCATTTGAGCGGGTTTCCTCTTCTTAGTGCGACGTCTTTGAGATGAGGGTCTTTTGGTAGTAGGATTATAGACTTTGTTGGCATGCAATTCAAAACTATCACCCAAGCTAAGACTGGAATCACTGTTGTAAGCAAAAGCCACATCCAAGTTATTACCTAAACCACCCTCTTTGGAGATATAGATGGAATTTTCCTCGAAGCTATCTACCACAATATTAGTTTTCTTCTTATTCTGTAGTTTTTGATTCAAGATTTTATGCATATTTTGCAAGAATTGAAAATAGTTATATTTAGCAAATTTTAAATCCACTGGCAGGGGTTCCTTGACAGCTTTATCGGCCAATTGAATTTTTGAGGTAAATTTCAAATGATTATTCATGCCCTGACGACTGATGGATCTAAGTTTACGAGGATTATTACTGGGTGCTGAGCCATAAATAGTGGTCTCCAATTCACACAAAATCGAGCGGGCACTGCGTAGCAAAAGATTTAACTCCTCTGTAACATCACCGCCACAATTTTGCTTCTCCAAATCAAAGTTATACTGAGTGCGAGCCAAATAGCCAAAAGAGGCGACATAGACCTGCATGTGATTGTACCAAACTTTCAAGGCGAACTAAAATGAAAACAGAGAAAGGAAGAAAAACATTAATGAAAATTAATTTTATTACATTTTTCATGATCTTGAAGAATTTCGTTACATATAAAAAATCTTTTCATATCAAGTCAGGCTTTTTTTTTTCTAAAAGACAAGGAAGATCAAAAAATATTTGATACTTAAAGTTAACAATGATTGATTGATTTATCTGGGGAATTTATTTATATTAAAATTTTATAAGCCTCTAGAGTGTAGCCTAGTCTTGATGTTGTTAACAATTTTTGTATGCAGAGCTTTTTAAAATATTATGATATTATGCAAATTTTCCTTATATTTTCCTATGTCTTTATGTCTATGTATGTATGAGCCTAAAATACCGGGAGTATATAATTTGTTCTCTTCTAAAATGGTTTATTATAGCCACCTACCTTAAGAAATTTAAGTCCTGTTAAGCAACAGCTGTCTACAAAAATGTTAACTCTTTTTTAGTGTGTTTCCTTAACTTGTTTATCATCAGGCCTTTTGATGGTTTATTAAGCCCCCAGGGAGGTGATTGTCAAGTTAGCGCAGTATAACGTAGCAGTTAGTAAAGAGGTAGGCCGGAGCATAGAAAGATGGGGCAGATGTTGCAAGTTTTATGTTTGTGATTTTTTTCAAATTGTGTTCATTTTTGAAATGAAATGATTAAGGAGTTAATTGAGTCAAAACAATGTTGGTTTGAGTCAAATGTTTATGAGTGAAGTCTTTAAATTTTGTACACAAATCTTGTTATTATAGGATTTAGCATCAAATCAGTGGAAGCAAAAAGAGTTATTTAAATAAGGATAAGAGCATAGAATAAGAATTTTTGGAAAAAAATCCTATAAAAATAAGAAATTTTTTAAACATTTCCTATAAAAATAAGAAATTTCTGAAAATTTTCATATAAAAATAAGAAATTTTTTAAAAAATTTCCTATAAAAATTTGTCGAAAATTTCCTATAAAAATCCAAAACTTTTAAAAAATTTTCTATAAAATAGAAAAATTTTGAAAAATTTTCTATAAAAATGGAAAAGCATTGAAAAAGTCCCTATAAAAAAAAAACATTTTGAAAATTTTCCTATAAAATTAAGAAATTTTTGAAAAATTTCCTATAAAAATAGAAAATTTTTGAAAAATTTCCAGAAAAATAAGATATTTTTGAAAAAAATCCTACAAAAATAAGAAATTTTTGAAAAATTTCTTATCAAAATAAGAAAGTTTTGAAAAATTTTCTATAAAACTAAGAAATTTTTGAAAAATTTCCTATAAAAATAAGAAATTTTTGAAAAACTTGCGATAAAAATAAGAAATTTTTGAAAAATATGCTATAAAAATAAGAAATTTTTGAAAAACCTTTTATAAAAATTAGAAATTTTTTAAAATTTTCCTATATAAATATCAAATTTTTGAAAAATTTCCTATAAAAATAAAACATTTTTGAAAAATATCCTACAAAAACAAGAAATTTTTGATAAATTTTCTATAAAAATAAGAAATTTTTGAAAAATTGTTTATATAAATAAGAAATTTTTGAAAAGTTTCCTTAAAAAAAAAATTTGAAAAATTTCCTATAAAAATATAAATTTTTGAAAATTTTCCTATCAAAAATTTTGAAAATTTCCTATAAAAATTTTATATTTTTATATTTTTCCTATAAAAATAGAAAATTTTTAAAAAACTTCCCATGAAAACAGAAAATTTTTCTACTAAAATAAACATTTTTTGAAAAATTTCCTATAAAAATAAAAAATTTTTAAGAAATTTCCTATAAATATAGAAAATTTTTGAAAAATTTCCTATAAAAATAGAAAATTTTTAAAAAAATTTCCTATAAAAATAGAAAATTTTTAAAAAAATTTCCTATAAAAATAGAAAATTTTAAAAAAAATTTCCTATAAAAATAGAAAATTTTTTTAAAATTCCCCATAAAAATAGAAGTTTTTTAAAAATTTCTTATAAAAATAGAAAATTTTTCAAAATTTCCTATAAAAATATAAAATTTTGAAAAATTTCCTATAAAAATGGGAAATTTTGAAAAAAAAAACTATTTTTTATATGTTATGGTCAAATTAGTACCCCAATTTTTCTTTTTTCCAAATAAATTTTTAAAACTTATGGCAAGTTTTTAAAAAACTTCCTATAAAAATAGAAAATGTTTGAAAATTTTCCTATAAAAATAGAAAAGGTTTGAAAAATTTCCTATAAAATAGGAAATTTTTAAAAAATTCCTTAGAAAATAGAAAATTTTTAAAAAATTCCTTAGAAAATAGAAAATTTTTAAAAAATAAGAAATTCTTAAAAAAAATTTCTTTAAAAAAAGAAAATGTTTGAAAAATTTAGTATAAAATTTCATATTTTTATATGAAATTTTTCAAAAATTTTCTATTTTTATAGGAAGCTTTTTAAAAACTTGCCATAAGTTTTAAAAATTTATTTGGAAAAAAGAAAAATTGGGGTACTAATTTGACCATAACATATAAAAAAAATAGTTTAACTAAAATTTAACTTTGAAAATGGGGTATTAGGGGCCCCATATGAAAATTTGAAGATACAGGTCATAATAAATAGTGAAGTTTTTGTAAAAAGCGAAATTGCAAATTAGTCTACCTTTATTTATTACCCAATTATGACAATTTTAAATAAATGTTATTACACCTTTTAGTATTTACCTTTAAATCGTTAATTTCCGTTGTCTGTCTGGAAAGCCCATTTGATAGCAAATAATCATATAACTAAGTGATAAGATTATTAAATGATCACGAGATAATGTGATTTTTACAGCGATATCTCTTGCATACTTATAACAACAAATGACTATTTGTATATCCCCCGATTAAGGTCGTTTACAAAAAAATTTTCTATAAATAATTGTTTTAAGATCTCTCAAACTTTGGTGGTGGTCAAGTGTAAAAGCCAATAAGAAAATAATTCACACTATTTAATTATTCACAAAAAAAAAACTAAAACTTAACACGAGCTTATAATATAAGAAAGAACCTTCTGTAAACATTATTAAGATGCAACAGCACGTGTTCAACTGCACCCAAATAATATTAGTTTACATCTAAGAGGCGGCAAAAATACGATACTTTTTTTCTTTTCTTCTTATGTTAAAGGTAATAAAAATCTTCAAGAGCTTGTGGAGAGACCAGAGCAGACAATAAAACCAACTCAGCCATAATTTTAAACATGATCTTGCATGACAAACATTAATTAAAGTTAAATTTTTGAACTTGATCGGTTACGAAAACTACAACCAAATAAAGAAAATGTAAAAAGAGTTGTTTAAAAGACAGAAAATAGACAAAAGAAAACACCTAGAGCATGTTGTCTAGTTGACACACTCAATTTTACAAAAAGTGATCGTAGTTTGTATGATCTTATATTGTGGTTTGTGGATGGATACATAGATCTACAATTAGTCAGAGTGACAGTTTTTGCATGTGTAAAACCCCACACCGCGATATCTAAGATAAGATAAATGATCGTTTTATTTTTGTTGCATTTTTTTTTTTTATTTATTTAAATTTGGCTTTTACTTTTTCTCTTGTCATTTAAATAAAGATCATTGAGTTAATGTGTCATATTTAGAATTTCTATTCAATGGCATTTTAATGGTCTTAACCTTAAACTTGATATGAAATTATATCTTTTATTTGTAGTAAGTAATGTTAAAATATATAATGAAAACTTACTTTGCTATTTTCATCTAGGGTGGGTAAAAATTTGTACACTTCTTTGTAGTTATCCCATTGATCCATATCAGAGATGGGAATATAATTGGCAGTGCTATTAATCTCATAATATTCATTGCGCACAACATTTGCATAGGTTTTGAAATACTAAAAAAGAAACAACAAAAAATTAATATAAAATTTAAGACTATTAATAAAGATAAAAACCCTAATTCATAAACGAATTATAAAACTATCAAAGCTTTTTAGTAGAAAATTTATACAGAAAACCTGATATATAAGCTTGTCGTATCATTATTTTTCGTTTATAAATGAGGGGAAAAATTTTTTAAAGTCATGTTTACACTATATGTATTTTATAAAAGACGAATGCCAAACTTGATCTTGTCAAAAAAATTATTAAAAATGTACTTTTATAAATCAGGTATGTGATAGAAATCGATCGATTTCAGATACATTTTAGAGACAATTTTCGGTTATTTCCCCCCCCAAAAAAAAAAATGAAAATTTTAGCCTAAAGCCTTCTAACTGATATCTAATCTTTCATTTATTTTTGAATTTTTTGGGTAAATAACTGAAAATTATCTCAAAAATATATTTAAAATCGATCGATTTCCATCGTATAGATGAATATATCAAAATAACACAAACCTTAGAAATCACAATATCTCAAGTTTCTTAATTCCACCTTTTCACATAGTCTAACCATCACCCTTAACTCCAAGTAAAAACTTACATGATATCTTTTCTGTTTCACCATCGAACGATCATCTTCGTCGCTATTCACCCATTGCCCCGGATTACGGCAAGGACTTTTCCACTCCAAATTATGATCGCCTTCTTGCAAATATTTTGTGATAATCAATGGACTCTTATGGGATTTACACAAACGCATTGAACGTTGTTCGCCTGATGATGAATCTCGTGTAATGGGATGGCTGTTAGCCGCAATTGGCATGTGCATTAATAAAGTGGCTAACGACATTATTACTATGGCTAAGACGTTAAGTGTTAAGGGGCGAGGATTTGTTAACAGTTGCTTCTGGGTTTTATAATTACCAGTCGCTGGAATTCTGTCATCAAGTGAAAAACTGTTAGAGTTGTTATTGCTGTTGCTAGCACTTTGTTGCATAGACTCAATGTCGTTAGCGTTGATGCACTCAGCAGCTGATGATGATTGTTGCCGTTGCCATAAACTACTGCCGCTTGAGCTGGCAGTTGTGGTATGTGATGATGTATTCAAATTAGCTGTTTGGCTAATGTTGCTGTTGGTTGGTTTCTGTAGAGTTGAGGCTGCTGCTATTCCTGCCATGCAATCCACTGAAAGAAAAGAGGGTGGAGAAAAAAGGATGTTACTTAAGAATTTTATGATAAAGAATAAATAGGTTAAAGTTGGAGATTAGAATATAATGAATCTAGAGTTCAAAATCTACTTCAAACACACATTTTGTTGGTGCTTATAACAAATTTTTACACTGAGAAAAATATTAAAAAAAAATCAAACATGCTTTTAATCTGGATTTAATAAATTCCCAATTATAACAAAATTTTGATTGAAACCTAATTTGTTTTTTCTTTTTTATAAAATACAAGTGGAATTTGTATTTAATTTATATTTTTTATATCTAACTAGAATGTCTATAATGCCAGCTTTAAAAATCCAGCTCGAAGGAACATTACATAATCATTAAAAAGTGGTTTGGAAAAAATAAGTTTAGAATTTTATGATTAAGCATAGAAAGATGGATTTAAGTTAAAGACTAAAATGTTAAGGATAGAAAGTTAAAAATCTACTTTCAAACACATTTTGGTTTCTCAGCACAACAAATTTTTACACTGAGAAAAAGAAAAAAAAAATTAGCATATTCGCAGTATTTCCCTTTTTCCTATGTTTACTGTCGATAATACAGTCGATTAGCTTCTAGTTCAAAAGACTGATTCTAAAGGCGATAACTCAAACAATCACAATTCTTCTTGATGGATAACATAAAATTTTGAGATCTTTTTGGGAATCAAAATTTCTGGCACATTCATTTTTTTGCTTTGGAATAAAGTCGATCATGCAGTCAATAATAATCCCGATCGATGGATCATTGTGAAATTTGATGTACTATGATATCAAGGTATCTTACAGTTAAAAAACAAAATCAATCAAAACAAGATGAAAGCAGCAAAGACAATTTTGATAAAATGTCGATAATACAGCCTGGCGTTAATGGAAAACTTACTCACAAATTCATGTTAAAAAACACGGGCCATATATATTTAAGAATAGAATAAAAACCATAAATTGATAAAACAGTTTCAAGGACCAATCACAAACTCTATTGGTATCAATCAATTATCAGCTGTTAAAGTCTGGACTAAGGTTTAGGAACAAGCTAATGATTGCAGAAGTGTAAACACGGACTAAGTCGATAATATGGTTAACCCTAATGTGGCTCGAAAGATCATTCACAATGTAAGATAAAGTATTGCCAAAGTGAATACCACTTGAAGAACTTTTAAGAACGATCGTCATATTGATCATATTGTTAAGTCGATAACACAGGTTTTCCGAATGGAATGGAATTTGAGTTTACTAATTTGAAGAGTTTTAAAATGAGAATAGATAACTAATAGATAAACTGGAATAGAATTTTGAAAATATCTCCCGGAATACTTTTAAAATTGATCTTGACACTGATCATATTGTTAAGTCGATAAGACAGATATTTAGAACTTAAATTTCACAATTTTTCTGAATGAACAGCAGTAAACAAATTAACTTGCATGGAATTTTGGTTTATTTTTGTTTAAATTTTTGCGAAGTATAGATTGTAAAATACAAATCTTCGCTTGATGTTAATATTTGCATAGTCTTTATAATTCGTATTTGCTTTGTATCGCAAATAAGATATAATAATTGGTTTTCGATTTTTCAAGAACTAGAATCAGAAAAAGTCAATCAAAGGTTGTCCCAACCAAATTATTTTGCTTCTATCATAAAAACAACATATTAATAACAATAATAAATAATTGTAATAAATTGGGATTCTAGTGCAATACCCTTATGTAAAACCTTTTAAAACTGTTTTCATTCAGGAAAATTTTTTGTTTTAGATAAAACTGTCCTTGATTTTAAAGTTAAGAAAATATTTTATGTGGGAATAGTTTCAATTTGGAACAAAAAGTAAATATTTTCTGTTTATTCGAAAATTGTAGATATCTTTCAAAAATAAAGATGTTTGTAGAGTCACTTGTACCTTGATTTTTTTTAAATTTTTGATAAAATTGTATACAAAACAGTTTTGAAATAAGAAAAATGTTCACTTATGTTGAAATTTTTTTTTTTTCTTTTTTAGGGTTTCACTTAAGATAAAACTGTTATATATTTTAAAGCAAAAAAAAATATTTTCAGTGGGAATAGTTTCCAAAATTTAATTTTTTTCTGATTACTCGTTATTTTAACATTTTTTTTTCAAGAATTAAGATAATCTTACTTTTGTCATATTTATTCTCACTTAAGCAATACTTCAATAATTTTTGAAGACACTTTATTTAAAACTGTTCCCAGTATAAAAATTGTGTACAAAAAATGTTTGAAAGAAGAAAAATTTCCACTAATGTTCAATTTAGAAAATTTGAAATATATTTAGTTATTTTAAGGTTTCACTTTAGATACAATTTTTCTAGATTTTAAAGCTAAAACAAATATCTTGAGTGAGAACAGTTTCGATTTTAACCAATTTAAATTTTTTTCTGATTATAAGAAGTTTTTATATTTTTTTCAAAAATAAAGATCGTCTTATATTTGTCATATTTATTCCCACTTGAGTCACTTATATTTTGCCTTAATAATTTTTAATGACACTTTAATTAAAACTGTTCCTAGTATGAAAATTGTATTCAAAATAGTTTTGAAATAAGAAAAATTTTCATTAATGTTGAAATGATTCGAATTGAGTAAATTTTGAATATTTTTTATATTTTAGGGTTTTACTTAAGGTTAAACTGTTTCAGATTTTAAAGTTGAAAACATTATTTTCAATTTTTTCTGATTACTCGTTATTATAACATTTTTTTTTTTTAATTAAGATGATCTTACTTTTGTCATATTTATTCTCACTTGAGTCACTTATATTTTGCTTTAATGAAGACACTTAATTTTTTAACTGTTCCCAGTATAAAAATTGTATACAAAACAGTTTTGAAATAAGAAAAAAATTTTAGTTATGTTGAAATTATTCAAATTAAGTAAATTTTTTTTTTATATTAAAGGGTTTCACTTAAAATAAAACTGTTTTTAAAGCTAAACAAATTATTTTGAGTGGGAATAGTTTAAACTTTTAACAAAATTAAAATTTTTTCTGATTATTAGTAATTTGTAGTATTTTTTCAAAAATAAACACGATCTTACTTTTGTCATATTTATTCTCATTTGAGTCACTTATATTTTGCTTTAAAGGCACTTTTATCAAAACTGTTCCCAATATAAAAATTTTATACAGTTTTGAGTTTCACTGATATTGATATGAATGCTGATAATTGAGTAAATTTAAATTTCTTTTTCCAATATCTTTCAAACTCTTCTCATCTTAACTTTCAAAACAAACTAAATTTTCAAAAACCCAAAATCTAAGACTGTTTTCCAAAACTTTTTAACCTACAAAAAAAATTTAACTAAACAAATTTACCAAAAACAACAAAAATATTAATTAAAATACCACAAACCTGAACCCAGAGTCAATAGATCATCAAGTATTTTGTTAAATAAATAGAAAAAAATATTTTTTTTACATGATTGAATTACTCTAATCCGTAATACAACCGATAAACTAAGAAAATAATCATATTTTTACATATTTACACAAAAGAACTTGGACACAACATACCTTTAATTTAAATAACAATCAGTCGAAATAAACAAATAGTTTTTTTGTTGATTTTTTGTCAATAAAAAATTAAATTTTAATTAATAGTTTAATGGTATTTACACTTATTAAGGCGTTTCGTTTAATATTAATAATCTCGAGATTAGGAGTTGATCAAATGTTGGCATAAAATTTAATGAGATTTCTTTTTTTTAGTCGTAAAATTAAAATTTAATTATTATCGTAAAATCGTTTCAAGTTTTTTAATAAACACTTAGAAAATATATTCGTAAATTTGAGTTAAATAATAAAAAATCGTCGTGTGTTAATTAACTAATATCGACTATTAATCGTAAGCGTGTTGTTAACTTTACGCTTGTTTAAATCAAACTAACTTTATTTGACAAATGCGATGACAAAAGTAAACTTTTTTATATTTTTATATTTATATATTTTTCTTTAAATTTTTATAATATTATTAAGCGCGAGCTAAAAAACCGCACACACTCATCTCAAACACTCACACGTTTTTATTTTATAAAATAAAAATTCAAACATGAAGTAAAAATACGTCATTGTTGTCATCGTTTACTTATAAACGATGGCTTGAATCACAGTAACAAAATATCTACAGATAACTGACATTAAGTTAGACTTTTAACTACATGAATATTGTGAGTATTTTTCTTTTTTTTTGAAATTTTTTTTTTCAAACTTTTTATGAGCAAATATTTTCCTACTTTAGGCCATTTACTAGCTAAACATCTTTAGTTTAGACTGAATACCCAGTTCTTTATTAAATCATGTTTTCATTATTTTGCGGCAGTTCCATTTTGTCTAGGCATTTTCTTGCTTTTAAGTAATTCATGTTTACGGAGTGTTTTTTGTTTGTGTGCAACCAAACGCAACAAGTGCGCTCAAACCCAATGCATGAAAGGCATTTCAGCTGCTCATCTTTGATGTTGTTGTTGCAGTTAGAAGGCAGTTCGAAAATAATTTAAAGATGTTTGTTTTTATCTATGAAAACAACCTTATTAGACTATTATAACATTGAAACTGGTTCAAAAGGTCATTCCAAAACTTAATGTAATTTTTACTCTAAATTTAATTTTGCTAAATTATGAAATATCAAATAAAAATATACTCCAATAAAAGACAATCCAGTATGTGATGGAAATCGATCGATTTCAGATATATTTCTGAGATAGTTTTCCACATTATCATAGAAAATTTTTACCCAAATGAATGATAAGATATCAGTCAAAAGGATTTAAGCCCAAATTATTTTTTTTTTTGGGAAAATAAACGAAAATTATCTCAAAAACATATCGGAAATCGATCGATCTTCAAAAGGTTAGATTTTTTTCACATACCGAAATATAAGTTATAACTTTCCATACATTTTTTTGTATCAAAAGTGAAATTAAAGTGGACAAAGAAGGAAAAACACATAAATGCACAAATAAATATACATTTCATGAGCATGTGTGTGTGCCTTAGCTTTCTCTCATCGGATAATCGTCTCCATTAGTTGTTTTCAAAATAGAGTAAAAGTGGTATGCTCTCTTTTTTATGGGACTTTTCAAAACTACCATGCAGCAAATAAATATATAGATGTGCAATATCTTTAAATTAGGGAGTCTTTGCTCCAATTCTAGCAAAATTCAATAAAACAATTTCATATTTGTACTTAAGTAATATGAGTTTTTACAACAAAACGTCTATTTTTTTGGGTCCACTTTTTTGGCATTTATATTTTTTTGTTAACACTTAAATCAATATTTGAGAGTAAAGTAAAGAAAATGACAGATCGGCTTTTTGAGATATCCCAGAGTCAAGTATATAATTGATATCCATTGTATTTTTATAAATGATTCAATCAAGAACATAAAACTACAGGCCATGTACTATAATATCAATTCAGACTAAAAATCGGGCAATAATATCAAAAGCTAGAGTCCTTAAGTTATTTGCATTTCAAACTAAAAAAATTGTTTTTTTTTTTAATTTGTTTAATTTTTTTTAAGAAAAATTTTATTTTTTTTTAAATTCTTAAAAAAATTAAAGATTACAAAAGCTTACCATTTTTACTACATGGTATTATGTGGATATGATGCATTCGAAGAATTTTATAAAATAATAAAAAAAAAATTTTAAAATTTGTCCGTTTTGAAAAGGTTGATCCACTAATTTCATCATATCTTGTGAACGAATTGCTCGATTTTGTTAAAGGTCAGCTTTAAAACAATTTGTATATGTTCAATGGATTCAGAGTTATTAGCATTTCAAACTGAAAAATCTTACTTTTTTAGAAAAAAAATTTTATTTTTTTATTTTTTCTTTAAATTTATAAAAAATTAAAGGTGACAAAAACCTAATATTCTTACCACAAGATTTCCAAAATGTGGATATTATGAAGCATTCGAAGAATATATTTATTTATTACTTTGCCAGTTTTGAAAAGGCTGATCAACCCATTTCATCATATCTTGGGAACGAATTGCTCGATGTTGTTAAAAGTCACAGCATTAATAGCGAATAAAATTATCTTTAAGTAGCTTTAAAACAATTTTTATATGTTTTATGGATTCGGAGTTAGTTGCATTTTAAACGAAAAAATATTTATTTTTTAGAAATTTTTTTTTATTTTTTTAAATTCACAGAAAAATCAAAGACGACAAAAACCTATCATTTTTATTATATAAATCTCAAAACGTGAATTTTCTAAATAAAAAATCCAAATTTGGTAAAAATCCATGAAAAAATGGTTATTTTATTGACAATAAAGTAAAAATACCCAATTTTGTATTTAAGACATTTTCGTCAGTATGGGCACTTGGGTCAAATGTGGACCGATTTTCTTAAAATTAAGCAATTTGATAACAGTTGTTATGTTTTTAATAAATAAACATAAAATTGTGATTATCGTCAGATTTAGGAGCGTTTTTGTGAGTTTCGACGAATTTAAGTGGCTTTTTTCTACAGAATTGGACAAATTAATATTCAAATTAATAAATTTATAGAAGAAATATTGTATTGGAGTCGAATTAAAAATTTTCGAACACATACTGAATCACACCATCTCCAATTTAGATGGAATTTTGTATATACATTTTTGAGTCCTGGACATAAATTATATCCCTGTTCTCCAATATATGATAAAAATATGAGCTTTGTTTCATAAAAATCCGATAACCGTATCTAAAGTTATAGGCATATAGAATGGGTTGAAAAAAAAAATATCTTGAAAAAAAAACGAATTTTGAACAGCCATAAAATCTGAAAAAAGCGAAATTTAAAATTTTCAAGAACTCTAAAAATCGGAGATGGTGAGGTTTAAAATTTGTATTTTTCGTTCGAAAAATTTTGATTTCGAGATAAAGTCTTTCAAAGACTGCCTTCCTATACTAAAGAATAAATGAGTTTTGCATTGTGTGGCATTAAAAGATTTGCAAACAAATTGTTTTTACGCATAATTAACTCAATTTGAGTAATTTCTTAGAGTCTTAGAGCATTTAGAGCTTACTTTGCCTCATGTCTTATTAAAGTTTTTCTTACTTATTACAAATTTGCTTCGAGTTTGTTAACATTACTTGTGGGTTTTTTCATGACTTTGCAAAATTTCAAACAATTAATTTATGTGGGTTTTCATGTCTTGTATCAATTCTCTGGCCTTCTATTGGCATGATTTTTTCCTTCACTCAAGTGTAGGAGTAATAGCTGAGTCTACTTTTGGTAACATCTTTATTTCTTCACAACCAATCACAAATCATCACTAAAGACTAATAATAATAGTTAAACATGGTTAATAGTTTAATAGCGGAAAAGTAAAAAAGAGTCTAAACATTTTTCAAATGTGTGGGAAGTGTATTGAGTAGGTACATATGTATACCTAAAATGGTTAATAAATTTCTTTGATTTTTTTCTAAAACTTAAATTTGAAATCAAGAGTGATTTTTTGAGATTTAAAAATTTTTCTTGTTTTAAAGAGTTTTAAATGGTTAAATTTTTTTAATAAAGCGTATTTTATCCTATTTCTGGCTCTATTTTTTCGTTTTAAAATACACTTGATTAAGCGAGAAGACACGGAGATTCTCTGCTATACAATCTCAAAAACGCTTATGTATTTATAAGTGCCCATCACTGATCCAAGACAATATACATACATATTTGAGAACTGCCCGAATTTAAACTAATTCCAAAATACACTCCTAAGATTCCTACTATAATGCTCTTAATTTAACAATTTC
Organism: Stomorhina lunata; assembly: GCA_933228675.1. Lineage (NCBI taxonomy): Eukaryota > Metazoa > Arthropoda > Insecta > Diptera > Rhiniidae > Stomorhina > Stomorhina lunata. Next base: position 103,042,123 of record OW121743.1, on the reverse strand, counting down.
CTAATATTTATTTGGTTATACCATTTAAAATTTAAATAACGAACAAAAAACCAAATCATCATGATATTTGCAATTGTTTTCTCCATAGACATGACATCATTTGCATCTTTTTTATTCAATATATTTCGAACAATATTGACTCAAATACACAAAAGTTCAAAAATATAAAAATGCATATAAAACAAACAAGAAGAAAAAAAGATTAGTCACAACAAAAATTTTCGAAATTCAAAACCCTACAATTATGAATGAACAAAACTTTCAATAAAACGTCATAAATTTTGTTTAAGTGTAAAACATGAATAAAAAAATCAAGTTCAAGTGTAAACAATAAATATCCGAGAAACTAGGCCTCTCTCTAACTGCTCTCCAAAGCAAAAAAAAGCATAAACATTGAACTAGTTTTTGAGCAAGAAAAAGCTTTTTTCTTTTCTAAAAAAATACTATAGCAAACTTTGGGGGGAGTGTGAATAAGGGAGGTCTATTAAAACCCCATTAAACAAATTAATAGGTTCAATGACTTTTTGCTGCTAGCCTAGTAGTGAGAGCGAGAGAGAGAGATATAAATGACAGTAATCAGGAACTATTTATACAATAACAAAAGCGAAGAATGTATTGGCAAAATAAGCACGCGACTGAATAAAAAAAAGCTAAAGCAAAACGAAATCCATAAGTATTCGTTTATATCTCGTATTTATATGGAAAGTGAGAGCGAAAGCTTATTTTCTTTATCATTTAAGTGTGCTTTAGTTTTGAATGATAATAACCCAGTTTGTCGTGAGTTTTTATCTTTTGTATTTTTAGCTTTGGGTAGCTTGAAGGGGGCAGCACAAGTATCCCCTTTGTATATGTTGTTGTTATTGATGAAAGGTTTTGCTTGTGCTTGCTAAATTTTGTTTTTAGTATTTCGGTTTAGTATGTCTGCTTTTTGTTATCGTCGCCTTGGTCTTGGTCTTTGTTTTTGTTTCTGTTTTTTTTTTGTATTCGTATTCTGTGTAGGAAACTCTCTCACACACAATCTTTGCTTGGGCCAATAATTACCAATTTTTATGAAATTCATTTGAAAAAACGATTAGTCACTTAAGTTATTTAAAAATGCTTGCGCCAAAAATTTTATTAGGTTTGTATTATTTTTTATCAAGTGTTTTAGAGTAGAAATTATTGTTGTTGCTATTGTTTTGAAAGCGTAACGATATCAATGATTTTTGATTTGAAGACATTAACCCATTTCCTTCCGCATTAGGTGGGTAATGATATATGTTATCTAATTTGGGGGTAATTATAAAGATTTTTTTTTGAAAAGAAGGCAATTTATAATTAGTCGGTCAATGTATATTTATCATAAGATAGGGGTATCTTGTTGATTTATTTATAAATATTGTTCACAGTGATTTGATTAGTTCTATAAATCCGAGGAGGGAATAATGGATTACACTGGTCAACAAGATTCAACTTTCTGCGTTACATTTAAACACCACTATATTTTTATAATAAAAACGGTATTCTGTTATCCTTGACTCCAAGTGGAGCATAGGGCCTAAAATAAAGACGGTATACTTTTTCTTTTTCACTTGGTTTATATATTAAAAAAAAATAATACTGGTCAACAAGAGAAATTACTTTGAAGTCTCACTATTTAATTTCGACGTATTATGGCCAGGAGTAGGCTGCCCATATTACCAGAAGCCGATGATGTTTTTTAATTTTCGTAAATACCACGATAATTTACAAAATTCGAGAAAATGAGTATTAAAATAATTCAGTTGAAATTTGTGTGCTAACAGTGTTGGTTGGTGCCGCTTTGTTAAAGAAAGTGTAAAAACAAAGTAGGCATGAAACAAATCAAAATCCAATTTATAGCAACAAAATACATGGTTTGAGAGAACAAAGAGAAATAATCTCGAATATTGTTGCCAGGACACTATTATTTTTGTAAACATTGGGAATATTTTTGTATATATTCCAAATATTTTTTAAAATAAATTCTAATATTAAACAATTTTAGTTTTTTTTTGCTTCTTAGATATTTTCGACTACAAAAAATTTTTCATAGAAAAATTTTTGATAAAAAAATTTTCATAGAAAAATTAAATAGAAAAATTTTTGATAAACAAAATTTTCTATAGAAAAACTTTTCATAAAAAAATTTTGTATAGAAAAATTTTTGTTAAAAAATTTTTATATGAAAAATTTTTCTATAGAAAATTTTGTTTATCAAAAATTTTTCTATGTAAATTTTTTGATCCAGAATTTTACTATGAAAATTTTTTTATCAAAAATTTTTCTATGAAAAATTTTTGGAGTCGAAAATATCTCAAAAGTAAAAAAAACTAAAATTGTTTAATATTAGAATTAATTTCTGTTTTAAAAAATATTTTTTTTATAAAAAGTTTTTCTATAGAAAAAGTTTTATAAAAAAAAAATTTTAAAGGAAAATTTTTAATAAGAAAATTTCTATAGAAAATTTTTGATAAAAAAATTTTTTTTAGATAAACTTTTGATAAAAAAATTTTCTGTAAAAAAATTTTTGAAAAAAAATTTTCTAAAAATATTCGGAATATTTTTCAAAACAGAACTAAATTGTAATATTAAACAATCTTAGATTTTTATATTTTTTAGATATTTTCGATTCCAAAAAATTTTTTAGAGACAAATTTTTGAGAAAAAAATTTTTGACAACAACAAATTTTTATAGAAAAATTTTTGATCAAAAAATTTTCTATAGAAACATTTTTATAAAAAAATTTTTAATAAAAAAAATTTTTAATATAAAGATTTTCTATACAAAAAAATTTTAATAAAAAAATTTTTGATAAAAAAATTCTATAGAATACTTTTTGATATAAAAATTTTCTATAGAAAAATTTTTGATAAAAAAATTTTTATAGAAAAATTTTTAAAAAACAAATTTTAAATAAAAAAAAATTAAATTAAAATAAAAAAATTTTCTATTGAAAAATTTTTGATAAAAAAATTTTCTATAGAAAAATTTTTGATATAAAAATTTGCTATAGAAAATTTTTTGATAAAAAAATTTTTATAGAAAAATTTTTAAAAACAAATTTTCTATAGAAAAATTTTTAATAAAAAAATTTTCTATAAAAAACACTTTTGATAAAAAAGTTTTCTATAAAATAATTTTTGATAAAAAAATTTTCGTTAGAAAAATTTTTGATAAAAAAATTTTTATAGAAAAATTTTTAAAAAGCAAATTTTCTATAGAAAAATTTTTAATAAAAAATTTTCTATTGAAACATTTTTGATAAAAAAATTTTCTATAGAAAAAATTTTTTATAGAATAATTTTTGATAAAAATTAAAAAAAAAAAAATTGAGTCGAAAACCTAATTTTTTGGAGTAGTGTAATTAACAATATTTGATATTTTTGAAAAGGCGGGTCCATTAGTTTTATCAATCTTTTGGAACGGGTTGTTTTATCGTGTTAAAGGTTACAGGCGATGTATGAAAATTTTAATTTAACAAGAGACTAGTGCTTCTTAGTCGCCAACAAAGCAACAACAAAAGTGTGGGAAATAAAGAAATGATAAAAAAATAAATAAATTAAAGAAAAAAATGTTTGTGTGTTTCTGTTCGGATGATAATCTGCGCTTTATGTTGATATTTGTTGGATACAATAATAATAATTCGTATTTATTCAGTCCCTCAAATTATACATAATGTGAGGTTTTCGCTCTGTCTAGAATTAGGGATAATCCTCCTGATGAGATGGTCTAACCAACCATCGAAACGCGTCGAGGAAAGGTTTCCCCACCAACATTTTTTGGTTTTATCAAAAAACTATTTATTAAAATAATAAATAATTGTAATAAATTGGGATTCTTAGTGCAATACACTACAGTAAAACTTTTTAAAAATGTTGTTTCATGTTCTTCGTTGTTAAAAATCCAACAAATCTTATTTTGCCAGATATGAAATGTTAGCCAGACAATAAGATCTTAATGGGTTAAAAAAAACTATAAAATAGTCTTAATCAGCTTTTATTGCCTTAAATTTGCATAGAAATACGTTGAATGAATTTTTAAAACTAATCTATTATTAATCAGCTAAGACCAAATAATATTTCATTACCCGCTATTTGGCACGTATTTCATTTTGGTCTTGTAAATTTTAAAAACAAAAAATAATTTCATGATGCATCTCTTAATAAAAATCATAAAAATGTGATACAATTCAATCACGAGCAAAATATTTCATCTACAAAACTCATGACATGTCGGAAATGCTGAAGGGGGTCCTCAAGAATTTCTGATAGTTTAATGACTTGTTGGCAATATAAGACAAAATACCAAAAAAACACAAGTGGGTGTCTGCTAAGCGCCTTCAAATTAAATAATTTTAAAATTTTTATAACATTATTAAGAAAACAAATAAACAAATAGCAAATAAAAAAATGCCAAATTGTTGACTAATCTGTCTCCAGTAAATAGAAGAAATTTTGATTTACTAAAACGATTTTTTTCTATTTTCTATATCCAAAACATCTTAATCTCAAGTTGAATAACTTAAGTGGGCGTTTTGTAAATTATTTTATTATTATATTTTTTATTTTGTTTATTTCTTTCAATTTCATTTTAGCGTTTGTTTTTCTTTTTTTTTTGTATTTTTTGCTCCTACCCCACTCTTATTACCGATTTCGTAGTCTAAACAAAATTAATTTGCCGGTAGTGGCTGTTATCGCTGATGTCTGTTGAATTCATTCGCTTTTGCTTGTGGTACCAATAATTTTGTTGTTGAGATAGGTCAGTTTTTATTTTATATATACTCGTATAATTTGTAGCTAAATGTGTTTGTTTTTGAGTAAATTATAAATTTTATTGTTAAAATTAAATGAAATGTGATAAGGTTTTTTATGGTTTTTGCTAATAAATTTTTATTATTTAAGCTTTTTTTGAACTAAAGTAGACGTTAAATTTGTGTTTAAGGGATTTCAAAGGGAATTTGATAAAGTTTGAAATAAATATCTATATAAAGGGGTTCTCAAAAATTTATAATTATTTTTAGATTTAAGGAAAAATTTTCAAAAATTTAATATTTTAATTAAAAATTTTGAAAAACTTCATAACTCTATAAATATATTTTAAAGAAATTTTTTTTTAATTTTATATTTTTATAAGAAATTTTTAAAAATATCATATTTTACGGAATATTAAAAAAAATTGTGATTTTGGTACGAAATTTTTAAAAAATTTTTTAGTTATATAGAAAATTTTTGAAAAGGAATTTTTTATAATAATAAACATTTTTTGAAAAATTTCCTATAAATATAAGAAATTTTTGAAAATTTTCCGTTAAAAATAGGAAACTTTTGAAAAATTTCTTATAAAAATTAGAAATTTTTTAAATATGTCCTATAAAATAAGAAATTTTTTATAAATTTCCGTAAAAAAAAGAAATTTTTGAAAAATTTCGTATAAAAAAAAGAAATTTTTAAAAAGTTTCCTGTAAAAATAAGTTTTGAAAAAATTTTCTATAAAAACCAGAAATTTTAGAAAAATTTCCTATAAAAATAAGATATTTTTGAAAAATTTCCTACAAAAATAAGAAAATGTTAAAAAATTTCCAATAAAATTAAGAAATTTTTGAAAATTTTTCATAATAATATAAAATCTTATTCAAATGAGAAATTTTTTAAAAATTTCCTACAGAAATAAGAAATTAAAAAAAAAATCTTATAAAAATAAGAAATTTTTGAAAAAAAATCTTATAAAAATAAGAAATTTTTACAATTTTTTTTATAAAAACATTTCATGTTTTTGAAAAATTTCTTATAAAAATAAGAAATTTTTGAAAAATTACTCATAAAGAGAGGAAAATTTTGAAAAATTTCCTATAAAAATAAGACATTTTTGAAAAATTTCTTATAAAAATAAGGAATTTTTGAAAAATTTCTTATAAAAATAAGAAATTTTTGAAAAATTTCTTATAAAAATAAGAAATTTCTTATAAAAAAAGAAACTATTTGAAAAGTTTCTTTAAAAAATAAGAAATTTTTGAAAAATTTCTTATAAAAATAAGAAATTTTTGAAAAATTTCTTATAAAAATAAGAAACTTTTGAAAAATTTCTTATAAAAATAAGAAATTTTTGAAAAATTTCTTATAAAAATAAGAAATTTTTGAAAAATAAGGAATTTTTGAAAAATTTCTTATAAAAATAAGAAATTTTTGAAAAATTTCTTATACATATAAAAAATTTTTGAAAATTTTCTTACAAAAATAAGAAATTTTTGAAAAATTTCTTATAAAAATAAGAAATTTTTGAAAAATTTCTTATCAAAATAAGAAATTTTTGAAAAATTTCTTATAAAAATAAGAAATTTTTGAAAAATTTCTTATAAAAATAAGAAATTTTTTTTATAAAAGTAAGAAATTTTTGAAAAATTTCCTATAAAAAATAAATAAATTTTTAAAAAATTTCTTATAAAAATAAGAAACTTTTATAAATTTCCTATAAAAATAAGTAATTTTTGAATAATTTCATATAAAAATAAGAAATTTTTGAAAAATTTCCTACAAAAAATAAATAAATTTTTAAAAAATTTCTTATAAAAATAAGAAACTTTTATAAATTTCCTATAAAAATAAGTAATTTTTGAATAATTTCATATAAAAATAAGAAATTTTTGAAAAATTTCCTATCAAAATATAGAATTTTTGAAAAATTTCCCATAAAAATAAGGTATTTTTGAAAAATTTTCCTATAAAAAATAAGGAGTTTTTGATAAATTTCCCAAAAAAATAAGGAATTTTTGAAAAATTTCCTGTAAAGATAATAAAATTTTGAAAAATTTCCTATAAAAATAAGACATTTTTGAAATATTTCCATAAAAATAAGACATTTTTGAAATATTTCCTATAAATTGAGAAATTTTTGAAAAATTTCGTATAAAAATCAGAAATTTTTGAAAAAAGTTTCTATAAAAATAAAAAAAATTTTGAAAAATTTCCTAAGAAAATAATAAATTTTTGAAAAATCTCATATTTTTATAGGAAATTTTTGAAAATTTTCATATTCTTATAAAAAAATTTTGAAAAATTTAAGAAAAATTTCCTATTTTTATAGGAAATTTTTGAAAAATTTCTTATTTTAATAGGAAATTTTTAAAATTTCTTATTTTTAAAGGATATTTTTGAAAAATTTCATATTTTTATAGGAAATTTTTGAAAATTTTCATATTTTTATAAAAAATTATAAAAAATTTTTTTAGGAAATTAAATTTAATTAAATTTAAAATTTTCTTATTTTTAGAAGAAAATTTTTCAATTTTTTTTGTTTTTGTGAGACATTTTTAAAAAATTTCTTATAGTAATAGCAAATTTTTTAAAAGTTATTGACGTTTTAGGAAATTTTTTCAAAAATGTCTTATTTTTATAAGAAATTTTTAAGTATCTTTTTGTTGTTGTATTGATAGAAGTTTCAATAAAATTTGTTGTTTTATTTATAAACGTTGTTGTTATATTGAAAAATGTTTTTGTTGTATTGACAACCATTGTTGTTATATTGATAACCGTTGTTGTTTTATTAACAACTTTTATTTCAAATATGTAAAATAAAAAGAAATTGTTTTTTATAGTGTTTAAAGTATATAGATTTTGAGTTACTGAAATTTAAAAATTTTATAAATAAACTTACTTTTTTGTTGTTTATATAAATCCATTTGTTGAATAATGTTAATACTTTTAAACTTTTTTTCTTTTCTTCTTTTAATATACTTAGTTTATTTCACTATCTTCTTTTCTATTCAATAATTTTCATAACTTGTGAAATTTTTCTATACGATTTGTTGTCGCTATTAATTAATATTGTACTACTGACAAGCTTTTTTTGTTAATAATTTATTTGCCGGCTTTTATTTTAGTTGGCTTTTGTATGAATTTAATATTTATTAGTGAATGCTTGAATGAAGACTGATCGTGATTTGTCGAAATACTGGTGATTTTATATACCTTATAGTGAATTAAAGTCTTTTCGTTTTTTGTATTGTTGCCACAGACAGGGGGAGATCGATACTTGTATGTAGAAACAATCATGTTGTACAATGTTTGCATTTGCAAAAAAAAGCGTAACAAATTATTATCGTTTAATAATTTAGATAAGAAATTATTGTCCTATCTCAATTTCATTGTAGAATTCAATGTATGTAAAACTCAAGCAAATACGTAAATGATATCATATACGAAGATATGTATGTACAAAATTTGAATTCAACACACGTTTTTTTGTTATGTTCTTCAAATCCAATCCAAGTCCTCCAAAGTAGGGGCTATTTTTGAGTCTACGTCATAAATATTCTTACGTTGTCGTCTGTCTGTATGTTTATTGTTCAATCTAAGTTATTTCAAAACTCACATGAATTTTTTATCTGTGTTTCTGAAAGGTAAATTTTCAATAGGGGATTTTTATTTTTACACCTCAAGTTTTTTAATAATATAAAGTACACAACAGTTCTCTTTAAATAAATTTTAAATATAACGAGCCTTTTAAAAAAGATACATATTTATTTATCTAACACTAAAAATCAAGCATTTTTATAAACATACCTAAATTAACCAGCCTAATTTCAACACTCTCAAATTTACCCCTTAAAGAGGTAAATAACTAAAATTCGCTTATATAGTTTAATCTTTCAGTGACGTCAATTTGCAACAACTTCAGACCTTATATGGCAAAAAGGTATATTTGAACTTAACTGCATTCAATGACGCAAGAGGATTTATGATACTTTAGGATCTTTTAAAGTTCCGAAGATTTCCCTTTAATTTTTTTCGGCTTTTCTCAGTAACTTAAGGTTTAAGTCATGTTTTAAAAATGTTTCCTCCATTTCCGTTTCTCTTGCAAATTTTGATGGGAAAATATTTAAAGTTTGGTTTTATTTTATAAACTGAAAATAACCTTTTGAATTTCAACTTGAAATTATGTCATACTTCATTTTTAAACTTTATGCTATTTATCATTGATCATTCTACTGGCAGCTGTATTTAGTCATGCCAAGATATTTTGGCAAAAAGCTGTAAGACTCGGCTCAATTTTAATTAGGTTTGTCCTTGAGCTAAAAGTCTCTGATGAATCAATTGATAAATGAACTTAATTAAATGGAATTTCCTTTAAAACTTATGTTCTAACAGAATATAAACAAAATTAAAAAAAAAAGCTTTTAAAGGAAATTTTCAGTTCTGAGAAAGATTTTCAAAAATTTTAATTTTAAAGAAAATTCAACAAAAAATTTAATTTAAAAAAATTTGCGAAATTTCTTATAAAAATAAGAAATTTAAAAAAAAATCTCAAATGATAACAAATTTTAAAAGAATTTTCTATAAAAGTGAGAAATTTAAGAAAAATTTGGTATAAAAATTAAAAATTGTTGAAAAAATTTCCGATAAAAATAAACATTTTTAGGAATTATCTATAAACATAAGAAATTTTTGAAAAATTACCTATAAAAATAAGACATTTTTTTTATTTCCTATAAAATTAAGAAATTTTTGAAAAACTTTGTAAAAAATTCTTAAAAAAATTTTAATAATTATCTTCTGAGAAATTTCCTATCAAATTAAACACATTTTTTTTTTTAATTTTCGTTAAAAAAAAAGAAATTGGTTAAAAATGTCCTTTAGAAAATAGATTTTTTTTTAATTTCCCATAAAAATAAAAAAAAATTGAAAAATTTCATATAAAGGTATAAAATTTTTAAAAAATTTTCTACAAAAATAGAATATTATTTTTTAATTTCCTATACAAACAAAATTTTAAAAATTTCCTATCTAAATAAGTATTTAAAAATAAAATTCTATAAAAATGAAAAAAATTTGAAAAATGTCCTACAAAGCAAAAATGTTTTTTAAAATTTCCTATAAAACTACTCGTAAGAACCTTAAAATCCTGTAAAAGTAAGACAATTTAGAAAAATATCCATAAAAAATAAGAATTTTTTTTAAATTTTCATAAAAATTAGAAATTCTACAAAAATTTCCTACAAAATTGAGGAAGTTCTGAAAAATTTCCTTTAAAAATAAGAAAGTTTTAAAATATGTTTTGTAAAAATAAAAAATTTTTGAAAAATATTTTACAAAAATATTTTTTTTTTTAATTTCCTATAAAAGTAAAAAAAAATTCCTATAAAAATAAGAAATTTTTCAAAAATTAAAAATTTTTTTAAATATTTCCTTAAAAAAAAAAATTTTGCAAATTTCCAATAAAATAATGAAATCTTGAAAAAAAATCCTAGAATTTTTTTAAAAATTTCCTATAAAAGTGGGATATTTGTTTAATTTCCTATAATAATAAGAAATGTTTGAAAAATTTCTCAAAAGAATAAGAAATTGTTTAAAAATTTCTTAAAAAAATTAACAAATTTTTGAAAAGATTCTTAAAAAAAATAAGATTTTTTTTTAAATTTCCCTAAAAAAATAAGATATTTTTGAAAAATTTCCCACAAAATAAGAAATTTTTGAAAATTTTCCTATAGACGTAAGAAATTTTAAAAAAATTTTCTGTAAAAGTAAGTCATTTAAAAAAAATCCTATAAAAATAAGAAATTTTTTAAATACTTCCTATCAAAATAAGAAATTTTTAAAAAATTTCCCATAAAAATAAGAAATTCTTAAAAAATTTCCTATAAAAATAACAAATTTGAAAAAAATCCTATAAAAATAAGAAATTTTTAAAAAAATTTCCTTTAAAGGTACGAAATTTTTGAAAAATTTCCTATAAAAATAAGAAATTTTTGAAAATTTATCCATAAAATAAGAAATTTTTTAAAAATTTCCTATAAACGTACGAAATGTTTAAAAAAATTTCTGTAAAAATAGTCATTTAAAAGAAATCCTATAAAAATAAGAAATTTTCCATAAAAATAAGAAATTCTTAAAAATTTTCTATAAACGTAAGAAATTTTAAAAAACTTTTCTGTAAAAGTTAGTCATTTAAAAAAAATCCTATCAAAATAAGAAATTTTTAAAAAATTTCCCATAAAAATAAGAAATTTTTAAAAAAATTTCCTATTAAAATAAGAAATTTTGTAAAAATTTCCCATAAAAATAAGAAACTACTAAAAAAATTCCTATAAAAATAAGAAATTTAAAAAAATCCTATAAAAACAAGACATTATTAAAAAATTTCCTATAAAATTTTTTATTAAATAAAAAATTTTTTAAAAAAATTTCAATAAAAATAAGAAATTTTTAAAAAATTTTCCATAAAAATAAAAAATTTAAAAAAAAAATCCTATAAAAATAAGAAACTTTTCTGTTCCTATAAACATACGAAATTTTTGAAAAACTTCCTCAAAAATTAGAATTTTTTAAAAACTCCTATAAAAATAAAATTTTTTTTGGAAAATTTCCTATAAAAATAAAACATTTTTGAAATATTACCTATAAAAATAAGAAATTTTTAAAAGATTTTCTATTACAATAAGAAATTAAAAAAAAAAAATTCCTATTAAAATAAGAAATTTTAAAAAAATTTCCTATTAAAATAAGAAATTTTTAAAAAATTTCCTTTAAAAGTAAAAAATGTTTATAAAATTTCCTATTAAAATAAGAAAATTTTTTGTTCCTATTAACATATGAAATTTTTCAAAAACTTCCTCAGAAATTAGAATTTTTTCAAAAATTTCCTATAAAAATAAAAAAATTTTTTAAATATTCTACAAAAAAATGTTGAAAATTTTTTATAAAAATAAGAATTTTTTTTAAATTTTCTATAAAAAATAATAATTTTTTTAAAAATTTCCTATAAAAATGAGAAATATTAAAAAAATTTGTTATAGAAAATATTAAACAAATTCCTTTAAAATTAAGGAATTTTGAAAAATTTCCGATAAAAATAAGAAACTTTAAAAAAATTTCCTATAAAATAAAGAAATTTTAAAAAAAATTTCCTATAAAAATAATACATTTTTTAAAATATCTATATATACAAAATATCCTATAAAAATTATTTTTTTTTGTTCCTATCAACATATGAAATTTTTTAAAAACTTCTTCAAAAGAGTTTTTTTAAAAGCTTCCAAAAAAATAACAATATTTAAAAATGTTCATTAAAATAAGATATTTTTGAAAAATTTCTTATTAAATAAGATTTTTTTTTGTAAAATTTTTTGTAATAATATGATATGTTTAAAAAATTTGGTATAAGAATAATACATTTTTGAAAAGTCACTTTGAAATAAAGATTTTTTTTTAAAATTCCTATCAAAATAAGAAATTTTTGAAAAATTTCTGTAAAAAAATATAAATTTTTGAAAAATCCGTAATTTGATATTAGGTTTTTTTACTTTTTTTTTAATTTATGGCAAATTTATTAAAATCTCCTTTTAATATTTCAGGCTGTAACAAGTTTTAACAACTTGTTAGTAAAAAGCATATTAATTTTAAATCACGTAATAGAGATAAGTACAAAACTGTCACGAATATTCGTGTTTAACATATTTTTTTGTCACTCATAGGACAAAGTTCTATTGCCGATTTTCTTATCAGAGGTTTTCCAAAAGTTTTATTTTTGAATTCGATAACAAAAATTTTTAAAAGGAAACACTACCTCCAAAATAGAAACCAAGTGGAATTTTTTAATCAAACCTTCGTTGATAAAAAGATAAGGTAGAGTAATTTCCTCTTCAAATAATTAAATATAAGTACATACTCGAAATATTTAAGTAGTTTAGCACACTTTTTAATAATTAGTCATTTTAGTTATGCAAAATGTTAAAAGTGTACTTTTATGGTGATCAAAATTAGGTCAGTTATCTAATTAGAGTATTCTGTTAATATATTTGCTTTAATTTCATGATCATTTCTTAAAAGTTCGATTTTAATAATACCCATTTCTTAAGAATTTGTTAGGAAATTTCTGTAAATCCCAACCCACCCAAAAAGTATTAAAACGTTTTGATTTCCAGTTTCAATCATTGCGAAATGTTCAAATTTACATTTTTATATTTTTCCCGATCAAAATATTCTAAGAAATTATCCAGCTTTAAAATTTAATTCATACTTAAGAATTTATCTGTTCACACCTGGTTTTTTTTTCTGTTATGAAATTTATTTAAGTCTTGACATAAAACTAGTTATGACGTCTAACAAAACAATTTTATCAGCTTCATTGAAATGCCTCTGACACGTCAGGCCCACGATCCGCATAAAAGTACAACAGACATTACGTGTTTTATGCTGTTGTAAACGTTTCTCAAACCTTTTGCGTATTTTGGCATAATAATTTAACTTGTTAATATATGTTTATTTATTGCTAATTATAATTGACATTAATAAATTGCAAAATTATCTCCCATGTCATCACGTGTTTTTGTTGAGTTTTAGATGCACTTTTATCGTTTGTATAATATTTTAATGAATTAATTAATTTTGATTATTTGAGCTTATCTGTCTGTCCGTCATTCGATTTAACGTGATAATGATATCTCATTAATTTTAGATAAAACAGTAGGAGTTTGACATTAACATTATTACTAACTGATAAGCAATCATGTAAATGTCAAATTATGAGTAAGGGATTAATTAAATATTTTAATGTTTCTGAAAAAGACTAAATATTTTAGATTATTTAACAGAATTTTTTATTTTTATAGAAAATTTTTTAAAAATTTCTTACTTTTTTTAGGAAATTTTTTATAACATTTTTTTAAAGGTATTTTTTAACAATTTGTTATTTTTTAGGAATTTTTAAAAAACTTTTTATTTTTATAGGAAATATTTTTTTTTCATATTTTAATAGAAAATTTTTTATCTCTATAAGAAATATTTCAAAATATTTTTGTAGGAAATTTTTCAAAAATTTTTTAAAATTTCTTATTTTTATGGGAAATTTTTCAAAATTTTTTTTAGGAAATTTTTCAAAAATCTTTTATCTTTTTAGAATTTTTTTTTTAAGATTTCTTAAATTTTAAGAAATTTGTTATTTTTCTAGGAAATTTTTCAAAAATTTCTTATGTTTTTAAGAAATTTTTCAAAAATTTCTTATTTATATGAAATTTTTCAAAAATTTCTAATTTTTATTGGAAGTTTTTCAAAAATGTCTTATTTTTATAGGATGTTTTTCAAAAATTTGTTATTTTTATAGAAAATTTTTAAAAAATTTTTTGTTTTAATAGGAAATTTTTCAAACATTTCTATTCTATAGAAAATTTTTAAAAAATTTTATTATTTTTCTAAGAAAAATTTTCAAAAATTTCTTATTTTTATAGGAAATTTTTCAAAAATTTCTTAGTTTTAAAGGAAATTTTTTTAAAAATTTGTTATTTTTGTAGGAAATTTTTTTTAAAAATTTCTTAAAGTTTCTTATTTTTCAAATTTTTCAAAAGTTTCTTATTTTTATAGGAAATTTTTCTAACATTTCTTAATTTTATAGGAAATTTTTAAAAAATTTCTTATTTTATAAGAAATTTTTCAAAAATTTTTTATTTTTATAGGAAATTTTTCTAAAATTTCTTATTTTTATAGGAAGTTTTTCAAAAATTTGTTATTTCTATAAAAAATTTTTCAAAAATTTCTTATTTTTCTAAAAATTTTTTGAAAAATTTCTTATATTTATAGAAAATTTTTCAAAAATTTATTATTTTTATAAGAAATTTTTCAAAAATTTCTTATTTTTATAAGAAATTTTTCAAAAATTTCTTATTTTTATAAGAAATTTTTCATAAATTTCTTATTTTTATAAAAAATTTTTCAAAAATTTTTTTTTTTTTTTAAAAATTTATTATTTTTATAAGAAATTTTTCAAAAATTTCTTATTTTTATAAGAAATTTTTCAAAAATGTTTTATTTTTATAAGAAATTTTTCAAAAATTTCTTATTTTTATATGAAATTTTTCAAAAATTTCTTATTTTTATAAGAAATTTTTCAAAAATTTCTTATTTTTATAAGAAATTTTTCAAAAATTTCTTATATTTATAAGAAATTTTTCAAAAATTTCTTATTTTTATAAGAAATTTTTCAAAAATTTCTTATTTTTATCAGAAATTTTTCAAAAATTTCTTATTTTTATCAGAAATTTTTCAAAAATTTCTTATTTTTATAGGAAATTTTTCCAAAATTTCTTATTTTTATAAAAAATTTTTCAAAAATTTCTTATTTTTATAGGAAGTTTTTCAAAAATTTGTTATTTTTATAGAAAATTTTTCAAAAATTTCTTTTTTGAATAAGAAATTTTTCAAAAATTTCTTAATTGTATAAAAATTTTTTCAAAAGTTTCTAATTTTTCTAAGAAATTTTTTAAAAATTTCTTATTTTTATAGAAAATTTTTCAAAAATTTCTTTTTTTAGAGGATGTTTTTCAAACATTTCTTATTTTTATAGAACATTTTTTTAAAGTTTTTTATTTTTGTAGAAAATTTTTAAAAAATTTCTTATTTTTATAGGAAATTTTTCTAAAATTGTTATTTTTTAAGAAGTTTTCCAAAATTTCTAATTTTTAGAGGCAATTTTTTAATAAATAAAGATTTTTATAGGAAATTTTCAAAAAGTTTACATGGTTGTAGGGATTTTTTCAAAAATTTCTTATTTTTATAGGAAATTTTTTATAATGTTATTTTATAGGAAAATTTTTTAAAAATATCTTATTTTTATTAGAAAATTTTAAAAATTTCGTATTTTATCAGATAATTTAAAAAAATTTTTATTTTTATAAGAAATTTTTCAAAAATTTCATATTTTTATAGGAAATTTTTCTAAAATTTCTTCTTTTTATAAAATAAATTTTTCAAAAATTTATTATTTTTATTGGAAATTTTTCAAAAATTTCTTGTTTTCACTGAAAAGTTTTCTAAATTTTTTTTTATTTTTATAGACAATTTTTCAAAAATTTTTAATTTTTTTTAAATTTATATTTTTATAGGAAATTTTGCAAATTTTTTTTATATATATTTGTAAAATTTTGCAAAATTTTTTCAAAAATTTTAAATTAATTTTTCGAAATTTTGCTATTTTGAAAATTATGAATGTTTAAAACTTTCTTATTGTTTAAATTATTTATGATTTTTTTTTTTTAATTTTTTGCAGAACAATTTTCGCAGGTTGTAAATTGATATACAACTTGTTGCACATTTGCTACAAATGAACCAGCAAAAACGGAATTCACATAAAACGATTAATGCCACCATCATCGTAGACAAGGTGGCTACTGCAGCAACAGTTGCTGCAATATAAAAATACAAGTCAACAACAAAATTTTCAAAAACAAAACACAACTCGTGTAAAAACATTGAAAAAAGAAAAATGATTAAGAAAATAAATAAATAAATATGTACAACATTTTAAACAAACATTAACGTATCAGATGCATTGAATCGTTAATGCTCAACTATTTATCGTTCCCAGATGTGTCTTGGGAACGATAAAAATAAAATAATGAAAATGCTAAATCAGCAATTTGACAAGTTCTCTCGGACCAGAAATAGTCTCTGGTGTCGATGATCGCCAAGTTCTTAATGATGATCAAACGAGGATGGTGGAGTACGCTGACACAGTTAAGTTCCCTAGAGAAATTTCTATTTGTAAAAATTTAAATAAATTCACTTATAGAAAATTCTATTTGCTTAGATTTCGTTTTTTCCTTCTGTATTATTTTTTGTTTTCAGTTGAGAATAAATTCCTTCTTTAAAAAGACTTAAACAGAGGCGTTTTGCAAATGAGCTTAACTCGGTGTTGCTCTGTTGAATTTATATAGATCTTCCATATTTATATTGTGTCAGTTATTGTTTGCATAAGAAAACCATGTTGGCGGCACATGCAGCACGTTTTACTATTGAAATTTGAGGCGCTTAACTTTTAGTTTTCATTGAGAGCGTAAGACTATTAATATTATTAGCTACCATAGCAGCTACATCTTACATTGAACCACTTGTGAACCTATTCATCTATTTACTCCATGTCTTGCCATAGGAGGAGTGTTTTTTCAAAAGCGATCACCGAAAATAATAAATGCGACATGGTCAACTTGTAATGACTTCTTAAAATGCAGTCAATATAAAAAGCGCAAAATAAATGTGGGTTTAAGTTACTTAAATTGCAATTTCAATACATTTTCTTCGAGTTTTTTTTTAAATAATTTTTTACTTTTCATTATTATTGGATTTAACATTGCGAAAACATCATGAGCATTTTCCTTGATGCCATTTGGTTGGTCGTCAGGTTTGAGCGTTTGCAATTCAATCCTTTAGTCTTTATGGTTGCTTTTGTAAGAGGTATTCAAGACTGAAAGAAATTAATTTTTAGTTGAACCATGAATTTATGTTAAGAGGTTGTGGGTTCGAATCCGGGCTCAGGTTCATATCATAAATTTTTATTTTTAATTTTTAATAATTTTTATGATTTTTTTTTTTAAATTAGATTAATAATTTTTAAGAATACTGAAAAAACTATGTGACACTTAGCAGTGTGGAATGCTGCATTTTCTGTCCCGCTACGGACTTCATCAGCACACTGTGTCACCAACTGTTAGATGCCAGTAGTTAAGATCATCTATTTAACTGAATTCTTAAGCGAAATTGAAAACGACAGTTGGTTAAAGTACAAAGTAAATGTAGATTAATAAAGGATAGGAATACAAAATATAAAGGAAAAAACTATGGTGGATAAGTTCGTCTAACTGAATCGATCATATGGTCATAGGTGAAATAGAAATGAGGGTTAATATAATTCTCGTTTTCAATTTCGCTTAAGAATTCAGTTAAATAGATGATCTTAACTACTGGCATCTAACAGTTGGTGACACAGTGTGCTGGTATTCAAGACAACTAAAATTTTTCAAGAAATTTTTGAAAACTTTTCTTTACAATTAACAAATTTTTTAAAAACAACTTAAAAAAATAAGAAATTTTTAGAAAATTTTTCATAAAAATTTAAAAAAAATTTTTATTAAAATAATAATAATAATTTTTTTTTTTTATAAACATAAGAAATTTTTGAAAAATTTCTTATAAAAATAAGAAATTTTTGAAAAATTTCTTATAAAAATAAGAAATTTTTGAAAAATTTCTTATAAAAATAAGAAATTTTTGAAAATTTTCTTATAAAAATAAGAAATTTTTGAAAAATTTCTTATAAAAAAAAGAAATTTTTGAAAAATTTCTTATAAAAATAAAAAATTTTTAAAAAAGATCTTATAAAAATAAGACATTTTTGAAAAAATTCCTATAAAAATAATAAATTTGTGAAAATTTTTTTATAAAAATAAGAAATTTTTAAAAAAGTTCTTATAAAAATAAGACACTTTTGAAAAATTTCCTATAAAAATAAGAAATTTGTGAAACATTTTTTATAAAAACAATTATTTTTAAATTTTATAGAAATTAGAAATTTTTGAAAAATTTTAAATTTTCTATAAAAATAAGAAATTTTTGGAAAATTTCCTATCAAAACAAGAAATTTTTAAAAAATTTCCTATAAAAATAAGAATTTTTGAAAAATTTCCTATGAAAATAAGAAATTTTTAAAAAAATTTCATATAAAAATAAGAAATTTTTAAAACATTTCCTATAAAAATATGACGTTTTTGATAAATTTTTTATAAAGATAAGAAATTTTTGAAAATTTTCCTATAAAAATAAGAAATTTTTGATAAATTTCTTATAAGTAAGAAAATTTTGAAAAATTTGCTATAAAAATAAGAAATTTTTAAAAAAATTTCATATAAAAATAAGAAATTTTTCAAATATTTCCTATAAAAATATGACATTTTTGATAACTTTTTTTATAAAAATAAGAAATTTTTCTATAAAAATAAGAAATTTTTGATAAATTTCCTATAAGTAAGAAAATTTTGAAAAATTTTCTATAAAAATAGGAAACTTTTGCAAAATTTCTAATAAAATTAAAAAAATTTTTCAAAAATTTCCTATTAAATTTAGAAATTTTTTAAAAATTGCCTATAAAAATAAGAAATTTTTGAAAAAGTTCCTATAAAAATACTAATTTTTTTTGAAAAATTTTCTATTAATATAAGAAACTTAAAAAAATTTTCTATAAAAATAAGAAATTTTTGAAAAATATCCAATAAAAATAAGAAATCTTTGAAAAATTTCCAATAGAAATAAGAAATTTTTGAAAATTTTTCAATAAAAATAAGAAGTTTTTAAAAATTTTCCCAAAAAAATAAGAAATTTTTGAAAAATTTCCTATAAAAAAGAAAATTCTTCAAAAATAAGAAAGTTTTGAAAAATTTTCTATGGGATTACAAAAAAATTTCAAAAATATCCTATTTTTATCGAAAAATTTTCAAAATTTCTAATTTTTACATGAAACTTTTCAAAAATTTCTATCTTATTTTTTAGGAAATTTTTCAAAAATTTTCTAATGTTATAGAAAATTTTTCAAGAATTTGTTATTTTTATAGGAAAATTTTTTTAAATTTCTAATTTTGTAGGAAATTTTTATTTTTTTTTTCAAAGTTTTAAAGAAAATTCTTCAAAAATTTTTAATATTTTTTGTTATTTAAATTTTTTTTTAGTTATAAAATTTTTCAAAAATTGTTTTATATGAACTTTTTAAAAAATTTCATATTAGTATATAAAAAATTTCTTAAAATTTTTAAAAATTTTATTTTTGTAGAATATTTTTCTAAAATTTCTTATTTTTATAGCAATTTTTTGAAAATTTCTTATTGTGATAGAAAATTTTTCAAAAATTTTTTTATTTTCAAAGGAAATTTTTTAAAATTTTCTTATAATGATAGAAAATTTTTCAAAAATTAATTTTTTTTTATAGGAAATTTTTCAAAAATTTCTTATTTCTATAGGAAATTTTTCAAAAATTTCTTATTTTTATAGGAAATTTTTCAAAAATTTCTTATTTTTATAGGAAATTTTTCAAAAATTTCTTATTTTTATAGGAAATTTTTCAAAAATTTATTATTTTTATAAGAAATTTTTCAAAAATTTCCTATTTTTATAGGAAGTTTTTCAAAAATTTCTTATTTTTGTAGGAAATTTTTCAAAAATTTCTTATTTTTATAGCAAATTTTTTTTTAAAAATTTCTTATTTTGGTAGGAAATTTATCGGAATTTTCATATTTTTATAGGAAATTTTTCAAAATTTTTTTTTAACTTTTATAGGAAATTTTTCAAAAATTTATTTGTTTTATAGGAAATTTTTAAAAATTTCTTATTTTTATAGGAAATTTTTCAAAATTTCTTAATTTATATACATATTTTTCAAAAATATTTCAAAAATTTCTTATTTTTATAGGAAATTTTTCAAAATTTCTTAATTTATATACATATTTTTCAAAAATATTTCAAAAATTTCTTTTCATTTATAGATTTTTTTTTCAAATATTCTTAATTTGTAATGTATGCTCGTCGTGATTACTCCTATTGTTTTTAAATAAGTGGTAGTAAAAATCATTTAGCCCACTTACTCCATAGTATTTTTTTAGCTAAAGTTCTTTAATTGTGTTTAAATGCACGATTGAAGTTTTTTTCATAGACTGCAACACTTGATGCAGTTTTTTGCACTTAAACTAAAGAAATATCTTGTTTGGTTATTTTTTTTTTTTTTTTTTTTGAAAGAAATAGTACAAGTAATATGATATAGTATTTAAGAAAAATAAATAAATATGAAGAACGTCATAACTCAGAGTAGGGTAAAATGAAAGAAAATGGGGGCCAACATTATATGTATATGTGATGGAAAATGTTTCAAGGTAGTAATCAAAATTAAAAAAATTGTATCGACTTATGTCATTTGCAGATCATGACAAATTATTTGGGATTTTTTAACGTATTTAATATTAAATTATTTTTTGTTCAAAAATAAGAAATATCATAACTGGTGAATAATTATTGTAGCAAAATTATCTTCATATGAAAAAATCCCAAAGTACTTTGGGAATTTCTTTGAATCTTATGACGTCTTTCCACTTAATGATTCGCTTATTTTGCTTATTTTGAAAAATAACCTTTTAGTAAAAATAAAAACTCTTCTACAAAGTCAACTTATAGATAAATTTGCAGTTAAGTTTACATCCGTTACTAATGTTTTGGGTTCAAGAGTCTACTGTTACTAATAAGTTTATCTTTTTCTGTAATTGCCCACCCCTGTTCTATATATTGCTGTAATACATCGTGTAAATTGTCATAAATAAGTTTGTTTTTTTTCTAGTTTTTTTTTTTCTTTATTTAATATTATTTTGTTGCAGTCTGTGGCTGTAATGGCAATAAACAATAATGAAAATTAATAATCGTAATTTTTGCATGATTGACATTTTTCCGCACATGCATGAACGCTGCAACTAAATATTCGATACTTACTCATACATTAAAAGACATTCACTGTGGTTCCAATGACATTTGAAATTGTAAAAAAAAAAGTATGAAAAACTAGCTAATTTTTTGAAATTATTAGCTAATTTTTCGAAATTTTGTTTTTGAGTCATAAACCATCTTTTCCCTTTTCATAAACCGGGTCATATAAGGTGCGCTTATTTTTGGTCAGATTTGGGTCCAACTCATCAGAGTTTAGCTCGCATTTATTATGAAGAAGTTTTTATTACCCTCTAAGCATTTATTAAAAACAAATGAAAATTGTAAGCTAATTTTCCTCTCTATTGACCCACAGTGCATTGCAATAAAATTAACTGCCCAGCCTGCAAGTCCACTTTACGAGTATTGTTTTGCTTATTTTGATTTTGCTGTTGTAATTACTGGATAATAAACACCTGTTTTAGAACCGACACATATGAGTCCATTAGTGTGAGAGTAAAATATTGAAAAAAAAAGAATCCACAATATTTATTACATTTAAGATTCCTTAATATGTTTATACTTAAGGCTTTATGCTCCGTATGGAAGGCGATGTAGGGCAGTGAACTAAGGAATCGAAGTGCTGTTTAAAAAAAATATGCCACAATTGTATTTCCAGGAAACCACTTGGCTGATGAAAAATTAAAATACCAAAAAGAAATTGATATGTTAGGAAAAACTATTTTTTTTATAATTTTTGTTATAAGAGAAGTAAAGTAAAAATTTTTACTTTAAAAATTTTCTATAAAATTGTTTACATCAAAAATTTTCTATAAAAAATTGTATACAAAATTTGTGCATCAAAAATTTTCTATAAAGTTTTTTACATCAAAAATTTTCTATAAAGTTTTTTACATCAAAAATTTTGTATAAAAATGTTTACATCAAAAATTTTCTATAAAAATTTTTACATCAAAAATTTTCAATAAAAATTTTTACATCAAAAAACTTTCTAAAAAAATGTTATATAAAAAATTTTTTTGTCAAAAATTTGTTCATCAAATATTTTCTATAAAAATTTTTAAATCAAAAATTTTCAATAAAAATGTTAACATCAAAAAATTTTCTAAAAAAAATGTTATACAAAAAATTTTTTTACCAAAAATTTTCTATAAAAATTTGTTCATCAAATATTTTCTATAAAAATTTTTAAATCAAAAACTTTCTATAAAAATTTTTACAGCCAAAATTCTCTATAAAAATTTTTACATCAAAAATTTTCAATAAAAATTTTTACATCAAAAATTTTCTATAAAAATTTTTGCATCAATATTTTTACTTAAAAAATTTTAAATAAAAATTACATCTAATTTTTTTATAAAAAACTTTCTATAAAAATTTTTGTATCAAACATCAAAAACATTCTATAAAAATGTTTACTTTTAAGATTTTCTACAAAAATTTTTACATCAAAAATTTTCCATAAAAATGTTTACATTAAAAATTTTCTATAAAAATTTTTACATAAAAAATTTTCTATAAAAACTTTTGGATTAAAATGTTTACTTCAAAAAGTTTCTATAAACAATTTTACTTTAAAAATTTCTATAAAAATTTTTACATCAAAAATTTTCTATAAAAATTTTTACATCAAAAATTTTCTATAAAAATGTTTACATCAAAAATTTTCTACAAAAATTTTTATTTTTTAAATTTCTATAAAAATTCTTACATCAAAAATTTTCAATAAATAATTTTACATAAAAAGTTTTTTTTATCAAATTTTTTCATCAAAAGTTTTGTAAATGTTTACATTAAAATTTTTAATCAAAATTTAAATCTACATTTTTTTATAAAAGTCGTTCTATAAAAATTTTTTCTACATTAAAAATTGTTTATACAAATTTTTACATTAAAAATTTTCTATAAAAATTTTGACATCACAAATTTTTTATACAAATTTTTACATCAAATTTTTTATAAAAATTTTTACACCAGAAGTTTTCCATACAAATTTTTAGATCGAATTTTCCTATAAAAATTTTTACATCAGAAATTTTCTATACAAATTTTTACATCATATTTTTCTATAAAAATTTTTACATCAAAAATTTCCTATACAAGATTCCTGTCAAAATTCTTTTGTTATCCTTGACTCCCAGTGGAGCATTGGGCCTCAAAATGTCAAAATGTCTACATCAAATTTTTCTATACAAATTTTTACATCAGAAATTTTCTATACAAATTTTTATATTGAAAATTTTCTTTACATCAAAAACTTTTTAGAAAAATTTTAACATCAAAAATTTTCTATTTAAATTTTTACATCAAAAATTTTCTATAAAAAATTGTAAATCAAAATTTTTCTATAAAAATTTTTGCTAAAAATTTTCTAAAAATTTTTGCTTCATTAAATTTTTTAAAAAAATTTTAAACGAAAATTTTCTAAAATTTTTTTTTTTTTCAATTTTATATAAAAATTTTTACATCTAAAAATTTTTCATAAAAAATTCTCTATAAAAATTTGACTCATCTTTTGGTCATCTTTTTCTTGTTTTATTATCCCATTTGCTTGCTTTACCATATCGATTGGAGAATTTCAAATTTGTAATATTTGTTGAACAAAATTTTTAAGAAAGGACTTTTGAAACCAACTTGTGAAAAATATACCATCTTCCAATAAAAAAACCAAGGTAAAGTCAGTTATATTTTATCAAGATTTAACTTTATAGTACTTTCAGTACTTCCAACACTCTACTGTACGCATACAAACTAAATTCAGAACACAGTTTGTTTATATGACTTCATTAAGGTTTCTTGGTCGCAAAGAATCGAAATACAGTTCGAAGATCCAAAAACATTTTTCTAGTTTATATTACGAAATTAAGATATATATCTAAGTATCATTTCCTTAAATACATTTTTCTTTATTTTTGTTACTATCTCATTTAAACAAAAATTATCTAAACTAAAACTAAAGATTTCACACAATTACATGGTTATTTAGAAAACCAAAGTGATGTTTTGACACGATCATAAATCTTTCGAATCATAAACAAATCAACACAAACAGATATTGAAGGCGGTAATACCGCCTTCTAAACCGAAGCTGAAAATGAAACAAGACATTAAAAATTCACTCACAATAAATGAATACAACTTAATAAGCGTGAAATCAGAAAATCAGCTGAAACTTTAAAGTGTACAAACATTTTGGCAGGATCAAGGATACACGAAGAAAACAAGAATACATAACAGATAAGGAAGCAGGCAGTTGTTTTTTGGCCAAAAAGAGAGAAGACTTATTTAATAAGCAACAAAAACCAATTGAGCATAAAATCAATAATTTGTTACGGCTATTGATCAGATAAAAGATATAAATAGCAGCATTTCAGAGTTTACAAAAAGGAATAAAGTGAAACTCAATAAAGAAAAAAAAAATATGAATGGATGTCCTACTAGGAAATTGCACACTTTTATTTCTGCCGCTTGCCGCCAATTGTTAGAAAATAAACAAAAATTTAAAATCTTCTCAATCATTGACCATGACACAGTGTTACTCTTCTTCATATAACCAGGAGTGTTTTTAAATTGTTGCAATTGTTTCTTCATTCCGGAAGTAATTTATTTTGTCTTACAAATCAACTTTAGAAATTTCAAATATTATTGATCTTTTTTTTAAGGGTTTTTTTTTATTGAATTGTGTTTTTTGTGACACTTTTAATTTTTTATCATCAATAAATTGACTTGACACTTTTTTTAATATTATAGTTATTGTAAGAAAATAAGGCCTTTGTTTGGACTATATTTATAGAATTTTATTTAAGATTTGAAGAGAAAAACACACAAGTTGAAAAATGATTTCCAGGATTCATTCATGAATTGTTTCTGAACTGAAAAGGACTTTAAATCAAAGTAAAGCCGCCCAGTATTGTTTAAAAATATTTTCGAGAATTAAGTAATAAAAGCCATTGTTGAAATCTGAAACTATGGTGGTGGAATTGATTAAGAAGAAAACGTCATTGAGTCAAGAGTTTCATAGTTTTACCCAAAAAGTCTATAAAAATATTTTGAAATTGTTACATTATTTAAAAAGTTAAATAAAAACTTTCTAAAAGAAATATGGATATACTATTTGTGTATATTAAAAATGTTCCATAGAAATTTTTACTTCAAAAATTTTCTATAAAAATGTTTGCATCAAATATTTATTATAAAAATTTTTTCATCAAAAATTTTTTGTAAAAATTTTTGCATCAACAAATTTTTATAAAAATTTTCGCATTAAAATTTTTTATAAAAATTTTCGCATTAAAAATTTTCAATAAAAAATTTTGTATCGAAAATTTTCTATAAAAAATTTTTGAATTGAAAATTTTTCTTTATTAAAATTTTAACATTAAAATTTTGTATACTAATTTTTATATCAAAAATTTTCTATACAATTTTTGCACCAAAATTTTTTTTTAAAAAATTTTCTTAAATAAAAATCAACAACTTTAACACTTAACATTTTTACATCAAAATATTTATTAAAAATTTTTTTATAAAAATGTTTACATCAATAATTTTTTATAAAAATTTTACATCAATCATTTTTTATAATGATTTAACATCAAAAACTTTTTATAACATTTTTTACATCAAAAATTTTAAAAAAATTTTCATCTTTAAAAATTTTACATCAAAAGTTTGTAGCTCAAAAAGTTTCCAGAAAATTTTTCACATTGAAAATTTTCTATCAGAAGTTTTGAATGAATAATTTTTTTTTAATTTTTTGAAAACAAAAATATTAAAAATTGTCTACAAAAATTGCACATCAAAAATTTTCTTTCAAAAGTTGTTCATAAAAATTTTCTTTCAAAAGTTTTTCATACTAAATTTTCTTAAAAAATTTTCTAAAAGTAATTGATTAAATCCAAAAAATCTTTATGGAATAACCAATTCCTCGACGTATTTCGATAGTTGGTTAGGCCATTGCTTCGGAAGGAGTATATCTACTTTTACAGATCGACAGATCGAAAACCTTGAATTATTACCTGTTTTACAAACATAATCATTACGAATTATGTTTCTAAACCATAAGTAAAAGCTCAGATTATCAATTGAACAAAAGCAAATACAAATATATTTCACTTTCAGCTTCCTTTATTTTCTATAAAAATTTTTACATTAAAAATTTTCTATAAAAATTTTTACGTCAAAAATGTTCAATAAAAATTTTTACATCAAAAATTTTCTATAAAAATTTTTACATAAAAAATTTTCTATAAAGATTTTTACACCAAAAATTGTCTATAAAAATTTTTGCATCAAAAATTTTCTATAAAAATTTTTGCATCAAAAATTTTCTATAAAAATTTTTACATCAAAAATTTTCTATGAAAATTTGTACATCAAAAATTTTCTAGAAAAATTGTTACATCAATAATTTTTAATAAAAATTTTTACATCAAAAATTTTCTATAAAAATTTTTACATCAATAATTGTCTATAAAAATTTTTGCATCAAAAATTTTTTCTAAAAATTTTTACATCAAAAATTTTCTATAAAAATTTCTACATCAACAATTTTTTATAAAAATTTTTACATCAAAAATTTTCTATAAAAATTTTTACATCAAAAATTGCCTATAAAAATTTTTGCATCAAAAATTTTCTATAAAAATTTGTAAATCAAAAATTTTCTATAAAAATTTTAAATAAAAAATTTTCGATAAAAATTTTGACATCAAAAATTTTCTATAAAAATTTTTAAATCAAAAATTTTATATAAAAAAATTTTACATCAAAACTTTTCTAATAAAATTTTACATCAAAAATTTTCTAAAAAAATTTTTAAACCAAAAATTTTCTATAAGAATTTTTACATCAAAAATTTTTTATAAAAATTTTTACATCGAACATTTTCTATAAAAATTTTTACTTCAAAAATTTTCTATAAAAACTTTTAAATCAAAAATTTTTGATAAAAATTTTGACATCAAAAATTTTCTACAAAAATTTTTACATCAAAAATTTTATATAAAAGTTTGTGCATCAAAAATTTTCTATAAAAATTTTGACATCAAAAATTTTCTATAAAAATTTTTACATTAAAAATTTTCTATACAAATTTTTGCATCAAAATTTCATAAAGATTTTTATAAAAAATTTATAAAATTTTTACATCAACAATTTTCTATAAAAATTTTTACTTCAAAAATTTTCTATAAAAATTTTTAAATCAAAAATTTTCGATAAAAGTTTTGACATCAAAAATTTTCTATAACAATTTTTTCATCAAAAATTTTCTATACAAATTTTTGCATCAAAATTTCATGAAGATTTTTACATCAAAATTTTATATACATTTTTACATCAAAATTTTATAATACATATTTACATCAAACATTTTTTAAACAAATTTCACATCAAAATTTTTTTATAAAAATCTTTAAATAAAAATTTTCTGAACAAATTTTCGGATTTAATGTTAATACTAATTTCTATTTTAATTTTACAAATTTTTATATAAAAAGTTTCTTTGAAAATTTTCTATAAAAACTTTTACATCAAAAATTTTATATAAAAAATTTTTACATCAAAACTTTTCTAATAAAATTTTACACCAAAAATTTTCTATAAAAATTTTTACATCAAAAATTTTCTATAAAAATTTTGACATCAAAAATTTTCTATAAAAATTTTTACATCAAAAATTTTATATAAAAGTTTGTGCATCAAAAATTTTCTATAAAAATTTTTACATCGAACATTTTCTATAAAAATTTTTACTTCAAAAACTTTCTATAAAAATTTTTAAATCAAAAATTTTCAATAAAAATTTTGACGTCAAAAATTTTCTATAAAAATTTTTACATTAAAAATTTTCTATAAAAATTTTTAAATCAAAAATTTTATATAAAAAATTTTTACATCAAAACTTTTCTAATAAAATTTTACACCAAAAATTTTCTATAAAAATTTTTACATCAAAAATTTTCTATAAAAATTTTGACATCAAAAATTTTCTATAAAAATTTTTACATCAAAAATTTTATATAAAAGTTTGTGCATCAAAAATTTTCTATAAAAATTTTTACATCGAACATTTTCTATAAAAATTTTTACTTCAAAAACTTTCTATAAAAATTTTTAAATCAAAAATTTTCAATAAAAATTTTGACGTCAAAAATTTTCTATAAAAATTTTTACATTAAAAATTTTCTATAAAAATTTTTACATCGAGTATTTTCTATAAAAATTTTTACATCAAAAATTTTCTATACAAATTTTTGCATCAAAATTTCATAAAGATTTTTATAAAAAATTTATAAAATTTTTACATCAACAATTTTCTATAAAAATTTTTACTTCAAAAATTTTCTATAAAAATTTTTAAATCAAAAATTTTCGATAAAAATTTTGACATCAAAAATTTTCGATAAAAATTTTGACATCAAAAATTTTCTATAACAATTTTTACATCAAAAATTTTCTATACAAATTTTTGCATCAAAATTTCATAAAGATTTTTACATTAAAATTTTATATACATTTTTACATCAAAATTTTATATACATATTTACATCAAACATTTTTTAAACAAATTTCACATCAACATTTTTTTATAAAAATCTTTAAATAAAAATTTTCTGAACAAATTTTCGGATTTAATGTTAATACTAATTTCTATTTTAATTTTACAAATTTTTATATAAAAAGTTTCTTTAAAAATTTTCTATAAAAATTTTTACATCAAAAATTTTCTATAAAAATTTTTACATCAAAACTTTTCTAAAAAAAATTTTACATCAAAAATTTTCTATAAAAATTTGTATATCAAAAATTTTCTAAAAAAATTTTACACCAAAAATTTTCTATAAAAATTTTTACATCGAGTATTTTCTATAAAAATTTTTACATCAAAAATTTTCTATACAAATTTTTGCATCAAAATTTCATAAAGATTTTTATAAAAAATTTATAAAATTTTCACATCAACAATTTTCTATAAAAATTTTTACTTCAAAAATTTTCTATAAAAATTTTTAAATCAAAAATTTTCGATAAAAATTTTGACATCAAAAATTTTCTATAAAAATTTTTACATCAAAAATTTTCTATACAAATTTTTGCATCAAAATTTCATAAAGATTTTTACATCAACATTTTATATACATTTTTACATCAAACATTATTTAAACAAATTTCACATCAAAATTTTTTTTATAAAAATCTTTAAATAAAAATTTTCTAAACAAATTTTCGGATTTAATGTTAATACTAATTTCTATTTTAATTTTACAAATTTTTATATAAAAAGTTTCTATGAAAATTTTCTATAAAAATTTTTACATCAAACATTTTTAGTACAAATTTTGACATCAAAAATTTTTACATTAAAAATTATCTTTGTAAATTTTTCATCCTAAAATTTCTATAAATAATTTTGCAACTTTACAAATTTAAACATCAATCATTTTTTATACAAATTTGTACAATAACAATTTTCTTCAAATTTTTTATATTAAAACTTTTATTAAAAATTTTTATATCTAAAATTTTTACATCATAAAGAAATTTATATAAATTCTCTATAAAAATTTTTACATCAAAAATTAAAAAAAAAAAAAACTTGTTAAGAATTTTTTTGTAAAAATTTTTAATTAAAATTTTTCTATTCTTAAATGACAAATTTTTGTATAATGATAGTTGTAATTTATTTGTCTCCTATGAATCACAATTTGCCCTTACAACCTACATTATGGCAGAGAAAAATATTGATTAATTGCCAATAAAAATAACAGCATTCCAAACTTCATAAAAATAGTTGAAAGGTTTCCCCAGATTAATCATCAGCAGAGCAATTTTTATTTTTGGCAAGAATTTTTTGAAATTTCATAAAATACAATTACTGCTGCTGCTATACGGCTCCAAATGAATGCAAACGGAAACAGATTCTTAAGTAAATCAAATTATTATTATTATTCATACAATAAAAAGAGTGTGTATTTTAATACTTATAGCAAACACCTTTAGTTTCATACAATTTATATTTAAACAAACCAATAATAAAAAAACTCTTGAAAAATCATCATCATCATCATCATCCACAACAAAGAGACAACAAAGCTTGCCGCCAGACAGGCGGACAGACAGATACAGATTTTATTATGATTTTTTTTCACTCATTTTTTATTTTCTTTAGCGGATTAAATTTGTAGCAACAAATTTTTAACTTGTTTTCAGTGTGAACGCTTTTTTCAAATAAGTGCGTGGTGTGGTACCATTCACTGATTGTAGATTCTGATGCTGGTGGAATATGATCCATATTAAACAGCTACAAAAAAAATCATGTTGATTCACCAATAAAGTATTTAGCCAGAGCTTAAGAAGCATCAGAAAATACCACGTACTCATCATCAACGGCAGCATCATCATCATCATCATCATCATCATCATCGTCTAAAAAAAAGAAGCACATTCAGTTTTAAATATTTCTCAAATAATTGTTTTCTTTTTCCCATGGTAACAAAATTTTCGAAAAATCTGTTTAACATTTCCGTCAATCATATTATTACTAAGCGCCTCTTTTTTGAAGTGTGACTTAGATTCATTGAAATTTTTAAAAATATTAAAGAAATAGTAAATCTTTTTATAACTTGTTAGATGTTATATTAAAATATTAATGGAGTGTGTCATGTGGTTAAAATTAACAATTCAATTAGTGAGATTTTTAAACAAAACTTTATATTATTAAGTGAATTTTTGAAATTTTTAAGATCAAGATTTTTAGTTATAGTCTTTATTTCTTAATCCAACTCAGGGGTTGACTTCTACTCAGTCAAAGAATTTTCCTGGAACTAGGAAAATTTTCGATAAAAAAATTTTTCTATAGAAAAATTTTCGATAAAAAAAATTTTCTATAGAAAAATTTTCGCTAAAAAAATTTTTCTATAGAAAAATTTTCGCTAAAAAAAATTTTTCTATAGAAAAATTTTCGCTAAAAAAAATTTTTCTATAGAAAAATTTTCGCTAAAAAAAATTTTTCTATAGAAAAATTTTCGCTAAAAAAAATTTTTCTATAGAAAAATTTTCGCTAAAAAAAATTTTTCTATAGAAAAATTTTCGCTAAAAAAAATTTTTCTATAGAAAAATTTTCGCTAAAAAAAAATTTTCTATAGAAAAATTTTCGCTAAAAAAAAATTTTCTATAGAAAAATGTTCGCTAAAAAAAATTTTTCTATAAAAAATTTTCGCTAAAAAAAATTTTTCTGTAGAAAAATTTTCGCTAAAAAAAATTTTTCTATAGAAAAATTTTCGCTAAAAAAAATTTTTCTACAGAAAAATTTTCGCTAAAAAAAAATTTTTCTATAGGAAAATTTTCGATAAAAAAATTTTTCTATAGAAAAATTTTCGCTAAAAGAAAATTTCTATAGAAAAATTTTCGTTAAAAATATTTTTCTATAGAAAAATTTTCGTTAAAGATATTTTTCTATAGAAAAATTTTCGTTAAAGATATTTTTCTATAGAAAAATTTTCGTTAAAAATATTTTATTATAGAAAAATTTTCGTTAAAGATATTTTATTATAGAAAAATTTTCTTTAAAGATATTTTTCTATAGAAAAATTTTCGTTAAAAATATTTTTCTGTAGAAAAATTTTCGTTAAAAATATTTTTCTATAGAAAAATTTTCGTTAAAAATATTTTCTATAGAAAAATTTTCGTTAAAAATATTTTTCTATAGAAAAATTTTCGTTAAAAATATATTTCGTTGGAAAAATTTTTTGAAAAATATTTTTCTATGGAAAAATTTTCGTTAAAAATATTTTTCTATAGAAAAATTTTCGTTAAAAATATTTTTCTATAGAAAAATTTTCCTTAAAATATTTTCTATAGAAAAATTTTTGTTAAGTATAATTTTCTACAGAAAAATTTTCCGTGGAAATATTTTTCTACAGAAAAATTTTTCTTAGAAATATTTTTTTACATAAAAATTTTCTTTCGTTAAAAATATTTTTCATTAGAAAAATTTTCGTTAGAAAGATTTTTTGAAAAATATCTTTCAAAAGAAAAATTTTCGATAAGGATATTTAGCCATAGAAAAAATTTCCCAGGGAAATGTGTTATAGATAGGTTTTATCACACTAGTTTAAGATTAACTCATAAATGTTCGGAAAAGCTAACGTTCAGTAAAGCTTTATCATATTGCATAGTCTATATTTATTCAAGGGTACCTGAAAACATGACATGTGTGATGTCATATTATCAAATATTCCCATATCTTAATATAATTAATTTACATTCTAAATATTGTCTTCCTTTTTTTGCGAAAAACTATTTGCTATACATTTCTCAGAATAATCGTTTAACTAATTGATCATTAAAAAAAAACTGCTTTTACGCGATCACTCTCATTCACAAACATCCTCTTTTCTCTATGTGCGATACCGTTAATCACGTAATAAATGTATAAATCGAAATGATCGAATATGACATTCTACGAATACTCAATTTGCATTTATAGTCTATAGGGTCTATGTGATTATTTACACATTTTATATGGGCAAATATTAAAATTGTCACAAGGCAAACAACTGATATTTGTCTTACATTTTTAACACAATTTCATTTCATTTCTATCTCTTTATTAATTTCACATTCTCGTTCATTCATTCATGAATGAATGACAGCAAAATGTGACGTCAAAAACTTGTCGTGCGCCATTCATATGATTCATTGATTTTCATACAAATTCTCATAATTTCAGTAACCAAATGCAACCAATACTTAATTTATGATTTGTTTCAACGTAGGTTTTTTATCTCTATTGACATTTAAATGGCAATAAACATAATTATGATTATTATCTTTTACCCCCCTTCAATTGTGAGAATTTTTATTTAATTTTGCTTCTTGATGATGATAATGATAACAATTACAAATATCAAGTACTTGAGAATTTGTATGCTTACGCATGTGAAGATGATTTTAGTTTGTTGTATGGACAGACGGATTTGTTGTATGAGTAAATATTGTAGATTTTACTGTTGTAGGTGTTTTTATATGAACTCAATGATAAAAGTGTCGAAATGTGCTTTAATTAATTAAAGAAGTAAAAATTGGCCAATATACATAGATTATTGCTATTATAAATATTTTATTCTCGAGCTCTAAAATTCCCGTGATGTATAACTGTTTAAATAGCAACTTAAAATTTTTTTATCAACCATTTACAAAATTTTATATAATTTTATTACTTACTTAAGTACTTTCCCGTATTTGTTACCTTCATAATTCATAACCAAAAGTAATTCCCAGTTCTTGTAACTTACAAATCTGTTCATATCATTTGTCTATGTGATATTTAGATTAACTTTAATAAGGTACAACAAACACTTCAAATTATAGCTTTCTGTCAGTAAAATGATTGATATCTAATAAGTAACCCCTACACTAGGTATGTTAAATTTTGTAAGGCATTGTATATCAAAGTTCGCCGATCAATGATATCCATAACACTAAGAAATGTTTGTCTTATACGCCTAGCGTACCAGAGGTCCCAAGTTCGATCCCCGGCCAGACAAACTTGAAAAATTAAATAAAAAAGCGGTTAATCTCATAACTCAGCTAGCCACTGGTTATTGAGTATTAGGCTGTATAAAACTTCTCTAACTAATGCACTTGCCGTTCGAAGACGGAGTTAAAACGTATGTCCCTTTCAATTAGTCTAAAAATAGAATCGAATGCAGCTCATTGACTAAGAGAAGTACCCCTTGTTCCTTTTTTTCTTTAATTTTATAATAATAAAATATTCGAATATGGATTTTAAATATTTTTTTTTTACAGAAAAACTTTGATATTAAAATTTTTTGTAAAAAGTCATTATGTCAATTAAAAATTATGGATATTATCAGTATTAAAATGTTGATATTTTGTAAAATTTTTCGATTAAAAAAATTCAAAATTTTTCAGAAAAATTTTTGAGTTTAATATTTTGTCCATAGAAAAGTTCGCGATTTTATAGTTTAATCTAAAAAAAATTAAAAACTTTTCAATAGCAGAATTTTAGTATCTATCTAAAGGAAAATTGTCGATTTCGAAAAGTTCTCGATTTAATTTTTTTTATAGAAAATGTTTTAATTTTAAAATTTTTCTATAGAAAATTTTCGATTTTAAGATGTTTGGTATAAATTTTTTTCATCTCATATGTTCGATCGTTCCTGCAGGGAAAATATTGATATTTTTATTTACATTTTTGCTTAAGAGAAAAATTTTCAACTTTAACTTATTTTCCTATATACATTTTTTGATTAAAATTTTTTCTCTAGAAGACTTTTCGATTTCAAAATTTTTTCTTAAGAAAATTTTTTGATTCTAATTTTTATTTCATTGAAAACTTCTTTAGAAAAATTTTGATTTATATTTAATTTTTTCTATACAAAAAATATTGATTTTAAATTTTTTTCATAGCAAAATTTTAATATTTTCTATAGATTTTTTCTAAAGAAAAATTTTAGATGTAACACATTTTCTACAGATAATTATTTAATTTTAAAATTTTTTTCTTTAGAAAAGCTCTAGATTTTCTTTGAAATTCTGGAAATTTTTTTGAAAGAAAAATTTCCGATTTAAATTTGTTTTTTCTATAGAAAAGTTCTTAATTTTTTAATTTTTCTTAGAAATTTTCGATTTCAAAATTTTTGATATTAGTTTTTTTTATAGAAAAATTTTCCTATAGAAAAGTTCTTAACTTTAAAATTTTTCTTAGAAATCTTCGATTTGAAAATTTTTGTTATGGTAACCTTTTCGCCAGAAACGTATTTCTATATTTGTCTATAGACAATATTTTTTCAATATGGAAAAATTTACGATTTAAAAATTTTTTTATGGAAAATTTTTTATATTAGAATATTTTATATTGGAATTTTTCTATAGACAAATTTTTTCTAGGAAAAAAATGCTTAAGAAAATAAAATTTCAGATTTTTAAATTTTTCCCATAAAAAAATTTTCGTTTTAACATTTTTTGAATGTTGTCCCCTATTTTTATAATTTGTTCTATTGTAAAGATTTCAATTTTAAATTTTTTTCTGTATAAAAAAAATGTTCGATATTAAAACTTTTTCTATAGAAGAATTTTCAATATTAAACATTTTTTTTAATAAAATCAAAAATTTCTATATTAAATCAATTAAAAAAAAAACTTCTTCAGAAAAATTTTTGATTTATATATTAAATTTTTCTATAAGAAAAATATTGATTTTAAAATTCCTTCATAGCAAAATTAATATTTTCTATAGATTTTTTGTAAGGAAAAATTTTATATATAAATTTTTTTTTATAGAAAAATTTTCGATTTAAATTTTTTCTCTTTGGAAAAGTTTCCGATTTTTAATTTTTTTTGAAAGAAAAATTTTCGATTTAAAATTTTGTTTTTTTTTTCTTTAGAAATGTTCTCGATTTTAAAATTTTTTTTTTAGAAATTTTCGATTTCAAAATTTTTAATATTAAAATTTTTTTCCTTAGAAACGTTTTTCTATAGACAAATATAAGATATTAGTATTTTTTAATATGGAAAAATTTTCGATTTGAAATTTTTCTTTACAAAAATATTTTTGTATTGAAATTTTCTTATAGACAAATTTTTTCTACAAAAAAATGTTCAAACAAATAACATTTCAGATTTTTAATTTCTTTCTGTCAAAAAATTTTCGTTTTAACATTTTTGTTTAATTATGTCCTCTATTTTATAATTTCTTCTACAGTGAAGATTTCGATTTTAAACTTTTTTCTGTAGAAAAATTTTCGATATTAAAATTTTTTCTATAGAAAAGTTTTCAATATTAAAATTTTTTCTATAGAAAAGTTTTCAATATTAATTTTTTTTTTATAAAAGCAAAACTTTCTATATTAAATCCTTATATGTGGTCCCTTAGGTTCTACATATATACACAAATTTTGCTCATAGAAAAATTATCGGTTTTAAGATTTGATCTAAAGAAAAAAATTGATATTGATATTGTTAAAAAGAACTGTTAATAATTGTAATAAATTAGAATTCTAGTGCAATAATACACTTAACCGTTTAATAAAATATTTGATATTCCATAATTTTGGAAAAAACCCATCTGATAAATCCATCTGAACCTTTGACAAGTTTTTCAAAACAACATTTATTTGTTTTGAAAAGTAACAACAAAAGCGAGGAAAGGAAAGATACAACTGAAAAATATTGTGTGTTTGATTTTGTTTGGACAAATATGTTTACTTCTTTGTTGTTTTGCATAGATACTATAATTCGTATTTAGTTTGACTTACAACTTAGATATAATGGGTTTTCGAATAGGGATTCTCCTCCTGATGCGTCAAGGTTTTTTGGTTTTATAAAAAATGTGTTTATTACAATGTATGAATAAGGATTCTAGTGTAATACACTAATGTAAAATTTGGTAACAATATAAAGCAAATTTAAAAGTTAATTGAAAAAATTTGCATAGACTATTGGTATTAAAATGGTTGAATTTTGTTAGGGGTGCGTAAATAGATCATTGAAATAGTTGCTTCGCTTATAAATTCAGTGATGTATGGTATCATAAAGTCGGTAAAGACCGACAATATTACCTTTCAAATTGTAAATATTACTGACGCTTTTAGCGTTCTATTAGGTGTAAACTCATTTGTTTAATTTGCATTTTACATCTCAATTGAAATTACCTTTTTAGGGCAATTGTATTGAAAAATATTTGCTCGAAACCATACGCGATTTATCACAAATGAAATCGAACAAACAGACGAACATTTTTTATAGCTTTTATGATGGCTGGCTGGAGACTACAATCATTTGACATTTACAATTTATGACATGAGTGATTCATGTGCTTTATAGCTGGCGCTTTGATGAAAATGTTTGTTTAATTTATTTATTTTTATTTCTCTATTTATTAATAATCTTAGTTATTAAATTTCACGACAGCAATTGATGTGTTTAATTGAAAATATTGTATTATAGTGAATCTCTCTGCTTGTTTGGCTAATTTTTAATTAGACATTTACAAATAGTGTAAATTTAGTTGTTAAAAGTAAATAATGTTTTTTATGGCCTGTGAACAAACCCACGTAATATTTATAATGTTTAAATAATAAGCAAATTTAAATATTTAATTTAATGTCGTTTTCAGTATATGTGTAATTTTTAGTTCGAATTGTTTTTGTTTGTTATATTAATTTTAACAGATTACTTTTTTTACATTGTATATTGGCGTTTAAAAAAATTTATAAAAAAAAAGTTCCCCTACAAACCCCAATTATTTAAACGTTTCATTATCATTAAATGAATCTTGTTAAACAAGCAATTGTTTGTGGTTATTTACCTTTGTGTAATTTAACCCACTGAAATCGCTAAATGATAAGAAGATACTAAAGTTTACAAAATTCTAAGAGCTTAAATTTTCTATAACCCCTTTTGAATATTTACTTCGAAAACTCATTGAAAATTTCTCGGCAGTTAAAATGTTAAATTTTGTTAATATTATGTTGAAAGGCCCACTAAATTTCGAGAAAATCGGTCCATATTTGACCCTATCTCTCATATAACTACAAATGACGAAAATAGCTTAAATATATAAGTTTGGAGAATATATTTGTATGATGACAAAATCTGGTTAATATTTGTCTTTACATACGAACAAGTAAGAGTGCATATTAGGCTGTACCGAATCTCTGCTTTCGTAAGTGTTTTGTATGGAAGCTATGGTTGAAGGTGAACCGATTTGTAAATCTTATCTGCGCTAAATTTTATCATCATGTCTGGTATATTTTGTCATTTGTTGGCGACTAAGCAATTGGCCTATGCGAGGTTATACGGGATTTCGACCAATTTCAATACCAAAATTTTTAACAAATAAAGAATATTTATGCCAAATTTCACCGACAACAGACAGACATCTCTCAATGTCTTCCTATTGTCAACTTTTCTATAGAAAAGTCTCCCTATCGTCAACTTTTCTATAGAAATGTCTTCCTATCGTCAACTTTTCTATAGAAATGTCTTCCTATCGTCAACTTTTCTGTAGAAATGTCTTCCAATCGTCAACTTTTCTATAAAAATGTCTTTCTATTGTCAACTTTTCTATGGAAAAGTCTCCCTATCGTCAACTTTTCTATAGAAAAGTCTCCCTATCGTCAACTTTTCTATAGAAAAGTCTCCCTATCGTCAACTTTTCTATAGAAAAGTCTCCCTATCGTCAACTTTTCTATAGAAAAGTCTCCCTATCGTCAACTTTTCTATAGAAAAGTCTCCCTATCGTCAACTTTTCTATAGAAAAGTCTCCCTATCGTCAACTTTTCTATAGAAAAGTCTCCCTATCGTCAACTTTTCTATAGAAAAGTCTCCCTATCGTCAACTTTTCTATAGAAAAGTCTCCCTATCGTCAACTTTTCTATAGAAAAGTCTCCCTATCGTCAACTTTTCTATAGAAATGTCTTCCTATCGTCAACTTTTCTATAGAAATGTATTCTTATCGTTAATTTTTCTATAGAAATGTCTTCCCATCGTCAACTTTTTTATAGAAACGTCTTCCTTTCGTCAACTTTTCTATAGAAATCTCTTCCGATCGTCTACTTTTCTATAGAAATGTCTTCCTATCGTCAACTTTTCTATAGAAATGTCTTCCTATCGTCAACTTTTCTATAGAAATGTCTTCTTATCGTCAACTTTTCTATAGAAATGTCTTCCTATAGTCAACTTTTCTATAGAAATGTCTTTCTATCGTCAACTTTTCTATAGATATGTCTTCCTATCGTCAACTTTTCTATAGAAATGTCTTCTTATCGTCAACTTTTCTATAGAAATGTCGTCCTATCGTCAACTTTTCTATAGAAATGTCGTCCTATCGTCAACTTTTCTATAGAAATGTTTTCCCATCGTCAACTTTTCTATAGAAATGTCTTCCTTCAGGATTTGATGTAGTCTTCTCCAAAATCTCCAACAATTTTCGAAAGCGTTAAAGCTATTACATAAATTTACGTGACAGAGCACACCTTAATGACACGCAGAATGAAAAAAAAAAACAAAACTTTACAACTAGCAGTTAATTTAACAATCCTTTGTTAATAAAGCGGTTTCTTTTATTAAGTGGAAATTTATGATTTATAAAAATCACAAAACACGAAACAGAAACAAAACTTAAATGATTGTCTTTATTAGCGAAACAATATAATTTACAAAATATTTAACAAATTAACAAAACACAAGGACGACCAACCATAATGAGATTAACAAAATGCCAATAACTATTTAAAATATCATTTGACTATAGAAATAGGTTAATGGTTTAATTAATTGTTCTTTTGAGATATAAACAATTTTACCAGGAAATTCTTTGACATATCTAGATCTTATTTAGGGTATTAGAATAACCAAATCCGTTTAAAGGTTTTTGGAGTTTTTGTTGCAAAATGATAACTAAGAAATTTCACCTGGTTTGTAAAAATAAAAACTACTTTAACACCTTGTTTCTTGAACAATTTTGGTTTTAGTTATTTTGGCGCATGTTGGCCCTTGTTAATTTTTATTATTATTATTTTACTTGTAGGTAATTTCTTTCTTAATCTTTTGTTGCCACAATTTATCTTATTGTTCTATAAAAACACTTCAAAATTGTGTACGATGAAGTGACCGTTCAAGTGAGGTCTTTGTTTTTTTATTGTTTTGTTCTTTTCTTTCCTTTCCTGAGCCCATCTTAATACAATAAATAGAGAACAGGCAGCGTATAGACCAATCTGCAATATTAAAATAAAATCCAGGTGCGCGGGCGTATGCACAAGCGATACAAATACAGATAGA
This sequence comes from Stomorhina lunata, assembly GCA_933228675.1. Classification (NCBI taxonomy): domain Eukaryota; kingdom Metazoa; phylum Arthropoda; class Insecta; order Diptera; family Rhiniidae; genus Stomorhina; species Stomorhina lunata. Next base: position 103,002,079 of record OW121743.1, on the reverse strand, counting down.
TGGATAGACGGATGGACAGACGGACGGACATTTGGATGTACCTTTCATAGTGACAGCTGTTCCAAAAGAAATCCAATTGAAATTTCGACACTTAACAAGCGTTAACTTACTGACTGAGAAATTAAAAAAAAAACTGACTGACTGCATGAGTGAGTGAGTGACTGACTGAATGACAATGACTGGCTGACATTTGTCTCGATGACATGATCCAATAGAGAACAACGATGCTACAACTATGTACTTCTCGATCTAGAAACACTCAAAATGTTATCATATTTATTTACCTTAAGGCTAAAGGCAAGTAGCAACAATAACACTTACACAATTTGGGTGGCTTAGGGCCAATGTTTTTAAACCTTTTGAACTGCTTAAAAGAAAAGAAAAATATTTTAAGAACATAATTACAAAAGCAAATAAATGAATTGGTGCATTTGTATCTAAAAATCATTGTTGACTATAAAGATGTAATAATTTTCTTAAAACAAACTTACTTAAGGTTTGTATTTTTAAAAACTTCCTTATTTCAATAAATTCATATTTCAAAATTTGTATTTCGAAAAACGTTTTTAGCACGCCTTTTATTCCTTCATAATGTATCTAATGTATGTATTATGTTTATAACACATTTTGGCCTTAACAAGGATTAATGACTGCCTGCAAACCTTTATTTGTTGTTCGCAAATTCCTTTATTCATTCCTTAAGACTTTGTATTTTTTGTATTTAATTTTGTTAATAAAATCAAAATTGGCGCCTTGTTTGTTGGTTAACGAAAAAATTTAATTTGTTTTATTTTTTTTTCTGGCCACAAAGCTATAATTTTAAATTAGCGCCATAAAAAGATCATCATTCGAATCCAGAACAGAAAAACAAAAACATAGCAGCAACAGAGCGATAAAGCCACAATATAATTTTGCTTATAGCCAAAATGCATATATCTAAATAAGTAATTTCTTTAGAGACATCAATACATATTAGTTTTTACACTTTTCAAAACAAAGGCATTCCTACCGTCAACTTTTCTAAAGAAAAGCTTTACTATCGCCCACTTTTGTTATGAAAAGTCTTCCTATCGTCCAGTTTTCTTAAGAGAAGTCTTCCTATCGTCTACTTTTCTTAAGAAAAGTCTTCCCATCGTCCACATTTCTTAAAAAAAGTCTTCCTATCGTCCACTTTTCTTAAGAAAAGTCTTCCTATCGTCACATCTTCTAAAGAAAAGTCTTCCTATCGTCAAATTTTCTTAAGAAAAGTCTTCCTATCGTCAAATTTTCTTAAGAAAAGTCTTCCTATCGTCAAATTTTCTTAAGGAAAGTCTTCCTATCGTCAACTTTTCTAAAGAAAAGTCTTCCTATCGTCAACTCTTCTAAAGAAATGTCTTCCTATCGTCAACTTTTCTATAGAAAAGTCTTCCTATCGTCAACTTTTCTATAGAAAAGTCTTCCTATCGTCAACTTTTCTATAGAAAAGTCTTCCTATCGTCAACTTTTCTATAGAAAATTCTTCCTATCGTCAACTTTTCTATAGAAAAGTCTTCCTTTTATCAACTTTTCTATAGAAGAGTCTTCCTATCGTCAACTTTTCTATATAAATGTCTTCCTATCGTAAACTTTTCTATAGAAAAGTCTTTCTATTGTTTACTTCTCCACTTGTCTTTCCATTGTCAACTGTTTTTAATTGTCTTTCTCCTGACGACTTTATTTTTATATTGGAAAATTCTGATGATCTAAATCTGTAGTCATTAGCTTTCCATTCATTACAACTTCTGCTTTTATATACAACGACAAGGAAATAATCAAAATATGTGGTTGAATTTATATAAACATAAGATCATTAATATATCAAAAGCGGCAAAATTTTAGTTTTCTTATTTTTGTTTCAAAATTTTTTCTCGTGCTGAATTTTTTATACTTTTTATATAATTTTATGTGATCATAATTGGGTGCTCAGCTTAATGGTATTTAAATTGTGTTATCACAAGGTATTTAAATGTTTAAGATTGTTTCTCAAGAGAGGGAAAACAATCAACAATACCACAACAAAAACAAAAAATACAAATTGTTAAGTTGGGGTGACTGAAACAAGATAAGAAACATGTTTAACAATTAAATAAAAAAGATAAAAAATTGTGGCAAGGATTAAATTAATTTTTAATCAGGAGACCTAAGATATAAAAAAAAAACAAAAGACTTGAGAAGCAAACCTTAATAATGAAATATTTTGGTAAAAAAAAGTAAGGAAACATGCTTAACAAATTTTGCTACAAGTGTGAAAATGAGTGTTCGATTTTATTAAAAAAATTTAATTAAAAATGCAAAAGCTGTTATTCGATTTCAGTCACTTAAATTTTTATAGGTAATTAAGATTTCAGCTTTATAATTCCAACTCTTATACCTTTGCATTAATTATTCAATAATGCCAATCAAACAAGCAAAAAAATAACAAAGTATCAAATTAGTCACCATTAAATGATTGATATTTTTTGAGGTTTTTAGTTATTTTGAACGTGCTAAAGTTTATAAATATTCATTATTTCTTTAGTTTATTTGAATTTAATCAAGATTTATACGTGAACCAGAAAAAACACATCAAATTCTTTTTTCAAAATTTCGTAAATAACATGAAAAAAGCAGGCGGCATCACGTTTGCTTAACACAATTCATTAAATGCCATAAGTAACGTTAATTTACGGTTTAAATTCGCACAGACAGAAAATTATTTATTAACAACAAACGAAATAAAACCACAATTATTACGGAAATGCCAAAGATATTAAACATACATTTGCTGTAGGTGGGTGGGATTTTTGTGTATTTTCCTTAGAGTTATAATGACGAAAGTAAAATAAAAAAAATCAAAGTTTCCAAAAACGTGTTTAATTTAAAGAAAACAACAAAAGACTTAAGAAATAAACAAATTATTTGAAAAGTTAATAAATTTAATATAAGTTTTTTATTTAACTAATTAAATGTTTTTTAATACATAGTTAAGAAGGATTATATACATTTTCATCGCCTACTTTTTCTAAGGAGTTTTTCGTAAAAATGTATAATTAAAACTTTACAAAAAAAAACTTTACTAAACATTTGCAAAAGCTGAATGTTGATTCTATTTTATAGAAATTTTTTTCATAAATTAAATATTTAGTAGTTTTGTATATGAAATTTTGTAAAAGTTTCTTTTTTTTATAAACATTTTTTAAACATTTCATATTTTTATAATTTCTTTGTTTAAAAAAATTTCTTATTTTTATAAGAAAATTTTCAAAAATTTCTTATTTATCTAGAAAATTTTATGAAAATTTCTATCTTTATAGGAAATATTTTAAAACATTCTTATTTTCATATGAAAATTTTAAAAAATTTCTTTTTTTATTATAAATTTTTCAAAAATTTATTATCTTTATGAGAAATTTAAAAAAAATTCCTATATTTGTATTAAAATTTTCAAAAATTTATTTTTTATAAGAAATTTTTCTAAAATTTCTTTTTTTATTATAAAGTTGTCAAAAATTTCTTATTTTTATGGGAAATTTTTCAAAATTTTCATATTTTTTTAGGAAATTTTTCAAAAATTTCTTATTTTTAAAGGAAATTTTTCAAAAATTTCATATTTTTATAGGAAATTTTTCAAAAATTCTTTATTTTTTTTATAGGAAATTTTCCAAATTTTAAAATTTTTAAGGAAATTTGTCAAAAATTTCTAATTTTTTTAGGCAATTTTTCATAAATTCTTATCTTATTCTTATCTTTATAGGAAATTTTTAAAAAATTTCTTTTTGTGTAAGAAATTTTTCAAAAATTTCTTGTTTTCAAAATTCCATATTTTTATAGGAAATTTTTCAAAAATTTCTTATTTTTGTAGGAAATATTTAAAAAATTTCTTATTTTTATTGAAAATTTTTAAAAATTTCTTATATTTATAAGAGAATTTTCAAAAATTTCTTATTTTTATAGGAATTTCTTAAAAAATTTCTTTTTTTTATCGGAAATTTTTCAAAAATTTCTTATTTTTATAGGTAATTTTACAAAAATTACTTATTCTTATAGAATTTTTTCGCAAAATTCTTATTCTTATAGGACATTTTTCAAAAATTTCTTAGTTTTATAGGAAATTTTTAAAAAAATTATTTTTTCGTAAGAAATTTTTCAAAAATTTCTTCTTTTTAAAATTTCAAATTTTTATAAAAAATTTTTCAAAAATTTCCTATTTTTATAGGAAATTTTTCAAAAATTTATAATTTTTTTAGGAAAATTTTCAAAAATTACTTAGTTTTATATTAAAATTTTCAAAAATTTATTCTTTTTATAGGAAATTTTCCAAAAATTTATTATTTTTTTACAGGAAATTTTCCAAAAAACTTATTTTTAAAGGAAATTTTTCAAAAATTTCTTACTTTTATAGGAAATTTTTCAAAAATTTATTATTTGTATAGGAAATTTTTCAAAATTTTCTTATTTTTAAAGGAAATTTTTCAAAAATTTCTTATTTTTATAGGAAATTTTTAAAAATTTCTTATTCTTATAGGAAATTTTTTTTTTAAATTTCTTATTTTTATAGAAAATTTTTCAAAAATTTATTATTTTTAAGGAAATTTAAAAAAAATTTCTTATTTTAATAGGAAATTTTTAAAAAAGTTCTTATTTTTTCAGGAAATTTTTCAAAAATTCCTTATTTTTACAGTAAATTTTTAATTCTTATTTTTATAAGAAATTTTTTAAAAATTTCTTATTTTTATAGGAAATTTTTAAAAATTTCTTATTTTTATAGGAAATTTTTTAAAAATTTCTTATTTTTTTAGGAAATTTTTCAAAAAAATTCTTATTTTTTTAGGAAATTTTTCAAAAAAATTCTGATTTTTATAGGAAATTTTTTAAAAAAATTCTTATTTTTAAAGGAAATTTTTCAAAAATTTCTTATTATTATAGGAAAATTTTCAAAAATTTCTTATTTTTATAAGAATTTTTTCAAAAATTTCTTATTTTTATAAGAAATTTTTCAAAAATTTCTTATTTTTATAGGAAATTTAAAAATAAAAATTTCTTTTTTTTATAGTAAGTTTTTCAAAAATTCTTATTTTTATTCAAAATTTTTAAATATGTTTCTTATATTTATTCGAAAATTTGTTATTTTTATAGTTAGTTTTTTCAAAATTTAATGTACGATGTCTGTCAGGATTTTAATGAGAACATTTTTCTACATCAAAATTTTCTTATAAAATTTTTTAGGATATAAATCTTTTGTAATAAAAAGATTTTGATATAATAATTTTGGTTAAAGAAAATTTTTCGATATACAAATTTTGTGGATGACTTGAGTAAAATTTGATGATTTAGCTATTTTAATATAAAATATTTTAGACCTTGACATGACACAATTTATTTGCCTTGAAATTATCATAGTCCTCCTAATTATCCTTTTTTGCACGTACTAAGGTGGTCTTTTTATGAGGGAAATAATTTTAAATAAAATGTATATTTTTGTTTCTTAACAAGCTGCAGTTTGTGGATTATTTAAGCAGGCTATATAGATATGAAAGAAAAAGTGTCTTAAAATCATGACTTCCTTTGCCTCAAGCCTTAAGAAGTGCCGTAATGAAGAGAAGGATTTGTTTAAACCTCTGTTTCATTTAAATTTTTTGTTGCAATATTGTTAAAGTTTTGTGAAGAGTACAAAAAAAAAGAAGAACAAATGACGGCTACGAGGATAACAAAAGACCATCTTCCGCCATATTATTAACTTATTTATAACAATAACAAGACACAACACAAGTCACAACCCATTGAATTGCAAAAGAACGAGAAAAGGAAACCAACCACGAAATATATCATCCAAAAATTTTACTGGTACCAATACCCCCCTCTTCTAAATGGAGAGTAACACGTACGTGCTATAAATGTTATGTTAACGTATGTTTGGCATATGAATTGGAGCTTATATAGTGATAATACCGGGTTATAGGTAGTGTTTCCCACAGCTATTTAGGCTATGTAATAAAAAAGTTAACAAAAAAAAAACAGAAGGGAATTAAGAAGATTTTTAGCAGCAGCCAAGAACTGTATTACCTTTGCTGCTGTTAACTACTACTGCTGCCTTCAAGCTTAAAACCATATCATCATCGTCAGTTTTGATCATTATGGTTTTATAACAATTGTCTTTGTATGTAGTACAAAATTTTGCCTCAACTCTAAAGAGTGCAAAAATTCATCACAATACTCACACCATCTTTTTCCTTTTCACGCTTCCCAAACTGCTAACTATTTATTTATACAGCCATGGCAGCAGAAGTAGTCAGCAGTAGAAACTGCTACAGTAATAATAATAAAAGGGATAAACCCTCTTTTTAGCTTTGACTTTGTTTATTATGGCTTAAGCTTTGTGTTAAGCAAAAAAATAAATAAATAAAAATTTTATTATGTCTGCGCGCATGCGCCTCATCACATCTCGGACCATGTTAGCGTTGAAGAGAAGTTCTCACACATTATACTACCATACGCGCCACTTAAACTGCATTGGCATTGTTTGCTGTTGCTGCTGATGATAATGAACATTCATATACATTTTTGGTAGAACAAACTTTCGGTTTTTGTAGATTTTTCTGATTTGGATTTAGCGGCAGGGCTTGCTTAATTCGGCTTCATCAATCACCGCATTTTATGGAGATGAAACAAGCACTGACTTGACTGACTGTAAGAATAAGAAAAAAATATAAGAATGATTATTTTTTTGCAAGTAACAGTGTAACGAAGTTAGAAAAAAAGTTAAGCAAAATTTTGATATAAAAATATTGTTGTATATTTTGTATTGTAATAGAAGTTGTCATGTGAAAAGAATATACAAATTGAAAACCCCAACAATATAGTTTATCATTATAAATATCGGGTGGGCCGATGTTGATTTTGAATAAAACACAAACTATTTAGGAAATTATTGTAATTTTATTTTATTATGATGTATTGGTATTACTCAATTATGTATGGAACAAAATATCGGCCAAATGGGCGCCGCGACCACAGCGACACACCTCCATCCGATGGTACAAATTTACGATGACCCTGAGGCATAATGGAGGTTCTATGCCGTTAATGTGATGAATTATCTCATCCTTTAGCTCTTGAATTGTTGCTGGAATATTGACGTACACCTTTTCTTTCAAATAACCCCAAAGAAAAAAGTCCAACGGTGTCAAATCACATGATCTTGGCGGCGAATTGACATCGCCATTACGTGAGATAATACGGCCATTGACTTTGTTGCGCAAAAGAGCCATTGTTTCGTTTGCTGTGTGGCAAGTGGCACCGTCCTGCTGAAACCACATATCGTCCACATCCATATCTTCCAATTTGGGCCATAAAAAGTTCGTTATCATCTCACGATAGCGAACACCATTCACAATAACTGCCTGACCGGCCTCAGCTACACTATCGCGAACAGCAGCAATATTTTCTGCAGTACGAGCTGTACGAGCATGCACTGGTGTTCTCACATCTTCTACAGAGCCGGTTTGCTCGAATTTTTCCACGATTTTTGCGATTGTACGCACATTTGGACGATCAAATTGACCAAAAAAATCACGAAGTGCACGATATGCATTTTGATTTGAACGCCCATTTTCATAATAAGTCTGGATAACTTTAACACGTTGTTGGATTGTGTATCTCTCCATGGTTCAAATTGAGTAAGTCTGAAATATAGAAATGTCAAATAAAATTCTGAAAAAAACTTGGCGTTTAGGTGTGGTTCACATTCAACATCGGCTCTTACAATTTAAGCACCCTTTAGCAATTGTGATAAATATAAATACTAAGTCCAAAAAATCTTGTTTTTGATAACTCCTACGTATGACAGAAGGACTACTGTCAGACCTGATTAAAGGGCATGTACAAATAATAAACATTAAAATTATCGATAATTTTATTTAGGTATCGCACTAAAAATTTGATAGTGTGTTTCATATGAAATAAAACAAAAGACTTAAGAAACGAACCTGAAGTTAAATCCATCCAGTAAAATTTATTTAAAATACTGACCTTTTTTTTTATTTCGTATTTCATTTTATATTAAATATTGTTATATTTCTCGACGATTTGGTGTTTTGTTTTACCTTCCATATAAAAAAAATAACATTATTAGCTTGTATAAATTTATCGACCTTTTCCAATCTACTAAAGACATTCATTTGCTTCTATAACGTCTTGAGGTGTTCATCAATTTTAATTTTACACTGATCTTTCCACAGGCCGAAGTTCCGGGCAGTTGTTTGAATTTGCCTCTAGTGGTACAAAAAAATATGAGTGCTTGGAAACAAATTATATGCCTTTTTTCAAAGTGGTTGATGGCAGAAACAAAAGGGTGTTTTTTGTAGTTACATCTTTATAAAATTTTCTGTATTTATTGCGCTTGATGTCACCAATGCTTAGCTTCTTCTATCACAACTGCTTGCCAAATTTCTGAGGCAATATTTTCTGTTTTTTGGTGGTCTTCCTCAACACTGCCTAGTACATCAGCAACGTAAGAAGATTTTGACTTCATTTTCTAATCTTGTTTTTCCTTTGATTTTAAGTACTTTGCCGAATCGAGGTCTCGAACTTTTTATGACTTCAGCCCGTCATAGTCTTTGTACTTATATAAAAAAGGCTAGAGTATTTGATTGTACCAGCTAATTTTCGACTTCTCGACTTCTTTGGCTTAGCAAATATCTGTTAGACCTTATTTCCTTATCATACCAATATTTGAATGGTATTTTATGCCATAAAACAAAAGACTCAGGAAACGAACTTTAAACAGATTAATACTCATGTTATCATTAAAGCGAATATGATTAAAAATAGTTTAATTATATTTGATCGTTGTTTAAATATGAACTGATTTTAATTCTAGGTCTCTATCAATTTTGGTTTTTCCATAATGAAATGTTGCTTATATGCAACATTAAGTATTGGTATTACATTAAAAAATAAATTATTTTATTGATTTCGTGCGTGTTGTGAAACAAAACTATTTTTGTATTTGTTAAATTTAATATTTTTTGTCATAGTTCTTTTTGGAATATCTATATGGCGTAAGGTGCAAGTTACTTTTCTTAAGCTCCCTATTCAACCTAATAACCGATATAGATCCATGATCGTCAGATCTTGTGTAAGATTAAGGAAAGGATCCCACAGAATCGCGGAAAGGAATCACAAGACCACATGTTCGATCCAGACTGATCCTCAGGGGTATATGCCATAAGCGTCCATTATTGTTTGCTTAGACTTTTTGCATTTACTTTCGTTGATAGCCTTCCAGAGTAGTAGGATCCACTCCTCTTAATTCACATATTTAGTCTCTGAATAAAATTAGAATCAAAACATTTCGGTCGATAATGCGACACTAAAGCACATTGACAGATAAATATATCCCAGTTTCTCGTTACACCATCCGCAGATATCGTCGTATTTCTTGAGGAATTATTTTTCTTAGGGAAATGTTTAAGAGAACTATGCCCGGAAACAATACCCACTGGTATTCTAAGTTCATACTTCTCCAATTTTATAAGTTTTTTCAGGTAAGTATTACTAGGCTTTCACAAAGTTTGAGTTTGATCATAGCCTTATGATCCATAACGCATCTGCTTCTGTCTTAAATTTTTGTTATACATTGTAGAAAATAAGTGGTACAATCTCAGAAGTATTTTTTATATTCTTGTCTGTTCCAGCATGGGAAAACTCATTATAGTCTCTATCCTCGATCCTTTCAATATTTCGATTTTTTCATTTTTATAAAACAACTTTTTTACATTTTTTTTTACACATGCTTTTACACTTCAACTTCAACATGATCACAAATTAATACTAATAAAGCCTTTAAAAATGTAACTCCGTAATTAAATGTAATGAAAATGTTATTTTGAGTTGGGAAAAATAGTTAGCAAATACAACAGCAACTTAAGGAATTATAACCAAAAATTTACAATGTTACTTATATGCAACCAATTGCAATAAATTTGGTATTGAAAATCAAAAATTTTTATCTAGCAAATATAATCCTGTTCATAAAATAAAAGGCTTTGAAAAAAATCCAAAATTATTTTAATCTGAAGAACATAAATATACAAGAAAAATTAAAAAGTACACATTTACAAAGTGAATAAAGTTTCTGGGCGACGAATCCAGTAGTATTTGTTTTAGACAGGTTTGCAGCTGTAATTAGCATAGTCCAGTGGCAAGACCATAATAACCCAAAAAGCCAAAAAAGAAGAAAAACTGAAGTTTATTAAACGTTATTATATTTAACTCATTTTTATATTTTTTACTAAACCAAAAAATCATCGGATGAATTTTTTTCTTAGATTTTTAAGTCGTATATGTTTACAAGAGTAATAAAACAAAAGACTTAAGAAACAAAAAAAAAATATTTTTCACAAAATTGAAATATTTTTTCAATATGACTTACTTTTTAGAAAAATCCATTATTTAACCAAGGAATCGATTTTTATTCATAAAATCTATAATTGTTTACACTGTGCGCCACCGTAAGCTTATGACCTGACTCGGACGCCGGCTTGAGAAACAACAAAAATGTTTCTTTTCATTAAATTAATAAATGGGATACATTTCATTTCATACTCCCTTAGATGTTTCCTTTTGCTGCGTCTGATTGCCGCTTTATTATTTGAATTTTTTTAAGACTATTTTTTTTACTTTTTGTTTAAATGAATGAAATTTTGTTGCTGCATTTTTTTGTTTCAAAAGGAGGATTCCTCAAGATTTTGCAAAAAGTTGTTAATTTTGTGTTGTTCACATTTGTGATTTAAATTGATGGTCTTTATTAGCAAACATTAAATCGATAACTGCAAGGTTAGCATTTAATTAAATTATATACTAAATAGGAAGAGGGTGTAGTCGTTAACATTGTGGTTTTTTGTTTCATTTATGATTCGTTTTTATGGAGAGATTTTTGAGCAGAATTGAAATTTTGTTGTGGGACTTTGTTATTATAGAGATTTTAATGTTTTTATTGAATGGAAATTTTTTTAAATTGTATTGCTTAAATAAGGAATCATCCGAAAAATAAAGAAAAAAATTAGTTGTTCAAAATTTTCAATCTAGTCATCTTGCACTCTCATAATTTACAAAACACATTGATACTTAATGGTGTAGTTTGTCACAAAATTAAATTATTAATCAAAATTTCCATACAAATTTCCTAAGTAAAAGTGGAAGTCCGAAAATTTGATGAAAGAACAAATTTTTTAAAAATTTTCTTTTAATAGAAAATTTTTCAAAAATTTACTTTTTATCGAAGATTTTTCAAAAATTCACTTTTTAATAGGAAATTTTTAAAAATTTACATTTTAATAGGAAATTTTTCAAAAATTTACTTTTTATAGGAAATTTTTCAAAAATTTACTTTTTATAGGAAATTTTTCAAAATTTTTCTTTATATAGGAAATTTTTCAAAATTTTTCTTTATATAGGAAATTTTTCAAAATTTTTCTTTACATAGGAAATTTTTCAAAAATTTACTTTTTATAGGAAATTTTTCAAAAATTTACTTTTTATAGGAAATTTTTCAAAAATTTACTTTTTATACGAAATTTTTCAAAAATTTACTTTTTATAGGAAATTTTTCAAAAATTTACTTTTTAAGGAAATTTTTCAAAAATTTACTTTTTATAGGAAATTTTTCAAAAATTTACTTTTTATAGGATATTTTTCAAAGATTTACTTTTTATAGAAAATTTTTCAAAAATTTACTTTTTATAGAAAATTTTTCAAAAATTTACTTTTTATAGAAAATTTTTCAAAAATTTACTTTTTATAGGAAATTTTTCAAAAACTTACTATTTATAGGAAATTTTTTAAAAATTTTCTATTTATAGGAAAATTTTCAAAAATTTACTTTTGATAGGAAAATTTTCAAAAATTTACTTTTTATAGGAAATTTTTTAAAAATTTACTTTTTAGAGGAAATTTTTCAAAAATTTACTTTTTATAGGAAATTTTTCAAAAATTTACTTTATACGGGAGAATTTTCAAAAATTTACTTTTTATAGGAAATTTTTCAAAAATTTACTTTTTATAGGAAATTTTTCAAAAATTTACTTTTTATAGGAAATTTTTCAAAAATTTACTTTTTATAGGAAATTTTTCAAAAATTTACTTTTTATAGGAAATTTTTCAAAAATTTACTTTTTTTTAGGAAATTTTTCAAAAATTTACTTCTTGTGGGAGAATTTTCAAAATTTTGCTTTTTATAGGAAATTTTCAAAAATTTATTTTTTATAGGAAATTTTTCAAAAATTTACTTTTTGTAGAAAATTTTTCAAAAATTTACTTTTTATGGGAGAATTTTGAAATTTTACTTTTTATAGGAAATTTTCAAGAATTTACTTTTTACAGTAAATTTTTCAAAATTTTACTTTTAAGAGGAAATTTTTCAAAAATTTGCCATGAAAAATATTTGGCAAAATTTTTTGAAACAAAATTTTTCGTTGTATTTGTTTTGAAAATGGATTAAGTCCATTGAATTTTTCATGGAAATTTTTCAAAAATTTAGTTTTCATAGGAAATTTTTCAAAAATTTACTTTTTATAGGAAATTTTTTAAAAATTTACTTTTTATAGGAAATTTTTCAAAAATTTACTTTTTATAGGAAATTTTTCAAAAATTTACCTTTTATAGGAAATTTTTCAAAAATTTACTTTTAATAGGAAATTTTTCAAAAATTTGCCATGAAAAATATTTGGAAAAATTTTTTTAAACAAAATTTTTCGTTTTATTTGTTTTGAAAATGGATTAAGTCCCATAAATTTTTCATGGAAATTTTTCAAAAATTTACTTTTCATAGGAAATTTTTAAAAATTTACTTTTTATAGGAAATTTTTTAAAAATTTACTTTTTATAGGAAATTTTTCAAAAATTTACTTTTTATAGGAAATTTTTCAAAAATTTACTTTTTATAGGAAATTTTTCAAAAATTTACTTTTAATAGGAAATTTTTCAAAAATTTGCCATGAAAAATATTTGGCAAAATTTTTTGAAACAAAATTTTTCGTTTTATTTATTTTGAAAATGGATTAAGTCCCATAGATTTTTCAATTCAAAAGTAAAAATTTTTTCATACAAAACCAAAAATTAAAATGTTTGTTGTTTAAAAAACAGTTTAAGTCCTATACATTTTTCAATTCAAAAATGAATATTTTAAAATGTTTATTTGAAAAGTGGTATCAATCCATTCAACGCAAAAAAACGCATTTCCAAATGGTTTTTATAAATGTATTTTTATAAAAGAAAAAATCGCAAAACCGTTTATATCTCAGTTTTAAAAAAGTGGACTTAATCCACTTACAAGATAAAGTCTTCATTTATAAATTGAAAAATATGGACCTTAAAATTCAATATAGGGAGAAAACTGTGCATAAAACAAAAGACTTAAGAAACAAGCCTATAATCATTTAAGGACAGAAAGAAGTAATCAAGTTTATTAATCATTTATCCATAATTAAATATTTCCGCATCTCTTTTTATTGAAATTCCTTTTGTGGATATCACAACAATTTGATTAAAATGTCGGATTTATCTCCTTTTAATTTTTATGCACTTTTTTAATAAAAATTGTTTAACCAAAAAGTCCCTTTTCTCGAAAAGTAAAATAAAGCCAAACTCAATTGAAAAAGAAGTGGCCATAAAATTAATGCTTTTTATGAGATCACAGCGGTAGTCTACACTTTTAAAAAACCTTTAAACATTTATTTGGCTAAAAGACAAAATAAAACATGAAATAAAATTTTACTAATACAACAAGTACTTTAACTTTAACAGTGGCTTAAATAATATCAAAAAATAAAGGAAAACTTAAATAATGCTTAAGATTTCAAAAAAAACTACTAAAGGAAGGTAGCAACCCCTTGGTTTTGTTTTGGGGACCCACCAAAAGAAAAGCCAACAGCTTTTTTTTAACATATTTATATAAAATTTGCATAGTATCACCTTAAAGTTGAAAATACAAAGAGATGTAAAAACTTGTGCAGTTTCATTGTTTAACAAAATTTCATTCTTTACTTACTAATACTTTGAAATATTTATACTTATAAACGTATAAATTGTTAAACTCGTACATATGTACATATGTTTGTTGCTACACCAGTTAACATTCTTATGGAGTCTGCGTATGCATATCAATTTAACGATCTCTTTAGCAACAAGAAAAGTCAGTCAGTCACTCAGTTAGTAAGTGAGTGAGTGGCGGCGGTTTTGGCCTTTTTTGTGTGTGTCTTCAGCTCGACAATCTGGAGGCAAACAAAATAAAAAAAAAAACAAAATTTAAATCACACAAAAAGATGAGTGTTGCTAAAGCTTGTCAGAGGGCTATATTGTGGCACCCCATGGCGCAAATACTTTAACCGATTACCCATCTTTTACTCTTGGCACTCGTTTTACTGTTTGCTGATATTTTTAATACGCAATAAAACTAAACACACAAAAAAAATATCGCTTCGGAATGGCAGCAAAAAATAACAAAATTGTTTAAGAATTTATAAAATAAAAGAGCGTTTTTTGCATTCATTTGTTTAAACTATTGTTGCCTTTTTTTTTATTTGTTGCTGTTGTCTTGTATGTTTGACTTTTGAATTAAACTATTTAAAGATGAAGGGTAGTTTTTGTTTGAGAAGATGTTAGGGACATCAGTGTTGGTTAGAGAGTATGGACAGCGCTTTAAAAATCCCAGGAGGCTGCGATAGTTAAGTCAACTTTGCCTACTTCTCCGATGACCTCACTATAAGAGTTGTTATAGATGGGATCTCATCAAACGAGTTCAAGATCAATTCAGGAGTACCGCAAGGCTCCGTTCTTTCTTCTACCCTATTTCTAATATATCTTAATGACCTCCAACGTCAAACTCTAATCCTATATACTTTTTTGCAGATTATAGCAACATTTGCGATTCATATTCATATAATTATAGACCAAGTCTTTTGGAATTGAGGCTAGGAGACAACATATGCACGAAACGTTAAACCGGGATCTTAATACAATATCCAAAAGGGGACGCCCAAATAGGGTAGATTTGAATGTCCGAAAGACCCAAAGTTGTGTATTAATATACAAGCTTCACCTGTATTAATGGGTGGTATAGATATTAAATAATCAGAGGCTCTTGATGTTCTAGGCATGAGAATTAAGTGTGATTTTCGCTGGACTAAACACGTTTTTCAAGTGTCGAAAGATGCATTTAAGTGCCTCAGCTTTTTAAAGCTGTGCAAAAGATATTTTAGTAAAACTGATCTCATTATTTTTACGACTTACATCCGACCAAAAATGGAATACAACTCCAATGTATGGGCCGGTGCTTTAAAGTCTATTTTGAAGCTTCTCGACCGCATAAAAGAATGAGCGAAGATGGTAATCGGTGATGATAGGGTATCCAACTCTATTGATTCACTGGAGCATCGTCGCAATGTAAGGGGTATCTCACTGTTCTATCGCTGTTGCAATGACATGTGTTCTGAAGATTTCAGAAATCCTGTTCTGAAAACCGTGTATCTCTGCGAAACCCTTGTTTTTCTTCTAGAGCACATTCATTCGTGATCGACTGGACAGAAGATAGTACAATGCATTACAGAGAAAATTCGTTCTATAGCCGCACAGTTCGAATATGGAACAAAGTTCCCATATATGATATTGGCAAAACTCAAGTCAAATGTCCACAATCACTATTCCCTCTACCCTTCTTCACATAAGCTATTTTCCTAGTTCCAACATAATGCTTAGCATGAGTAAGTCCAAGTTGGTAAAACGTGTAATATAAAAACTATTCAAAATGCGCAAATTTATTGGCATATTGTACAAATTTATGAAACATTAAAATTTTTATTAAATTATTAAATTATCGATTTTTTCTGGAGTTCTTCCTCCTTTTTAGAGAAGGTAATATCAAAATATAAAAGCGGGCATGTCTGTTACATCATTCCTGTGTTCTTCAATTCCTTTTTTACAAAAGCTGTCGTTGTACAAAAAATACAATTATCGATTTTTTCTGGAGTTTTTCCTCCTTTTTAGAGAAGGTAGTATATCTACGTATAAAAACGGACATGTCTGAGACACCATTCCTGTGTTCTTCAATTCCTTTTTTACAAAAGCTCTCGTTGTACAAATATTACATTATTATTTTAATACCAATTAAGTGCCTTTTTTCCATAGTTATGTACATCTCCAGCCCAGTATAAGCTTTATCTCTGTGGACAAGACTAATGGAGCATTGCACTATACGATCTGCTTTTCTGATCAAAGTTTTAGGCGCTTTGCGAAAGAGTTCCTCGACTTCTTTGGCCTTGCCAATATTTCTTGGACCTTTTCTACTTTTTGATCCAGGTTAATTTATTTTATGTAAAACTTTTCTAACTAATGCGTTTGCCGTTCGAAGCCGGAGTTAAAACGCAGGTCCCCTTCAATGAGTCTTAAAATAGAATCGGATGCAGCTCATTGACTAAGAGAAGTTCCCCTTGTTCCAATTGAAATGTCGTGGGAATTATAAATAAAATATAGTAATTATTGTAACCCTTAATAAGAAAAGCACAATAATTTTCGGATTATAAATATTGGGCTAATTTTTTAATTACCCATGACTATAGCTTTAAATACATTTTGTTGTGTAATGGAAATACCGCCTATTAGTTAATTATGCTATAACACTCTAAAATAAAATTGATTAATACTCACATTTTGATCAAATAATTATAAATAATATAACCTTATAGCAACATTTTATCTTAAAAAGAAAATTCATAAAGAAAACAAAAGTCTTAAGCAACAAACTTTATATCATTTATAAGAAATTTGACAAATCAAATATAAATTGCATATAAAAACCTTTGAATATCAAAAGACAAAAGATTCTCAATAATTCTTGATCTCCAAAACTTCAATTGTCTACCCAATCAATTTTCATTTGGAGGCAAACAACTTCTGGAACACGTTCGCACTTTTAAGTTTGTCTATTAGTCAACCTATAATGGAAATCTAGTTAAAATCAAAAATATCATAACCCAACAACTTTCTCATTTTTATAATAATAAAGAACTAAATTGAAAAAACAAAAGACTTAAGCAACAAACTTTGTATCTTTTCATTTAATATTCTATCTAATTAAGTTAGATTCTATTTCCAAATGCCATGAACATATTTTTAATTCTAATTCAGTTCAAAGTTTGTCCATTATCCTTAATAAAGTGGTAAACAGGATCCTATTCATCACTCTAAAATTCCCATCTAAGTCGACCTATACTCACTAGTATATAACTAAAACTTCCATTTTGCTTCTTCAAGTAGTTTGTAGCTGCACTTACTTCATGTTTAACTTAACAGTTTACAATTGATGCAACAAATGTTAAATATATTGTTGCCGATGCTCAGGAATATATTGTAAGTATTGTCTGTAATACGAACGACATGTAATAATTGTTAGTTTATTATTGTGATTGTTGATGATGTTACTTTTTTTCGATGTGTGATTTTTTTTTTTTTTGGTTTTCTGTTACAAAACTCAACATGACTTTAAGTTTAGTATTTTTTTACTTTATTTGCATTTATGAATAACAAAAGGAAGTTTAAAGTTTTTTAGTGTTTTAAGAGTTGTTCAGCATATTGTTTTCTGATATTTACAGATGTTTATCATCGTTTAGTTTAAGTATGGATGAAGATGGTTTAAATTTGTGGGTTGTTTCAGGCAATGGCTGATGATGTGTTTGATTTTTAGTGGAATAAGTATTTAGTTTTGTGTTCACTGGGTGCTCTCTATTTGGTGTTTTATTGCGACAAAGTATTGATGAGACTTTATTTGTGGTAAATTAGAAAACTTTTCAAAAAACTTTTTGAATTTTTCCATAATATTTTTTAGATATTTATTAGAAAGAAGGGGGATATAATCTTGGCTAATTTGGTAAGAGAAACATTTCATAGATATCGATAAAATATACAATATCGGTGAATATTGTAAGTATTCTTAGATGTCTAGATGGCTCCCAAGTTTTTCAAAGGATATTGGTTATTAGAAGTCTATTGAATATCTATTTAATAAAATGGAAATATAGTTCAACTATGTACTTCTCCGGTATTATCACTTTAGTTATGGTTTTATTAACGAACTCAGAGGTTAAATTCGAAGATATTTTTCGAACTCGTCTAAAGCACAATTCATTTTTTTTTGTGAAAGGCATAAAAGTTATAAAAGTTTTGCGTGTTCGACGATTTTTATATCAAAATTTTTGAATTTTGACCATAAAAATCATTCTTGAAAGACACCAACGGGGATCCAGATTTACTTAAAAAGGATATTACACGTGACTAGTGACTGCTCAAGGGTATAAAGTTAGTCTCAATTGAAGAGCCGAGCAGAGCCAGGGCCAAAAGAATTATGCTATCATCTATCAAATCTGAAGAGTTTGCTGACCGCGGCATCATCGCGACGGTAAGGCTACAGCAATAACTCGTCGTCGATGAAAAATATATAAAATTGGCTATACAACAAAAATAACAACAAATATTCCATTATTCTTAACATTTGATGTGCAATTGAATAATGTAAGGCTTTATCTCCCCTTTTTACCACAAAGTCTAAATGTGAACTGCTTCCTCCCAGGTATTATTTATTCATGGTGTGATTTGATTAATTTGTCAGGGTTTCTCCTCTACTTGAAATTATAATGAGTGGTATAGAGGAACCTGACTTTCCTTGTCTAACTAAATACAGAAGTAGGGCTTCTGAAGTTTTTCACGAAGTGTTCCGCTACTTTCCCTCTTATACTTTTATGGCATAACAGCGCAATAGCCTGTTTGGCCCTGTACCCCGAATATACCAAGCTGTCTTAAAGACGGACGGTTGTAAGGTACCATTGTCCAGTGTCTTCATGCCACCATAATAAAATATAGCATAGTTAAAATATCTGCCAAAGCTTCTTTGAGTCAAGAACATCCTAAATGTCAATTTTTTATGAGTCAGGTGCATAAATCAAGATAATTTTGACCAATGACATTGTGATGCCTTTAATTTGCTGCTGATTCAGAATACTCATTGTGGGATGAGCTGTACAAACGACATTTGATGGTTATCTAAATCATCCAATTCAAGTTGTTCTGTTATTTCTTGATCAACATCGTTTTAAAAAAAATTTACAGTGAGGGCACAGTAATTTAAAAATCCCCACTAAATACATCTAGAAGAGCTACACAGACTGTAAAAATGTTTGCAATCTGTTCGGAGGTTATAGACAATCGGGGCTTATTGGTCAGAACCGTAGGCACCTTAGGTACTGTAGAGTTAACAAAGCAAAAATTGTAAACTAATTTCGCTTTGTAATGCATAAGTAGGGGTTAATACTAAATAGGAAAGAAAGGGTTCAACTTTTCTAATATAAAAAAAAAATGCGCATACGTTTTCTACAGACAGAGTTAAAATATTCAATATTATTTTAATAAAAAATATATCAAGCATCTTCTCAAATTATGACAAAAACTAATATTTTTGCGAAATTCTACGATTTTAAAATGACCTCGAATTTTCTGAGATGCATTTTTCTATTTGTTTGCTTTATGACACCGGAAAGAAAATTTATAATTTGTAATTTTTGTTGAAAAAAATTATCAAACAATCAAAAAAGTAATATTTGAAACCCACCTGAGAAAAAGGAACAATTTCAAATGTGAAAAAAAACAACTTAGTAACTTAATAAATATTTTGACAAACCTCAACCATTATGTTTTAATATCAAATAAATTTTTAACCCCTAATTCATAAATGAAAAATATTGTAATGACAACCTGATAATTATAATTTTCTATACAAAAATTCGCACTATAAAACTTTGATAGTTATATTTTGAATTGGCGAAGTTATTGCTTAAATATACTCCCATTATTCCCCATACAAATAATTTTTACAGTTTTGGGGCGAACGTGGTATGTCTCTTCCTGATGCAATCTACCTAAAATTTTTGATCATATTTTATTTATTTTTTTATTTTACGTAGAAAATTTCTAGGATGATTTAAGAAGAGATTTAAAATTTTTGTAAAATAAGGTGCACCCTAATATGCATATATACTAAGTACATAATACTTTATATACTCTGAGATAATTAAACTTATATTCTGATAAAATAACAAAAAAATATCATAACTTTACATCAATTTAATCTTAACAAAGAAACTCCATTGAAAAAACAAAAGACTTAAGCAACAAACTTTATATCATTTGATCAATATCCTCCCATATAAAAAAAAATAAACTCTAATAATAAAAAATACATGAAAAATCTTAAAAATAAAATCTAGATCTCAAAAACCAAAATAAAAACATAACCCTGTGACAAATTCCTGTCACGTACAAGAAATTTCATTCATTAAACCTTGCAACCCAACAAAAAAAAAAGAACATAACTATGAGAAATAAAAATCCTAATACCCAAAGACTTGTTTAACCAAGCAGACATCCTACTAAATTAATAACATTGAATAAGGTTTACGGGAACCAAAACAATGGACAAGTAGAACAAAATATTGTCATATAAATTCCTTTTTTTTCCAGTAGATTTGGGAGGCAACTAATCATTTGCCACTTGTAAACGTCTAAGACAGACAAACGCAGTCATAATAATCCATATTAACCTTAACAAGCTACAAAATACTTATATTTACTTGTTAAAAATACATGTGTATGTATGTGTGTTACCTTTTCTTCTTTGTTTTAAGATTTTCCTGATTTAAGAATATAATATAGATTTGATAATAAAAAAAAGAAAAAGAATTCAAGAATGAATCCACTTAGAAGCCGAAAAAATTCCGTGGAATTTAATCTTTATTAAGAAATAGACATCGTTGTTAAATAAAAATATATTCTTTGTATTTAACAGACTTTTTTCTTCTTGAGTTCATTGTGTGAACAGATTATGTGTGTGAGAGATGGATGTAGTGAGTCAGTTTGACTGTTGCCACCCTGATTGATATTAAGCCACAAAAAGAAAGTAAAATTATTAGATTCAATTTATTTACTTCTAATAAACCCCAGAATCTTAAGGAAAAAAGTAGCAATAGTGGTAACAAATATTTCTAAAATTTTCATTGTCTTCGACATTTCCTTTCCCACATTTTTACACATAAATTGAAGAGAACAATCAGTTTGGTAAAAAATAGCAGAATAAAAATAATAAAAAAATATTTTGAAAAGACCAACAAAATTTCTTTAATACACTTTAATGTTGACAATAGATATGCCGCCTCCCATTTTCTGAGAGTTATTTTGTCTAAGACAAAATTTGAGTTAAACTTGAAAATGATGACCGGTTAAATAAATGTGTCCTGACAAGTCCTCATGGTAAACTCAAATAAAGATATTCACACACTAACTAAGGTCATAATTCACCTATAGCATTTCTATTTATAGTGTAGGTGTACGTGTGTGTAGGTTTCGAAATATTTCGAAATACAATAGAAAGATTTCTACCATCATCGAAAAGGAAGAAATTGTATCTATTGTTTAATCATGTGTTACAAAAGACCAACAATAAAAAATAATCGAAAGACAATAAACATAACTGTTTAACTAGTTTAACACACTGAGGACTATCACATATTTTATGGCATTTTTCTTTCTCAGCCCTGTCAATAAGACTCCTACGTACAAAATCCTAGAGGTTTAGAGTCAGCGTCAAAAAAGAAGAAAGTGTAAATATTTTTTCCCAGGCCTTAAGAGTATTTTGACAGACTCCTTTTTTTTCTTTTATTAGATCACTTGGAGGAAACAAGTGTATCTATTGATTTCTCGTTTATTTTATTTTCTTAATTTTCTCTCTTTTTATGGTCCTCAATTCTTGTTTGTTTATTACGAAAATTAATTTTTCGGGCCATAAAGAATAAAATTTTCCTAAAGATTTTTGCAAATAGTTTTAATTTTTTCAACTTGCTAGACAAAAGGTGATAATTTTATGGGTTTTTAGGCGCCAGTAGAGAAAATATTTAATATTTATTTGTATAATAGTTTTTGTTATTGAAAAGTAATTGTAGACAAACGAAAGACTTAAGAAAGATACTTGCTAAGATAAGCTTATTCTAAGGTTTGTTGCTTAAGTCTTTAGTATTTTATAAGTTAATAAAATTATTAAAATTGATAAAATATTTGAAAAAAATCTTAATTACCAGCTCATAAAAATTACACTTAAAGTTCGTTAGTTGCATAATTTTAATTGAGGAATATTACGAAGAAATTTTATATTTGATAAAGTAATTTGATGAGAGTTAGAGATTAGGAAATTATATTTAAATGCATAAATACTTAATTCTAAAGCAAATATTTTAGTAAGCAAATAAAATATTTTTTTCTAAATAAAAATTTTATAAAGAAATTTCTTTATATATAAAATAAGATGTGTGTAAGTATGTACCGTATGAACTCCACAATGGCTGGGTCGATTTTGATTACATTTTCAGGGAATCTTCAAAATATCCAGGTATGTGACACTATGAAGTCAGATTTTTGATTTTCGGTCTGCGGGCGGAAAGGAGTTGCAAAATCCAATTTTCATAAAACACTAATGTTTGCTTAGGGCCAGCAATGCAGACCGGGTCAGCTAGTAAATAATCAATATAAACTATTAATTTTTTTTGAATTCAATTTTTAATCTAAATAAATTTTCGATTTGAAAATTATTTAACAGAAAATTTTAATAGAAATTTTACTGTAGAGAAACATATTATAGAAATTTAAAGATTTTGTAAAAAAAGTTTATAGAAAAATATCAATATGAAAGATTTCTTAAAAACAATTTTGAAAATTGTTTTCTAAATGAAAAATTTTTAATTAAAAATGAATGTTATATTCCAAAAATGTCTAATAGAAAATACTCCAATATAATATATTTCTTAAATATCTATATGAAATTTTTAAGTGAAATTTTTTCTATACGAAAAATTTTGAATAGAAAAGATTTATATATAAAAAAAAGTCTTATATGAAAAACATACCCGCGTAGGTGTTTGTAGACATAAGGGTTAAACAAAAATATTGCATTAAACTCTTTTTTCTATATTGAAATATTTTCTTTGGAAATTAAATTTAACTAAAATTTTTTTTCAGAATAAAAAAAGTTCTTTAAATTTTTTTTTTTGAAAAGTAAAATTGTTAGGTTTTTTTCAAAGCAAATTTTCTTAAGGAACAATTTTTCTATATGCAAAAAACTCTTTCCATATGAAGTGCTCTAGGTAAAAATTGTATGTAGAAAATTTTTAATAGGAATTTTTTTATGCAAAAATATTTTAATAAAAATTTTTGTATATTAAAAATTTTTAATAAATATTTTTCACTGTAAAAATTTTTAAAAGAAAATTTTTTAATATGAAAAATGTTTAATAGAAATTTTTAAAGGAAAGATATTTAATAAACAGTTTTAAAAAAAATTTTCTATATGAAAAATTTTTAATCAAAATATACATCTATAAAAAAATGTTAAAGAAAAATTTTACTATTTAAACCATAAAAATGGTCTAAATAACAAATTTTAAAAATTGCTATTTGAAAAACTTTGTAAGAAAAATTATAAAATTTTATGAAAATTTTTTGTAAAAAATTAAATTTTTCTACATTAACATTTCTGAAGAAAACTTTTCTACTTAGAAAAATAATCAACAATATAAAATTTCTTTGCATAGAAAAATTATGTTAGAATAGAAATACATTCTTCAAAAATCTTTTCTCAATTGAAAATATTCTTTAAAAATCTTTCCCAATTGAAAATACTGTTTAAAAATTTTTTCAAAATAAAAAGGTTCTTTAAAAATTTTTTGGATAAAAAAAAATTTTATATAATTTTTCTCCAAACCAAATTTTCTATATGAAAAATTTTTCTTAGGCAAAACACTTTTTTGTAAATGTTTCCATATAAAATATTTTACATAAAAATTTTATGTAGAAAATTTTAGTATGAAATTTTTCATGTGAAACTTTTTTTTATAGAAAAATTTTTCTATATAGAAAATTTTTTCTATATAGTTATAAATATTTTTCACTACAAAAAAAAAATTATGGAAATTTGGAAAATGTTTCTTTATAACAATTTAATAGAAAAATTAATATGAAGGATTTATAATAAACTATTTTTCTATATAAAAATTTATCTTAGAAATGCCTGCATCAAAATATTAAAAATAAAATTTTTCTATTTAAAAAATTTCTAATAGAAAGTATTTCAATATAAATTATTTCTTAAAATTTCTAAATAAAAAAATGTTCACGAGAAATTTTAAACAAAATTTTTTTTTATTGAAAAAAATTTCAATTTCTATACAGAAAAAAATTTCACAATATAAAAATTCTTTGCACAGAAAAAATGTGTGAAATATTTTTCTGTATTAAAATATTTTCACCAGAAATCTTTTTCCTATTGAATATTTTTTTCAGAAATTTCTTCGATAAAATTTTTGTTCATCATAAAAATGTTCTTTACAAAATTTTTCTTCAGAAAAAAATTTTAAATTAGTCTCCCTAATTTATTTATAAAAACTTTTCTACATGAAAAAACTGTTCTTTATGCAAAAATTTATCTTAAGTGTTTCCATGTGAAATGGGTAACAAAAAAATTTTATGTAGAAATTTTTTAATAAGAACCCTTTCATTTGAAAATTTTTTATCATAAAAATTTTTTATATTGAATTTTTACAGAAATTTTAAAACCAATTTTTTTAGAAATTAAGAAAATCTTATTAAGCAAAAATTTTTAAAAGAAAATTTTTCTATACGAAATATTCTTAATAGAAAATGTTCTATAAAAAAGATTTTCTATAAATAATTTAATATTTTTTTATATGAAAAATATAAAATGCGTATGAAAAATTTTTAAAAGAAAATTGTTTGATTCAAAACTAGTAAAATCTTTTAATATAAAACAGGAAAAATTTGTTAGAAATTATATAAAAAAGTGTTTAATGGCAAAGTTTTTTATATGAAAGTTTTTGTAAAGTTGGAATTTTTTGCATGAAAAAAATGAGTATTAATTTTTCTATGTAGAATTTTTTTTCAGAAATCTTTTCCCTGTTGAAAAACTTTCTTCTTTAATTTTTTTAATGCAATTTTTTTTTCAGAATAAAAAATTTTCTTTAAGAAATTTTTTGATAAAAAAATGTTATATTATTTTTCACAAATTAATTTTTTATACGAAAATTGGTTTTATTGTTTGTTGTTAATATTTGCATATAAAATGTTAAACATAAAATGTAAATTTATAATAGGATTTTTCCATATAAAAGAGTTTTTAATAGCAAATTTATTAAGTGTTTCTTTTTCAAAAATTTGAAATGAAAATTTTTTATGGAAAATATTTTAAAAGAAAATGTTTTAATAGAAAATATTTTAAATGAAAATTTTTTAATAGAAAATTTTTATATAAATGATTTTTAATTAGCAATTTTCTAAAAATATAGATATGAATAATTTATAAAAGAAAATTTTTCTGTATAAAAAATTTACAACAGAAAATATTTCTATATATGAAAATATTGTGCGAGAAGTTTTTAACCTACTATAAACTTTAAAAGCAAATTTTTCTATAAAAAAAATAACTACATAATTCTTAAAAAAAAATTTTGAGAAAGACTTATTCAATATGAATAATTTAATGAAATATTGTCCCATGAAAAAAATGGCGAAAAAAATGTTTGTATAGAAAAATATTCTCAGACAAACTTCTGTAGGACACAATTAAAACAAAATTATTTTAAAAAAAATGTAACAGAAAATTTTCTTTTGACAAAATTTCATTAGCTATAAAATTTTTAAGGCAGATAATTTTTTAAGCAATATCTGTATAAAATTTTCTTTATAAAATAATTTTTAGCCCAAAGTTTCCTAAGTAGACATTAGTATAAACCAATTGCCCTTTAAAAATAATAATTTTATTTCCATAATTTTTGTCGTACATTCTCGAAGTGTTTGGACCTGCACATGCCATTCACACACTAAAAACTATTCAATGAAATATACAATCCTTTTTATGCTAAAGAACAAATAAAAGACATTCCAGACATTATGAAAAAAAACCAACTAAATATTTGTTAAACTTGACACCAAACAAAAGAATTGCACCGAAAAAAGAACTATAAAAAAGGATTTGAATGAATTAAACAAAAATAACACAAAAGCTTCAAATAATACCACAAATACAAACAACAATCAAACTTAAAAAAGGAACTGAAGAAAAAAAAAAAACAAATCAAAGATTGAATGTCAAACAACATTGAAGAACAGCGCCGAAGAATTTCAAATAAATTTAAAAATCAAGCAAAAAAAAAACTAAACAAGAGAATTTTTAAGCGGAGCAACTTCACACGACGATTAACAATTTTATGAAAAAAAAAGCACAGACGAGCGCCTTGCGTATTAAAAAAAACAAAAAAAGGAAATCACGGAGGTGGTTGTATGTTTAACTAGATGGTGCAAAATCTTAGTTTTTTCTTATTTTATTTAAGTTCCCCCCAATGCTTTGAATACAAAAGAGTTTTGGGTCATGGCAAAGCACGGGAACACAACCGAACGCATCACCATCAAAATAAACTAAAACCATTCAAAGTCATCAACAGGGTTTGAATTATAACCATGAGCCATTATTGGCGGCAGCAGCTTCTTCCTTCCTTCATCACTCTGACATGTGTTTGTATACATATGTATGTGTGTTGAGAAATGAATTATAATGAAAACGAAAGACTTAAGAAACAAACGTGAATGTTTTGTATACGAATTATAGCTGCAAAAAACAACAACAAAAACAAATACAGCACAAATATCACACATCACATACAACAAAACACAACACTCTACTTTACTTTCCATCCATCTATCCATTCGTCCGTACTTATTATAGTGGTGAAACAGCGTCATCAGCAACGCCATCAATATTTGTACAATATGTTTATGGATGTTTGTGTCCAACAAAACATCACCATAATCACCAGCCATAACAACAATTGGTACAATCATACAGTGGGCTTTCAGCATAGGATTTGGGGGAAATTTGTGTATGTAAAAGGAGCACTGGATATACAAATTTAAATTCAAAATAATACAGTGGTCGGGTTATTTTGACAAAATAGTTATTTTCTTCTTTTTAACCTTCTGGTATAATATAATTTAAAAACACATAAGAAAGCGCTATAGTCGGTCAAGCCCGATCATACTATACCTTTTACCACTAAGGTCAAAGGTGTTATTTTTCCTGTATAAAGACAAATATTTGCTAAATTTTGCCTTCATACAAACATTTTCTCAAAACTTATATATATAACCTGTTTCCGTCTTTTGGACTTATATGAGAGCTAGGTTCAAATATGGACCGATTATCTCGAAATTTTGCAAATTGATTACAGTTGTTACAAAAATTATGTATGCAAAAAAATAAACTCAAAATTTTCATTATCTTTAGATTTACGATTAATGATTTTTTGTCTCATTTAGTGCGTTTTTAAAGAAGATTTGGTATGGGAGCTATGGTTAACTGTGGACCGATTTCAACGAAATTTGGTGCAGTAATTTATGTTTACATAGGCAGTATTTGCTTTAACTTTCATGAAAAAATATTGATATATGTGGCCAATATATCAATTCCGGGAAGTGGGACCTATGGGAGGTACCATAAATAATGGACCGGTTTTGACCAATTTCAATAGCCATGGTCCCATTATTAAAAAAATGATCTGTGCCAAATTTCATCAAATTATCTTTAGAATTGCGACCTGTAATTTGATTACAAGGTTTACAGGGGGGTCCAGCTAGCCAGACTCACGGACGGACATCGCTTAATCGACTCAGAAAGTGATTCTAAGCCTATTGGTATACTAAAAGGTGGGTCTAAGACATATATTTCTATGCGTTACATACATCAGCACAAACTTATAATACCCTTTCCACCTATAATGGTGAAGGGTATAAATACTGTACTTTCTTATAAAGAGAATTAATAGAAACAGTCTAATTTTTGTTAATTGCACATTTAGTTTGAGTTCAAATTTTCACTTTAAAATACCTCTTCATTTCCTTGTCTTTCAGTCCCACTATACCAGGGCTTGTTAACAAAGCCAACAAGCACAAGCTACAGTTTACTGTAGCTACAGATTCACTTTTTTTATGGGGACCTACATTCATACATATAAGGTAAGTAATAGCTCTAAACATGTTTTCTTTTGTCTTGTTGAGACCTTTTTTTTATTGTACCTTACTGTTCTTTTTTTGGGTATAATCATGGCTGGCGCTATCATATTTGATCTCATTTAAAAAATACAAAATAAGAGGAATAAAAAAAGACTAACTTAAAATTAGGAGCATCAGAACAGAAAGAAAACACAAGACGGCAGCCAAAGCAGAAGCTAAGCGGAGGTAGTAATAAAATTGACCATAGTGATAAAACGAACAAGGTGCTGATGCTGCTGAAGTTGTTAATACTGCGGCTTGTTGAGGTTTCACAACCACCAAATTTCGAGAAAGAAAAAAAAAAAGAAATCCAAGTTAAGTTAAGGATTTCATTTTTTAAATATTTGTTCTTGTTTTGTATAATTTTTTTCATTTAACTTTTCCTTTTATTGGGGAGCCTTGGTATGCAATGAATTTCCGGTATCAAACTGTGTTAGAATTAGGGTAGTTTTTTTTTTTCTCAATCAAAAAATTAATGAGTATATTTCTTTATACCGAATAAGGTATGAAATATACCCTCTAACTATGTGTCATAAATGGGCTACTTATGTTTAAAAATGGCCGTTTTTGTTTAATAATTCTTGAATGAATTCTCTGCTTAAATTTGTATTTGGAGGTGGAGTTTTTATGTTTTATTAAAATATAAATTGTTTTATTTTAAATATTTAACCACAAGAAGATTTCTTTTATCAGAGATTTAGGCCTTTCAAGTATAGTATAAGTTTTATTATTATAGTATAGTTGTATTATAGTTAAAGATTATCTGAATGTGCTTGTCTTTGAAATAGACATTTTCACACATATCTATTAATTCTGTAGATTGGCTGATGACTGTCATTGAAAAAATTCAAAATCTTGCAAACCAACATTTGGAATTGGACATTGGAATTTTTAAAGTTTTTTGTAGAGAAGAATCCTCTTAAAAATAATAATTTTTTATACCCACCATCAAAACGAATGGGGGTATAGATTGTCAATCCGTTTGTACTTTTCTTAATGTTGGCTCAAAAATTTATGTACATTCTGAATCCTTATGAAATTTTAAGACGATTTTACTAAATTTGTTTATAGAAAATTATTTGACTTAAAATCTATTTCAAAATTTTTTATAGAAAAATTTGGTCTTAAGATTTTTATAGAACAATTTTTGACATACAATTTTTAAAAAATTTGTTTTTAAAATTTTCCACTTTAAATATTTTTATAGAAAAATTTTCGACCTTAAATTTTTAATAGAAAAATTTTTAACTTAAAATTTGTATACACAAATTTTAAGTAAAAAATTTTTGACTAAAATTTTCATAGACAAATTTTTGACGTTAATTTTTTTTAGAAAAATTTTTGACCTGCATTTTTTTTATAGATATTTTTTGACTTAAGATTTTTTACACGAAAATTTTTGACTTAAATTTTTTTTATAAAAAAAATTCTAGATTTTAAATTTTTTTAAGAAAAATTTTTGGCTTACAATTTTTATACAAAAACTTTTGACTTAAACTTTTTATAGAAAAATTTTTGACTTAAAATTTTTTAAGGAGAAATTTGCGATTTAAAATTTTTTATCAAAAATGTTTGATTTAAAATTTTTTGTCGAAAAATATTTGACTAAGAATATTTTGAATTAAAATGGGGGTATATTGAGATTGTCAGTCCGTTTGTTGTTTTCTTTAAATTGGCTCAGAAATCTAAATTTATGAACATTCTGAATTCTTATGATATTATAAGACGGGATGTCGTCTAATTTTTTTTTATAGAAAATTGTTTGACTTAAAATTTTTTATAGAAAAATATTTGGCGAAGAACATTTTGAATTAAAATGGGGGTATATTGAGATTGTAAATCTGTTTGTTATTTTCTTAAAATTGGCTCAATTCTCAAAATTTATGTACATTCTGAATTCTTATGATATTCTAAGACGTTATGTCGTCTAAATTTTTTTATAGAAAATGGTTTGACTTAAAATTTTTTATACAAAAATTTTTTATATAGAAATTTTTGGCTCAAACTTTTTATAGAAAAATTTTTGACTTAAAATTGTTTAAAGAGAGATTTTCGGCTTAAAATTTTTTATCAAAAATGTTTGACTTAAAATTTTTTTTTCGAAAAATATTTGACTAAGAACATTTTGAATTAAAATGTTAAATTGAAAAATTTTGACTTAAAATTGTATATAGAGAATTTTTTTGACTCAAATTTTTTATAGAAAAATTTTTGACATTAAATTTTTATACAAAAATGTTTGACTTAAAATTTTTATAGAAAACTTTTTACCTCTAAATTTTTATAGAACAATTTTTGACTTTAAATTTTTATAGAAACATTTTTGACTTAGACTTTTTGATAAAAAAAATGTTTGACTTAAAAATTTTATAGAAAAATATTTGTCTTCCAATTTTTTTTTTTTAAATTTTGTTAAAGAAAAAATTTTGACTTAAAATATTTTGTAGAAAAATTTCAGACTTAAATTTTTTGTAGAAAATCGTTGACTTAAATTTTTTGTAGAAAAACGTTTGAGTTAAATTTTTTAAAGAAAAATTTTTGAAATGTAATGTCTGGTCTGTCTGTCTGTCTGTCTGTCTGTCTGTCTGTCTGTCTGTCTATCTGTCTGTCTGTCTGTCTGTCTGTCTGTCTGTCTGTCTGTCTGTTCGTCTGTCTGTCTGTCTGTCTGTCTGTCTGTCTGTCTCTCTTTTTTTTCTTCATTTCTTGGAAAATTTTGGTATTGAAATTGGACGAAATCGGTTTACATTTGACCATAGCCCCCGTATAGGCTCGTATAGGCCAATCGGTTATTTGCTAATAAATGACAAATTATATGATGATAAAATTGTATCACAATCGGTTCATATTTAATCATAGCTCCCATATAAAACATATACGAAAACATTTAAATTGCACTTTAAATAGACTTAAACGCGAATAAATTATTAATTATACCAGGAATGGTTAGTACAAGAAACTGTAATGTCAGTGCTAGCCAGTGTGCAAAACTTAAAAACTCACGAAAACACATAAATACCAAGAAGATAGAGGGTTTGTATCCGTCTGTCCACCAAATGAAATCAAAGAGCTAGAGGGACAAAATTTTACATAATTTTTTGATATCCTGAAAAAGTTGTTTACTGAAAATGGGTGAAATCGGTTCACATTTAGTTAGAGCTCCCATATAACCACACCCCGGGAATCAGATTAATGCTGATAAATTGTATACATATTTGACTGTAGCTGTCATAAAGAAACCACTCCCGGAAACCACTAAAATGAAACAAATGCCAGCTAAAAGCTATTAAATTTTAAACTATGACAGCTATGGTCACTAAATTTTGCATAAATAAGCTTCATATAAATAGCAGCCAGTATATAAAATTTTGTGACAATCAGTCAACATTTGGCTATAGTTCTTATATAATATATAACACTCCCTTTATATATACACAATTAAAAAGATTTCGAGGTACATTTAGTATATTAAGATTTAGGTGCAATGATAAAGGGTATATAAGATCACCGATAAGAACTTTTGCTCTCTGCTGCGCGCGATCGAGAAGCTTCAAAACAAAACTTTTTAGAAGTAAAATTTTCCTTAACTTTGTATTCAATTTTTTCATATTGGGATTCGTTCTCCACTTTAACATGATTACCATTGATCGTTTGAAGCAATTTATTTAATTCTCTTATTTTTTTTTTCATTTATGAATATTTTGGCATGGGGTTGACAGCACTTTTTCCACATCTCTCTATCTTAAACAATGGAGTGTCTTAAGCAGCACTAGCCACAAAAAAAATATACAAAACAATTCAACATCGACAATCATTAAAAGAATTGCCAAAAGTATGTGAAACTTTTGGTTAATTTTTTTTCGAAAATTTATATTTCGTAAAATATTTGGTTTTATTTGCCAAAGGAATGTATTTGTCTTTTTTTGTGTAAATATCTTTTGCATTTTTTTTATTAAGTATTGTCTCAAAACTCCCGTATAAAGTAAAGCCGGGTATTTTTGTTTGTTAAAAAAGGAGCAAAACAATAAAATGAAGCTGCCTAAACCCTTATAATCCTTTGTGACCAAAAAGAAGAAGCGACACAACAAAAGCTTTCTTTTCAAAGACACACACACACACGCACACACACTTGGACAAAGTTACGCAAAATATTTCAAAATCTTAAGTTTAAACTTAAATTATATTGATTCAAACTTAAAGAATGAATTTTTGAAATAAAGGAGCCTTTTAAGGTTTTTGTTAGGGATTTAGGTGTTAGGGGTAGGATCGTTGCTGTGGAGTGTGGAAGGCATAAAACATGAATGAATATTGTACTTATTTGTTGTTGATGTCGAAGTTGTTGATGATGCTGTTGCTGCTGCTGTTGTTGGTCTGATGTGTCTGCTTAACAATTTGATTTCACACATTCGCGCATTGTTATTATCGTCGGAGTTGTTGGTTTCTGTTTTTTTTTTTTATTAAGTTTTTGGTTGATGTTGTCCTCATCGCGGAATTAGTTGTTGTGGTTAGTAAAACATGCAACAACATGACACACAAACTTATTTGAAGTTTTTTTTTATCTGTTGTATGTCGCTTTTTTCATGTTTATACCCTTGTTCTTTTTAGCTTATATTGCGGTTAATATTTATAATGTTTGTGGTCCAATTTTTATAGCCCTTTTTTTGGCCATACCATACATTTATTCAAATATACATATATTTGCTTAAAGCTGCACAATGGGATGGGGGAGTTAAAATGAGACTTAATTCTAATGAACCATCAACAAGCGAAAGAAATAAAATTTATTAAATTTAAATTAAAAATTTTGTAATAAAATAGAAAAATGATTTCTTTAATTTATGTTAAAAACTGTTTGACTAAAAATTTTTAATAGAAAAATTTTTTAAGAAAAATTTATGACTTTTTATATAAAAATTTATATTTAAAATTTATAAAAATGTTTGATTTAAAATTAAGAAAAATTTAAGAATCAAAATTTATAAAAATTTTAAAATTAAAAATTGTATAGAAAAATTTGTTAGCTAAAATTTTGGAGTAAAAATTTTTAATGGAAAAATTACTGACCTTAATTTTTTTAAAGAAATATTTTTAATAAATATTTCTTTAAAATATTAATAATTAATTTTTAGAAACATTTTCAACCGAAAATTTTTTATAGAAAAATTTCCGACTTAAACTTTTTTTGAAAAATTTTTAAACATTAATTTTTTATTGAAAATTCAAATTTTTTATACAAAAATTTTTAGCTTAAAAATAGAAAAATTTTTGAATGAAAATTTTTTATAGAAAAATTTTTGACGTAAAATTTTTTTATAGAAAAATTTTAAATTTTTTAAAGAAAAATTTTTGGCTTAAAATTTTTAATTGAAAAATTTTTGGCTTAAAATTTTTAATTGAAAAATTTTTTGACTTATTTTTTTTTTTTTTTTTAGCAAAATTTTAGATTTTAAATATTTAATAGAAAAATTTTTGACTTATAATTTTTTAAAGACAAATTTTCGACTTAAAATTTTTTTTTTTTTTAATTTTCGACTGAAAATTTTTTATAGAAAAATTTTCTACTTAAAATTTTTATTTGGAAAAATTTTAAATATAAATTTTCTCAAAAAATAACAAAATAGTCTTTTTGAATAAATTTTTTATTGAAAATTCAAATTTTTTGTACAAACTTAAAATTTTGTATAGAAACATTTTTGACTTAAAATTTTTTATAGAAAAATTTTTGACATAAAATGTTTTTATAGAAAAAATTTAGATTTTAAATTTTTTAAAGAAAAATTATTGGCTTAAATTTTTGGCTTAAGATTTTTGACTTAAATTTTTTTTAGCAAAATTTTAGATTTTAAATTTTTAATAGAAAAATTTTCGACTTATAATTTGACTTAACTTTCGACTTCAAAATTTTTATCGAAAAATATTTGACTAAAGATATTTTGAAATTAAATGTTAAATAGAAAAATTTTTGACTTAAAATTTTTTATAGAAATTTTTTTACTCAAATTTTTTATAGAAAAATTTTTGAGTTAAAATTTTTATAGAAAAATTTTTGACTCAAACTTTTTAATAGAAAAATGTTTGACTTAAACTTTAATAAAAAAAAAATACTAAAATTTTTGTAGAAAAATTTCTGTCTTACATTTTTTTTAGAAAAATTTTTTAAATAAAATTTTAGAATTAAAATTTTTTATGGAAAAATTTTTGACTTAAACTTTTTTACAAACAATTTTTGACTTAAAATTTTTTTTAGAAAAATTTTTGACTAAAAATTTTTTATAGAAAAATTTTTGACTTAAAATTTTTTTTAGAAATATTTTGAAGTTAAATTTTTAAAGAAAAATTTTTGAATTAAAATTTTTTATGGAAAATAAATAAAAATGTCTTTGGTTTTATCGAAATTTCAGGCCTTTCTCTTGTCATGACAACGCTCTTGAAATCCCTTGCTTAAATAATATAATATTCAATATTATATATTTTTATAATAAAATTCAGATATTGAAATTTTTTCATAAAAATTATAATAATCGATATTAAAAATTTAACACGAACAAAACATTTTTTTCAAAAGTCAATATCCGTCTTCAATATGGAGTTATTGATGCTATGAAAACTTATCTCTAAGCCGCTTCGAAGGACCACAATTAAGTACACCAA
The DNA here is from genome assembly GCA_933228675.1 of Stomorhina lunata. Taxonomy (NCBI): domain Eukaryota; kingdom Metazoa; phylum Arthropoda; class Insecta; order Diptera; family Rhiniidae; genus Stomorhina; species Stomorhina lunata. Next base: position 102,967,231 of record OW121743.1, on the reverse strand, counting down.
ATAATTCGTTGACATTAAAATCTTCCAATCCCCATAGTGCCTACTCGGTGAATGAAGAAACCCTAACACAAAAACTATATAACAGAAAAGAGCCCAAAAAATAACTAAACACAAAAAATCTTATCTGTTTATCTTGTCTTTTGTGTCTGTTTTTCACTTCTGATCATTTAGAGCTGCTTATTCATGTTGTGACTGTTTTTTTGTGAATGGTTGTCTGTTTAAATGTTAAAATTTTATTTTGGAGATTTTTTCAAAAACTACTTCGTCTTTTGCCTCCATTATTATTTGTAGTAGAGTATCCTTAAAATATAAAAACTAACCAAGAATTTATATGCCCGACGTGACACTTGTTAACTGCATTTAACAGCCTTAAGTGTAAGCATGTTTGTTCTTGTTAATATCCGAGAGATGTACGAGAGAATGTGTTTATGAATCTTTTTGGGACACAGGACAGAAGGAAACTGAAGTTATACGCCAACTTCTGCTAATGATTTTGTACTTTGATTTTATGCAAATTTTTAGTTGTATTTCTGAAAATGTCCGCGAATGAAAAAAAAATGTTATAAAACATCATTAATTTTGAATGAAAAATGTTTCGGTCAGAATGTCTTTTCTTATTTTTTTTTTGGTGATTGTCCTTTTTATGCTCAATGATGTTTAATCAAGAGGTTCAATTAAAAATGTTGAAATTTTTTTTGTTTTCTTTATTTTTATTTTTGAGCAATTCTCGCTTGATTCATTTGTACAGATTTCAAATATCTTAGGAATTTTTATCCATTTTTAATTAAATTTCAAGTAAGATCGGGTTATAATGATTTCTACAAAAAAAAATAATTTTTCATAAAAAATATTTGTTATTTTTCATAAAAAATTCAAGTAGTTTTTAATTGAAAATTTTAGGAATTTTTCATAGAAAATTTTAAGATTTTTTCATAGAAAAATTTTAGATTTTTTTTTAGAGAAATACTTAAACAAATTTTTTCTATAAAAATTTTTAAATTTTTTATAAAAAAATTTGTATTTTTTCATAAAAAATTTAATTAGTTTTTGATTGAATATTTTAGGAATTTTTCATAGAAAATTTTAAGATTTTTTCATAGAAAAATTTTAGAGTTTTTTTAAGAGAAATATTTAAGTTATATTACATAGAAAATGGCTTAGGATTTTAAGAAAAAAAATTAAAAACGTTGACAATTTTTTGAGAGCAATATTCTTAGTATTTTTTAAAAGAAAATTTTTACCATTTTTCAAATTTTAGGAACTTTTTAGAAAAAATTTAAAATGTTTAATAGAAAATTTTAGAATTTTTCACCAAAAAAAAAAATTTAAAAGAAGTTAAAAAAATTAGGAATTTTAGGATTTTTTTTTTATAAAAGCTTTAATTTTTTTTTAATTATTTTTAAAAATCATTAATATAAAAACTTATTAATTTTTCATAGAAAAATTTTACAGAATTTTTCATAGAAAAATTTTAGGAATTTTTTTAAGTAAAATGCTAAGTTTACAGAATTTTTCGTAAATTTTATGAATTTTTCTTAAAAACAATTTTTCACAGAAAAATTTTCGGCATTTTTCATAGAAAAATTTTAGAAATTTTTATAGAAATAATTAAGGAATTTATTAAAGAAAAATTTTTCCGAAAAATATTTAAGAAACTTTTTGTAGAAAAACTTTGGGAACTTTTCATAAAAAAATTTTGGAATTTTTCATAGAAAAATTTTGGAGTTTTTTTTTAGAAAATTTTGGATTTTTTCATAGAAAAAATTTAAAAATTTTTCATAGAACAAATTTTCTCTGAAAATTTTTTTCAGAGAAAAATTTGAACTCTTTCATGGATATATTTTAAAAATTTGTTCACAGAAAATTTTAGGAATTATTTATAGAAAAATTTTAGGAATTTTTCAGAGAAAAATTTTAAGATTCTTCATAGAAAAATTTATGGATTATTCTTAGAAAAATTTAAGTATTTTTCATAGAAAAATATTTTTAGGAATTTTTTATAGCAAAATGTTAGGAATTTTTCGTAGAAAATTTTTAGGAATTTTTAAGAGAAAAAAACTTTTCATAGAAAAAAATTAGTAATTTAAAAAAAAAAAATATTTGAAAGAAATATTTTTAAATATTTTTAAAGAAATATTGTTAGAAATTATTTAGAAAAATTTTACTAATTTTACATAGAAAACTTTTCGGCTTTTCGTAGAAAATTTTTTGATTTTTTCATAAAAAAATTTTAGAAATTTTTCGTAACAAAATTTTAGTTTCTTTTCATAAATTTCTTTTAATAATGAAAGATTTTGTCAGAAAATTTTGTATAGTAAAATTAAAAAAAAAAAGATTCTGTATTAGAAAATTTAGTCTTTCAAAGAAATATTTTCGATATTGAAATTTTTAAAGAAAAATGTTCAAAATTAAAATTTATTCCTTAATAAGATATTGAAACTTTTTTATAGAAAAATTTATTTCATTATAAAAAATTCAATATTGTAATTTTTTTCATAAAATAAATTTCGATATAATATCTTTTTAATAGAAAAATTTTAGATATTAAATAATAAAGGTTTTCATTAGAATAATTTCGGTTCTAAAATTGTTTCTAATAAAATTTTCATAGAAAAATTATTAGTTTTGTAATTTTATATTGAAAATATTTTAGTTTTAAAAATTTTCCTACTAAAAGTTTTACTTTTGAAAATTTTTTATAGTAAAATTTTTTGTGTTTACATTTTCATTAAAAATGTTTCCCTTTAAAATTTATCATAGAAAAATTTTTGGTATTAAAATTATGCCTAGAAAAATGTTTGGTACCAAAATTTTCCGTAGAAAAATTGTATGTAAATTAAATTTTTTTTATGTTAAAATTTTTCAAAGAAAATTTTTTATTTTAAAAATTATTAAAAGAAATTCTTCGGTTCTAAAATTTTTCTATTTTTCCTATTAAAATTTTCATAGAAAAGAAAATTTAGTCTTTCAAAAAAATATATTCGAAAAACTGAAATTTTTAAAGAAAAAGTTCAAAATTAAAATTTATTCCTTAATTAGATATTGACATTTTTTTATAGAAAAAATTTCAGTTTTCAAATTTTTCCCATTAAAATTGTTACTTTTGAAAATTTTTTAATATCTGTCCCATTTAAATTTTTACTTTTTAAAATTTTTTATAGAAAAATTTTCCTTAAAAATTTTTTGGTATTAACATTTTCATTAAAAATGTTTCAATTTTAAATTTATCATAGAAAAGTTTTTGGTATTAAATTGTTCGCAGAACATTTTTCTGAATCAAAATTTTTCATAGAAAAATTTTAGGTATCTATTAAATTTTTTTATATTAAAGTTTTTCATAGAATTTTTTTTTTTTGTTAAAAATAGTTTAAAAAAATTCTTCGCTTCTAAAATTTTTCGTATTAAAATTTTCATAGAAAAATTATTGGTTTCAAAATTTTATATTGAAAAATTTTCAGTTTTAAAATTTTTACAATTTAAAGGTTTACTTTTTAAAATTTTTTACAGACAAATTTTTTGTATAAACATTTTTATTCAAAATATTTTCCTTTAAAATTTGTCATAAAAAAATTCTTGGTATTAAAATTGTTCCTAGAAAATTTTTCGTCATCAGAAAAATTTTAGATATCTTTTAAATATTTTTACATTAAAGTTTTTCATAGAAATTTTTTTTTTGGTAAAAATTATTAAAAGAAATTCTTCGTTTCTAAAATTTTGCCTATTCAAATTTTCATAGAAAAATTATTGGTTTTAAAATTTTATATTGAAACATTTTCAGTTTTAAAATTTTTCCCAAAAATTTTTACTTCTTAAAATTTTTTATAGAAAAATTTTTCGTTAAAAAATTTTCAGAATTATCATTTTTATGAAATATTTTTCCCGTAAAAATTTATCATTGAAAAATTTTTGGTATTAAAATTGTTCCTAGAAAATTTTTCGTTATCAAAATTTTTCATAGAAAAATTTAGGTATCTATTAAATTTTTGTATATTAAAGTATTTCATGAAAAATTTTTTATGTTACAAATTATCATAAGAAATTCTTCGGTATTCAAATTTTCATAGAAAAATTTACTATATTTATATCCTTCGTTTTTTAAAAATTTTTTGTTTATAAATTGTTCATACAAAATTTTTCATAAGTAAATTTTTAGTATACAAATTTGTATTTAGAATGTATTTTTATAAAAACATTTCTACTTTCAAATTGACTTTAAGGATCTTATACAAAAAACTCTATACAAAAGTAAATCTAATAATAGCTCCATCCCAATTGTATTAAGTATTTTAAACTGCAATTGCTTAAAACAATTAGATATTAATTATTACCTACATATACTCGTTAAGACCAAAAGAAAAAATCATCTGCTAGCAATTTTAGCAAAATCAAAAAAATCAGCTGTAACTAATAAATTGGCAATTGTTTTAAAAATAAATATCTGCCACAAAATGCGAATAAGAAATAGCAATTGGTATGTATTTCAGTGCAACTGCTTTGTTATATTTTATGATTTTCTTGATCATGAAAACTTATGTAACAAAACTATAACAAATTATTAAATTCCAATTGAGATTGTTGCATTTTCTGCATACGAAAAGTTGGCTAAGAAAGATCGATATAGCAAAAAACAAAAAAAAAAATAGATCTAGAAAAAGCAATTGTCATAATTATATGTAAACACGTCAGATATGTAAGTAATAATATTTGTGATTTGCTAGTTCCTCAATTGTAACGAATAACAAATAAATTGTACAATTGCACTGAAATGCGAATGGAAAATGTATCATTGCGTTCGCACTGGTTTTGCAGAGTTGAGAATGAATTAACTCTTCAAGCTTTTCGTTTTCTTAACTACTTGTGTTATGATTAAAATTTCTATTCGACATAAATTTGTGGCACAACCGCCCTGATATCTAAAGTGATCATAAAAAATGTTTTATCTATAATCTATAGGCGATGCTTTTGGCTTTTAGAAAATAAATAATCACTTTTATTTCCTTGAATAATTCCTTTAAGTCTCTGTTTCAGGTTTATTAGAAAATAATAGAAAATAGCAATTCGCTAAAATACAATTGATCTTCAAAACAAGTAACAATTTGTCTGTTGGATCATAAAAATATATTACCAGTCTTTTATCATTTTCAATTCAGTCACCCTACTTTAAGCTGAAAATTAAATTCGAAAAATTAAAAAATATAATTAAGTTATTACGGAACAATCAATTGTGTTCCGAATGTGGTCTGAAAAATCAGAAAATTTTTAATTTTTAAATGCTTATACCGTATACTTTGTTTGGTTATTAGAGCCATAAACTTATATATACATAATTTTTTTTTTTATTAGGACCAGGGCCCTATTTCACTAAACTACAATTCTACAAGTTTACAAGTTACAATTATAAGTCTAATACTTACAAGTGCTGTTCAATTGTGTTTCATTAAAATTTTCACAACAATTGTAGCTTTTTGGACTTGTAAACTACAATTTGTACAATTAAAATTTCTAATATTACAATTTCTACGATTATAATAAAATAAATTATTTTAATTAATCAATATATGGAGTCAATTATAAAATTTTGAACTCGCACTGAACCATATATCTACAATTCCCCTGGCTTAGACAATTTTACACTTCTTTAAAATTATTAATTTCGCTTTATTTGAGATTTTATGGCGGTTCAAAGTTCCTTTTTTTAAAGATTTATTTTGAAAACATACCCACTTTATATGCCTAAAGCTTTTGATATGGTTATCAGATTTTTAAAAGACTACTCGTATGCTCATATTTTAGCATATTGCCTATAGTTTTATGTTCTTTTAATTAAAAAAATTTGTACTGAAAAATTATGAGTTTTTTGTTTTCCGATCCACCATGGGCTCATTTTTTTGTCTACCCTATTATCCACATTTGAGAGAATGATAAAGAAAATAGAAGAAATGATTTTTGAGATATCCTAGAGTAAAGAACATCATTGATATCCCTTGTTCTGCATACATGATTATATTTTCATACCCACCACTATAGGTGGAAAGGGTATTATAAGTTTGGGCTGAAGTATGTAACGGTCTTAGACCACCTTTTAGTATACCAATAGACTTAGTATTATATCCTGAGTCGATTTAACGATGTCCGTTCGTCCATCTGGCTGGACGGCTGGCTGACCCCCATGTAAACTTTGCAATCAATGTACAGATCGCGATTCTCAAGATAATTTCATTAAATTTGACACAGACAATTCTTTTGGTAGTATGACCATGGCTATTAAAATTCTAAGTAATAGACTACATAATTAAAAACAAACAAAATAAATAAATGGAAATGAATATTAATTTGTTTTTGTGTTAATTTTACCTAATTTTTATAAAAAAAGTAGTTAAAAACCTAATTTGAATTCAATTTATCATTCACTTGTAAATTGTAAAATTTTTTTGAGAGTCTTCGTCGACCCTATGCTTTTTTTCTACAATTCTATAAGTGTACAAGTACAAATTTAGATTAGTGAAACAAAACCACTTGTAGAAGTATGACTTGTAAAGTTGTGAATTGTAAAAATCACTTGTAGCTACAAACTTGTAATTGTATTTTATTGAAACACAATTATTTACAAGTCTACAATTTTACAGGAAAAAACACTTGTAATTGTAAACTTGTAGCTTAGTGAAATAGGGCCCAGAACTCAGAGGATGACCGCTACTTAGGCTATACATTGTCTTGGAACTAGTAAGATACATTGGAGCAAGGAGGATAAACGGAGTAGTGTGTATAGACATTAGATTTGAATTTTCCTATATTGCAACTGTCAGGAAAAACTTCTGTGGGAATTGAGTTCCACTTACGTAATGTACGGCTAAAGAACGAATTTTCTATATATTGTGTTGTTCGGTTAACTAGCTTATCATCCACAAATGCATGTGATCTAACGGGTTGGCATGTGATGTGTAAAAATCTTTGGGTTACGGGAACGCGGTCTCTGATATCATTAGATCACATTCCAAATTAGGACATTCCAAGGTTGGATACCCTACTGTCACCGATAAGCAATTTAACACTCACTATATGCGGTCAAAAAGCTCTAAAATAGACTTTGAAGCACTGGCCTGTAAATGAGAGCTGTATTAAATTTATAATCGGATATAGGTGTTGCAAATTTTAAGGAGATATGTTAGAGTCAAGTTTTAGAAAACTTACCCAGCTAGCAATTGGAAGATTGTTTATGATATTATCAGCAAAATGAGTCTCTTAGGACTCCTTTAGATGATCAAAAACTGGTTTATCAATTTGGTGATCTAAAAAAGTTTACAAAAAGACTAATAGAAACGCTTAGAAAGTGACTAGTTAAAAAAAGCACAAACAAAACTTGCAAAATGTACATAGTCATAATATAATAACGTAAATGATCCTAATATGACTGTTTTTTATATTGTTTGTTTAGTGATCAAAACAATGCATAAAAAGACTCATTGTGGATGCTGTGGCTTAGTTGCTTAGCTCGCCGACTACTAAGCATAACATATCTATTTCAGCAGCTTGGTTCGATCCTAGGTCAATTTTTGTAATTATTAAAGCAACCTCACTTCTAAAAATAGATATACAGTGTTGAGTAATAAAAATAAAAATTAAAGACTACTTTTTGATTAAAGTTTTCAAAAAATGCTAGCAGGGTATGTACTTCAATGCTTCTTCCGGCACACAGTGAATTATAATGCCTAAAACATCAAGAGAATCTGATTCCTGAAGAAAACACCTGAGATATCGCTGAAAAACTACTTACAAAATGTAAACAAAATTTTTTAGACACATACTTTCGGCAATCTGCTGTACATCAAAATTAGTGTTTTGACGATATATCAGTTGTTTATGAACCGCTTTTGATAAAATGGAATAACGTGCTTGGCGGGAGAATTTCCTAAAATCTGATATAAAATTTATGTATGCCCGTGCTCCAGAAGGATGCTTTTTCCTATTTCTGCATTTAATTTTTTCAACAAACTTTCTCTAATGCGTACTTTAGGCAATTTGCTATACATAAAATTTAGTGCTTTGGCGTTATCTCAGTTGTTTGTGGACCGATTCTGATAAGATAACAGAGCACTTTAGGAAACCATTTCCTAAAATCTGATATATAATATCTTATCACTCGTACACCAGGAGTACCTTTTTTCTCTTGTTATTTAAAAGTATTTTTTCAACCAAAAATTTTCAACTTTTCGCCTAATTTTTGGTCTTTTTTCGATATTTTGGGTGTTTATGGATCAATTTTGATGAAGTTTAATAGCGTTCATTTTATAATTTATGTGGGTACAACCTCCTGGGGCTTCAGAAACTTGATTTCTGAGTCTATCGGTATAATTTTTATGGGGTCTACGATCACTATTAAAAAAAATTAAAAACGAATGCATAAACTTATAATACCCTTTTACCTATTGGTGAAGGATATAAAATGTAGGCCTTGGGGGGATCTCAAAAAATAGGATTTTTGTAAAACAATTCATATTATTTTAGTACAAAAAATTTCATATATTTTTGGATATGCAATTTTCTTGATGAAATGTTTTCTGCAGTATTTAATACGGCCTTTTCCGACATTAAGTCTGTGCCTTTACTTTCTGATGAAGTTCGAATAAATCTGAGTTCGAAGTTTTGGGTAGCTTCGGACTGATTTGAATAGTTTCGTTATTGTACGGGAATACAGCTTTTGTTTATATCGTAGTTTTTTACGAAAATGATTCCTTTAGAAATTTCTATTTTTTCATTCTAATATATTTTTAAGAAAATTATTTTCTTATTAGCGCATTATTAAATCGTTATAGTTTTTATAAAACTTCACATTTTATAAGGTTTTGAAAAATCAAAAATTGAAAGCACAAGCTGTATAATTAACCACCAAACTGACCGGAATTGACAGCAATCATAAGTTAATAATAATTATACATAACAATATACAATAAATGTGTAAGTATCTCTATTAAAAAGAATATCGATGAATATGTATGAAAATAAACTATGCCTCAAAATGTGGTACAATAATAAAACTATAGTATGTGGTATGCCACATAAAATGTAACAACATGAAAATCAATAACAAATACTAACCAATAATTAAAAAGACAAATTGTTAGCATTTATACAAAAAAATATAGTAATTAAGTTTATTACTCTCGATGTTATTGAGACAAAAGATTTGGCAAATTAATTAAAAATCTTTTTAACTAAATTGAGTTCTTTAATATTTTTATGGTATGATTTATTTTTATAATATGAATAATTGAGTTTAGTTTTTTCTCTGTAGACAATATTACAACTTTTCTGTTAAACATTTCAAAAATCTTAATAAAATATTCACAATAAAAATATTTATTTGTTCGTTTAGATTTTTTTGTTTTGTTTTAGTTTTTTGTGGCTGTTAAAGAAATAAACGTGACTTACCAGCATCCAGATAAATATTGCATACCAAACTTGCAATCACTAAAACAAAAAAAAAAAAAAAAAAGCAGAGAGAAAAAAAAGTTGGCAAAAATCTTACCCACCAGCAGGATATTTGAGATGCCCCAAAAGAGCATAAACCTCAACCTGATGCTTCTGCTGATGACGAAGACGATGATGATGACGAAGACAACAACGACTAAGAGGACGACAATAGTTGTTGCAATGTGAATGATGAAGATGATGCAAATAAAACAATGCCAACAATCAACTGCAACATATTCAAGTAATTCTTGCTCATATGTGAAATTGCACTTAAGTACTTACATATACTAACTAGTACCAGACTACGCAGATTTTATATACTACACCTTTATCCTATTTTAGGGTAATTCTATGAAAATTATAGTTAATTGAACTCACTCAAATATGAGTGGTTTATATAAGAAATTAATAAAATATGTTAAACTATTTGAAAGTTTTTTTTTTTTTCAAATTCCTTTTAATGGTTTTTGATTCATTAAAAATTCTTTAATTATCATATTTCGTGTACACGTTTTTGGTAGGGCATCAAAAGTTCGAGTTATATAAATATATTTTTTAACCAAATCAATACTTATCATATATTGGTATATGGGGTAATCCATGATACAAATTTTATGAATCAATTAAATAAATAAGACTTTTCCTAGGAGGAAAGACAAATTTGTGAATCGTATACTACACAGTACGGCAATGGTTGCTACACATGAGAAATGTTAACAGAATATGAAAATAGGCTTAAAATAAAGAAATACGTATCTCGGCGTTTTGCTGTAACACGTCAGAATTTTAAGAAAATCGATTTTAAAGATTCGAAGGACTCTGGAGGTTCACTTGTGACGTAATACTATTATAAAAAGTTCTATAAAAATAGAATGGGTGAACCGATTTAAATGCTTGAGCCAGTTTTTAAATGGATTTAAATTTGGATTTGTTTTTATTAAAAAAAAACTATTTTTCCGCTAGAGGGCCCTTAATTTTTCATGCAGAACTAAAAAATATCGAAAAATTGTAATGTAATTCAATAGAATGTAAATGTAATGTAAAAATACAAAAATTAGTATGATATCTTAACCATTATTTTGTGTCAAAAATGTTGGTCGTTTAGTTTTCGTACATTTTTTGGATATTTTTCAATTTTACATGAAAATTAAAGCGTCCTCTAGCGGAAAATATATTTTTTTTTAATAAAAAGAAATCCAAATTTCATTCCCTTTAGCATTTAAATCGGTTCACCCATTCTATTTTTATAGAACTTTTTATAATAGTATTACATTACAAGTGAACCTCCACGGTCCTTCGAAACTTTAAAATCTATTTTCTTAAAATTCTGACGTGCTACAGCAAGAATATTTAAGCCTATTTTCATATTCTTTTAACATTACTCATGTGTACTCAAAAAAAAAAATTGATTTTGTCGTACTGTGTTATATGATTTGTACATAGCTCCTAGTTTTGTTTATTTTTGCGCACTTTTGTTTAATGCATCTGATCCAAGTAGTGCGTGATTTTCCAGGTCTTCTCTGTTCTTATAAGTTCCATTGTAGCAGCTAATTGATCGCTATCAATGTCTGCACCTCGCAGAGGCTTTTAATTTTAAAAGAAGCCAGTAAATAGTTTGCCAACTATGACATAATCTATTTAGTTCCTTGTCCGACATTGTCCCATGATTACCCCTTGGTAAAGTATTTTCTGATGTGGATTCCATGTACAGATAGGAGACTGTGTTTTTAACATTAACTTTATTAAAATCTAACCGTAATGGACTCACCCATAAAATAGACTGATAGTGAATGTGATTTTTTTGTCTTGAATTGTATTTATATTGAAGTAACTGGTAGTTAAGAGACAAACTCAATACTTCAAGATAACTAAATGTAAGTTCGCACAACAAAAGTTCAGCAAAAAGAACTTAGCTTAGATTGTCTCAACCAAAAAAAAAAAAATAAAAGGAAATTTGCATATTTCATTAAGAAGTTCAATCAAAGCAACAAATACATAGACGACAAGCAACTAACAACATAACTCTTAAGACAACCCAGCAAAACTTTTGAAGTGATGGGCACTTTTAGTTAAAAACATGATCAAAAACTTAAATTACCATTACGACTGCAGTAATGGCTGTGTAGGGAGCAGAAAGTAATTCAATATCTCATAATTAAAAAAAAAAAATGTTGAACAATTTCCTATAAAAATAAGAAATTTTTGAAAAATTTTCTATAAAAATAAGAAATTTTTAAATAATTTTCTATAAAAATAAGAAATTTTTAAATAATTTATAATCAAAATAAGAAATTTTTGAAAAATGTCCTATAAAAATAAGAAATCTTTGAAAATTTTCAATAAAATAAGAATGCTTTTTAAATTTCTAATAAAAATAGGAAATTTTAGAAAAAATTTCTATAAAAATAAGAAATCTTTGAAAAATTACCAAAAAATATAAGAGATTTTGAAAAATTTCCTATAAAAATTAGACATTTTTAAAAATTTCTTAAAAAAAATCAAAATTTTTGAAAAATTCCTATAAAAATAAGAAATTATAGAAAAAATTCCTATAAAAATAAAAAAATTTGGAAAAATTTGTTGAAAAAATTCCAATAAAAAAATCTCTTTTTTAAATTTAATACAAAAAAAATGAAATTTTCCTATAAGATAAGAAATTTTTGAAAATTTTCCTTTAAAAATAAGAAATTTTTGAAAAATTTACTTTAAAAATAAGTAATTTTTGAAAATTTTTTTAAAAATAAGAAATTTTTGAAAAATTTCCTATAAAAATAAAAAAATGTTGAAAAATTTCCTGTAAAAATAAAAAAAATTTGAAAAATTTCCCATAAAAACAAGAAATTTTTGAAAAATTTCCTATAAAAATAAGAAATTTTTGAAAAATTTCCTATAAAAATAAGAAATTTTTGAAAAATTTCCCACAAAAATAAGACATTTTTGAAAAATTTCCTATAAAAATACGACATTTTTGAAAAATTTCCTATAAAAATAAGAAATTTTTTAAAAATTTCCTATGAAAATAACAAACTTTAAAAAAAATTCTTATAAGATTAAGAAATTTTTTAAAAATTTCCTATAAAATTAAGAAATTTAAAAAAAATTTTTTCAAAATTTCCTTTAAAAAAAGAGATTTTTTAAAAAATTTCTTATAAAAATAAAATTGTTTGAAAAATTTCCTATCAAAATTCTTCTTCTGTTATCGTTGACTCCCAGTGGAACATAGGGCTTCAAATTTTTATAGAAAAATAAGAAATTAAAAAAAAAAATCTATCAAAATAATAATTTTTTCAAAATTTTCTTTAAAAGAATAATTTTTCAAAAAATTTCTTATAAAAATAAGAAACTTTTGAAAAATATTCTATAAAAATAAAAAAAGTTTTTTAAATTTCCTATAAAAATGGAAAATTTTTTAATATTTTTTTATAAAAATAATAAATTTTTTAAAAATTTCCTATAAAAGTAAGAAATTTTTAAAAAATTTCCTATAAAAAAAAAGCTTTTTAAAAATTTCCTATAAAAATAAGAAATTTTTTAAAAATTTCCTATAAAAATAAGAAATTTTTTTAAAATTTCCTATAAAAATAAGAAATTTTTTTAAAATTTCCTATAAAAATAAGAAATTTTTTAAAAATTTCCTATAAAAATAAGAAATTTTTTAAAAATTTCCTATAAAAATAGGAAATGTTTAAAAAATTTCCTATAAAAATAGTAAATTTTTGAAAATTTTCCTATAAAAGGGAAATTTTTGAAAAATTTCCTATAAGAAAAGGAAATTTTTGAAAAATTTCCTATAAAAACAGGAAATTTTTGAAAAATTTCCTATAAAAATATAAAATTTTTGAAAAATTTTCTGTAAAAATATGAAATTTATGAAAATTTCCCATAAAAATTGAAAATTTTTAAAAATTATTTTTTTCCTATTAAAATAGGAAATTTTTCAAAAACTTCCTGTAAAACTAAAAAATTTTTGAAAAATTTTATATAGAAATAGTAATTTTTGAAAAATTTCCTATAAAAATAAGAAATTTTTTAAAAATTTTCTAAAAATTTTCTTTAATAATAAGACATTTCAAGAGAAATTTAAAATAAAAATATAAAAATAGGAAATTTTTTAAAACTTTCCTATAAAAATAAAAAAATTTTGAAAAGTTTCCTATAAAAATAAGAAATTTTAAAAAAAATGTCCTATAGAAATAAGAGAAGTTTCCTATAAAAATAAGAAATTTGAATGGTCTCCTATAGAAATTGCCCCCCACTATTTAGTTTTGATATAATTGTATAAACTTTTGACAAATGTTTCGCTGGGAAGCCTCAAGTAGAATCAACAAGGAGTTTAATGCTTAAACAAGTAAAAGGTTTAATGTTTTGTAGGCTCTAAATGCCTGATGATGACGATGATGCCAGGTTAGGTGATGCGAAAATTTGATTAAAATTTAAAGAAAAAATAACTCATTCATACGCAAAAAATAAAACGAGAAGACAACAAGCCGACAAAAAACCTTAAAAAAAAGTGCAAATAAAATACTTACAAAAAATCTTAAAAAAAAAACAACAGACATCTGAATGTGTTCAAAGATTTTGAGTTGGCTGCATTTAAAGACAACTGAGAACCCAAAACAAAACTATTTTTATTTTGGGCTGAGCCAAAGATGGTTTTGGGTCTTTTTTTTTTTTGGATGAATGTTGTTAATCTTGAGTATGCCATCTCCACAAAATTTATATATGAATAAACCAAAATTAAGAAAAAAAAAAAAACAACTCAGCAACACACACCGAAAAGACAAAGAAAATAAAAACGACAATGATGACGAAGAAGACGACGTAGACATAGACTAAGACGTTCTTAGTGATGGGGATGAGTAGTATGACAATGAAGATGACTATGGTAAAAAATCCAACACAAAATAAGAATCTGCACAAGGATACTTTTTGTTCCTTACTCATGTAGTATAAAACTTAAGTGATGATGATGGTGGTGCCAAAAATTTATAAAAAATGCAAAAACTCAAAAAAAAAGAAACTGAACCTTAAGAAAGAAGCCTTAAATTGATATCATTGCATATGTGAAGGTACCTTTTTTTTAATAAATATGGCCGTTTGAAGACCTCACTGAAGTTTATCCTAAAAATTGTGGGAAGTTTTTTGTTTTTTTCTTTGTGCACAACGTATTTCCACTCTGTGCACATTTTGCATATGAAAACGTGTAGATTTTAAGCAAATATGGCTTGATTAGCCTTAAAAATGGCGTTGCAGCATATTGAGACTTTTGGAAGGAAGAATAACGTAAAAATGAAATAACTAAAATAAAAAATAACTAAATTTAACATTTGGCTATGGGTGGCTTTAAATTTCATTAAATCTTAATAAACACGAAAGAAAATTTAATACTTTTTGGCGCCATATCAGCAAATTAACACTTCATATAACAACAACATTATCATCATTGTCAGCAGCAGCAACAACAACAACAAAAAATGTATGATATTTTTTTCCAAAGCCCTATAACTACAAACAACTAAAAGTTAATTTTTGATTATACGACACACGAAATCAATATAATGGAATTAATTTATTAAGACGTTAAGCCACGTGTGAAATTTTAAATTTAAAATGACATACAAAATCAGATTTTGAGTTTCAAAATTTTGTGGTTTAAAGGTAAGGTGCCATAATTTTTATGGTCGAAAAAAAGGAACTTTGTATTTGACTTTGTCTTAGATAAGATGTGTCTGAGTAAGTGGCCTTCAATGTAAAATCTGTGAAGCAGCAAATAATTATTTGTTTCAAAAATATCACAATTTTTGGAAAATTTTAAGAAATATTTATTTGTACACAGAACAAATATGTTATAAATATTCCATTTTTTTACCTAACATTTTTCTATAAACAAATTTTTTATCGAAAATTTTTCTATAAATACATTTTTTTTATTGAAAATTTTTCGATAGAAAAATTTTTTTTATCGAAATTTGTCTATAGAAATAATTTTTTATCGAAAATTTTTCTATAGAAAATTTTTTTATCGAAAATTTTTCTATAGAAACATTTTTTATCGAAAATTTTTCTATAGAAACATTTTTTATCGAAAATGTTTCTATAGAAACATTTTTTATCAAAAATGTTTCTATAGAAAAATTTTTTGGTCGAAAATTTTTCTATAGAAAATCTTTTTTATCAAAAATTTTTCTATAGAAAAATTTTTTTATCGAAAATTTTTCTATAAAAAAATTTTTATATCGAAAATTATTCTATAGAAAAATCTTTTTATCGAACATTTTTCTATAGAAAAATTTTTTTATCGAAATATTTTTCTATAGAAAAATTTTTTTATCGAAATATTTTTCTATAGAAAAATTTTTTTATCGAAATATTTTTCTATAGAAAAATTTTTTTATCGTAATATTTTCTATAGAAACATTTTTTTTATCGAAAACTTTTCTATAGAAACATATTTTTATCGAAAATTTTTCTATAGAAAATTTTTTTTTATCGAAAATTTTTCTATAGAAAATTTTTTTTTATCGAAAATTTTTCTATAGAAATTTTTTTTTTATCGAAAATTTTTCTATAGAAAAATTTTTTTATCGAAAATTTTTCTATAGAAAAATTTTTTTATCGAAAATTTTTCTATAGAAAAATTTTTTTATCGAAAATTTTTCTATAGAAAAATTTTTTTATCGAAAATTTTTCTATAGAAAAATTTTTTTATCGAAAATTTTTCTATAGAAAAATTTTTTTATCGAAAATTTTTCTATAGAAAAATTTTTTTATCGAAAATTTTTCTATAGAAAAATTTTTTTATCGAAAATTTTTCTATAGAAAAATTTTTTTATCGAAAATTTTTCTATAGAAAAATTTTTTTATCGAAAATTTTTCTATAGAAAAATTTTTTTATCGAAAATTTTTCTATAGAAAAATTTTTTTATCGAAAATTTTTCTATAGAAAAATTTTTTTATCGAAAATTTTTCTATAGAAAAATTTTTTTATCGAAAATTTTTCTATAGAAAAAGTTTTTTATCGAAAATTTTTCTATAGAAAAATTTTTTTATATAGAAAAATTTTTTTATCGAAAATTTTTCTATACAAAAAAAAAAATTTTATCGGAAATTTTTTTATAGAAAAATTTTTTTATCGAAAATTTTCCTACAG
This sequence comes from Stomorhina lunata, assembly GCA_933228675.1. NCBI lineage: Eukaryota > Metazoa > Arthropoda > Insecta > Diptera > Rhiniidae > Stomorhina > Stomorhina lunata. The sequence goes on along the minus strand of OW121743.1, from coordinate 102,950,610 downwards.
AAAATTTTTTTTATCGAAAATTTTTCTATAGAAAAATTTTTTTATCGAAAATTTTTCTATAGAAATATTTTTTTATCGAAAATTTTTCTACAGAAAAATTTTTTTTATAGAAAAATTTTCGATAAAAAAATTTTTCTATAGAAAAATTTTTTTATCAAAGATATTTCAAAGTTTTTTTTTAATTTTTCTATAGAAAAATCTTCTATAAAAAAAATTTCTATATAAAAATTTCCAATAAACATATTTTTCTGCAGAAAAATTTTCAATAAAAGAAATTTCCTATAAAAAAAATTTTGGGTAAAAAAAATTTTTGTATAGAAAAATTTTCGATAAAAGACAATTTTTGTATAGAAAAATTTTCGATAAAAAAAGTTTTCTATAGAAAAATTTTCGATAAAAAAAATTTTTCTATAGAAAAATATTCGATAAAAATATTTTTCTACAGAAAATTTTTCAATAAAAATTATTTTTTTTAAGAAAATTTTCGATTAAAATATATTTCATCAAATCATATAAAAACTAAAAGAATTCAGGAATTAAGCACTTCCTTTAAGTTCAGGGACTATTATTTCTCATCAATACCTACAAGCATAAATTTATGAAATTTTAATAATTTACTACACAACAACTGAAAAATATGATGTTCCAATAAAAAAAGGCATTTCATTGAATGACATTTTAAAAATTCGGCCATGGCCTTCAATATTCTTCGAAGCGAAAAACCACCACAAACTATAAAACAAGACGTCTGCTAAAAACTGAAGTAGGAACGTTATTAAATTTAAGAACAAGAACCCAAAGCCTAAAGACCACACAACTTAAGTTTGTGATATGAAAACCGAAATGAATGGACTTACTAATTGGACCACACATTCAAATAATTATAAGCGTTAAAAAATAAAAGTGATCAACGGATCACACGACCAAATGTTTGTTAAGCTCAACATCTCATAGTTAAACGTTCTGTGAGAACAATTATTGAAAACCTGGCATTTATTTTGAATGATTATTCGTTTTATTTTATAGGAATACTTTTTTTTCGACATCTTCGTCTTCATTATTTTGTCATCTTGAAGTGTACAATTACATAAAACAAAAAAAGAAAAACAATACAAAAACTCAAGAACTTAAGTCTTTACAATGTAGAAGAAAAAAAAAATTATGAAAAATGCACAAAAAAGTGACCATTAAAATAATGTAAGGCATGCATGTACATGATGTTTCCTTTACATTCCATTCAACACTTTGGGGTCTAAAACAACAGGTACTAAAACGTATCCGAAAAAAGTACTACATTACACATTCCCTTGGTTTTGAAATACTGTACAAAAAAAAAACTCTACTCAACATTCCTTTACAATAATCATATCAAAAATATGTTGCACTCTCCTGTTTTATTCAATTCATGTCCTGATCTTAGCAGACCTCCCGCACCAGACTGAGCAAGTGTATGTGTGTAGTTTTACTTATGGTAACAAATAAGACCGAAACTGAAAGAAAAAAACTTGCCAATTCATAATTCTCTGTTTCGAAACAAAACTCATGATCCCGGCTCATAAAAAGGGTACATACAATCATTCCCTGCTCATAAATACTTACACATTCATATTTTTTACTTCTATTTTTTGTTTCTTTGGGCTTCTCAAAATCTGACAGTTGATGAGACAATAAAAGATATGACAACAATCATCATATATAAAAATCCGGTATTCCTTGACCAAAATAAAAATTGAATTATTTACAGAAACAGATATCGATATCAATATTTCTTTTATTGATGTCACTATTCGTCAGTTTAGGTAAAGAGAAAAAAAAAACGTAAAACATCAGGTCTACGTGTTCAAAAATCGCAGACCATAAAATTTATTATGGTGACATATTACCGAAATATCAATAAATAATTTTGACATCTTCATTTAGTGTTTTTAAGATTTGAAATAAGATTAAATTTAACTTTGGTGAGTTATGAAGATATGCGTTCAAGCATTGATCTATGGGTTCTGAAGGTTAGGTGTAAAATTGAAGAAACTTTGATATATTAGTACAACTTTGGAACTGAGGTTGGTCAACAAGCATTAAAATTTTAAGATTATAAAAGGAAATTTTGGCTCACTCGTGTAACATTGGACCAGGTTAAACAACGCAAAGCTTTTAATAATATAACTTTAAATAAAAACGGTAACGTTGCATTGCTCCGTGAACTGTCAGAAAGAATAAGGATATGTATTGACGAACAACAAAGCTAAACTGAATAAGCTGCAAGTAAACGCGGTACGACAACCTTGTGGAATATATTAAAGGCGTTGTCTGGCAAACCTAGTTACGCTTACAGCCACATCTTAGGAAGCAGTGGTACTCTTCTTTTAACTCCGAATAAACAATTAAAACGCAGGATGCAACACGTTAATTTAACACTAAACAATCCTGTCGAAATAATGCCAATGATGGAAGTGCATATTGAAAAAAAAACCGCGACAGTATATTTCTTGGAATTACGTACAACCCACTAACAATACAAGAGCACGGTACTCAACTTTGGATTTAAACATTTTTTTTAATTTTTTTATGTGTAATTGTTAGGAGTCATCGATTTTTTACCGAATGAGACCAAATGGAGATGATAGAAGGTAATTAGTAGACCAAAAAACTAAATGGGTTTTGAAAAGTTAGCTTGAGTTTTCAAGTTACATCTATTTGAAGTTTGGTTATTTGGGTATAAAATTTCCCATATAAGTTTCATGTAGAATAAATCGGTGAATAAATTAAATAGTTGGAACTGCATATTTTAGTCTTAATACAATTTTATACTTTATTCCCCATTTTTCCATATTTATACTAAAATTAGGTGAAATTTACGAGTATTTAACTTTTTGCGGAATCTAGTAACATTTCCTATTTGGACTAAATAGTGTGTTAAATTAATTGTGGAGGGATCTTATGTAGTTCCTTACTATTTAAAAGAAATGTACTCCAAATTTGCTAACCAGAATCGATTCAGAATACAAAAACCGGGTGAACTATACAAGTTTTAATGTATTTTTTGTCTTAGGAAACATTTTTTTCATTTTAAGAATAAAGTCTTATCCCCCTAATTTATATACGAATAATAATATTATCAATGCTTTATAGTAGGAAATTTCTATGGAAAATTTGATTAACAAGCTTGTTAAACTAAAGACATCACATTGAATTCTCATGCCCAGAACATCAAGAGCATCTGATTCCTCAATATTTACACCGCCTATTAATACAGATGGAGTAACATGATTTGCCGTGCATTTATGTGTAAGCATACAGCATTGAGTTTTCAGCGCATTAAAATCAACTCTATTCGCACGACCCCATTCTGAAACTGTTTCCAAATCGCGGCTTAATGATTCATTCATGTTTTGTCTCATAGCGCCAACCTCTAAAAGGCTTGGTCTATGATAGAATGAATATGAATGGTAAATGATCTGCAAAAGAGTAGATAGGATTTATAAAGAAATAGTGTAGGAGAAAGAATTATTATATGAATTAATCTTGAACTCATTTGATGAGATCCCATCTACAACGACTCGTATAGTGCGATCTCTGAGGAAGCTCGATATAAATCGAGAAAAGTTATTACCGGCACCAAAAGCAATAAGTTTTGATAGAAGTGCTTCGTGTCACACTCTATCAAACACCTTGGAAATATCCAGAGCCACAACTTTACTTTCGCCAAAACGGTGTATTGATTGACACCACTTTTCCGATAGGAAGGCTATCAGGTCTCCCGTAGAGCGCCCCCTACGAAATCCATACTGACGGTCGCTTAGTAGGTTGTTAGATTCTAGATATTTAACAATACTCTCCATAACTTTGGAGAATGTAGAACAAATTGCTATTGGACGGTAATTTTCAGGGTTGTTAGCCTCACCCTTTTTGGGGATTGGCGTAACATTAGCAACCTTCCAACACCGAGGAAATTTACCGGCATGGTACAAGGTGCTGAAAAGGTTAGCTAATGGACGCGCAAGCGTCGAACAGCACTGCTTTAAAACCAGCGCTGGAGTACCATCCGGCTCTGGAGAGTTATTTATGTTGAGATCCGCTAAGACCCGTTTTACAGCCTAAAGAATATCTTTGGCATAGTTACAGATACTCTTTCGAGCTCGGGCAGAGGTTGAGTACTTTCCGGCAAGCGAGAATTACTTGCGAATAATTCAGCTAAAAGGTTAGCTTTATCAACCGGGTCTGTGAATGTCTGACCATCCTTTAAAAGAGAAGAAATTGGAAAACTATCATTATTCATAACTCGTTTAACGAACGACCAGAAACTCTTACTGTTTCTGCAATTAACGTATTGAAATATAAATGAAATCCTATAAAAAAAGTTTCAGATTCGGTGTACTATTGACTGCTTTTGCCTCTAGATTCCTTATTTTTTGTCGAAATTTCATCACAGACATCTCGTTTGAAAGTTTTTGATGGTATCTATTATTTCGTTTCTAAAAATGTTGCAACAAATTGCCGCAAGGTGGCGTTATTGCCATGTTTCTTACAATTGTATCAAATACATTTTATTTGGATCTTTTTCGATATTGGTACATTCATTAGACCAAATACTCCTGTTTTTGTTATTAAAAATGCGATTTCCGTATGTAACCTAAAAATAGCGCCATCTTTTTACAGAAATCAAAAAAAAAACAAAGAAATCGTAGAACAAACATTGTTTCTATGACCTCAGAGATTAATTTTTCACAACAAAAAAGTTCTTTTTCGCAAAAAGACGTTTTTGAGATATTGCTAATGATAAAATTTGAGTTAAAAATATAAATTTTTTGGCACAAGGGAGTCTTTATGACCTATTTTTGACATCCAAACACGTTCAAATTATATTGATGTGTTCACAAAAGTTGTTTAGCTTTACTGTGGCTACAATTCCCAAATTTAGTGTTTTCCTACACTCAGGATTTCCAAAAAGTTATGATCAAAAAATTAAAAACAAAAAAAAAAATTTCTTTAACTTTTTTTTAAAAAACTTTAAGATAAAATACATTTTAATCATAAAATTTTAGCAAGAAATATTTGCCATACTCTTGGCTACATTTTTGCCGAGCACAGTTAAGCGATATTTTTAAGAGATTATTAGCTATTTGGTAAAAATTGATGACACCTTTTTTAGGCATCATGCTAATATTGGGAAACTTTGGGGGGCCATAAAAATAAAACGGTTTCTAACTAGGACAAGCTGAATATAGGGTTTAACTACAATTTGATTGTAGAATAGGACCCATATAGTCACGACCTTGCCCTTTTCAAAAGATGTTCATTTGTTGTGTAGTGTTATGAAGAGATTAAGAAATTTATCGGTACCGCATAAATGACTTCAAACAAAATCAAAATAAATCAAAAATTTATTCAGTACAAAAAAATTATTACAACTTCAACAATATACGATGATTTTGAAGATTTTGTTTGATTTAAAAACCAAAGTGTAATATCAAACGATTTTAAACATTTCAATACAAAATCAATTGATATTTTGTAAAATGGCTGCTGCCGATATTATAGCTCACAGATAAGTGTACCTTAAAATCAATTGTATTGATGAATGAGTTGACATTAATCCCCTCTAGTAATCTTGTACCGCCAACAGCAACAGTAAAGTAAAATGTTTCACAAAAAAAGAAACCTAAAATCTTATAAGTTGAATATAATTAAATTCAAATGATTTACAGATGTTTGATCTTGATCTCTTAAACACACACACGCAGACTCTAATGAAAATGACATACAAAAAATAAAAAGAAATATTGATCTGTTGATATGGATCTTGTTCATAAATGTATAATAAACGTATAATCCTTATTGCTATTGCAGCATTAAATTAATAATACTCTGATATATATATAAGATAATATAATAATAAGATATATAAGTAAAAGGTAAAATAACTTATCTTTGTTGGCATAAAAAACAAAACGAAACTGTTTAAAATATCATAAAGAGATATTTTTCCGTTTTTTTTTTTTTTTTGTATAAAAATAAAAATGTTAAACAATCCAACAAAAAAATCGAATTATAATTAATGTTGGAATCTTAAAAAGAAGGTGATATTTTATGGGTGTTGTTATTTACACATATGGCCTGGGCCAAGAAATCAAATCTTATATTCTTAAACGAGCAATAATTGTATATATATATATATATATATATATATAGAATGGCTATCTCGAAAACGGCTCTAACGATTTTGATAAAATTTGGACAGTGGGTATCTTTTTTGATGTATAGGTCGAAGAAGAAGGGACTTTTGGAACTTTTACCTCTAAGAGGGTAAAAACGGGTAAAAAGGGGAAAAAATCGAAAACGCTATGTCTCCTAAAGTAATAGGTATAGAAACAAAATTAAAATTACGTTTTAAACAGATTTGAAAATAAGCGGACAGGTGTTTGGTACTTTTTTGAAACTATGTCCGATAGGGGGTAAAAAAGGGTGAAAATAGTTTTTTTGGCACCTTTTTAACCCACTCTTATATTTTAAACTAAAGAATATAGAAAGAAACTTGGTATTGCAATCAATAGATGTAAAAAAAACATGAAACACGTATTTGGTACTTTTTTGATTTTGGAGCCAAAATGGGTAAAAAAGGGATAAAATGATAACTTAACATCTCCAAAGTAATATGAATAGGAACACTATACATTATGTTAAATGCGTTTTAAAAAAATGTACCGAATTCAATTGGCACCAAAAAAGTACCAAATATACATATGGAACTTTTAGAAATAAGGGAATAAAAAGGGGGAAAATTAGTATTATTTTAAACAAATGAATGTTTGTCTGTATGTATGTTCTTTACAGAATAGTAAACTGTGAATTTGATTGTGTTATGCTCTTTAGCGAAGATGTTGCGGATAAGCCGGCGAAGGTTTTAAAGTTGATAAGACTAATTTCCGACAGATGGCGCCACTGAAAATTACTAAAAATTAATTAAATCGTAAACTGTACATTTGATCATGCTATGATCTTTAGCAAAGTTGTAGCGCATGAGCCGACGAAGGCTTTTTAGTTGGTATGAATAATTTCCGACAGGTGGCGCTACAGAAACTTACTCAAAGTCAATTTAATCGTAATCTGTACATTTAATCATGCTACAATCTTTAGCAAAGTTGTTGCACATGAGCCGACGAAGGTTTCTTAGTTGGTATGAAGAAATTTCGACAGGTGGCGCTACTGAAATTTACTCAAAGTCAATTTAATCGTATGCTGTACATTTAATCATGCTATAATCTTCAGCAAAGTTGTTACGGATAAGCCGAAGAAGGTTTATGAATTGGAATAAGCAAAGTCCGACAGGTGGCGCCACAGAAAACTACTCAAAATGAATTAAATCGTAAACTGTGCATTTGATCAGACTATAATCTTTAGCAAAGTTGTTGCGCATGAGTCGACAGAGGTTTCTGTTGATATGAATAATTTCCAAAATTATTCAAAATGAGTTAAAGTGTAAACTATGCAAACTATGTGTTGGTCGGACAAAATAAATCAAATAATTCAAAATTAACTGAATATTTCTACAATGTCTTTCCTCTAAATTTATTTTAGCACTTTATAATGTAAAATATATAAAAACTTTAAAATTTTAATCAAAATGCTTATCATAAAGCTCCGAGCAAGGCTCGGTCTACCAGGTACTAAAAATAAAAAGACAAATACTTAAACTGTCACTTGTGAGACCAAGAAGAAAAAGTATTCCAAATATTTATATAACGTTTATAAGTACGAGTATGTGTGTTCTGATTTTGCTGGTTTTTAATAAATGAGTCTCAAATTATTACCATTTTTAATTTTAATGATTATTTCCAATTGAGTGTGTGAGGTGCTGTGTTCCCTGCGTCCGTCCGTCCGTCCATCCATTTTACCAAATCCATTGTTCGTTAGGCCGTTTGTCTGTTTAATGACAAAATAAAACATGTAACATTTTTATTTTTGGTTTTTCATAAGATCAGATTAAAAACTTAAATTATGACTACATTTTTCATTAATTCAAAATCAAGTAAAAAAAAAAGGTTTAAAAATACATTTAAGCAAAGAGATACAGCAACGACCACCGACACTGTGAGTAAGTGTTTCGTTTGATCTGTGTTTTTTTTTTTCTTTTCTTCCCGAGCTGTTGTTCTTTTGTATTCCTCGATACTCAAGTCAAGTCAAGAACACACCTTTTAAGGATCTTGTAGTGAGGTTGAAGCTGTTGATCTCTTTAAGAAACCGTTTTTATTTATGCATATTTTAGAAATTTATAAGGCGCCATAAAGACGTTGTGTTTTCCTTTTTCTCCAGTTTTGATCTTGAGGTTTAATTAATTGGGAAAGACATTTTGTAATTGCTATAATAATTTGGGTCTCTTTATTCTGGGCGATTAATTAAATAATAAAAAAATTGAATTTACCACTACCTATATATGTATTATATGACTCCCTACTTTTGGTGATCACTACGACAAAAATAATAAACATTTTAAATTTTGTTATTGAGTATTTTTTTTTAAAGGAAATTTTCGAAAACTTTAATATATCGCACTTGTTCAACAAGAGGGTATTAACTCAAAATTTTTAAATTTTCACTTTTTGGAAGAAATTGATGTGTAGTGGTCTTATCTACCCATTGTAAAAATCTGACATCATTTTCACTATAATTTCACCAAAAACTACAGTTTTACCCCTCTTCATTATATGAAAGTAGTAGTAAAATAAAATAGTTTTTTGACTCTACTGAAAATTTAAAATTTTGAGTTAATACCCACTTGTTGATCAAGTGCGATATGTAACCCGATCTATGAAAAGGTAGCTTATGACTCAAGACCAAAATTTCGATAAATTAGCTAATTTTTCTAAAACTTGCTTTTGAGTCATAAGCCACATTTTCCCTTTACATATATAAAAAATATATAAAAATATATAGGAAATTTTCGAAAATCTTACTATTAATATAAAATTTTTAAAAATTCAAAGGAAATTTTTGCAAATTTTTCTATTTGAAGGAAGATTTTTAAAATTTTACTATTTATAGGAAATATTTGAAAATTTTGGATAATTTTACTATTTATAGGAAATTTTTTTAAATTTTGGATAATTTTATTAATTATAGGAAAAATTTTCTAAATATTGAAAATATTACTATTTGAAGGAAATTTTCGAAAATTTTACAATTTTTTGGATATTTTTAAAAATTTACTATTAAAAGGAAATTTTTGAAAATTTTAAAAATTTTACTATCTAAAGGAAATTTTTGAAAATTTTACTATGTATAGGAAATTTTCGAAAATGTTACAATTTATTTATATTTTTAAAAATTTTACTCTTTAAAGAAAATTTTTAAGAACTTTACTATTTATAGGAAATTTTCGACAATTTTTCTATTTGTAGAAAATTTTCAAAAATTCTACTATTTAAGCAAAATTTCGAAAATTTTCTAATTTTGACTATTTATAGATATTTTTGAAAATTTATAGGATATTTTTTTAAATTTTACTATTTATGTTAAATTTTCGATAATTTTACCATTTTTAGGAAATTTTTATATTTATAGCAAATTTTCTAAAATTGTACTATTATCAAAAAAATTTACTATTTTTAGGAAATTTTCGAAAATTTTACTATTTTTAGGAAATTTTCAAAAATTGTACCATTTTTAGGAAATTTTTAAATATTTTACTTTTTATAGGAAATTTTCGAAAATGTTTCTATTTAGAGAAAGTTTTCGAAAATTTTACTATTTGAAAGAAATTTTCGAATATAAAACTATTTTTGAAAACATTACTTTATATAGGCAATTTTCGAAAATTTTACTATTTATAGAGAATTTTTGAAAATTTTGCTATTTATGGGATATTTTGGAAGATTTTAATATTTATAGGAAAATTTTATTATTTATAGGAAATTTTCGAAAATTTTATAATTCACAGGAAGTTTTTTTTTGGAAATTTTACTATTTATAGGAAATTTTCGAAAATTTTACTATTTATAGAAAATTTTAGAAAATTTTACTATTTTTTTGATATTTTAAAAAATTTCATTATTTGTTGGAAATTTTTGAATATTTTACTATTTATAGGAAACTTTTGAAAATTTTACTATTTAAAGGAAATTTTTAAACATTTTACTACTTATAGGAAGTTTTCGAACATTTTACTATATATGGGAATTTTTCGAAAAATTTAATAAATTTTCAAAAAATTTACTTTTTATAGGAAATTTTCGAAATTTTTTTTTTTGTATTTATAGGAAATTTTCGAAATTTTACTATTTATAGGAATTTTTTAAGAATGTTACTATTTATAAGATATTTAAAAAAATTTTACTATCATAGTAAATTTTTGAAAATTTTACTATTTGAAAGAAATTTAAACAAATTTTACTTTTTATAGGATATTTTTCAAAATTTTACTATTTATAAAAAATTTTCGAAAATTTTACTATTTTTAGGAAATTAAAAATTTTACTTTTTATCGGAAATTTTTGAAAAATTTACTATATGAAAAAATTTTCGAAAAACTTAATATTTATACGAAATTTTCAAAAATTTTACTGAAATTTTTAGGAAATTTTTTAAAATTTCATTATTTATAGAAAATTTTCGACAATTTAACTATTTATAGGAAATTTTTAAAATTTTACTATTTGAAGGAAATTTTACTGTTGTTATAAAATTTATGAAAATGTTGTTATTTAAGCGAAATTTTTTCTATTTTAAGGAAATTTTCGAAAATTCCTATAAATAGTACAATTTGTCTGTCTGTCTGTCTGTCTGTCCGTCTCTCTGTCTGCCTTTTGATCTGTTTTTCTGTCCGATAGTCTAAATTTTCTTATTTTAATATTTTTTTTAATATCTTCTTTATTATCAATACTTTTTACACAGTACAAACATTTATTCGACCCACTGTTCAAGACTATATTTGATAATAAAATATGCAAATAGGTATTTAAACCATTTATATGCATCATATTTCTCTAATTCATTAAAAAAACTACCAAATAAATCAAAAATGAAATGAAATCCAAGGGGAACCCTAGATATTTATCGTTTAATTTAAAAACAGCGAAATCATAAATTTTACATTTTTATAAACCTTAAAACAGATGCGAAATTATTCAACAAGATTAAGAATATTTTATGATCATAAATGAATTCAAAGCGGGTTCAAATTTAAAGAAAGAAAACAAAAAATATCGTTTTATCATTTTGGTCATTTTGGGATATGAAAAGAATTTTTAAAATCTGCACAACAAAGCGGTATGATATTGATGTTTTTGATTAGCAAAAAAAAAAAATGAAATATATATCGTTAATAACAATAACATTAGCAACAAATAGATTTAATTATTTATGACTCTAAAAACATATTAAAAAAATGGAAATTATTTAAAAAATGTTTCACCAAAAGTAAAATAAATTAATGTCTTGGATGGTTCCCAAATCAAATATTTTATACCTTTTTAGTTCATTTTTATGTTCTTAAACTTAGGAAAAAAATATTTAATTTCACAAAAATAATTTTTTATAACTTCCCTACCATATGTTCCAGTTTTTCTTCAAAATCCTTTTCCTTCTTCAGTGTCATTTGATTTGCTGTTGCTTTTGTTGAAATTTGAAACTTTTTATTATGGCGCTTAATGATTTGTGCAAACATGCTACGACCATCATTACTTACACTCCAACTATTTTTCCGGACTTGTAGTCCTTTTTGTGTTTAGATTTTGTCTACTTTTAGTGCTACGAAGTCTATCTACAGCTGTTGTGAGAAACAAGTTTAGCTATGAATTTTGATATCTGTGGGAATTGTAGTATCACAATATGGCCAATGGTCATGTTTAATCGTGTGTAGCTTTTTTTTTTGTTTGTGAAAATTTAACTGGCTACAAATAAGTTAATAACAAGGGTAATAAGCCACCAACATCACTATTAGCCTGTTAGAGCTGCTAACGCCCGCCTGTACTAGTAACAAGTATAACGGCGATGAAAGTGAAGAGGTGATATAAAAAGATGATTATAGTAAAGAATGGCTAAGAAGTAATAAAATGGGAAGGTATCTCAAGGATTATCAAAATCTCAAAATGGTACTATTTATAGGAAATTCTTGAAAATTTTACTTTTTATAGGAAATTTTCGTAAATTTTAATATTTATAGGAAATTTTTGAAAAGTTTTACTATTTAAAGGAAAGTTTTGAAAAAAATACTATTTATAAAATTTTCAAATATTTTACTATTTATAGGATATATTTATAATATTTTACCATTTATAGAAAATTTTCATATTTACAGGAAATTTTTGAAAATTTTTTATTTATAGAAAATTTTCGAAAAATTTTACTATTTATAGGAAATTTTCGAAAATTTTACTATTTTTAGGAAAATTTTACTATTTATGGGAAATTTTCACAAGTTTCTCTGTTTATAGAAATTTTTAAAAAATGTTAATATTTATAGAAAATTTAACATTTTAAAATTTAGTTTACAAGAAATTTTAAAAAATTTTTCTATTTAGTGGAATTTTTAAAAAGTTTTACTATTTATAGGAAATTTTCGATTATTTTACTATTTATGGCAATTATTTTAAAAATTTTCTATTAAAAGAAATTTTAAAAAATTTTACTTTTTAGATATTTTTTCTTTTTATAAAAAAAATAAAACAAAAAATTCTCTTTAGTGTAATTTTTGAAAAATTTTACTATTTATAGAAAATTTTTTAAAATATTGCTTTTTCTTACATTTTACTATTTATAACAAAGTTTTGAAAATTTTACCATTTATAGAAAATTTTACTATTTACAAAAATTTTGCTAACTACAGGAAATTTCGAAAAATTTTACTATTTATAGGAAACTTTCGAAAATTTTACTTTCTATAGGAATTTTCCGAAAGTTATTAGAAATTTTTGAAAATTTTGCTATTTATAAGTAATTTTCGAAAACTTAGCTATTAATGGAAAATTTTCGGAAATATTTTTATTAATAAGAAATTTTCCAAAATTTTACTATCTATAGAAATTTTTCAAAAATTTTATCAACATTTCAAAAATGTATCAACATTTTTGAAAAATTTAACCTTATAGAAAATTTTAATATGTACTTACAAGAAATTTTAAAAATTTTTCTATTAAGTGGAATTTGAAAAATTTTACTATTTATAGGGAATTTTCGAAAATTTTACTTTTTATAGGAATTTTTTCAAAACATGAAATTTTTGAAAATTTTTCTATTGAAATAAAATTTTTGAAAATTTTACTATTAACAGGAAGTTTGAAAAAATTTTGCAATTTATAAGAAATTTTCGAATATTTTATTATACATAGGAAGTTTTGAAAAACTTTACTATTTATAGGAAGTTTTTCTAATTAAAGGAAATGTTTGAAAATTTTAGTATTTTTAGAAAATTTTTTTTAAAGTTTTACTTTTTTTCAAAAATATTGCTTTATAGGATATTTTAAAAAATGTTTTTATTTAATAGGATTTTTAAAAATTTTGCTATTTATAGTAGATTTTCGAAAATTTTGCTATTTATAGAAAATATCCAAAAATTTTTCTTTTTATAGAAATTTTTAAAAAATGTTAATTTTTAAGAAAATTTTACTATTAACAAAAAATTTCAAAGCTTTTGTAAGAAATTTTTTAAAATTTTATTATATAAAGAAAATTTTCGAAAATTTTATTGTTTACAAAAATTTTCTAAACCTTTTTAGAAAATTTTTCTATTTATAAAAAATTTTTGAAAATTTTTCGAAAATGTTGGATATTTCTGAAAATTTAACTATTTATATGAAATTTTTGAAAATTTTACTATTAATAGGAAATTTTTGAAAATTTTACTATTAATAGGAAATTTTTTGAAAATTTTCGAAAATGTTGGATTTTTCTGAAAATTTTATTATTAAAGGGAAATTTTTGAAAATTTTACTATTAACAGGAAATTTTTGGAAATTTTATTTTTAATAGGAAATTTTCAAAAATTTTACTATTTTTAGGAAATTGTCAAAAATATTTCTTTTTATAAGAAATTTTTGAAAGTTTTATTATTTAGAGGAAATTTCAAAAATTTTCGAAAATGTTGGATATTTCTGAAAATTTTACTATTTTATTACTATTAATAGGAAATTTTTGAAAATTTTACTATTAATAGGAAATTTTTGAAAATTTTACTATTAATAGGAAATTTTTGAAAATTTTCGAAAATGTTGGATTTCTCTGAAAATTTCATTATTTAGGCGAAATTTTTGAAAATTTTACCATTAACAGGAAATTTTTGAAAATTTTACTTTTAATAGGAAATTTTTAAAAATTTTACTATTTATAGGAAATTTTTGAAAATATTACTATTTATAGGAAATTTTTGAAAATATTAATATTTATATTAAATTTTTGAAAATTTTACTATTAATAGGAAATTTTCGAAAATTTTACTATTTTTAGGAAATTTTCGAAAATTTTTTTATTAATAAAATTAAATAAAAAATTTTACTATTAATAGGAAATTTTTGAAAATTTTCGAAAATGTTGGATTTCTCTGAAAATTTCATTATTTAGGGGAAATTTTTGAAAATTTTACCATTAACAGGAAATTTTTGAAAATTTTACTTTTAATAGGAAATTTTCGAAACTTTTATTATTAACTTTTACTATTAATAAAAACTTTATTAACTTTTACTATTAATAAAAAAATTTTGAAAATTTTATTATTTGGAGGAAAATTTTTCAAAATGTTACTATTAATAGGAAATTTTTGAAAATTTTTCTATTTGAAGAAAATTTTTTAAAATTTTACTATTAATAGGAAACTTTTGAAAATTTTACTATTAACAGGAAATTTTCGAAAATTTTACTACTTTTAGGAAATTTTCGAAAATTTTTCTACTAATAAGAAATTTTTGAAAATTTTACTATTTAGAGAAAATTTCGAAAATTTTACTTTTTAGGGGAAATTTTTGAAAATGTTACTATATATAGGAAATTTTTAAAAATTTTACTATTAATAGCAAATTTTAAAAATATTTACTAGTTTTAGGAAATTTTCAAAAATTTTATTATAAATAAGAAATATTAGAAATATTTACTTGTTTTAAAATTTTCAAAACTGTAACCGGTTATGGGAAATTTTTAAAAAATTAGTTAATAGAAAAATTTTGGTATATTTTACTATTTACAGGAAATTTTCGAATTTTTATAATGTAGGAAATATTCAAACATTTTTATATTTGTAAGAAATTTTTCAAAACTTTTCAAGATTTTTTCAAAAATTTTAATTTTTTTTACAAAAAATATTTAAAAATTTGTGGAGATTTTAAAAAATAAATTTTTTTATTTTTTGAAATGCTTAAAATTTTGCTAAGGTTAGCCCATACATCTCTCTATAAGGACACCTTCCCATTTTCACAGTGGAATTTTAAAATCAACAACTGTTAAGGAATATACACATAAACTGCCAAAAATCTCACCAAATTTTTTGTTTTTCAAATTTTGCTCCTCCACAAGATTAAAGGGAGCAAAAATCCAACAACAACAAAAAAATAAACATTAAACAAAAGTGAAAAAGGCAAAGTTAATATTTAAAGTCGGTATTATTGCTTCATACTTATAATGATCGGGGTATATCATCAAACCTCCTACTTTATGGGCAGAAACATACAATTGTCGAAGGAAATATATATCGAACCAAAAAAAAATACCGACAATGTGCGAACGCCCTTTGGTTGTATAAGAAAAGGGTTTTTCTTCTTTTATTATTTTTCTTTACATTCGGTTTGATATCAGTGTCGGTCGGTATTGCGTAGCGTTTTTGTCTGTAATTTTGCATTCGTTTTGTAGGGAATGATTAAGAGTAACTAAAAGGTTGTGTGTCTGTATATTTATTTGTATGAGAAATTTAAATTTTGAAGTTAACCGCCAAAGGAACTTAAGTAAAAGGATTTTTGATTTTGTAGCCTAAACTGTGTGAATGTATTTTAAAGCTGGCTCATACCATTCTCACACACATTTCATTGTGAGATTTAGGAGTTGTTGGTGATCATGATGATGATGATGATGACGAGGATGATGATGGTGGCGTATGAGAATATGGATAACGAGCTAACGAGTTGATTTTGCCTTTGTTATTGCTGCAGTTGTTGTTGTATTAATAGGGTTTTACAGATTTAACTGGCGATACAAGTTAACTTTTTGGATTGATTAGCTGAAGATGTGAATGCCACTGCCAACTACTGACCATTTTCTTCTTGTTTTTAACGTATTGTAGTTTAAAATATTGAATGCCACTGGCAGTTATTTATACAACATAAAACGAGCACGATGTTGAAAATAAAACAACAATATAATATGCATTTTTATTTTGTTTTTGCTTACTTATGGCGGCTTGATTTTATTCATTTTGATTTTGTTAAGCCTCAGAATTCTTTACTGTTGCTTCTCAGGTCTTATTTTGTTATTTGTCTTGTACTACTAGTACTCCTCTGTCTTTTCTTGGCTTGTTTTCATTTTGCTTGTGGCTCTTTTTTCCCTTCATTAAAATATACTGGCCTTTATAATATCAGCATCACCATCAAAATCATCATCATTATCATCTTCATACTTTCGAACATTACGAGCAACACCATCTCTGGTTCCCTATACTCGCATTCGTCATCATAAACACCATCAAGCATCATTATGAGCCGGGAATTTGATGTTGTCTAGAAGCTTTTTTTCCCGGCTTGTTTTAGTTTTAATATTTTTATTATACGCTACAGCATGGTAGGCTTTAACCAGTAATGGCGAATTTTGGAAAATTTATTGAGCAGTTGAAAATTATAAAAAATTTACAAAATTTTGTATAAATAGTCAAATTTTCGAAAATTACTATAAATAAACAAAATTTATAAAATTTCCTATAAATATCAAAGTATTCGAAAATTTCCTAAAAATCTATTAAAACAGTAAAATTTAAAAAAAAATGGTAAAATTTTGAAACTTCGAAAATTTTCTGTAAACATCAAAATATTCCAAAATTTCCTAAAAATTTATTATAATAGTAATATTTTTAAAAAATGGTAAAATTTTGAAAACCTCGAACATTTTCTGTAAACACCAAAATATTCGAAAATTGTTTATAAATAGTAAAAATTTCAAAAATCTCTTATAAATTTCCTATAAATAGTAAATTTTTCGAAAATTTCCTATAAATAGTAAAATTTTCAAAAATTTCTTATAAATAGTAAAATTTTCGAAAATTTCCTATAAAAAGTAATATTGTTCAAAATTTTCTCTAAAATCTCTAAAAAAAATATATAAATTTTGTATAAATTTTAAAATTGTTGAAAATTCTCATAAATTCCCATTTAGTAAAAATTTCCTATATAGTCAAGTTTTCAAAAATTATCTTTAAAAATTTCCTACAAATAATAAAATTTTCGAAAATTACCTATAAATAATAAAATTTTTGAAAATTTCCTTTATTTAGTAAAAATTTCCTAAAAATAGTAAAATTTATGAAAATTCCATAAATAGTAAAATTTTCGAAAATTTCCTATACAGTCAAATTTTGGAAAATTCCTATAAAAAGTAAACTTATCAAGAATTTCCTATATGTAGTCTAATTTTCAAAAATTTCCTATAAAGAGTCAAATTTTTGAAAATTTCCTATAAATAGTAAAATTTTCTATAAATAGTAAAATTTTCGAAAATTTTCTATAAAAAGAAAAATTTTCGAAAATTTCCTATAAATAGTAATATTTTCGAAAACTTCTTAAAAATAGAAAAATTTTCGAAAATTT
This sequence comes from Stomorhina lunata, assembly GCA_933228675.1. Classification (NCBI taxonomy): domain Eukaryota; kingdom Metazoa; phylum Arthropoda; class Insecta; order Diptera; family Rhiniidae; genus Stomorhina; species Stomorhina lunata. The sequence goes on along the minus strand of OW121743.1, from coordinate 102,932,842 downwards.
CCTATAAGAGGTAAAATTTTCGAAAATTTCCTATAAATAGTAAAATTTTCGAGAATTTCTTGTAAATTGTAAAATTTTCGAAAATTTCCTGTAAATAATAAAATTTTTAAAAATAGGAAAATTTCGGAAATTTTACTATTTATAGTAAATTTTCCTATAAAATACAAAAATTTACTATAAATAGTAAAATTTCCGAAATTTTCCTATAAATATTTAGTCAAATTTTCGAAAATTTCCTAAATATAGTAAAATTTCCTATAAATAGTAAAATTTCCAAAATTTTCCTATAAAATACAAAAATTTACTATAAATAGTAAAATTTTCGAAAATTTCCTAAATATAGTAAAATTTCCTATAAATAGTAAAATTTTTGAAAATTCCTATAAAAAGTGAAATTATCGAAAATTTCCTATATGTAGTCAGATTTTCAAAAATTTCCTATAAATAGTCAAATTTTCGAAATTTTTCTATAAATAGTAAAATTTTCGAAAATTTCCTATAACTAGTAAAATTTTTTAAAATTTCCTATAATAGTAAAATTTTCGAAAATTTCCTATAAATAGTAAAACTTTTGAAAATTTCCTATAAATAGTAAAATTTTCGAAAACTTCCTATAAATAGTAAAATTTTCGAAAATTTCCTATAAATAGAAAAATTTTCGAAAATTTCCTATAAATAGTAAAATTTTCGAAAATTTCCTACAAATAGAAAAATTTTCGAAAATTTCCTATAAATAGTAATATTTTCGAAAACTTCTTAAAAATAGAAAAATTTTCGAAAATTTCCTATAAGAGGTAAAATTTTCGAAAATTTCCTATAAATAGTAAAATTTTCGAGAATTTCTTGTAAATTGTAAAATTTTCGAAAATTTCCTGTAAATAATAAAATTTTTAAAAATAGGAAAATTTCGGAAATTTTACTATTTATAGTAAATTTTCCTATAAAATACAAAAATATACTATAAATAGTAAAATTTCCGAAATTTTCCTATAAATATTTAGTCAAATTTTCGAAAATTTCCTAAATATAGTAAAATTTCCTATAAATAGTAAAATTTCCAAAATTTTCCTATAAAATACAAAAATTTACTATAAATAGTAAAATTTTCGAAAATTTCCTAAATATAGTAAAATTTCCTATAAATAGTAAAATTTTTGAAAATTCCTATAAAAAGTGAAATTATCGAAAATTTCCTATATGTAGTCAGATTTTCAAAAATTTCCTATAAATAGTCAAATTTTCGAAATTTTTCTATAAATAGTAAAATTTTCGAAAATTTCCTATAACTAGTAAAATTTTTTAAAATTTCCTATAATAGTAAAATTTTCGAAAATTTCCTATAAATAGTAAAACTTTTGAAAATTTCCTATAAATAGTAAAATTTTCGAAAACTTCCTATAAATAGTAAAATTTTCGAAAATTTCCTATAAATAGAAAAATTTTCGAAAATTTCCTATAAATAGTAAAATTTTCGAAAATTTCCTACAAATAGAAAAATTTTCGAAAATTTCCTATAAATAGTAAAATTTTTGAGAATTTCTTGTAAATTGTAAAATTTTCTAAAATTTCCTATAAATAATAAAATTTTCAAAAATTTCCTATAAACAGTCAAATTTACAAAAATTTACTATAAAAAGTAAAATCTCCGAAATTTTTCTATAAATAGTAAAATTTTCGAAAATTTCCTAAAAATATTAAAATTTTCGAAAATTTCCTAAAAATATTAAAATTTCCTATAAATAGTAAAATTTTTGAAAATATCCTTTATTGAGTAAAAATTTTAAAAATTTCCTACAAATAATAAAATTTTCAAAAATTACCTATGGTAAATTTTTTGAAAATTTCCTTTATTTAGTAAGAATTTCCTAAAAATAGTCAAATTTATGAAAACTCCATTTAAATAGTAAAATTTTCGAAAATTTCCTATACAGTCAAATTTTGGAAAATTTCCTATAAATAGTAAAATTTTCAAAAATTTCCTATAAATATTTAGTCAAATTTTAGAAAATTTTCTATAAGTAGTCAAAATTTTCTATAATAGTCAAATTTTCGAAAATTTCCAGTAAATAGTAAAATTTCCTATAAATAGTCAAATTTTTGAAAATTTCCTATAAATAGTAAAATTTTTGAAAATTTCCTTTAAAAAGTAAAATTATCGAAAATTTCCTATAAATAGTAAAATTTTCTATAAATAGTAAAATTTCCTATAAATAGTAAAATTTTCGAAAATTAGCTATAAAAAGTAAAATTTTCGAAAATTTCCTATAAATAGTAAAATTTTCGAAAATTTCCTATCAATAGTAAAATTTTCGAAAATTTCCTATAAATAGAAAAATTTTCGAAAGTTTCCTATAAGAGGTAAAATTTTCGAAAATTTCCTATAAAGAGTTAAATTTTCGAGAATTTCTTGTAAATTGTTAAATTTTCTAAAATTTCCTATAAATAATAATATTTTCAAAAATTTCCTATAAACAGTCAAATTTACAAAAATTTACTATAAATAGTAAAATTTCCGAAATTTTTCTATAAATAGTAAAATTTTCTATAAATAGTAAAATTTTCGAAAATTTTCTATAAAAAGAAAAATTTTCGAAAATTTCCTATAAATAGTAATATTTTCGAAAACTTCTTAAAAATAGAAAAATTTTCGAAAATTTCCTATAAGAGGTAAAATTTTCGAAAATTTCCTATAAATAGTAAAATTTTCGAGAATTTCTTGTAAATTGTAAAATTTTCGAAAATTTCCTGTAAATAATAAAATTTTTAAAAATAGGAAAATTTCGGAAATTTTACTATTTATAGTAAATTTTCCTATAAAATACAAAAATTTACTATAAATAGTAAAATTTCCGAAATTTTCCTATAAATATTTAGTCAAATTTTCGAAAATTTCCTAAATATAGTAAAATTTCCTATAAATAGTAAAATTTCCAAAATTTTCCTATAAAATACAAAAATTTACTATAAATAGTAAAATTTTCGAAAATTTCCTAAATATAGTAAAATTTCCTATAAATAGTAAAATTTTTGAAAATTCCTATAAAAAGTGAAATTATCGAAAATTTCCTATATGTAGTCAGACTTTCAAAAATTTCCTATAAATAGTCAAATTTTCGAAATTTTTCTATAAATAGTAAAATTTTCGAAAATTTCCTATAACTAGTAAAATTTTTTAAAATTTCCTATAATAGTAAAATTTTCGAAAATTTCCTATAAATAGTAAAGCTTTTGAAAATTTCCTATAAATAGTAAAATTTTCGAAAACTTCCTATAAATAGTAAAATTTTCGAAAATTTCCTATAAATAGAAAAATTTTCGAAAATTTCCTATAAATAGTAAAATTTTCGAAAATTTCCTACAAATAGAAAAATTTTCGAAAATTTCCTATAAATAGTAAAATTTTTGAGAATTTCTTGTAAATTGTAAAATTTTCTAAAATTTCCTATAAATAATAAAATTTTCAAAAATTTCCTATAAACAGTCAAATTTACAAAAATTTACTATAAAAAGTAAAATCTCCGAAATTTTTCTATAAATAGTAAAATTTTCGAAAATTTCCTAAAAATATTAAAATTTTCGAAAATTTCCTAAAAATATTAAAATTTCCTATAAATAGTAAAATTTTTGAAAATGTCCTTTATTGAGTAAAAATTTTAAAAATTTCCTACAAATAATAAAATTTTCAAAAATTACCTATGGTAAATTTTTTGAAAATTTCCTTTATTTAGTAAGAATTTCCTAAAAATAGTCAAATTTATGAAAACTCCATTTAAATAGTAAAATTTTCGAAAATTTCCTATACAGTCAAATTTTGGAAAATTTCCTATAAATAGTAAAATTTTCAAAAATTTCCTATAAATATTTAGTCAAATTTTAGAAAATTTTCTATAAGTAGTCAAAATTTTCTATAATAGTCAAATTTTTGAAAATTTCCAGTAAATAGTAAAATTTCCTATAAATAGTCAAATTTTTGAAAATTTCCTATAAATAGTAAAATTTTTGAAAATTTCCTTTAAAAAGTAAAATTATCGAAAAGTTCCTATAAATAGTAAAATTTTCTATAAATAGTAAAATTTCCTATAAATAGTAAAATTTTCGAAAATTAGCTATAAAAAGTAAAATTTTCGAAAATTTCCTATAAATAGTAAAATTTTCGAAAATTTCCTATCAATAGTAAAATTTTCGAAAATTTCCTATAAATAGAAAAATTTTCGAAAGTTTCCTATAAGAGGTAAAATTTTCGAAAATTTCCTATAAAGAGTTAAATTTTCGAGAATTTCTTGTAAATTGTTAAATTTTCTAAAATTTCCTATAAATAATAATATTTTCAAAAATTTCCTATAAACAGTCAAATTTACAAAAATTTACTATAAATAGTAAAATTTCCGAAATTTTTCTATAAATAGTAAAATTTTCGAAAATTTTTTATAAATATTTAGTCAAATTTTCGAAAATTTCGTAAAAATAGTAAAATTTTCTATAAATAGTCAAATTTTTGAAAATTTCCTATAAATAGTAAAATTTTCGAAAATTTCTTACAAATAGAAAATTTTCGAAAATTTCCTATAAATAGTAAAATTTTCGAAAATTTCGTATAAAAAGTGAAATTTTCGAAATTTTCGTAGGACATCACAAAGCCGACCTTCATCAACTCAACATATTTGTTCTTTTATTGAGTTAGTACTTAAGCATTCTGTGGCAATATTTGCACAAACATTTCATACGGCCTAAGTGAGTAGTGGATGATGATGATGATGACGTCGACAGCGATGAGGATACTGATGGTACAAACGTTGGCGCTTCGTTATGTCGGCAGGGGCGTTGCCAAATAATCATCACACGTTTTAATGCGCGCCTGTTGTGCCTCTTTCTGTGCAACTTAATGGGAGTTCACAAGTGAAATTATCCACATAATGGGCAAATATTTTCTTACCACAAGCGTTAACAAATTTACACTTTGATGTTCATGTTCCTGGTTAATGTTGTTGCAGCTATACACCGGATAATGGCCCATGATTGGCTATACTTTAGTTGTTGTAGTTTTATTTTTATTTCGCCACTCAAAAATTAAAAAAAAAAAAACGAAAAAGAAACAAAATCGGTAAAGAAATAAATTTAAAGTATGCATTTCATATCGTCTGACTAGTAAGTGATCATATGGGAATTTATGGCGTTATTAAAATAATTGGTTTTATTTGTGAGTGAGAGGAAATTGTAAGATATTTGAAGATATTATTTGTTCTTTCAGCAAATATTATTCAATTGTTTTGAAAATTTTACAATTTTAAGTAAGAAAAAAGCAAAAGTGATAATTGATCATTTTTGCATCTTCAATATTTAGACATCTCAATTTGTAATCGATAAAAACCTATTATCATTATTATTATTGATAATATAAAAACTGCTTAAGTCCTAAGTGTTAACAGAAGTACTTAGTAACTAAATGCTATATAATGAGTTATCAGTTGATCTGTTTTAACTATTTTAGCCACATGATGAAATATTGTTAAAGAATGTGTGGGTTCAAAGTCCAAATTTGTAAAGCCTAACCTGACTCAACATCAAACTAATGTTTATAGGTGATTTTTATTTTATTTTATTTCGCAAACACAATTATCTTGACATGCTAACAAACATTTTAATAAGAAATTAAATAACTTAAGTAAACTACCATAAATGGAAAGGTGAAATTATTTCAATAGTGATTTTGTTAAATTTCGAAAAGTTTTATTTTCAGTAAAAAATTTTGGAAACTTTTCATTATATACACATCAAATTTCGAAAATTTACTACAAATAGTCCAAATTTTGACATTTTATAGTAAACTTTAAAAACTTTTTCTTTTTCTACAAAATTTTATTCTATAAATTCCAAAATTTTAAAAAATTTTCGAATTTTAATTATATACTGTAAGTGGTAGAATTTTAAAAAAGTTTATACAAATAGTCCAATTTTTGACTATTTTTGATAAAAAATTATCGTTATTAAATTTTTTTTTAAAATGTTCGCTTTATAATTTTTTAGAAAAAATGAATTAAGATGAAACTGAAAAATGTTTGTTTTTTCTTTTGCTCAGTCAATAATCTGAGCATTTACCATTGATTTACAAATATAATTCGTAATGATTGTATTTGTTAAAGAGGTAATAATGCGAGGTTTTCGATTTGTCTAAATGTAGGGATACTTTTCCTGAAGATAATGACCTAACCAACCATCGAATTGAATCGAGGAATTGGTTGTCAACACAAATATTTTTTGGATTTTATTAGTAATTATTAATGGGGTTGAGTGCGAATTTTTTTTTTTTTTAATTTTCGTTATAAAAATTTTCGTTATAAATTTTTTTTATAAAAATTTTCGTTATAAAAGTTTTTAGAAAAACTTTTCATATACAATTTTTTAGAAAATTTTTCATTAGAAAAATTTTATAGAAAATTTTTCGTCCTAAAAATTGTGTACAAAATTTTTTGCAATAAATATTATAAAGAAAATTTTCGTTCTAAAAATTTTATAAAAAACTTTTCGTTATAAAAATTTTTGATATAAAAATTTATACAGAAATAGAAATTTTTTTTGTACGAAAATTTTATGGAAATTTTCCATTACAAAATTTTCGTTAGAAAAATTTTTATAGAAAAATTTTCGTGAGATAAATTTTTTATAGAAAATTTTTCATTATAAAAATTTTTTAAAAGAAAACTTTTCGTTATAAAAATTTTTGATATAAAAATTTATACAGAAAAATGTTTGTTATAAATATGTTATAGAAAATTTTTTGTTCCCAAAGTTTTATAGAAAATTATTCGTTATAAAAATTTTATGGAAAATTTTTCGTTCTAAAAATTTTATAGAAAATTTGTCATTCTAAATATTTTATATAAAATGTTTCCTTCTAAAAATTTTATAAAAATTTTTTGTTTTAAAATTTTTATAAAAAATTGTTCGTTTAAAAAATTTTTTAGAAAATTTTTCGTATTAAAAATTTTATAGAAAATTTTTCGTTTTAACAATTTTATAGGATGCTTTTTTAAATTTTATAGAAAAATTTTCGATTTAAAAACTTTATTGAAAATTTTTTGTTATAAAAGTTTTATAGAAAATTTTTCATTATAAAAATTTTATAGAAAATTTTTCGTTCTAAAAATTTTATAGAAAATTTTTCGTTCTAAAAATTTTTTAGGAAATTTTTCGTTCTAAAAATTTTTTAGGAAATTTTTCGTTCTAAAAATTTTTTAGGAAATTTTTCGTTCTAAAAATTTTTTAGGAAATTTTTTGTTCTAAACGTTTTATAGAAATAGTTTCGTTTTAAAAATTTTATAGAAAATTTTTCGTTATAAAAATTTTTTTTGAATATTTTTATAACGAAATTTTTCGTTTTTAAAAGTTTATTAAGAACATTTTTCGTTATAAAATTTTTTGATATAAAATTTATACAGAAAAATTATTGATATTAAAATTTTATAGAAAACTTTTCGTTCTAAAAATTTTATAGAAAATTTTTCATTCTAAAAATTTTATTGAAAATTTTACCTTTTGAAAATATTATAAAAATTTGTTCGTTTTAAAAATTATATACAAAATTTGTTCGTTTTAAAAATTTTATACAAAATTTTTCGTTCTAAAATTTTTATTTAGTAAATTTTTCGCTATAAAAATTTTTGATATAAAAATTTATATACAAAAAAATTTTTGATAAAAAAATTTTAAAGAAAATTTTTTGTACTACAAATTTTATAGTAAATTTTTCGTCCGAAAAATTATATAGAAAATTTTTCGTTATAAAAATTTTATAGAAAATTTTTCGTTATAAAAATTTTATAGAAAATTTTTCGTTATAAAAATTTTAAAGAAGACTTTTAGTTGTAAAAATTTTCAAGTGAACATTTTTTGTTACAAAAATTTTCTAGAGCAAAATTTTTTATTTTAGTAACTTTATGGAAAATTTTTTGTTAAAAAAATTTTATAGAAAATATTTAGTTCTGAAAACTTTGTACAAAATTTTTCGTTTTTAAAATATTTCAGGTTTAAAAATTGTATAAAAATTTTATAGAAAATTTTTTGTTCTGAAAATTTTAAAGAAAATTTTTTATTCATAAACATTTTATAGTCACATTTTTATTAGTATTTTTTCTATAAAAGTTATTAAACTTTTATAGAAAATTGTTCGTTCTAAAAATTTTGTAGAAAATTTTTTGTTATAGAAATATTATAATTTTTGAAGAAAATTTTATATAAAAAAATAATTTTGACTAAAAAATTTTATTTAGAAAATTCCTTCAATTTAAAAATTTATATAAAATTTTTAGTTCTTTAAATTTTATAGAAAATTTTTCGTTTTAAAAAATTTAAAGAAACATTTTCGTTTTAAAAATTTTTTGTTCTAAAAATTTTAAGAAAATTTTTCGTTCAAAAAATTTATCTTTCTAAAAATTTTATAAAAAATTGTTCGTTCCAAAAATTAAAAAAAAATTTTTCGTTCTTAAAATTTTGTAGTAAATTTTTCGATCTAGAAATTTTTGATTTCTGAGGGAAATTTTTTTTTTAAATTTTATAAAAAAAATTTTATTGGCTTAAAAATTTTATATAGAAAATTCCTTCCATTCAAAAATGTATAGACAATTTTTTGTTATAAAAATTGATATAGAAAATTTTTCGTTATAAAAATTTTATATAGAAAATTTTTGGTTATAAAAATTTGATATTGAAAATTTTTCGTTATAAAAATTTTATATAGAAAATTTTTTGTAACAAAAATTTTTTATAGAAAATTTTTCGTTACAAAAATTTTTTATAGAAAATTTTTCGTTACAAAAATTTTTGATAGAAAATTTTTCGTTATAAAAATTTTATATAGAAAATTTTTCTTTGTAAACAGTTGATATAGATAATATTTTGTTACAACAATTTTATATAGAATAATTTTCGTTATAAAAATTGTATATAGAAAATTTTTCTATGGATGTATTTGAGTGATGTAGGGTATATTTTGGTTCATCTTGTTCGATCATAACCCTTCCCTATTCTTTTTGAATTTCAGTGGATATTAGATAAATATTTATTAATGTGAATTGCACAAACACTAATCAATGACATAATTTTTATTTGCTATAAGTCCATTAATGGTGTGGCGCTATCTAGACTTTTTCGGTTTTGTGCTAATATTCGTCATTAGTTTGTTTTATCTAATCTTTTACACCAGCCTGTTTTTAGCCATTTACTAATTAAATTCTAATTTTATTCCAAAACAAAAATATGTAGGTACATTGAATAAAATATGACAACTTTTATTAACAAATTTATTATATCGTTCTCTTACCTGCAAGTGGCCTATGTTTTCAGATAAATTTATATAATAGGTTATGTTCATTGTTTAAGTATATCGACAACATTTATATAATTTTACATCAGTTTTTCTGAAATGGATACTTATGTATTAGTGCTAAGGTATTTTTAAATGTTTTCGTCATGGAAATCTATATGAAAATTTTTGTAGACAAACTTTTCCAAATTATATTTTCGATTTCATAAGGTATTTTAAATTCGTTAATCTTGTCTCAAAAATCTTTAATACAATAGCTTGTTAAAAAAATTGTTAACTCAAAAACAAAAAATATTTAACAAAATACCTTAACATGTGACTCATAAAACTTTAAACTTCCAACTTCTCTTTTAGTTCTCTTAATATTTAAGAAATAAATGAAATTTAAATAAATGCAAAAATTTAACAATATTTGTCTCTATTTTAATAAGAAAATAAAGAAAATATTAAAAAAAAAAATTCAATACTTTTTCATTTTTTTTGTTTTAATAGTAATTTCTCTATTTTCTACTTAATCATTTGAAATAAGTAGATATCAATTTCATATTTATGAATGAATTTTTTTTGCCATTCAACTCAATTTTCAAAGGGAGCATGTAAAAACTAAGAGAGTGAGATTTTTACATTATAAAAGAGTTTATTTTTGAGTAGATTCAATTTCTGCTCGAAAAGAGCAACAATGCGTAAAGACCCACCTATTAGTGGAAGCATAGCCTGGGAAAGGGGAGCACAAAGTTAAAAAACCAATTCACTCATACACAACTTGTGGCATTTACTCTGTAGACGTCGTCTGCTCTTCTTGGGGGCGACTAGACGTATGAGTAATATAAATTTCTGGTGAAATTCAACGGAAATTACACAAAAATTGTTTAGCTGTTTATTTGTGGTGGCAAGAATATTCCCAGCCGTTTAATGATTATGTGGAATATAATTTATTGTTATTAGTTTTTTGTTTTTTTTTTTTTTTTGCAAGACAATTGCGGTGGGAGTTTAGGAATTTTAACTGGAATAATGAAATCAATAGGGTTGTAGATAATAGTAATAAAGCGCTAAATATGTAATAAAATATTTTACTTAATTAATTATAAGTACATATTTGAATAACTTTTAATAACTAATAAACAATCTAGTTAGCATGAGCTTGTTAAATGTTTACAATCAAATGTAGAGGGACGTATAGAAAAAGATAGACCCTACACCAAATTAAAAAAAAAAAAACATATTTTTGAAAAGAATTTTTAAAAAAATATATGAACGTTTTATAAAATTTATCAACTTATGTAAGATTTTTGTGAAATTTAGTATACTATTTTTGATTGTATAAAATTGTTTTGCATAATAATTCTCATAATATTAAAATACAACAATTTTGGTATATAATTAAACATTTTTGAAAGGAACATATTTTCATCTATAAGATAAGACTGAATAATGTTCTTCCGAAAATTCGTTAAATTCGATAAAAATTCGTTCTCTCTCTAAAACGAACAAATTGTTTTATATTGGTTTCCAGTGCATTAACCGTTGCACAGTGGCTTAAAAAATTGGTAATGAATCTATATCTTCTAAACTGTATGTATGAGAGAATTGTTAAAGAGGACAATTTGGATGTATTTGTGGTTAACCTCCCAGTAAAAAATAGGATCATCCAAAGAGTACTCTTGGAGCGCTCCTTTGCGAGTGATGGATTACTCCATAAAACTCCGAAACTCATAGGATTTTTAACACATGATGTCCGCAGACACGAGTACTCCTTTTAAGCTCCTTATGGAGTACTCCCTTTAGTCTGGAAACCGACGACAGAGGGAGTAATCGTTTTTGTCTCCTAAAGGAGCATAAAGGGAAACATTCATATAAAATACAAATTTGTTTATTTTTTAGAAAAATAAGAAAATATTGATTTTTATTTATATTGGAAACGTGTCTTTAAGTGCTTCTGCAAGAAAATTAAAGAAAAGACAACGCGTAATATATTATTTAAGGCATGCAATTAAAAATTCACCAATTACCGAAACAAAAAAGTAAACAAATTTCTATTTATTTATTTTTGGATCCATTGAGCAAAAAAGGTTTTTGTTATGTCAAAGAAAAAAAAAAAAACTAACTGATGCATCCCTTGTTGATCCATTTGGAGTATTAAGCGAGGCATAAACAACAAAACAAAATAAAAAGTTTCGATAGCTCGCTTATTACTCCAAATGGATGAACAAGTCATTACTCCTTTGTTGCTCGATTATGGATTAATCCATATATTTTTTACTGGGCTGTGCTTACACAGGTATAATTATTGAGCGTTAAAGTAGACCACCTCAGTAGTAACAAGTAAGAGTGTTATATTCGGCTGTGCCGAATCTTATATACCCACCATCAAGTTGTGTTAAATTTAGAAACATATCTCATATATCTACAAGGGTGCAGCTAATTCAAAATCTGCACCAAAACTGGAAAAATCGCTAAGCTATTTGGTATTGTTGGTAAAACCTTTGGACTAAATTAGGTTTCCGTAGCTTTATAGTTCAACATTCAAAAATATTTTAGTGGTTTCCCCAGTATTTACTTTGATCAAAATTCGGTCTCATAACCAGGTATAGTTTTACATTAATAAGTTGTTAAATACTTTTCGTTGTGATTAATATGTAGTTAGGCTAAATACGTTAATAGTAATACGACAGGTCAATATATTTCGTTATGAGTTCCTAATGCATTCATCATATATAAAGTCTGGGCTGAACATTGATTGATGCCTATATAATTTCGTAGGTGCAATCTTAATATAATGAATGTACCTCCAAATCTGTTTGATTGTAGATATAAAAAGGGGATGTTATATATATAAGAATTATAGCCAAATGTTGACCGATTAAAACAAAATTTTACACACTGGCTGGTATATATAGAGAGCTTATTCTTGCAAAATTTAGTGACCATAGCTACCATAGTTTCTAATTTAATAGCTTTTAACTGGCCTTTGCTAAAATTTTTGGTTTCCGTGAGTGTTTTTCACATGAAATCTAAAGTCAAATATGGACTGATTCCTATAAAATTTGATAAACTGATCAAAAATTGCATAAAACTTCCCTATTTTAAATTTAATCGTTATTGCTATTACAATTGTATTCAATTTATCAGCATTAATGTGTTTCCCGGGGCGGGGTTATATGGGAGCTCTAACTAAATTTGAACCGATTTTGTCCATTTTCAACACACATCTTTTTCAAGATATCCAAAATACTTTTGTAAAATTTTGTCCCTCTAGCTCTTTTCGTTAAGGCGCTATCGTGCTTTTATCTGACGGACAGACGGACATAAACAACCTTTTCTTTATGTATTTTTGTGTTTCTATAAGTTTTTTATATGGGAGCTATGGTCAAATGGTGACCGATTGTGGCGAAATTTTGCACACTGGCTGGCATTGACATAAGACTTCCTTGTTCTTAATTTAGTCTTACTAGCTCTTGTAGTGTTAAGGAGCTATCACGATTTTATCTGACGGACAGACGGACATAAATCCCCGTTTCTTTTTGAATTTTTGTGTTTTCGTAAGTTTTTTATATGGGAGCTAGGTCAAATAGTGACCGATTGTGACAAAATTTTGCACACTGGCTGGCATTGATATAAGACTTTCTTGTGCCAAATTTAGTATCTGTTATACTTTTAGATTTATTTCTTCTTTATATCGTCAGTTTAAAAAAATAAGTTACTATACCACATTACCAACCTATACCACATTTCTACCACTTCTGTATTATTTCTGAAATGGGGCAGATATGGAAGCTATGATCAAATATACGATATTAACAGATTGTCACAAAATTTCGCACTTCGATTTTTGGTCACAGAAGACTTATCTGAACAAAATTTTGGAAAACATCTTAGAATTATAAGTGACTGTTGGGAATTGGTCTTGATCAAATATGGGAAGATTCCAGTATATTATTTTAGCAGAATTTGAATGAAATTCTGTGAAGGCATTCCTATGAGTGAAACCCAAAATAATCATCCGATTTGTTCATTAAATTATCTTTTAAATTGCAAAATATGCTTTGGGACCAGCTTATATGGATATACAGCAAGCCGGACGGATACCTTCAGATGGACTTAGAAAGTAATTTTGAGTCAAATGGTGTACATAAAAGGCGTCAACCAATATTGCAATGTATTGCAAACATTATCACAAACCTTACATACACTTTTCATTCGTGAAGGGTATATGCAAATATAAAAACCTTTATCAGTATTTTTCTGAAGGCATCATAGAAATCGCTAAATTAGTTAATGATATATCGGTTAATTTATAATCTATTTATATTTGAAAAAAACGGGTTTGGACTTAAGAGTGGTTTCTGGTACCTAAAAGAATGAAGAATAAGATGAAATAAGTAAGATTTCCGATAAAAAAAAATGTACCCCATAAAAACGAACCTTATTTTCACACACTACGTCCCTTTTCTCGGAGAAGGTCACATATAAAAAGTCTTTGTCTGCCCTTCATAGAATAGTAAACTCTGCATTTGATCATATTATGATCTAAACAAAAGTTGTTACGCATGAGCCGACGAAGGTGTTTTAAGTTGTAATGACTAATTTCCGACAGGTAAACTGCCCATTTGATCTAATATGATCTTTAGCAAAATTGTTTTGCATAAATCTAAGTTGGTATGATTAATTCCCGATAGATGGCGATTAACCAAAATAAATGTAATTCGCGTTGCGCTTGTTAAAAACAAAATTTGATATATTTTTTAAACTAAATTAAAAAAGAATATTTTTACAAAGTAAGTGAAGGGTATTTAATTCGATATACATAATTATTATGTATAAAAAATATTTTGTGAAGGGTGAATAAGATTTGGCAGAGCCTAGTTTTTATACCCACCATCAAAAAGAATGGGGGGAATATTGAGATTGTCATTCCGTTTGTAATTTTCTAAAATTGGCTCAAAAATCAAAAACAATATATATTCTGAATCCTTATGAAATTCTAAGACGATTGAGCGATGTCCGTCTGTCTGTTAAAATCACGATAACGCCTAAACGAAAGGAGCTAACTCACTGAAACTTAGTAAAAACATTCTTCATCTATAATTTTGGTATCGGTTAACATTTGACCATAGCTCCCGTATTACCTTGCCTACACTAATCGCTCATTTGCTTATAAATAACAAACTATAATAGCTATGATGATAAAATTTGGTATATAAAAGTTTTGCATAAGCCCTAGGCAACATCTAAATTTCATCAAACGGTTCATATTTAGTCATAGCTCCCATACAAAAAACTTACGAAAACAGCTCAAATTTCACCTAAAATACACTTAAATGCCAATAAATCTAAAACTATAACAGATACAACCACTAAATTTAGTACGAGGAGGTCTTATGTCAATGCCAACGAGTGTGCAAAATTTTGTCACAATCGGTCACCATTTGACCATAGCTCCCATATAAAAAACTTACGGAAACACAAAAATACAAAAAGAAAAGGGGGTTTATGTCCATCTGTCGTTAGATAAAAGCGCGATAGCGCCTTAACGAAAAAGGTTACAGCAGCAAAATCTTACAAAAGGAAGTCTTATGTGAATGCCAGCCAGTGTGCAAAATTTTGTTAGAATCGGTTACTATTTGACCATAGCTCCCATATAAAAAACTTACGGAAACACAAAAATACAAAAATAAAACACGGTTTATGTCCGTCTTTCCGTCAGAGAAAAGCGTGATAGTTCCTTAACTACAAGAGCTAGAGAAACAAAATTTAGCAAAAGTATTTTCGATATGTTACAGAAATTGTGTGCTGAAAATGAGCAAATTCGGTTCACATTTAGTTAGAGCTCCCATATAACTCTGTCCCTGGAATCACATTTATGCTGATAAATTGAATAAAATTTTAAAATCTATTACATCTTAAGTTAGATCAGAGAAGTTTTATGCAACTTTCAGTCAGTATGTCAAATTTTATAGGAATCGGTTGCTTTCTGACCATAGCTTTCATATAAAAATCGCTCCCGGAAACCACTAAAATGCCACAAACTCCAGTTAAAAGCTATTATATTATAAACTATGTCAGCTATGGCCACTTAATTTTGCACAAATAAACTTTATATTAATATCAGCCAGTATAAAAAATTTTGTAACAATCTGTCAACATTTGTCTATAGTTCTTATATATATAACATCGCCTTTTTATATCTACAATCAAAAAGATTTGGTGATACATTGAGTAAATTAAGATTGCATCTACGAAATTAGATAGCTATCAATTAATGTTAGGTCCAGACTTTTTACACGGTAGATGCATTAGGAACTCTTAACAAAATATATGAGCCTGCCGTGTTGCTACCAACATGTTTATGGTACAACGAAACAGCTTATTAATGTAAAACTATATTCGGTTATGGAACAGCATTTTATCCAAGGTAAGTACTAGAGAAACCACTTAGATACTTTTAAATGTTAAACTATAGTAACTATACCACTGCAAACGAAATTAAGTTCAAATATTTTACCAACAATACCACATTTGGTCAACATTTTGAATTAGATGCACTCCCTTGATGGTGGGTATACAAGATTCGGCACAGCCGAATATAACACTCTTACTTGTTAAACATTAACTCGGGTTTTATCAACTATACATTTTTTGTTTCCCCGAAGAGTTATTCAAATTTTCTAAAAATTTTACATAGTTATGGGAATTTTCAAGTGTCTATTCATTTTAAAATTTAATAAATAATTTCTTATAACATTATTCGAGGGAAATTCCATAGTTATTCAAAAAGTATTTAATATTAAATACATGCTTCTAGTTTAATATAATTCCAAAACTATCAAACTATATATGACGTATACTTCTATGCTAAAAGAAATTACGTTATCACTAGCATTTTGAAAATTCCCTTAATTTTTTGACGCTCTCTTTAAACCAAAGACAAACAAAAGCAACAAAAACAGCACTGAGCCAAGTTGCTACTACAATTTAGGTACTCACCACCCAAACAGCTGATTTGTTCTCATAACGTCATCAATGATTTGCCGGCTTTTTCCGATTGTATTGTATATATTTTTATTGTTGTTATAATGTTTATTTTTATAGAACTCTCACCCAAAGAGACTTACACAGCTGATGCGAATAAAAAAAAAAACATTGTATGAGTTCGATGCATGCAATGGACCAATTTGAAACGCATACTAATGCCAAACAATTGAAACTCAGGCCAAACAAAAGATTCGTAAAGCAAAACAAAATAGTTTGGCCCACAAACGAAAACAATCAACTAAACACTTTAAAAGAGACAATAATGGGAACTAATAGAATAATAAGAGCCGATATCTCTACTATACGATACTCGTTCAATACAAATTGAGTAAGAGTATGATTTTTTTTGTATTGTTTTGTTTTTATAATTGTAGGATTTTGTTGGCTTTGGGAATAAAAACCGAAAACAAAAAATATCTGCTCAAAACACCTTAAAATGAAAAGAAAAGAGGTTTTTTCCAATTTAATATAACTCTCTTATGCTCTTTTCTTGTTATTTGGCTGCCGTTTTTGCACAAAAGAATACAAAAAAAAAATCAAATTAAATTTATAATCTCACTCAAACATTGAGTATTCGATATTGTTGCAAATATTTTAGTATCTTAAAAGTTATTGAGGTGTTAACAACGTTTTTAAAAAAAGATTGTTTATTACTAAAAAAAAATATTTTAAAAAAAATTAATAAAATTTAATACAAAATAGATATTAAAGGTGTTAAGTGAATTTAAAATTTTCAACAGAAAAATCTTAGAAAAAAAAAGAACTAAGTGTGTGATAAAAGAAAATTTTTTAAATAAAAATAATTTGTCTAAACGGGATTTTAGATTCGTTTTAAAGACCGAAAACGTGTTTTGAAAAACTTTTTCTTAAATCAGTTTTTTATGATTTTTATATTAATTTCTTTATTTTTAATGGTAAGTCATTTAATTTTTTTTAGATATTTTATTTTGTGTGTTGTGCGAATCTGTTGTGAAATTCTTTTTGTATTTTTTTTTTTTTTTTTGATTTTTTACCAATTTTTTTTTCTTCTTCTTTTTGATATCATTGAACTTGTGATGAAATTAAGAGAAATTACCTTATCTGGTAATTTAACCTATTTTTTTTAGTTGCTGTTTGGGAATAGCCAACAGGTGTTTTGCTAAATTATCTGTCAGGTTTTTATTACTTCCTTTAATTTTAATAGTTAAAATAAATGTTATATTAAACAAAAACAATTTTTTGTAATTTTTCATTTCAAAAACCCAATTTCTAAAACTTTATAAGATTTTTGCCTAAAATATATCTAAATCAGATTTAAAAAAAAGTATTTCACTTCTTCTGCCTGCTCATTTTAAATCCGATATGGGCAAATCCGAAAAACCTTAAACCAAGGATAAAATTTTAAAATTGTCAAAATCACGTAGAAAAATATACCATATATTTATCCTTTAAAATATATAATGGATACAATATTTGATGGCTCTCTTTGTGAATGGCAGTTTTTTATTCGTACCCATCTCGAATTTTTAAAAATTTTTAAAAATTTAAAATTTTTTAAAAGTTCATAAAAATCACAAAAACATCCATTTAGATATCAAGTTTCAGTATTGGCTCAAATTCTACATAATTTTATAGAATCAGATGTAAAAAATCCCATCAAAAGTAATTGGAGTGATATAAATAACGTCAACTAAAAAAGAGCTTACTATATATAGCGTCCGTCACAGAAATAAATGTTGTTTTTTTTTTTAATTTGACTAGTGCAATTTTTCTTTTTTCTCCAAATAAACTTGGTTCGAAAAGAGAACTTATAGTATGCTTTACATTAGACTAAAAATATATGGATGTTAAAATAGCAGTTTACAAAATAATATCTAAGGGAAAATGTCTGGCGTCCGTCACAGTATATTTTACAAAATGATCTAAATTAAGTACAAAATTTACGAAATAATGTCTGTCTTATTCATAGAGTAATAACACTATCTATATTCACAAATTAAATTTAAAATATTAGGTGTTAAAAAAATATACAGTGGGGCAAATTTTATGCTTTTGAAATTTTATTTTTTATTTTTTTTTTGGGACACTCTAACAGCTAGTCGCAGTATTCTTGCGACGAAAATAAGTGTAAAATGTATAAAACTTTAAATAAATATATATGTATATTTAGCCGTTTTGTGAAATATTAAATTGTGCCCAATTAATGAAATGAAATTCAGGAACATATAAAACCATTATTTTTACTGATTAACGAATCCTTAAAAAAAATATGAAAGATGAATTTTTTCCTAATTAAAAACATTCAGGTAAAAACTGTATCGTCCGTCACGTAGCGTCCGCAACAGTACATTTAGAGATTTTTTGTGGAACTGGAAACTTAAAAATATTTTATAAAAGCTGTTTTGGAATTCTCTGATTTTCCTCTATCTTCAATGTATTTACAATTTTTTTATTACTATGACCCATTTGAAAAAAATTTAGAGAAACACGTGTTGAAAAATAAGTCACTTCCATTTTTTGTAGCGTCCGTCACAGCACTTTAAAAGCGAACATCTTTTTCTTCCAAAACAAGTATGTAAATTAACAAACGTCATTCGATAGCACAATCGATGAGGTAATATTCCCTGAAATCTGCGCAAAGCTATCTAGTGTAGAACGACAATGGGATACATTTAAGTACAACAAAATCCGCAGGATTTCTTCTTCTGTTATCCTTGACTCCCAGTGGAGCATAGGGCCTCAAATCGACAATAGGATACATTTAAGTACAACAAAATCCGCAGGATTTGCCCATATTTAAATCAGATTTAAAAAAAATATTTCACTTCGTCCGTTTACTTACTTAAAACGCGATATATAAACGATTTATAAAATTAGCAAAGGCACTCGTAAGAGATTTTGAATGGATAATTTAATTATCAAATTTGTCATAGCTTTTATTTTTCTGTACAAATAAAGTATGAAACACAATTGGAACGAACGACCAATTTTTCGGAACGAATATTTGTCGTTAGAAATGGAACATATGGGTTTATATAAGTGTGCTCACAATTGATGCGTACGACGAAATTCGTCGTGCGTATCGAACAGTGCGATAGGATTATTTCTATTTCATACGCAGACGAACGACGACTTAACTGGTTAAGAGTGGCTGTATTTCTATTTTTGTTGTAAAATATTAGATATTTTATGAGTTCTGGTTAAATATGGTCACCTTATCAAATGTAAACAAAAAATTTTTATTTCAAATAAAATTATTTAAATACAATAATCTTGTGAAATAATAAAAGAATAAAATAAAAAAAATTGTAAATGTTGTGAGTGCGCGATATGTCTGAAAGTAATTTGTGCGAATAAAGAATCAACAAAAATGGCGTCAACAGCGTTTATTCGTTCCAAATGTGTTCAATGGACGAATTTACAAAACGAATTTTTAAAGTCGAATTCGTCGTGCTGGACGAAATAAGTCATTCGTACCAATTGTGTTTCTACCTTAAGGGGGTAAGTTTTCAAAAAATATTTTGATATCTAAACAAAATTTTGTTAAAATTGTAATTTTTCAAATATTTCCGGAATGAATTAATGGGTTTTGTAACCAAACTCTTAACCTCGATATACTTTTAACATTTTACCACAAATATACTTAGACTTGAAAAGAGCTTTATTGGATTAAGTATTTATTAGCTATTAAATGGAATTATGCCATTTTTGCTAAAGCTTTTATTAATTCCCAATATTAAATTGTGTGAACTACTGATGCTTGAAGGTTTCTAAATTCCTTTTGCTGACATTATATTATAACCTGAGGGTCCAAGGTCTTGTCTATATGGTGGAGACATCAAAACTTCTCAGATTCTTTTAGTTTTTAAGAGCTCCTAAAAAACCTTACCCACGTTTTTCTAGTTTTCATATAGTCTCCAAAGCTTTGAAATTGAGTTAAAGTACAATAACGACTTATATTTTACTCGATGTCAAGAGGTATGTTGTATACCACTATAATGATATGCGCTTGATCCACTCGGTTACGATTCGATGGTGATTATATTAGTTCGTTAGCAAAACACATCATTCAAAGTCGCCCTATAATAACAAAAGTGATAATTTTCTCTTAATATTGTTGCTTATATAACACAGTACGACAAAATCAAATTTTTTTGAGTACACATGAGTAATGTTAACAGAATATGAAAATAGGCTTAAATAAAGAAATACGTGTCTCGGCGTTTTGCTGTAGCACGTCAGAATTTTAAGAAAATCGATTTTAAAGATTCGAAGGACCGTGGAGGTTCACTTGTAATGTAATACTATTATAATAAGTTCTATAAAAACAGAATGGGTAAACCGATTTAAATGCTTGAGCCAAAAGGGAGTTAAATGGATTTGTTTTTATTAAAAAAACAAATTTGTTTCCTCTAGAGGACGCTTTAATTTTCATGTAAAATTAAAAAATATCCAAAAAATGTACGAAATTCAACTACCAACATTTTTAACACAAAATAATAGTTAAGATATCATATTAATTTTTGTATTTTTTCGTAACATTTACATTACATTGAATAACATTACATTTTTTTGATATTTTTTAATTTTACATGAAAATTGAAGCGCCATCTAGCGTATTGGATTTGTTTTTTTTTATAAAAACAAATCCAAATTTAGTTCTATTTTCAAAACTGGCTCCAGCATTTAAATCGGTTACCCATTCTATTTTTATATAACTTTTTATAATAGTATTACGTTACAAGTGAACCTCCACGGTCTTTCGAATCTTTAAAATCGATTTTCTTAAAATTCTGACGTGCTACAGCAAAAAGCAGAGACACGTATTTCTTTATTTTAAGCCTTTTTTCATATTCTGTTAAAATTTCTCATGGGTACCAACCACTGTCGTACTGTGTAATTAAAGCATGATTTTTCCAATAATTGTGGGAATAAATCTCGATCTCGAATTTGTCGGATGTTATTTTAGGACGTAACGAATCTCATTATGATCCCTTCACCACCATAACGCATAGATATATTGTATAACCTACACCCACCTTAAATTGTACTGATCGACTCTGATTTACTTTCTGGTTTAATATCCGTCCTCCCGAATTACTAGATGTCTATGTATATAGTATTTTTATTAAATCAAAGGTTGAAATTTTTAGAGATAACACAAGTTCACAAAATGTAACTTTTTTTAAACGCTCAAAATTTAGTTTTCTTTAAATTTGTTAATATAAAATTTTTTAAGTTGTTATTTTTAAAAATGCTGATCCATTTCTTTTATCATATCTTTGAAACGGGTTGTTCGATTTATTAAAAATTACAGATAATAATAGAAAAAATAATAATTATTAGGTCGCTTTTAAACAATTTTAAACGGTTTATGCGATCGCGATATTTCGATTCGGAGTTATTTTCACTTCAACGTAAAAAAATTCATTATTTGAAAGTAATTAATTTTATTTGAAACAATATTTTTAATTTGAAGGTTATAAGTTTGGGCCGATAGTGGATAAGTTCGTCTAACCAAACCGATCATATGGTCATAGTTGAAATAATAAAAGTAAACTTAATTCTCGTTTTCAATTTCGCTTCATTTTTCAGTTAAATGATCTTACGTTCAACAGTGGTAGACATGATATGGCGACAAAGTCTGTAGTGGGGCAGAAAATGCGACAATTCACACTGCTATGTGTCACATATTTTTTCAGTATTCCTGCTAATTACACTATATCAAAACTTTTTCAACAATTTGAAAAGCGACCTAGTATGGGTTATGGACCTATATGAGGACATACAAAAAATACATTCAAAACACATGCAAAATTTTGAGATATTCGAAAAAAAACTGTTTTCGGGTAGATCATAGTACTTTAGTACCTCCAACTCTCACAATTTTAAATAAATTTTAAAATTTTAAACAGTTTAGGAAAGTCAACGGATCAAGCTTTTACAAGCTGTATGCAAAGGGCTAATTTAAGAAACTAGGTAAGTTTTTTTTAAAAGTTGGTATTTTTAAAATTTTTCGTAATCTTTAAAACTCAAAAGCAATTATTTTAACTTTTTTCTAAAAAAAAAAACCTAGTTTATTTTATACAGTTTTTAAAGCTAGTTCTATATAAAAAAAAACCCAGACATTACTAATGACATCAGTAAATATTTACAAAAGTTATTAACTTTTACTAAAATTTAAATTTTTTGATAATGAATTTCTGGTAAAATGTTTACATGCGTAGTATCATGGTAATACGTAGTACATGTTCTAGTCAGTTTTTGAAAAGCTTTATAACTTTTCGATTTTTCGTTTGATTTAAAAAATTGAAACGTTTTATTAGAAACTAAATTCCCTTGTTGTATTAAAATAAACTTGTATGAGCTTTTATATAAGAATAAGCAATAAAAAAAAAACTACTAAAGTCAAAAAAGTGAATTTTTTTTGTTTAGATATTCTTAACAAAAAAAAAATACTTTTGATTTAAAAATTTATCAAAAATGATATGCCTTTCCAAGGTGCAATCTGTTTTCTTTAATTTGCTATTAAAAAAAAGTAAAATCGGATACAAACTGGCTAAGCTATGTGTCAAAAGGTTGACGAACCTCATTAAAATCGTTTTTTCGTTTTGAAAAATTGTCGTTGTTTTAAAATTTTTTTTAATGAATTTATCATGAATTTAAACGAAAATAACTTTTATTTCTGATCGAAAAAATAAAAGTCAAAAAATAACTTTTTTTTATGATCGAAATGATAAAAGTCAAAAATAACTGTTATTTTTGCTCGAAAAAATAAAAGTTAAAAAATAACTTTTATTTTTGCTTGAAAAAATAGAAGTCAAAAATAACTGTTATTTTTTATCGAAAAAATAAAAGTCAAAAAATAACTTTTATTTTCTGACTTTTACGATAAAAGTTATAACAGTTACGGTCCCTGGTTAAAAGACGTCCGAAATTTCGATATAAAGGCCAAGCAGACGAAAATCTTTCAAAGCTTAGCCTACAAAATTGGAGAATGTGCGCACAAGATCGAAGAGCATGGAATTCTAAAACATGCTCGGCCTTTGACCTTAACAGGTTGTAAGTATAGGCCATATAAATTAGTAAGTCTTAAATCGAAAATTACCTTGATCCCAAGAAATTTTAATATAATTATTAAAAACTTCTGAAGGTTGCTGGCAATTGCTGCATATTTGATCTTAGTGGCAAAAGCTATAAAATATAAAATTCACTTTTTTACTTGTTATAAGTTGCTATTTACTAACAGCCATGCCATGATATGACTGAGTTCAAGTCCTGATTATTAACCTTCGTCTGCTCTTTGCGTAGAAAACTATGCAAATGCTACACAATTTCTCTGCTTTTTTTTGGAAGCGCTAGCTTTACGTTAACAAAATATATTGACTTTGTAAGTAACATGATGTTGCATAATTTAAGGCATTTTTTACTCCGAAATTTTCTTTTTTATGGATTGGATCAAAAAAGTTACGTTGTCTACCCTTGCGTAGTTTTCTACGCATATGGGAAAAACATACGTTTTTGGTAGGAATTTTTGATGTAATGGTTCTTTTTTGTCAATCATTGTGATTTTAACACATGGAAAAGTTCTTTTTGATTATTTTTTTTTTACACCATTTACAAAAAAAAAACTAAAAAGGAGATGGAAAGGAATTAGTACCAGAATCTTTATAATCTAGTAAAGTGAAACATCTGTTAGTTATATAAACAGTGCTTGCTACCTTTTTATCCTTCAAACCTTCAAAATATTAGGTTTACAACTTTACTTCTGTCGTTTTTTTTCCGAAATTCGAGTTTTTATTATAGGGTGCTGTCCATCGCTGACCACTACTATTTCCGACCTTTCGGCCAGCGTACTGTTGAGTATAAGCTTATGCTAACAAAATCAGTGCCAACGTATTGTGGAAAATATATTATAAGTTTATGCTGTATGTATGTAACGCATGGAAATATTTGTCTTAGACCCATCTTTTAGTATACCAATAGGCTTAGAATCACTTTCTGAGTCGATTTAGCGATGTCCGTCCGTCCGTCTGACTGGCTGGACCCCCATGTAAACCTTGTAATCAAACTACAGATCGCAATTCTGAAGATACTTTGATGAAATTTGGCACATATCATTTTCTTGAACCATGGCTATTGAAATTCATCAAAATCGGTCCATTATTTGTGGTACCTCCCATAGGTCTCACTTCCCGGAATTGATATATTGGCCACAAATATCAATATTTTTTCATGAAATTTAAATCAAATACTACTTATGTAAACTTAAATCTCTGAACCAAATTTCGTTGAAATCGGTCCACATTTGACCCTAGTTCTCATATGAGTCAAAATGACAAAAACAGCTTAAATATATAAGTTTTGAGAAAATGTTTGTGTGATGGCAAAATTTAGCAAATATTTGTCTTTATGCACGGAAAAGAACACTTTTGACCTTAGTGGTGAAGGGTATCTTATGGTCGGTCTTGACCGACTTTAGCACTTTCTTACTTGTTTTGAACTAAGTTCATGACAATAGGTAATTGTTTTTCTTCATATAGTCTTTCTCGAGGAAAAGCTACTTTAAGACTTAAAAATGCAAAAAAAAAAAGCTTTTTTGTGTACCAAATAAATATAAATTACTTTTACTGTTTCCTCCCAGAGTTTTTAAAATTTTGTACCAAAAACTATAAATAATATTCCAGGCGTAGAAAACTACGCAAAGGTAGACAATGTGATTTTTTTTTAGGAGCATATGAAGGTTAATATCAAACATTTTCAAAAACTACATTTTGAATTAGAAAAGCAAAAGAACAATTTTCTAAAATCATTCATACATGAAATCGGAGACGATCAAATGATAACAAAAACTTAAATTGCAAATTAAGTTCACATGTTTTAAGATAAACAAAAACTTGGAATCTCCTCTTACAAAAAAATCAGTCTAAAGTTATTAATTAACACCTAAATTTAAATTTCTATATCGTCACCTAAAAGGCAAAATAACGTATATTTATTACTCAAAAAAAATTTAAGTAGGTGCAAAAAATCGTCATTTAATAACAAAGCCTTTCAATATTGTAGATTAATATTTGACTTTTATAATATTTCTGTTTTGTAATTATCTATTTTTGGAATATAGTACATCAGTAGTTCGTTATCAATTACAAAGCAATGAATCTTAAGAAATTCTTAGGTGACACAATATTTTTGTCTGGTGGTTGACCATATATTTCCCTTAAACAAAATAAGTAGTTTAAGCCAGTTAAGATGTTTTAAAGCCATTATTAAAATGTGTTAATGGTTTACTGTTGCTTTCAATTTTCTATTCTATTCTTGATTTATTTTTTTTTTTTCTTTTAAATTTTATAAAAAAATTTTTAGTTTTTTAATAAGTTTCTGAGGCGTATGGTAAGTTATAACCACCAAAATGACGTCACATTAAACTGTTAATTTTAAATATTAAAATCTATTTATTTGTATTAATTGAAAATTATCTATGATCCAGCTGTTGCCAAGTCATTTTGAGAGGTGTGATGATTTTATATGATTCAATTTACAAGCCATGAAAATTTTATTGTTTTGTTTGTATTTTCATCATAATTAGAGTGAGACAAACTAATAATTAAGTTTTCTTGAGTTATGTCTGGTTTAAGCCAACATAAATAAGTATGAACAAGATTTTGAAAAAAAAAAAAAATTATTGAATAAAAATCTTAATTAAACAAGCGTGACCAGATAAATGACAGACGATATTATATGTAAATTAATCTTTTAGATGACTATTTTTAGCTAAAATACACACTCCTACAATTTTTGAATGTCTAATTAAAAATTAGCATATAAAACAGAAACAAATTTTGAATTTGATTTGAATATCTCTTAGTGATTAAGTGTAAATTTAAAAATTACTATTAACTTCAAAACAAAATCGCAGAAGTAACCAAGTATAACTATTGAAAATATTGAATATTTAGGTGAAAGTAAAATATTGATAGTTTTTATTTTAATATACTAAAATATTGCGTTTTTGACAAAGTAATAGGTAGCTATAAAATATAATATCTTGGGTAATAGTAAAATTGTATTCCGTTATCTTTATTATCAAACTAGCGAATTACAATGTGCCACAAATGAGCAACTTTTGTAAAAATTTGGAAAGTGACCTAGTGGGGGTTATAGGCCTGGGTAAGGACTTATAAAAAGTCTTCTCAAAGATTTCGAAACACGTGCAAAATTTTGAGATATTCGCAAAAAAATGTTTTCGGGTAGGTCGTAGTACTTTAGTACCTACAACTCACACATTTGCAGGGCGATTTAATTTTTTTTTAAATTTTGGAATGTTAAGGAATGTAAAGCTTTTAACCCCTTGACGTATCAGTTTTCGCAACGAAGTTCACTTCCAACTGTTCGCACACAACTTGAACTAAACAAACTAGTTTTGATGCCTTAGAACTGTCGCAAAACGAGTCAGACTCGTTATAATCATATTAGGCACAGAAATTGTACCACGAGTCAGACTCGTGATAATTATGTTAGGCACAGAAATTTTACCACGAGTCAGACTCGTGGAAATACGTCAAGGGGTTAAAAGCTGTATGTACAGGACTTATATTTTAGAAATAGGGCAAGATTTTTTTTAAAGTTTTGCTTTTTTTAATTTTTTCGTAAATTTCAAAAATTCATAAGTAGTTATTTCAACTTTTTTCCATAAAAACCCTTTTTTGTGTTATACAATTTAAACCTAGTTCTATACAGAAAAAAACGAGATATTACTTACTAACATCGGTTTACATTTATAGAAGTTATATAACTTTTTCTAAAGTTACAATTTTTCGATTCCAAACAAAATACTTTTTATAATAAATTTCTTGTAAAATGTTTACATGCCTAGTATCATGGTAGTACCTACATGGCTTAGTCGATTTATAAAAAGCAAAATAAATTTTTGATTTTTCGTCTGGTTTAAAAACTAAAACCACGTTTTTTTAGAAACTAAATTTTCCTGTTATATTGATGTAAATTTTTATGAGCTTTTATTTAAGAATAAGCAATAAAAAGCTATTGAAGTAAAAAAAGTGGAATTTTTTTTCTTTTGAAAATTCTTAACAAAAAAATACTTTTGGCTTACAAATTTATCAAAAGTGATATGCCATTCAAAAGCGCTATCTGTTTTTTTTTATTTGCTGTTAAAAAAGTTAAAATCGAATACAAACTGGCTAAGCGGTTTTTGCGTATAACTCCGGTTTTTTGCGTATAACTCCTAAGCTTGGATGTATTTCTGAAATTTGTTATGTACTCAATCAGTCCTACAACGAGGGCGACCAGAAATTTTTCGTGAAAATTCGATATATTTTTCCAAAAAAGTCGGCATTATAGGCAGAAATTGGTAAAAAAGAAAACAACCGGAGTTGTCAAAAAATATATCACAAATATAGACGAATATTAACAAAAATGTATTGTCGATTTTTCTATAACACACACTTTTATTGAAAAGTTTTGCATAGAACAAATTTCATATTTAAAATTTTTCTAGTAGAAAAAAATCTTTTGAAAATTTCCCTATACAAAAAATCTTATATTGAAAATTTTTCTATACTCAAAATAATTATTGAAAATTTTTTTATACAAAAAATTTTATATGAAAAATTTTTCTATATAAAAATTTTATATGGAAGATATTTCGAACAAAAATTTTATATGGAAAGTTTTTCTATTCAAAATATTGTATATAAAAAATTATTCTTTGAAATGGAAAATGTTTTCAAAGAAAAAAAAAAAATTTCGAACAAAAATTTTATATGGAAAATTTTTAGCACAAAAAAAATTTGAAGTTGAAAACTTTTTTATACAAAAAATTTTAAATATGTGGAAAATTTATGTATACAAAAATTTTATGTGGATTCAAGAAATCGTATATGAAAATTTTTCTATAGAAAAAATTTCATATTCAAAATTTTTCTAAAAGAAAAAAATTCGATTGAAAATTTCTCCATAAAAAATCTGACCATATCAGCCTAAAGGTAACCCCTTATAAAATTAATAATAAAAACAAATATTGGTCATACAAAAAGTAAAAACAACTAAAAAAAATTTTATATTGAAAATTTTTCTAAAAGAAATAAATTATATTGAAAATTTTTCTGTACAAAATTATGTTCAAAATTTTTCTATACTAAAAATGTTTATTGAAAATTTTTCTACATAAAAAATTTTATATGAAAAATTTTTCCATACAAAAATTTTACATGGAAAATTTTTCTATACAAAAATTTTATATGGCAAATTTTACTTTATTTCGTACAAAACAATTTGATGTTAAAAATTTTTTTATACAAAAAATATGAAATATGTGGAAAATGTTAGATACAAAAATTTTATATGCAAAGTTTTCTGTTCAAATTTCATATTGAAAATTTTTCTGAAAGAAAAAATTCTATTGAAAATTTCTCAATACAAACAAAATTATATTGAAAATTTTTTATAATAAAAATATTTATGGAAAAATTTTCTATACAAAAATTTTATATGGAAAGTTTTTCGTACAAAAAAATTTGATGTTAAAAATGTTTCTATACAAAAAATATGAAATATATGGAAAATTTTTCTATACAAAAATTTAAAATGAAAAATTTTGCTACACAAAAATTTTATATGGAAAGTTGTTCTATTCAAAAAATTGTATACAAAAAATTCTTCTTTGAAATGAAAAATGTTTCCAAAGAAAAACTTTCAAAATAAATTATTTTCTATAGAAAAATTTTGTGTTTAATTTTTTTCTGTAGTGAAATTTTTATCAAAAAACTATTTATTACAATAAAAAATAATTGTAATAAGTTGGGATCTTAGTGCAATACACTACAGTAAAACTTTTGAATTAAATGTTTGATGTTGCAAAATGTTTGAAAAAATCTTTTTAACTTTTAAAATAAACTTTTGTTTACTTGAATCTTCTTTGAACCCAACAACAAAAGTGTGGGATACAAAGAAATTATAAAACTGAAAAATTTTGTTTATTTCTGTTCGGATGATAATCTTCACTTTATGTTGATATTCGTTGGACACAATAATTCGTATTTATTCTGTAGCGCAAATAAGATATAATGTGTGGCTTTCGCTCTGTCTAGAATTAAAGATAATCCTCCTGAAGAGTTGGCCCAAAAAACCATCGAACTTTTTTGGTTTTAACAAAACCAACCAACATTTTTTTAGTTTTATCAAAAAACTATTTATTACAAAAATAAATAATTGCAATAAATTGGGATCTTTGTGCAATACATTACAGTAAAACTTTTAATTTAAATGTTAGATGTGCCAAAAAAAAATTTTTAAAAACCTCTTTTTACGAAACAATTTTAAATGGAAAATTTTTCCAATAAAACAAATAATATGGAAAATGTTTCTATAGAAACAATTTTATATAGCACAATTTCTTATTAAAAATTTTTATTTCGTTCCCAAATTTTGTCTCTGTAATTTCCACTGTATCGGAAGTATTGAAAACTTATATAGTTTTATAACTTCTGATTTGTTATATATGCTACAAAAATCTGTTTAAATTTTGATCTTTAAAATCACCAAATTTCTAGCCAAAATCTGCTTATTAGCAATTTACTATTTTTCAGGTCAAAAAGCGCCAAAATGCCGATAAATCGGCAAATCTGGCAGGCCTGCCTACAACCCACGTTAGGTCGTTTCCCGATTTTTTTTAGTATAATCGATTTAAATGACTTCTTTGGTTAATATAACGAAATACAGAAGAACTACGGAAATACTGAACATGAGTCTAATTTCATAAAAATGGGTGTTTTGAAAAAAATTCTTAAAAAATAAAAAAATCTGAATTAAAAATTTTAAGAACTCTAAAAATTGTATGATTTTGGAGAATGAATATAAAAAATGTTATTTAAATCTTTGATGGTGTGGATGAGTACGTGCTCGAAAATTTTTTGACTTGAATCAATAACATATAGACAACTTTTAATATTTGAATAAAGCGCTACACGCGCCATAAAATATTTCTTAAGGAATGTCAGAATTATACAAACTATTTTTATTTACTTAGTAGTGTTATCAAAAATCGCAAATAATTCTAATATCTTCAGAAATTGTTTAAAAAAGTATAGTTTGTTATATATAGACAAGCTTATCTGAAATTCCATTCGACATACGTTTCAAGCGATCAATAAAAAATAGTTATTAAACAAAAGGTGGGCTAAAATACTTAAAAAGTCAATTAAACATATCATCAAATCAATAAATTTTAAAAGAAGATCCACCCACGTATCTTATAAAAAAAAGTTTAATGTAATTTTTGGTCCTAATATTAGAACATTGAAGCAAGAGGAATACATTTGATTAAAACAATTGATAATTTCTGTTTATTTGCAAGTCATGCTAATAACATTTGAATTAAGCAACATCACTTAATCACTCGGCGATCATTTCAAAAAAATAAATGCATTTGAAAAGTGCAAATTAGAATAATAAAAACCACTTGAAAACTTATAACTAATGAAATAAACTATTAACAGTATTTTAATAAGGTAATAAAGCAAATTAAAATCTGAGCTCATATTAAGTGAACAACAAAAAAAAATCCCCCTAGACATTAAGACGACTGACTGGCAGTTTAGAATTTTAAATAGTTTTTTGCTTTTTAATTTTTATTTCAAAATTATTTACTGTAAAACAGCAAAAATGGTCTTAAAAACTCAACAATTAGTCAGGTGTAATAAATTAAAAATTATAATAAAAATACGCACAAAATCTTGTGATTTTTTGAAATGATTACAAATGAATTGGCTGTGAAATTACTTTAACACTTAAGTTAAAATGACGTTATTAACAACTTTTTATATTATTTTTATTAATTAAGATCAAATTCCATTAATTTTCTGTTAAAGATTTTTAAAACCTTTTGATTTGTTTATTTAAAAAAATTTTAGTTGATGATTTGTGGTTTTCATTTCAAATTCGCATGATTGGTTTGAAAAAATGATTATAAAAAAATGGGACGCGGAAAAAAAAACGCTTTCAGTTTTTACCTTTCTAAATTATATGCTTCGAAAATGAAACTATCCATTAATATTTAACAATAATCAAATGAAACGTAAAGCAACTTAATTCAACTAGATAGTCAGAAAAAAAAATTCAATATTCAATATTCATTATTGAATTTGGAAAATCCCAATTTAATAATGAGGGGATTTTTTACAAAACTTTCTGTAAAATAGATATAGACAAAAATAAAATTAAGTAATTTTATTACAAATCAAACCCACTACTATAGTGAGGACTGGAGGTAATTAAACATGAGATGTTTCAAAAAAATTAAATATATACATACAAATTTGGTAAAAGGAAAAAATTTTGGCCGAAAGTGTTTTTTATACCCTTCACCACCATAGGTGGAAAGGGTATATTGGGTTTGTGCTGATGTTTGTAACGCATAGAATTATTGGTCTGAGACCTACCTTTTAGTATACCAATCGACTTAGAATCACTCCCTGAGTTGTTTTAACGATGTCCGTCCGGCTGGCTGGCTGGCCGGTTATCCATGTAAGCTTGTTATCACTCTACAGGTCGTAGCTTTGAAGATAATTTGCTGAAATTTGGCACAGGTTCATACTTTGGTCCAAGGACGATCCCTAACCCTCTTTAGGCGAAATCGGATTACTATTTCGGGTACCTCCCATAGGGATGCCTTCCCGGAATAGAGTTTTTGGTCCTTTACAGCCACAAATTTAGTTGTATTTTAATAATAATCAGCACAAATATTGCTTATCATAACCTTAATCAGTGTTCCTAATTTTGTAGAAATCGGCCCATATTTGACCATACCTCCCATACAAGACACATTCTCAATAGACGTCTATATGCACATAAAAACACAAAAACGTTAATAACTCTAAAGATAAATGCATTTGATTATTTAAACTTTGCACAGATAAATATTTTATAAAAATAAACCAATAATTAAAATTTGGTAACAATCGGTCCACAATTGAAACTAGCTCCCATATCTGGCTCTTAGCCGGAAATTATATAAATCTGGAAATTTTGAAAAAATTGCTCATAGCTTATGTATGTCTATAAGACTTAAGGAAAATTTTAATTGTTGGTCTATTTTTGACCTTAGTAGTGATGGGTATTATATAGTCGGGCTTGACCGACTATAACTTTTCTTACTTGTTTTTTTTTAATTGCACTCTGATACACTAAAAATCAGGAAACAATCTAGCGTCGGTTGTAGGCCTTATTGAGTACATAACAAATCGTTGAGAAATACGTCCAAGTTTAGGAGTTATACGCAAAAACGATGTTCATCACATTAACGACCCGTTGACAAGCCACTTTTTTATTTTTAAAAGTAATTTTATGTTTAAGAAAAGCTAAAAAAACAAAATATGTCCACATTGTTGACTTTAGTAGCTTTATTGTGCATATTCTTTTATGAAAGCTCATGAAAGTTTATATCAGTATAACAAGAGAATTAAGAATAAAACGTGGTGTTATTTATTTAAATCAGATGAAAAATGTAAAAGTTAAATATTAAGCTTTCCAAAACTTTTTAAAATTTTAAGATTGTTGGAGGTACTAAAGTATTATGACCTATCCGAAAACAGTTTTTTGCGAATATCTCAAAATTTTGCACTTTCTTCATAATCTTTAAAAATAGTTTTTATATGTCCTCAACTAGGCCTATAATCCCCACTAGGTCGCTTTTCAAGTATTTACAAAAGTTGTTCATTTGTGACACTATGTTATTGATAATAACAGAAAGAAGATGATAAAGATAAGAAGTAAAGAAAGACAGTAAATGATCAGTCGGGTAAATGGATAATGTAGTAGAGCAATGTTGGGCAAAGTCTCTCTGATTTTATATTTTGCTAACCCTTGGGGTAGCATAATACAAAATAAGAGAGACTTTGCCCAACATTGTAGTAGAGGGAGTTATACTAGTAAAAAGAAGAATTTTAAAAGAGCCTCATTTGCAAACCGTCAGTATATCGGCTATTTCTTTAACATCCAGAAATTCTAAAATTTTCTATTAATTTGATGATCTTGTAAAAAATATGAATGTGTAGCTAAAAATCTCTTAAATGCTTATAACTGCTAAACCTTAGCTTTTCTCGAAGTCTTAAAGAT
This sequence comes from Stomorhina lunata, assembly GCA_933228675.1. NCBI lineage: Eukaryota > Metazoa > Arthropoda > Insecta > Diptera > Rhiniidae > Stomorhina > Stomorhina lunata. Next base: position 102,899,379 of record OW121743.1, on the reverse strand, counting down.
ATAGAGCAAAAATCTTAACATGCAGTGATGAGTAATGCTTCAAGCTAGGAGGCCTTCCAACATAGACTTTAGAACTTTAACAGTTCTCATTCAATCCACAAGAGATCCAAAGTCACTGTTTGGTCCATATTTCTTTAAGAAAGTCGTTGACTAGGCCACCACTGTCAATGACAATAGTTATAGGTCGACGATTAGGAACATCTTTTTGCCGGAATTGGATGATATGGTCACTAAAGATATGAGATAACAACAGGATCTCTATTGCACTCATATCACTTAATGGACCTTAATTTGATTTGATCGTTTTAGATTTTTTCTTGTGATAGACTTTTATCATATTTTTCTTCGGTAAAATCTTTTACTTTCACTCCTTGAAAAACTGAAACTTTACTTTTTGCGAGAGAGTATAAAGCTTTTCGATATTAAAACCATTTTTTATAATTTTCAGAAAAAAGCTTTGTCATTTCAACACTTGGTATTTTGAACGATATCATCTATTTCGATTTGACTCGTTTGTGAGTTAGGGAGTAAAGCTTTACATGTTTACCTTTCGTGATAGAGTGTTTAGCTTTTAGGTATAAAAACTATCCCCCTAATTCATAAACGTAAAATAATGATATGACAAACTTATAAATCAAATTCTCCATACAAATGTTCTACTACAAAGCTTTGATCATTTTATTATTCGTTTATGAATTAGGTGGTATTTCTTCATTTTTCTTCTTTTCATCTTTTAATGACTTAAGCTTTTCATTATTTACTTTTTTACGATAAAGTATAGAGCTTTTGGGTATAAGAACTATTTTCTCATACTTTCAATCCAAAAAAGCTTTGACATTTCAACACTGGTTATTTTGCGCGATCTTCACTCTTTCTTATCTTACTTACAGGCCACTCATTCTATTTGACAATAAGCAATTTTTTTCGTTTGAGACTTTTCTATTTTCTTTTTTAATGATAAGCTTTTACTTTTCATCCTTAAATAACAAAAGCATTACTTTTTTATTTTATGCGATACAGTAGTAGTAGGTATAACAAATATTTTTTCATAATTTAAAGGAAAATTGATTTGACTTTTTAGATATATAGGTTTCAATATATTTTTTTTATAAGGAGAACTTTTTTAATAAGCTTTTTTGTATATTACAAATTTTTTCAAAAAATAAGTTTTCTGGATTTACAAAATCCATTATTTCCTTTTAATGAACCAAATTCATTATGACACACCTGAATGGTTTTTAAAAGCTTTTTAAATATACTTGAAACTTTTTTCTTGAAAGAGCTTTTTAAGAGACATTTTATCATAGAAAACTGCAAAATTATGATTTTGAAAAGGAGAGACTTTTAAAATCATAATTTTGTAAAGGTTAAAAGCTATTAATGAAGAAAAAGCTTTTTGATCTAAGAAAAATATAAACAAGTTAAATTTTATAGTCTTCTTAAAAAACTGTCACATGTCATAAAATTTCTTTAAAAATATTCTTTTATTTTTCATACGACAAAAAGATTTTCTTTAATAAATAGCTTTTAAATTTTGCAGGAAAGCTTTCGAAAATCATAATTTTGCAGTTTTTTATGAAAAAAAAAACTGTTAAAAAGCTATTTTAAGAGAAACTTATCCAATATTTTTAAAAGCATTTAAAAATCGTTAAAGTTAGTCATGATGAATTGAGCTGTATTCAATTGTATCCTTTTTAAACAAAATTTTGCTATAAAAAGAACTTTTTGGTCCCTTAAAGCAATATATGTATAAATCATGAAAAATTTTAACTTTCAAATGAGCTCTATTTAGATAAGATGTGGCAGACATTTGAGCGATGTTATATTCGACTAAAAATTTCATCAAACATTTACCTTTATATAAATTTAAAGATAGAAAACTCTTAATAAAGCATTTATGACCGTAAGCTTTTCAAATATTTTGATCAAAAACTTAACTGTTTTACTCTGAAAACTTTAAAACATTTTTAGTTTTCACTTTCCAAAGAACGACTGATCCCACTCCTTACAAAATATCAACGAAAAAATCTCTAAAATTTTAAGCAAATTTTTCCATAAGGGAAATTTTCTACTTCACTATTATTTTTTGGGCATTTAAATTTTTATTAACAATTAACATAAAAAAATATACAAAATCTATTTTGCAACTTAAAAAAAACTTAATTACATATTTAAATATTTGCTAAGAAAAAACAGATAAAAGACCGTACTCACACTCTACTCAGAGCAATAAATAATATTTGAAAGCTAATAAATATCTACTCTTCTCTTTTTTTAACAAATTAAAAATTTAAAAAAAACACAGGTGTTGGTTGCTAATCTAACGCAACTGACAAAGAGATACCAACAAAACGGCCAACTTAAAACAACGACATTTTTTAATAGGCGAACCGTTGCCAGCAACACGGTCGCAACAGCAACAACAAAAGTCTCAGCAGCATTTGCAACATTATAGTTTAAGGCAGCCAACAAAATCCATAGAGACTGCCACAACTAAAGATAACAAACAGCAACAACAGCCAGAGCCAAAGCAACTAAAACAGCAATTACATACGACAATCAGTTGCTGTCATAATTGTAACTGTTGCCACGAAGGTGCCTGTGATTGTGGTAGTAGTGGAAGTAGTTTAAGTCTTGGTTATAGTTGTTGCTGTTGCATGTTAACGCAAAGTTTCACGCATAAAAGCCACAAAATTACCACCTTAACAACAGCAACAGCAGACAGTTATAAACAACTATTTGTTTTGATTACTATGTTATTAACAGTATTAAGTTTACAACAACAGCCATCAACATTTGCAATGGCAGCACCTTTGGAAACAGCACAACAACAACCACAACAACAGCCCCAACAGTATCAGCTGACTCAAACCCAACCGAGTCCACATCATAATTTAGCCTATAATACATATCATCATACGCAGTTACATGAGATTCTGTTGGCTAAAAAATCATTGTACAATAGTTACAATCATAATAATCATAATCATCATAATTATATTAATCATAATCACAATCATCTTCTTCGGCAGCAGCAAGAGCAACAATTGGAGACTGATTTATTAAGAAGTGAACAGAAAGGGAATGATAGTGGTAACGAGGATGGGGAGGAGGAGGAGAGATTACACAAACGTGGTATAAGTTGGCATGACTACTATAATAGTATAATGCAGTCTCAGGCAATTAATTGGTATAATCCTTGTGGTGGAGTTTTGAAAATGGTTCAACAAAAGAGGCCGCCAATTAAAAAGGTAAGTTTTGAATAATTTTCTTAAGCACGTTACAGCTTGAGAATTTGTGAGCTTTAGAAATTTGATAAAAAAAAAACTTTAAACTCTAGAAGCTTAGAGTTTTTCTTATAATGCTCTAAAGCTATGATAGGCAGCCTATACTGCCAGGAGCCGGACACATTTTTTAATTTTCGTAAATATCAACAAAATCAAATTCCAATTCATTGCAATAAAATATACGGTTTGAGAAATACAATAGAAATATTATTCTATAGAAAACTTTTCAATAGAAATATTTTTCTATAGAAAAATGTTCAATAGATATATTTTTCTATAGAAAGATTTTCAATAGAAATACTTTTCTATAAAAAAACTGTTCAATAGAAATATTTTTCTATAGAAAAATTTTCATTAGAAACATTTTCTATAGAAAAAGTTTCCATATAAATATTTTTCTATAGAAAAATTTTCCATAGAAATATTTTTCTATAGAAAAATTTTTAATAGAAATGTTTTTCTATAGAAAAATTTTTAATAGAAAAATTTTTCTATAGAAATATTTTGTTTCTATTGAAAACTTTTTTCTATAGAAATATTTTGTTTCTATTGAAAACTTTTTTTCTTTCTATAGAAACATTTTCAATAGAAATATTTTTCTATAGAAAAATTTTCAATAAAAATATTTTTCTATAAATTTTCAATAGAAATATTTTTCTGTAGAAAAATTATCAATAGAAAAATTTTTCTATAGAAAAATTATCAATAGAAAAATTTTTCTATAGAAAAATTTTCAATAGAAAAATTTTTCTATAGAAAAATTTTCAATAGAAAAATTTTTCTATAGAAAAATTTTCAATAGAAAAATTTTTCTATAGAAAAATTTTTCTATTGAAAATTTTTCTATAGAAAAATTTTTCTATTGAAAATTTTTCTATAGAAAAATTTTTCTATTGAAAATTTTTCTATAGAAAAATTTTTCTATTGAAAATTTTTCTATAGAAAAATTTTCAATAGAAAAATTTTCCTATAGAAAAATTTTCAATAGAAAAATTTTCAATAGAAAAATTTTCAATAGAAAAATTTTCAATAGAAAAATTTTCAATAGAAAAATTTTCAATAGAAAATTTTTTCTATAGAAAAATTTTTAATAGAAATATTTTTCTATATAAAAATTTTCAATGGAAATATTTTTCTCCAAAAAAATTTTCAAAAGAAATATTTTTCTATAGAAAAATTTTCAAAAGAAATATTTTTCTATAGAAAAATTTTCAACACAAATATTTTTCTATAGAAAAGTTTTCAACACAAATATTGTTCTATAGAAAAGTTTTCAATAGAAATATTTTTCTATTGAAAAATGTTCAATAAAAATAATTTTCTAAAGAAAAATGTTCAATAGAAATATTTTTCTATAGAAAAATGTTCAATAGAAATATTTTTCTATAGAAAAACGTTGAATGGAAATATTTTTCTATAGAAAAACATTCAATAGAAATATTTTTCTATAGAAAAATTTTCAATAGAAATATTTTTCTAAAGAAAAGTTTTCAATAGGAATATTTTTCTATAGAAAAATTTTCAATAGAAATATTTTTCTATAGAAAAATTTTCAATAGAAATATTTTTCTATAGAAAAATTTTCAATAGAAATATTTTTCTATAGAAAAATTTTCAATAGAAATATTTTTCTATAGAAAAATTTTCAATAGAAATATTTTTCTATAGAAACGTTTTCAATAGAAATATTTTTTTATTAAAAATTTTTCTATAGAAAAATATTTCTATTGAAAACGTTTCTATAGAAAAATATTTCTTTTGAAAATTTTAGGTAGAAATATTTTTGTATAGAAAAATTTTCAATAGAATAATTTTTATGAAGCAAATATTTAAGAGTATGCTCTAGAAATATATAGAATTTTAAGTGAAAAGCTCAAAGCTTTCGGATTAATAGACAAAAATATAATTCAAAATTGTAACATTTACAATTATCAACAAAATATTTTTACCCTACGAAAGCTTTTACTCGATTAGCAAATATTTATAAGCTTGAAAGATCTACAAATATTAAGAATTGAATTAAAAAGCTAAAAGCTAAAAGAGAGAACTAAATTTCAAAATTGTATCATATACAATTTAAAAAGTAATAGCAAAAGATTTTCACGCTACAAAAGCTTTTGAAAGTCGAAAGTTCGCAAATTTTAGGCTTTTAATTTCGAAAAACGAGACGACATAAATTTTTAATTAACGTCAATTTTGGATTAAATTTTCAAAACTTTGGGTAGGTTTATGTTAGGAATTATTGATCTATTAGACTTCTTAAAGATTATTTGATAAACTTTATTTGATCGACAAAACATATTTTTCCAGATGATAAAAGTCTTTTCAAAATCAGTGCTTAAAAAGTTTTTTGTTTTGCATAGCAAATTTTAAAAATCAAATTTGCAAATTTTAATATCTTTAATTATAAAGCTAAAATCTTTAACAATTATGAAGAAAAGTATAATTCAAATATTAAGAGCTTTAAACATTAAAAACCTTTTCAAGTGAAAAGTTTTAAAACTAAAGTTTTTAAGTTGAGAACAATGAAGTGAAATAAATTTTCGCTAATATTAGTATGGAGTAATACATAATTAGTTTTATTATCTTAATATCTTAATTATTAATATATAAACATTTTTATTTTTCTCTAATTTCAGGAATTGCGAAAACTACAAAGCTCTATATCTAGAAACTACAATACAATTAAAGGTACTTTAAGGGTCATCAATATTCATAATATGAAACAATGGGACCTGATAGAAAAATACTCATTCCTGCCGAAATTAAATAACAATTCAACTGTAAGTATCAACAACAAAAAAATTTAATGTAACAAATCATAAAAGCTTATTTTAAAAGTAAAGATATTCAAAAGCTTCTTTTAAGCATAAATAATTTGAAAGTTAGAAAGTCCTTTATGACAAACCTTTAGAATATATCTCCAATAAATAAGTACCTATTTATCAAAATAAATAAAATCAAAAAAGCTTTTATATCTAATATTTTTATTAGCCTTGTTCTAATGCAGTTTTTTTCGGTCTCTTCTTGATACCTTCAATTTATTGGCTACAGTTACTTTCATATAAAAAAAGTCCTCTTACCACTTCTTTTTTTCCATTATTCCCCGTCCAAAGTAAAGAAATACTAAAAATTCAAGTTAATATTCTTCTTTGTTTAAATCACATACAATGTCGTTATATAAATATTTTTTACCTAACCGGACCATAATTGTTGGCACGTTACCCTGGGGGCGTTGATTGAGTAGTTTATGAATTTATTCTTTCATTCTCTCTCAACATCATCATTTATCTTAAGATATTCTCGTATAAAATAATAACAGTCAGACAGTCAGTCTTTCCGTCATTCATTCGGTCACATACATTTAAACAGACTCATTTTGGTTGCACTTGGGGGCTCCTCAGTGTGTCCATTTCTTGCTTGTGGTTGTTCCCTCGATTCTGGTTGTTATATGTATGATTTAGGTGTCTTGTTAACCAGTTGATAAATATCATTTTCTTTTTTTAAGTTCTTCCTCAATCTTTTCCTTAACTCTTTTCCCATTTTTTTTATGACGACGATGATGTGGCTCTTCGTTGGAGTTTTTGTATATTTTGGCACATTTAAATGTGGATTTTATTTGTCTTATTTTTTTGTAAAGTTTTCTTTTTTTTTGGGCTTATGAAGGATGGGATTTTTTGAAGTTTATAATGTGAAAAGTTGTTTCTTAAGTAGTTGAAAATGTAAAGTCATATACTTGTAAGAATGCCGCCTTAAATAGTCGATGGTTTATTAGTTTTTATAAAAAACTTAAATGCAAAAAAAAATATTTTCAAAAATTATGTTGCACGTAAGTACTTTTGAGGCCCTATGCTCCACTACGAGTCAAGGATAACAGAAGAAGAAGTACTTTTGAGAGATTAAGGGATAATTTTGGTACTATTTACTTACCAAAATCTAAATATTTTGTAGACAAATTTTCGATACAAAACTTTTTTTTTGGAAAATTTTCGTTATCAAATTGTTATAGAAAAATGTTCGTTATAAAATTTTAGTAAAAAAATGTCGTTATAAAATTTTCATAGAAAATTTTTCCCAAAGAAATTTTTGTAAAAAATTTGCATTTTAAAATTTTATAGAAAAATGTTTGTTCAAAAAGAAGTGTATTTGTATTTGATCCCAAATCTGTTACATTTATTTATTAAGGTAACAGACTTGTTTATTTTAAATCATTTTAAGGAAAAATTTTTGTTTTAAAATTTTTAAAGAAAAATTTTTGTTTTAAAATTTTTATAGAAAAATTTTCGTTATAAAATTTTTCATGAAAAATTTTCGTTGTAAAATTTTTATAGAAAAATTTTCATTGTAAAATTTTTATAGAAAAATTTTTGTTATACAATTTTTATAGAAAAATGTTCATTTTAAAATTTTTATAGAAAAGCTTTTACAAAAAAATTGTTTATCCAATTTATATAGAAATAATTTTGGTATCAAATTTTTATAGAAAAAAATTGTGTATAAAATTTTTATAGGAAAACTTTGGGTATCACATTTTCGTTATAGAATTTCTACATAAAAATTTTCGTTATCAAATTTTTATATAAAAATGTTCGTTAAAAAAAATAAAAAAAAATTTCGTTATAAAATTTTTATAGAACCTTTTTCGCTATAAAATTTTTAAAGAAACTTTTGCGCTACAAAATTTTTCGTTATTAAATTTTTATAGAAAGTTTTTCTTAAGAGGTTGTAGGTTCGAATCCGGGCTCAGGTTCATATCATAAATTTTTCTTTATAAAATATTTATAGAATAATTTTCGTTATAAAATTCTTATAGAAAAATTTTCATTATAAAAATTTTTGTTATAAAATTTTCGTCATCAAATTTTTATAGAAAAATGTTCCTCATCACATTTTTATAGAAAAATTTTCGTTATAAAATTTTTATAGAAAAATTTTCGTTATAAAATTTTTATAGAAAATTTTTCGTTATAAAATTTTAATAGAAAAATTTCCGTTATAAATTTTTTTGGCGAAAAATTTTCGTAATTAAATTTTTAAAGAAAAATTTTCGTTATCAAATTTTTATAGAAAAATTTTCGTTATAAAACTTTTTTATAGAAACATTTTCGTTAAAAATTTTTTTTAGAAAAATTTTCCATATAATTTATTTAGGGAAGAATTTTCGTTGTCAAATTTTTATACAAAAATTTTCGTCATCAAATTTTTATAGAAAAATCTTCATTATAAGTTTTTTACAGAAAATTTTTCATTATAAAATTTTGGTATTAAATTTATATCGAAATTTTTTCGTCATAAAATTTTTACAGAAAATTTTTCGGTATAAAATTTTCGTTATCAAGTTTGTATAAAAGCATTTTCGTCATCAATTTTTTTTATAGAAAAATTTTCGTTGTAAACTTTTTAAAGAAAAATTTTCGTTTTAAAATTTTTTTAGAAAAATTTTTATTTTACAATTTTGATAGCAAAATTTTCGTTACAAAATTTTTATACAAAAAGTTACGGTATTAATTATTTAGGGAAAAATTTTCGTTGTCAAATTTTTATACAAAGAATTTTGTTATAAAATTTTTAAAGAAAATTGTTCGTTATAAAATGTTTGTGGAAAAATTTTCGTTTTAAAATTTTGGTTATAAAATTTTTATAGACCAATTTTCATATTAAAATTTTTGATAGAAAAATTTTCGTTTTAAAAGTTTTATAGAAAAATTTTGGTTATAAAATTTTTGTAGACCAATTTTCATAATAAAATTTTTGATGGAAAAATTTTTGCTATAAAATTTTTATAGAAAAATTTTCGTTATAAAATTTTATAGAAAAATTTTCATTATAAAATTGTTATACAAAAATTTTCGTTATAAAATTTTTATAAAAAAATTTTTGTTAAAAAATTTTTATAGAAAAATTTTTGTTATAAAATTTTTATAGAAAAATTTTTGTTATATAATTTTTATAGAAAAATTTTCGTTATAAAATTTTATAGAAAAATTTCTATTTTATAATTTTAATAGAATTTTTTTTAGAAAATTTTCGTTATATAACTTTTATTATAAAATGTTTAAAGAAATATTCTCGAAAAAAATTTTCGTTATAAAATTTTTCTAAAAAAATTTTTGTTATATAATTTTTATAATTTTTTATGTTATAAAATTTTTTAGAGATTTTTCGTTATAAAATTTCTATATAAAAAAATTTTCGTTACAAAATTTTTATAAAAAAAAATTTCGTTACAAAATTTTCATAAAAAAATTTTGTTATCAAATTTGTACAGAAAAATTCCTAAAATTTTTGTTCTTGTTCGCAGCACTGTGCTGGTTTAATTAAACAAAATCTTAACTCTTGAAACTTGATCACTGCTATATATTTCAGGAAAGTTTGAAAACATAAAATGACGTCAATTCAAATCTAATTATGTATTAAAAAAACCACAACTGAATATTAAATATTACCTATTCAATTATGAACCGCAGCCAATCTATAGTTGGGAAACATTTTTTACAATATCAAAAGTATCGCATGAGTACAATGAAAGTCAAAAAATGATTTACAATAATAAAGGTTTTTCATTTTTCAAGACTTTTACTTTCAAAGAATCTGCATATAAATTAATTTAACAAGAAATAATTTCCCATAAAAATTTCAACTTAAACAAAAAAAATATTTAACGCTTTTTCAAACTAAACTTTTTGTTATTTTAAAACCACTCGATGACATTATAAATTTTTATTAAGAATATCATTGAAAAATAAATAAATACAATTCTTATTTGTTTATTAACGAAAAGCGAGGCAAAAGCGATTCTATAAATATTTATAAACATTATTTAAAATAACACGAACAAATTTTTAACGCAAAAAAGCTCACACAAATTTACTGGCGATTTATCAAGAGTCATCAGCAATTAAATTAAAGTGGTAATTCAGAGAAATTCTAAAACTCAAATTGACGTAAATTCAAAACAAAACTGAAAAATACAGCTTAAACAATCATAACAGAAAAACCCTTTTCCTTGGCACCCTCTTCTGAATAAGCAAAAAATTATGTACCATTGAAATACGAAGTCACAGTGTTACGCTTATGTACAATTTGTACTTACATACAAATTTTGTAATACTAATTTAATGTTTTTTAAACTGACTTTCCAACCATCGAACCAACTCAATAAATGAATCATCATTTTCATGCAAAATATCGCCGTCTAGCATGTGTTTATTCGTTGAATACTCGTAGTTTGTTTGAATGTATAACATTATGAGTTTGTTTTTGGTGGAATCCCCCGCGAATGATAGGATAGGGGTCGCGCAGTTTGTAAAATTCTTCATTGCTATCCAACTGACACAGATATACTGAACAGACAGACATACAAATATTCGCTTGAGTACGATTATATTTCGTTACGTTTATTTTAGCAAAAACGAAAAAAATATAATAAAATTCTTTGAAATTACACTTGAGCCTTAAGTGGCGGACTTTGTACGAACATTTATTGAAAATGAGATTTAATTTCTTTTTAATTATTTTAAAGAAAAAGGACCCAGTGTATTAAAATAAGGTTTTGAAAAATATAAATTTTAGTATATACATCAATTTTCCCAAGTTCCTTTTGTTCATTTTTGTGGGGTAAATCAATTTTTATCAGAAATCTAACTCATTTCATCTTATTCTACACCCTTTTAGGTACCAGAATCCTAAAAAATAACAATTTTTTAAAAATTTCCTATAAAAATAAAAAAATTTTGAAATATTTTCTATAAATATAAGAAATTTTTGAAAAAATTCTTTCAAAAATAAGAAATTTTTGAAATAATTCTATAAAAATAAAAAACTTTTTGAAAAGTTTCTTATAAATATAAAAAAATTTTGAAAAATTTCCTATAAAAATAAGAAATTTTTGAAAAATTTCCTATAAAAATAATAAATTTTTGAAAAATTTATTATAAAACTAAGAAATTTTTGAAAAATTTCCTATAAAAATAAAAAAAATTTTGAAAAATTTCCTATAAAACAATGAAATTTTTGAAAAATTTCCTATAATAATAAGAAATTTTTGAGTAATTTTCTCAAAAAATAAGAAATTTTGGTAAAATTTCCTATAAAAATAAGAAATTTTTGTAAAATTTCCTATAAAAATAAGAAATTTTTGTAAAATTTCCTAAAAAATAATCAATTTTTAAAAAATTTTCTATAAAAATAAGAAATTTTTCAAAAATTTGCTATAAAAATAAGAAAATTTTCAAAAAATTTCCTATAAAAATAAGAAATTTTTGAAAAATTTCCTTAAAAATAAGAAATTTTTGAAAAATTTCCTATAAAAATAAGAAATTTTTGAAAAATATCCTATAAAAATAAGAAATGTTTGAGAAATTTCCTATAAAAATAAGAAATTTTTGAAAAATTTCCTACGAAAATAAGAAATCTTTGAAAAAATTTCTATAAAAATAAGAAATTCTTTAAAATTTCTTATAAAAATAATGAATTTTTGAAAAATTTCATATAAAAATAATAATTTTTTGAAAAGTTTGCTACAAGAATAACAAATTTTTGAAAAATTTCCTATAAAAATAAGAAATTTTTGAGTAATTTCCTTTAAAAAAAAGAAATTTTTGAAAATTTTCCTATAAAAATAAGAAATTTTTAAAAAATTTCCTATAAGAATAAAAAATTTTTGAAAAATTTTCTATAAAACAATGAAATTTTTGAAAAATTTCCTATAAAAAAAGAAAATTTTCAAAAAATTTCCTATAAAAAAAGAAGATTTTCAAAAAATTTCCTATAAAAATAAGAAATTTTTGAAAAATTTCCTATAAAAATAAGAAATTTTTGAAAAATTTTCTATAAAAATAAGAAATTTTTGAAAAAGTTCCTATAAAAAAAGAAATGTTTGAGAAATTTCCTATAAAAATAAGAAATTTTTGAGAAATTTCTTATAAAAATTAGAAATTTTTGAGAAATTTCCTATAGAAATAAGAAATTTTTGATAAATTTCCTACAAAAATAAGAAATTTTTCAAAAATTTCCTATTAAAATAAGAAATTTTTCAAAAATTTCCTATTAAAATAAGAAATTTTTCAAAAATTTCCTATTAAAATAAGAAATTTTTCAAAAATTTCCTATTAAAATAAGAAATTTTTCAAAAATTTCCTATAAAAATAAGAAATTTTTCAAAAATTTCCTATAAAAATAAGAAATTTTTGAAAAACTTCCTATAAAAAAAAGAAATGTTTGAGAAATTTCCTATAAAAATAAGAAATTTTTGAAAAATTTCCTACAAAAATAAGTAATTTTTGAAAAAATTTCTATAAAAATAAGAAATTCTTTAAAATTTCTTATAAAAATAATGAATTTTTGAAAAATTTCATATAAAAATAATAATTTTTTGAAAAGTTTCCTACAAGAATAACAAATTTTTGAAAAATTTCCTATAAAAATAAGAAATTTTTGAAAAATTTCTTATTAAAATAAAAAATTTTTGAAAAATTTCTTATAAAAAAAAGAAATTTTTGAAAAATTTCTTATAAAAATTAAAAATTTTTTAAAAAATTTCTTATTTTTATAGAAAATTTTTCAAAAATTTTTTATTTAATAGAAAATTTTTCAAAAATTTCTTATTTTTATAGGAAATTTTTGAAAAATTTCTTATTTTATAGGAAACTTTTAAAAAATTTCCCATTTTTGTAGGAAATTTTTGAAAAATTTCCTATAAAAGTAAGAAGTTTTTGAAAATTTTCCTATAAAAATAAGACATTTTTTAAAAGTTTCCTATAAAAAAAAGAATTTTTTTTTAAATTTCCTATAAAAATAAGAAATTTTTGAAAAATTTCCTATAAAAATAAGAAATTTTTTTACAAGTTTCCTATAAAATAAGAAAATTTTCAAAAATTTCCTATAAAAATAAGAAATTTTTGAAAAATTCCTATAAAAATAAGAAATTTTTGAAAAATGTTCCTATAAAATAAGAAATTTTTGAAAAGTTTTCTTAAAAAATAAGAAATTTTTGAAAAGTTTCCTATAAAAATAAGAAATTTTTGAAAAATTTCCTTTAGAAAAATTGAAATTGAAAAAGTGTCTATAACAAAAATTTAACTTATATGAAATTTGTGTCACGAGGTCCAGGTGTATGTTAAAAATAAATTATACTTATCGCATGAATGAAATTGTTATTGTTTGTTAATTTAAACCCTACACTTTAAGTTTCCCCCCTCTGTCAGCAACAACACAAATGATAAAGCCAAAATGGTTGGTGGGAGCAAGGGGTTTTGGCGGCTCTGCATTTACTTTGTGAAACGTCACAATTTTAATATAAATTATTGCTGCTGCTGATATTTTAGTATTAAGTAAAGTGTAAATCTTTTTTGTTCATCGTTGATGCTGATGACTACGACAACATCTTGTTTATTTAATTTCAATTTTATTTATATTATTACCGCACAAAATATTTAAACAATATTTGATATTCCAGTGAAATATAAAAAAAAAAAACGAAACACGTTTTCTATTGATATTTTTAGAATATTTAGTATAAAACTGGTAAACGTTGTCAATCGTTTATAATTGTTTATAATGAATTATTTATAAATTCTAAAAATTTTAAATCTCAATGAACGTTTAACAAACTTCAGCGGCACCTGACTTTTTGCTGATTTCCATTAAACAGTTCAAGTTCATTAAACTTGCGTTTTTATTTGAAAAATTTTTGCATTAAATGGAATTGCTGTGATTAAAAGTTTCCAATCTAGGAAATATTTTACAAAAATTTTTCCCCTTAGCTTTTAATAGATTTATTACCTGTATTTTATCACGTGAATTGGAAGTAGAAATTCAATTGTTATGATTAATTTACATTTAAATTTTCTCAGACAAACATTTCACAAACATTTTAAATATTTCTTATATTAACACAAGAAACATCACGTTCATTGGGAAATTTTTCAATGTCTAAGAATTAATCGTGAATCAGATAGGATTGAGGCATTAGAAAAGTATTTTTGAAGAGTGATAAAATTAGAATTTTTGAAGTGTTAATAAACTCCAGTTTTTTAGTTTTGAATGCTATTTTTTATTTTAGAGGCAATCAAATTTTTTTATTTCTACAGCAAATTTTTAAACAATTTCTTGTTTCTATAAAAAATTTTTTTATAAACAGTTTTTGAAAATTTCTTTTTTTTATAGGAAATTTTTCAAAAATTTCTTAAGTTTATAAAAAATTTGCAAAAAATTTCGTATTTTTACAAAAAATTTTCAAAAATATCATATTTTCATAAGAAATTTTTCAAAAATTTTTTATTTTTGTAAAAAAAATTTCAAAAATTTCATATGTTTTTAAGAAATTTTTCAAAAATTTCTTATTTTTATAAGAAATTGTTCAAAAATTTCTTATTTTTAAATGAAATTTTCTAAACATTTTTATTAGAAAATTTTCAATATTTTTTTAAGAAAATTTTCAAAAATTTTTAATTTTTATAGGAAATTTTGCCAAAATTTCTTATTTTTGTAAGAAATTTTTCAATAATTTCTTATTTTTTTAAGAAATTTTAAAAAAATTTCTTATTTTTATAAAACATTTTTCAAAAATTTCATATTTTTGTAAGAAATTTTTCAAAAATTTCTTATTTTTATAAGAAATTTTTAAAAATTTGTTATTTTTTAAGAAATTTTCCAAAAATTTTGTATTGTTATTAGAAATTTTTCAAAAATGTCTTATTTTTTAAAAAAATTTTCAAAAACTTCTTATTTTTGTAAGAAATTTTTAAAAAATTTCTTATTTTTATAAGAAATTTTTCAAAAATTTCCTATTTTTATAGGAAGTTTTTAAAAAAATAACTATTATTATAGGAAAAAATTCTATTTTTATAGGAAAGTTTTCAAAAATTTCATATTTTTATAAAAAAAATTTCATATTTTTATAAAAAAAATTTCAAAAATTTAGTATTTTTATAGGAAATTTTGCAAAAATTTCCTATTTCTGTAAGAAATTTTTAAAAAATTTCCAAAATTTTCAAAAGTTTCCTATTTTTATTACAAATTTTTCAAAAATTTCCTCTTTTTATAGGAAATTTTTCAAAAATTTCCTCTTTTTATATGAAATTTTTCAAAAATTTCCTAGTTTTATCGGAAGTTTTTCAAAAATTTCTTATTTGTATAAGAATTTTTTCAAATAAAAGTCCTTATTTTTATAGCAAATTTTTCACAAATTTCTTATTTTTATTGGAAATTTTTCACAAATTTGTTATTTTTGTAGCAAATTTTTAAAAAAATATTTTTATAAGAAATTTTGCAAAATGTCTTAATTTTATAGGAAATTTTTGAAAGATTTCTTGTTTTTATATAAAATTTTTCAAAAATTTTCTATTTTTTAAGGAAATTTTTCAAAAATTTCCTACTTAAATAGAAAATTTTTCTATTTAAATAGAAAAGTTTTCAATAATTTCCAATTTATCAAAATTTGAGACATCAAACATTTTATTAAAAAGTTTATCTGTAGTGTATTGCACTAAGAATCCCAATTTATTACAATTATTTATTATTGTAATAAATAGTTTTTTGATAAAACCAAAAAATGTTGGTGGGGAAACCTTTCCTCGACGCGTTTCGATGGTTGGTTTCTATAGGAAATTTTCCAAAAATTTCTTATGTTTATAGGAAGTTTTTCAAAAATTTCTTAGTTTAATAGGAAATCTTTTTTTTTTTTTGTTTTTATATAAATTTTTTCAAAAATTCCTTATTTTTATAGGAAAATTTTCTAAAAATTTACTTTTTTATAAGAAATTTTTCAAAAATTTCTTATTTTTACAGGAATTTTATTAAAAATTTATTTTATAGGAAATAGTGTACTTTTTTAAATTAACTATTAAAAAATTTAACTTATCACAACTTTTCTTTGTTTTTTTACTTACAGATTTCCCTTCGTCGCTGGCACCGTCAATTGCAGATCTATGTGGCTGCCTTCGAGTATCTACGACGAGCTCAATTGCATTTCGACTACATCAAAGACAGTCAAGAAAGCGCCTATGCTCGTGAGCTAAATGAGCTGATGCGTGATGCTCGAGATATCTTGTGTTATATAGAACATGCCGTAAACAATACCACCACTCGGAAAAGTGCTTTGGTAGTCGATTCTCTTTTTATAAATCGCAGTAGAATGGAGGATATTCTAAAGTTTACCACTGACATCAAACAAGTTTCCCCTTTAAGATGGCATCTTATAAATTCAAATGATAACAAAAACTTTTTGGTTGACCCTTTGGATTTGAAATTTACCAAATCTCATTATTATACCTTTATACGCAAATTAATAAAGACTTTGAGAATTAATACAAAAAGACCGGGACCCATATTTTTGGGCAAAAAGGCCAAAGAGCAAAAAGAAGCTCAAGGAAAACAGCAGCAGCAACTGAATCAGCAAAAGAAGAAACCTCAAAATCAAAGAAATTCTGCAAAGATAAGACATTCAAGAAAACAAAACTCGAATAAGTATTAAAGAATATTTTATATGAAGACATACTCGTAAAATTTTGAACTAAGAAAACAAAACATAAATTACCCAGAAATCTTTAGACTATAAAGTTATTCTACATGAACATTCACATTTTTTTTAAATTTTCTTAATTTATAATCATAATTACTATTTTTAAAACTACATTTATACATACATATATTCCAATAATTTGGTTTAAAAATCCTAATTATTTATTTCATTATTCTAAATTATATACGTAATCATTAACATATTTATCACATAATTCTCCATTTCTTATAATTTACAATATTTTTAAAACTAATCTCATCTTCAGGAATATGGACAATTTACAAGCTTTTGTAAATTGTGCACTTTTTAACCTTAAACAGGCAAAAGTTATCTAAAATTTTGTGTATTCAATATTAAAAACGATTTTATTTTGTATTAATGTATTAAAATAACTTAATGCCTAAGTATTATATTTACTCTTTTGTATTTAAGTGAAATTGTGAAACTCTTAAATATTTATCTTTGTTATATGAATTTTCATTATTGTTATTTATAAGAAATTATTATTGTAAACTGTGATATAGTTATTAAAAAGATAAAAAGAAATTTTCTTATGCATGTGTTTAAAAATTATGAGAAAAAAATATAAATAAAATTTGATTAAAACAGACAAGTTAAATTGTGATTTTATTTAAAACTAGTATTTTAACACGCTACTTTGCTAGCGGCAAAAATTTGAACTGACGAAGTTAAGATTTTGAGTTACAAAAAGTACTAAAAAATATTTTTTATCCTTGTTTGCTTTCTAATTATTCACTTTCCAAAAAGGTCCATGTTCATGTCTCTACCGAACAACATAAGCTTTTAGCTTAGGAATGTGTTGTGATTGTTTTTATAAAACGTTCAGTAAAAGTAGTTTAATAATGAAGCCTAACATAAAGAAAGCTTTGAAGCTTAATTCAAGAATATAGGAAATTTTTCAAAAATTTTTAATTTTTACAGAATTTTTTTCAAAAGTTTACTCTTTTTATAGGAATTTTTTTAAAAATTTACTGCTTTTATAATAAAATTTTCAAAAGTTTCTAATTTTTATAGGAAATTTTTCAAAAATTTCCTATTTTTTTAGATTTTTTTTTTTAATTTCCTATTTTTATAGATATTTTTTTCAAAAAATTCCAAATTTTATAGGAAATTTTTCTAAAAATTTTCTATTTTTTTTTTAATTTCTTTTTTTATAGGAAATTTAAAAAAAATTCTCAAAAATTTTCAATTTTATAGAAAATTCTTAAAAAATTTCCTGTAAATTTTTCAAAAATTTGCTATTTTTAGAGGAAACTTTTTAAAAATTTGCTATTTTTATAGGAAACTTTTCAAAAATTATCTGTTTTTTATGAAATTTAACAAAATTTGCTATTTTTTAGGAAATTTTTAAAAAAATTTACGATTTTTTAGAAATTTTTACAATTTTTATAGGAAATTTTTCTATTTACTATTTTTATAGGAAACTTCTAAAAAATTTACTATTTTTATAAAAAACTTATTGTTTTTATGAGAAATTTATTAAAAGTTTACTATTTTTATAGGAAATTTTACAAAAATTTGCTATTTTTATAGGAAATTTTTCGAAAATTTACTATTTTTAAAGGAAATTTTTCAAAAATTTAATATTTTTGTAGGAAACTTTTAAAAAATTTCCTATATTTATAGGAAATTTTTCAAAAATTTCTTATTTTTATAGGAAATTATTCAAAAGTTTCCTATTTGTATAGGAAATTATTCGAAAGTTTATTTTTTTATAGGAAATTTTCAAAAATTTCGTATTTTTATGAGAAATTTTTCAAAATTTCCTATTTTTATAGGAAAGTTTTCAAAAATTTCCAATTTTTATACGAAATATTTCAAAAATTTCGTATTTTTAAAAGAAGTTTTTTAAAAATTTCCTATTTTTATAAGAAATTTTTCAAAAATTTACTATTTTTATAGGAAATTTTTCAAAAATTTACTATTTTTATAGGAAATTTTTCAAAAATTGAATATTTTTATAGGAATTTTTTAAAAATTTTATATTTTTATAGGAATTTTTTAAAAATTTCCTATTTTTATAGGAAAGTTGCTACTTTAATAGGAAATTTTTATAATTTTTATAGAAAATTTTTCAAAAATTAGATATTTTTATGGGAAATTTTTCAAAAATTTTATATCTTTATAGGAATTTTTTAAAAATTTTATATTTTTATAGGAATTTTTTAAAAATTTCCTATTTTTATAGGAGAGTTGCTGCTTTAATAGGAAATTTTTATAATTTTTAAAGGAAATTTTTCAAAAATTAACTATTTTTATGGGAAATTTTTCAAAAATTTTCTATTTTTATAAGAAATTTTTAAAAAATTTACTATTTTTTTAAAAACTTACTAATTTTGTAGGAAATTTTTCAAAAATTTACTATTATTATAGGAAATTTAAAAAAAAAATCCTATTTTTATAGGAAATTTTTCAAAATTTTCCCATTTTTAAAGAAAATTTAAAAAAATTGTTCCTATTATTATAGAAAAATTTTCAAAAATTTCCTATTTTCATAGGAAAATTTTTAAAGATTTCCTATTTTCAAAGAAGATTTTTCAAAAATTTCCTATTTTCATAGGAAATTAAAAAAAAATGTTTTATTGGAAACTTTTAAAAATTTCCTATTTTTGTATGAAATTTTTTACAAAAATTTCCTACTTTTATAGGAAATTTTTACAAAAATTTCCTACTTTTATAGGAAATTTTTACAAAAATTTCCTATTTTTATAGGAAATTTTTATATAAAATTTTTCAAAAAGTACCTATTTTTATTGGAATATAGAAATATTGTTCTAGAAGTCGTTTTTAAAAAACTTTGCAATAATTAGGTTTATTTTGTAAACTTTAGTCGACGTTTAAATTTCGAAACAATGGGTTCACATTTTGCCATAGTTCTCATGTAAGTCTAACCGAAAATGTCTTGAATATACAAAAACCTTAAGACATTTATTTAAAGCACTACAAAAAAGTGTTTTTAAATAAGTCCACATTTGACTTTTGTGGTTGGCTCGGTCGTCAAAAGCACCTTCCAAATTGTGTTTAAATATAAAGTGTGGTTTATGCCTAAAATCATATTTAAAACAATTTTAAAAAAGGATTAAATATCAATTTGGAATATGATAAGTATCTATTTTAATCTTAATCCAGTAAGTACTTTCGATTATATGAAATAGACCCGAGACTAAAGGTATCTATAATATCATAAAATCATTATATTGAGTTAAAAATTGCGTTTCCAACATTACACTTTTTAAGCCTTTACTGCCTTCTAACTTGTACATAATATTTTCTTTTTCATACAAATATTAACGAGTTTCAACAAATATTTAGAGTTAAATATAAGTATTTCATTTCTCAATTAAATACCATATTATTCTATTCATTATTATTGACCATTTCTTATCACTAATTAAATAAACGTTCAAGCCTAAAATGTTTAAAATAAAAATAGAGTTACAAACTCTTTATTTTTTCTTCTAACATTTACAAAGTTATTTTTCGGTTCCGTGTTCTTTGTATAAGAAGTTTATTTTCTTTTTTTCAAAATTTCTGTTATTGTTCATTATTTAGACAAATATTTTTACGCCTTAACAACAAGTTGTTTGTCAATATTTATTTAAAACATTTCGATTGAGCATTTTTCAACCAGCGACCGAAACAATGAAACATCTAACCCCAGCGAACAAAAATCTAAAAGAAATGATTTCAACCAAGAAAAATCTTAATAACTCATTTCTTTTCTTCTTTCATTTTTGGTTGTTTTGTATTTATTCATTGATCGTTATTTAATGACCCTTTTTTCACACATGTAATTATATGGTAAATATATATATGCGAGTATGTTTGTATTGTACAAGGTAAGTATGTAAGTGAATGATCGTGCTTGTATTTAACTGTTTGCCTTGGAAAAATATTACCGAAAATTAAAAGGGTAAAGATTGTTCCTACATTAAAAGGACTTTGGCTCACCGCCTTATTGGTTTTGTTGACATACTACGTTTTCTTTTTCTTTCTTTCCTTTTTTTTTTTTGATATCAGTACATTTTAATTTAAATTTTTAATTTTACTTTTGTTTTGTGTTTAACTGAACAGATCACACTTAACAGCGGAATGTGAAGAATAAATAACTTTCTTTAGGGTTAAAAGTAAAGTGAATGCAAAGAGTGTTAATGTGATGAATTGTAGTAGATGTAATGGGAATTTCCGAGTGTAAATGGAACAATAAATAGGTACTAATATAATGATTTTAATTGATGGGTTCTTAAAGGATATGCTTGTCTCAAATCCATTCAAATGACATTTCCTTTAAATAAATAAAAATAATTAAAAGATTCAACGATTTGTGTCATCGATTCTTCTTATTTTTATTATGTTAAATGCCTCATACTCCAACACATAATATGCGGACTGTAAGGCTTTTTAGAAGAACTTGACTTAATAATATTTGTTATTTAGCAATAAGCTATTCCGAAAAGCATGGTCAATTTTGAGCTTAAAATAACCAGCAATCGTAAATAAAAAAAGTACACCTATGTTTTAATAAACGATTTTTATATCCACTATCACAAAGAATGGTTGGTTTATCTTTTGTAATTTTCTTAATATTGGCTCGAAAAATTCTAAGCCGATTGAGCGATGTCCGTCTGTCTGTCTGTTGTTGTTGTCGACACGATAGGGCCTGAAAGAGAGGAAAGAACTGAATTTATCAAAAAAATATTCTTAATTATTTGGAAAATTTTGGTATTGAAATTAGGCGAAATCGGTTTGCATTTTTACACTAGCACATTTAACCATGGCTTCCATACAAAACACCTACGAAACAGCCTAATTCCACCTAAAATACACTTAAATGCGAATAAATAACACAGCACAACAATTTTCAAAAAATTGCATGTGCTCTTAAAACCACTATACAATTTTGATGTATCATGACTACCTTTGTACAAAAATGGTAAAATTTTTAAATTCTATGGCAAGATTTTTTTAAAAAAATTTTTTTTTTTAAATTGCAATTTTTTTTAGACGTTTCTTCAAATAATTAATGGTAACTCAAAAACTACTAGTCCGATATTATTAAAATAAAATCAGAAAAATTAAAATTTACATAGCCTTTGATTCGTCTATATATCGCGTTTCAATCGGATCAATAGTATCGGAGTTATAATAAAAAACTTAAGAAAAAAATATATTTTTTACGTAAAAAAATCATGAAAAATCGAAAACGGTAAAAAAAACTTCCAGATTTATTATTTTATCGCATAGCGACATATAATAGCAACAAAATGAGATATCGACCATAAAAATCGATTGATTTTTTTTCGAATTTATTCACAATTTAGTGAATTCGCTAATTTTGACAAAATTTTAGTTTTTTGCTTGATATACGCATTAAGCGGGTTTTGAAATTTATGAAAAAAAAAAAATTCCAATTTCAAGGGGTGCATGTCGGATTATTGTGAGATTTGGTGAGAAACTTCCACATACAAAATTTTAGTCGAATTGGACAACGTTAACATGTAGCGCATAGGCCCCAAATCTGAAAAATAGCGTTTAAATCGAAAAAAATTGACAAATTTTCAGTTTTTGCAAAATTAAAGCTATTTATTCCCCCTTTTGCAAAAAAGTGGATTCTGGTTCTTAGTGCAAACGCAATGATTTATCCAATAAGCTACATGTCTTTAAAATCTTTTTTAACTTTAACTTTTACATGTAAACAATAAAATATAAAATTTCGCTAAAATTGACTGATATCTTCCTATTACACAACGCAACAAAATAAAAAATTAGATGCTTTTGAAACCACTATACAATATCCAGGTACTGCCAATGTGTTTTGGATGAATGAGAAATGTATGGCACAACAAGTACGCGAAATACAGTTTTGGGCAAAACACGTATTTCTGTGGGACACGTGTTACTGTGGAAATACAGTATTGAAGGCTGAGATCAGGAATATTTGACGGCCCACAAATTCGCAAATTGGTCAAAGATACCGATTTTCTCAGTTCAATGTCAGAAATTGAGAAAAATGCATGGGATTCGTTTGTATAGGTTATTCAACATTTCTTAGGAAATAACAAGGATGATGATTATGTTGAGCACGTTGAAGAGATATTAACTCACTTCCAGAATCTTGGATGCAACATGAGCATCAAGTTACATTACCTTCACAGTCACTTAGATCGTTTTCCTAAAAATCTAGGAGACTTAAGTGAGGAACAGGGCGAACGATTTCACCAAGATGTTCGGACAATGGAGGAAGGATACCAGGGTCGCTGGGTTGCACACATGATGGAAGATTTTTGCCAGAGTATTCAGAGCAACATTTCGTTATTTAATAATAGAAAATGTCATAAAAGAAAATTCCAAAGTTTGTAGTTTATAATATTTATTTATTTCCTTATTTTATATGTTGTAATAAATTTAAAAAATAAAATATAAAATAAAATACATGAATAAAACAATGAAATACATTTTCGATCTATTCCATCGATTTGACTTAGTCAAATTTTTTGGTCAATTGCCTTCTGCAAGTCCTCAAGGACATGTAATGGCCAGTGCAAATTGTAGTAACTCGAAAACTGTTTAACCGATTTTAAAGATATGTAACTTATTGGAAATCTCATTGCGTTTGCCTAAGGATCAGGATCCACTTTTTTGCAAAAGGGGAAATAAATAGCTTTAATTTTGCAAAAACTGAAAATTTGACAATTTTTTTCGATTTAAACGCTATTTTTCAGATTTGGGGCCTATACACTACGTGTTAACGTTGTCCAATTCGACTAAAAATTTGTGGGTGGAAGTTTCTCACCAAATCTCACAAGAATTTTTTCATGCACCCCTTGAAATTGAAAAATTTATTTTTTTTCATGCATTTGAAAACCCGCTATAATGCGTATATCAAGCAAAAAACTAAAATTTTGTGAGAATGGGCGAATTCACTAAATTGTGAATAAATTCGAAAAAAAATCAATCGATTTTTATGGTCGATATCTCATTTTATTGCTATTATATGTCGCTATGAGATAAATTAATAAATCTGGAAGTTTTTTGCCGTTTTCGATTTTTCATGATTTTTTTAAAACGAAAATTTTTGCTATTTTTACGTAAAAAATATATTTTTTTCTTAAGTTTTTTATTATAACTCCGACACTATTGATCCGATTGAAACGCGATATATAGACGAATCAAAGGCTATGTAAATTTTAATTTTTCTGATTTTATTTTAATAATATCGGACTAGTAGTTTTTGAGTTATCATTAATTATTTGAAGAAACGTCTAAAAAAAATTGCAATTTAAAACAAATTTTTTTTTAAAAAAATCTTGCCATAGAATTTTAAAATTTTACCATTTTTGTACTAAGGTAGCCATGATACATCAAATGTATATAGTGGTTACTAGAGCACATTTTTTCTGTTGACCTGTGTAATTTACTATACTAGCTAAATAAATACTAAATTTACTCGCTTTAAAAAAAGCTAGAGGGACAAAATTTTACAAAATTATATCGATATCTTAAAAAAGTTGTGTATTGAAAATGGGCAAAACCGGTGCATATTTAGTTAGAGCTCCCATATAACCAGGAGTAGGCAGCCCATACCACCAGTAGCCGATGAATATTTTTAATTTTCGTAAATTCATCGATCATTAATTTGGTTGGTGCCGCTTTGTTAAAGAAAAGACAAAAACAAAATGGGCAAGAAACAAATCAAAACCCAATTTATAGCAACAAAATACATGGTTGGAGAGAACAAAAAAATATAATCTCGAACATTGTTGCCACGACACTATTATTTTTACAAACATTGGAAATATTTTTATAAATATTGGGAATATTTTTCAAAACAGAAATACATTTTAATACTAAACAATTTTAGATTTTTATATTTTTTAAATATTTTCGATCCAAACATTTTTTTATAGAAAAATTTTTAATAAAAATATTTTGCAAAAAATACCAAAATAGTCGGGATGTACTCGTAAATATTATTCAAAAAGAAAGGGTATTCGCATTTGATCCCAAATCTGTTACATTTATTTAATAATGTAACAGACCAATTTATTGATAAAAAGCCAAAATTATGTTTGCGGAAAAACCAAAATTCCTCGACGCATTTCGATGGTTGGTCAGGAGGATTATCCCCAATTTAGACAGATCGAAAACCTGGCATTATTACTTATTTTACAAACAAAATCTTTAAGAATTTTGTTTGTAAAATAAACCATAAGTAAAAGCGTTACATTAATAAATAAATGTTATTTAATTATTAAATAAAAATTTTTGTATCAAAAATTTTTCTATGGTTATTTTTTTTTTATCAAAAATTTTTTTATCTAAAATTTTGCTATCGAAAATTTTTTATCAAAAAATTTTGTATGGAAAATTTTTTTTATTAAAAAATTTTTCTATCGCAAATACACTTCTTTTTGAAAAAAGCAAATTTTTTATAAACAATTTTTCTATTGAAAATTTTTTTTATTAAAAAATTTTTCATAAGAAATTATTTTATCAAAAATTTTTCTATGGAAAATATTTTATCAAAAATTTTTTATGGAAAATTTTTGATAAAAAAATTTTCTATAGAAAAATTTTTTATAAAAAATTTTCTATAGAAAAATTTTTGATAAAAAATTTTCTATAGAAAAATTTTTGATAAAAAATTTTCTATAGAAAAATTTTTGATAAAAAATTTTCTATAGAAAAATTTTTGATAAAAATTTTTCTATAGAAAAATTTTTGATAAAAAATTTTCTATAGAAAAATTTTTGATAAAAAATTTTTTATAGAAAAATTTTTGATAAAAAATTTTCTATAGAAAAATTTTTGATAAAAAATTTTCTAAAGAAAAATTTTTGATAAAAAATTTCTTATAGAAAAATGTTTGATAAAAATTATAAGCTATTATTTCAATTGATCTTTCGATAATAAATTAAATATCTAACTATAATATGAAATTTCAAAACTTTTCATAAACTAAATATTTAAGTATGGCTTAAAAAGATTCCACGAATTTCCATATTTAGGTACCATTATTTTGCAATATTTTCGCCTTTTTACTAACAGCTGTTAATAAAACAAAACTTAATTTTTATCATAAATATTTCATAATTTAGAACAATTGACTCTAAAACAGATGCCGTTGCCCAATTTTCTTATTGAACAATTCTTTAGTAATCATTAGTTGCCTGATTTTCACCTCTAAACCATTTTGACCACACAGGCGCCACTCACACGGTACTCGAAATAACACATGTAATGAAAAAACAACACACGTGAAAAATTCGTTTTTTGTATTATTCCATAGTAATTTTGTTGTTTTTGTTAGTAGAATATTTTGCTTTTGTTTTCAAGTGCCTCTTGTAAATGCCTCTCACATCCACTCAATTGTTATCCTATTGAGCTTCTAATGAGCGTTATAAATCTATGTCCTGTCCAACAATTGTTTTTCTAAGCGATGTTAAATGTGTTTCTATATTGTTGCTGTATTCATTGACAATTAAATATTTGTTGTTATTATTATTACTATTATTGTTGTCATTGTTCGTAAAACAAAATTAAATTGAATTGATATAATAGAATTTAAAATAATAGCTAGATATCAAGGTATGTATTTGTGTGTAAGTACTTACTTCTTTTATAATCACGCTCATGATCACCATCACGATCATCATCTGCTATTACAGAAGGGTAGTACGTGCTGTGTATGACTAACATGCCTTCAGAACAAATCACAATTTTTGTAATGTTTTTTTTTACAATTGTATAATATTTTTAAGGTGGTCAGTTTTTGATCATGTAACTACATTATAAAAAGGGAGAGTTATTTTATTTATTTTTGTAATTTTCAAGAGATTTGACAAACATTTTTCACACCTTTGATCATCAGCCGCTTTTGTAGATGAATTATTGGCCCTTATGTTCTTTGTGGAATTTTTTACAAAATTATAGGACATTTGTTATAAAATAGATAAATATATGTGACATTTGTATTGGTTTTGAAGAAATACTTTCCCTGAATTGCAGTAATTAATTCAATATCAAATTGCAATGGATCTTGTATTGTGAAATGAGAAATGATTTTCCAATAAATTTGACTTTACTATGTTACGACAGTCTAGTATTCTTAACTAGACTTATACTTATTTCCATTTCCAAACTATCTGGGTGTTTTTAAAAAGTTATTTCTATATGAGCCATATAGCCCTGATCTTTAAAAAAATAAGAGTCTATGTTTAGAATCCTCACTTTAGGACAAGAAAGTGGAAATTTAGAGAAGATGTTCCTTCTCCTGTCACCAATGCTAATGCAAAAGTCACTCGTCGAAGCCTTCAGGTTAACAGCCTGCCCTCTAGTTAGAAAGTATCATGTTATGATAGACACAAGAAGGTATACATCTGGGGCCAAATTACGGCATTCGATATCGATCGAAATCTTAAACATTTTCAAAACATTTGTATATGATACTTTAAAGATAATCAAAATTATTTAAAAGATGCACAGTTTACTATATTTTTTTCAAGTTATTTGCCAAAAGATGAACAATAGTAAAAGAGTTTTAATTGAACTTAATACATATATGTTTTTAAAAACGAATCAAAATGAATACCAAATTGCAATAAACTTTTTGCATCGAAGTAACTTTCAACATCCCTAAAGTATACTTCACAATATTTGCTTAAAATTCTGAGTTTTCGATCGATATCGAATGCGGTAATTTGGCCCCTGGTCTTGATAGTGACAGTAATCTGTAAAAATATTTCCAGCATAAGCATATATCTGAAACAAATATAACCTCGGATATATGCCCACTTATTACTTCCAGAATTCTATGAATTATCCCAGGGTAGAAGCTTTTATGCGGTTATATGAAATTTTAGTTATAACATTTTTATGAAAAAGTAAGAATTGGATTGTTCCTCTGAAAAACAATCCAATTCTTCCTTTTAACTATATAACTATATTGGCTATATAAATTTTTCCTTAGAAAAATTAAAAGTAGTTTTGTTTTTTATATAAAAATGTTTAACATATTTTTTCATGCGTATCCAAAAAACTCGGAATTAAAATTCGCCATATCACAGCAAAATTGTTGACAAAATTTTTAGAATGAAGATTTTTCGATATCATTTTTTTTTTTTTTTTTGTTTAGTCGATAATCTGAGCTTTTATCTTTGATTTAGAACCATAATTCGTAATGATTGTGTTTGTAAAATAGATAATAATGAGAGGTTTTCGATCTGTCTTAAAGCAAGGATACTCCTCACAAAGATGACGGCCTAACCAAAAATCGCAACGTGTAGAGGAATTGGTTGTCCCTACAAAAATTTTTTGGCTTTTATCAATAAATTGTCTATTATATTGATAAAGAAATGTAATAGACTTGGATCAATTGCGAATAATTTTTCTTTTTAAATAAAATATTTCTGTATACATTTTTTGATAGTAAAGTCGTCAAAAGAAAGCAACAACAAATGTGAAAAAATAAAACTGAAAATTGCTGTGTGTTTCAGTTTAGATAATAATTTTCGCTTTAAGTTTATATTTGTTTAGATGCTATAATTCGTGTTAATTCTGTCTCAAAAATAAGATACATTAGTGGTTTTCGTTCTGTCTAGATAAACCGACCAACATTTTTTGGTTTTATCAACAAACTATTTATTTTAATAATAAATAGTCAAAATAAATTGGCATCCTAGTACAGTACTATTCTTACTCTGTTGATTAGATCAACACAAGATCGATTCTCTCGGAACCGAAACTGATTTTCGCGAAGTGTTTCAGAAACTGCTTCAGACGTTCTATTCAAAATTACTCGACTTTGTATTTTGCTCGGTATTGGAAAAAGTGTTACCCCCTGTAGTTATTGCAGTCGTTGGACTCACCCTTTTTTGTTTAGATACTATAATTAGCATTTATTCTGCCTCCAAATTTATTATAATGCTTACCTTTAAAACGCGTCGAGAAAAGGTTATCCCTATCAACATTTTTGGTTTTATAAACAAACTATTTATTTCAATAGCAAATTGTTAAAATAAATTGGCATCCTAGTGCAATACACTAATAAAAAACTTTTTAATTTATGTTTGAGATTAAAATTTTTAAAAGATATTTTTCGCCCAAAATTTTTAATAGAAAATTTTTTAAAATAAAAATTTTTGAATAGCAAATTTTTATAAAAATTTATTAATAAAAAATTTCTATAAGAAAATTTATTTATTGAAAATTTTTTATAGAAAAATGTTTGATAAAATTTATTAATTGAAAAGTTTTAAATGGAAATGTTTAATAAAATTTTTTTAATATAAAAATTTTTGATATAAATTTTTTTGACACATACAAAATTTAACGATTTAACAATTTTGATAGAAAATTTGTAGAACATTTTTTGATACAATAAATTTGATCTTATAAAATTTTTTTAAATTGAAATCTTAAAACTTAAATATTAGTTTCCAATACAAAATTTTTTGATACATAATTTCAAATAGAAAAATTTATCGATACTAAAATTTTCATAAAAAAAATCTTCGATCAAAAAAAACTTTCATAAATATCAAAACTATAAAATTATTTTAAACGAAAGCTTTACATCAAAAAATACCATTTGAATTTCTCATAAAAAATTTACGATTTTACAATTTTGATAGAAAATTTGAAGAAAATTTTTTGGTACAATAAATTTGATCATATAAATTTTTTAAAAATTAAATCTTTTTCAATAAAAAAGTATATAGAAAATTTTTCGATAAAAAAAAACTTTGATATACAATTTTTTATAAAAAAAAAAACTTTTTGATAGAAAATACTTTTTGAATTTCCCGCTTCTTAATTGCGAAATTCAAATTGTTCTTGTCAAAATGCTGCCGTAAGTTGAATCCCGTCTACAAAAAAAATGAATCTGCGTCATCTAGCCATTAATAATAGACTAACTTGCGTTTTGAGAAGAAACAATTAGTTTCGTGTGCTCATTAATCATTATTTTGTGATGAAAATGAATCTATCACTCAAATGTTAAAGAAGTGGTTTACTAATTTTAAATGGGTCGTACAGTCACCGAATATGCCAAATACTCTGGAAGGCCAGTAAAGGTCTCTACATCAGAAATATTAAGGATTTTGTTAAAGACAATCGGATATTAAAAGTGGGAACGATTATAGAGGGATCTCACATGGCTAACTAGTATAACAGCTTTTCCGCCAATTCGTGAACATGAACGAAACGTGGATCCACATACAGGAGAATAAAAGGAAGTTATAACTGTGTTTTTTTTTTTTTTGGCGTGATTCTAAATAAAGCACAAACATAATTTTGACAAAAGTCAACTGACTGGAACAATTTGAATTTCCAAATTAAGAGGCGAGAAATTAAAAATTCTATGAATTATTGACCCACGACCTCATATGACTAATTCAACTAATATTTGCATTTCGTTTTAATTTTAGAATATTTGATCATACCAACCCATATTTGATCATACCAACCCATATTAGACAAGCTCTTCAAAATCACTTTAATACAGTGGTACTTCGATAACATGGACACTAGAGCGTCTCGACTTATATGGGGAAAAAATAAAGTTCGCCGTACACCATCGAATATAAAGCATTGCTATGAGGTAGTTTCGAAAAAAATTTTTTAAATTTTTTTCGTTGCACATTGGGATCGCCAAAATACATTTTTTGTTATATCTTCGGCATTTGCAGTCGGATCTCGAAGTGTGATATGTTTTTGTCCCGAGGAGGCCAACATTTTTCTTTAACAGTCATTATTCTCAGGTATCCGGTTCTAGTATTTACCTATCAGACCTCTGTTCCTACCACCCTAATGTACCACCCTAATATCAGAAAATTAAAGCTCTTAAAAAATCGTTAAACTTTTACTAAGGAAGTTTTTCGATTTTTCAAACCGATCTATTACAAACAAGGAATTTCTTATTTTGCCGCACATAGGAATCGCCAAAATATATTTTTCGTTATATCTCAAAAAACTAGTTATGTACCATACTTCTGATCCGGAAGTAGCTATAGGCTTTATAATAGTATTGTAACTTGTATTCTTAATATACTGCCTCAGGATGATAGCTTTAATTTAAATATGTTACTATATGCTAAATAGGATTTGTTTGCCGATATAATACAGTTTAGGATGCAGTCTCCTATGCTGTTATCATTGGTTACCTGAATGCCCACACTCAGAAAATTATTACAGTAACTGATTGTATGTTGTTAAGGAAATTTTCGGTTATGTTGTTTTCAAATGAATATTCATTTAAATTTATATGAAAATTGATTTTTAACATATTTATACATTTGTTTAAAAAACAACCTACAATAAAAATACTGAAAATCCGTAACATTTGAAAATATCAGTTGTTTAGTTTTTATAAATTTTTCAATTATTGTATCAAATATAATTCGTATTTGTTTAATTATTGGTTTTCCTTAAGTATCTTAGGTTTGCTTACTGAAGAAACTTTTTATAATACTGGCCGCCAATCACGGGGTATGGCCTAAGCAAACAACAAACTTTGTTTTGTCTGTTTGGTTTTTTGATGCCTTAAAGGTAGGGTTTGCAGTTCGGTTTTAACCGAAACCGAAACCTCGGTTTTTTATGCCTCAAAACCGAAAACCGTAGAAAAAACTGTACGGATTTTTTGTCTATGGAATAAAGCAGAAGAATAAAAAACAAAAGTTGCCTTACAATAGACGAATGGATAAGTGCAAGGGGAAGACGGACGGTATATGACGGTTTATTTTATAACCTGGGGCTCAGCCGTATTTTTGGAACGTGTTACTCCAAGCAAACGTAAGAAACTATTAGACAAAAGCTAATGAAGTTTAATATTTCACTTGATACAAACATCGTAGCATGTACTATAGATGGAGCAGCAGTCAATATCAAATTTGGATCTGAAAATCAAACACTACTTCAGTTATGGTTGGCACACGAAATTCATCTTGCAGTTATTGATGTTTTTTTATGAAAAATTTTTTATAAATCCAGGTCTGGAATAATTTGAAACCGACGAAAGCGAAGACAATTTTGAAGATGGCGACGATGAAACTTTGAATCACTTAAAACCGAATGCCCATATAAATTTTAACTAGAGGCTGTAAGAAAAACTGTTCGGTATTTCAATAATTCGTCAATTCGTAATAATATTTTACAAACAAGCGTTAAAAAGCATGAAAATCGTGAATTAAGTTTTTTCTTAGATTTCTGCTTCTAAAAGAAAGTATTCATGAAAGTTTAGAAAAGCTGTCGACCTTAGATTTGCTTCTATCGACTTTGAAATTGTATTTTTTTTTAAAGATTCGTTGCTGTTCGTAAAAATGACTGTTAAAGCAATTTGTCGCTCGGATGCAAAAATTATACAAGTAAAAGGGGCTCTGCAGTTTCTCTAAAAGAAAGAAGACTTATTTAAGAAATCCCTTAAAAAACCTGAAATAATTTCCTGAATTTTAGTATTAAATTATAATTGAGCTTTAATAAATATAACTTATACTTGGTTTTAATAAAATTATCTAAAGTTCACTACAAATTTAAATCAAAATAGTTGTATTTAAAAAACCGAAAACCGAACCGAAACCGTCCGGTTTTGGGTGTTTTAAAACCGAAACCGCGGTTTCTCATTTCCACGGTTTTTTGCAAACTCTACTTAAAGGATATAACCTTTTTATGGTTTCGTCTTTTATGTTACGTTTATTACAAAAACAAATGAAAATTGTCCGTTTTACGGAAATTTTACGTAGTTTTTTACCATTCAATTTTTTAAAAATAAATGAAAATTTCCGTTTTTTATACTAAAAATGTAGTTTAAATTTTTGTCAGTCATTTTTTTGAAAACAACTGAATATTCCGTTTTTAAAACTGAAAATGTAGTTTAAATATTTGTCAGTTAAATTTAAATGAAATATTTATTGAATTTGAATGAAAAATCAGTTGACCGGTTTTTAAATGAATATTCATTCATTTCAAATTACATTTTAAGTTAATTTTACTTACATAATATTCTGAATGCAGGTACTTAACCCCTTGACGTATTTCCACGAGTCTGACTCGTGGTACAATTTCTGTGCCTAACATGATTATCACGAGTCCGACTCGTGGTACAATTTCTGCACCTACCATGATTATCACGAGTCTGACTCGTTTTGCGACTGTTCGTAAGCATCAAAACTGTTTTTTTTTTAGTGCAAGTTTTGTGCGAACAGTTGGAAGCGAACTTCCTTGCGATAATTGATACGTCAAGGGGTTAAATCTGGTCTACTCCTTCAAAGCCAAAGTCACTAATGTTAATATAACGGGGTTGTCTTTTTTCGATATCTCTAATATCATATATTTGGTTTGTGACTAATTAAATAAAAGCTTTACATTTAATGCAGATGATTATAGTTGATTGATCATTGATTACAAGGATAAAAATCTCTACGAAATATCGCGAATTTCTAGCTAAATAAATTACTTTCCGTTCCTGTGTGATCCACTTTTCGTTTTGTGTTGTTGAGTGTTGCCATTGTCAACCAGCTGCTTATGTTAAGTGTGGCAAATATTTTTTTGGATTTCTGAAAATTATTAGCTGTCAAACGCTTGTTTGAGGTCGACTAATGGCATATAAATATCATCAAAGTTGTACTGCACTTTGAAAATCACAAAAATGCTTTTAAATCTAATTGCTAATTGAAGTTTTTTGCTAGAACTGAAATTTGTTTAATTGTGTCATTTATAACTTTTTATACTGTATAGATATCCATATACATACATATGTCACAGCATAATTTATTTAATTACTACCAAAGTGCTTCTTAATTTTATTAAAAAAAAAACAAACCTTTGTTTATAAATATTGAGATACTGTTTTTATTTTATTATTTTTTGCAAACAAAAAAAAATCAGCATTATTTTCAATGTAAACAAAAAATCATTCAACATGAGAAAAATATTTCAATTATATATTTAAGTAGTTTTTGTTTAAGTGGACAAAATTAAAAAGTGTTGAAATTTCATAAGAAATATATTTTTGCAAAATAAAATTTGTGAAACCTTTGAGATCTAAATTTATTTCGTCTTATCTTTTTTTTAAAATTTGAAGCTATGAGAATTATAAATTTTAATTGGGTCATATTTAAGATGTTTGAAATGTATGAGAATAAGAAATAAGAAAAAAGTTTCATAAATATTTTTTAAATGTTATAGACTTTTTAAATTTAAACAGGAAAATTTCTAGCTTTTATTAGGCACCTTAATTTTCATATTTTCAAATATTTTATCCCTTTTTATTTCAATACTAAATTTAAAATTTTTTAGTTTTCTTTATTTCCAAATTTTTGTCACACACTTTTTTGTTAATCCTTTTTTTTCGATTCAAATGATAAACCCCAAAAGAACAAGTCATTAATAAAAATATTTGTTATTCCTTTAAAAAAAATTCCATAATTTTCAAATAAAAATTTGGAAATTATAAAAATATGTTCAAGAGTTGACATTCTTTTTGTTTGAGTTTATCTGTGAAATGCCATCAGCAACGGAAACGATAATTCAAATTATCAAATATTAAAAAAATTAAAAAATATAACTCAAAGGTCTTAAATATAAACTAAAAGAATACACCTCTTTTTTAAAAGTAAAGAAATTGAAAAAGGTAAAAATGAATTTAAGTTGTTAACATGTTACCAATTTTTATGAGTTTTTCTTTGGCAAATGTAATCACGTATTTGTGGCTAATGAAAAAAGAAAACTAATAAAACATTTTAGATAATCATCAAATGTGTAACTTTTAATAACAAAAAATGTGTTTTTTATAAAAACCATTTTTGTGTTCAAATTCATTTTATATAGCTTAAAAAATTAGGGATTTGTCATTCACTTTGGATCATTTATTCAGGTACTTTCTTATGTGACCATTTGAAAACTAAAAGAAAAGAGTTCATTGAGCGCCACCAAAGCAACACCTAATCATAAAATACCAAAGTCTATATTAAATTATATATATAATTTAATTCAAAAATGTTTCCGTAATAGATTATTTTATTGTATTAGTATTTATGTTATATATATTTATAACATATTAATATTTTGTTAGGCACCCTACGCATTAGTGAGTGGTACTATGATTTAACAAGTACTCATGTCAAAGATATGAAAAATTCTATATTATGTATGAACATTTTACGAAAGTGCAAAATAAAATCCCCCAGAAATGTTTTACGAAACACGAAAAAATGTTGTGAGTTTTTTTGTAATTGCATAAGGAAAACACGTACCGAATCCGCCCACAAAGCGTTAAAATATTTGTATGAGAAAAAATGGGAATGCTTTCGGTTTTGGCCAAATTTTGGGCACTAAGAGTTTTGTTATTTAAAAAATAATGGAATATAAAAAAGAACTAAAATAGCTTCATTTATAAAAAATCCGTGATACTGGAAAGCAAATTGATCATTTGGAATATTTGTTGAGCAAAATGAGAAAAAAGTATAATATTGTAATATGAAAAAACTAATAAATTTGGTTATATTTTAACAAAATTCAACTATTTAGAACTTACAGATCATAGAATTTTAAATCAGGTCTTACTTTGAAATTTATTTATCATTAAGTCAATTTTTTGCTGCATATTCTTAGGCGTGCCGTCAAGGACATGAATTTTCGTGGAAAAATTGCAATAACCCCGAAACTTCTTTATATATTTTTACTGTTAATGACTTAAAATAAAATCTTGTTAGTTGTCTTTTATATTTCATTAAATCTTTCTGAACAATTTTATTCTTAGTTGTTAAAATTTAGGCAAATCCAAAAATATTTCCAATTTTTCCCATACACTTTGTGGACGCGTACCGCGTTCCCCTCATACAATTTTGAAAATAATTTGTATGTTTTTTTGTTATGTAGAACATGCTATGTAAAACATTGGGGGAGTTACACTTTTTTATAATAAGGTGCAACCTAATGTACATATTTTGCTCGTAGTAGTCGCATTATTTGGTTCTTAGTTACTATGATACAGTAAATAATTTATTTCACTAAATATTAAGCACACGTTTCCAGCAATGAATATAATTTTAAAAATTCGACAATCAATCAAGAGATGACCTATACTCATAGCTTTATAAGTAGCAAAATTGTTTGTGAGAATGTCTGGGTTCGTGAACATTCGATTTTAACTTTTTCATATAAAGAACAAGTAGGAAAATATTTTTATTTTTATATTGATATGAAAATTTTTCAAATATCTATCAGGAATCAATGAAAATTATCTGGTCATCGATGAATCAAAAACAAAACTGATGTTTTTTACAAGTCCACTAGAATTGGACCACATGTCATCGTTGACAACTATAGCTTTGGGATTGTAAAATAATTGATTTACCTTGCTACAGCCGTAAACATAACTAATGACAAATTAACGACATAAATTTCGACATCAAACGAAGTCATACTTGCCAACAAATGATATTTTAGACTAAGCTGACAGTCCAGAATAATTCCGAGGAAACTTGTAGAAGAGGTAGACCGAAACTTCGATATAAAAACCAAGTAGAAGAAAATCCAGAACAAATTTTAAAGAACCAGCTAGATCCATATTTACCGTTCTAGGTCGATATTGTTGGTAGTATAGTATTTTCTTGTAGTCTGAATATACAAATATGTAGCTATAGACCACCATAGGAGGAAAGGGTATATTGGGTTTGTACTGATGTTTGTAAGGCATAAAAATATTGGTCCGAGACCCACCCTTTAGCATTTCGATCGGCTCACTGATATTGAAGTAAGCTTGTTATTAAAGTACAGGTCGTAAATTTCAAGACAATTTAATGAAATTTGACGCAGATATTTTCCAAATGATCCCTATGCTTTTTGGATAAAGGAATGAGAATAAAGATTTGAGCGATTTACAAACTCAAATTTGCTTTTACTTAAAAAACTTTTGCTTGCATATTGCTTATAGTAACCGAAAGTACTTAGTATACCGAAATTTGTTGGAATAGGTCTATATTTTACAATACCTCCCATACAACACAAACTCTCAAAAGCCTTTAAAATATGCAGATATTCACAAAAACTCTTATAAATCTAAAGATACTTTTATTTAGTTACTAAAACTTTGCACAAATAAGTTATTTGTAAACAAAATTCGATAGCTAAAATTTGGTTACAATCGGTCCACATCCATAAATGTACTTAAGTCTCGAAATTTTGGTGTAAATAATCACAGATATTACTCTAAGGCTTAAGAAAAACTTCTAAAGCTGTCCGGCCTTGACCGGTTATAGTTTTTTCTTATTTGTTTTTGTTATTTTTAGTAGATTCGTATACCCAAATATTCACTTAAGATGCTTTCAACTTTACTTTACTTTTCGAGCAGAAATAAAAGTTATTTTTTGACTTTTATTTTTTCTAGCAGAAATAAAAGTTATTTTTGTGTTTTCAACAACAATTATGATTGCAAAACTCAACTCCATTAATTTTTGAGCATATGCAAATTATTTTCACTGAAAAATTATCTTTGTTTGACAACAATTCTCAATAAATTTATCATGAATTTAAACAAAAATAACTTTTATTTCTGCTCGAAAAAATTAAAGTCAAAAAATAACTTTTATTTCTGCTCGAAAAAATAAAAGTCAAGAAATAACTTTTATTCATGCTCGAAATAATAAAAGTCAAAAATAACAGTTATTTTTGCTCGAAAAAATAAAAGTTAAAAAATAACTTTTATTTTTGCTTGGAAAAATAAAAGTCAAAAATAACTGTTATTTTTTATCGAAAAAATAAAGGCCAAAAAATGAATTTTTTTTCTGCTCGAAAAAATAAAAGTCAAAAAATAACTTTTATTTTCTGACTTTTACGATAAAAGTTATAACAGTTACGGTCCCTGCAATAATATGAAAAAATAATCCATTTAACATTACAACGTCCTAGGAGAGGCTATTGCGTCTAAGCATTCCCAAAACTACTGCAGGGCATTATTTCTCTATCTCAAATTTTTTGTCAAAATGTTATTGTCTCACAAAATCACTTTGCAAATAAAACATGAAGACAGTGTTTCCACAGTCATATTTTTATACATAGGACCATGCTGAAACTATTCCTTTTTACCTTTTATAAACGGATCATGTAGTCCAATAATTTATGCAGGGTAGTAGCGGTTTAACAGAAATTAATAAAAATTCCAATTATGCGGCTAATTATTTGATTGTTTGATTCTAGGTAATTTTAAAGAAAACAATTCGCAATACTTTCCTTAAATTTAAAACCAATTACAAACAAGTAAGAGTGTTATATTCTGCAGTGCCGAATCTTATATACCCACCATCAACTTATGTTAAATTTAGAAACATTCAAAATGTAGATCAACTTGTGTTGCTTTGGACTAAAATTTAATGATTTTAACTGGCATTTGTGGCATTTTAGTGGTTTCCAAAAGTGGTTTTTATATGAAAGCTATGGTCATATATGGACCGATTGCTATAAAATAGTTACATAAAACTTCTCTGTTCTAAATTTAGTAGCCATAGCTATTACAATTGTATTCAATTTATCAGCATTAATATGATTCCCGGGGCGGTATTATATGGCAGCTCTAACTATATGTGAACCGATTTCACCCATTTTCAGTAAACAACTTTCTCAATATATCGAAAAAAAACTTTTGTAAAATTTTGTCCCTCTAGCTCTTTTTTAAGGCGCTATCGTAAATTCATTCGATAGACAGACCAACACAAACCCCCTATCTTTTTGATATTTTTGCGTTTCCATAAGTTTTTATATGCCAGGTATGGTCAAATGGTAACCGATTGTGAAAAAATTTTGTACACTGGCTAGCATTAATATAAGACTTTCTTGTAAAAAATTTAGTGACCATAGCAAATATAGTTTATCATTTATTCGCTTTAAAGTGTACTTTAGGTACAACTATGTCAGTTTTTGTAAGTGTTTTGAATGGGAGCTATGGTTAAATGCGAACCGATTTTAATACAATTTTATACGCTAAATAACAATAATGTAAGTCTTCTTTATGCTAAATTTGATCATCATATCTTTTAAAATTTGTCATTTACTAACGAATAACCGATTGGCAAATGCGAGGTTATATGGGGGCTATGGTCAAATGTTAACCGATTTCGCCCAATTTCAATATCAATTCAATATCAATTTTTCAAGAAATGAAGAATAATTCTGTCATTTATTCGTTAATGCTTTATCGTGCCGACAACAGACAGGCGGACAGGCAGAATATACATCAATTTTAGTTTTTGAGCCAATATTAAGGAAATTACAAATGGGATGACAATCTCAATACACTCCCCATTCTTTTTGATGATGGGTATAAAAATATTTTGAATATACTACTATCTATACAATACATAAATTCATAACATAATTTATATTTTCCCATAGGATATTTAGCACTACTCTTTTTAGTTTTACTTTTTATCATAAATAATCATTTCATTATCCTTAAAATCAGCTAAAAGGATATAATAATAACAAATCACAAATTCTCTCCAAAAATTCTATATCAATTTTCTTATCATATTAAGGGCTATTAAAAATCGACCAGTACTTGCTTAAAATAAATTAACTGTTATTTATTTCTTTATTTAAAAAAAATAGTAAGATCTTAAAGAAAAATAAAGGAAACTATAACCATTTAATTTAATAATAAGACACACAAAAACTACAAAAGTATAACCAAAAAAAATAATAAAGTTAAATACTTATACAATAAAGATGGGCAGTAGATAAATACACTTACGCTTGTACGTACAGATACAAGATACAATCATAAAACAATATATAAAATTAAATAAAATGATATTAAAACTGTTACAACAGTAACAGTCCAACAACCAACAATTACAAACACTTGTAACTTTAAGCCTATAAAAACTGAGTATCTGAACATGTAAGTGGATATAATCATATCTATGCGTACGTGTGGCACCTTAAATACTACAAATATATAATTCTTTTAGAAACTACAAGAGGAATAACAAAAGAAGTCAAAACACCAGACGACTTGTTGCACGAATAGAGAAGGAGATACATATTTAGATGCTTGAGGTAAATAAATAAGAGTAATTTTACATTCCATATTATTTTTATCAATGATTTTAACTTTTTTTTGTTTTTTGTTATAACAATCAAGATTGTAAGTGGTGCATCTTTGTTACGATTTGTCATAGCGGTTAGTATCTTTGGCTCTAACTACGAGATTGTGTGTATGTAGTTCAAATTGTAGCCTAAGCGATAATCATCTTTTCTTTTTTGTGTTCTTTTTTTGTTGGTTTTTGTACATTAAGAGTTGCATCACTTGCATATTAAACACATTTATTTGAATCCGCTGTTGCACTCCTTTAAGGTCTTTCTTTCGACCCGAAATGCTGTAAATGAAGCGCAATCACTTAGCTCCAACATTTGCTGAAGTAGAGTAAGAATGGTCGAAATACTAAAATAATATAACAATTGTTTGATTTAACCAAGATAAAAGCGCGTGCGTTCTTTTCTTTAACCTTTTTTAGTTTCAGATTGTGGACTTTTTTTTGGTAGTTGCAGTTATATTGTCATTTTTGTTGGCTGCCTTTACACTAGCGTTACTAAACTCAATGGAATGCTATAAAATGGATTTTTGAATGGCTTCATAACTTCCAGATTTAAACGACAGTACAAAAACTAAATGAGTGTGATTTTTTTGGGTTTTATTGTTTGTTAACCCATTAGGGAAGGGACAATCTGTTCGGTAAACAATTTAAATAGAGGTTTTTTTAAAAAATAAATAAAAAAATTTTCGGTATAAAGTTTTTATAAAAAAATTTCATTATAAAATTTTTATAGAAAAATTTTTGGTTTAAAATTTTTACATCAAAGTGTTCGGTATAAAATTTTTATAGAAAAATTTTCGGTATAAAATTTTTATAAAAAAAATTTCATTATAAAATTTTTATAGAAAAATTTTCGGTGTAAAATTTTTATAGAAAAATTTTCGGTATTAAGTTTTTATAGAAAAACTTTCGGTATAAAGTATTTATAAAAAATGTTCGGTATAAAGTATTTATAAAAAAAAGTATTTATAAAAAAAATTTGTATAGAACAATTTTCGGTATAAAATTTTTATAGAACAATTTTCGGTATAAAAATTTAATGAAAAATGTTCGGTATAAAACTTTTCTAGAAAAATTTTTGGTATAAAATTTTTACAGAAAAATTTTCGGTATATAATCTTTAAAAAAAAATTTTCGGTATAAAATTTTTATAGAAAAATTTTCGGTAAGAAATTTTTAAGAAAAATTTTCGTTATAAAATTTTTGTAGGAAAATTTTCGTTATAAAATTTTTGTAGGAAAATTTTCAGTAAAAAATTTTTATAAAAAAATTTTCAGTATAAAATTTTTATGCAAAAATTTTCGGTACAAAATTTTTATAGAATATAAAATATATAATATTTTTTTATAAAAAACAATTTTTGGTATTAAATTTTTATAGAAAAATTTTTGGTATAAAATTTTTACAGAAA
This sequence comes from Stomorhina lunata, assembly GCA_933228675.1. Lineage (NCBI taxonomy): Eukaryota > Metazoa > Arthropoda > Insecta > Diptera > Rhiniidae > Stomorhina > Stomorhina lunata. Next base: position 102,858,051 of record OW121743.1, on the reverse strand, counting down.
AATTTTCGGTATAAAAGTTTTAAAGAAAAATTTTCGATATAAAATTTTTATACAAAAATTTTCGGTATAAAATTTTTATGAAAAAATTTTCGGTATAAAATTTTTATAGAAAAATTATCGGTATAAAATTTTTATAGAAAAATTTTCGGTATAAAAATTTTCGGTACAAAAATTTTCGGTATTAAATTTTTATAGAAAAATTTTCGGTATAAAATTTTTATAGAAAAATTTTCGGTATAAAATTTTTATAGAAAAATTTTCGTTATAAAATTTTTATAGAAAAATTTTCAGTATAAAATTTTTATAAAAAAATTTTTATAATAAAATTTTCTTTATAAAATTTTTATAGAAAAATTTTCGGTATAAAATTTTTAAAGAAAAATTTCCGATATAAAATTTTTATACAAAAATTTTTGTAAAAAAATTTTCGGTATAAAATTTTTATGAAAAAATTTTCGGTATAAAATTTTTATGAAAAAATTTTCGGTATAAAATTTTTATAGAAAAATTATCGGTATAAAATTTTTATAGAAAAATTTTCGGTATAAAAATTTTCGGTACAAAAATTTTCGGTATTAAATTTTTATAGAAAAATTTTCGGTATAAAATTTTTATGAAAAAATTTTCGGTATAAAATTTTTATAGAAAAATTTTCGGTATAAAATTTTTATAGAAAAATTTTCGTTATAAAATTTTTATAGAAAAATTTTCAGTATAAAATTTTTATAAAAAAATTTTTATAATAAAATTTTCTTTATAAAATTTTTATAGAAAAATTTTCGGTATAAAATTTTTAAAGAAAAATTTCCGATATAAAATTTTTATACAAAAATTTTTGTAAAAAAATTTTCGGTATAAAATTTTTATGAAAAAATTTTCGGTATAAAATTTTTATGAAAAAATTTTCGGTATAAAATTTTTATAGAAAAATTTTCGGTATAAAATTTTTATAGAAAAATTTTCGGTATAAAATTTTTATAGAAAAATTTTCGGTATAAAATTTTTATAGAAAAATTTTCGGTATAAAATTTTTATAGAAAAATTTTCGGTAAAAAATTTTTATAGAAAAATTTTCGGTATAAAATTTTTATAGAAAAATTTTCGGTATAAAATTTTTATAGAAAAATTTTCGGTATAAAATTTTTATAGAAAAATTTTCGGTATAAAATTTTTATAGAAAAATTTTCGGTAAAAAATTTTTATAGAAAAATTTTCTGGATAAAATTTTTATAGAAAAATTTTCGGTATAAAATTTTTATAGAAAAATTTTCGGTATAAAATTTTTATAGAAAAATTTTCGGTATAAAATTTTTATAGAAAAATTTTCGGTATAAAATTTTTATAGAAAAATTTTCGGTATAAAATTTTTATAGAAAAATTTTCGGTATAAAATTTTTATAGAAAAATTTTCGGTATAAAATTTTTATAGAAAAATTTTCGGTATAAAATTTTTATAGAAAAATTTTCGGTATCAAATTTTTATAGAAAAATTTTCGGTATAAAATTTTTATAGAAAAATTTTCGGTATAAAATTTTTATAGAAAAATTTTCGGTATAAAATTTTTATAGAAAAATTTTCGGTATAAAATTTTTATAGAAAAATTTTTGGTATAAAATTTTTATAGAAAAATTTTCGGTATAAAATTTTTATAGAAATATTTCCGTTATAAAATTTTTATAGAATTTTCGGTATAAAATTTTTACACAAAAATTTTCGTCATAGAATTTTTATAGAAACGTTTTCGTTATAAAATTTTTATGGAAAAATTTTCGTTATAAAATTTTTATAGAATAATTTTCGGTATAAAATTTTTATAGTAAAATATTCGGTATAAAATTATAAGTATAAAATTTTTATAAAAATATTTTCGCTCTCAAATTTTTATACTGAAAATTTTCTAAAATTGTTTATAGAAAAATTTTGGTTCTAAAATTTCTGGTGGAAAAATTTTCGTTTTAACATTTTTGATAGAAAAATTTTCTTTCTAATATTTTATATTCAAAGATTTTCGGTCTTAAATTTTTTATAAAAAAAGTTTCAGATCTTACGCTCCAGCAGCACCTCAAAGAGTTAATAATATGTGTAAACAAGAAAAGTTCATAAAAAAGGATGTAACTTTTGATTAACTTAATAAAATGTCCATATAAAGGCAAAGAAACAAAACCTACAAAGTAAAATAAACTGATCATTGCGTTTAGATAAAGTTTTATTAATAAAAAATTATGGGATTTATATGTTCTTAACAACAACCACGAAAAAGGAAAGATACAACTAAAAAAATCGTATTTTTTATAAATTTCTCATGTCATAAAATGAAGGAACATGTTTATTACTTTCTATATGCCTAAGTACGAAAATACCCACAACGAAAGTCTTTTTTTATTTGAACTTCGAAAAAAGGGTTACTTTTCTCAAACACCATTTTTTACGATCGCTTCTTTGAAACATTTGGAGTATTTTTCTTCGACTTTGTCAAAAGACACAGGCAACATCCTCATATGTAGTCATCGCCGTCACCATAATTTTAAAATGTTATTCAATATCATCCACACTTGATTTTATTTTATCAAGTGTTAATAATTAGACATAATTTTCTTTGTGGTTCTTTTTTGCACACGCCATATTTGATTTATCGTAAATCAACCATCATCATTTAATACATCACCATCATACGAAGTTCTTAATGCAATTTGACACCAATTGTGTGATAATGTTGTCCGTCGTCTATTATTTCTTTCCTCTCTTTTGGTGGCAATTCAATACTTTTATTGCCCTCACCCAATCGGTGTGAGATCTTTCGTTAGCAAGCGATCAACAAGTGTTGCAAATGATTGGATTGGAACATATGTCTCGTTTTGATTTCTTTTAAGAGAAGTTGGGAAATCAAGACATCTGCATGATTTTTGAGTTCTTTTTATGAAAATTTAACTTTTTTTATTTTAATTTCTAGTCAAATTTCTAGGAAGTATTCGATTTTTTGTGCATTAGAAAAATAGTTTTCATTTCGTTTCATCAGCAGCTGGATGAAGTAATTAACCGTTAACAAAATTAAATATTTTGATTTAGGGAATATAAAAATGATCAATTTCGATTGTTTTCAAAAATTATAAGAATTTTTTTTGAAAATTGACTATTTATAGGAATTTTCTCGAAAAAAAACTATTTATAGGAAATTTTTCATTGACTATTTGTAGGAAATTTTTCGAAAATTGACCATTTATAGGAAATTTTTCGAAATTTGACTATTTAAGGAAATTTTTCGAAAATTGACTATTTATAGGAAATTTTTCGAAAATTGACTATTTATAGGAAATTTTTCGAAAATTGACTATTTATAGGAAATTTTTCGAAAATTGACTATTTATAGGAAATTTTTCGAAAATTGACTATTTATAGGAAATTTTTCGAAAATTGACTATTTATAGGAAATTTTTCGAAAATTGACTATTTATAGGAAATTTTTCGAAAATTGACTATTTATAGGAAATTTTTCGAAAATTGACTATTTATAGGAAATTTTTCGAAAATTGACTATTTATAGGAAATTTTTCGAAAATTGAATATTTATAGGAAATTTTTCGAAATTTGACTATTTATAGGAAAATTTTCGAAAATTGACTATTTATAGGAAATTTTTCGAATATTGACTATTTATAGGAAAATTTTCGAAAATTGACTATTTATAGAAAATTTTTCGAAAAATTGATAAATATTTATAGGAAATTTTTCGAAAATTGACTATTTATAAGAAAATTTTTCGAAAATTGACTATTTATAGGAAATTTTTCGAAAATTGACTATTTATAGGAAGTTTTTCGAATATTGACTATTTATAGGAAATTTTTCGAAAATTGACTATTTATAGAAAATTTTTCGAAAATAGACTATTTATAGAAAATTTTTCCAAAATAGACTATTTATAGGAAATTTTTCGAAAATAGACTATTAATAGAAAATTTTTCGAAAACTGACTATTTGAAGGAAATTTTTCGAAAATTGACTATTTATAGGAAGTTTTCGAAAATTGACTGTTTATAGAAAATTTTTCGAGAATTGACTATTTATAGAAAATTTTTCGAAAATTGACTATATATAGGAAATTTTTCGAAAATTGACTATATATAGGAAATTTTTAGAAAATTAACTATATATAGGAAATTTTTCGAAAATAGACTATTAATAGGAAATTTTTCGAAAACTGACTATTTGAAGGAAATTTTTCGAAAATTGACTATTTATAGGAAATTTTTCGAAAATTGACTATTTATAGGAAGTTTTCGAAAATTGACTATTTATAGAAAATTTTTCGAATATTGACTATTTATAGAAAATTTTTCGAAAATTGACTATTTATAGGAAATTTTTCGAAAATTGACTATATATAGGAAATTTTTCGAAAATTGACTATATATAGGAAATTTTTCGAAAATTGACTATATATAGGAAATTTTTAGAAAATTAACTATATATAGGAAATTTTTCGAAAATTGACTATTTATAGGAAATTTTTTGAAAATTGACTATTTATAGGAAATTTTTCAAAAATTGACTATTTATAGGAAATTTTTCGAAAATTGACTATTTATAGGAAATTTTTCGAAAATTGACTATTTATAGGAAATTTTTTGAAAATTGACTATTTATAGGAAATTTTTTGAAAATTGACTATTTATAGGAAATTTTTGAAAAATTGACTATTTATAGGAAATTTTTCGAAAATTGACTATTTATAGGAAATTTTTCGAAAATTGACTATTTAAAGGAAATTATTCGAAAATTGACTATTTATAGGAAATTTTTCGAAAATTGACTATTTATAGGAAATTTTTCGAAAATTGACTATTTATAGAAAATTTTTCGAGAATTGACTATTTATAGAAAATTTTTCGAAAATTGACTATTTATAGGAAATTTTTCGAAAATTGACTATTCATAGGAAATTTTTAGAAAATTGACTATTTATAGGAAATTTTTCGAAAATTGACTATTTATAGTAAATTTTTCGAAAATTTACTATTTATGGGAAATTTTTCGAAAATTTACTATTTATTGGAAATTTTTCGAAAATGTACTATTTATAGGAAATTTTTCGAAAATTGACTATTTATAGGAAATTTGTCGAAAATTGACTATTTATAGGAAATTTTTCGAAAATTGACTATTTATAGGAAATTTTTCGAAAATTGACTATTTATAGGAAATTTTTCGAAAATTGACTATTTATAGGAAATTTTTCGAGAATTGACTATTTATAGGAAATTTTTCGAGAATTGACTATTTATAGGAAATTTTTCGAAAATTGACTATTTATAGGAAATTTTTCGAAAATTGACTATATATAGGAAATTTTTCGAAAATTCACAATTTATTGGAAATTTTTCGAAAATCGGCTATTTATAGGAAATATTTCGAAAATTGACTATTTATAGGAAATTTTTCGAAAATTGCCTATTTATAGGAAATTTTTCGAAAATTGACCATTTATGGGAAATTTTTCGACAATTGATTATTTATTGAATATTTTTCGAAAATTGACTATTTATAGGAAATTTTTCGAAAATTTACTATTTATAGAAAATTTTTGAAAATTGACTATTTAAAGGAAATTTTTCGAAAATTGACTATTTATAGGAAATTTTTCGAAAATTGACTATTTATAGGAAATTTTTCGAAAATTGACTATTTATAGGAAATTTTTCGTAAATTGACTATTTATTGGAAATTTTTCGAAAATTGACTATTTATAGGAAATTTTTCGAAAATTGGCTATTTATAGGAAATTTTTCGAAAATTGACTATTTATAGGAAATTTTTCGAAAATTGACTATTTATAGGAAATTTTTCGTAAATTGACTATTTATTGAAAATTTTTCGAAAATTGACTATTTATTGGAAATTTTTCACAAATTGACTATTTATAGGAAATTTTTCGAAAAGTTAATATTTATAGGAAATTTTCGAATAAGATTTTTAGAGAAATTTTGTATTCAATTTTTATAGATACTAAAATTTTTTATATACTAAAATTTTATGGAAAAATTTTCATTATTAAATTTTTGAAAAAAATTTTTCGTTATTAAAATTTTTATAAAAAAATTTTTTCATAGAAAAATATTTGTTATTCAATTTTTCTAGAAAAATTTTTGTTTTAAATTTTTATAAAAATTGTTCGTGATTACATATTAATAGAAACATTTTTGTAATAAAATTTTTATAGAAAAATTTTCGTAATAAAATTTTTAAAGAAAAATTTTCGTTATTAAATTTTTATAATAAAATTTTCTTTATTACATTTTTATAAAAAAATGTTCGTAATTAATCTTTTATAGAAAAATGTTTATTAGATTTTCATAGAAAAATTTTGATATTAAGTTTTGAAGAAAAAATTTTTTTATTAAATTTTGTTAAAAAAAATCGTTATTAAATTTTTATAGAAAATTTTTGTTTTTAAATTTTTTTAGAAAAATTTTTCTAATTGAATTTTTTTAGAAAAATTTTCGTTATTTAATTTTTATAGAAAAATTTTCGCTATGAAGTTTTTATAGGAAAATTTTCGCTATGAAATTTTTTAGAAAAATTTTTCGTTTTTAATTTTTTATAGACAAATTTTCAATATAAATTTTTTTTTTAGAAAATTTTTGTTATTGAATTTTTATAGAAAAATTTTTATTATCAAGTTTTTATAGAAAAATGTTCGTTTTGAAATTTTTCCGTTATAAATTTTATTTGTTATAACATTTTGTTTTTTAAACTGTATTGAAAAATTTTCGTTATTAAATTTTTATAAAAAAAAATTTCGTTGTTAAATTTTAATAGAAAAATGTACGATATAAAATGTTTAATAAAATCTTATTCAATATAGAAAATGAAAAATGAGGACATTCGTTACATCATTTCATTGATCCACATACTCCCAAGCACTTCATTCATTCATGAGTCTAACATTTCAAGAAAATGTTGAAAAAAAAACTAAATAAATAAACTAACTAAAGAAATTAAACAACAAGCAAACAATATTCAATACTTAAAGGGTACTTGAAAATTGTTTACATACCTACAATATTTTTTTTTGACATTTTTATGTATGTACGTGAAAAAATGAAAAGCGTATAATGTGAAAAATATATGTGCATACACACAAGTGTAAATACACACTTTGACATGTGAAGCTGGTAGGGCACACTAAACCCGAAAACGGTAACGGCTTGGATCAAAGTGAGTCAAACAAAAAGGAAAAGATTGAATGAATGAAGTTCATTAAAAACTGATCAAATCTGTTAAGAAAACAATATGGGCCTACATGATTTTCTACACTTTGATTCTGAAGATATGAGTGCATGTACATATAAATGTATATAGAAACATATAATACATATATACGTATATTGTACACATGTATAAATGTAAATATTCTGTGATCTTAAATACTCTCTGACATTCAAACATTCAGTGAACCTGAATGATGATCATGCAAACAATAAACAAGTAAATAAATATCATCCTGATACATTTAAGTGTATGTGCAGTGCAAGTGTGCTTGTATGTTTAAGCTGTGTAAATAATACATGACGATTATATACAGATAATGGCCATAAACTTATGTACTTACTACATTATGAAAGGCTGTTTTATATGTATATCTATTATTTAAGTAAAACTAAAGAGGCACGAATAAATATTGTAAATTGGATCCAGTTCGAAAGACCATAAGCATATTTGAACATAATTTGATGAAACCAAAAGTAATATAACTACTTTTAATAAATAATGCTTCTAAATTCATATAGTATCGCAAATTATTTTAACAAGACACCAAGACACTAGTACGTTAATTGTATTAAAAGAGCATTCTGAAAATTGCAACGCATATAAATATCGATCTGACCGCATATACCGATTGGCTCAGATTCGTCAAAGCTTTCTATCGGTCAATTTATCTCAACTGCTGTCAACCTATATTTTGATCAAAATACAAAATACAATAAGAAATTATAAAAAATTTAAATTTTTAAAATTTTTGAAAACCATTTTCGTTACAAAATTTTTATACATAGAAAAATTGTTGGTATAAAATTTGTATAGAAAAATTATCGAAAAATTGCCTATATAAAAATTTTATACCGACAATTTTTTCATAAAAATTTTTATTTTTATAGAAAAATTGTCAGTATAAAATTTGTATATAAAAATTTTCGATATGAAATTTTTATACAAAAATTTTAAGTATAAAATTTTTATGAAAAAATTTTCGGTATGAAATTTTTATAGACAAATTTTTATTATTATATTTTTTTTTAAAGAAAAATGTTCGGTCTGAAATTTAACAGAAAAACTTTCGGTCTAAAGTTCGTTTCAGTATAAAATTTTTATAGAAAATTTTCTTTGAGAAAAAATGTTGGTCTAAAATTTTTAGGATAAATTTTTGTCTAAAATTTGTTGCGAAATATCTTCGGTAAAAAAAATTTTTGGTCTAAAATTTTTATAGAAAAAATTTCGATATAATATATATAATTAATAATTAATTATATATAATTTTTCCAAACAAATTATTTTTAGAAAAAATTTTCGTGATAAAATTTTTTACAAAATTTTTCGTGATAAAATTTTTATAGAAAAATTGTGGTGATAAAACTTTTATACAAAAATTTTCGTTATACAATTTTTATAGAAAAATTTTTGTTATAAAATTTTTATGAAAAATTTGGGTTATTTAACTATTATAGAAAAATTTTCGTTATAAAATTTTTGTAGGAAAACTTTCGTTATAAAATTTTTATGGAAAAATTATAGTTATAAAATTTTATAGATACAATTTCGTTGCAAAATTTTTATAGAAAAATGTTTGATATAAAATTTTTATACAAAAATTTTTGATATAAAATTCTTAAAGAAAAATTTTCGTTATAAAATTTTTATAGAAAATTTTTAGTTTTGAAATTTTTATACAAAATTTTTCTTTATAAAATTTTTATAGAAAATTTTTCGTTATATAATTTTTATAGAAAATTGTTCGTTATAAAATTTTTATAGAAAACAATTCGTTATAAAATTTTTATAGAAAATTTTTCGTTATACAATTTTTATAGAAAATTTTTCGTTATACAATTTTTACAGAAAAATTTTAGATAGACAATTTTTAATGAAAAATTTTCATTATAAAATTTTTATACAAAAATTTTAGTTAAAAAGTTTTTACAGAAAAATTTTCGTTATAAAATTTTGATAGAAAAATTATCGGTATCAAATTTTTAGAAAAAAGTTATCATTTTAAAGAAGAGTTTTCGTTATAAAATTTTTGTAGAAAAATGTTTATTATATAAATTTTTGTCATAAAATTTTTATAAAAAAAAATTTTGATATAAAATTTTGGTTATAAGGTTTTTATAGAAAAATTTTCATTATACATTTTTTAATGAGAAATTTTGTTATAAAATATCTATAGAAAGATGTTTGTTATAAAATTGTTAAAGAAAAATTTCCGGTATAAATTTTTTATAGAAAAATTTTCAGTATAAAATTTTTATAGAAAAATTACCAGTATAAAAGTTTTATAAAAAAAAAATTTTCGGTATAAAATTTTTATAGACAAAATTTGAATACAAATTTTTACAGAATAATTTTAAGTACAAAATTTTAATAGACAAATTTTCGTTATCATATTTTTATAGAAAAGTACTCGTTATAAAATTTAGATAGAAAAAATTTCGGTACAAAATTTTTATAGAAAAATTTTCGTTATAAAAGTTTTATAGAAAAATTATCAACATAAAATATTTATAAAAAAATTGTTGTTATAAACTTTTTATAGAAAAATTTTTGTTATAAAATTTTTACAGAAAAATTTTTGATATAAAATTTGTAAAGAAAAAATTCCGTGCAAAATTTTCGTTATAAAATTTTTATCAACAAATTTTCGGTATAAAATTTGTACAGAAATATTTTTGTTATAAAAATTTTATAGAAACATTTTCGGTACAAAATTTTTAGAAAAAAATTTTCAATACCGAATTTTTAGAGAAAAATTTTCGTTATAAAATTTTTATTGAAAAATTTTAGTTATAGGAAATTTTTAAAGAATAATATTTGTCATGAAATCATTATAGAAAAATTGTTTTACAGAGAAATTTTCGGTATAAAATTTTTGGGGAAAAATTTTCGGTCTAAAATTTTTAGTAAAACATTTTTGGTTTAAGATTTAAATAGACAAATTTTCTTTGTAAAACTTTTAGAGAGAAATTTTCGGTCTAAAGTTTTCATAGAAAAGTTATCGGTCTAAAATTTTTATAGACAAGTTTTTGGTCTAATAATTTTAGAGAAAAATTTTCGTCATAAAATTTCAATTGCTTGACTCATAAAAATTGTTCAAGCCTTACACTTTAATAAAATTTGATGTCAAAACCTTAAAGTCAGTCAGTCTCTGGTTTATATATAAAAAAAGTTTGAAATTTCTTGTTTTTGGAAAATGTTTTACCACAATGAATAAATAAAGACAAAGTTTTGAAAACATTTTCATTGTTCATCCCAACATCTCACAGTTACAATTGACTGAACTCTCTCACATAAGATCGTTTTGTAAGAATATAAAACATTTATTTGTAAAATATGTATGCGGTATATGTCCTGTTAAGATAAGGAGTTTAAGATATAGTCAAAATCCTTTTGTAGTTGATTGTTAGAAAATGTCTTTATTGCTTTCAAGCTATTAAAAAAAATAATGACATTTCCTGAGTTTTTGTTCTAATACCAAAACATACTTTTCTTCAAACAAATACCTATCTATGTATGTATTTATATAGATACATACCATTTTATGTGTACGAATAAAAATGTCACAAAAACTAAATTGTTTTTATCCGATTTTTATTTTTGTAATGTCATCATCTTTATCCAACAAGCCAACACCTGAATTAAGAGGTTGACAGTTGTAATACACAGTTATACGCAGTTTATCTCTAACATTGTTCTTCTTTTTAAATGATTTCTTTTATCGACTTTTTTTAAATAGGTACAAAAAATATCCTCTTTTTCTAGACAGTTTCTTTTCTTTTTTTTGAAAGGATCAATAGAATTTGTTTTCCAACAATCATTTCCGGTACAAATAAAATTTTTTGAAATGTTCTGGAATTTAGGCCACCAGTGTTAGATGTGATTTAAAATCTTTCTGAGGGGGTATAAGATTTTGTTAAGTTATGTTTAGGAACAGAAAGAAATTAGGCCACCGTGTCAGTTTGTTTAATTATAGTATTATTAAAAAATGTGTTATAAATAGCAAATTTATTTAAACATTTTTAGAGTAAATAAATTATTTAAGAAAAAATAAAGATGCACAATGGGTTGGAAATTTAAAAAAAAAATTATTTTTAGATTTTTCATAATATCTGAAATAATATGCATTCATTGGTATTTGTTGGTCTAGGAGAATATCTTACTACTATCGGTCTAGATTTGGAATGGCTTTAAAATTTAACTTGAACAATTTTAAAAATATTTGTAAATTTTAACCTCACCTACAATTTTTTTCATGAATGCTTACAGACCCATAGTGCATCAAACATTACCAAAAAAAATATGTTTGGGTATTCTCAAGACCACCTTGATTTATTTGTTTCCTTTATTCTAGCTTTAAGTTTATGTCAATATTTAAAAAATATTAACTCATTCAATGTTAAATTATGCATATGAAATTCCTTATGCAACTAGAATTATCTACAAAGACTCAACACTCAACCCAACAGTTACAAAATGAAAAATAAACTCCCAAAATCATGCAAAAACTATACTTTTAACCACTGGCTTGTGATTGAAAAAGATTAAAAATATTTTTTGCTATACTCTATTTACAGATCATCACTACGCCATGCAATACATAGCAAGTAAGAAACGCTATAGTCGGTCAAGCCTGACTATATGATACCCTTCACTACTTAGGTCATATATGGATCAAAATTTAACAAGTTTTCTTTAAGGCTTAGAGGCATACATGTACTATGTGCTATCATTATAAAAATTTCGAGATTTAAGTAGATTAATGTCATTTCTGGCTAAGGGCCTGATATGGGAGCTAGGGTCAATTGTGGCTCAATTGTTACCAAATTACGGTTATCAATCTATATTTACAAAATATTTATCTGTGCAAAGCTTTAGCAATAAAATGCATTTATCTTTAGATTTATATGCGTTTTTGTCCTTTTCTGGGTATTTAAATAACTTTAGAGAATGTGTCTTGTATGGGTGGCATGGTCAAATATGGGCCGCTTCCTACAAAATTAAATACACTGAAATAGGTTACCATAAGCAATATTTATGCTGAATATTATTAAAATATAATAAAACTTGTGTCTGTAAAGAGCCAAAAAGTCTAGAACAACTCAGGGATGAATCTAAGTCGATAATGTGTGCTTAGATATTATGATGATGATGACGATTATAAAAACGGTGTTTATTGTTTTAACACATTAGCAAAGTTGTACTACAAATAATTTCCATAAAATAAAATATTCCCAACAGAAATTAAAAAAGGTATGTATATAAGTATCTAGTATTTCTTCACATGTTTTTAAATATCTTGTTATATACAAATAAAGGTCTACTAAGTATACATACATATATACAATTACTATTACATAGTCCATTTAGTTTATTATAGCGGCTTTTAGTTTTTTTATGAACTCGAAAGAAAGAAAAAAATTTAAACAAGAACAAAAATAATTTTAGCTGAAACAAATTGTCACAGGAAGATAATATTAGTTTTAGTCATTAACCAAAAAAATAAAAAGTATAAGTTAAAATAAAATTAAGTAAAACAAAACATCAACAAGTAAAACGGAAAATATTTTTATGTTTAAGTTAACAAAATGAGGTATTAACCACCAACATGGATCATGTTTAACATACAACATTCATCCGGTATAACTAAAATTATTTGTTTTAATCATATTGGGTGGCTAAGTATATGGGTGTTTCCATAACTGAAGCACAAGAAGTTCTTAAAAATTATGTTAGGGCACAAGAAAAAATTTGAATAAGACTCACACATTTGGGGTGGCTTTTGAATATTTACACCAGTGAAGTTAGTGCCCATCACTTTTGTAAATTTGCGATTGCTCTGGTAGCAGTAGAGATATTTAAGACATGCCATTGTCTAATCTAGCATCATCAAATGTGTTTGATAGCAAATAATTGAATTTGTGGGAGAGAGAATAGAAAAAAAAGGCAGAGTTACCCTTTTATACACTTCTAACTAAAATAGGTTTTTTTCAATGTGTTTAAAAAAGAAAAAGTTTTCCACTCCATTTTTTTAAATAATTTTATCAAAAATTTTCTATAGAAAATTTTTTTATCAAAAATTTTCTATAGAAAATTTTTTTATCAAAAATTTTTCTATAGAAAATTTTTTTATCAAAAATTTTTCTATAGAAAATTTTTTTATCAAAAATTTTTCTATAGAAAATTTTTTTATCAAAAATTTTTCTATAGAAAATTTTTTTATCAAAAATTTTTCTATAGAAAATTTTTTTATCAAAAATTTTTCTATAGAAAATTTTTTTATCAAAAATTTTTCTATAGAAATTTTTTTTTCAAAAATTTTTCTATAGAAAATTTTTTTATCAAAAATTTTTCTATAGAAATTTTTTTATCAAAAATTTTTCTACAGAAAATTTTTTTATCAAAAATTTTTCTATAGAAAATTTTTTTATCAAAAATTTTTGTATCAAAAATTTTTCTATAGAAAATTTTTTGATCAAAAATTTTTCTTTTATTTTTATTACAAAGTTTTCTATAGAAAATTTTTGTATCAAAACTTTTTCTATAGAAAATCAAACATTTTGCTATGGAAAATTTTTTATCAAAAATTTTTCTATAGAAAATTTTTTCATCAAAAATTTTTCTACAGAAAATTTATTTATCAAAAATTTTTCTATGAAAAATTTTTTTATCAAAAATTTTTCTATAGAAAATTTGTTTATCAAAAATTTTTCTATAGAAAATTTTTTTATCAAAAATTTTTCTATAGAAAATTTTTTATCAAAAATTTTTCTATAGAAAATTTTTTATCAAAAATTTTTCTATAGAAAATTTTTTATCAAAAATTTTTCAATAGAAAATTTTTTATCAAAAATTTTTCTTTTATTTTTATTACAAAGTTTTCTATAGAAAATTTTTGTATCAAAACTTTTTCTATAGAAAATCAAACATTTTGCTATGGAAAATTTTTTATCAAAAATTTTTCTATAGAAAATTTTTTCATCAAAAATTTTTCTACAGAAAATTTATTTATCAAAAATTTTTCTATGAAAAATTTTTTTCAAAAATTTTTCTATGGAAAATTTTTTATCAAAATTTTTTCTATGGAAAATTTTTTATCAAAAACTTTTCTATGGAAATTTTTTTATTAAAAATTTTTCTTTTCAAAAGTTTTTCATAGAAAATTTTTTTGTTAAAAATTTTTCTATGGAAAATTGCTTATCAAAAATTTTTCTATAGAAAATTTTTTTATCAAAAATTTTTCCATAGAAAATTTTTTGGATCGATTGTTAAATATTAGAATTTATTTCTGTTTCACAAAATATACCCAATATTTACAAAAATATTCCCAATGTTTACAAAAATAATTGTGTCGTGGCAACAATGTTCGGGATTATATATCTTTATTCTCTCGGGCCATTTTGTTGCTATAAATTGGATTTTGATTTGTTTCTTGACAATTTTGTTTTCGTCTTTTCTTTAACAAAGCGACACCAACCAACTGTGTTAACATCCAAATTACAAATGAATGATTTTAATGCTCATTCGTGGTATTCAAAAATTTTTCTTCAAAAAGAAAAAAATTTTTGATAAAAAATTTTCCATAGAAAAATTTTTGATAAAAAATTTTCCATAGAAAAAATTTTTGATAAAAAAATTTTCTATAGAAAAATTTTTAATAAAAAATTTTCCATGGAAAATTTTTGATAAAATATTTTCCATAGACAAATTTTTGAAAATAAAAATTTTCTTTAGAAAAATTGTTGATAAAAAATTTTCTCTAGAAAAATATTTGTAAAAAAATGTTCCATAAAATAATTTTTGTAAGAAAATTTTCCATAGAAAAATTTTTGATAAAAAATTTTCTATAGAAAAATTGTTGATACAAATTTTTCTATCAAAAAATTTTTGATAAAAAAAATTTTCTATAGAAAAGTTTTTGATAAAAAAAATATCTATAGAAAAATTTTTGATAAAAAAATTTTTGTGGATAAATTTTTGATAAAAAAAATTTATAGATAAATTTTTGATAAAAAAAAGATTTATAGATAAATTTTTGATAAAAAAAAAATTATATATAAATTTTTGATAAAAATATTAAAAAAATGGAGTAGAAAGTTTTTTCTTTTAAAAACGTTAGAACTACACATGAAAAAAATACCGATTTTAGTTAAAATTATAAGAAAACGGCACCTCTGCCGACTATTTTTGTGTTCTGTTTTCATGCTTTACCTGTCCTTTTCACCACCATCCGCCTCTCAACTATCCCCTTTCCAAAGAAGGTAACCCATTTCCTACATTTGTATAGGCAGTATTTGCCTGAGCAACTTACGTTAAGTTAATATACTTATTCAAAAACTTGTTTTTTTATATGAAATTGCCTTTTCGCGAAAAATGTTCCTTAATGGAAACCTCCATATATCCATACCTTATACTAACACATTCGTCATAAGTCCATACTAAACAACTTGGGTGAGATAGTACAACTCAAAAATACTAAAATATGTTTTAGACTTTTGGGAATGTTTCTGTTTCACGTCAACCCCAAGAAAAAAAGGTACTTGTTAACAATATTTACGAAAAAAAGAATAAGACGCAACAACATAATTTTAAAACACTTAAAAGCTGCACTTAACACAAAACTGGACTTTTTAAACTGAGACTTACACACACACCTTAAAAATATTAACAAAAATCAACAAAATTATAAAAAATACTTTACATACAAATTTTTAAAAATTAAAAAAACATATTTAAACGACATTTAGATGTGTGAGAATACAAGACTAAAATGTTGTTGACCCAAAGTAAAATGGGAAAAACAAATCATTCTACATTTGGGATGAAAAGCAAAAAAAAGCAGTTAAACTTACAAAAAATAATATGTTGGAGTTGGAGAAAAAATAAGTTTGAAAGACACGTAATCATAACAAGCGCCACACTTTTTTTGCGTTGTAAAGAAGCATGTGAGGCAAAAAGGAAGACCAAAGGCATCCATCAATGTTTCAAGTATGGGAGTTTTGAGTAAAGGGTGTCGACAATATTATGGGCAAAATTTTTTTAATTAAACGCTAAGATTCATATTCTTTTTACTTTTCTTTGAAAGACAATATTTTAAAAACAAAAATTTTTCTATAAAAAAGCATTTTGAAATGGCAATTTTTCTATAGCAAAATGAAATGAAAATTTTTCATACAAAAATTTTAATAACGTAAATTTTCTATACCAACAATTTTAATAACAAAAAATTTTCTATAGAAAAATTTTGATAAAGAAAATGTTTCTTTAGAAAAATATTTCTACAGAAAAATTTTGATAACTAAAAAATAGAAAAATTTTAATAACGAAAATTTTTCTATAGAAAAATTTTTATAACGAAAATTTTTCTATAGAAAAATTTTTATAACGAAAATTTTTCTATAGAAAAATTTTTATAACGAAAATTTTTCTATAGAAAAATTTTTATAACGAAAATTTTTCTACAGAAAAATTTTTATAACAAAAATTTTTCTACAGAAAAATTTTTATAACGAAAATTTTTATAACGAAAATTTTTCTACAGAAAAATTTTTATAACGAAAATTTTTCTATAGAAAAATTTTTATAACGAAAATTTTTCTACAGAAAAATTTTTATAACGAAAATTTTTCTACAGAAAAATTTTTATAACGAAAATTTTTCTACAGAAAAATTTTTATAACGAAAATTTTTCTATAGAAAAATTTTTATAACGAAAATTTTTCTATAGAAAAATTTTTATTACGAAAATTTTTCTATAGAAAAATTTTTATAACGAAAATTTTTCTATAGAAAAAATTTTATAATGAAAATTTTTCTATAGAAAAAATTTTATAATGAACATTTTTCTATAGAAAAAATTTTATAACGAAAATTTTTCTATAGAAAAATTTTTACTATAGAAATTTCTTTATAACGAAAATTTTAATATAGAAAAATTTTTATTAGGAAAATTTTTCTATAGAAAAATTTTTATAAAGAAAATTTTTCTATAAAAAATGTTTTTCTATAGAAAAAATTTTATAACGAAAATTTTTCTATAAAAAATGGTTTTCTATAGAAAAAATTTTATAACAAAAATTTTTATAACCAAAATTTTTCTAAAAAAAATTTTTGTAACCAAATTTTTTCTATAAAAAATGTTTTCTATAGAAAAAATTTTATAACGAAAATTTTTCTATAAAAAAATCTTTATAACGAAAATTTTTTTGTAGAAAAATTTTTGAAACGAAAATTTTTCTATAGAAACATTTTTTAACGAAAGTTTTTCTATAAAAAAATTTTATAATAAAAGTTTTTTTATAGAAAAATGTTTATAACGAAAATTTTTTTATTTTCTATAGAAACATTTTTATAACGAAAATTTTTCTATAGAAAATTTTTCCATAGAAAAAATTTTGATAACGAAATTTTTTTCTCTAGAAATGATTTTGATAACGAAAATTTTTCTATAGAAATGATTTTGATAACGAAAATGTTTCTATAGAAAAAATTTTGATGTCGAAAATTTTTCTATAGAAAATTTAGAAGACCAAAATTTTTCTATAGAAAAATTTGGATAACGAAAATTTTTCTATAGAAATGATTTTGATAACGAAAATTTTTCTACGTAAACAATTTTTATAATGAAAATTTTTCTATAGAAAAAAATTTTATGAGGAAGACTTTTCTGTTGAAAAAATTTTGATAACGAAATTTTTTTTATGGAAAAAATTTTGATAGCGAAAATTTTTCTATAAAAAAATATTAAACGTGGATATGAAGAGCTTAGTTTCATATTATTTTATTATTATTGAAGGTGTTGTGGCTTAGTTGATCAGCACGTCGTCTGCTAAGAATAACATTTCAAATTACACTTAGATTCGAGGCCCAGTCACGACAGCATCAATTTCTGTAATTATTAATTTCTACTAAAATTATGAATTACCGCAACATCTTCCATTGGCCGTAAGACCTACAGCATTAATGAAACTTTGTAAAACATAAAATTTCTACTGTCTTTTTTTGTTGAATAGTGTAATCTTTACGATAACATATAAGTCTAAAAATGCAGTTGATTTTCAAAATGTTACTAACCACTACTTTAGATCCACCCTTTAAAAAACAGACATGGTCTTGACCAAAAAATTCCTTAACATGTTTTTTTAATTTTTTGTTACAAAAAACAAGAAAAACAATAATTTTTCTTACTGTCTGTATATAAAAACTAAAAAAAACCTCAACAACTAAAAAAAATAAAATAAAACTGTTAACAATTTACCGTTTTTGGTTAAATACACATACAGTCATCAAAGTTAAGCAGATACATACATATGTATGTACTTACATACATATATATGAACAGACATTCGTACATGTATGGACTTATGAACGGTTCATACGTACATGAGTTGTTCAATTAAATTTCCCAGAAATTGACTTGAATTTCTCGCAATTTTATGTGAAATTCATTGAAATTTTCTTTATCTTTATTTAGTTTTTCAACTTTGTATTAATAATACGAGTACAACTAACCAAACGGCTTATTGATATGAGCACAATTGTATTATATCTATCTCTAGGTACGATATGAATAAATGTCTGAACATGAATATGAACATATCAATTTAAAATAAAAATTCACTATCAGCTATTGATGACTAGTTTGCTTCTTCTATATGACCAACTGATAAGTAATGAATAAATGAATGAATATATCAATGAGTTTGCTTGCCATAGTTATAGAGAAAAACTCAAGAAAAACGTCATTATTTTTTTTCATATAATTTTACTATACCACCCATGATATTAGCTCGTTATCAATTATTATACATTTGTACTTTTATATGAGTTCATAATAAATAATAGACTGTTTCTGGCTTGCGGTAATAAAATACTTTTTTTCATTCATAAAAAAACCACAAAAAAATAAAAGGAAAGAGGCACGCGTAAACAAATGATACCATAAACGTATAATCAAAACAATTTATTCATTCATTTCCTAACAATAAATACAAAATAGATAGAGAGATATGATGAATAATAACTCGTAGAGTTATTGACTTAATATTTGATCCTCACTCATTATTCATATGTATGTACAGACATATGTATGTTTGCTTAATTAGTATTAGTGTAGAGTTAGATATTTATCTATTTCTATTTCCTTATCTTATTTGTGCAATTTTACATATACAAGTGAGTTATACTAATTTCGAAAAACAAAATGACAAGGCCTTAACTTTGGAGACCTCGTGAGTAATGGTACTTTTCAGATAGAACACATTTGCTTACACATTCTGAAAGTACAATAGCAGCTGCACCATTTTGTCTCTAGTTGTTCAATTGACCTCACCGATGATACTAAAAACTCTTATTTTAAAATAACTAAAAACATTAAATGTTTATAATTTATTAATTAATTTACCACAAAGTAAACTAAATTGAAATTAATTAATCTATCAAAATTACAAGATTCCACCAAGTAAATTCTATTTATGACTAAATTTGTTTAATTAATTTCCATACATTTTAAAACTCATTATTAATTTCCATACATTTTAAAATCATAAATTAATTTCCATACATTTTAAAAATCTTATATTAATTTCCATACATTTTAAAAATCATAACGATTTTGACAATGATAATGATCGTTATTGTTTTCGTAATTGTCATGCGCCCAAGCTCTTCTTTTGAGATACATAATGGGCATACTGCAGCACTAAACAAGTTTATCATTTTAACCCTTTCACGACCGTTAGATCTGAAATAAACTGCAATAAATATAGAAGATTATAGCTTTTCATAAATAAACTATATAGAAATAATATATAGATATCAAATATACCAATTCTAAACATATCATAATACCTTCGCCCATGAAAGGGTTAATTTTGTTTTTCATAAAATGTTTTTAATTCTTACTTTTCACAAGATTTCACATCTTTTTATTATAATAATGTGGCAGAATGAAGAGTTATTTGCTTATACACTTGTACTCACAATATGATTTCGGTGTTCTTACCACTTTTTTCTTGATTTGTAGCCGGTGCAGATGCAACAAGGAGAAGTATTTATAAAAAATATTAAATAAATAAAAGAAACTGTGACGGTACGTTTTTGTCTGTTTGTGACTTGAAACATCAAAAATTAAAAAAAATGAAACTATGTATAAAATGGGCAACAGATATGGGTAGAGTACTTCCATTTAGATATAATTTCATAATTTATTAAAAAAAAATTAATATCTCATAAGTCATTCAAAATATTTTTAAAAAATTTTATATTTTTTCAAATGAAACAGAGGATCGAAACTTAAATTAATGTTAACTAGCATTTTAGTTAGACTATTTTTGTATGTGTTATGTCCTATAAGTTAAAAGCAAATGACATTTTTTTTTTTTCAAAATTTCTAAAATTTAGGATTTTTGAAGATGATGTTCTTGTTATATTATCATATTTCAAAAACGACTTAATCAATTTTATTGAAAATATATTAATGAATTAAGAACAAATTTGTGCTTCAGCCGTTCTTACAAAAGTTTTTTGTAAGATCAATGGTTTTACAGTTATTGACATTGCAAATAAAAAAATATTTTTTGTGAAAAAATTAAAATATTTTTATTTTTTTTTTTTAATTTATAGAAAAGTGAAATTGGAAAAACCTTACCATCATAACTCGACAAATTTAAAACGTATGCATATGGCAAATAATATAAAGTCCATCGATTTGTAGTGATTTTATTAAGAAAAACTTGAAAATATCCAATTTCAGAGAAAAAATTTTGTCACATAAATAAGCCTATTTTCGAAAAAAAAAACACAAGTAAGAAAATCTTTCAGTCGGTAAAGACCAACTATTTTGTACTCTTTACTACTTAGATCAAATCTGGAACGATAACCTAACAAATGTTTCTTAGGTCTAAGAGGCATATCTATGCTATTTTTCTTTTTTTTCAAAATTTCGAGTTTTTTGTACATTTATGTGATTTTCGACAGATGGTGATATGGAGTCTAGGATCAAATGTGGACCGATTTTTTTTCCAAATTTTGCTTGTCGGATTATGTTTAGAAAAACATTATCTTTAGATTTATATGTGTTTATCTTATTTTCTGGAGATTTAAAAGACTTTTGAGATAGTTCTTTGTATAGGAGGTATTTTCAAATATGGGTCGATTCTAATAAAATTTCGTTCACTGATTTCAGTTGCCACAAACAATATTTGTGCTTAAACTTATTAAAATAAAGACAAATTTTTTAGCTTTTAATGACCAAAAACTCTATTCCGGAAAAATAGTCTAAAGTGACGTACCCGATATAATGATGTGATTTTGTCCAAAAAGTTTAGGGATCATCCATATCTGTGCCAAGTCTCATAAAATTATCTTTAAAATTGCGACCTGTACTTTGATCACAATATCCAAAGTCGATCGCTATACCAAAAGGTGGATCTTGGATCAAGAAAATATGGTGATTTTGGAACATTATTTTGGGTGCCTCCAAAAGGTAAATTAAGATTTTAATCATAATTTTAAGTATATTTTTGGAAATTTATCAAATAGGAAATTATCAAACTGTTAAATTTCGATATCAGTTCAAAACGCCGATACAAACCTATTCTTTTCTAGTCTTCTTCATATCAAGCCCAGTTTCTTAAAAATCTTAAAATTTCTCAACCTCAAAAATATTGAAAGTAAAAACTGTTCTCCTTAAATCCCTATTTACATTTGATGCAACATTTCTTAATTCCTTTCATCCATTTATTCAAAATGACTGTTCATTATTAAGCCCCTTTTGTTAAGGACTCTTAATCAAATAAATTCTGAATTGTTTTCAAAAACAAATACCAAAAGTCAATACAAGTCATAAAGATTAAGAGCCAAATAACATGAAAATTATTTTCACACACATTCAATATGATCCCAATAGACTTCGCTCTAGAATCAATAATCAATAAGAATTTAACTTAACATGATCTGCTAAGATCTCTACTCAAAGACAGACCTGCTCCCGTTGTAATACGCCATGTAATCATAATTGTTTTGAAGTATCTGTGAAGTGGGTTTTTTGTTTGGTCTTTGTTCGAGTATTTGTAGTCTCGTCATTCATTCAATTGTTTGTTGCACACTCGGTTGGTTGAATGTGAACTTGGCTGTAAAAGAGCAAGTGAAGTAAAGGAGATTGAGGGAAACGGGTGAATAAGTGTAAAGTATTGATTATGTTGGGGATTAGCTGCATTTTTCGTTTTTACTTCTTTGATCTTTACAATTTGTTTTCTATTTTTTTTTTTTTTTCTTTCATGATTTGATTTTTTGACATTTTCTTGCAACAGTTTAACACTTATGACATCCATAGTACTCGTAGGTAAGTAAACAATTCTTGAGTTGAGTTAAATAAAAAAAATTGTTTGATGATTTGTACTTTTTATTAAAAATTGATTAAGGTATTGTTGTCTTATAAGTACTTCAATGTGGATTATTACGCCGACTTTTACTCTTATACTTTGTCTGGTTTTATGTTGATATCTACGAGTATTTAAAACTCTATTATTTTTGCAAATGCAATGAAATAAAATAATAATAAAAAGTATTATAGCCGGTCAAGCCCAATTATATGATACAGTACACTACTGAGGTCATATTAGTACCAAAAAGTTTATACTGAAATTTTTTTTATACAAACAATTTTTCTGTAGAAAAAATTTTTATAGAGAAAATTTTTCTATCTTTTTATAATTTTTCTATAGAAAAAATGTGTATATCAAAATTTTTTTTGTAGAAAAAATTATTATAAAGAACATTTTTCCATAAAACAAAAATTAATATAAAATTTTTTCTATAGAAAACATTTTTGTAACGAAAATTTTTCAAAAAAACAAATACTACAAACATTTTTCTATAGACAATTTTAATATAACGAAAATTTTTTTTCTATTCAAATAATTCCGTTATAAATTTTATTTCTATAGAAAAATTTTCGTAGTAAATTTTTTTCATAGTAAAATTTTCGTTATAAATATTTTTTCTACAGAAAAATTATTGATACAAGAATAATTTCTATAGTAAAGTTTTTTTGTATAAAAATGTTTTCTATAGAAGAATTTTCGTTATAAAATTTTTTCTATAGCAAAATTTTCGTTATAAAATTTTTTCTATAGAAAAATTTTCGATGTAGAAATTTTTCTATAGAAAAATTTTCGTTATAGAAATTTTATCAATTGAAAATATTCGTTAAATTTTTTTTTATAAAAAATTTTCGTTATAAAAATATTTTCTAAAGACAAATTATAGATATAAAAATTGTTTCTATAAAAAAAAATTATATAAAAACTTTCCTATAAAAATTTTCTCTATACACAAATTTTTGTTATATAGATTTTTCCTATAGAAAAATTTTCGTTATAAAAATTTTTTCTATAAAAAAATTCAAATTTTTTCTATAGAAAAATTTTCGTTACAAAAATCTTACCTACATTAAAATTTTCGCTAAAAATTTTTTTTCTATAGAAAAATTTTAGCTATAAACCATTTTTCATTATAAAATTTTTCCTATACAAAAATTTTAGTTATAATTTTTTTTTATAGAATAATTTTCGTTATGAATTTTTTTTTATAGGAAAACTGTTATAAAAAATTTTCTATAGACAAATTTACGTTACAAACATTTTTTCTGTAGAAAAATTTTCGTTGCAAACATTTTTTTTTTAGCAAAATTTTCGTTATAAAAATTTTTTATATAGAAAAATTTTGGTTATCAAATTTTTTTCTACAGAAAAATTTTCTTTATAATTTTTTTTTCTATAGAAAAATTTTCATCTCGAAATTTTGTTTATAGCAAAATTTTAGCTTTAAAAATTTTTCTATAGAAATTTTTTTAAAAAAATTTTTTCTAGAAAAAATTTTCGTTAAAAAAAATGTTTCTTTAGAAAAATTTTCGTTAAAAAATTTTTTTCTATAGAAAAATTTTTGTTATAAAAATTTTTCATGCAGAAAAATTTTCGTTATAAAATTTTTTTTTATAGAAAAATTTTCGTTATAAAAATTTTTTCTATATAGAAAAATTTTCGTTATAAAAATGTATTCTATAGAAACATTTTCGTTATAAAAATTTTTTCTATAGAAAAATTTTCGTCATAAAAATTTTTTCTATACAAAAATTTTCGTCATAAAAATTTTTTCTATACAAAAATTTTCGTTAAAAAATTTTTTCTATAGAAAAATTTTTGTTAAAAAAAATGTTTCAATAGAAAAATTTTCGTTAAAAAAAAATGTTTCTATAGAAAAATTTTCGTTATAAAAATTTTCTCTATAGAAAAGTTTTCGTTATTCAAATTTTTTCTATAGAAAAATTTTCGTTATTCAAATTTTTTATAAAGAAAAATTTTCGTTACAAAAATCTAACCTACAGTAAAATTTTCGCTATAAAATTTTTTTCTATAGAAAAATTTTAGTTATAAAAATTTTTCCTATATAAAATTTTTCCTATAGAAAAGTTTTGGTTATAATTTTTTTTTATAGGATAATTTTCGTTATGAATTTTTTTTATAGGAAAACTGTTATAAAAAATTTTCTATAGACAAATTTACGTTACAAACATTTTTTCTATAGAAAAATTTTCGTTGCAAACATTTTTTTTAGCAAAATTTTCGTTATAAAAATTTTTTATATAGAAAAATTTTGGTTATCAAATTTTTTTCTACAGAAAAATTTTCTTTATAATTTTTTTTTCTATGGAAAAATTTTCATCTCGAAATTTTGTTTATAGCAAAATTTTAGCTTTAAAAATTTTTCTATAGAAATTTTTTTAAAAAAATTTTTTCTAGAAAAAATTTTCGTTAAAAAAAATGTTTCTTTAGAAAAATTTTCGTAAAAAAATTTTTTTCT
This sequence comes from Stomorhina lunata, assembly GCA_933228675.1. Classification (NCBI taxonomy): domain Eukaryota; kingdom Metazoa; phylum Arthropoda; class Insecta; order Diptera; family Rhiniidae; genus Stomorhina; species Stomorhina lunata. The sequence continues at coordinate 102,832,922 of OW121743.1, read as the reverse complement.
ATCGAAAAATTTTTGTTATAAAAATTTTTCATGCAGAAAAATTTTCGTTATAAAAATTTTTTTTATAGAAAAATTTTCGTTATAAAAATTTTTTCTATATAGAAAAATTTTCGTTATAAAAATGTATTCTATAGAAACATTTTCGTTATAAAAATTGTTTCTATAGAAAAATTTTCCTTATTAAAATTTTTTCTATACAAAAATTTTCGTCATAAAAATTTTTTCTATACAAAAATTTTCGTTAAAAAATTTTTTCTATAGAAAAATTTTTGTTAAAAAAAATGTTTCTATAGAAAAATTTTCGTTAAAAAAAAATGTTTCTATAGAAAAATTTTCGTTAAAAAATTTTTTTCTATAGATAAATTTTTTCTATAGAAAAATTTTCGTTATAAAAATTGTTTCTATGGAAAACATTTCTTTTTAAAATTTTACTCTATAGAAAAATTTTCTTCTTTAGAAAAATTTTCTTTATACAAATTTTTTCTATAGAAAAATTTTCTTTATTGAAATTTTTTCTTTATTAAAATTTTCTCTATAGAAAAATTTACTTTTTAAAAAATTTGTTGTATAGAAAAATTTTCTATATAAACATTTTCTTTACAAAAATTTTGCTGTACAAAATATTCGTTATAATATATTAATTTATTATTATCTTATCTCCTTAACGACTTCATTAATGGCTAAACCCGATTTCTCAGACTAAGACCTTGAATTATCCCAAAAACATTTACACCATTAAAATAATTAGTATCCAGAAATTTCCAGCTTTATTGTATCCTTAAATTATCATTTCAAAGTCAAAATAATTAACATTGCAAAACCAAATTGGCCAAAAACTAAGAACCCAAAGACCAAAGATACTAACCAAAAAGACAAAAAGTCTGTAGAGGTCAACTAAGACCACCCCGAAAAAACCAAGGTTCAATATAAGTTTTTTTGTACAACAGAAAGTGTTGCAACACTCATTTGTATAAAGAAACAACAAAACTTTGTGGCAACAAAAGCAGAAAGAGATGCAAAACTAAAACAAAACCTTAGCCAGAATCTGGTCGAACGTTCAGGCCGGACATGCTGGGTTCAAAATGAGTAACATGCCGAGTTAAAAATGTTTCAAAATAAATAAAACAGCAGTAAATGACACACAGAATAAAGATAAACGAAAAGAAGTAAAACAATATCGAAAACAAAAGAAAAGCAACAGAAACAAACAAAATATTGTATTTTAATATTTAACTGAAATTGAAAGAAGCAGCAAAATATTTGTTCAACAAGATCCATAAACAAAATTTAAAACAACATAAAAAAGGTAAATTTGAAAGGATAAAGAAGTTATTTTGCACGCACACACACACATACACAACAAAAAACAGCAACATCTTAAAGGACATCAATTATTCAAAAGAAAGGAAAATAACTAAAACTGAAGTATAAAAAATCACCTAATTATACAGTAAAAATCTGTAAGATCAAGAAAATTAAATGAACACATTAATATAACAAATCATTTTGATTGAAGGTTACAGAACATAAATATGTCTAAACATATTTATGTTTTTGTCTTATCAATGTGTGGAAATGACAACAAATTTATTACGCCCATTTGGTTATCTTAGGGAAAAAATATTTACTTCTCTATTGTTAAACTAATTAATTTTAATTTAAACAGTTTTTCAAAAAAACATTTTTTGATTACTCAATTGTTGTAGTGGGACTCCTTCAAATTTGATGGATAACTTTGATAGACGAATGAATAACTTTGATAGACGAAAAAGTACCACACACTTTGCTGCAATTATGTACTTGTAAATGTTGAATACAAATCATTCTGACAATGGCTGCATTTAGGCTTTAGAAAGAATTGAATAAAAAAACCTAAAAATGTATATACTAACTGTGTGTTCTTAAAGATTTTTATTACGAAAATTTTTATGAAGAAATAACTTTTGTAACAAAAATTTTCTACAGAACAATTTTTGTAACAAAAATTTTCTACAGAACAATTTTTGTAACTAATTTTTCTATAGAAAAAATTTTTGTAACGAAAATTTTTCTATAGAAAAAATTTTTGTAACGAAAATTTTTCTATAGAAATAAATTTTGTAACGAAAATTTTTCTATAGAAAAAATTTTTGTAACGAAAATTTTTCTATAGAAAAAATTTTTGTAACGAAAATTTTTCTATAGAAAAAATTTTTGTAACGAAAATTTTTCTATAGAAGAAATTTTTGTAACGAAAATTTTTCTATAGAAAAAATTTTTGTAACGAAAATTTTTCTATAGAAAAAATTTTTGTAACGAAAATTTTTCTATAGAAAAAATTTTTGTAACGAAAATTTTTCTATAGAAAAAATTTTTGTAACGAAAATTTTTCTATAGAAAAAATTTTTGTAACGAAAATTTTTCTATAGAAAAAATTTTTGTAACGAAAACTTTTCTATAGAAAAATTTTTTGTAACGAAAATTTTTCTACAGAAAAAATTTTTGTAACGAAAATTTTTCTATAAAACAAAATTATTTAAACGAAAATTTTTCTATAGAAAATTTTTTTTAACGATAGATTTTTTGTAGTAGAAAATTTAATAAAGAAAAAATCTTTGCAACGAAAATTTTTCTATACAAAAATTGGAAAGAAAATTTTTTTACAGAAAAAATTTTTGTAACGAAAATTTTTCTATAGAAAAAATTTTTGTAACGAAAATTTTTCTATAGAAAAAATTTTTGTAATGAAAATTTTTCTATAGAAAAAATTTTTGTAATGAAAATTTTTCTATAGAAAAAATATTAGAAACGAAAATTTTTCTGTAGAAAAAATTTTTGTAAAGAAAATTTTTCTATAGAAAATTTTTGAAACGAAAATTTTTGTACAAAAAAAATTTTTGTAACGAAAATTTTTCTATAGAAAAAATTTTTGTAACGAAAATTTTTCTATAGAAAAAATTTTTGTAACGAAAATTTTTCTATAGAAAAAATTTTCTTCACTAACATTTTTCAATAGAAAAAAATTTTATAACGAAAATTTTTCTATAGAAAACATTTTTGTAACGAAAATTTTTCTATAAAAAAATGTTTGTAAAGAAAATTTTTCTATAGAAAAAATTTTTTGACGAAAAATTTTTTTAATGAAAATTTTTCTATAGAAAAAATTTTTGTAACGAAAATTTTTCTATAGAAAAAATTTTTGAAACGTAAATTTTTCTATAGAAAAAATTTTTGTAAAGAAAATTTTTCTATAGAAAAAATTTTTGTAAAGAAAATTTTTCTATAGAAAAAAATTTTGTAATGAAAATTTTTCAATAGAAAAAAATTTTACAACGAAATTTTTTTATAGAAAAAATTTTTAAAATGAAAATTTTTCTATAGAAAAAATTTTTATAATGAAAATTTTTCTATACAAAAAATTTTTGTAACGAAAATTTTTCTATAGAAAAAATCCTTTTAAACGAAAATTTTTCTATAGAGAAATATTTTTTAACGAAAAATTTTTAATAGAAGAAAATTTAATAAAAAAAAATGAAAAGAAAAAAATTTTGTAACAAAAATTTTTCTATACAAAAAATTAAATTTTTGGAACGAAAATTTTTCTATAGAAAAACTTTTGTAACGAATATTTTTCTATAGAAAAAAATTTAATAACGACTTATATTTATACAAAAATTTTTTAAACTTATAGAAAATTTTTATAATTTATAGAAAAAATGTTTATAAAGAAAATTTTTCTTTAGAAAAAATTTTTGTAACGAGAAATTTTCTATACAAATTTGTTTGTAATTTTTCAAGCTATTAATGACCAGTAGGCAACGGTTCTGTGAACCGCCGTGGTATAGCAGGTTAGAGGTCCCAAGTTCGATCCCCAGCCAGACCGACTTAAAAACGTAAATTAAAAAAAATGCGGCGGTTCACCTTATTTATAACTCAGCTAGCAACTGGTTATTGAGTACTAGGCTACATAAAGCTTCTGTGACTTATGCATTTGACGTTCGTATCCGAAGTTAAAATGTAGGTCCATTTCAATGAGCCTAAAAATAGAATGCGGATGCAGCTCGTTATCTGAGAGACAATGTTGTGGGAAATTATATATATGTATATGTGTAGGCAACTTTAGGCAAATTAAAATAAAGCATGTCACGACCTCTTCTATTTTTGCATGTTCAAACATAAAATGACCTCAAATAAATATGTATAGTTTACTTCAGCTGTAAAGTGAGTCATCCATAAAAATTTTTGATTTTAGATACATATACAAAAAATTCCCTATATATTCCCTTTATGTTTTTATTTTTCTATCTTTCAAAATTGTATTTTAATATAAGCAAATTGTCTGGAAAAACCCACTATTAAATATTCCAAGAATTTAAAAAAAAAATGTCTTCATAAAAAATATGGAATATGAATAGATTTTTGGACAAATTTTCCAAAAACTAAAGCATTTATGTATATTCCTTCGCCTCAACCTTAAGACAAAATAAAAGTATGATAGAAAAATTTATATTCTAACATATTAAGTGCAATACTTAGACTATAAAAGTACAAGGTCATTAGCATATATGACCAAAACAGATTTAAATCCATTTTAAAAATGATGACAATCCGTCTACTAATAAACTACTAATAAAAGTGCCACCTTTTTGTGACACACTAAGCCACTGACATTGTTACAAAACGAAACGATTGAGTTACGCCTTCCCTGGCGCGAAAAAAAACGTTTTAAGAAACCCATCCACCGCCATAAACGAGAGATTAGTAAAAGTAACAATTCGCGTTTGCGACAAAAAAAAGTGTGTTTATGACCTGTCATAAATTTAACAATTGACAGATCATATTTGAAATTGGTTATACTTAAACAAAATGCATTTGTACTTAATTCTTGATGTAGTTGTAAATATTTAAAAATAGTCATACGGAAAAAAGGGATACATTTGCATCAGATCTTTGATATTCGTATTCTTTGACTCAGCGTTTCAGTAGCTGCAGTAGTAAGAAAAATTGAAAAATGCTGCTACCTCAATCGTTGTGCATGGCTGCCTCTTTTTATGGCCCATAATAAAATGAACAACAAAATGACTTTATCGTTTTATAGCGGGTTCAGGTTGGCTTAAGTTGCATATATCGAGTTTTATTGTTGTTATACTAAACGAGGGTGTAGATTTTCAAAAGGTTTGTAATAGAAAAGAACATTTGCAATTTCTTTATTGTGCCTTTAAGTAGCTGTTGTAATATAGCATTAACCTTAAACGTTGAAAGTAAATTATATTATTAGTTTGTGCAGAAATTTGCATTAGAAAACTTAAACAATGAAAGGAATATTCTCGAACTATTTTTAAGTGCTTATATTTACTTATGTTAATGAATTTTTCCATACAATTTGGGTTTTCAGATTTTCTATTTTTTCTGATGAAAATAAAATTCCAAGAAATAGTATTAAAAAAAAACATGATTAGTTTTGTTTTCAGTTTTCTTGATTAAAGGGCCATAATATTTTTTTTTTATTTTCTAGACCTTGGTTATACAAATATGGCAAATTTTTTAAATTTTGCAAAGAGGATTTATTTTATCTGCTGGCATAATATTTTAATGAGTTAAAATTTAGCATACTTTTCGAAAATTTTGGACCTTTGCGACAAAAAAAAAATTAAGTAAAAGTTTTTGGGACAACACTCTGTTTCTGGAATTTTCAAAGCACCCCCAAAATCTGGAGTTAAGGGTCAAAAACCGGTTTTTCATACCCATATGCACTTATCACCCTGTATATTAGACAAATGCCAACCAATTTTAAGTTTTTTGAAAGATATTAGCCCTTTTCAACGGTATATAGATTCTTAAAATAAACTTAAGATACATGGGTTTTTTTAACACCAAATATATTTTTCCCGGTTTTTTATATATTTTTTTATTTTCGGGACGTTGTCACACAACATTTTTGTAAGGGAAGAGTACTATTTATGATCCGATTTCAAAAATATATAAGATTACCATCAAAACTTAAAAAAAAATTTACAGCTGACGATGGTGATAAGTGCATACGGGTGTGAAAAATTCCAGAAACTTTTACTTTATTTTTTTTTGTCGCTGTATGTAATTGCACAACTATACTCTTTTAGATGCTACTCTTCCTCATAGTATGGCTCGACATGATCGACATTTTCTATTCTTATATATATTGGACTTACATTCCTATATACAAATTCTTACTTAATAATTTTAATGGAAAATTACCTAAAGAATCAATCAGTCATTGCGTAGACTGATTTATTCTATAGGTAATTTTTCATCAAAACCAAAATCATTATTAAAGACACAGATTTGAAAACTAAAGGTTCAAATCCTTCTGTTAAGGTGTTTGTAACCTCAGTGACCTTAAACCTCATCATCTTTCAAAGTATAATTTTGGTGTTGACTAAGATATTAAAGGTTTTTGACAATCATCCAAATAAGTCAATGATTTCAACTGTTTCTCCTAATACTTTTCGATATCATTAGTCCTTGTCTTCAACTTTAAACTTGCAATTTTGAAAACGATAAATCCGAATCCCGGAAACTGGGATTCGGAAACTGGGATTCGGTAGCAATGTTTATTACAATTTGCAAAGAATCAGTTTTTTTTCTTTATTAATACAATATTCTTACTTATATGTATGTAAACAAGTAAAAAAGCTATAGTCGGTTAATATCCTTTACAACTGAGCTTTAGATTAGACCACTTTAGAAAAAATATATACATACATTAGGGTGACAATGATTTTTCGAATTTTATAAGTTTTTCTATGGAATATTGTAACACTAGATCTGAAAATTTGAGCCAAATCGGACAACGCTCTATGGATCGTGTCCAAAGTTTAAGAGCCCATTTGTATGGGGAAAAATGAGGTATTTTTTATTTTTATGAAATTTAGACCAAAAATTTTTACAGGAAAAAATAATAGAATATTAAAGAGAACTAACACAGCTTTATTTCAAATCATGAAAATTCATCGGGTAGTTTAAAAGTTATTGCAGTTTTCCACTGAAAATTCATGTCCTTGAAAACGCGCCTAAGGATATGCACCAAAAATTGTGTGTTGTAAATAAAGAAATTCCAAAGTTAGGCATGATTTATCATTTAATGGCTTGCTACTAGTAAATAGTTCAGTTTTGTTCAAATGTAATCAAATTTACTTAGTTTTTTTCATGTTGGAAAATGGTACATTTTTCTCATGTTTCGTAAAGAAAAGTTGGCCAAGGTTACTTAGTGTATTGAAACTATGAAAAGGTTTGAGAAGCTAGATTTTCTTTAACAAAAAATCACTATAAAAATTATACCAAATATTTTATTACTTAATTTTTGTTTCTTAAATCTGAAGAAACTCCAAAACCCGAGAATGATATAAAGAAAGACTATAAAAAATACAAAGACAAAATAAAACAAGTAAGAAAGCGCTATAGTCGGTCAAGCCGACCATACGATACCCTTCACCACTAAGGTCAAAGGTGTTATTTTTCCTGTGTAAAGACAAATATTTGCTAAATTTTGCCATCATACAAACATTTTCTCAAAACTTATATATTCAACCTGTTTCCGTCATTTGGACTTATATGAGAGCTAGGGTCAAATGTGGACCGATTATCTCGAAATTTGGCAGATTGATTACAGTTGTTACAAAAATTATGTATGCAAAAAATAGACTCAAAATTTCCATTATCTTTAGATTTACGAGCGTTTTAGTGATTTTTTGTCTTATTTAGTGCGTTTTTAAAGAAGAATTTGTATGGGAGCTATGATCAAATGTGGACCGATTTCAACAAAATTTGGTACAGTGATTAAAGTTGACATAAGCAGTATTTGTTTTAAATTTCATGAAAAAATATTGATTTTTGTGGCCAATATAGCAATTCCGGGAAGTGGGACCTATGGGAGGTACCATAAATAATGGACCGATGTTAACCAATTTCAATAGCCATGGTCCCATTATCAAAAAAATGATCTGCGCCAAATTTCATCAAATTATCTTTAGAATTGCGACCTGTAGTTTGATTACAAGGTTTACATGGGGGTCCAGCCAGCCAGCCGTCCAGCCAGCCAGCCAGACGGACGGACGGACGGACGGACATCGCTAAATCGACTCAGAAAGTGATTTTAAGCCTATTGGTATACTAAAAGGTGGGTCTAAGACAAATATTTCTATGCGTTACAAACATCAGCACAAACTTATAATACCCTTTCCACCTATGGTGGTGAAGGGTATAAAAATTTAGGCGCTGCTGCATTCCAAGAATTGCATTTTTGGAAATAAGCCGCACATGCAGCATCCTGTTCAACTACTTCATACTTACTTACGTACGCACACAAATACACACTCGAAAATATTCTTATTTTCCCAAACGACAAACTTAAGCAGCCAAGAATACAATAAAAAATCTTTGCTCTGCTCTAACTAAGTCCGAGTAACTGGGTATGCTGATGATGGTACAGTAAAGGTAATTGATTTATTGCTTAAAGATCACTATGCGCTTACGGTCTGATCTCAAAAAAAAAAAAAAAAAATACACACATACAATAAATATCGTCATACAAATGTGAACACATCAGCATACCTGCCAACAAAAACCGTGTGCTTTACTTTTATATATATTTTTTCTGTTGTCGTCTAAACGCGACAAGCATATTTAATAGCGAATAACGAGCAACAATCGTATTCATACTCGTAACATGTTTGTGGTGAGAACGTGATCAAAGTGTGTAACACGTTTTACGCGTTTTAATATGACAATGGGTGCTTTAATTCGTTCCAAGTTTACCTTTACTTTTACATTGCTTTACAAACAATATGACATGCCCTTTTAACAGTCACAAGTAAATAGTGTGTAACGATCATACGATCCTTTTCCGCTTTGGATGTCCTTCATACATTTAGTCTGTTGCATCTGAGTAGTTAACCCCGTAGTCGTGGTGGGTGTATTTGATACTAATACTGCATGTGATTATTTTATGAGCATGAAAATCTTAATTTTGCAGATGTTTTACTTGACAAATTCATTAATACTCGAACTCTGAAATTGGCGAAAAAGGTCAAATCTTAAAACTTGCCTGGCTGGCTTGCTCAAACAGTTAGAGAGCAAGCTATTTAGTATGTAGTCACTAAAATAGTTAGCCTACTAACTAGCTAAAAATTAAAGTTGATTTTTTTTATTATCCCAAGACATGGTGTTTGTTAAAAGCCATGAAATCCCTTTGCAAGGCTTAAGTTTTGCAAACATCTTCATTGTTTGTATGAAGGAGTATAAACTTGTTGTTGTTTAGTTTTATTACCGATGTCCTACATTAAGTTTCACACAGCGAAACCACACGCTAGGTTTTTGCGTTTGCCCAAAAAAGCCACCTCCGACGATCACTTTGATCAATTTTATTGCTCACTCACCATCTTTGTCTCACACACTCACTTTCCTTCATTTTTGTCCTTTTTTATTAGTTAGTTAAACTAACTGTCACATACAATTTCCCAGTTCAGCCGACCATGTAATCGCAATTAGTTACGATAATCGTTGGCTTAATTAAAGCGTAACTCTTGGCCACATTGTGGCCTCCAGCTGACTAACAATATTCACCGCATGATCTTTTCTTTAAGCAAAAAGTTTTTCATTCCAGAGAGCAAGAGAGAGAAAGAGAGATCGTTGCAATTTTATGCCGTTTGTTTTTGTTAGTGTTGATGTTTGGTGTTGATGTCGTCACCTTCGTTATGCTCAGCGGGATTATACTTTTTATTTTAAACGCGTACGCTTTTTTTTTTTGGCATGCGGTCAAATGTTTACCGCCACGTTTTTGGCTCGTTTCGTTTTCATTTTGGGTAAAGTACCGAAACAAAATTTTGATACTGGCACAATATTTATGATTGCTTTTATTTTGGATCGCTGTTGCTGTTTAGCTTCTGCTGAGCTGTATAGTTTACAATATAGCTTTACAAAAGGATGTCGTTTTATGAGAATGATAGTTCGAACATCTTAAAATCAATGTTTGACGAGCTCGAAGATTCCAAAAAACCACATAATTGACTACAGCAATGGTATCTTTACCAACAAGGATCTGCTACAAATTAGAATAAACCTGTTCAGGATCTGCTACGAATTAGAATAAACCTTTTCAAAGGATCAAAATCGGCTGCTAATCAAACATATTTGATGACTTATCAAACGTTTTCATTTGTTCAATCAAGTTTTTAATTGAATCTTATTATTTGACCATTTTAAATATGGGGTATTCTTAAAAAGTTTCAGTTTGAAGAACCCCAAATAGTTTTGATGTTTTTGTTTTAATCTGATGGAACCAATGTATAAGTTTTATCCTTTTTCGAATATCAAACGACGAAAACCAAACCCACTCTTATTAAATGTATTCGATCGATAAACTAAAATTAAGTTTCATAACTTATAAAATGAAAAGTCATAGTTTCTTAAATATATCTGTGGCAACATGGAAAAGCAGCTTAAGGCGACATAAGAAAGAATTGAAATAAGGCATTAGGAGCATTTCAGAAGCAAAGGCGCTTAAATGTGCTTAGTCCGTTTTAAAAAATTCAATTTTTTGTCAATGTTATGTACATTTACTTTTTAGCTAAAGTTTTTTGAATCAATAGTGCATTGATCAAAACAACTCATGTACACTTACATTTGTTTCCATATTCAGATTTTTCTTTCATCATATAACGATATCGCTTAACTCTACTTAAGCTGCATAAATGTTCACCTTAGAAAAAATAAAATCATTCAGCCTAACCACAAAACATTTAAAGTTAACCCGAAAAACTCGACTTAATTTCGAAAATTGTACCATAAAACAAATTTTAAATAAAATTGTAAACCTTTTTTTTTCTTTTGAATGGTTTTCATTTTGTGATCCTTTAGAAAAAAACGTTAAGTCGAAATTTAAATTTTTTTAAATTTTTCAGTCATTAGATACGTTTTAAAGTTAATTTCTTTAAAACGGGTTGGGATTATATTATAATTGTTGTTTTCTATTATTATTATACAAAAATTCAATTTGGTGTAAAGGTTGATGATTACTTAAACAATGTTATATAATATTATGAAAAAATTAAAAATATTAAGATATGTTGTTTTGTCTAAAAAACACAAAATTTTCTTTATATTATGTTTTTGGAATTTTTTGAAATTTTATTTGATTATTTCTATTTATTGAAAAAAGCTTTTGTAATATTTGAATGTATTTGTTTAAAAATATTTTTAAAGTCTTGTTTTAAAAATTTCTTCTGGTACGAAAAATTACAAAAGTCAACTTTAAAATAAAGTCGATTTTACATAAAATCTACTTTAAAATTTGTTCTGTGGTTAGGCTGATTATTTTCAAACAAATTACCTTTACATAAAACTACCCTATTTATACTTTTAATTCAAACAGAACCGCTTAAGTTACTTAATGATCAAGTTTAAATTTTTAAAATGTTTTAATTTTCATTTCGAAAAAGTGCTTAAGTAGAAAAAGCTTAAAATCTTATGCTTTTAACAATATTTTTTTTTTAATTCATCCAACTTTTTTAAATAGACATGTTGCCAATATATTTATTCATAAATTATTCGCAGAAATCAAGAAGAAGAAACAAATTACACAAAATTGATGATGTCTCAAAACTTTAATTTTCGACTTAAGCTACTCTTCCATATTGCCACAGATTTCTTATCTTTCTAAAATGCCTAAGTTAAACTCATTGACTGATTGGAATTTATATGTTTATATTTACTTACTTCAATGGCCTATATTTACAACCAGTTAAGGTCAAAGACCGAGCATGTTTTAGAATTCCATGCGCTTCGATCTTGTGCGCATATTCTCCTATTTCATAACTCAAGATTTAAAAGACTTCCTTCATTTGATCTTTTCAACGAAGTTTCGGATTTCCTCTTCTAACAGAAGTTGGCCGTTTTTATTCTAATTTTAGCTTTTTCATAGCAATAGTTTGTTCCAGGAGTAGGTTACAAGCCCGACATCCAGACCCATATTTTTATAGTTCTTATGGAAGAACTCGCGACATATTTTAACATCCACGAGGAGATCGGTGTCCACTGTTGAGATGAAGGATAACCAAAATATGTCTGGGCTTACCAAGTTAAGACCAATCAGAACCGTTGTTTGGTACCCAACATCCCCTACATCATCAGATCTTCCATCTAACTCATTAGTTATTGGGGTAAGCAAAATTCGTCCCAACAAATTATACCTATAGGTACAACAATCTTAAAAAAAAAACTTTTTTTGCCCAAAAAACGCTTAGGTTTTTTCCTTTACGGTAGTTTTGTTCGCTTAGTGGGATGAGAACCTTCGAACATGTAATACACACAATATGTTACTCCCAGGAGTAAAACACTTTTTCTATAATTGACAATTTTGTTTTTTTATTTGTTAATATTGAAGAAATTATTTGATGAATTTTGCTTAAGCCAATATTTCTTTATTTTTTAAAGAGAAGTAACACTCAGACAAATACTTCCTATACAAATGCATCTAGTGCATATACGAATTGGGTAACCTTTGAAAAGGGCATAGTAGAAATGTGAAAGCTAATGAAAAGGTGAAATAAAGCTTTTATTAATGTAGGGTTTATATAACTTAAGCGCCTGACGATTGAGTGAAATTTACATGTGTTTTGTTATTGTAACAAAAACAAAATACATGTAAATTTCACTCAATCGTCAGACGCTTGAGTTATGAAAGTCGAGGTTTTACGTGGACACACTACCGTACAGGCCTATTCCACGGTGCTCTCAACACCGGGTGGTAAAATACGTCCACCAGCGCCCGGATATACATCCGTACCAAATTGAAACCATGCTTTTTGGACAAGTTTTCCCCTTTGGTGGGGGCGGAGCTATCTAACCTCCTTCCGGTCTATGGGTACGGCACCCGGTTGCAATGGGTATAACCACAGGCACCACGATGCTCCCAACTGGGGCCACACCAATAGTCAGACTGGAACCGAAATTCCAGGGGCTTCTGACTCCCGTGGTACCAGACAAAGTCTCTGGTCGGACTTCGTGGATAAGCCACTACCAGTAAATGTCCCCAAAAAAAGGCTAGGGACTGGTTCCCTCACACACATATTCACACAACACATGACCACCTTATATATCCCGAACACATTTTTGGGAATGAAAAGGCTACCCGGGATCCGTCCCAGCCCCAGAAGACCAGGTATTCTCCCAAGAACACCGGGAGGGCCGAGTCGGACCCCAAGGGAGCCTATTCACCCAAAATTGTATTACTGCCTAGCACTTGAAGAACGAAGTCTTCGCCTACTGAAAACCTCTAACACATATTCAGCCACACTTCTCACCCTTTCCTGGGTGCAAAGCACCCCACTCACATCGTAACCGTCCTGAGTCCTAACTACCCCCCAAGCTTCTAAATTTCTTATGTCCGAGTAAAACGGGCATTCACACAACACATGCTTCCAATCCTCACATTCTGACCCACAATCACACTCAGCAGTATCACTCAACGCTTGAGTTATATAAACCCCACATAAGACTTATTATTAAAGCTTTTTGTTCGACCGCCTATTTAGATTATTTTACATCGGCGGCGTGTTATTGCCGCCAATGGAAGAAATTGTGGTAATTAATAATTTTAATTGAAATTAAGAATTACAGAAATTGATGTTGCTGTGACTAGGAATCGAACCCAACCAGAATATGACATGTTATGCTTAGTAGTAGTAGTAGCCAAAGCCAAGCCAAATTTCGAAGTTTATTAAATCTTCTTACGCATCCAAAATCTTTTGTAAAAATATCGGAAAGTTAACCATAAATGGTTGAAGCTCAGGTTGATGCCTTCTCAAATTGTAAGAAGGTTTACTATATCGGGTGTTCCGTCTTGATACTTTAACGGCTTATGTGTTAATAAAACAGGAATACACGTGTAAAATTGTAGAAATTATCTTACATGGTCTGCCTGGTAATCGTAGTCATCCCTCATAACATGGCGTCCGAAAGCTTCTAAAACTTCGATCATGCTTTTATTGTTGGTCAGCCTTCCCAAAGAGCATGTGATTATTACTGTGATAAACAAATGAATGCTTTCGTCATTCGGCACTTTACAGAGCATTTTTGAAGTTCAGCGACAGGATGAAGTGAATTAAGCGAGTCTTGGTTGGATAGTGAAATTGTAATAGTTTTCTTATAAAAAATATCTTGAAGTCGAAAATCAGACATAAATTCTTTAAACAGAAATTGTCAAAATTACTTTTAGCAGGAATTTTTTTTATTTTAATAACACTGATAAACAGCCAAAGTTTCAATAAAGTAAAGTTATATTTTATGAGATATGATCTTCTGCAAAAACGACACAAATTTTACGTTTTTATAAATTTAAAATCTTTTTATAAGGGATTTTTGAAGAAAACGTCTTGTCCAATTTCATTAAAAACCACATCGATATATTAAAAATGCAAATGACTTGAAGATGTGATAAAATAAGTTTTTTGTGTTCAACGGCTTTGGAGTTTAAATAGGGTCGATTTCAACGCTCGAAAGACCCAATGTTGTGTGTTAACACATAAACGCGTTACGGACAATGTTGCATCATCTGTAACTATGGGTGGTATAAATGTTGAGGAATCGGAAACTCTTGATGTTCTAGGCATGAAAATTCAGTGTGATGTCCGCTGGACTAATCACGTTTTCCAAGTGTCGAAAGAAGCATTCAAGTGTCTCGGTTTTCCTCCAACTGATCTCCTTAATATCTATACCACATATATCCGACCGAAAATGGAATACAACTCTCATGTATGGGCCGGTGCTTCAAAGTCTATTTTGGAGCTTCTCGACCGCGTACAAGAGAGGGCGAAGGTGCTTATCGGTGACAGTAGAGTAGCCAACTCTATTGCCTCATTGGAGCATCGTCGTAATGTCTGTTGCGTTTCACTGTTCTATCGCTACTATAATGGGATGTGCTCAAATGAAATTAGAGATCTTGTTCCTGAAACCCATACATTTCTTCGTAGCACACGCAAATCTACAAGGGTCCATCCCTTTGTAGTCGATTTTCCAGTGGATCGCACGACGCACTATAGAGAAAACTCGTTTTTTAGCCGTACAGCGCGAATGTGGAATAAACTTCCTGCATCAGACTTTCCCTCTAATTATGATATCCTAAGGTTCAAATCAAATATCCACAAACACTACTCCCTCTATCCTCCTTCCCACAACCTATTTTCCTAGTTCCATCACAATGCATATGTAGGGGTCATCCCCTGAGTGTTGGTCCAATACAAAAAAAAAAAAAAAAGAAGAAAAATATTTTTTTTTATAATACAAACAAAGTCGAAAATTTCAAATATTTACGATTTTACCCGACAATCATAAAACTACAAAATATCCAATTAATATAGAGAAATATTATAAAAATTCATTTATTAGTATTGATTTTATTAAGAATAAAGTGTATGTTCATTGCTATTGAAATGAATCAAAATCGGGACATTATTTCGGGTACTTTTTATGGGTCTCACTTTTCGGAGTTGAGATTTTAGTCCCAAGTTTCAGTTCATTTTTATGAAATTAAAAACAGTTATTGTTTGTAACAGCAAAAATTACTTTATCAAATTTTATTGAAATCGGTTCTTATTTGACCATAGCTCCCATTTGAGTCTTAAGAAAATGTTTGAAATGACAAAATATAGCAAATTTGTCTTTATACAAAAAAGGAAAATCATTTGATCATTTACTTTATTATTAACTAAATCACCAACTGTTCAAGGATTTTCGGGAAATAAGTCTTATTAATTAGGAATATTAACAGTTTTTTCATGTCATCGCCATTTTCGACTTTTATGAATTTAAAAAAAATATATATTTTTCATAAAATTATTTTTTACTTCGAAGTGCAAATAACTCAAAATTAGGCATATACATATAAAAAATTTTAAAAGTGACTTAAGAATAATTTTATCTGTAACAGTACCCTACAAGAAATTAATGACCGAAACTAACACATACAAAATTTTTTTACAAATACATTTTTACAAAATTGTGAATGTAAGAGTGAAACAACAGCAAAGTTTGCAGCTGTTTCATTCTTGCATACATTTCAACATGATTTGTCAAAATTATAATTTTCACAATTTTACCAAGCGTCGTTGTAAACTGTCGAAAAATAAAAAATTGCAAAAATATATTAAATACTTTTTAAAATCAAATCAAAATTTAATGGAAATTGTAAAAAACTTATAAATAAATAAAACTGTCATAATTTTAAAAGCAGGTAAGTTTTTTTATTTAGTTTTATGCAAATTTTTTTCAGAAAAAATTAGCTAACAAACATTTTTCTAAAGCAAAGTTTTTGTAACTAAAATTATGTATTAACTTAAATTTTTTCTACCAGTCAGTTGATCGGTCAAATGACTGGTCATGTTCTTGTAGGGTAATTATTCAAAAAAATCAAGTAACCCGTTCCAAAGATATGATAAAATCGATGATTTTCAAAAAATATCTATTTTATCTACCATTTTTGCTGACTACTGTTATGGGTCCGAAATGTTAGTAATACTGTCAGATAGTTTTTGTCTTTAATTCAAACCATTAAGAGCACCTGGGATATGTTGGTGATTAAATATATACAAAGAAGAACTCTCTTATAAGGATTCCCCAAGTATTGGAATTCTTATTTCTAGGTTCGTACCTTAAATTTAGAAGCTTCAAATTAAAATTGAGAAACTTCATTCATATAATACTTTGATGGATTATATAAATCCATTTTAACTTATATCCTCGATGACATTTCAAAAAATAAAGGATGATCTATGTTAATCCCAAGCTATTCTTTAATTTATGATTCCCATTTGTTTATGCTAAAAATCAAAGACCTCCAGTTATTTAAGCAAATTATCAACAATTTTCGCAATTAATTACAAACAATTTTTATGCAAACATAAAAAAGCCAGGCATCTTCGAACTTTCTTTCGCTATTAAAACAAATTTTTAAAGATTTGTTTTAATAATGATTTTATTTTTACAACATTTAACATTATCACAACAACGACAACAAAATTTTTCAAAAAATATAATGAAAAATTATGAATGACTGTGGGCAATTGGTAACGACCCACAGCAGTAACAAAAAAAAAGTGGAAAAGAAAATGATAAAATAAAAAGCTCAAGACAAATGCGACATGAAGCACTCAATGAATCTGGTGAAACAACATATTTTATCATCACAAATATGTGAATGTGACGAGACTGTATAAAATGTATCATTCAGGCAAACAGGCAGGCAGGCCTGTCCAGGTCGTCAACTATTTCAAGCATAAACGCTTTTCATACAAGCCATCAGTATACATACATACATATGTTATAGCCATGGGTTCAGTTGAGTGTTTGAAAGGTAAATTTATGTATGTAACCAAGAGATGGCGCACACTAAGGGCAGAAATTAAGTTGGTATCCCCAGCTAAAGTTAGTTGTTGTTATTGTTGCAGCATCAGTAGTAACAGTAACTGGATAAATAAGGTAACAAGTTGGTAAACGGTTGCCGCTAAAGTGGAGTGTTGAAAAGTAAAGAAGCTTTAACAAATTACCGCCCAGACGCATCACTAGTTGTTGGCAAACAGTATCACATGGCTTTTGCTTTGCAGAGTCGAGTAGAGTAGAGTAGAGTAGAGTAATGAGTGGGGCATCAAAGGATGTCTGTGTCAGTGCTGGTGTAAGTATTTAAAACTTTTTACTAGAGATTCATGTATGTGAAGAATAAATGTTGGCATCAAAATATGACTGGCGGCTGTAATGAATGTAAGAGTAAATGATTTTCGTTCTCCTGATCATACCAGGCCAGACATCTATCCTTATAACCGACCGACCAACCAACCAACATATAAAGATATATTACGACAAACCTGCAAAAGGCAGACAGACTTAAGAAATAGATGGACATGTAGACAGACAGACATACATACATATGTATGTATGTAAGTAGATGTGGTTACAATTTGCCCAACGGCATGACACTTACTTCTTACATATACACATTTTATATACTGACATAAATATGTATAAACTAAGGCCTTTAAAATGTATAACAATCACATAAGAAGAAAAATAATATTATCCATGCAAAACTGAGACTAAGCAAAGCATGTCATGTTACCAGGCGGTTGCTTATATCTACATATGTATATATGTATGTTTGTAAATATGTACAAATGTTTAAGTATTTAGTTTCAGACATTTATGTGCCTTACGATTAAAGATTTTTTCTACTTTTTCTTCATTTTTTACTTTGAGTATTTGTGAGCGGCAAAACTTATGACTGAGTAATTGCTGCCGATATTTATGCGAGGAAGCGTTTTAGCAGTCAATGTATGTATGTTTGTAAGTTTTCAAAACAACAACAAAACATTAAAATAATACATACAATGCAACAACTGCTGCAAGTATAGCAAATAAAAGCTGCAAGGATTAACCTGTTGCTGAATCTATGAATTTTATAACAAAATCTCAAATTATTTCTGGATTGTTTCTTTATATAGACAATTTTAGATTCAAAATTTTGGGTTAAAATGCCTTGTACAGAAAATTTATTATATAAAGGGTTTTCACAAAAAAATTTCGATGTAAATATTCCCGTATAAATTTTTAAATTAAAATTTTTTCATAGAAAATTTTTAATATAAATTTTTTTCATAGAAAATTTTAAATGTAAATTTTTCTACAGAAAATTTTCTATAATATTTTTTTTGAAAATTTAGGTTAAAAAATTTTTTCATTGAAAATTTTTGATGTCAAATTTAAAAAAAAAAATTCAATCCAAACTTTTTTAATAAAAAATTTGTAAAACATAAAATTTTGTTATAGAAAATTGTACAATATTTTTTTTAGATATGAATGTAGTAAAATTTGCTTATAGAAAATTTTCGATGCTAAGTTTTGTTCAAAGATAATTTTCATTTTAATTTTTTGTATAGAAAATTGTTTATATAAAATTATTTACAGAAAATTTTCAAAAGAACATTCTTCATTTAAAAGTTTCTTTCCTAAAAATAATATTTTTTTTTTTCATTCAAATTTTTCGATAAACATTTTTCATTATAAAATTTTTTTATATGAAATATTTAAAGAAATTTTTTTAATCATATTTTAGTCAAAATTTTTTTTGTAAATAATTTTTTAAAGAAAAATTTTAAAGTAAAATTGTTTAAGAAATAATTTTTGATATAAATTTATTTTAGACAAAATTTTTAAGGTCAATATTTTTAAATATGAAGTGAAGGAAGATAAAACGGAAAAAATACTTGGTGTTTACTTTTGTTCAGTCGATAATCAATCTGAGCTTTTGTCTTTGATTTACAAACATAATTCGTAATAATTGTGTTTGCAAAATGGGTAATAATGCGAGGTTTTCGATTTGTCTTAAAGTAGGGATACTCCTCCTGAAGATGAAGGCCTAACTAACCATCGAAACGCGTCGAGAAATTGTCTTTATAAACATTTTTGGCTTCTATCAATAAATGGTCTTAAACATTAATAAATAAATGTAATAGACTTTGAAAAGGTGCAAATAATTTTTCTCTTGAAAAGTCATATACAGTAATTTCGTAAAAGTTGAAAATGTAAAATTTTGTTTAAGAAAATTAAAAAAAAAAAATTTAATAGAAAAAAATGTATAGTAAATTGTGGACGCAAGTTTTGTAATGAAAATTTTCAATGCAATCTTTTAAATAAAATTTTGTAAAGAAATTTTTTATATAATATAATTTTGTAAAGAAAATTTTTATGCAAAATTTTAGAAAATATTTTCGAAGTAATTTTTTTTAAAGAAACATTTTTTAGAGATAATTTTTGAAAAAGATTTACTTTAAAGAATAATTTCGATATTATTTTTCTTAGGGTTTTGATGTAAAATTTTTTTTAAGCAAAGAAATATTTCGATTAAAATTTTGTCGTACATTATTTTTGATGTAATTTCGCCATATAGAATTTTTAACGTAAACTTTTACATAGAAAATTATCGATGTTAAAATTTTAATTAAAAGGTTTTACATTATATCTTATTTGCGAGACAGAATAAATAGGAATTATTGTGTCTAACAAATTTCAACATAAAGCCAAGATTATCATCTGAACAGAAACATACAACAATTTTTCTTATAAAATTTTTCAAAGAAAAATTTTGATCTTAACTTTGTAAAATCTAAAATTTTGTTATAGAAAATTGGTGATATAAAAAATTTATCTAAATTTATTTCTTTTTATAAAAAAATTTCGATGTAAAGTTTTTTCAGATAAAATTGAGGATTTAGATTTTCTTGTATAAAATTTCTAATGTAAATTTTTCCATATAAAATTTTTAAATTGAAAATTTGTAAAAATTACCCAGCAAAACTTTGGTAATGGCACGTACTCTGATAACTGGTTACCTTGTAATGACTACAACATACCCTCCGAATAAATAATAAGTTATTACAGAAGTACTTATTTGTAATTAAGATGGTAATTTAAACTGAATGGCCCGGTTCAAATCCCACCAAGGGCAACAATTTTTTTTAGTTTTTTTTTTTATTTAAAGAGTCTTTTTAAATGATTTTTTAATTTTTAGAACTTAAACATTACCTTCTGTAAAAAAAATTGGAAAACTAACTCACGGTAATGAAAAAATACCATCATGAGTCAATTTTGATTATGTAAGGGATGTTGGATACCAAACACGATTCAAATTGGTCTTAACTTGGTAAGCCCAACTTATCTGGGTCATCCTTCATCTCAACTGTGGACACATACCTCCTCGTGGTATCACCCGGGGAGCTAGTTTAACACCCATTAATATAGTGAGTTAACATATACCGAGAGTTGTCCCATAAGATCGATAGAAATGGGTTATAATTACGGGCTAGTAACCCTCTCTTGAAAAAAAAATGCTATGAAGAGGATAAAATTAGAATTAGAATGTCCCACCACCTAATGTTAGAGAAACTTCGATAGAAAGACCAAGTAGAGGAACATTTTTCACAGCTTGGCCAATAAAATTGGAGAATATTCGCACAAGATCAAAATCCATGGAATTCTAAAATATGCTCGGACTTTGACCTTAACAGGTTGTAACTATAGGCCATTTAAGTAAGTAAGAGTCAATCTTATGTAAAAACTTATACAAAAAAGAAGATTTAAATTGTTTAAGTTTTAAAATAATTGAAAAAAAACTCCTTTATTGTTTATTAAATGCATTAAACATTTACATAAAAATATTATAAAAATATTTTTCTAAAAATTACAAAAAACCAAAAAAAGCAGGGAAAAACAAAGTTATTGTCACATGATTTTGGATCTAAAAATAAAAATTGTTTATATTAATTATAAGCTGCTAAGTTTTCAACAAATGAAGTAGCTCAGTGGAAGAGTCTCTGCCTAGCAGTAGGAGGGTCTGGGTTCGAGCCCCATGGGGTAGTAAAAAAAAAAAAATTGTATTTCGTTTCAAAATATATTTTTTTAAATACAACAACAAAAAAGTTTTTGTTTTTGTTTTCCAATTGCTTACCCAAGTCTTTACTTTTCTGCAATTGGTAATTACTTGCCTCCAATGACATCCCCATGTTAATGTAATGACTTAAACAGTGAATGAGTAAGTAGTTCGTGTTCAATAGTTTAGCTGTTTAACTCATTACTTGGTAATGAAAAGTTTTGCTGGGTATATTGAGTTTAATCTTCATAGAAACATTTTTATAAAAAAAAATTTTGTTGGGAAATATATTATTAACATTTTTTTAATAGAAAATTTTTATGTAATTTTTTTAATAGAAAATTTTTATGTAACTTTTTTACAAAAAATTTTTTATAACAAAATTTTTATTTGAAATTTTTTTCATAAAAAAATTTTATGTAAATTTTTTACCAAAAATTTTCGACAAAAACTTTTTTCATAGGACATGGAAAAGATGTAATTTTTTCATTAAATGTTTGGATTATAAACTTTTTTATAGTTAATTTTCGAAAGAAGATTTTGTTTACAAAATTTTTGAGGAAAAATTTCTATAGCAATTTTTTTTTTTTAATTTTTTATTTAGAAACTTTTTCTTAGAAAATTTTTGTATAAATTTTTTTACAGAAAATTTTCTATACTAAATTTTTTTTATTATAGTTTTTTTTTTTATAAAACTTAGTCATAAAAAATTGTCGATGCAAATTTTTCCATAGAAATTGTAGGCAGCCAATTTTAGAGTTTTCAATGTATTTTTTTTTTTTTTATTAATTTTGATGGTCCGAATTTTATTACAATTTATCCATATTATACATATAATTGAAAATTAGTTTGAATTTAATTTTCTTAGAAAATTTTAGTTGCAAAATTTTTTCACAGAAAATTTTTGAATAGTTAATTTGCTTAGAAATATTTTTTAGATAACATTTTTTATAACTTTTTTGTTTTGAAATTTTTTTCATAAAAAAATTGTATGTAAATTTTTTTACAGGAAATTTTTGATATAATTTTTTTTATAGAAAATTGAGAACGATGTAATTTTTTATTCAAAATTTGAATTAAATACATATTTATAATAAATTTTCGTAGGAAAATTTTTTATAGTAATTTTTGGAAGAAAATTTTTGTACAAAATTTTTCATGAAAAATTTTTTAGTTTAAAATTCTTAAAAGTAATCATTTTTTAATAGAAAATTTTTGTGAAAATTTTTTTACAGAAAATTTTTGAATAGTTAATTTCTGTAAGAACATTTTCTAGAGACAATTTTTTATAGCAACTTTTTTATTTTGAAATTTTTATCATAAAAAATTTTTATGTAAATTTTTTTATATTTTTTTCAAATGAAATTGAAAATTTTTTTATTCAAAATTTAGATTAAATACATTTGTATAACAAATTATCGTTAACAAATTTGTATAGCAATTTTTGGGAGAAAATTTCTGTAGTTTTAATGAAAAATTTTTTAGTTAAAATCTTTTAAAAACTAAACATTTTTTAACAGAACATTTTTGTGTAAATTTTTTCATAGAAAATTGTTGAATAGTTTATTTTCTTAGGAACATTTTTTGAAAAAAATTTTTATAGCTACTTTTTCATTTTGAAATTTTCTTCAAAGAAAAATTTCTTTAAATTTTTTTAATGAAAATTTTCGACATAAGCTTTTCTAAAGGAAATTGAAAGAGATGTAATTTTTTCATTCAAAATTTGGACTAAAAACATTTTTATAGGCAATTTTCGTAGGAAATTTTTTTATAGCAAATTTTACAGGGAAAATTTCAAAAGAAAAATTTTGATAAACCTTTTTAAGAAAATTTTTTAGTTAAAAACTTTTCACAGAAAATTTTCAACATTAATTTTTTTCATTGGAAATTTCAATGGAATTTTTTTTTATAAAATATTTTGGACTAACGAGATTTTTATAGTTAATTTTCGTAGGAAAAATGTTTATAGCAAATTTTTTATGAAAATATTATTTATTCACAGAATTTTTTTTATCCAAAATTCGTAGTAGATATCTTTCATAAAATATTTTGGATAAACATTTTTTATTGTTATTTAATAAAATGTTTGTGTTTACTTTTGTGCAGTCGATAATCTGAGCTTTTACCTTTGATTTACAAACATAATTCGTAATGATTGTGTTTGTCAAATAGGTAATAATGAGAGGTTTTCGATCTGTCTAAAAACGGGGATACTGCTCCTGAAGAAGAACCAATCATCGAAATGCGTCGAATAATTGATTGTCCCCACAAACATTTTTTGAATTTTATCAAAAAATTGTCTAATTCAATAATAAACAAGTAAGAGTGGTATATTCGGCTTTGCCGAATCTTGGATACCCCTCACCAATGGTGTTCCAAAAGTAAAGTACAAAATCGTAAGAATGTATTGATAATTATATAGTTTCTGATTACAGACTTAGTTGAGCCCCACACAAATGCTTCATATGTATATTCATTTTCTTTTGTTCATACTAAATGCAATTCCTAGCAATATTTGGTTATACTAGTATTATATGCAAAGAATCTTTAAAATTAAGAGTCGGAAAACGAAAAGCTTTTTGGTAGCGTCATCATCTAATATTGTTGTGGACCCAAAGGTTAGGTTGGGCAGGTGGCTGATGTCGAAGGCAGCGTCATTCGATTCTAAAATGATATGTGTCTATTTTACGAACATTTAATAAAGTTCGATAGACCAGATAAACCATGCAGAAAAGATGCTTCAAAATGTAGATGCCCTTAGATTTGCAAGAGCACATCGATTTGATGAAGATTAAGTATTCTGGCATGCAACCCAAAAACACAGTGCCCAGCGAGGGTTGTGTACTTTAATTCATACGAATTATCCAACTATTAAAAGTTCATCATTAGTTATTTAAAACTCTGAACTGGTTTAGGTTAAAGCTTTAACAATGATTGTCAATGTATACAAGCCTTAGAATTATAAGGTATACGCTCTTAGTTTTAGATACATACGTGAAATATATAGTTTTTAAGTGAATGGATATCAGCTTTGGCGGAAAATTTATTGAAGATTTACTAATTAATCTGAAGTTAGTTAACTAATTAAGATGAATACTTCAACAATAATATTTGGGATGTATTGTTCCTTCGATCTGTCCGATGGATGTGTGGAAAGTTTTGCTCTAGTTCTTTGTGCAATTATAATGTGATTTAATTTATCAGCATTAAAGTGATTCCTGGTCGGGGTTATATGGGAGATAACAGTAAATGTGAACCGAGCTCGCCCATTTTCAATGCCGAACTTTTCAAAATATCAGAAATACTTTTGTCAAATGTTGTCTCTCTAGAAAGTTTATTTTAGGCGCTATCGCCCTGAATAACGATATTTTTCAACGTCTATATACTAAATGTCATCATCGTATCTGTTATAATAGATAGATAATTATAATTAATTAGCTAATTAGATAATTATAATTTGTCATTTATTAGCTACTAAGAGATTGCCTTAGGCGAACTTATACGGGAGCAATTGTCAAACGTGAACGGATTTCTCCCAATTGCAATTAAAAAATTTAAATTTTCGTTGATATGTGAGATACATATATACAGATGTAGGTTTTGAACGGATATCATGTACTTAGCTGCATTTTTGTACTTCCTAGGAAGATTACCTATAATTTGTTTTATAATACATACTCAAATGTTATCATAATGTTCAAAAAGCATACAGTAAATTATATCTACCACAAATTACCGAGTGCATCATAATTTAGGTAATCCGCTGCGGAGAACGCTATTAAATTTGATCAAAATAAACATCTAAAATATCGACAAAACAGGAGCTCCAAAAACTTGACTACAACAGAAAAAAGGACAGACAAGTAGACGGACGGACGGTCAGACAGGTAGACGGACGGACGGACAGACAGGTAGACGGACGGACGGACAAACAGACGGACGGACGTCGCGAAATCGATTCTCCTGCCAATTCTGAGTCGATCGGTACAATTTGAATGGTATTTATAGTCAGATTTTTGGAGTTTATATATCAGATTTTAGGAAATCCTCCCACAAAGAACACTGTCAAATTTCATCACAATCGGTCCGTAAACACCTGAGATATCGCTGAAACAATACTTACAAAATGTAAACAAAATTTCTTAGACACGTACTTTGGGCAATTTGCTGTACATCACAAGTAGTGTTTTCGCGATATCTCAGTTGTTTATGGACCGCTTTCGATAAAATTTAATAATGTGCTTGGCGGGGGAATTTCCTAAAATCTGATATAAAATGTATGTATGTCCGTGCTCTACGAGGATGGTTTTTCCAATTTCTGCATTTAGTTTTTTCAACAAACATTCCCTAATGCGTACTTTGGGCAATTTGCGATACATCAAATTTAGTGTTTTGGCGGTATCTCAGTTGTTTATGGACCGATTTTGATAAAATTTTACAGAGTGCTTTGGGGAACTATTTCCTATTTCTGATATATAATATATTATCACATGTACACCAGGAGTATCTTGTTTCTCTTGTTATTTAAAAGTGTGTTTCAATCAAAAATTTTAAAATTTTCGTCTAATTTTCGGTGTTTATAAACCGGGAGAATTTCCTAAAATCTAGTATATAACTTATGTAGATCCATCCTCCAGGGGCTTCAGAAACTTGATTTCAACAGACAGACAGACAGACGGACAGACAAAAAAGACAGACAGACGGACATCGCTTAATCGATTCTCCTCCCGATTCTGAGTCGATCGGTATAATTTTTATGGGGTCTACGATCACTAATAAAAAAATTACAAACGGAATCACAAACTTATAATACACTTTCACCTATTGGTGAAGGGTATAAAAAATGTAATGGATTGGGATTAAATACAAATAATTTTTCTTTTTGAATAATATTTACATCCCGACAATTTTGTTATTTTTGTTATTTTTTATAGTTAATTTTTTTTTGGCAAATTTTTATGTAAATTTCATAGGATTCCGACCCAGCAAAACTTTGGTAACGGCAAGTACTCTGGTATCTGGTTACCTTGTAATGACTACAGCATACCCTCCGAATAACTAATAAGTTATTACATAAGTACTTATTTGTAATTAAAATGGTAAGTTGAACTGAATGGCCCGGGTTCAAATCCCACCAAGAGCAACAATTTTTTTTATTTTTTTTTTTATTAAAAATGTATTTTTAAATGATTTTTGAATTTTAAAAACATAAATATTACCTTCTGTAAAAAAAAATTTTGGAAAACTAACTCACGGTAATGAAAAAATACTATCATGAATCAATTTTGATTATGTAGGTATGTAGATTTTGGATACCAAGCAACGGTTCTGCTTGGTCTTAACTTAGTAAGCCTAGACTTATATTGATTATCCTTCATTTCAACTGTGGACACTGACCTCCTAGTGACATCACCCAAAGAGCTACGTTACGTAGTGAGCTAACATGTACCGCGAGTTGTAAAATAAGAACGATAAAAAATGGGATGGAAAGACCAAGTAGAGGAAAAATTTTCACAACTTGGCCTATAAAATTGAAGAATATTCGCACAAGATCGAAGAAAAAAGGTTGTATCTACAGGCCATTTAAGTAAGTAAGAGTCAATATTATATAAAAACTTATACAAAAGGGAAGATTTAAATTGTTTAAGTTTTAAAATAATTAAAAAACACTTCTTTTTTGTTTATTAAATGCATTAAACATTTACAAAAAATCGTATAGAAATATGTTTCCAAAAATTACAACAAAGCAAAAAAGCAGAGAAAAACAAAGTTATTATCACATGATTTTGGATCTAAAAATAAAAATTGTTTATATTAATTATAAGCTGCTAAGTTTTCAACATATGAAGTAGCTCGGTGGAAGAGTCTCCGCCTAGCAGTCGGAGGGTCTGGGTTCGAGCCCCCATGGGGTCATAAGAAAAAATTTGTATTTCGTTTAAAAATATGTTTTTTAAATAAAACAACAACAAAAAAGTTGTTGTTGTTGTTGTCTTCCAATTACTTACCCAAGTCATTACATTTCTGCAATTGGTAAGTACTTGCCTCCAATGACATCCCCATGTTAATGTAATGACTTAAACAGTGAATGAGTAAGTAGTTCGTGTTCAATAGTTTAACTGTTTAACTCATTATTTGGTAATGAAAAGTTTTGCTGGGGATTTATGTTAATTTTCGTAAGGAAATTTTTTATGAACAATTTTGTTATTAAAAATTTGTAATCTAAAATTTTTATGTAAAGAATTTTCATAAAATTTTTCTGAAATTTTTCAATATAAATTTTATGTCAATGATTAATTTTGAAAAAAAATGTTCGATATAAATTTTTTGGTGGTCCTAATTTCACTACAATTGATCTATATTTTATAACACAGAACTCTTCAGATAATACTAATATTTTTCAATCCTTCCGCTCTCCAAAAGGTTAAACCAACCAACCAACTCAATTGGCTCGAGATGAACGAAATTTATATCAAAATGTGTGAGATACGAAAAATAAAACAAGATAATTTTTCGTTATTGTTTCATTTGGATGGAACGTTCACCGACTGAGTTGATTTGTTGCATATATGAATGATGCGTTTCATTGTGTGATCGCTGTTGGTTGTTGTTGATGTTGGTCCATCATGATGACGAGAACGACAAGATCGTTGATGATGATGATGGTTTTTCGCGCATAGCAAAGCGAAGCATAACATCACATACAATAAAGCGGTGTATTTGCTGTCTTTTGGAATGTAAATCATTCGTTAAGTGCTCGATTTAGGTGACCGTATTTACGTTTACAACAAACTGAGCTCGCAATAGAGTTAGCAGTACGTGCGCGCATGCGTATATAGAGACGACAATTGTAGTGTTGTGTTGTTTTGGTTGTGGAGTCGATTGCAGCAAGTGCAAATGTTGTGTTGTGTTGTATTGTGTTGTGGGGAAGAGCACACGCTCCATGACGAAAAGTAATGCTCTGCACATAACTCATCGCACATAATGAGTCGGTAATAATTCATTGTATGACTGCAAAAATCCTCGCTGGGGCTAAAACTACTACTTGTAATTCATCATAGCCTGGCAAAAAGAAAACGTTTCTAGTGGAAATTTAAAAGCAAAATATCCATATGACTGCAATCATATATTACTAGACAATGTCTGGATTTTTCCAAGCCAAAAACGAAAACTTACTATCCATACATCCATCCATTTATCTAGCCATCTCAAAATGTTGATACATGCATCAATGCCCCAACAACTCAACTTGAGGAAATCTTTTCATTTTCAATTTTTTTGTTGTCTTCTTTCCTACAAGATCCTAGTTTCGTGTCTGCTACTAACCTAAGTCAAGTCAAGTTTTTCTTCTACAGCTACTACGTCCGATACTACGACCACAGCTACTAACTATAATTAAGTATAATGAGCATAATTGCTAATGCACTCGTATATATTTTTTTTCTGAACGTACAAATACTGCTCATAAAGCTCTTTTACTTACTTCCATCTGTGTATATTTAATTTTTATTTAATTTTTCTTTAGATTTTTTTTTTAGTTTTTTTTAACATATTTTTATATTTAAACGGCAAGTAACAGCAAGTAAGTAAATAAGAAGGAAAAAAAATTAAAATGTATGACAAAGTGCGTGCAGTTATTCCTTGTCAGCTAATGAGTCTCGACAATGTTAATATTTACGTACTAATTACACGCAATGAATGATATCGATACTTTAATTGAGCGCAAAAATTGTAGTAGTAAATTAATCTTACAAATACTTTAACATTATCATCTGTGTGTCTGTCTGTATGTTAGTTATTCTTTTCGCTTAAGCGAGTGATCGCTTGCCAACATAACGTTAAGGTATTATTTAATATGTGACCAACATTACTGATCATGAGGCTTTATAAAGGCAATAAAAGACGGACTAACTAAATGCATGAATTGAACATTGTAAAGGAAGGTATGTAAGAAAAAAGCGGAAATCCTTTAAACTTTTGATTTTTTGTTCAGAATATTATGAGAAGATATTGACGGCGAGCATATGTTATTCTTGTTGTGTGGTATTTTTAAAGAGTATCCGAAATATTTGTCTGTATTTTATTGAAGTCTTGACAAAACCTTTGCAATATTAATAAAAAAAGGAGGTCTTTATTTGTATCTAATAAAAGTAACGATAGTACATAATGATAAGTAATGATAAGTTTATTAGCTTTTAATCGATAATAGATATTATAAATTTGTTTAAAATTTTATCTCAATAAAATGCTATTTATTATTTTAGTCTGTGAACTGATCGATCGTGATCTAAGTAGAATTACAGTAACTTAAATAAAACCAAATATGGTTTTATTCCCTTTAAATTCTTAGCATATCGAGGGTTTATATTCAAATAGTGCTATCTACATATTTACAATTTTAAAGGAGAGCGAAAAAACTATTTTTGTCATTATATAAGAGAAGTAAATAAACTTTGTTTTACAATGCCCTACAAATTGGGGCTAAGATTTTGTACAAATTGAGTTTTTTAATTAACTCCTTATATTTGCGCTTCTATAGTAGATAGCACTTTTTACGAGATAAAATATTATCGTTTCAAATACTAAAACAAGTAGATAGCAATATTTTAACAACAAGAAAAATAAAATATAATAAAAATTTAAACTTTTATCAAAATATCAAAAATTTTAATTAAAATAATAAGTTTTTTGAATAAAACAAGATTTATTATAATTATATTAATAGAATTTAAGGTATTCTCTTTCTTATATGACTTTTATTTACAATCTGTTAAGGTCAAAGGCCGAGCATATTTTAGAAATCTATGATTACAGTACGTTGTAGGGAATTGTGGTCCATTTTGTTGGTTTATCACTAATTACAATATATATTTTTTAACAATTGTTGTTATTTCCATGAATATGAATAGTGTAGGATAATGTAGATAGCACTATTTTTTGATTATGAGTAGATAGCACAAACACAATTTATAAAAAAAAAATGTCTTAGAACAATTTTTCTTTCTTAAAATTTATATGACATATGACAAATAAGCCAAGGAACACGTTTCTATTAAAAACCATTTTGGTCGAAAATGTAGATAGCACTTTTTAAATATAAAGCGTCGATATAAGATTTACTACCGGAAATCATTCCAAAAGCATCCAAAAATCCTGTATAAAATTTTTCACAAAATATTTTGAATTGAAATTTATTTGTTAATTTTTTTTTTTTTTATAGAAAATTTCAGTTGGAAAATTATTTTTCTAAAATTTTTTCATAAAATATTTTTATGTAAATTTTTTTCACTAAAAATTTTGGATTAAGAATTTTTATAGAAAAAAGCTTGAAGCTATTTTTTTACTTCAATTTTTTTTTTCATAGGAAATTTCGATACAAAAATTTTTTGAGGAAAAATTTCTATAGCAAATTCTTGATCAAAAATTTTTTAATTGAAAATTTTTTCAAAGAAAATTTTTCATAGGAAATTCCTATACAAAAATTTTTTGAGGAAAAATTTCTATAGCAAATTCTTGATCAAAAATTTTTTCAAGGAAAATTTTTATGTAAATTTGTTCACAGAAAATTTTCAAAATTTTCTGTGAACAACATAAAATATTTTGAATTGAAATTTATTCGAAGTTAATTTTTTTATACAAAAAATTTCAGGTGTATTTTTTTTTTCTATAATTTTTTCATAAAATATTTTTATGTAAATTTTTTTCATTTAAAATTTTTGGATTAAGAATTTTTATAGAAAAAAGCTGGTAGCTTAATTAATTTTTTTTCCTAGGAAATTCCGATACAAACATTTTTCGAGTAAAAATTTGTATAGCAAATTCTTGATCGAAAATTTTTTAATTGAAAATTTTTTCGAAGGAAATTTTTCATAGGAAATTCCGATACAAAAATTTTTTGAGGAAAAAATTCTGTAGCAAATTCTTGATCAAAAATTTTTTAATTAAAAATTTTTATGCAAATTTGTTCACAAAAAATTTTCAAAATTTTCATAGAAAATTCCGAAGCAAAAAGAATTTTATCGGAAAATTTTTTATAAACATTTTTTGATTGAAAATTTCTATAGCAAATTCTTGATCGAAAATTTTTTAATTACAAATTTTTTCAAAGAAAATTTTTATGTAAATTTGTTTACAGAAAATTTTCAATGTAAAATTTTTTCATAGAAAATTCCAATATATTTTTTTTATCGGAAGGCGTTGAGGAATTTGGTTTCTCCGCAAACATTTTTCGACTTTTTATCAATAAATTGATCTGTTACATTAATAAATAAATGTAACAGGTTTGGGATCAAATGCAAATACTCTTCTTTTTGAATAATATTTACATCCCGACTATTTTGTTATTTTTAGGGAAAATTTTTTTATAAAAAATGTTGAGGAAAAATTTCAATAGCAAATTTTTGATTGAAAATTTTTTAACTAAAAATTTTCTCATAGAAAATCTGTATGTAAAAATTAACATTCACAGAAAATTTTCAACGTAAAATTTTTTCGTAGGAAATTCCGGTATAGTTTTTTCATAGAATATTTTGAACTAAAAATTTTTTTATAGTTAATTTTAGTTTTTTTTTTTATAAAATTTTGAATTTTTTTTAAAAATATTGAAAAAATATTTAATCTAATAAAAGACTTTTATTCAAAAAGAATGACTATTCGCATTTGATCCCAAATCTGTTACATTTATTTATTAATGTAACAGACCAATTTATTGATAAAAAGCCAAAAATTGTTTGCGGAGAAACCAAAATTCCTCGACGCGTTTCGATGGCTGGTTAGGCCATCTCTTCAGGAGGATTATCCCCAATTTAGACAGATCGAAAATCTCGCATTATTACTTATTTTACAAACAAAACCTTTTAGAATTATGTTCATAAACCATAAGTAAAAGCGTAGATCATCGATTGAACAAAACAAAAACAATTTTCAGTTTTCAGACTTTTATGTAAATTTGTTTAAAGAAAATTTTTAGATTAAAAATTTTTAAAGGTAATTTTTGTAGGATAATTTTTGAAAGACAAATGTGTATATCAATTTTTTAGATTGAATTTGTTTTCATAAAAAATTTTAAAGTCAATTTTTTCACAGAAAATTTTCGACTTAAAATTTTTTCATAGGAAATTACGATGTAATTATTTTCTTAAAAAATCTGTTTCAAATTTTTGTTATATAGCTTATTTTTGAAAGAAAATTTTGTATACATACCTTATTTTTGAGGGAAAATTTCATTAGCAAATTTTTGATGGAAAATTTATTAATTAAACATGTTTTCATAGAACATTTTTGTAAAAATTTTAAATCTAAAAATTTTTTATAGAAAATTTTTCTATCAAATTTTTTTTGTAAAACCAGTTTTTATTGAAAAAATGTTAAAGGTATTTCTTTTATTAAATATCTTCATAGAAAATTTTCGATGTAAAATTTTTTAAAGAAAATTTTTGATGCAAATATTTTTTATATAAAATTTTATGTGTAAAATTTTTTTCCGAAAATTTTAACCAAAATTTTGTACATAAAATTTTCATAGAAAATTTTAGTGTTAAATATTATTTATCATAGAAAATTTTCATAGAAAAACATAGAAACATTTTCGATGAAAAAATGTTTAATGGTAAATTTTCGTTTCAAAAATTTTTCATACAAAATTTTATGTGTAAATTTTTTTTTCGAAAATTTTTGATATAAAAATTTAAAAAAAAATTTTAGCCCAAATTTAGTTCATTACATTTTTGTAGAAAATTGTAGTCTTAAATATCGTCATTGAAAATTTTCAATGTAAAATTTCTTTATGAAAAAATTTCGACGTTAAACTTTTAATGGAAAAATTTTGATTCAAAAATTTTTCATAGATAATTTTATGTGTAAAATGTTTGTCTGAAAATTTTCGATATAAAATTTGTTCATAAAAAAATTTAATCAAAATTTTACGTATAACATTTTTGTAGAAAATTTTAGTGTTAAATATCATCATAGAAAATTTTCGATGTAAAAATTTTTCATGGAAAATTTTCGATTCAAAAATTTTTCATCGAAAATTTTATGTTAAAGTTTTTATCCGAAAATTTTCGATATAAAATTTGTTTTAAGATAATTTTAATCGAAATTTTGTATGTATGTATTTTCATAGAAAATATTAGTATTAAGTATCATCATAGAAAATTTTTGATATAAAATGTTTTTATTAAAAAAATTTTTATAGAAAATTTTCGATTTGAAATTTTTTGATAGAAAATTTTTGATAGAAAATATTGGATGCAAAAATTGTTGAAAGAAAATTTTAGACAGAAAAAATATTTTTAAAAGTAATTAATTTTATTAAAACTTATATTGATGTTAAAGGTAGAGCCTAGGTTCTAGTCGGGCTTAGGTTCATGTCTTAAATTCTTAAATTCCAAATAGAAAATGTTTTTCGTAAAAATTCTTTATAGAATATTACGGTGTAAAATTTTTTCAATACACAGTTTTGACAAAAATTCCTTTATATAACACTTTTCAGTCATAATTTTTTCATAGAAAATTTTCGATGTAAAATTTTTTCGACAAATTTTAAAAAACTTTTTTTCGAACTAGTAAGGTAGTATCATTGTCCATATTTGATACCCTACAGCACCTTGATCGTATATATTTTTATTTTCCTTTACTAAATATTTACATATAAAAAAGTCTTCAGTCATTGTAATATGGATGCAAATTTGGACCGATTGACTCGAAATTTATGAATTTTGGTTATGTTTTTAACAGATAACACATAATTTAAGATTTATATAGATTCAGGTGACTATCGAAGTAGGTCTGGAACGATTATCTTAAAAATTTCTACCAAACTAGAATTTTGATTTTAAGTTTGCTTAAAGGTGGGTCAGTTCAACATTTATATGCGTTATATTAACCAGACTGTGGCACCCATTTGTGCGTAAAATATGGGAAGAAGAAGCTCTGCCAACCTCCTGGAATGAAGGTATACTAGTGAAAATACCAAAAAAGGGTGACTCCAAAGACTGCAATAACTACAGGGGAATAACACTTCTTCCAATACCGAGCAAAATACTAAGTCGAGTGATTTTGAATAGAACGTCTGACGCAGTTTCTAAAACACTACGCGAAAATCAATTTGGGTTCCGAGAGAATAGATCTTGTGTTAATCTAATCAACACAGTAAGAATAGTACTGGAGCAATGTAATGAATTCCGCACACCCATTTACCTAGCGTTTATCGACTTTATGAAGGCCTTCGATAGTGTCAACAGGAGTTATCTATGGAGAATTTTAGAAAACCGTAACATGCCAACGAAAATTCTGAACTTAATTCGGGCAATGCACGTGGACTTTAAATGCCGGGTTTTATATAAAGGTAAATTGTCTAATCCGTTCGAAGTTACTACTGGAGTAAGACAAGGATGTATCTTATCACCCATACTTTCTATCCTCGTCATCGACAATATAATGCGCATGGCACTGAATGGTAGACGTGGTATCCAATGGACACCCTTTAAACAACTTGAGGACTTGGAATACGCCGATGACGTATGCCTTCTAAGCCAAAGCCTAGGTCACCTTCAAGAAAACACTAGAGCTATTACTGTTGAATCTCGGGCAGCTGGGCTGGAAATCAATATCTCCAAGACAAAGATTATGCCTGGAGGCTATGGCGCAAACCCGTCGCCACACATCAATGTGGATAACGAGGTTATTGGATGTGTAGGTACCTTTAATTATCTTGGTAGTTTGGTATCTACAAAAGGTGGCGCCGACGAGGATATTGAATCGCGTATAAATAAGGCAAAATCAGCATTCGGCATTCTACGAGCTATTTGGAAATCTCGTCAAATATCAACAACAACTAAGTTACGAATATATAACTCGAATGTCAAGTCCATCTTGTATTACGGCTGCGAAACTTGGAAACGCACAAATGCCATCGATAAGCGCCTACAAACCTTTGCAAACAAATGCTTGCGGCAAATCCTTAATATATGGTGGCCAAATCGCATAAGAAATGAAGATCTACTAAACGCTACAAACCAAATCCCTTCTTCTATAGAGGTATGTCAACGGAAATGGCGGTGGATAGGCCACACACTTCGAAGGCCAAATACCAACATTGCTCGACAAGCGCTTCGTTGGAATCCACAAGGAAGCGGCCGTCGTATTGGTGCACCTGCTAGAACGTGGAGAAGGTCAATTGAAGCGGAGTTACAAGCAGCAAACTATTCATGGAATGATGTATGCCTAACATCTCGCAATAGAGTTCGATATAAAAGGATGGTTGAGGCCCTATGCTCCACTGGGAGTCAAGGATAACAGAAGAATATTAACCAGCACAAAGATATTATTCCCTTCCTATCTACGGTTTTCTAGGGTATAAAATACATTCATAAAGATTTTATATATGAGATTTCAATTGAGGATTGAAAATCTTGATTATATTTGTTAGTATTTGAATCAGTGAAATGACTTTATTTGATATTAAATTTTCATTATGAGACTTGACATCAGCCTCATGTTTATTTTCTTTATTCTAAAAAAAGTTTCGCCAACTACTTTCTTGTGATTCATAGCAGAAGATGACTAAGTTATTTTTTTCATCGTATACCAAAATATCTAACATAGTTTAATTATATATGGTTTGAGAACTTATCACGCACATAACGTATTATACTTTAATATTTGTAACACTAACTTCAAATTATAGCTTATTCATTCCTATTTATAAATATTCCCAAACTTAAGGAAAAACTGTTATTACCCAAACTAAAGAGATCATTCTATGACTTACTTTTCAGAACTTTTAAAAGGTAAAACTTTTACTGATTGATTGTTTTACACTTAAAGCGACTAGAAATATAAAGTATTTGATTCAAAAAAATATTTTTTCATTTAAAAAATTTCGGAAACATTTAAAGTATGACTGGAGATCACTTCTTAGTTAACCCTCCGTCATGCGCATGTATCTGGCCAGATCTTTTAAGAATTTAACAGTGATTTAATTTATAATGCAACTAGATGTTTGAGTCTCCTGGTACCCTCTACAAATATTGTTAGCTATCGTTTTATGAAAACAAAAAAAAAAAACATTATAAAAAAACAACAAAAACAATTTGTGTAGGTTTTTTCATCAACAC
Organism: Stomorhina lunata; assembly: GCA_933228675.1. Taxonomy (NCBI): domain Eukaryota; kingdom Metazoa; phylum Arthropoda; class Insecta; order Diptera; family Rhiniidae; genus Stomorhina; species Stomorhina lunata. The sequence goes on along the minus strand of OW121743.1, from coordinate 102,796,379 downwards.
ATCACATACATAGCGCATGTATCTGGCCAGACACACTTGTATTTTGTATGAAGAACAATGTAATTTAGTTGCATTTTTTAATATTTTTGAGTTTGAAAAATTACCCAGTAAAACTTTTCATTACCAAATAACGAGTTAAACAGTTAAACTATTGAACACGAACTACTTACTCATTCGCTGTTTAAGTCATTACATTAACATGGGGATGTCATTGGAGGCAAGTACTTACCAATTGCAGAAAACTAATGACTTGGGTAAGCAATTTGAAAGCAACAACAACAACAGCAACAACTTTTTTGTTGTTGTTTTATTAAAAACATATATTTTTAAACGAAATACAAAATTTTTTTTATGATCCCATGGGGGCTCGAACCCAGACCCTCCGACTGCTAGGCAGAGACTCTTCCACTGAGCTACTTCATATGTTGAAAACTTAGCAGCTTATAATTAATATAAACAATTTTTATTTTTAGATCCAAAATCATGTGAAAATAACTTTGTTTTTCCCTGCTTTTTTTTGCTTTGTTGTAATTTTTGGAAAAATATTTTTATACGATTTTTTGTAATTATTTTAAAACTTTTTTAAAATTATTTTAAAACTAAAACAATTTAAATCTTCTTTTTTGTATAAGTTTTTACATAAGATTGACTCTTACTTACTTAAATGTTACAACCTGTTAAGGTCAAAGTCCGAGCATATTTTAGAATTCCATGGATTTCGATCTTGTGCGAATATTCTCCAATTTTATAGGCCAAGCTTTGAAAAATGTTCCTCTACTTGGTCTTTCTATCGAAGTTTCGGACATCCTCCTCTAACATTGGGTAGTGGGACATTTTAATTCTAATTTTATCCTCTTCATTGTATTTTTTTTTTTTTTGAAGAGAGGGTTACTAGCCCGTAATCCTAACCCATTTTTATCGATCTTATGGGACAACTCTCGGAACATGTTAACTCACAATATTATCGGGTATTAAACTAGCTCCCTGGGTGATACCATAAGGAGGTGTGTGTCCATAGTTGAGATGAAGGATGACCCAGATAAGTTGGGCTTACCAAGTTAAGACCAATTAGAATCGTGTTTGGTATTCAACATCCCCTACATAATCAAAATTGACTCATGATGGTATTTTTTCATTAACGTGAGTTAGTTTTACAAATTTTTTTTTACAGAAGATAATATTTAAATTCTTAAAATTCAAAAATCATTTAAAAAGACTAATTGAATAAAAAAAAAACTAAAAAAATTGTTGCCCTTGGTGGGATTTGAACCGGGCCATTCAGTTTAAATTACCATCTTAATTACAAATAAGTACTTCTGTAATAACTTATTATTTATTCGGATGGTATGTTGAAGTCGTTACAAGGTAACCAGTTATCAGAGTACTTGCCATTACCAAAGTTTTGCTGGGTAGGTTTCATCAGGCTTGGGTTCGTTTAATTTTCAAATTATTAATTTTGAAAATTGGAGAGTAAATTATGGAGAAAAACTGGATCTAAATTATATGCCAAATGATGACTATGCCTAAGATATCGAAAACTATTTGGTTATCAACCCAAATGATTTGTTTGATAGTGACAATTATGCTATCAAGTACTAAAGTTATGCATTTATTGTAACAATTATGAGCCTCGGTATACAACAATATAATATTATAAATAAAATATATATTTTTTTCACATTAACACGTTCACGCCGGCACTGCAATTCATGTTTCGCGCCCATAGGCGGTTGCGCTGAAAGCTTTTTGTTCCATCGGACGGGGCCGAACTAAATGTTTCAACGAAAGATTATCGCACGGGAAAACGGCCTCCATGTGTCTGCATTTTTCTTTCGATGCTATTGTAGTTGTGTTATTGGTTATGTTATTTGGTGATGCACACTGATCGGTAGTACAATCATATGCGAGCCACCGGTGGTACGCGCCGCCCGATGAGATAATTCTGTGCGAGCCACCGGTGATACGCGCCGCCCGATGAGACAATTCTGGTACGCGCCGCCCGATCAGGCAGACATGTGCGAGCCACCGGTGGTACACGCCGGCGTGAACGTGTTAATGTATTGAAATACATAGTGTATCTGGCCAGATACATGCGCTACGTATATGACTACCGAAACATGTGCATGACGGAGGGTTAAATTGTTTCGAAAACATTTAAAGTATGACTGAAAATCACCTCTTAGTTTCACTTAAGAATCTCGTTCTGTAATACCTAAGACTAAAAACTCGTTCATGCAATTTCAAATAAACAAAAAAATATTTTTATACTAAACACTTGGTTATACAAAACGCAGAGGTTATTAACAATTTTGGATTTGACATCAGCATCATTTAAATCTTAACATGATTTAAAACATAACACTGGCAGTTGTCAAAACATTTACTTATGACACTATTTAATCAGCAACTTGTTGCAAACAAAAGCGTCAAGTGTACAACAACAAAACTAAGAAAAAAAATCTAGAAACATGCAATGAAAAGCATAGCCTAAACTGCTATACATCCAACCATTCAACCATCCATTCAAATAACAAAATAGACGAAAAAGAAAAATATTTAGTCTAGACAAATTTTTGGCCAAAACCACCAAAGTAATGAAAACTGATTGATGATAAATCTTTTTGCTAATTGTATGATTAGAGCCAGTTTAGTCGAGAGCTCAAGCAGCCAACTAAAATAATAAAAACGGTAGAGACCAAAATACAGACTATTGAGTGTCAATCAGGGGATTGTGTAAGTCCATAAGTTACTAATGTTTTGTATACAAAAACTGACAGAGATTTACTCCACACCGCAACAGCTAACAAGAGCCTTAACATCAGCGGTAGCAGCAATAGCAGCAGCAGTAACTGGTAAGTAGTCGAACAAGAAGATTTATGCAAATTTACTTTTTACTTTCAGCTAAGACCCAAGCGTTTATGGCAAACAATTAGATGAACTAGAGAAAAGCTGTGATAATACTTAAAAATCATCTACACATTTACATTGTCCGTTTAACAGTAATAAAAGAAAATATTACCAAGATTTACAAATATTGGCATAGATCGAAAGAGGTCCATAGGTAGTCAGGCGAAAAGAGACTTAGAAAGAGTGAGAGCGAAAGAGATGGTTAATCAAGAGTTAAACCTTAGTTTAACTAGTGATAAGTTGCTGTAATAAGAGTTTAAGTTTGTTTCGTGCTACTACATAGAGAACGAGGGATTTATGGTTATGTGGGGATTATCCTGGACTAATATAGAATTGAAATGTTAAAAGTAGTTATACTGCGCAATTTCTAACAGTAAAAAAGGATGACACAAAGGATCATATATTCAAATTCAAAAGATATCTTTAGTTGTAGAAAAGTTTTAAGTTGTAGTTGGTGCAGATAAAAGTATATGAATTCTTTGGTATATTAACATGAATTTCAGGAAATACTTGGGTTAGAAATTTAAAGTCCTTTATTGATTACAATAGATTATTATCTTTAGAAATGCCACAAACCTTTACTGCTACTCTTTACATCTAACCCAAAAATTAACTATGTACAGAAAGAAAACGGATGAAAATTTACATTAAAAAAAATTTTTTTTTTTTTTTAAATTTTGTCTATAAAATTTTTTTTGAAAATTTTCTACAAAATTTTTTTTTTTTAATTTTTTATAAAATTTTTTTATGTAAAATTTTTGATACAAATGAAATTTTGACAAATTTTTCTATAAAAATGAAAATTTGACAAATTTTTCTATAAAAATGAAAATTTGACAAATTTTTATATGAAAATCAAATTTTGACAAAGTTTTTAATGAAAATCAAATTTTAACAAAATTTTATGAAAATCTAATTTCGGCATAATTTTCTATAAAAATTAAAATTTGTCAAATTTTTCTTTTTAAAAAATTAAAATTTAGAAAATTTTTTCTATTAACATAAAAATTTTACAAATTTTTCTATGAAAATTAAATTTTGAAAAAATTTTTTATGAAAATAAAATTTTAACAAAATTTTTTTAATGCAAATCAAATTTTAACAAAATTTTTTATAAAATGAAATTTGTCAAATTTTTCTACAAAAATCATTATAAGTAAAATTTTTCTATAAAAATTATAATTTGTCAAATATTTATATAAAAATCAAAACTTGTCAGATTTTTCTATAAAAATCAAAATTTGACAAATTTTTTTATAAAAATCAAAATTTCACAATTCGTTTTATAAAAATTTCACAATTTTTTTTTATAAAAATCAAAATTTTAGATATTTTTCTGTAAAAATCAAAATTTTAAAAATTTTTCTTAAAAAGTTAAAATTTTATAAAAATTAAAATTTGGCAAATTTTTTTGTAAAAAATTTTTCATGGAAAATTTTTGACACAATATTTTTTATAGATTTTTTTTTTTTTAATTTTTCCTGGAAATTTTTGAATAAAATTTTTATGGAATTTTATAGATAAACAAATTTTTTAAAGAAAATTGTTAATGTAATTTATTTTTTGTTTAAAATTTTTCTATAAAAATCATAATTTGTCAAATTTTTCTATAAAAGTCATAAAATTTTTGTATAAAAATCTAAATTTTTCAAATTTTTGTATAAAAATCAAAATTTTAAAATTTTTTCTATCAAAATTGTAATTTTTTTTATAAAAATTAAGATTTCATATTTTTTTATAAAAATCAAATTTTGATAAATTTTTTTTGTAAAAATCAAAATTTCACAATTTTTTGTATAAAAATTTGACAACTTTTTTTATAAAAATCAAAATTTTAAAAAATTTTTCCTTAAAAATCAACATTTCAAAAATGTTTCTTTAAAAATTAAAATTTCACAATTTTTTTTATAAAAATTAAAATTTGGCAAATTTTTCTACAAAATTTTTTTCAGGGAAAATTTTCGTTAAAATATTTTTTAAAGAGAATTTTTTTTTTCGACAAAAATTTTGTTCTGGAAATTTTTTGATAACATTTTTTTATGGAAATTTTTGGATAAAAATTTTTTTATAGAAAATTTCTAATGCAATTTATTTTTGTTTACACATAAAATATTTTGGCAAATTTTCATATAAAAATCAAAATTTGTCAACGTTTTCTATAAAAATCAAAATTTTTAATTTTTTTTTAATTCAAGATTTTTTTTTAGATCAAGATTTTTTTTATAAAAATAAAAATTTGACAAAAATTTTTATACAACTCAAAATTTAACAAAACTTGTTATGTAAAATTGACTAATTTTTCTACAAAAATCAAGATTTGTCAAATTTTTTATATAAAAATCAAAATTTGGCAAATTTTTCAACAAAAATAAAATGTGGCAAATTTTTATATAAAAATCAAAATTTGTCAAAGTTTTCTATAAAAATCAAAATTTGTATTTTTTTTTTTTTTTTTATCAAGATTTTACAATTTTTTTTTTATAAAAATCAAAATTTGACAAAATTTTTTATAAAAATCAAAATTTGATAATATTTTTATAAAATCAAAATTTAACATTTTTTTTAAATTTGGCAAATTTTTCTATAAAAATCAAAATTTTAGAAATTTTTCTTTAAAAATCAAAATTTGTAAATTGTTTCTTTAAAAATTAAAATTTCCCAAATTTTTTATAAAAATTGAAATTTGGCAGATTTTTCTATAAAATTTTTTTCATGGAAAATTTTCGATAAAATATTTTTTATAGAGAATTTTTTTTTTTTTTATAAAAATTTTGTCCTGATAGTTTTTTATGGAAAATTTTGGTGCAATTTATTTTTGATGTAAAATTTTTTTATACAAAACTTTTGTTTACAAATTTAAAGAAAAATTTCAATGTAAAATTTTTACAAAGAAAATTTTCGTGGTGTGCTTTGTAGCTGATTCCCAAACATAACTTAAGAATAAACCATAACAAAAATACACAACCGGGTCAAATCTAACAATTAAGATGTGACAAAGGAGTCAACTTAAGAAAATAACGACTATTGGATGTCATGTCTCCTGGCATAGTCCTAAATTTGTTACTTTATTTATCTTTAAAGCAATCAAAGGCGCTATTTCTGTTTTTCTATCACCCGTAGTAGGAATTGTTGCTGACATAATTATAGTTTTTTTATTGCACTGCCTTAAATATTTCAAATAATCATACAAAAATGTAAAATTTGCTTCGTATTCACCCTTTCAATCACCAAAACTATCCTTCTATAACTCATTTACTCTCTTAAGATTTGGCCAATTTTTCATTAATGTTTGTTTTTCTTTTTTGAAACTTGTATCTATTAAATGATTTATTTACCTGTTTTTGTTTTTATGTCGAGTGCATGTATTTTTACCAGCACTACAAGTGTCAAGTGTCACTCAAAAAAATATATATTTTTTTGTCTTAAATAATTTGTCTTTTTCTTGTTTTGTCTTAACAAGTTTTTCAAATATTTCTATCATACTCGTACACTCAGAAAGAAGTAGTAGTAGTTAATGTCTTAATCTTAAACAATTTTGAATTGTTTCTTTCCATTGACTGATCGATCGATCGATCGGCTTCAATTGTTTGAAATTTGAATATTGTTGTAGACAAGTAGAGACTCTTCTACTGTCTTCTGGATATTCCTCAAAGATTAGCAATATTTTTTAATAACTTCTAATCTTAACATTTATCATTATTATCATTTTTCATGTCTACTTACTTAAAGAGTATCTAAGAGTATTTATTTTCAATTATATATATTTTTCTTTTCTGTTTGGTTATTTGTAATTTTTTAAGGCTTAGAATCATATACGAGCGTAAATCCTTTCATAAGAATTATGACTGGTTGAATTTGTTTTTTAAATTTTGAGTTGAAGGATTTTGGTTTAAAGGATACAAATATGAATATAGAAGTGATTAGAAAGGATGTGTTTGTTAGTATTTGTAAATAAAAGCATCATAATAACTATACAAATCTCTTAAAATTTTTTTTCTCGTAGTTGATGACATAATTTGAAAAGATTTTCACAAGTGATTAAATTTTAATTTGACAAACTTTTCTATAAAAATCAAAATTTTTTATAGAAGTTAAAATTTGACTCATTTTCTAAAAAAAATCTAAATTTGTCAAAATTTTTAACGAACACCAAAATTTGATAAATATTTCTATAAAATTAATATTTGACAATTTTTTCTATAAAAATCAAAATTTGACAATTTTTACTATAAAAATCAAAATTTGACAAATCTTTTCTATAAGAAACAAAATTTTACAATTTTTTTCATAAAAATAAAACCTTGATAATTTTTTTCTATAAAAGTAAAAATTTAAAAAATTTTTCTACAAAAATTAAGAAATTTTATAAAAAATTAAAATTTTAAAAATTTTTCTATAAAAATCGAAATTAAAAAAAATTTTTCTTTAAAAATTAAAACTCAACAAATTTTTCTATTGAAATCAAAATTTGTCAAATTTTTCTATAAAAATAAACATATGTTAAATTTTTCTATTCAAATCAAAATTTTGCGAAATTTTTCATACAAAATTAAAATTTGACAAATTTTTCTATTAAAATCTAAATTTGAAAAATTTTTTTATAATAATCAAAATTTTAATAATTTTTCAATAAAAAATAAAAATAAAATAAATTAAAATAAAAATTTTTCTATTAAAATCAAAGTTTGTCAAATTTTTTGTTAAAATTAAATTTTTCTATATATATAAAAATTTGACAAATTTTACTCTAAAAATCAAAATTTTGAGAAATGTTTCTATTAAAATCAAAATTTGTTAAATTTTTCTATGAAAAGTCAAAATTTGACAAATTTTTGTTAAAAGTCAAAATTTGACAAATTTTTCTATAAAAATTAAAATTTGACAAATTTTTCTATAAAAATTAAAATTAAACAAATTTTTCTTTAAAAATCGAAATTTGACTAAAATTTCTATAAAAGTCAAAATTTGACAAATTTTTCTATAATTTCTACAAAAATCAAAATTTGACAAATTTTTCTACAAAAATCAAAATTTGACATTTTTTTTTCTATAAAAATCAAAATTTGGCAATTTTTTTCTATAAAAATCCAAATTTTTCAAATTCTTCCACTAAAATCAAAATTTGACAAATTTTTCTTAAAAAGTCATAATTTAATCGATTTTTCTATAAAAATCAAGATTTGACAAATTTTTCTATTAAGATCAAAATTTTTCTACTAAAGTCAATATTTGACAAATTTTTTCTATAAAAATCAAAATTTGTCAAATTTTTCTATAAAAATCAAAATTTTTAAAATTTTTCTATTAAAATCAAAAAAACTAAAATTTGACAAATTTTTCCGTAAAAATCAAAATTTGACAAACTTTTCCTTAAAAATCAAAATATGTCTAAAATTTCCATAAAAACCAAAAAATTTGCAAATTTTTCTACAAAAATCCAAATATTACAAATGTTTTATAAAAATTAAAACTTTACAAACTTTTTTTTAAAAAAAACAAAATTTTACAAATTTTTCTATAAAAATCAAAATTTGTCAAATTTTTCTATCAAAATTTGACAAATTCTTCTATAAAAGAAAAAATTTGATAAATTTTTCTATAAAAATCAAAATTTGACAAATTTTTCCATAAAAATCAAAATTTGAAAATTTTTTTTAAAAAATTAAAGTTTGACAAATATTACTAAAAAAATAAAAATTAGACAAATTTTTCTAAAAAAAATAAAATTTGACAAATTTTTCTATAAAAATCAAAATTTAACAAATTTTTCTATAAAAATCAATATACGACTAAAATTTGTTAAAAAAAATAAAAATTTGTCAAATATTACATTGACAATTTTTTCTATAAAAATCAAAATTTTACAAATTTTTATACAAAATCAAAATTTGACAAATTTTTTTATGGAAAAATGTGAATAAAATTTATATAAAAACCCAAAAATTTGCAATTTTTTTTTATAAAAATCAAAATTTTTATGGAAAAATGTGAATAAAATTTATATAAAAACCCAAAAATTTGCAATTTTTTTTTTATAAAAATCAAAATTTGACAAATTTTTCTATAAAAATCAAAATTTGACAAAATTTTCTATAAAAATCAAATTTTGACAAAATTTTCTAAAAAAAAAAATAAAATTTGAAAATTTTTTTCTATAAAAATCAAAACTTGAAAAATTTTTCCAAAAAAAATAAAAATTTTAAAAATTTGTTTATAGGTCGATAGGCCCATAAAAAAATGTTACTAGATAAAAACGGATCCATTGAGTAGTTTAGAATTTTAAACCCTGTCAGATGCAGCATATTTAAATCTGTTTCTATTTTTAATACAAAAAATGGAACCTTCATGGTCTAAAAAGAACATTTGGTTTTTGTATTTCATACAAAATCAAGAAAAAAATGTTCTATTTCTGCTACAAATCAGAAATGGTCAATATTTGGGCACGACAAACCTCTAATCAAAGAACGGAAAAATACTCCATTTCTCAAAAACCAGCACCTATTATATACTCATATTTACATTTGGTTAGATTAAAAGAATTTCAATGAAACATAATAAATAGTCAATTGTATGATACTAAATGGCTACTTAACCGATCTTTCGATAATTTAGTATAAAACCACAACCGGCCTTTTCTTAGTAACAATGACATTTTTGCAATTTCATCAATGACAAATTAACCAAACAAAATGATGCAATTTACTACAACAAATAAAAATACATAAGTAAATTACAATGTTATTCATTTCATTCATGTTTTTTATTAAATGTACATTCATTTTTATTAAATGACAGAAAATTTAAATTCAATCATTTATAACAATATTTGTGAGTCTATCAACTGTGATGACATAGGAAGGGCAATAATGCGTTAGTATATTCAATTAATAGCAATTATAAAATTTGAACTTTCTCTAGTATATAAAAGATATATCATTCATCTTAGAATCATACATACATCTTAAATAAATCTACCTATAATAAGTTGTTTTGACCCTTAAACGTTAAGACAGAGTTAAAATGTTCTCAAAAACAAATGGACTTTTACTTAAGCAATAAACTTTAAATTAAACTCAAACCAAAAACCAACTTAATTTGTTATCTCTATATGTATTATAATTTTTATGACAATTTTTTTTTATTATAAATAAGAAAATATTAGATAAAGAACAAAAAAAACTACAAAAGAGATTAGACAAAGTTATTAAACCAAAGATTATTACAAACAAATCTCAAGTTCATTGTGAGTAATTAAAAAAACTAAAATGGATAGACAACCAGTTTTAATTGTTGATTATATCGTTTAGTAAGACTTAACTTAAAAAATCTACAAAAGTAAATAATTAAAAAAAAAATTGCCGGTAAATTCTAAAACATAAGGTATATACGCATTAAATAATTAAAAAAATCTAAACTCATGTTCATAAAACCTTTCTTTAAGTATGAGTTAATTTAATAATAATAATAAAAAAAAAACATTTAATGTCATTCTTTTTGTATTTAGTAACTTTATTTTAACTACTTAAGTAAGTTAATTTAACTAACTTTTAACAGTAGTTCAACGACATTTTTATATGCCTCAAGTATCTCATCACACACTTATTTGTACTCGTATGTCTGAAGTATGGGAACCATTGACCAAAAAAAATTGTTTGGAAATATAATAAAATATAATATTTTCATAAAAGCCAGAACATCATGGGTGTCAAGTAATTAAAAAAATTATATAACTTTTATTAAACCGGTTACTTGTGGTCTAACAACTTAACTTAATAATATCTAACAAAATAATTAAGAATTTATAAAATATTTTGAAATTGTGTTATGAAAACTATTTTAAGATTATAACAAAACAAAAATGGTTAGTAAATTTAAGGGCGACAAAAAGTTCTTTTGGCACAAAAATTAGTATTGGTACCTGATAAATATTAGTAAAATAAATACTAAAATTAATGGATTAATGAAAATTTTTATAGAATTTTTATAAAAAAATTTGTCAAATTTTTGATTTTAATAGTTATGATGATTTTATTAGTAAAATTTGTCAAATTTTGGTTTTTATACCCTTCACCAATAGGTGATCGTAGACCCCATAAAAATTATACCGATCGACCCAGAATCGGGAGGAGAATCGATTTAGCGATGTCCGTCTGTCTGTCTGTCTGTCTGTCTGTCTGTCTGTCTGTCTGTCTGTCTGTCCGTCTGTCTGTTGAAATCAAGTTTCTGAAGCCCCTGGAAGATGGACTTACATAAATTATATATCAGATTTTAGGAAATTCTCCCGCAATGAACGCTATTAAATTTCCTTAAAATCGGTTTATAAACACCGAAAATATCGAAAAAATACCAAAAATTAGACGAAAATTTTAAAATTTTTGATTGAAACACACTTTTAAATAACAAGAGAAAAAAGATACTCCTGGTGTACATGTGATAATATGTTATATATCAGATTGTAGGAAATATTTTCCCAAAGCACTCTGTAAAATTTTATCAAAATCGGTCCATAAACAACTGAGATATCGCTAAAACACTGAATTTGATGTATCGCAAATTGCCCAAAGTACACATTAGAGAATGTTTGTTGAAAAAATTAAATGCAGAAATAGGAAAAACTATCCTCCTTTAGTACGGAACTACATAAATTTTATATCAGATTTTAGGAAATTGCCCCACCAAGCACGTTATTAAATTTTATCAAAAGCGGTCTATAAACAATTGAGATATCGCCATAACACTACATTTGATGTACAGCAAATTGCCCAAAGTACGCGTCTAAGAAATTTTGTTTACATTTTGTAAGTATTGTTTCAGCGATATCTCAGGTGTTTATGGACCGATTGTGATGAAATTTGACATCGTTCTTTATGGGAGGATTTTCTAAAATCTGATATATATACTCCACAAATCTGATTATGAATACCATTCAAATTGTACCGATCAACTCAGAATCGGCACAAGAATCGATTTCGCGACCTCCGTCCGTCCGTCTGTTTGTTTATCCGTCCGTCTACATGTCCGTCCGTCTACCTGTCTGTCCTTTTTTCTGTTGTAGTCAAGTTTTTGGAGCTCCTGTTTTGTCGATATCTCAGATGTTTATTTTGATGAAGTTTAATAGCGTCCTTCGCAGGGGATTATCTAAATCCTGATGCATTCTGTAATTTGGTTACTTGTTTCTGTTGTAGTCAAGTTTTTGGAGCTCCTGCTTTGTCGATATCTCAGATGTTTATTTTGATGAAGTTTAATAGCGTCCTTCGCAGAGGATTATCTAAATCCTGATGCATTCTGAAATTTGTGGTAGATATAATTTAGCGTTTAAGCGATGGTGTTTTGATCGACAATGTTGAAATTCAGGGTGGGACAATTCAGGAGCTCCACAAATCTGGTTTTAGCAGACAGACACACTGCATTTATCTTAATTTTGTGTCTGACTTTTGAACATTATGATAACATTTGAGAATGTATTATATATCAAATTATAGGTAATCTTCCTAGGAAGTACAAAAATGCAGCTAATTACATGATATCCGTTCAAAACCTACATATGTATGTAAGTATCTCACATATCAACAAAAATTTAAATTTTTTAATTGCAATTGGGAGAAATTCGTTCACGTTTGACAATTGATCCCGTATAACTTCGCCTAAGGCAATCTCTTAGTAGCTAATAAATGACAAATTATAATAGATACGATGATGACATTTAGTATAAAGACGTTGTACAATATTGATATTCAGGACAATAGCGCCTAAAATAAACTTTCTAGAGGGACAACATTTGACAAAAGTATTTCTGATCTCTTGAAAAGTTCGATATTGAAAATGGGCGAGCTCTATTCACATTTAGTGAAATCTCCCATATAAACCCGACCGGGAATCGATTTAATGCTGATAAATTAAATCACATTAAAATTGCACAAAGAACTAGAGCAAAACTTTCCAAACATCCATCGGACAGATCGAAAGAACTATACATCCCAAATATGATTGATGAAGTGTTCATTCTAATTAATTAACTAACTTCAAATTAATAAGTAAACTTTTCCGACAAAGCTGATAACCATCCATTCAAAAGCTATATATTTCACGTATGTATCTAAAACTAAGAGTGTATACCCTATAATTTTAAGGCTTGTATACATTGACAATCATTGTTAAAGCTTTGACCTAAATCAGTCCGCTAACTTCAGAGTTTTACATAACTAATCAAGAACTTTTACTAGTTGGATAATTCGTACGAATTAAAGTGCACAACCCTCACTGGACACAGCGTTTTTGGGTTGCATGTCAGAATACTTAAACTTCATCAAATCGATGTGCTATTGCAAATCTAAGGGCATATACATTTTGAAGCATCTTTTCTGCATGGTTTATCTGGTCTATCGAACTTTATTAAATGTTCGTAAAATATGTGTCTATTTTATTTCGAAGCTACTGGCTGGCTTAAATATGCATTCTCTACTTGTAGTCTAGTAATCATTATCTTTCACAAAGGGACCACTTTAGAACCCAAGTGAAGCTTCCCTAGACATCAGCCACCTGCCCAACCTAACCTTTGGGTGCATAACTATTCTAGATGATGACGCCACCGAAAAGGTTTTCGTTTTCCGACTCTTAATTTTAAAGACTCTTTGCATATAATACTAGTATAACCAAATATTGCTACGAATTACATTAAGTACTTTTGGAACACCATTGGTGAAGGGTATCCAAGATTCGGCAAAGCCGAATATACCACTCTTACTTGTTATAGAAAAATTTGTCAAAATTTTGATTTTTCTAGAAAAATTTGTCAAATTTTGATTTTTCTAGAAAAATTTGTCAAATTTTGATTTTTCTAGAAAAATTTGTCAAATTTTGATTTTTCTAGAAAAATTTGTCAAATTTTAATTTTTCTAGAAAAATTTGTCAAATTTTGATTTTTCTAGAAAAATTTGTCAAATTTTGATTTTTCTAGAAAAATTTGTCAAATTTTGATTTTTCTAGAAAAATTTGTCAAATTTTGATTTTTCTAGAAAAATTTGTCAAATTTTGATTTTTCTAGAAAAATTTGTCAAATTTTGATTTTTCTAGAAAAATTTGTCAAATTTTGATTTTTCTAGAAAAATTTGTCAAATTTTGATTTTTCTAGAAAAATTTGTCAAATTTTGATTTTTCTAGAAAAATTTGTCAAATTTTGATTTTTCTAGAAAAATTTGTCAAATTTTGATTTTTCTAGAAAAATTTGTCAAATTTTGATTTTTCTAGAAAAATTTGTCAAATTTTGATTTTTCTAGAAAAATTTGTCAAATTTTGATTTTTCTAGAAAAATTTGTCAAATTTTGATTTTTCTAGAAAAATTTGTCAAATTTTGATTTTTCTAGAAAAATTTGTCAAATTTTGATTTTTCTAGAAAAATTTGTCAAATTTTGATTTTTCTAGAAAAATTTGTCAAATTTTGATTTTTCTAGAAAAATTTGTCAAATTTTGATTTTTCTAGAAAAATTTGTCAAATTTTGATTTTTCTAGAAAAATTTGTCAAATTTTGATTTTTCTAGAAAAATTTCTCAAATTTAAATTTTTCTAGAAAAATTTGTCAAAATTTGACTTTTATCGAAAAATTTGTCCTTATTTGATTTTTATCGAAAAATTAGTCAAATTTTGATTTTATCGAAATATTTATCAAATTTTGATTTTTATAAAAAAAATTTCAAAAATTTTGTTGTTCATAGAAAAGTTTTGATTTTTTATATAAAAATTTTGATTTTTTATATAAAAAATTTTGGTTTTAATAAAAAAATTTGTCAAATTTTTGTTTCATAGAAAAAATTACATATTTTGATTTTTATAGAACATTTGAAAAAAATAACTATATTTTCTAAAACTTAAATCGTGCTACGGTGTAGAATGGACCAATTACAATGACATTTTATATAGACCCTTACAGTGATTCTTTATATTAAATTCTTTGAAATTCCAAAAAAAATTGAGGATCTTTTAAATTATCACCTCTCTGACATAGTGATAGATTAAGTTTTTTAAATGGCACCAAGTAGGATAAGGTAGCAACACGGTACCAATATGATTTAAAAATTACAAAAAAGACAATTGTAATACAAACCAGTAAGAAAAGCTAAATATATATAAGTCGGTCCAGCTCTTATTACTAAGTTCAAATATGGACAAACAAAATTTTCCCTTGTCATACATATATATTTTATTTTTCAAAATTTTGAGATTTTTGTGGATATATATAATTTTTGGCTGGAGACTTGATATGGGAGCTACGATCAATTATGGACCGATTATTACCAAATTTTGGTTAAGGGTAAACATTTACAAAATATTTATCTACGCATAGTTTTAGTGATAAAATGCAATTATCTTTATAGAAATAGAAATATTTGTCTTAGATCCACCTTTTAGTATACCAATAGACTTAAAATCACTATCTGAGTCGATTTAGCGATGTCAGTCAGTCCGTTCGTCCGTCTTTCTGGCTGAACCACCATTTAAAAGATTTAATCAAAGTAAAGGTCGCAATTCTAAAGATAATTTGATGAAATTCGGCACAGATAGTGGGACCATTTATATTGAAAGTTGTCAAAATCGGTGCATTATTTATGGTACCTCCCATAAATCCCACATTCCGAAATTGATATTTTTGCTACAAATATCAATATTTGTTCATTAAGTTTAAAACCAAAATTACTGTGTAACATTTCATTGAAATCGGTCCATATTTGACCATAGCTCCTGTTCTTCTGTTAAAAATCACTTAAACCTTCGTAAATATGAAGATAATGGCAATTTATTTTTTGCGTACATAACTTTTGTAAAAACTGTAATCAATTCACCGAATTTTGAAATAATTGGTCCACATTTGCCCAAATCACGAAAACAGCTTAAATATATAATTTTTGAGAAAATGTTTATGATGTTTATATGAAAATGTTTATATGTTATTTTGCAAATATTTGTCTTTATACAGAAAAAAGAACACCATTGACCTCAGTGGTGGAGGGTATCGTATGGTCGGGCTTGACCGACTACATTACTTTCTTACTTGTTTTGTGATAAATTGCTCTAAGCGGTCTTGAACTTCACTATACGACAACAACAAAAACAATAATGTTCTTATGTGTAAGAAATTTATTTTTAGTTATTGTACATCAAAATCCTAATTTCTTAAAAGTGGACTTAGTGCCTTTGCATGTTCAGCCAACTATTTATATGTAACTTCTTTTTAAAAATATTTTTCAAACTTAAAACGTTTTTTCACTCAAAATAATATACCTTCTAGCCCCTAAAAAATATATTTTTTAGAGAAATTTAGACATTTTATAGAAAAATATAGATTTTTTAAAATAAAAACTCAGTTTATAATTTAGATTTTTTTAAATTGTCATTTAATTTTTGATTTTTTGTTTTCTTTAGCGGTTGGTTTGTTTGTTCTTCTTAATAAATTCTCACACTTATTAAATTTTATATAAAAAAAATATTACTTACAAAAACTCCTTATAGACTAAACAATAATAAATTACACGCTTTCATTAAAATGCAAACATACAAAAATAAAATAATTAAAAAAACTAACTTAAAATTAAGATGATTTTATATAATAAAATAGAAACTTAATGATAAAAACACTTATCAGAATAAATTGTTTCACTTCAAGACTTAAAAGCTAATATCACAGATTTTTTTTTGTTTTAAAAAAATGGAATGAATTAATACAATTATTGAGATATAAATATTTTTATAAAAAAATGATGGAAGCTGTTATAGTTAAATATAGGAACCTGGCTAAGCATTTCTTTTTAAAGTATAAAATATTTTACAATAATTTATTAGTTATACAAAAAAAAATAATACAAATTTAATACTAGAGTTTTAAATATAAATAATACATTTCTTAAAAATAGAAGAATGAATATTGGAGCTTAATTTTGTTTGTATATTTTTACACAGTAAATCTTAGTTACAAGACAAAAATGGGTTTTAGGAGTTCTTAAGGGAATGACTAGATTTAATAAATAAGTTAAAATGTAAAAAGGAATTTTGTTTGTTTTTTTTTTGGGGGGGAAAAAGTCATGGAATGTGTTTTTTTAAGAGACATTAAGGCCAGGGTAGGGGTTTTTAAATAACTTATATTTTTTTTTTTCTTATTGATTAAATTTTTTAAACTATTTTAGTTCTAACCTAAAATTACACTAACTTATTTCTAGTCCTCGAGTTTTTCCTTTTTTTATTACGTTTTAAGGGATTTTTACTCGCTGTTGAGGAAGATTTTTCCACCTCATTAAATTGTTGGTTGCTGAGTTGGTTTGTCGAAGAAAGACGATTTTTGTTGTTAGAGTTGTTTTGTAAGGCCACTTGGCCCTTGCGCTTATTGAATTTTCTTAAAAGTTGCCACATACTTTTCAAATATTCAAAATAGTGGAATTTTACGAATTTCAAGTCAATAGAATCAGTTTCCGCCAAAACATTGCTATTGTCACGGAATCTTTGCTTAGTGCGCAATTTTAGACGTTTATTCATTTCCAGCCTTGAAATTTGAGGTATTTGTCTATTTTTGGCGGGATGAGTTTTATTAACAGCCGACTCTAATTCACACAACATATTACGAGAGCTTTTCAATAACTCCTTAAGCTCCTGAGAGGTATGCGACTCTCTTTGGGACTTGGAGCGATCGTATTTGAATTGAATGCGATGTAAATAGGCAAAAGAGGCCACATAGGTTTGCATATTGCGATACCAGCGTTTAAGGGCAATCTGTAATTATACAAAGTAAAAATTTAAATCAGTTTAAAAAAGTTGTTGCTAAGATGATTCATTATAGCTAAAAATTGAACAAAAATATTTATTGAAAACGTTTAGGTAAAGTGAAAAAGAAGACAGGAAATTCGAAATGTTCAGATAAGATAATTTTCAAAAATTTTTTGGTTTAACTTAACACACCCCCTTTTTTGTTGAGGTATAACATAATTTTAAGCAAATATTTAAAGCTTTTAAAAAATTTATCAAATTTCTATTATTTATTTAACTAATTATTCAAATAATTGTTTTTTTTTTTTTTCATGAGCTATAAAATCTTTCGCTCTCTATTAGGATGACTAATAGTTTTGCAAATTCTATTGTAATGACTTGTATTAACTATTGTCATTATTCAACCATGCTTAACACTTAATTTGTCTGGGGCTAAATACAAAGTCCAGTTGTGGGAGATTTTATTTTCTAAATTCGTATTTGATTGCATGTCAAATCATCTTCACTGGAATTTCCGTTTTTACTTAAACATTTTTTAGTTGTTTATAAAATTTTGCTCATTTGTTTGTTAATTGAAGTTGTTTTTTTGTATAAACTTTTTTTGAGATACTTACACTTGAATTCATTTTTAATTTGGGCAAAAATTTATAGGTTCCATTGTGTAGCCACCAAATTTCAATATTGCTTATATCAATATCTTGCTGATGGCTGCCATTTAGATAATTGAAATCATTGATGGCAGTTTGTCTTAAATTGTTGTAAATCTGGAATAAGAGAAAAGAGATGAATTAGTAAAAAATTTGTAATGATAACAGAAAGTTAAAGTTAAAAACTGAAGTCAAAAATAAATTCAAAAAAATTTCAATCTTTTATTTGAATTTTCTTAACATAAGAAGAATAATATTGTTTCTTTTAAATTTTGAGAACACTTAAAATTTTCCCAAAAACTCAAAATTTCTTTAAAAGTTTTTAAAAACTTCAAAAATTGTCTATAAAATTTTCTCAATATTCAATATTTTTATTACCAAAATTTTTAAATCTCATAGATTTTTAATGAAATATTAAATCTTTCACTAAAAAATTCTAATTATAAAAAAATTTTTGAACAAAATCACGATTTGAAAAACAGGAATCGAAATTTAAAAAATTATTGAAAAATTTGTAGATTTTATATTCAGATATTAAAATAAAAATATATAGAAATTTTAAAAAATTTCTTCAAGAATCGAAATTTAAATCGAAAAAAAAAACGAAAAATTTATAATTTTTCAATATTTTGTTATCAAAATTTGAAAATCATTAAAATAATAAAGTTTTCACAAAAATTTCCAATAGCATCGAAAATTCAGCAAGAGGAAAATTTACAACAAAATATTCATAAGAATCGAAATTTAAAAAATTTTTAGATTTTAAATTCAAATATTGAAATAAAAATTAAAAGAATCCCACCAGGAATCGAAAAAAACGTATGATTTATGAATACTCAAAATTTTTATTATAAAAATTTAAAAATTTCATAGATTTTCAATAAAATATTTAATTTTTCACAAAAGATTTGGAAAAAATTTTAACAAGAGTCGAAATTTAAAAAACTTAAGTTATAAAAAAACCAAACCAAAATTTGGATAATATTTCCTATTGTATATTTTAGATAAAAATATTAAAATTTTAAAAAATTTCTCCAAAATATGTGCAATAAAAAGTTAAAGTTTTCATAAAAAATTTCGAAAAAAATTCCACAATATTCGAAATTTAAAAAACTTCTTAGATTTTCAATCAAGACCAATATTTGAAAAAAAAAACTTCCATAAGAATCTAAATTTATATTCAAACTATTAAAAAAAATTTAGATTCAAATATTGACAAAAAATATAAAAGTTTTAAAAAATGTCTCCATGTATCGAAATTCAAATCAAAAAAAATGCTAATAATTTGTGATTTTTCAAAATTTTTGTTATCAAAATTTAAAACCTTCATAGATTTTCATAAAAAATTTTGAAAAAATTTCCTCACGAATTGAAACTTAAAAAATTATATTTGGAAAAAAATTCCACAAAAATTTTAATAAATTCAGATTACAAAAAAAAATCGTAGATTTTCAAATTTTGGAAAAATTTTGCACAGAAATCAAAAAATTATACATATTTGGAAAAAATTGCCACAAGAATCGAAATTAAAAAAAATCAAATTATTGAAAATTTTTTAGATTCAAATATTGAAATAAAGATATATAAATTTAAAAAATTTTTATTATCAAAATTTAAAAATTATATAGATTTTTAATAAAATAATAAATTTTTCAAAAAAAGTTTGTAAAAAATTTCCAAAAGAATAGAAATTTTAAAAACTCAAATAATAAAAAATTCGTAAATTCTACAAATTTCAAACCAGAACATTTTTTTCATCTTTTTTAAATTAGAAGCAAATTTTAAAAAATTTAAATTTAATTTAAAAATTCAAAATTTCATATATTTTCCATAAAATATAAACGAACCAAATTTAAAAAGTTCATTGATGTTCGAACGAGATCAAAATTTGAAAAAAATTATTGAAAATTTGTAGATTTTAGATTCAAATATTCAAATTTAAATTCTTGAAAAATTTTAAGAGTTTTAAACAAAATCAATTTTTTTTATAAAATTGAAAAATTTTGAATATTAAAATTTGAAGCTGAAATTTTTTAAATATTCTAAGACTTTTTGTTTAAAAAAGTTAAAAAGATTTTCTTAAATTTTCTTTTCTTTTCTTAAAATTTCTTTCTTTTAAATTTTAAATCATTTTGAAAAATTTTTATAATTTAAAATTTTTAGCAAAAATGATTTGAATTCAAGATAAATTTTTTTATTTAAATATAAAATTTCGAAAAATCAGCTAAAATTTTATTGGTTAATGAAGACAAATATATTCAAATATTAAACACCTTTTGAAAACTTCGGAAATAATTTCAGATATAATAAAAGTTTTAAGGTGATTTTAAAATAATCTAAATTTAAGATTTTGGAAATGTTCAAAATCTTCAAAGAATTTCCAAACTCAAATTTAGAGATTAAATTTAACTTTAAAATCCACAGATTTGTTCTAATTTTAACAATTTTCTATTTTTTAAAATATTTATTATAGAGAATATATGCGACCATCTACGATAAAATACGAAAAAATGTGTTCTACGGGTAAAAAAAATGTTATCGTAAATCTAACTCAATTCGTTTTCTTCTACACCCTTTTAGATACCAGAATCCACTCTTAAGTCCGTTTTTTTGACACACTAGATCCCTTTTCTCGGAAAAGGTCTCATATGCCTTTTTAAAATCAAGTTAAAAAATGTTTAAATTTTAAAATTTTATTCAAGCCAATTTTTAATAAAAATGTAAAAAACTGATTTTTAAACAAAATTTCTTTAAACATTTTGAGTTTTCTTTTAAAAATCTAAATTTTGATGATCTTACAAAATTTAAAGTAAAATTAAAGTTTGATCGATTTTCCCTAAGTTCGTTTTGAAATCTTTTATGGGATCAATTAATTTTTATAAGAAATCTAACTCATTTCATCAAACTCTTAAGTCCAAACCAGTTTTTTGAACAGCCGATATTAAGAATTTGATCTTAAAATCGAAAGTTTATTAAGGTTTTATATAAAATCTCTTTATATCTCCCAAGTTCAAGGAAACAAATTTTAAAATCTTGATATAAATTCAAAATTCTTCCAACTTCCCTTAATCTTAAATCTCTATTAAATTTCTTAAAATCCCCTTTCAACTTACCCTCTTCTGCTCCTTTCTGTTGGGCCTTTTGGGCTGCTTAACATTCGGCTGATATTCACCGCCACAGGGATTTGACCACTCCAATATGCTGGAGTTTTCATTGAAATTATAAAAATCAGACCAAATACTATGACGTTTACGGTGACGTTTGCGCAAGCGTAAAGTATTTGATGATATTGATGGGGAGGAGGAAGAGGCTGATGCAACTGATGAAGATGTTATCGATGATAAAGCGGCGGCCTGCTGAAGTTGTTGTGGTGTTAATTGATGACTGAGCCTAACATTAGTTTTAAGCAACTTTGTTAACGCAGAAAAGGTGGGAGCTGTATCGACACTTATTATTATCACTATTAGATTGATGATGGTGATTAGATTAATGGAAAACATTTTGCTAAATGGTAAATTGTTAACAATTTTAATTTGCATAGCGCGTGAGTTTTGTTTGAGAAAACATAAGTTAATGATAACTTTTTTGTTGAATACTTTTTTTGTAATAAAGTTTTAGTTATTTAAACACTTTTAAAAATTTGTTGATTTTTTTTTAATTAAAATAATCCAATTGTTTTGATTTGTTTGGTTTTTAAACACTTTTGGTTTTTTTATTAATTCCTTTTCAGTTGTTAATGTTTTATCAATTAATTGTTTAATTGATTTTTTTGTTAAAATTCCGTTAGTTATTATAGTCCGTTATTTTTTAAAATTTATTTTGGCTTTTTTTTATAATAATTATTAAATATTTAAACAAAATATTTCTTTATCTCTTTAAGAAAACAAAAATATATTTATTATTGAAAAAAATAAACTAATAAAATAAATGAATAAATGGTTGTTTGCACGTCAAAGTTTAAAACTAGACTGAATTGTATGTTGTTTTAACTGCGACTACCTTTCTTTGTTGAGACTTTTGTTGTTTTTGTCCGTTTTCCCATCTGTAGCTGTTGCTGCTGCCTGTGTGTAATTCTCCTCCTCTCAACATACACTTACACGACAACAACGATGGCTAAAGACACCAATAATATTTATAATAACAACAACAACCACAAGAAACATACATACCATTAGCCAGCCAGACAGACATATACACAGGCCAAAACCAAAACACATACTCACACTTACTCTTTATAACCTACTCAAGAGCTACAACAACAACAATAACAAAATTACTCTTATTGTTTCCGTTTTTCCATAATTGTTGTAGTTGTTGTAAGTTTTTGTTGGTCAAAGGCAAACAAGAATGTTGTACATAGTTAAGGGACAACAAATCGTATGAACAATATGAACGAACACATTGTTCATACTCATACTCAAACAAACCCTAACAAACCAGCAACAACTCCAACAACAACAACAACAACGACTGCCACACACACACACACTGCCATTAAAACAATCGTCATTGTTAACACGTCACAATTTAATTGTTTTTGCTTTTGAAAAATGAAAAATTTTCATTTACTCGTCTTTACTCATCAGAGAGTTCTTATTCTCTTTCTCTGCTCGACCAATGGCTGTGAAATGACTCAATTTTCCCCTGCGTAACAAGAAAAAAATTACTCTTGACTCATTTTAATTTCCATAGTTTTGTAAAAACATTTAAATGTGTCATGCAAATCTTTAGAATGCCCTTATTTTCAGTTGCTTTTCAGTTTCTTTGTTAAATTTTTTTGAAACCTCTTTTTTAAGCTCTTAATTGCCAAAATTTGCAAAATGAAAAATTATCTTCCTCTTTACCTAAGCAAAAAAAACTCTCCATATAAACCTTTTTTCCTTTACCTTTAATTTTTACCTGCATTTTTGAGTTAATTTTAGTACATACAAGAATTTTATTGTAGGTGTGATTGTGTTTATGACTTCCATAACAGACACCGGTGTTGTATTTTTTTGCCTCAATATTTTTATTGAAGTCACATATGCGATTTATGATCGAGCAAATCCATTACTACCCTAATATACTACCTCGCTTTTTTTTGCATCTTCATAACTCTAGGATTAACATTTTACCAAATATTTTGAGTTTTGCAAATGAAGATTAATTGCATGTTAGTTCTTTGAAATAAATATATTGGATGTGAAGTGAATGAATTTATTGGGAGGATTTCCTTATTAGCGGCATTATTTGGTTTTATTTTGGATCTACAAACAAAAAAATGCATGAAACTTAATATTTATCTTTGTTATAGACAAATTATGGATTTTTAATGAATTTCATCATTTCATATAATTTATTTGTTTTATTATTTTTTCTTGCTTCTAACAGACCACATACATAAGTGGTTAAATTGTTTCGCAAAGGTTTTATATTTATCCCAAGAAATTATATGAATTAGATTTATTTGATATAAATAAAATTACGTTTTAGATCGTTTATGAAATGTGCACCATTTATTTATAAGAAAAATTACTTGACTGATCTTCTTATCTGCATATCTCGGCTATTCATTTGCTTTAATCTTAACTTCTAAATTTGCTATTCTTGAGAAGTGAAGGTCATAAAATTTATTTTATTCGCGAGCTACATAAGGAAAACTTTTAAAAAATTTGGTCGTTCTAAAACTCATAAACTTGGAAGTCTTGGAGGAGTATTATTTTGTTCTTTATTATCTAAAACTAAATAAAATATTAAAAATTTAAAAAACGATTAATTGGCAGAGACCGGAGATCGTTTTATTTTTTAAATCCATCAAGTATAAATATCATTGCCGATGAAAATTTATTTTCATTTCGATCGAAATATAAAAAAAGAGGGATTTATATTTGAAATATAAATATCCCTCATGATGAAAATTTTAAATATCTATAACGATAAATATCCGAACAAAAAAATATTTTATTGATTGTTTTATTTTTGAACTTCTGTTTTGACTTTGAAAAAATAAAATGTTTATGAAATTTCAAAATTTTCAACAATGAATGTATGAATGTTTTCAATTTATTGCAATGTTTTAGGACATCGAAGTTAAAGTTCTAATGTTCTAATGGGAACTATTGGTGGTTTCTTTTATTCACGTTGCTATTTATAAAAAAATTAACTTTTAAACGTTTTAAACGCACTTAGACAACGACCATTTGATGCCCAAACCCATTTCAATATAAAAATTGCAACAATAATTGAATTTATTGCTATTTAAACGTCCTAAAGATGCTTTATACCAGGACAAATACAGAAATAAAATTTGAATTTTTTCTATAAAAATTTATTTTCATCGGATGAAAAAAGATGAAAATTATTTTGAACTGTATTGATAAATATCCCAAACGATTTTTTTATATTTTATTTTCATCGGATTGAAAAATGAAACAAAATTTTTGAACAAATAAAAATCATGAGGGATTTTTAAAATTTTTTTAAACTTTAATGATTGTTTTTTTTTATGGATTTAAATATAAAAATATTGTTTTAAAAGTATTAAAATCCGGTCTCTGTTAATTAGACCAATTATGGAAATCGAAAAGTACTAGCCTTCCTATCGGAAGAAACGGTACCATTCTATTCTTTGATCTTTGTAAAATAAAGTGGTCGTTCTTGATATTTCCCAGGCATTAACTGCAGTAAAATCTAAGCTTAAAGCTTCTGAAGTCGGTAAAGACAACTATGAGTGTATATTAGAGCGGTTCGCCTTCCATACAAAAATAAAAAGTTGTGTCAGCCACCATCTAGGATTAAAGATAATGGAAAATCAATTCAAATTTTTTATATTTTTTTTTTCACGCCTACAAATACCGCCCTGTTAGTATTTTGATCACTGTGTAGCCTTTTTTAGTTCGATCATAACGTTTTATATGTCGGATTTCATTGCTCTGTAAGTACGACATTTATCTCTATGATAGTTATTACCACGTCAATTTCTTTTAAATCCCGATTCGTACTCAATTCGATTTAGGTGGGTACGAATCGAGCTTTAAAAGGTTATCACTGGAAATTGACGTAGTAGGAAAAAACTATGAAAGAGAGAACGAACGAAAAATTAAAATTAAAAATTAACAATTAAATTAATAACAAAGTACCTGGTTGACCGAGCCTTGCTCGGGGCAATTTTTAAAGTTTTTATATATTTTATTTTATATAGTTACAGTTTAACTCATTTTAAATAATTTTGAAAATTGGTCATACCAACAGAAATCTCCGTCGACTCATGCCCAACAACTTTGCTAAAGATTATAATCTGATCAAATGCACAGTTTACGATTTAATTCATTTTGAGTAGTTTTCAGTGGCGCCACCTGAAGTCGTTCATACCACTAAGAAACCTTCATCTGCTTATTCGTAACAACTTTGCTTATGATCATAACATGATCAAATGCACAGTTTACGATTTAATTCACTTTGAGTCGGACTTTGGTCATTCCAATTAATAAACCTTCGTCGGATTATACGCAATAACATAGCATGATTAAATGTACAGTTTACGATTATATTGACTTTGAGAAAATTTCAGTGGCGCCACCTGTCAAAATTTCTTCATACCAAACCTTCGTCGGCTCATGTGCAACAACATTGCTAAAGATTATAGCATGATTATATGTACAGCTTACGATTAAATTGACTTTGAGTAATTTTCAGTAGCGCCACCTGTCGGAAATTATTCACACCAATTAAAAAGCATTCGCCAGCTCATGCGCTACAACTTTGCAAAAGATCATAGTATGATCAAATGTACTGTTTACGATTTAATTAATTTTTAGTAATTTTCAGTGGCGCCACCTGTCGAAAATTCGGTTTACCAATTTAAAAACCTCCGCCGGCTTATCCGCAACATCTTTGCTGAAGAGCATACACATTTTGGTCACAAAATCAAAAAAGTACCAAATACGTGTTCAATATTTCTTTCACATCTATTGATTGCAGAACAAAGTTTCTTTCTATAATCCTTAGTTTAAAATATAAGAGTGGGTTAAAAAGGTACCAAAAAAACTATTTTCACCCTTTTTTACCCCTTATCGGACATAGTTTCAAAAAAGTACCAAACACCTGTCCGTTTATTTTTATAGCTGTATAAAACGTAATTTAAATTTTGTTTCTATACCTATTACTTAAGAAGATATAGCGTTTTCGATTTTTTCCCCTTTTTACCCTCTTAGAGGCAAACGTTACAAAAGACTCTTCTTCTTCGACCTATACATCAAAAAAGATATCCACTGTCCAAATTTTATCAAAATCGTTAGAGCCGTTTTCGAGATAGTCATTCTATATATAATATATATAAATACATACAATTATTGCTCGTTTAAGAATATAAGATTAACAGAGATATTCTCTAATTTAAACCAAAATTTTTTGTTTTTCAAAAAAGAATAAAAAATATAAATGACAATAAATATACCATTCTTTTACTATTGATGTATAGATGGATATGTTCTCAGCAAAATATGCTACATCTTATTATAATCGATCAAGAAATATAGGTTTTATTACAAATTAAGTAACAAAAGGATAGAATATTTTTTTCCGCTAATTATTTATATAAATTTTATAAGAGAAAAATATTTCTTATCGATAGTAGCGTTTGTTGGGTTATGTAAGAGATGTTGGATACCAAGCAACGGTTCTTAATTGATAAATGGTCATAACTTAATAAGCTCAAAGCTAAAATTACAATAAAAACAGCCGGCTAATGTTAGAAGAGGACGTCCGCAACTTCGATAGAAAGATCAAGAAGAGGAAAATATTTCAAAGCTTGGCCTACGAAAATGAAGAATATGCACGTGGAATTCTAAAATATGGTCGGCTTTTTACCTTAAGTTAAGTTTAAGTAAGAAAGTAACTTTTGTTATAAACATATTGATACTTAACTTCCAATAAAATTTAAAGTTTTTGACTGATTTCTGTTTAAAACATATCCCTTTATATTATGATCGAAAAAAATCTAATTTCGTTTTTTCTTCTAGTTTTTATGATTTTTTTTAACGAAAAAATTTTAAAAGAATCATATTTTCGATATAAATTCTATGATATCTCTAAAACGGCCAAGCCGATCAAGAAAGGTTTAAAGACGACTTAAAAATTGGAATGTTCTCGAGTTTTGGTTTTTCTCATTACCTCAATATAACTAGTTGTTTTGGAGTTATATTAACACTATTTGCAAAAAAAACTGTTTTTTGAAAAAAAAATTTATCTCGAAAACGAAACCAAAAACTAACGCCATTTTCGAATTTAGCAGATTTAAGCCATCTTGTTTCGGTAAAAAAATTCTAGTGCCGCAAAATCTTGTTAAGTTGTGTTATTCATTACATTTTACTAATAAAATCTAAAATTTGAATTGTTGACAAACAGGCTGAGGAATTATAGTTATGAAAAATGAAATAGAATTAGGAAAGATTAATACAGAATGAATGTATAATAAAAATTTAATTTTGGAAACTAGAGCCAAAATAAATCTATTCTCATTTACTCTCCTTTTTAGTAATCCTTTTTGTATCTATAATTTGTATCAAACTCAGATCTGTTTTCTATTTACATACACACAAAATTTTATTTTTGTGGGTGCTGTGTCTTGGCACGTCGACTACTAAGCATTACATATTCATATTTAGCGTCGATTCGATTCCCGGTCATGGCAATTAAAAGTAGTTAATTTCTGTTAAAAGTATTAATTACCACAGCTTTCTCCATCGGCGGTAAGCTTACAGCAATAACACGCAGTCGATGAAAAATAAATAAAATTGGCCTTAGAACAACAAAGCTTAAAACAAGTATCTAAATTACAAGTAATAGTGCAATTTCACTATTTTAAAAATGGACATGACGTGAAGTTACAGTGCTATATACTATTAAAGTTTATCTCTCTTTTTCACCACCTTTAATTTCTCTACTATCTCCTTTCCAATGAGGGTAACGCAATAGCCAGTATTTGGCGATATATCTGAGTAATATATCTCTTTTCAAAAAAAAAAAAAAACAATAATGTTTAGTTAAGTCCTACTTGTCTGAAGAAAGCTTAATTATAAAAAGCCATTATCAAGATCTATGAAAAAAAATAAATTGAGGTCCCACGAAACGCCGTTAAAAACATTATTCGTTCTATATTTATTATACCCTTGACCAATAGGTGAAAGGGTATTACAAGTTTGTGATTCCGTTTGTAATTTTTTTATTAGTGATCGTGGACCCCATAAAAATTATACCGATCGACTTAGAATCGGGAGGAGAATCGATTAAGCGATGTCTGTCTGTCTGTCTGTCTGTCTGTATGTCTGTCTGTCTCTCCGTCCGTCTGTCTGTCTGTTGAAATCAAGTTTCTGAAGCCCCTGGAGGATGGATCTACATAAGTTATATACCAGATTTTAGGAAATTCTCCCGCAATGAACGCTATTAAATCGGTTTATAAACACCGAAAATATCGAAAAAATACCAAAAATTAGACGAAAATTTTAAAATTTTTGATTGAAACACACTTTTAAATAACCAGAGAAACAAGATACTCCTGGTGTACATGTGATAATATATTATATATCAGAAATAGGAAATAGTTCCCCAAAGCACTCTTTTATCAAAATCGGTCCATAAACAACTGAGATACCGCCAAAACACTAAATTTGATGTATCGCAAATTGCCCAAAGTACGCATTAGGGGATGTTTGTTGAAAAAATTAAATGCAGAAATTGGAAAAACCATCCTCGTAGAGCACGGACATACATACATTTTATATCAGATTTTAGGAAATTCCCCCGCCAAGCACATTATTAAATTTTATCGAAAGCGGTCCATAAACAACTGAGATATCGCGAAAACACTACTTGTGATGTACAGCAAATTGCCCAAAGTACGTGTCTAAGAAATTTTGTTTACATTTTGTAAGTATTGTTTCAGCGATATCTCAGGTGTTAACGGACCGATTGTGATGAAATTGACAGTGTTCTTTGTAGGAGGATTTCCTAAAATCTGATATATAAACTTCACAAATCTGATTATAAATACCATTCAAATTGTACCGATCGACTCAGAATTGGCAGGAGAATCGATTTCGCGACGTCCGTCCGTCTGTTTGTCCGTCCGTCCGTCTACCTGTATGTCCGTCCGTCCGTCCGTCTACCTGTCTGACCGTCCGTCCGTCTACTTGTCTGTCCTTTTTTCTGTTGTAGTCAAGTTTTTGGAGCTCCTGTTTTGTCGATATTTTAGATGTTTATTTTGATCAAATTTAATAGCGTTCTCCGCAGCGGATTACCTAAATTATGATGCACTCGGTAATTTGTGGTAGATATAATTTAGTGTCTGCTTTTTAAACATTATGATAACATTTGAGTATGTATTATAAAACAAATTATAGGTAATCTTCCTAGGAAGTACAAAAATGCAGCTAAGTACATGATATCCGTTCAAAACCTACATATGTATGTATGTATCTCACATATCAACGAAAATTTAAATTTTTTAATTGCAATTGGGAGAAATCCGTTCACGTTTGACAATTGCTCCCGTATAAGTTCGCCTAAGGCAATCTCTTAGTAGCTAATAAATGACAAATTATAATTATCAAATTATCTAATTAATTATAATTATCTATCTATTATAACAGATACGATGATGAAATTTAGTATAAAATAAACTTTCTAGAGAGACAACATTTGACAAAAGTATTTCTGATATTTTGAAAAGTTCGGCATTGAAAATGGGCGAGCTTGGTTCACAATTACTGTTATCTCCCATATAACCCCGACCAGGAATCACTTTAATGCTGATAAATTAAATCACATTATAATTGCACAAAGAACTAGAGCAAAACTTTCCACACATCCATCGGACAGATCGAAGGAACAATACATCCCAAATATTATTGTTGAAGTATTCATCTTAATTAGTTAATTAACTTCAGATTAATAAGTAAATCTTCAATAAATTTTCCGCCAAAGCTGATATCCATTCACTTAAAAACTATATATTTCACGTATGTATCTAAAACTAAGAGTGTATACCTTATAATTCTAAGGCTTACATTGACAATCATTGTTAAAGCTTTGACCTAAACCAGTTCAGAGTTTTAAATAACTAATCATGAACTTTTAATAGTTGAATAATTCGTATGAATTAAAGTACACAACCCTCGCTGGGCACTGTGTTTTTGGGTTGCATGCCAGAATACTTAATCTTCATCAAATCGATGTGCTCTTGCAAATCTAAGGGCATCTACATTTTGAAACATCTTTTCTGCATGGTTTATCTGGTCTATCGAACTTTATTAAATGTTCGTAAAATAGACACATATCACTTTAGAATCGAAGTGACGCTGCCTTCGACATCAGCCACCTGCCCAACCTAACCGTTGGGTCCATAACAATTTTAGATGATGACGCTACCAAAAAGCTTTTCGTTTTCCGACTCTTAATTTTAAAGATTCTTTGCAAATAATACTAGGATAACCAAATATTGCTAGGAATTACATTTAGTATGAACAAAAGACAATGAATATACATATGAAGCATTTGTGTGGGGCTCAACTAAGTCTGTAATCAGAAACTATATAATTATCAATACATTCTTACGATTTTGTACTTTACTTTTGGAACACCATTGGTGAAGGGTATCCAAGATTCGGCAAAGCCGAATATACCACTCTTACTTGTTTTCTTTTTTAACAAAAAATTACCAAACTCTTAAAATATTATGGGGTATTTACATAATATTATCCCAGTTCACTATCCGTTGCAAATAGTCTAAAATCGTAGCAATCGAAAATCGAAATAGCAAGTGAAAAAGTTCTATTTAAATTATAAGAAAAACTGAATTTGCTATACCGATTTATATATGCTACGATGCTAGACTTTTTGCAACGGATTGTGAACATATCTCAATTTACTAAAAAATTGTTCTTCCCTTCTATGAAAAACTTATAAGAAAGATCAAGAAATATTTTTTTCAGGATATATTATATTTAAAAATAATTATTTATTTGGACCTTTTTTCCGTACAATATAAACTTCCTGCGGTAAGTCTATAAAAGATAATCAAAAAGCTTTCTGTAGAGCATTAATCAATGTATTATCTACCGGAAAGCTATTAACACTAAATTTAGATCAGAATTTTAGTTTAGAAAAATCATCGAGAAGTTGGCTTGAATAGTTGGTTAAAAAGATCTAAGAAAAAAAACAAGTTATGTAGAAAATTTTAAATCTTAAATAAAAGGCTTGTCAAGTTTATCGAGAAGCCCTATAAAAAAATTTCTAATCGAAAAGATTTTAGAAGAAACATATTAGGAAGCTTTCAATGTTAATGGAAAAGTTTCAAAATGAAAAATGAAATTTGAAAAAAGTAATTTTATATAATTTATTGAGTTATTAATAGAATGTACGAGAATCTAAAAAGTTAATTGAGTTTCTTAGAACATACATATGAGAAATCTTTTTTTTTATCGAGAAAAGCTTTGAAAAGAAAACTTTTAAAGAATTTTTTACAACAAGTTAACATTCCTGTAAAAGAAAGCTTTTCGTGGATTCTTCATTTTATTGATTTTTACAATATGAGAAGCACTGATAATGCACTGAGAAGCTTCATAAGTTTTATGTGAAAGTTGTATATCGTGAGCCTTTATTCAATACCTAAACTGGTTAATATTCAATATATTTATATAGAAGCCAATATTTATTCTACAATATATATAAGCCATGGTCACTGTGTCATAGATTTCTTCTTTCTAATTTTTATTAAAAAAGATGTAACTATTATACAAAAACAGTTTCGCCATAAAATGTGATTTTGAAAAAAATTTGCTCATAAACGGTATTGAATATAGGCTCTCGATATACAATATCACCTTTAGCAAAAAAAAAACAAGTAAGAAAGCGCTATAGTCGGTCAAGCCCGACCATACGATACCACTAAGGTCAAAGGTGTTATTTTTCCTGTATAAAGACAAATATTTGCTAAATTTTGCCATCATACAAACATTTTCTCAAAACTTATATATTAAAGCTGTTTCCGTCATTTGGACTTATATGAGAGCTAGGGGTCAAATGTGGACCGATTTGGCAAAATTGATTACAGTTGTTACAAAAATTATGTATGCAAAAAATAAACTCAAAATCTTCATTATCTTTAGATTTACGAGCGTTTTAGTGATTTTTTGTCGCATTTAGTGCGTTTTTAAAGAAGAGTTTGTATGGGAGCTATGGTCAAATGGGGACCGATTTCAACAAAATTTGGTACAGTGATTTAAGTTTACATAAGCAGTATTTGTTTTAAATTTCATAAAAAAATATTGATATTTGTGGCCAATATATCAATTCCGGGAAGTGGCACCTATGGGAGGTACCATAAATAATGGACCGATTTTGACTAATTTCAATACCCATGGTCCCAATTTCATCAAATTATCTTTAGAATTGCGACCTGTAGTTTGATTACAAGGTTTACATGGGGGTCCAGCCAGCCGTCCAGCCAGCCAGCCAGACGGACGGACGGACATCGCTAGATCGACTCAGAAAGTGATTCTAAGCCTATTGGTATACTAAAAGGTGGGTCTAAGACAAATATTTCTATGCGTTACAAACATCAGCACAAACTTATAATACCCTTTCCACCTATGGTGGTGAAGGGTATAAAAATCTTCTCCGACGAAACTTATTTCCAATCTAACGGCTACATCAACAAGCAGAATTGTCTAGTTAAATGTGAAAATAATTCAAGAGTTATTTTAGAGCAACCATTACATCAACATAAACATTATAGTGGCACTTGTCACACAGCGAAAGAAATAACTGATCTTTTAAAAGTAAAGTTCGAAAATCGTTTTATTTCATGTAGAAAAGAAGTAAATTTGACACCAACATTGAACAATTTTTGAAATCAAAGATAAACAGCAATAATGCAACCAGTACAAGATTTTTTTGCCAATACTATCGAGCAGATAACAGTCAGTGACAAAAGTTTATTGAAAATGTGATTAATAAATTGAGTTAAAGATTGGGAGTCAGCCGAGCTAGTAGAGGGGTAATTTGGCCAAATGAACCCAATATTAAACCAAGTCCTTATTTATTTTAAAGTTAAATAGTATCTCAATTTTGGACATCTTTTATGTATATATTATTGTGAAACAAAATAGTTGATAAAACGCGTTTTGTCTTTAATATTACAGATATTTTGCGTTCTTAGAAATTAGAGAAAAATTTTACACTTTTTATATAACATTTTATAACAAACCAAAATAGTTGGAAAGTAATAATTGGACAAAATTAAAAAAAAATAATTGTAAATATCCTTGAAAATTTCCATATTAGTCTAACTTTTACACATAATTTCCTTTTAATTCATTAAGAAAATTTTAAAATGTATCCATTTATTTAACAGGAATGTTTAACTATCAATTATTTACTTTGCATATTTATTTCTAGCATTACCATTTAATTTAAAACCAAACATACGAGTTCTGATCTCAATCTGCAATTTCACGCTTCTAATTAGTTATTTAGCCAACAAAAAATTTGTTCTGCCCCTACAACAAATAAAGTATCGATATAATTTTAATGCTTAAGTAATTTTTCGCTTTTGAAATTAGAACAACCGTGAAAATGCTGTAAGTAATTTAATGCTGTTTGTTTTCATTTCACATTTGCCGCTTGTTTTAACATCTAACACCTTTACGCCTTTTAATTTCTTGAGATATACATTGAATTCATTTTGGTAACTTAATTTAAACCGATTTTTTACAATACCCATTTTTTTCTGCTTTAACAAGCTAAAGAAGCGTGTAATGCAAACATGCAACTACACTTTTGTAAGCAGCCGATCGAATGTTCGTTCCATCCCAAGCAAATCAAACCAAACCAACGATATCTGTATTTAGGTACAAATATAATTGAGATGTGAATGAGGTTTGATGATGTTGCAAAATATCTAAGAGATAGAAAACAAGAAAACAGAATGAATAGATTTCTAAATGTGGAAAATGATGGGAACTAGCAGCAACAACAAAAACAACTCTAACAGCTAGAACATGCCAAAGGTAGGGTCAGCAAGTATTAGTTACAGGCGAATCAATTCGATTAGTTACGCCAATTTCTTATCGGTAAACAATCTCCTTTATTTTCCTTCTTCAAACAAACATTTGGCTTCACTACTCTCTACTCCTCTGGGAGTACGAACAAGCGAAATTTACTGCTGCTGTTGCTGGCAAAAGGAAAGACGACTAAATATTTATTGAAAAGAAAGGAGGGAATTGAAAAAAAAGAACATGACAAGGCACTAATTCAAATAATGAACAAAAGATGATACAAAACATTAAAAGGTTCTAAGTCTGTCACTCAATAGAGTCTTTTTCGGTGTTTCATCGGTTCAAGACAACTCTATTTTGTGTGTGCGTTGGAATGTTTTACCAAAATATTTTGTCCATAACGAATTGTAAAAGAAGGACATTACAACAATTGTGTGCAACTGAGAGAAGGAGAGAGTGTGTGTGTGCGAGAGAATTTGTGTGAGATTGCAGGAAAACCTTTTTTGTTTGTATTTGTTATATTTTTGGTTTGCGTGTCTGTGAGTTGTTTCTGGGACCAAAATCGTGTGGAGTTTGCGCACTTTTTGTATACCGACAACATCAGCAGGAGCTCAATCAAATGTAATCAACATTGTAGGTGTTGTTGTTTTTACAACATTTCATACTTTCTAAGGATATTTTATTTTTTTGGGTGAGGTACAGTGGTCAAATGTGAAGTCAGTGGTTTAGATTTCGCTATATTATTACTTGGGTTAGGACCATAAGTTCAACTAAAAGAATTAAAAAATTACTATTATCGATCAATACAATAAATTTTAAGGCCAGAATAAGTACTCTGAGAGGTAACTGCTATGAGAGCTTTTCGAATTTCATCAATTTATCTTATTAAAATTTTTAAATCTAACTCGACCTGCATTTTTAAAGAGTCTCAGATAACTCTTTAAAACCCTTAAACTTTGGTTTGTCCTAAACATACACCTTTATTTTTTAATTAGATTACAGTTAAGTTTGAAACACAATTGGAACGAACGACCAATTTTTCGGAACGAATATTCGTCGTTAGAAGTATAATATATGGGATTATATGAAAGTGCTCATAATTGATGCGTACGACGAAATTCGTCGTGCGTATCAAACAGTGCGATAGGATTATTTCTATTTCATATGCAGACGAACGACAACTAAACTGGTTAAGAGTGGCTGTATTTATATTTCTGTTGTAAAATATTATAAATTATATGTGTTCTTATTAAATATGGTCATCTTATAAAATGTAAGCAAAAAAATTATTTTAAATAAAATTAATTAAACAAAATAATCTTGTGAAATAATAAAAGAATGAAATACAAAAAAAAATGCAAATGTTGTGAGTTCGCGATATGAACGAAGGTGTAGCTAATTTGTCCAAATAAAAAAATCAACAAAAATGGTGTCAACAACGTTTATTCGTCCCAAATGTGTTTAATGGACGAATATACAAGATGAATTTTTGAAGCCGAATTCGTCGTGCTGGGCGAAATTAGTCATTCGTCCCAATTGTGTTTCTACATTTAGTCTGTACACAGGCTTTAGTTCTATAGTCAGGCCCTGTACTCCCAATTTGCCTTATATTTTAAATGTGCAAAAAAGCTATTTTCACCCTTTTTTACCCCCAATCGGGTATAGTTGCAAGAACGTACCAAACAACTGTCCGCCTATTTTTATAGCTGTTCAAAATGTAATTTTAATTTTGTTTCTATACCTATTACTTCAGGAAATACAATGTTTAAGATTTTTTCCTCTTTGTTAAACATTGTATTTCCAAAAGTAATAGGTATAGAAACAAAATTTATTACATTTTGAACAGCTATAAAAATAGGCGGAAAGGTGTTTGGACCTTTTTGCAACTATGCCCGATTGGGGGTAAAAAAGAGTGAAAAAAGTTTTTTTGGAACATTTTTTAACCCGCTCTTTTCATCCAAAGAAAATGAAAAGAAACTTTGTACTTTGCAATCAATAGATGTGAAAAAAATATTGAACGCGTATTTGACACTTTTTTGATTTCGAGAGACAAAATGGGTAAAAAAGTGATAAAATTATAACTTATAACATCTCATAAAGAAATATAAATAAAAACAGATTGATACCAAAAAAGTACCAAATATGCATATAGAACTTTTTGAAATTAGGGGATAAAAAGGGTAATATTATAACTTCTAAACAAATGAATGCATTTGATCATGTTATACTCTTTAGCAAAGTTGTTGCGCATGACCCGGCGAAAGTTTCTTAGTTGGCATGACTAATTTCCGACAGGTGGCGCCACTGAAAAATGCTTAAAGTGAATTAAATCTTAAGCTGTGCCTTTAGTTGACATGACTAATTTCCGACAGGTGGCGCCACTGAAAAATGCTTAAAGTGTATTAAATCTTAAGCTGTGCATTTGATCACGATATAATCTTTAATAAAGTTGTTGCTGATGAGCCGACGAGGGTTTATTTGTTGGTATCAAAAATTTCTGACAGGTGGCACCGCTGAAATTTACTCAAAGTGAATTTAATCGTAAACTGTGCATTTGATCAGACTATGATCAGTAGCAAAGTAGTAACGCATGAGTAAACGAACATTTCCAATAGGTGACGCCACTGAAAATTACTCAAAATGAATTAAATCGTAAACTGTGCATTTGATCAGACTTGATTTGATCATTATGAGAGAGAACAGAACAAACAAAGTAATCGACAGAGTTGCCGTTTTTATACTTTTAATTAAAAAAGTTATTTTTTCAATGTTTTAAAAAGAAAAAGTTTTCTATTCCATTTCTTTAAATATTTTTATCAGAAATTTCTCTATAGAAAATTTTTATCAAAAATTTTTCCTAATTTGTGTTTATCAAAAATTTTTCTATATATTTTTTTTTATCAAAAATGTTCCATAAAAAAATTTTTTGCCCAAAATTTTTTATCAACAATTTTTCTATAGAAAATTTTTTATCAACAATTTTTCTATAGAAAATTTTTTTATTAAAATTTTTTCTTTAGAAAATTTTTTTATCAAAAATTTTTCTATAGAAAATTTTTTTATCAAAAAATTTTCTTACAAACATCTTTCTATAGAAAATTTTTTATCAAAAATGTTTTTAAAGAAAAATTTTAATTAAAAAACTTTCTATGGAAAATTTTTTATCAAAAATTTTTCTACAGAAAATTTTTTATTAAAATGTTTCTAAAAAAAATTTTTTATCAAAAATATTTCTATAGGAAATTTTTTATCAAAAATTTTTCTATAGAAAATTGTTTATCAAAAATTTTTCTATAGAAAATTTTTTATCAAAAATTTTTCTATAGAAAATTTTTTATCAAAAATTTTTCTATAGAAAATTTTTTACAAAAATTTTTCTAAAGAAAATTTTTTCTATAGAAAATTTTCTTATTAAAATTTTTTCTTTAGAAAATT
Source organism: Stomorhina lunata (assembly GCA_933228675.1). NCBI lineage: Eukaryota > Metazoa > Arthropoda > Insecta > Diptera > Rhiniidae > Stomorhina > Stomorhina lunata. The sequence goes on along the minus strand of OW121743.1, from coordinate 102,758,608 downwards.
TTTTATCAACAATTTTTCTATAGAAAATGTTTTATCAAAAATTTCAATAGAACATTTTTTATCAAAAATGTTTCTAAAGAAAATTTTTTATCAAATAGAAAATTTTTTATCAATAGAAAATTTTTTATCAAAAATGTTTCTAAAGAAAAATTTTTATCAAAAATTTTTCTATGGAAAATTTTTTATCAAAAGTTTTTTTTTATCAAAAATTTTTCGATAGAAAATTTTTTATCAAAAATTTTTTGTTTCGAAAATATTTAAAAAAAAATATAAAAATCTAAAATTGTTTAATATTGGAATTTATTTCCGTTTTGAAAAATATTCCCAATATTTACAAAAATATTCCCAATGTTTACAAAAATAATAGTGTCGTGGCAACAATGTTCGAATTTCTTTGTTCTCTCGAACCATGTATTTTGTTGCTATAAATTGGATTTTGATTAGTTTCTTGCCTATTTCGTTTTTGTCTTTTCTTTAACAAAGCGGCACCAACCAACTCTTTTAACATCCAAATTCTAACCGAATGATTTTAATACTCATTTTCACGAGTTCTATTAATGATCGTGGTATTTACGAAAATTAAAAAAAATTCATTGGCTACTAGTACCTACTGGCTTTTGGCCTACTCCTGATTGTGGTCTTTAGCGAAGTTCTTGTAATAAACAGTTTTTTTGATCAAATAAACAAATTTTGGTGGAAACAACCTTTCATCGAAGAGTTTTGATTATTCTAGATAGATTGAATACCACAACTTATATCTTATTTTCGAGACGACCTAAATACGAATTATAAGGTTATATAAGGTCAAATCGTTATTTGACTTCTTATACGAGAAATGTATTAACTTATATTAAATTACTCTTTTTCGATAAATACTCAGGCTAGAGTATTCTCACCAAACAATTTTCCTTTCAAACCACTGTTCTTCGTCTTCTGTTAATAGAGTTGTTAGTATCGAATATATTTTTGAAATGATCAAAAAATCACTTGGTGCGAAAATGAATTGAATTTTATCTCGATGTGCGTGTGAGCCTCCAAAGTCTCTTGGGTCTTGGACAGAAATCATAAAAAAGGCTCTAAATGAAAATTTATTGTAGATTCTTCATCATATTATTAGTGATATTGTTGTTGTTGTTGTTGCTGTTTACCTTATTTGTGTTGTTTACTTTGGCAATTGTTTTAGAAATTGTTGTCCTTTTTTACCTTGTCCTGCCATGTTTGGTGGGTGATATTTTCTCTTCTTACAAGGCGGTCAATATCAAGCAAAATATCCTGCTGTTTTGCAAGCAGTAAGAAATTTTAGTGTGTGCGTTTTAAGATCTTTTTTGTAACATTTGTATTAGAGAAATTTTCTTTACGATTTTTCTTAAGGATTGCTATAGGTTTTTGGCCAATATGGCCAGCCAAAGAAGAGTATCAGTGAGTTTTAACCAAAAAATATTGGTTTGACTAAAGAAACCCTCTTTTACTTATGGGACAATGGGCATTTACACAAATAAGTAAATTGTTTTAAAAGGTTTTATGCAAAATTAACAGGAATAAAAACTAAGAAGATCGATCCTCTTTGCTGTGAGTAAAAATGAAAATCCCTTAAAATATTTTCCAAACATTTATCATAAGCTTATTGTATTTAAGATTGTCTTAGGGTTTCTTAAGTCAATACAATGGACACAAATTAAAGGATTTTCATTTGAAGGATTTTCTTTTTTGACTTTTAAGGAAATTAAATATTGTTAAGATGAGATAATTTATAGGGAGATTATTACGGTACTTTAACTTAAACATCTTTAACATAAAAGTCAGATGTTAAGTGAAATTATACTATATCATACTTTAATATCCTAAATAACTAAAGCCCTTATTCATAAACGATTAATACAATTATCAATTATCACTACTCCACAAAACGAAACTCTTTGCTTTGCAAGTGACCACCACTATATTTTTTTTATTTGTTGGAGTCTTCTAATTATAAAAACGGTCGAAATTTAAAATTCTTTGGATACATTATTTTTTTAAAAACTTTTTTATAAAATTCGCTTTTTTTCAAGGGGCTAATCCAATAATTTTATCATAACTTTAAAAGGTATTGTTCGGTTTTGTTGAAAATTACAGAATAGAATAACAAATAAAAATATCTTTAAGTCCTTTTAAGATCATTTTTTTTGATATGCTTAACGGTTTCGGAGTTGCACTTTATTATAAATTTTTTCTTTTTCTTAAAATTTAAATTTTTTAAAAATTCATAAAAAAAATCGAAAATGATAAAAATATATCATTTTCGTCACATGGTCACAAAACTGTCAATGTTCTTAATAAAATTCCAGAAAATCCATTCATAAATAGTAATTTTGTTAAATGAAGTGAGTAGCAATGGCAAGTGTCATTAATCATCTTGAAAGTTTTACCCTAGAGCGGTTCGTCTTCCATACAAAAAAAAATTTTGTCAGTCAGCCCCTAAGATTAAAGATAATGTTTAAACAATTCCAAAATAAATTATTTTTATTTTTTTTTACCACGCCTACAAATACCGCCCTTTTAGTATTTTATTTACTGTGTCGCCATTTTAAGTCCGATCACAACATTTTATATATTTTATTTACTAGATATTTTTGATCATAAAAATTTTCTATAGAAAAATTTTTGATCAAAAAATGTTCATAGAAAAGTTTTTGGTAAAAAAAAAATCATAAAAATGTTCGAAAAGAAAATTTTTTACAAAAAAATTTTCTATAGAAAAATGTTTGATAAAAAAATTTTTGTTAGAAAAATGTTTGATAAAAAAATTTTCTATAGAAACAATTTTAATAAAAAAAATTTAAAGAAAAATTTTTGATAGAAAAATTTCTGGTAAAAAAATTTTCTATAGAAAAATTTTTGGTAAAAATATTTTCTATAGAAAAATTTTTGGTAAAAATATTTTCTATGGATAAATTTTTGATAAAAAAAATTTGCATAGAAAAATTTTTGGTAAAAAAATTTTCTATAGAAAAATTTTTGATAAAAAAATTTTCTATAGCAAAATTTTTGATGAAAAAATTTTCTATAGAAAAATTTTTGATAAAAATATTTTCTAAAGAAAAATTTTTGATAAAAATATTTTCTAAAGAAAAATTTTTGATAAAAATATTTTCTATTAAAAAATTTTTGATAAAAAATTTTTCTATAGAAAAATTTTTATGGAAAATTTCTATGGAAAAATTTTTCATAAAAAAATTTTCCATAGAAAAATTTTTGATAAAAAAAATTGCTATAGAAAAATTTTTGATAAAAAAATTTTCTATAGAAAAATTTTTGATAAAAAAAATTTCTATAGAAAAATTTTTGGTAAAAAAATTTTGGTATAGAAAAATTTTTGATAAAAAAAATTTTGCAAGAAAATTTTCTATAGAAAAATTGTTAATAAAAATATTTTTCTTTGGAAAATTGTACGATAAAAATTATATTATAAAGAAAATTTTTCTATAAAAATATTTTTATATCAAAAAAATTTTCAAATTTTCCATAGAAAAATTTTTGATAATTTTCTATAGAAAAATTTTTGATAAAGAAATTTTCTATAGAATAGTTTTTGTAAAAAAATTTTGTATAAAAAATGTTTGTAAGAAAATTTTCTATACAAAAATTTTTGATAAAAAAATTTTCTATAGAAAAATTTTTGATAAAAATATTTCCTAAAGAAACATTTTTGATAAATATATTTTGTATAGAAAAATTTTTGATAAAAAATTTTCTATAGAAAAATTTTTTATAAAAAAATTTTCTATAGAAAAATATTTTATAAAAAAATTTTCTATAGAAAAATTTTTGAAAAAAAAATTTTCTATAGAAAAAATTTTTGAAAAAAAATTTTCTATAGAAAAATTTTTGATAAAAATATTTTCTAAAGAAAAATTTTTGATAAAAAAATTTTCTATAGAAAAATTTTTGATAAAAAAATTTTTTTTTAATAAATAAATGTAACAGATTTGGGATCAAATGCAAATACACTTCTTTTTGAAAAAAAATTTTCTATAGAAAAATTTTTATGGAAAAATTTTTGATAAAAAAATTTTCTATAGAAAAATTTTTGATAAAAAAATTGTCTATAGAAAAATTTTTGATAAAAAAATTTTCTATAGAAAAATTTTTGTTAAAAAAATTTTCTATAGAAAAATTTTGGATAAAAAAATTTCCATAGAAAAATTTTTTCTAAAAATATTTTCTATTGAAAAATTTTTAATAAAAATTAAAAAAAAAACACGCAGTCGAAAACTTTTTCTTTTTAAAACGTTACAACTACACATTAAAAAAAATACCTATTTTAGTTAAAAGTATAAAAAAAGGCAACTCTGCCGACTATTTTTTGTTCTGTTTTCTTTGCGCCGACCATGGGTTATTACTTTTAAAAACTAAATTTGTACTCGATTGGATTAGGGTGGGTACGAATCGAATTTAAAAAATTATGACTAGAAATTGATTCGGTAGTAAAAAACTACCAAAGGGAGAAATCTAGTTCTCACAGAGCCATTCTTATGATCGGACTAAAGATGGCGACACAGTTAACAAAATACAAAAAGAGCGGTATGTGTAGGCGTGGTTAAAATAATTAAAAAAAAAATTAAAAATCTTTTTACATTATCTTTAATCCTAGGGGGTGACTGACTCAACTTTTTTTAGAGCCACTCTATTCTACCCGTTACTTAATTTTTTTTTTTTTTTATTTTTAATTTTTCATATGAAAAATGTTTGCTAATTTTCACTTTATTGTCAAAAAAGCAAACATTTATTTTTGTATTTTCACGAAATAAGGCTTCGGTTATCTATAATATTTACAGTTTTAAGACTGTAAAATAAAAATCGTAAGTTTTTGAAATTTTCGATTTTTTATGAATTTTTGAAAAAAAAAATCGATTTTGCAAAAAAACAAAATTATTTTTATGCGAAAAACTCCAAACCCGTTGACCATATGAAAAAACTATTTTATTAAGGCTAAAAGGAAATTTCGTGATAAATCTGCCAATGTTTCTTCCGACGGATTCAGATAAGCCATTACAAAGATATGATAAAATCAATGGATCGACCTCTGTAAAAATCCGTAATTTTAGAAAAAAATTTAAAAAAATTAAAATTTTGAGTATAATTGGAGCCATAATACATCAAAACTAAATAGTAAGACTTCAAAGCTATTTCTCTTGTTGACCAGTGTTATTAATAATAAAATTATTAAAATTAGGAATAAGTCTAAATAAACCTGTCACAACTAATTGAAACATAACAATTTACCTTTCTCTTAATAAGATTTTCTTAATTTATCTTATCTAAATTTTCCAAAAATTGTTTTTAAAATTTTAATAATTTTTATTTATCTCTGTTTGGCAACATTTCAATATCCTGCTGTTGTCAAAATATCCCTATTTTCTGTATAGCCCGACCACCCAAAATGTTTAGAAAACAATTTTTTTTAATGTCTTTATTTTCTGTTTTATTTAATTTTTTGCCCTACAAAACCTTTTTTTCCGTGTCCCAGGGCCTGCTGTGTCCCAGAACAAACAAACAAAAATCTGAACTCATTATCTATTTTTTGCATTTGTTTAATTTAGTTAATATTGTAAAATGCTTCTATTCAGTATTTTTTTGTTTCAAATTCAGGTCCTCGTTATCTATTACTTGCTCAATGTTTATAGACATCTCTACTATATGTTAGTATATTTTATATCCGACCTTTATAGTTAATATATTTAGTTGTCATTCAATCATTCATTTTATGTCTGGGATTTTGTTTACAGTCGATCTTCCAATCTCCGTTTTTTCTTTTTCTCACAGAATGTGGTCCGTGTTCAGTTGTTGCTTTAGTTGTTCCATTTTTATGTAGTTCTCTGTTGCAAGTATTTCTCTGTTTGTTGTAAATGTATTGTCTTACAATGTGTTAATAAGACAATATATGGTTTTATTAGTGGAAAGATCTTACAGAGTCTCAGGTGTCGTCAATAATTCTATTCTTTTCGGCAAGACCACATGGTTTTTATTTTCCTAGATATTTCATTGTAAGGGATATTGCAAGATTTTAAGGCTAGTAATTATTTTATGAGGTATTTATTGGACAAAATCTAAACTCCTTAAAAACAATGTATTGATTAAAGAAATCAGAAATTGGTATTAATATCCAATGTCCAATTTTTCTAGAAATGTAGATTTTGATGAAGAAATGTACAATAAGTAAAAATACATATGGGCAAATCCGAAAAATCTTAAACCAAGGACAAAATTTTAAAACTGTCAAAATCGCGTATTTGTGTTTATTTATCATATATTGATCCTTTAGAATATATAATGGATACAATTTTTGATTGCTCTCTTCGTGAATGGCAGGTATTTATTTGCACCCATCTCGAATTTTTATAAATTTTTTAAAATATTAAGTTTTTTAAAAGTTGATAAAAATCGCAAAAACATCAGTTAAGATATCAAGTTTCAGTAGGGGCTCAAAGTCTGCTTAATTTTATACAATTTGATGTAAAAGACCCCATCAAAAATATTTGGAGTGATATAAAAAATGTCAAGTAAAAAAGAGCACTCAGTGTGTAGCGTCCGTCGCTGAAATACAGGTTTTTTTAATTTGACTAGTGCAATTTTTCTTTTTTCTCCAATTGAACTTGGTCCGTAAAGAGATCTTATAGTATGCTTTACATAAGGCTATAAATATATATATGTTTTTATAGCATTTTACAAAATAATATGTAAAGGAAAGTGTGTAACGTCCGTCACATTATATAGTTTTTATAAAATAATATTTATTAAACACAAAATTTACCAGCACATATTCGTCTTATTCTTAAAGCAATGACACTGTCTATAACCACAGATTAAATTTTAGATATTGGGCGCTAAAAAAATATACAGTGGGGCAAATTCGATGATTTTGAAAATTGAGTTTTTTTTTATTTTTTGGGAAACTCTAACAGCTAGCCGCAGCATTCTTGGGAAGAAAAATAAGAAGTTAAAAATTGTAAAACTTTAAATAAATATATATATATATATATATATATATATATATATATATATATATATATATATATATATATAGCCGTTTTGTGAAATATTTAATTGTGCCCAAAAATTGCATTTTAACAGCGAACATGAAAAGGATGAAGATGAAATCCGGGAACAAATAAAACCATTATTTTCACTGATTAACGAATCTTAAAAAAAAATATGAAATATGAATTTTTTCCTAATAAAAAACATTAAAGTAAAAACTGCATCGTCCATCACGTAGCGTCCGCAACAGTTCTTTTATGGATTTTTGGTGAAACTGGAAACTTTAAAATATTTTGTAAAAGCTGTTTTGTAATCCTCTGATTTTCCTCTATCTTTAATTTATTTACAATTTTTTTATTACAATGACCGATTTGATGAAAATTGCTGAAACACGTGTTGAAAAAAAGTCACTTCCATTTTTTGTAGCGTCCGCCACAGAACTTTAAAAGCAAATATCTTTTTCCTCCAAAAGAATTATGTAAATTAACAAATACCGTTCGATAGCACAATCGATGGGCTAATATTATAGTGTAGAATGTCAATAGGATACATTTAAGTACAACAAAATCCGTACGCAGGATATGCCCATATATATAGTAATGAATTTATTCTTAGTAAAACGAACTACATCTTGTGATAATCTGTTATGAAAGGAACTTTTAATAAATAAAAACTTCTTGATCGATTGATTATAATATATTATAAGCCCTTGATATATTTTTAAAAAGTTTATGAATTAGGGGGTTCATTTTTATTGTTTCTCCTATTTTTATGATTAAAAAAAAACGAAAATTATTCAAAAAAGTATTTTGTCTGTGTAAATTATATGATATCTCTAAAACGATTAAGCGTATTAAAAAAGTGAAAGGAATACTTAAAGATAAAATTATTTCCAAATTTCGGTTTTTTTATTAGCTCACTATAATCAACTGTTTTTAAGTTATACAAGAGACCGAGCATATTTTAGAAATTTATAAGCTTCGATCTTGGCGCATATTCTCCAATTGCGTAGGTCAAGCTTTGAAAGATTTTTCTTTACTTAGTCTTTCCATAGAAGTTTCGGACGTCCTCTTTTAAAATTAGATATTACTGTTTTTATTCTAAATTTAGCTTTTACATAGTAACTGTTTTTTTCAATAGTGAGTTACTATCCCAACGTCTTAGTCCATATCTTTTATCGTTCTTATTGGAGAACTCTCGGCACGTAATTACCCGGGTGATGCCACGAGGAGGTCAATGGCATCAGTTGAGATGAAGAATAACCAAGATAAGTCTGGGCTTACCAAGTTAAGACCAATCAGAACCCTTGAAAAAACCTACTTAACAAAAAACAAGTAAGAAAGTGCTATAGTCGGTCAAGTCCGACCATACGATACCCTTAACCACTAAGATCAAAGGTGTTCTTTTTTTGGGTCTAAGACAAATATTTCTATGCGTTACATACATCAGCTCAAACTTATAATACCCTTTCCACCTATGGTGGTGAAGGGTATAAAAATGTTATATCTCGGAAACTATAGCCAACTCACAAATACCGCAAAATGTTGTTTACCTGTGTAACTTTATAAAAAAAATTACAGTTTTAAAATAATTTATCCAAATAACATTTTTTGTTTATATTTTTATGTGAAATTTTACAGTAAAATCTTCGATAAAGAGTTTTTTTTTTGGAAATGTAAGATATAAAAATTTTTTGAAAAAAAATAGAATATCTTTTAAATGTGTTTGTTGTACATTTTATTATGCAAAATTTTATCGAAAAGTTTTTGATAAAGAAAATTTTTTTTTCGGAAAAATATAAAAAAGTGAGGTCTTCAAGGTGTCGGCATTAATCTCTAATCATAATTTATAGAGTACCACTTCGAAAAGCTGCGTTTATAGGAATATTTCTTTCTTTTCCTTCTACTGTAAATTCTACTTCTGTTGAAATTTATCGTAATTACAAAATGTTATAACTTCAAATCTGATCCACGTTTTCATCGATTGGCTCTAGTTTTTGAGATATAGGTACTAGTCAATTTTTTCACTTATCTTTAAGTTTGAAAAATCAACTTTTGAAGCGATTATCAAAAATAATCATTCTCAGTTTAATCAATTTAGTTTTTTTGTTTAATTTTTTTTTTTTTTTTTGAAATTTCTACAATATTTTTGCTTTATGGTGAAATGTTTTTAAATTATTCCAATAAACATATGCAGCGGAATTTAAAACAAAAATTGATATCTTGAAAACTAGAGCTAATCCAAAAACAAGTTAGAAAAGCTATAGTCGGTCAAGCCCGACTATATCACAGAAGAGCTAAGGTCAAATATGGACCAACAATTTAACAAGTTTTTTTTGTATCTTATAGACATACATACATATACTATGAGTTATTTTTTCAAAATTTCGAGATTTATGTCATTTCCGGCTAAGGACCTGATATGGGAGCTAGGGTCAATTGTGGACCGATTGTTAACAAATTTTGGTTATTGGTTTATATATATAATATATTTATCTGTGCTATGCTTTAGTAATCAAATGCATTTATCTTTAGAGTTATAAACGTTTTTGTGCTTTTATGTGTATATAAATGTCTTTTGAGAATGTGTCTTGTATGGGAGGTTTGGTCAAATATGGGCCGATTCCTACAAAATTAGGTACACTGATTAAGGTAATTATAGGCAAAATTTGTGGTGAATATTATTAAAATACAAGTAAATTTATAGCTATAAAGGACCAAAAACTCTATTCCGGAAGGCATCCTTTGGGAGGTAACCGAAATAGTAATCCGATTTTAGTCAAAAAGCATAGCATCGTCCTTGGACCAAAATGTGAGCCTGTGCCAAATTTCACCAGCTAGCCAGCCGGACGGATATCGTTAAAACAAATCAGGGAGTGATTCTAAGCCGATTGGTATACTTAAAGGTGGGTCTCAGACCAATATTTCTATGCGTTACAAACATAAGCACAAACCCAATATACCCTTTCCACCTATGGTAGTGAAGGGTATAAAAAGTAAGTACAGATTTGGTAATGGGTACCTTACCTTATAATTGACTATCAGTTTTTAAATAACAGATACCTTGTTGCGCAGTGTAATCTTTTTATTTACTTCTTCTTAGGATAGAGGCAAATACCCTCTACGGTATCCAAAGCCTTTTTTATTCCTAAATAGTTTTGATTTGCTAACATTTTCTATAGAAACTGTTTAGGCTAGAATTTCACTTAAATGAAAATATTTATCAATTGAGTTAAAGTAAAATTTATAACACCAAAAATTATCTTTAAAAACTCCCCAGTAAAACTTTTCATTACCAAATAATGAGTTAAACAGTTAAACTATTGAACGCGAACTACTTACTCATTCGCTGTTTAAGTCATTACATTAACATGGGGATGTCATTGGAGGCAAGTACTTACCAATTGCAGAAAAGTATTGACTTGGGTAAGCAATTTGAAAGCAACAACAACAACAGCAACAACTTTTTTGTTGTTGTTTTATTAAAAACATATATTTTTAAACGAAATACAAAATTTTTTTTATGATCCCATGGGGGCTCGAACCCAGACCCTCCGACTGCTAGGCAGAGACTCTTCCACTGAGCTACTTCATATGTTGAAAACTTAGCAGCTTATAATTAATATAAACAATTTTTATTTTTAGATCCAAAATCATGTGAAAATAACTTTGTTTTTCCCTGCTTTTTTTGCTTTGTTGTAATTTTTGGAAAAATATTTTTATACGATTTTTTGTAATTATTTTAAAACTTTTTTAAAATTATTTTAAAACTTAAACAATTTAAATCTTCTTTTTTGTATAAGTTTTTACATAAGATTGACTCTTACTTACTTAAATGTTACAACCTGTTAAGGTCAAAGTCCGAGCATATTTTAGAATCCCATGGATTTCGATCTTGTGCGAATATTCTCCAATTTTATAGGCCAAGCTTTGAAAAATGTTCCTCTAGTTGTTCTTTCTATCGAAGTTTCGGACATCCTCCTCTAACATTGGGTAGTGGGACATTTCAATTCTAATTTTATCCTCTTCATTGTATTTTTTTCAAGAGAGGGTTACTAGCTCGTAATCCTAACCCATTTTTATCGATCTTATGGGACAACTCTCGGAACATGTTAACTCACAATATTAATGGGTGTTAAACTAGCTCCCCGGGTGATACAATGAGGAGGTGTGTGTCCACAGTTGAGATGAAGGATGGCCCAGATAAGTTGGGCTTACCAAGTTAAGACCAATTAGAATCGTGTTTGGTATTCAACATCCCCTACATAATCAAAATTGACTCATGATGGTATGTTTTCATTAACGTGAGTATTTAAGTTCTTAAAATTCAAAAATCATTTAAAAAGACTCTTTTAATAAAAAAAAACTAAAAAAATTGTTGCCCTTGGTGGGATTTGAACCGGGCCCATTCAGTTTAAATTACCATCTTAATTATAAATAAGTACTTCTGTAATAACTTATTATTTATTCGGATAGTATGTTGTAGTCGTTACAAGGTAACCAGTTATCAGAGTACTTGCCATTACCAAAGTTTTGCTGGGTCGTCATAAACATTTGTTAAACAAATTATTAGCAAATATGAAAACATTTTATGATAATAATATCTGTCTCTATTCCAATTTGGGCAGATTAGATTTTAACTTCTTTAATACATAGGTATAATATATAATTTTCATAAATAAAATGTAATTAAGCAATTTTATTACCTTTACAAAATGTTTCTATAAGGTCCTCGATCGCCTAAGTATATAGGAAAAGCTAAAATATCACTACAAAATTTAACATTTAATCCAATACTTTACAATCATAATTTTCATATAAAAACCCGATAAATAATCAAAAATCCACAATATTCGCTTAAAAATCATATTAATGAAAATTAAACATTATTTCATATCTTAAAAAATCTCAGCACTAAAATTTGAATAAAAATTACTCAAGTCTCTTTCAGACATTTTGTATATACAAACTTATACGAGAAAAAAGGTAATAAAAAAGGCGTTGTCTTGCGCCATTATTTTGTAAATGTATTAGTGTCGGCAAGTCATCCGATTGGTCGGGCCTTATATACAAAGAGTCACTCAAGTATGTACAACAAACATTAACACATACATGCACACATAAAACTCAATGAAATTTTCTCCTTGTTTAACATAAGTACTCGTATAAGAGAGAATATAAATTTATGAGATAAAGAGAAATAAACATGAATTTGTTGTTGGTTAAAATTTAAGAGAACATTGAAAAGAGAAAATTAATTTTATTGAATGAAATAAAATTCCATTAGTATTTTTTATTAAATTTAAATAAACATGGGCATTAAATGGTATATTTAAAATAAACATTGATTTTGTTAAAGGAAATATTGTATTTTGTGGTAAATTTCCCATATGATTAATTCTCTTTTGGCATCATTTAAGTAAAATTTGTCACTTGCAAAGGAATGTTGACATACTTTTACATTGACTGTCTGTTTGTCTACATTAAGAAATTTATTGTATTATGACTAAATAGTTAGTTGACTGGTAATAACTATAAGTATTTAACAATTTAACATGATTTGTGAAGTTTTTTTTTAAGTTTTTGCAATTTTTTTTCCATACAATCAGCATCCACAGGCATTTCCGTAGCACGTCCAAAAATATACAAAAAATCGTTTGTTAGTTAAAAAAAAATTACAATTACATTTTCGTAAGTATTTAGCAAGTCTCATAGTCTTTCGATTTTTTTTGAATGTTCGATTAAAATTGTGATTGTGTATTCTGTTGTTTGTTTTGTTGTATTTAAAACATGTTGGCCTTAAATAATTTTAATTCATTTTGGCATTTGAACATGAACCACACGACCACCTTCTAGTTAACAGATCAGGCTCATACACTTCATTTTAAAGCCAAACAAGTGTTAGTTGGTTTCTTTGCTTAAGTCATTAAGTCTAGATTTTATATTATGCTTTCAGATAAGTGGGCTTTGAGTAATTTAAGATTTTTCAAAATTTTTGGGGGAGAGTTTTTTATTGGTTTGGCAACGGCCTTTATCTCATGTATCATAACGGTTTGTGGGTTTTTCACAGTAATGGCGCTTAAACAAAAATGATATTAAAATTTAAAGAATCAAGTATGAAAGTGAAATATACAAGAGCTTTGATACATTCATACTTGCAGATTGATGTAGAATTTTATATTTAATTTTTTTTTTAATATGTTATAAGGGGCTTACTGTGGAGAACTTCTCCACGGGCTATGGTTAGGACTAAGATTTTTCAGAATCCCTTTATTACTAGTCCAGGAAAAATGTTCTCCTAGTGCCGATTACATAATCTAACTAATTATATGAAGGAATTTCCCTGATACTTATATTACTACGTCATCGTTCTCAGTTGGTCAAATATACTGAGTATGATATTGACCGCTAGTTACCGTAGGAATAGAGACAGGACACTTCTGAAACTACTGTTTTCCATGATTACTATACCCTTTTTTATAAATACTTGTATACTCATGCTCTCAAGTACATCTGAAGTAAACCGATATACTACTTAGAACCACGCCTTGAGTCTACTTAACGATGTCCTTCTGGACTGCTGGCATCCACGTAAACTTGTAATCAAAGTACATAAAGCAATTTTTAAGATAATTTTGCACAGACAATTTTTTGTAATTATTAAAATAGGTCTTATATTGAATTATAACATTTGTAAGATAGGCTCATTTATTGCTGCATCTGGTTGGCTCTAACAGAGCCTTAATAATTTTGTTAGTAAAGGATATATTCTTTTTTTATATTACTTTGCATGTAACACAAAGGGACCACTTTCTAGGATCCAAGTGACGCGGATTCTGTTGTTAGCCACCTGTTTAATCTTTATGTTTACAACCAAAAAAATTATGTTATATATACAACCAGCATTCCCGGGTATGTCATACAGTTTATATGGGAATTTGTATAGATTGAACAACTTTTTTGTGTTTATATCAATAAATTAAAGCCCTTGCATCCCATTTCATAAAAAAAGAAAGCCGTTTGATGCATCGGAATACTTTTACTAGCATTCCTCTCGGAATACTTTTACTAGCTGACGTCAGACATTCAAATTGCGTCCATGCAATTGACTAATTGACATCCCTTGCATTGTAAATCGACGGGAATATCGCAAGGAATGTGATAAATCAACAGACGTATTCCAGGTGGTAAACAGAAGCCTACAAAACAACTATATAACAGGAACTAAGATCACTGTTGATGGACACCGTCCGCACCGTGGTAGAACTTTATTCACGCAATATATTCCTTCGAGACTGACAAAATATGGAATAAAGGTCTAGTGAGCTTGTGATTCTCTTTTATCTTATCCACTAGGGGACAGATAAATATTGAGTTGGTACCTTCTTCAGAAAGGGAAAAAGCATGGAAACATCGTGTGAGACAATTCGTTGAAAAAAGGCAAATATTTGTTCCGACTAAATTTTGTTATTCAAAAGAAAGAGAAGTAGAATCTTTAGTCTTTGGATTTAGTAACAACATTAGTATGTGATTATATATTTTCAAAAAAAAAACACATTCGTTGAGCTTTTATCCACATCCCATTACAACATTGAAGTGAAGGTGCGAACTGAAAGCCAGTTATGATGCTAGATTACAAAAAATGTAAAGATGGTCTTAAATTATTTACAAACAGTAGAAGAATTTTACTTTAAAAACTTAGTGAACAATTAATAATAATAATTTCCACGATAAAATTCCAATTAGAACAAGTGGTACTTCTCTCAGACAATTTTAACTCCGGCTCCGAACGGCAAATGCATTAGTTAGAGAAGTTTTACATAGCCTAATACTCAATAACCAGTGGCTAGCTAAGTTATGAGGTGAACCGTCGCTTTTTTGAAAATTTTTTTTTCAAGTGGGTCTGGCCTTGGGACCTCGGTATGCTATTCGGATGACTAACCTGCTACACTACGGCGTGAACAATTAGCTATGAAAAAATTCAGATCCGTCCATAAGATCCTCAAATAAGGAGGCATTTTTTATCACGCTGTATAGTGTATTTTAGGCTAAACAGTAAAATCAAATCATGATTCAGTATGTGTTCCAGAAGAAGGTGATGACACCGGAAAAAGAAGCACAAATGAAATTTCTATATGTATAATAAAAGGAGATCTACAAAAACTGCTTGCAAAGGATGTCAAAAATCGGTATGTGCGGAACACTCACAGAATGTAAGCAAAAGTAAAAGCAAAAATGGAAAAAACTACTAAACATTTTTGTAGATATCTCTATTCTTTTTATAAAGAGATGTTATTTTTAATGATATGTATGTAAATGACATATGTATCCCAGTAAAACTTTTCATTACCAAATAATGAGTTAAACAGTTAAACTATTGAACACGAACTACTTACTCATTCGCTGTTTAAGTCATTACATTAACATGGGGATATCATTGGAGGCAAGTACTTACCAATTGCAGAAAAGTAATGACTTGGGTAAGCAATTTGAAAGCAACAACAGCAACAACTTTTTTGTTGATGTTTTATTAAAAACATATATTTTTAAACGAAATACAAAATTTTTTTTTATGATCCCATGGGGGCTCGAACCCAGACCCTCCGACTGCTAGGCAGAGACTCTTCCATTGAGCTACTTCATATGTTGAAAACTTAGCAGCTTATAATTAATATAAACAATTTTTATTTTTAGATCCAAAATCATGTGAAAATAACTTTGTTTTTCCCTGCTTTTTTTTGCTTTGTTGTCATTTTTGGAAAAATATTTTTATACGATTTTTTGTAATTATTTTAAAACTTTTTTAAAATTATTTTAAAACTTAAACAATTTAAATCTTCTTTTTTGTATAAGTTTTTACATAAGATTGACTCTTACTTACTTAAATGTTACAACCTGTTAAGGTCAAAGTCCGAGCATATTTTAGAATTCCATGGATTTCGATCTTGTGCGAATATTCTCCAATTTTATAGGCCAAGCTTTGAAAAATGTTCCTCTAACATTAGGTAGTGGGACATTTCAATTCTAATTTTATCCTCTTCATTGTATTTTTTTTCAAGAGAGGGTTACTAGCCCGTAATCCTAACCCATTTTTATCGATCTTATGGGACAACTCTCGGAACATGTTAACTTACAATATTAATGGGTGTTAAACTAGCTCCCCGGGTGATACCATGTGTGTCCACAGTTGAGATGAAGGATGACCCAGATAAGTTGGGCTTACTAAGTTAAGACCAATTAGAATCGTGTTTGGTATTCAACATCCCCTACATAATCAAAATTGACTCATGATGGTATTTTTTCATTAACGTGAGTTAGTTTTACAAATTTTTTTTACAGAAGATAATATTTAAGTTCTTAAAATTCAAAAATCATTTAAAAAGACTCTTTTAATAAAAAAAAACTAAAAAAAATTGTTGCCCTTGGTGGGATTTGAACCGGGGCCATTCAGTTTAAATTACCATCTTAATTACAAATATGTACTTCTGTAATAACTTATTATTTATTCGGATGGTATGTTGTAGTCGTTACAAGGTAACCAGTTATCAGAGTACTTGCCATTACCAAAGTTTTGCTGGGTAGTGAGCACTTTGTACATATTTTTTCATTTTCATTCCAAAAATTTTTTGGATTGTTTCGTGCATACCCGGGTATGTCGGTTGTATGGTAAAGGGGTAATACTCAATATCTGCTCGTAGATTTTTTCCAAAAAAATAAAATAAATAAATTATTTTTTTTAACATTAATAGCCTGTTTCACGATTTCGAAAGAAAATCTACTCGAAAGAAAGTGAGTAACTCGAATTCAAATTAATTTTGGTTTCACTATTTCGAAGCCTTTCGTTCGATTCTATTCGAAAGCAAAATATCAAGTGACTCATTTTGACATTTGCTTTTGTATTGTTGGTAATTTGTTCGAAATAGTGAAACAGAAATTTATATGAAAATACTTACGTTTTCTTTCGACTTATCTTTCGCAGTTAGTGAAACGAAAAACAAATTTCTTTCGTATAGGATAAGAAAGAAGGAATTCTTTCGAGATCGTGAAACAGGCTATAAAAAACTATATTTTAGGAGCATATTTAAAATTTCAAGTCGGTAGCTCATACAGTGACCAAAATATATCAAATTGAAAATGAAAAACATACCCGGCTAGGGTTAACCTACATATACATACTGTATCAAATTTTATTAAAATCGGTCCATATTTGAACATAGTACCCACATACAGCATGATATCAAAAGTGAAATGCTATTTGTAAACTGTAATTAAATTGTTAAGTTTCAAGAAAATCAATTTGACTCTAGCTTGAATAATAAACAGCAATTTTATTTACTAAAAACCAAAGGTTTAAAATGCCAAAATTTGTAATGTAGTTAAGCCCTTTTGTTTTTTCGCAATTACTTGAAAATTACTCGTTTTTTTTCGGGAATGTCTTTGCTGTTGCACTGTTGATTCAAATTTCAAAATATGGAATTAATATTTCATTTAGTTTAAAAGTTATGATGTTTTTTTTTTTGCTTATCACATAAAAAATTATTTTCACACTCAGAATATTATTATTTCATTAAAATTTAACTGACAAATATTTATAGCCTGTTCCATGATCTCGAAAGAATGCTTTCTTTCTTATTTGTTTTTCGTTTCACTAACTTTATTTTATGCGAAAGATAAGTCGAAAAACAAGTCGAAAGAAAACGTAAGTATTTTCATACAAATTTCTGTTTCACTATTTCGAACAAGTTACCGACAATACGAAATCAAATTTCAAAATGAGTCACTTGATATTTTGCTTTCGAATAGAAACGAACGAAAGGCTTCGAAATAGTGAAACCAAAATTAATTCGAATTAGAGTTACTCACTTTCTTTCGAGTAGATTTTCTTTCGAAATCGTGAAACAGGCTATTAAATTACATTTTCAGTTTTAAAAACGGAATATTCAGTTATTATCAAAAAATGACTGACAAAAATTTAAACTACATTTTTTGTATAAAAAGCGGAAATTTTCATTTATTATTAAAAAATTTGATAGTAAAAAACTACGTAAAATTTCCGTAAAGCGGACAATTTTCATTTATTTTTCTAATTAACATAACAAAAAAGACGAAACCATATAAAGGTTATATCCTTTAAGGCATCAAAGACCAAACAGACAAAACAAAATTAGCTGTTTGCTTAGGCCATACCCTGTGATAGGCGGCCAGCATTATAAAAAGCTTCTTCAGTTAACAAGCCTACGATACTTAAGGAAAACCTAGAATTTAATAAATACGAATTATATTTGAAACAATCGTTGAAAAAATATATAAAAATTAAACGACTGGTACACTCAGAATATTATGTAAGTAAAATTAACTTAAAATGAAATTTGAAATGAATGAATATTCATTTAAAAACCGGTCAACTGATTTTTCATTCAAATTCAATAAATATTTCATTTAAATTTAACTGATAAATATTTAAACTACATTTTCAGTTTTAAAAATGGAATATTCAGTTGTTTTCAAAAAAATTACTGACAAAAATTTAAACTAAGTTTTTAGTATAAAAAACGGAAATTTTCATTTATTTATAAAAAATTGAATGGTAAAAAACTACGTAAAATTTCCGTAAAACGGACAATTTTCATTTGTTTTTGTTATTAACGTAACATAAAAGATGAAAATATAAAAAGGTTATATCCTTTAAGGCATCAAAAAATCAAACAGACAAAACAAAGTTTGTTGTTTGCTTAGGCCATACCCCGTGATAGGCGGTCAGTATTATAAAAAGTTTCTTTAGTAAGCAAACCTTAGATACTTAAGGAAAACCAATAATTAAACAAATACGAATTATATTTGATACAATTATTGAAAAAATTTATAAAAACTAAACAACTGATATTTTCAAATGTTACGGATTTTCAGTATTTTTTTGTATTTAGGTTGTTTTTTAAACAAATATATAAATATGTTAAAAATCAATTTTCATATAAATTTAAATGAATATTCATTTGAAAACAACATAACCGAAAATTTCCTAAACAACATACAATCAGTTACTGTAATAATTTCCTGAGTGTAATTTAAAATGTTCCGGTTTTTTTTTGTAGTTTGTTTTTTAAACAAATGTGTAAATATATTAAAAATCAATTTTCATGTAAATTTAAATAAATATTCATTCGAAAACAACATAAACTAAAACTTCTTTAACAAAAGTTAGTGTAATTATTTCCTGAGTGTACTATTTATCTAGAAACCTAAGCTTTTGGTGTTTAAAAACGGGATATATGCCGATTCAGACGAGTCATCATCTGTATATAATTTGCAAATGTTCGAAATTCCTGCATTCCACCTGAGTTCAGCGCACAGTGGGATGATAAGTATGCCTATGAACGTTCTTTAATTATTCCTTGAAATTCGATGAATTCGACGTCACAATGACCGGGAACCCAACTTAAATCTAGAATATAAATCTATTAGAGCTTATCTATATTTCCTAACTAACTGCAGTCAACTGCAAGTCTAATCGACCTCACTGCTGTTTTGTAAAAGCAAATAGACACCCAAACCGCTGCCGATATGCTCCATGGATTCATCTATGAAAATCGAATTGCCTTGGTTCCGTTAGGAATTACAACTTCCGGTATTGAACTCAACAATAACGCCTTGGCTAAGTTGTTTGTTATAGGTTATTTTAACTCTAAGCTATGAAGCTATAAGTTAAAAACTGAAAATTGTATTTTTTAAAAAAATAATTTAAACTTTGACGACTAATATCTGAAAAACTGTACAAGGTACTTAAACGACTTTCAGCATTAAAGATTATTTTATTGTTTATATAAAACAATTTAAATAATTTAATAAGATGAAACACAACTGTCCTTTTTCACAATTAATGTTGTTAAAAGGGGTCTAACAACAGTTGTATAAATTCGCTACACGGCTATGGGTGTTAGTCCCCACTTCTTACCTAAAGAGTTCCTATATAACAACGGTGGGCAAATGCAGCTCTTCGGACCTTTTGCTGTTGCTCTTCCTTCCACTTTTGATTTTTTTTACAGATATTTTTTTTTAAATTTTTGCGGCAGTCGTTTTTTTTAACAAACATTTATCACAAAAAGGATCTAAACTTTTTTTAATCACAAATGAATTTAAGTTAGATTACACTAACACCCAACTTTTGGTATACCGATCAACACATTCTGAGTAATGTAACTCAGCTAAAAGTTAGCTTAATCATTTGGGTCTATGAATGTTTGGCATTTCTTTAAAAGTGAAGAAATGGATGTTGTTACCTTTTAACACACGGAATATGTGTTGATTCATTAGCCAGTTTAGCTATGTCATTTTGAGTGGCGAATAACTCAACATATTGGCCCTCAGAAGTTATGTGACAAAGAAGTTATGTGACTGTAAGTCAGAATTCGAGAATTTGTTACTGTGATGAAAATTATGCAGAAATTAACAAAAACATATACATTTATTGCCAATTCACTCGACTTTCGTAGTACTTTTTTACTTGTTGATATTTGCTTTTATAACATAATTATTGAAATAATTATTTTGTTTTGGAATTGATTATTCGAACTTTAGAATTGATTGAAAAATTAGGTTTAATCAGGCTTGAGTTCATTTAACTTTCAAATTATTAATTTTGAAAATTTGAAAAGTAATTGTGGAGAAAAACTGAAAAAATTATTTTTGAACGCGGCTCAGTGGATTGCAATTTCTGTCCCGCCACAGGACGTCATCAGCACTTAGCGCCCTCGACCACAGTCGAGTTGTCAAATTGCAGAGATAATCATCAATTTAACTCATTGAGTTTGATCGAACATCACTACGTTTAATTGATTGTGTATTCTCCTATTACTTGTTTTGCTCGATCTTTTCACTTGCCGTTGGCATGTAGAGAAGAACAAGACTTTTTGGTTTGATGCTATTTTTAGAATAGTAACAATGTTAACAACATATGTATGTAAGTAAATTACATGAATGTATGTAAATGCAACGTACCCTTTGCTTTTATTTATTTTGGAATTAATTATTCGAACTTTAGAATTGATTGAAAAATTAGGTTTAATCAGGCTTGAGTTCATTTAACTTTCAAATTATTAATTTTGAAAATTTGAAAAGTAATTGTGGAGAAAAACTGAAAAAAATTATTTTTGAACTCGGCTCAGTGGATTGCAATTTCTGTCCCGCCACAGGACGTCATCAGCATTTAGCGCCCTCGAGAATAGGAGAATACACAATCAATTACTTTTTTTTATATATTTTTTATTGATCCAAACAAATCTCTTAAATCACCGTCTTTCAGTTATTATCAATAATCGATTATTAATCACTATATTTTATCCAACCCTATACCATTGCGGCTCTTTAAAAAATAAGTTATCCAAAAATTGCTCTAATTGACATCACAAGTGTCCACCCCTGCTATATAACTTTTAAGCACTTCGTTCTTTCTAATGTATTCCTTTTACAAAATATCTAACATACGAACCGGTATTTTGAAATTATTTACTTTGTACCTCTAGGTAAAGAGAACTTAGTTTTTTCGGGATTCAACCTCATTCCCTTATTACTAGCTCAGGAATATAGCTCTCCTAGTACTGATTGCATAGTATCACTAATTGTATGAATAAATTTTTCTGATACTGCTTAATCACCGTATGTGACGAACTTCCTTCCCAGTTGGTCAAACCTACTGAGCTACCACAGGAGTGGAGATAGAACCTACTTTAGTAATATTTGGACAAAATCAAAAAATTATAGTAAGACAAAAAGATTTGCTTTCTCCAGTTATTAAGGTGGACTCTTATAGTTAAAGTTACAATAAAAATCAAACAATTTCCATTAGGTTTTGCTATTATTTATAATACTTTTCTTTAACATTAGTTGTTTTTATTACATGATTTAAAATAGACAAATAGTATTCGGTTTTTTGTGAATAAACTATCTTACCTAGATATAACTAACAATTTCTAAATGAAACAAATAAAAAGAAATTTGTTATGCATTAAACACATAGACAACAGCAGGCTACACGAACACCGACTACAAAAGTCGTTGGCTGCAATCGTCGTCTTGTAGTCAGCTACTTAATTATTTTGGGGACGGCAGCTACATTTCGAAACACCTGTTTATGAGTGGTGCCAATATCGCGTTTATAAGATGGACAAAATAACAATTTAAATTTTGATAAATACGACATAAATTCATTTTATTAATTAACCTCCGAAATCAACGGTTTTCCTGTACCTGATGGTATGTCTATATCAAAAAAAAAATTTATAGAAAGATTTTTGTGTGATCTCTAATAGTTTAAGAGTTATGAGCTTTTTAAATTTCAAGAATAATACGGTATAACTTTAGAAGTTTATATCCGATATTAACTTTTTTGGTATCAAACAAAAGCTACTGGAAATATCTTTTATATTCTTATATATTCTATATAATATTCTTTATAATGGATAAGGAGCTAATATACTATAAACTTATTTCTGCAACCGACTTTTTTTTATAAAAATTCGTATATTTTAAAACAATATAGATATAAGTATGCTCTTTTATATACTGAATTTTATAAAGGACATACTGGGCCTTTATATAACATGAACTACGTAGCTCTAGCACACGTAGCGTGTGAGTTAGACAGTTTAAAAAATAACTTTTTAAAATTTTACTTCTATTGAGTAACTCTAAATATTAATTTTTACATAATATTTTATTAGATATTATTATATACATTAAATATATAAATATTTTATAAGTATGTAAATTGTTTACATAAATTCTCCCCATTGTATTTGTGGTAAATAAATTCAAGTGGTTTAAATCGCTCATTTATTTCAATATTATATGGTGTTGACAGCACTAAATCTTTTATTGTCGCCAACAAAAATAGAAAATAGTTTAATTTTGGCTACAGCTACAACGGTGGTCGGTAGTCGTGTAGCCGTGTCGACTCTAAAAAATTTATTTCTATTTGAATGCATGTATTCTTATTTTGACAGGTTGTAGCCCGTAGCCTGCTGTTGTCTATGTGTTTAATGCATTATAATTAAAAAAAAAAAGAAACACAGAAAAAATTAAATTTTTTGTAAAAAATTTTTATTAAACAAAAAAAGTTAAATATCGAATAAAATTAAACAACAGGTGGTTAAATGGCTACAATCTCAAATTTAAATATTTTTAGTTTGTTTTTTGGGATAGGATTGTAGTGTAAAACCACCAGGCCTCTTAATTTGTTCAAGTCCATCATAATTTTAAAATAAATAAAATTAACTAAATTTAAGCAAATAAATAACTAAATAAAATGCTAAAAAATAACTTTAACATGATTAAACATTAAGTAAATAGTTTACATAATCATTAAGTTCTATATAAATAATAATACCAATAAATTAAATAAATTTATGATTTAAAAACTAAAAAAAAAAATTGGAAAAATTTAAAGTCTTACAAAAATAAAATAAATAAATAACTTAAAAGTTTAGGAAATAAATAACGAGAAAAAAAATGAAACAAAAAATAAAATGTCAAAGCTTAAGGTGGGTTTTGAGATTTGAATGAAGTTAATGATAATATAAATAAAAATGATCATGATCTTTATAATAATCTTAAGTCGAGATGAAGAATAAATTAATTAATGATTTTAAGATTGAATTAGTTCAATTTAAGAAATACATTGATTGATCAAAGGAAACAGTTAAGAAGAATGATATTTGGTTGCCTTTTTTGTAGGCATTTTTAATTGATTTTTCGTTTACAATTATTTTTGTTCTTTTTTTGATTTTTTGTTTAATTTATTTACTCCATATATATTAAAGTTACTAATTATTTTATACAACACACACAGAAATATGTTCATTTAATTGATTTATTTTTTTAATTATTTCATTTTAAAAGCACATGATTTTGATGAAAATTATGATTATGATGATAATAATGAAGTTAACAAATGAATGAATGATATTCTTTAATAACTTAATTTGTAAAAATAACTATATTTAAATAAATTCTTGAGAGTATCAAGTCAAAGGACAAGTCTTTATAAACACGATTGTAATAATGATGATGATGATGGTAATGATGATTTTTGATTTTATCTAAAATCTATGAATTAATAATTCGGTAATGATTAAGTTTAACATCCAACATTCTTAAAAATTAATGAGATTTTTCTATTGTTAAGTGTTTGCTTTAAGTTTTCTAACCAAATTATACTTAAGTTTTATACTCTGTAATTTCCAGTTCATTTCCTTCTTTTCATTTCCTTCTAGCCATATCATTAATTTTGATTATTTTCACAATAATTTTGCACTAAATTCGAAATGCGCTCAAATTCTTCTATTATATTTTTGATTATCAGAAAATCTCTAGCTCTTCTGATCAGTTCTGTATTGAATTCGACAATATCTTCAGATAGATTAGGTTTTTCTATGGCCAATTCTCCCAGGACATCTTCGGTTTCCTTGGAACTGAAGTTAATTTGTGTTTTAACAATATTAAAGAATTCTATAATTGTATCAATTGACTGAAGCTCTTCGCCGTGTTCGATAATGGTCTTGTTATCGTTTGTATCCTGAATGGCATAATCGATAAGTTGAAGAAAGTTATTGAGATTCAGATAGAATTCGTAGATTTCTTTGTGTAGCTGTAACGAAAGAGAAAAAGAGGAGTTTTGTAAGTAATTGTGGAAATAACAAAATTCAAAAAAAAAACAATTAAAAAATATGTCAAGATTTGCTATTCTATAACATTCTTTACTAAATGGCTACAAAGCTAGATTTACATAATATTAAAGTCTTAAGTTTTAGCTTCTTAACAGTATAATAATTATCTGCATATATTTGCATTTTAAGCCCAAAATCAGTAATAAGTGACATACAAAATTATAGTGAATTTTCAAAATATTCCAAAATAAAAAATACTGTTCTTCTAAATCAATTTAATGTGGGGTTTATATAACTCAAGCAGCTGACGATTGAGTGAAATTTACATGGGTTTTGTTTTTGTAACAAAAACAAAATACATGTAAATTTAACTCAATCGTCAGCCGCTTGTGTTATATAAACCCCACATAAGTCTTTACAGAAAATTTTAAATATATTCTAAAATATTTGCACAAGATTCGCTCTTCTTTAACTTTCTTTACTAAACGGATACAAAGCGAGATTTACTTTACATTAGAGTCTTATGTCTTGGCTTTTTATCAGTATAAGAATTATCTGCATATATTTGCATATTTAGCTCAAAATCACTTATAAGTGACATACAAATTTATAGTAAATTTTTTAAATATTCAAAAACAAAAAAATATTGTTCTTCTAAATTAATTTAAGTCTTTAGAGAAAATTTTTAATAAATTCTTAAATATTTACACAAGATTCGCTCTTCTTTAACTTTCTTTGCTAAACGGCTACAATGCTATATTTACATTATAGTAAAATCTTAAGTCTCATCTTCTTAACAGTACAACAAATATCTGCATATATATGCATATTAAGCCCAAAATCAGTAATAAGTGACATACAAATGTAAAGCAAATTTTGAAAACATTTTCAAAATAAAAAAAAAAATATTGTTCTATAAAAATATTTGGAGAAAATTTTAAATATATTCTTAAATATTCACACAAAATTTGCTCTTCTATAACTTTCTTTACTAATCGGCTACAAAGCATGATTTACTTTACAGAGTCCTAGGTCATAGCTTTCTACCAGTATAAGAATTGTCTGCATATATTTGCATATTTAGCCCAAAATAAGTGATAAGTGACAAGTTTGTCCCACTCACACATACATTAAATTGTCCTTGCAAGGTCAGTGGTCTCTTCAAAATCAGTGCTGCCAGATTAAACTTTTTTCTCGATTATATGTAAAATGTTCGAAAAAATGACGAAAAATGTAAATCTGGCAACACTGGCAAATATTAATGTATGCGTTTTTGGACAGGTTTGATTAAGAGTATTTTTAAAGCTTCAACATAATAAAGCTTACAAAATTTACAAAGTTGACTTTTTTAAAGCCTTGTAATCCATGTTTGAGGCTAGTGAAAGCTTAAGTATATACAAAGCTTTTATTAAAAGGGAATTTTTATTGTTTGAAGCTTTTTAACTAAATATTTATGAAAACCATGAAGAAGCTTTCAGTTATCTTTGAAATTTCATACTTTTTTATGAAAGCTAAAGTGCCTTCAAAGCTTTTTTTACAAATGACACCGAGAAGCTTTTCACCTTGAAATATAACTATATCTACATTAAAACTTTTGTTAAGTGAACCATGAAATAGCTTTCATTTACCTTTGTATTCTTTTGTCGAAAGCAAAAATTTCGGTGCCTTTAAAGCTTTTTTACAAATTAAATTGAGAACTTTTTTAACTTTAAGCATAACGATATGTATCTAAAACTACATTTTTCTAAATTATTTAACATTTTCAAACTATAAAAGCTTTTATGAAGTAGACTATAAAAAGCTTTCAGTTAACTTCAATCAAAGACTCTATAATACAAAGATGTTCCACTTTCTTTTGATTTGAAATAGAGTCATTTTAAAAACATCATAAAAAAGTTAGTATATCGCTTTTACTCTGATTCGGAAACAACTAATGGGTACGATTAGTTATTGAGAGAAAGCTAAGGCATACACACTTGCTCATGGAATGTATGTTTGTTTGTGCGTTTATGTGTTTTTTATTGTTTTTTATCCACTTTAATTTCACTTTTGGCAGAAAAAAATGTATGGAAAATATTTATATTATATTGTCTTGGCTTTAATACTTTCATTAGTTTTAGAGTTTTAAATTTTTAAGATGGAAAATAATAATATATATTTTTTTTTAATACAAGTTTCCTTTAAAATGTCAATGCCTTCCTAGCTTTAAATTGTAAATTAAGCTAATAATAATTTTTTTCATTTCAAAACTTACCTCATTTTCAATTGCGATTGGTTTGCGATTGGGATTTCTGGTTTTCAAGCTATGAAGCTTCCATGTTTCAGACATATCCTCGAAGTTTTCATTGCCTCGATCTCTAAGCTGAAAAATAACAAAAAAGAAAAAGTTAAAAAAATAGTAAATACAAGAAAACTTAAGACTTTAAATAAAGCAGATTGGCGGAAATTTTTTGTTTGTTTTGGAAATAAGTAATTGTTAATGCTAAAAGGCCTTATCCTGGTTTTAGCATTAATATTGTGATTGACAAAGAATTACTCTTTGTTTTAATATATATAATTGCTGAATTCCTTGAGAATATTGCTGTCCCTTTCTAAATTAAGTCCGAATCTAATTGTCAAATCGGCTAAGAGGTCTAAGATGAAGTTTCCGGTTTTTAGCCTAATAAGATTTTTCCTTCTTCTTAACATAGCTCTTCAAGAGAAAGGTAACGTCCAAATAAAGCTCCATTTTCCTACTCCACATTACAATAATTGCCTTTTTATTTCATATTGCTACAACTTTGGTTGGTATATTGGTTGAGAGTAATTTACCCTAATTTGGATCCAAAAGTACAAATAGTTTTTCTTCTACCAGTACTAAAGTTCCTCATCCCAACATTTGGCCCAGTCGAACCGGATTTTGAAGGAAACATATAGATTTGATCTCTGGGAATTCTATCGAGTGGTTACTCTTTTGCCATACAACTCTTGTCATCAACATTTTCTCAACTTCTCAATATATCATTAACATAAATCAGGTACGTTTACATTTTGCTTGTGACATTCCATTAGTTCTAAAAGTGCATTCAGGAAAGCGAAAGGGCATTTTTTTAAATCGTGTTAAAATTACATTTGCTGCTATATTGATAGCCAACATGTGTAAATGAAATCAAATCAAAAAAAAAAAAAAATCAAAAGTGCTTAATAAAATAAATTTCTATTTATTGGTTAATAATTTAATAATTTTTGATATTCCTATTAAATAATATTACATATTTGAATAATTAAAAAGAAAAAAGAATTAACAAAACCAACAAAAAATTTAAGAAATAAAGAAACAAAGAAATAAAGAAGAAATAAAGGAAACTACAAAGAGAAGAAACGTGGATTTACTCCTGTCAAAAAAACAACGTGATCACTACCAGCACCCGTAAGTCCGTTTGATATTTTTTTAATTCCTACGCATTTTTAATTCCTACGATATTTAAAAGAAATTCCAAAATTATTTGTTCAATAATTTTGATAGAAAAAGTTAATAATTGGTCACTAAGTTTACGGCGAATTGTCTTTATTCCACAATCCCCTCTGGTTCCCCCTTTTGCAAATTCTTTTACAGAATTATATTCGTATGGTAATGCAGTTCTCCTTTGCTGTATTACTTTATTTTACATCACACTGTTAAATTATTTTTATTCCTGCTAATACAATTCTCTTGAGTGATTTAAGACTATTTGTTTCACTCGCTCTGTGATATTGATGATCTCTTTAATTTGAAAATATATACATCTCTTTAAGTTACAACAATCGATCTCTTAACCTATAGTTCTTTGTCGTTAAGTTGAATTTGCTTACAGCTTTTGTTTCTATTAGAGTGTTGCCGAGAGAATGTATGTTAGAAATTATTTTTAACCAAATTTAGTAAAGTTATTTTAAAATTTTGCAAAATATATATACAATTTTTAAACCTACTTATATAAATATAAACAAATAAAACAATACAAAGTGCTACTTAATTCTCAATTGGTTAAAGAACTACAATTCATTCAATTCCTATCTAAAATAAATGCTTAATTTTATTTATTAATTAATTCTAAATTTATTAAATTTTACTACTACTATAAATAATCATACATCATACAAAAAAAATATTATAACAAATTTTTGTTAAAATAATTATTCATAAATAATTCGTTTTCCCAAAAATTAAAAGTGTACAAAATAATTTTTTCGTGCTCCTAATTCATAAATAATATCCAAAATTTTTCATCCATAACAATTTTGGAACCATTTTCAACAAATTCGATAGTATTTATGCAAAGTTTAAGATCTGCACGACAACACTGTTCCTTTTGTTTAATTTTTCATAATTACATCCCAAACCAGCACATATTCTAGTTGAATATTTGGAAAATATAGAGCTTCTTCAATAAACCAAGCAAAACAATATATCTTTTTATGTATTAATTCAATATATAAACAAAAGAGTTTTTTCCAAATTTAATATTTGAATTAAATTAAAAAAGAGTTTTTTCCAAATTTAATATTTGAATTAAATTAGAAATTTTTTAAACTAATTTAAATACGAATGTTACCATTCTCTAAAACATTTAATAATTATTTTTAATATATGATATGAAAATTTGCTGTTATATTTTCAAATGAAAATTACATACATTAATAACAAAAAACATAAATAAGTTTCAAAATTTTTTAATAACAAAAAGTATAAATAAAAAGCTAGTTCTTTAAATAAACGATTGCATCCTTTTACTCGTTGGTTCAGTGATATAGTGGTTCGGTGATTTCAAAAATTTCAGTATTATTGAGGGTACAGACCTAATGAATATTTAGTCCCTTGAAATAATACTAGGTTTGTAATATATTAAAGTTCAACGAATTTTACGAAATTTATTTGACTTTTTCCTGTTTTTATTTCTGTTACTATATATGAATTCAATACAATAAATATTTAACAATTGAATTTTTTCAAAAATCTTTTGAATTTCGGTTGGTTCGAGCAAAGTTTTTTGAATAATTTATCAAAATATCTATATATTTTGGCGATTTTTCATAACTTTTTGACATTTACAAATTTTCTATTGGGATCTTGATTAAAACTTTTATTTGTTATCATAGTTTTCGAAATTGTTTGCTACATTCGGTAATTTTGCGATATTTTCTCATCCATTTAATCCGAATTTCTCCATCGGTGGTAACATTTTTAAAAGTTTCAAGATTATTTCCTATCCTAGTTACTATAGCGACAAAATTTTCAAACTTTTAATAAATTTAGAGTTGCTATTTTAGTACCAAATTGATTTGTATTGCTCTTCAATTCGAATCATTCGTTATTGTTCAATATTTGTAGTTCAAAGATTGTCTAAGATATACAAATAAATTTCAAAATGTCGTTGGACAATTTTATTCGCTTATCCGATAGCATGGTTGAATTTGAGGCAGACCTTAATGACAACCAATATCCGTTGACTTCGCTACATACCCTTGAAGTACATCGTCAGGAGTTAAGGTCAAGTTGGAATAGAATTAAGGGTGCCTATGAGAAGTTCATTTTGGAAATTGAAAAGGAAGCTGATGCTGAAGACCCTGTAGATATTGAATCATTTAAACTTAAATACAAAAGCACATATATTACCTATTGTAATTGTTTAACGAAATTGTCGGAAATGTCAGATTCGTTATCAGTGCATCCTGTTTCCATTCCTCCTCTTTTCGGGTCTCCGGTTTCCGTTCGCCCTGCTTCTGTTCCTGAAACTATTGTACATCCCATTGATAATCCTGGACAGCCAAGTACCTCTAGGGATATCGGGCCACAATATCGCGCTTCTAATAGCCTCCACTTGCCGCCAATTGACATCGATATTTTCTATGGTGACTACGCTTCCTGGCCCACTTTCAGAGACATGTTTACTGCGATAGTGTCCAACTCTAAAGCCAGCAATGTTGAAAAGCTTTTCTTCCTAACACAAAAGACAAAAGGTGAGGCCAGGGAGATAGTTAAAAAGAGTCCCCTTACCAACGATGGGTTTGATATGGCTTGGCGTGATTTATGCGTCCGTTTCGAGAACAGAAGAGTCCTTGTAAATGGTCAGTTGAAGATCCTTTTCAACCTCCAGACCATTAATGGTGAAAATAGCAAGGCGCTTAAACAAATCCAAAGAGACATCAACTCCTGCATTACTATTCTTAAGCTTTACAATATCGATGTGTCCAGCTGGGATCCGATCTTCGTATTTATCTGCACAAACAAGCTTCCGGAGACAACATTAACACTTTGGGAACAGGAATTGCGAGATAAAACGGCTATTCCAAAATGGCCGGAACTCAATGAGTTCTTGACCAATCGGTACCGCACCTTAGAATCGGTTTCCGAGATTCGAGGTCCAACAAGTTCTAAAAATAGTACTTTCAAATCCAACAATGTCCCCAATTCAAATCCAAAGTCCAAGGTCCATAGCTTCCAAACCAATATCTCTAGTCCACAGTGTCAATTGTGTCCAAAAGAGAGTCATGCGATACGCAAATGTCCGAAATTCTTGAAGATGGATTACCAGAGGCGCTTTAATGAAGTCAAGAAGGAAGGATTGTGCCTTAACTGTTTCTCTAAAACCCACTCCGTGAGAAACTGTTCAAGCAAACACACATGTTTTAAGTGCAAAAAGCGGCACCACACATTGCTTCACAAGGAAGAAGAGAAACCAAATTTGTCATCAGCAACTAGTAACAATAATGCCTCATCGCTAAATCCTAACTCAACCCCGTTTAATAGTTCGAATTCCAATACAATACAGTCCACAAGTAATCCAGGTCCAAGCAGAGTCCAATCTTGTTTTGCGTCAAATTTTAAAGGAGTTTTATTAGGAACAGCATGGGTCAACATTTGCCACTTAGGCACAAAATACCAGGTGCGTGCATTAATCGATTCAGGTTCGGAAGGTACGTTCATTTCCGAAAACATTTTCCACAGGCTTAAGCTTCCGTCGCAGACCACTAGCGCGCAGATTTCGGGACTCAATAATGCAGTTTCAGCGAAGGTACAATACCAATGTTCTTTCACATTAGGTTCGCAGTTAGATAGTGATGTTTCTATTCCGGTTACGGCACTGGTTGTTCCACAGTTGTCAAATAACCTTCCATCTCAGATTATACCAAGATCCCAATTTTCTAATCTCCCTCAAATTCCACTGGCCGATCCTAAATTCTATATAAGTTCAAAGATAGATATGCTCATCGGTGGTGATATTTTCCCTTCCATTGTTTGTTCAGGTATTAAACACAATGTTTGTCAGTCCCTCGTCGCACAAAAAACCATCTTTGGATGGATACTTACAGGTCCTGTTTCCAGTCTTCCCGGTCCAAGTCCCACAGTTACTTCCCACTTCTGTGAAATTTCCTTAGATAAGGAAATTTCACGCTTTTGGGAGGTGGAGAATCTTCCTAGGAAGAACATCTTGTCTCCATCAGACCAGTATTGTGAGGATTTATATCTTAGGACTACAAGGCGAAATTCAGAAGGGAGATATGTCGTATCACTACCTTTTAAAGAGGAGTTTCCAAACACTATTAATATCGGACATTCCAGGTCCAGTGCAATGGCACAGTTCTTTCGGAATGAGGCTAGGTTGATTCGAACCCCAAACTTTAAACTCGAGTATGATAATGTGGTTAAGGAGTATGAAGAATTGGGGCATATGATCCAAATTCGATCACCTAATAGCCCACTAGATCCAAACAGCTATTATTTACCACATCATGCTGTCATAAAGCCGGATAGCGTTTCCACAAAAGTTCGAGTTGTGTTCAATGCGTCTGCTCCTTCTTCCAACGGACAGAGCTTGAACTCATTACTCCATATAGGGCCTGTTCTACAAAATGATTTAACGCTGCTGATATTAAAATGGCGGTTCTTTCGTTTCGTTTTCAACGCCGATATTCAGAAGATGTACAGGCAAATTTTAGTCGATCCAGAGCAAACTCGTTTTCAACGAATCCTATTCCGAAACAATCCAAATGATCCGATTTGTGATTATGAGTTGAAAACTGTAACTTTCGGTGTAAATAGCGCACCATACCTCGCAATTAGAACATTAATCCAGCTATCGGATGACGTTAAGTCCATTTTTCCAATTGCCAGCAATATTCTAAAGAATTCCATGTATGTTGATGATGTCCTTGGAGGAGCACATACAAAACATGATTCCATTGTGGCGAAAAACGAGCTAATCCAAGCTCTAGGTTCCGCTGGACTTTTACTAAGAAAATGGACTTCAAATTCCACCGATATCCTAGCAGATATTCCCTCGGACCATTTGCTCCGAGAAGATTTTCTGAAATTTGAAGACTGCAGCTCAGCAAAAACTTTAGGCATCCGATGGAACGCGTGTTCGGATGAATTCTATTTTGTCGCTAGTCCTTTTCCAGAGTCTTTGAGTTATACGAAACGTGAAGTCCTATCCCAGATCGCCAAGCTGTTTGATCCTGCTGGGTGGTTAGCCCCTTCAATTATTTTAGCCAAGATTATAATGCAGAAGATATGGCGAGATGGAACTGGGTGGGACGAAATCCTTTCTCCAGATACTTTATCACAGTGGAAGTCTTTCCAAGCGAATTATTACCATATCAATACAATTCGTATTCCACGTTGGATTGAATATCGTAGAAATGCGCAAGTCCAATTCCATGGGTTCTGCGATGCTTCGGAAAAAGCATACGCAGCGGCGATTTACATTCGAATAACTCACAATAACTCTGTTTCTACCTATCTAATGTCATCCAAGACAAAAGTAGCTCCCATTAAAACACTATCTATTCCGAGATTAGAACTATGCGGAGCACTTCTTTTAGCAGAGATGGTCGATAACTTAATACCTAGATTTGATATTGAACGATATTCTGTTCATTGTTGGACGGACTCAACAATAGTCCTTTCGTGGTTGGCAAAACCAGCGTGTTGTTGGATGACCTTCGTAGCAAACCGAGTCTCCAAAATCAGCGAAATAGTAGACTATCAACGATGGAGACATGTGAATTCTGAAACTAATCCTGCAGATCTCGCAAGTCGAGGAGTGAGTCCACCGGATCTTGTGGACAACAATCTATGGTGGTATGGTCCACAATGGCTAAAAGAGGAATGTCCAAACTGGCCTAGATTTGAGATTTCCAAACTTCCGATTACCGACACAGAAGCAAAAGCGGTCCAAGTACACTTCTCGTATTTCAACAATTATGAAGACATTTTAGAGCGGTTTTCATCATATTCCAAGGCTATCCGAGTCTTGGCATATGTATATAGGTTTTTTTATACAACACATCGTCGTTATCGTCACAGTTTTTCAAAAGATTCGCTATCCCTATCCAGTTTTGAACTAAAATCCGTTCAAGATCGCCTTATATCCGTTTGTCAAATGGCAGGTTATCCCAACGAATACAGGGCTCTTTCAATTCGTCAACAAATGTCCAAATCCAGTAGCATTCTGAGCCTCAATCCATTCCTTGATCCCGAAGGTATTATCCGATCCTGTGGCCGACTTGAATCTTCACCTGCGCTTACTTATAACGAGAGAAATCCTATCATAATTCCATATGACTGTCAATATTCGCGCCTTTTGATTAGATTTATCCATGACGTGAGTCTGCATGGCGGAAACCAACTGGTCTTACGACTTTTAAGGACCCAATACTGGATACCAAAGGCCAAAAATCTAATCAAAAGCATAATTAATAAGTGCAAAACGTGTACAATATACAAAAAAAGATGTCAAAGGCAAATTATGGCGGCCTTACCTAGCGAACGGTCCGAGTTTTCAAGGCCCTTTACTCACACTGGTTTAGACTTTGCGGGCCCATTCGATGTTAAGAGTTATTCCGGACGAGCTTGTCGTATTTCGAAGGGATATGTATGCGTGTTCGTCTGCTTTTCTACCAAAGCAATTCACTTGGAAGCCACATCAGATTTGTCAACTTCAGCCTTTTTAGCAGCATTTAACCGCTTTGTTTCTCGTCGTGGATGTCCACTCCATATCCACTCCGATAATGGTAAAAACTTCGTTGGAGCATCGAAAGTCCTTGCACGTGAGTTTATCCAAACTTCCCAGCAACGCATACTCTCCAATTTCGCTCACCAAAACATATCTTGGCACTTTATTCCACCTGGTGCTCCTCATATGGGGGGTTTGTGGGAGGCTGGGGTCAAAAGTTTTAAGACTCACTTCCGGAAAATTGCTGGTCCACATAAATATACGTTCGAAGAATTGTCCACCCTACTTGCCAAAATAGAGTCATGTCTCAATTCTCGCCCTATATCGCCTATTTCTTCGGATCCAACTGACCTATGTGCACTTACTCCAGGACATTTCCTTATAGGAGCTCCAATTTTATCTCCAATTGATCCTCAGATAAATGATTCAACAATTTCCATCACAAATAGGTGGCAGCGACTTAAATCGATCCATCAAAACTTTTGTTTCCGATGGAAAAATGAATATTTAAAAGAAATAAATAAGAGAGTAAAGTGGAAGAGACCTGAAATCGACGTTGAACCCGGTGCATTGGTAGTGATCAAAGACGAAAACCTTCCTCCGAACTCGTGGAGGCTTGGTAGAGTCGTCAAGGTATTTTCCGGTACAGATAACCGCGTAAGAGTTGCAGAAATTTTGACTCAACGTGGGACAATAACAAGACCCATCGTAAAACTAATAATTCTTCCAACCGATCCTTAAAATTTGTTCCTAAGCCTTTTATTATTTTTTCCTATTATTATTTTCTTTCTTTTCCAGCTTCGTCATGCCTAAAGGTTCTTCAAACTCATTGAAACGACTTTCCGTGAAAAACAATCCGTATTTATGTCGCGTTTGCAAGCGTCCACACCCGCTCCGAACATGTCGCAAATTCCTAGCGATGAACATGGCAGATCGTTTAAAAACCGTTCGTAAGCACAAGTATTGTTCCAACTGCCTAGCCCATGATCATTCACAAGGAACTTGTTTCACGAAACATGGCTGTAAACACTGCAGGAAGTTTCACCATACCCTGCTCCACGTAAACCCACGTTTGGCTAAGGACTTACTACCTGCCGGTTCGCGTTCCCCGTCTCGATCCCAGTCCCGATCACCAAGTCCAAAACCCTCAACGTCTGCTCAAGCTGCTAGGGCAAATCATTCAAGGTCCTCCAGAAATCGCAATGACTCAGCAACCTCGAAACCTAATCGAGAATCGTCCCCTGCATCCTCTTCGAAGACCGCTACCTTAACATCGATAATCCGTCAAAATACTATTATTTTGCTGCCAACTGTATTAGTAAAAATCGGATCCACGAACTCGCTTGCACGGTGTTTGTTAGATTCAGGATCTGCATTGAGTCGTGTATCCAAAAAGTTAATCGACAAATATAAACTCACAGCATATTCTTTAAACGATGAGACCATTTGTCCGTTGGTCTTAAAATCGAGATTTGACTTATCTTCGAAGATTGAGGGGACTTTTCGGGTCGATAATAGGATTCCTATGCGCACTCCAGCTCAATCCCTACCGGAGTCATATAAGAAGCATTTTAAGGACCTATTTTTAGCCGACTCTAAGTTTTACGAGTCGTCATCCATCGACATAATAATTGGATCCGACTTATATCCAAAGGTTATTTGTCAAGGGGTATTTTCAAGGACAGGGTTTCCAACTGCTCAGAGTACAGTCTTTGGTTGGTCAATTTACGGTCCATGCACATTATAACTTATTTATATTTACTTATGCACTTTTAGGCAAGGTACAAGCAACTTGTGAACGTAGCTATCTATTTTTTCTACAAATAAAACCTATATTTTTGAATTCCTTATAATTCTTATTTCTCAATTGAATTGTAATTACACTTTGAAATTTGAACTGAATTAAAATTATCCTAGTTTAAGATATTAATCTGAATTCCAATTGAATTTTTATTTCCAGAATTCTCATCTTAGACACTTCCTGATTGACATTTTTCATTTCCGTTGCATATACTGCAAGGCGGGCGGCAATGTTAATGCTAAAAGGCCTTATCCTGGTTTTAGCATTAATATTGTGATTGACAAAGAATTACTCTTTGTTTTAATATATATAATTGCTGAATTCCTTGAGAATATTGCTGTCCCTTTCTAAATTAAGTCCGAATCTAATTGTCAAATCGGCTAAGAGGTCTAAGATGAAGTTTCCGGTTTTTAGCCTAATAAGATTTTTCCTTCTTCTTAACATAGCTCTTCAAGAGAAAGGTAACGTCCAAATAAAGCTCCATTTTCCTACTCCACATTACAATAATTGCCTTTTTATTTCATATTGCTACAACTTTGGTTGGTATATTGGTTGAGAGTAATTTACCCTAATTTGGATCCAAAAGTACAAATAGTTTTTCTTCTACCAGTACTAAAGTTCCTCATCCCAACAGTAATAAAATCGTCGAATTCGATATGATCGATTGTAAGATATTTCAGAAACATTTGTGTGGTATACTTTTAGGATAATTAAAATAAAAAGTGCTATCTACATTTCTGACCAAAATGGTTTTTAGTGGAAGCGTGTTCCTTGGCTTATTTGTCATATGTTATATAAATTTTAAGGAAGAAAAATAATTTAAAAACATTTTTTTTTTATAAATTGTGTTTGTGCTATCTACACATAATCAAAAAATAGTGCTATCTACATTTAAAATATTTGCGGAAATAATAACAATTGTTATAAAATATACATTGCAATTTGTGATAAACCAACAAAATGGACCACAATTCCCTGCAACGTACTGTAATCATGGATTTCTAAGATATACTCGGCCTTTGACCTTAACAGATTGTAAATAAACGTCATATAAGAAAGAGAGTACCCTGAATTCTATTGACATATTTATAATAAATCTTGTTTTATTTTGATAAAAGCTTCAATTTTCGTTATATTTTATATTTTTCTTGTTAAAATAATGCTATCTACTTGCTTTAGTACTTGAAACGATCAAATTTTAACTCGTAAAAAGTGCTATCTACTATAGAACCGAAAATATAAGGAGTTAATAAAAAAACTTAATTTGTACAAGATCTTAGCCCCGATTTGTATGGTATTGTAAAACAAAGTTTATTTATTTCTCTTATAGTTAATGACAAAAACAGTTTTTTCCCTCTCCTGTAAAATTGTGAATTTGTAGATACCACTTTTTGAATATAAACCCTCGATATAACATATAAAGTTCACTACATTGTAACTTATTTGTCAAAAGTTCCCTGATAGTAAAAAAATTTCACTTAAAAGATATCAAATTTTATTAAACTTTTTCTAAAATAAACTACTTTGAAAATCCCTAAAGTATGTTACACAACCTTTGCTTAAAAGTCTGAGTTTTCAATCGATATCGAATGTGGCGATTTGGCGCCTGATATTTCCTGTGTAAGCTTGGAGTTATTCTTTGGCAAACATAAGTTTTGTTTTTAATTTCGAAAAACTTTTAAGTTATACAG
The DNA here is from genome assembly GCA_933228675.1 of Stomorhina lunata. Lineage (NCBI taxonomy): Eukaryota > Metazoa > Arthropoda > Insecta > Diptera > Rhiniidae > Stomorhina > Stomorhina lunata. The sequence continues at coordinate 102,720,463 of OW121743.1, read as the reverse complement.
AATTCAAAGTGGCCAATTAGCTTTAGCAGCTGGGTACCTCCCCTTTCATAGAAAAAATACCTTTTAAAGGCAGAACATCAATTATTTCAATTTAGTTTAACGTTTTCGACATATTATAAATTGCTATTAAAAGGTAAAAAACCTTTCCCAACCTTTAAGTTTTCTTTGAAAAAAAAACTCCCAAAAAAATAGTTTATCTAAAATCCCCCATAAAAAATTATCTTCCAAGCATACAAAGATACAAACTTAAGAAATACTTACATAATTTTTGCACAACTTTTTGAAGTACATCATGGAGGCATTTATCTGTCCATGCAAATGACTATAGACTTTATTGCCATTGCAATCACTAGTCATTTTGTGGGCCGCCGAAGGAGCGGCACGCTGATGCAAATGATGACGATAATGGGCCTGGGGTTGAGGATGTTTTCTTAAGTTTTGGCCGGGTGAAAATATATGATTCTTTTGTACTTGTTGTTGTTGCGGCTGTTGTTCTTGTACTGGCTTTGGATGCTGCAGTGCTTGTTTTAATAGTTGTTGTTGCTGCAGTTGCAATTGTTGTCGTTTCAATTGCAATTCTTGTATTTGTTGTTGCTGCTGTTTGTGCTGTCGTTGTTCTTCTAAGAGCTTCTGATGATAACGCTCTCGATAGACGTTCGTGTGAAGAATAAGTTTTCGTCCTGACGTCGTTGTACGACGAACTGGCAAAGCTTGTGTTGTTTGTATTAATATGGCACACCAAATAAATAATAGGAAAAAAATTAATTCTGGAAGCAAAAAAGAACAAATTTTCACATTAACAAAATGTTAAAAAAGTACAAATATAAAAATTTTATGTTAATAACAAATACATATAAACATAATACGTACTACTAAAATCCTAGACACTTTTAAAACTAATAGAAAACTATAGCCTACTTTAAGGTGTTAAATGAAATTAAAACTCAAAGCTCAAAGGCTTAAACAATGATTTTTATACTTAAAAGACTTAAAGAAAAAACCATTTTTTTGATACATATGTTGTATTTATATACATATGTAGTAAAATTCATTGATCAGCATTTAATTTTTCCCTAACCTATCCCACTGTTAAACTTGTTTTGTGTGGTCCAGTTTGTCAGCCATTGAATGCAATCAGTTTATCACGTCTTCATCAATGAACTGTTGATCTTCATACGTTTTTCTGCTCTTTTATATATCAGTAGGTATGTATGTATGTATTTCTCATTTCATTTTAGCTTATCTTTAATTAATCAAAATGCGGTAATTAGTACAAAAACGTTCAGTTGCACATGTCTTATTTTAAGAATTTTTTAATTTTTCATTCAGTCAGTATGATTGTAACATTGTATTTTTGCTTTGCCTGAAGCAGCAACAATTTTTACTCCAAATGGGCCACTTGTAAAATATATATTAACGTTTTAATTTCTGTATATTAAACCGGCCGGCCGGCTTTATAATAGTTTTTTTTCTTAATGCTTCCTCAATAGTTTTGACGTATTGAGTGTTTGACTTGTAAAAATATAAAAATCAGTGGAACAAGTTCAAGGTGTATTTTATAGGGGATATTAATGTTAAGTTAGTTTTTATTTTATAGCTAAATATGGGTGATTTCGTGGAAAGGTAAAAGAGATTTGCAATGCAATTTCAGAAATACTAGAATATTATTTGATATAGAAATTTTCATTAAATTTTTTTAGGTCGATAGAAGACAAAGACAAAGTGCTTTATCTAGTTTTCCTCATGAAATCATTTAGATTTATCATCTGCTAAGATGTGAAGGATAAGCCCAAACTCTTTACTGTTCAAATATTTGTAGTACTTGAAATGGTTCTTGTCTTGAATAAGCACATTCCAACCACTTCTAATAATTTTCGGGAACTGTTATTTGAGATATAAAGTATTTTTAAAACTCGGAGTTTTTACAAAACTATGATAAATATTTTAAAAGACCGCAATCTGAAGATTGATACTTATACCAATATAAAGATGCTGCACTGATTTGTCGTATGGTCGTTTTGAAAAGTCCCATAATAAGAGAGTATACCCCATTTACTCTAATTCGGAAACAACTAATGAAGACTATTATGCAATTTGCCGTATGGTCGTTTTGAAAAGTCCCATAAAAAAGTGTATACCGCCTTTACTCTAATTCAGAAACAACTTATGGAGACGATTATAAAATTAGAAAACCTAATGCACATAAAAGTGCTAATCAAAGACAATATAATATAAAAATGTTGCACTTCGATACATTGATTTGCTTTATGGTCGTTTTGAAAACTCCATAAAAAATAAAGTATACCGCTTTTACTCTAGTTTGGAAACAACTAATGGAGACGATTATACAATGAGAGAAAGCTAAGGCACAAACAAGTTCTTATGAAATGTAAGTTTGTTTGTTCTGTATCCTTCTTAACTTCCCTTTTAGGAAAAAATAAGTTATATTGTCTTTGAATAGAATAAGGAAGACCCGACCATGAAAATAAAACATGGATCAGGAAGCAAAAACGACCATCGATGTCTGTCTGTCTGTCTGTCTGTCTGTCTGTCTGTCTGTCTGTCTGTCTGTCTGTCTGTCTGTCTGTCTGTCTGTCTGTCTGTATGTCTGTATGTCTGTATGTCTGTCTGTCTGTCTGTCTGTCTGTCTGTCTGTCTGTCTGTCTGTCTGTCTGTCTGTCTGTCTGTCTGTCTGTCTGTCTGTCTGTCTGTCTGTCTGTCTGTCTGTCTGTCTGTCTGTCTGTCTGTCTGTCTGTCTGTCTGTCTGTCTGTCTGTCTGTCTGTCTGTCTGTCTTTCTCTCTGTCAGTATATCTGCCTGTCTGTTTATCTATCTGTATGTCTGTTTGTCTATTTATATGTCTGTCTCTTGATCTGTCTGCCTATTTCTGTCTGCCTATCTGTCTGTGTGTCTGTCAGAAAAAATGTATTAAGAAAGAGATCATAACTTTGAAGTGTAGCTTTATATGTATTTCTCTGTCTGTCTCTATATTTGTCGGTCATAATTTTGGAGTATCTCTTCACTTGTATCCCTCTGCCTGTCTCTTTATCTAACAATTAGTCTGTCCGCGGTTATATTGATTATTCTATCCATATATTTTCTATTATTAGTTTGTTTGTCTACTTCCCCGACTATCTGTTTGTCTGTCTGACAAATTTCATCACTAAGAAATTTTCAAAAAGTGCAAAATAGATACTATCGGTATAAATAAAACCATAGCTTACTATAAAAGTTAATATCTAAAATAATATCATTTTACTAGTTTTTAATTGATCAATAATGTAGGGTTTCATATTGTAGGGCTTGGTTAACTTCAGAAATTTCTTACTTATTTCTTAAATTTCCTAATTTTTTCAAAATCATAAACTCATTTTATTGAATCAAGTTAAGCCTAAGAAAAACCTAAAAATTTAACATATTGCCATGGAAACCTCCATATACTCAAAAGGCTAACAAAGATGTTACAATTATCATTGACAACTAGTAAAACTAAAACATGTACGCGACATACCAAACCTACCGCAACGTTATAAAAATCTCTAAACCAGAGACCAGTTAAATAAAAATATTGAAAATAACTTTGAGTCTACATAAATGAAATTGTACAAGATCAATATTAGAAATTCACTTAATTACCCAGATACTGTAAAAGTAACTTTAAAGCAATCAGCCAACAGCAAGAGGACATTTCGACAAACACACTTACTTATAAATAAGCAAAAAAAAGTAAATAACTAGACAAAATAACTGAAATAATTAAAAAGTTAATTTTATTTTATATATATCAAAATGCGTATGCGTGTGGGCTCTAATAAACTGTAAAATAAGAGAAAGGTTTTGTGTTAAAAAAAATAAATAAAATTCAATTACTGTTATAAGTCTTAAGAAAAGAAAAATGATTTAACTCATTAAAAGCAAAAATAGATAAATGAAATAAAATTAAAAAAAAAGAAAAAAAGATGCTCATAGAAAACTTGTCAATGTGTACTACAAATGTATTAGAAAAATGCACGAAGGCGTATGATTGATAAAGATATCTAATACAAAATAAAATAACACATACACACGCTTGGGCTTAACACTTTCCAACTTAGATATAAACAAAACATCATAATAAAAATATGAAATCAACTAAATTGAAATAAATCCGAACTAAACTAAAATTAGCTAACACACTCTCATTAGCTCTTACTTTTAAACGCTTGACTGAAAAAGGATATTTAAAGGCGTGTGTGTTTTGTATCTACTTAACAAGACAAACGTCATTTATTTGTATTATTCTTTATCATAATAAATAAATATGTATTTTTATAAAAATATTTTCTTTCTTAATTAGCTAAGAAATCAAAAATAAAATGAAAACAATAAGATATTAGGAAAATCTTCTAGAACATATAAAACTAACTTCTTCTCCTAATATGTTCCTATTTTTACACTTCGCTGGTGTTTGATTTGTTTAAGGATTATTACCGGCAATGAGCTCGTTAAAACAATAAAACTCCCACGCGCCGTTTTCTGCGTTTTTTTTTTATATTTGCTTTTTTTGTTTGATTGCTTGAGTATGACCTGTTTTGTATGTGATATTTACCTTTTTTCTGTTTGTAGATTTAAAACTGTCTTTACTTGCGATTTGGCTAAAATTCCTAAAATAATTTTATGAAACTTAGACTTTTTAATGCAACAAAAATGATTTTCCCTGATTTTCTTTTCCGATTAAGATGTATAAAATAGATCATAGTTATTATAATATGATCACGTAAGAGTCAAATCAAAAATTTTCGAAGACTTACTGAATCACACCATCTTCGGTTTTGATAAAATGAAGAGCCTATATTCAATACAGACTATGAGATATGATATTTTTAGGTAGAGGCAAAAAACTGTTTAACACCCAAAATATTTAAATATTTCTTCTAACATATATTTAAGCAAAAGTTCAAAAATATATTTCTTCTCTCCTATTTTTATACCCTATACCACCATGGAAAGTGAAAAGGGTATTATAAGTTTGTGCTGATGTATGTAACGCATAGAAATATTTGTCTTAGACCCACCTTTTAGTATACCAATAGGAATCACTTGGAATCACTTTCTGAGTCGATTTAGCGATGTCAGTCCGTCCATCCGTCTGGCTGGACGGCCGGCTGGACCCCCATGTAAACCATGTAATCAAAGTACAGTTCGCAATTCTAAAGATAATTTGATGAAATTTGGCACAGATCATTTTTTTGATGGTGGGACTATGGCTATTGAAATTAGTCATAATCGATAAATTATTAATGGTACCTCCCATAGGTCCCACTTCCCGGAATTGATATATTGGCCACAAATATCAATATTTTTTCGTGAAATTTAAAACAAATACTGCCTATGCAAACTTAAATCACTGTACCAAATTTTGTTGAAATCGGGTCACATTTGAATATAGCTCTCTCAAACTATTCTGTCAAACGCACTAAATAAGACAAAAATCACTAAAAGTCTCATAAATCTGAAGATAATGCGAAATTTAGGTTTATTTTTGCGTACATATTTTTTGTAATAAATGTAATCAATTTGCCAAATTTCGAGATAATCGGTCTACATTGGACCCTAGCTCTCATATAAGTCCAAATGAAGGAAGCAGCTTAAATACATAAGTTTTGAGAAAAAATTTGCATTACGGCAAAATTTTGCAAACATTTTTCTTTATACAGGAAAAAGAAGACCTTTGACCTTAGTGGTAAAGGGTATCGTATGGTCGGTCTTAACCGACTATAGCTCTTTCTTACTTGTTATTAAAAGAGATGTTACTATTATAAACAAGTAAAAAAGTTCTATAGTCGGCCAAACCCGACCATACGATACCCTTCACCACTATGGTAAAAGGTGTTCTTTTTCTTTATAAAGACAAATATTTACTAAATTTTGCCATCATACAAACATTTTCTCAAAACTTATATATTTAAGCTGTTTTTGTCATTTTGACTTATATGGGGGCTAGGGTCAAATGTGGACCGATTATCTTGAAATTTAGCAAATTTATTACAGTCTATACAAAAATTACGTCTACGAAAAATAAACCCAAAATTTTTATTATCTTCAGATTTATAAGCCTTTTTTATTGGTTTTCGTCTCATTTAGTGCGTTTTGATAGAAGAGTTTGTATGGGAGCTATGTCCAAATGTGGACCGATTTCAACGAAATTTGGTACAGTGATTTAAGTTTACATAAGGAGTATTTGTTTTAAATTTCATAAAAAAAATATTTATGTTTGTGGCCAATATATCAATTCAGGGAAGTGGGACCTATGGGAGGTACCATAAATAATGAATCGATTTTGACGAATTTCAATAGCCATGGTTCCGCTATCAAAAAAATGATCTGTGCCAAATTTCCTCAAATTATCTTTAGAATTGCGACCTGTAGTTTGATTACAAGGTTTACATGGGGGTCCAGCCACCCAGCCAGACGGACGGACGGACATCGCTAAATCGACTCAGAAAGTGATTCTAAGCCTATTGGTATACTAAAAGGTGGGTCTAAGATAAATATTTCTATGCGGTACATACATCAGCACAAACTTATAATACCCTTTCCACCTATGGTGGTGAAGGGTATAAAAACAGTTTCCCAATAAAAAGTGATTTTGAAAAAATTGACTCATAGACGGTAATTGTATACGCCTATAGCTTTGATACACTTATCAGATTGCAATGAAACTAGGCCGCAGAACAAGGAGAATAATTATGTCATTGAGAAAAGGATAGCTTAAAAAAGCTTATCTTTCAGTTTTTTATACATCTCTAAAATTTGAATTATTATCTTGATATCAAAAAACGAAAAGCAAAAAAGTGGACTCATAGGGAGATTGCGAAATAATAGACTTTTTCTATAAAATCTCATATGATATCAATACTTTTTACTAGCTAGAGGTACTCTAGATTACACTGGTCAACAAGAGAAATTACTTTGAAGTCTAACTATTTTATTTCGATGTATTATGCCCCCTAAGTACAAAAAAATCCTAAATTTAAAATTCTGTGGATATGATATTTTTTTTTAATTTTTTAAAAATGACGAATTTTTATAGAGGTCGTTCCATTGATTTTATCATATCTTGGAAGTGGCTTATCTAAAGTCATTGAGAGAAACACCAGCGGATTCACCACAAAATTTTCTTTAAGCTTTAATATAACAATTTTTTCATAAGGTCAACCGTTGTGGAGTTTTTCACATAAAAAATTAAAAAAAATTCTTTTTTTTTTTACAAAATCGAAAATTTTTTTTTTTAGTAAAAATTCATAAAAAACTAGAAGATTTCAAAAACTTACAATTTTTATTCCTTAGTCTTAAAACTGTATATATTATAAATAACCAAAGCCCTATTTCGTGAAAATACATAGTAAAATGTTGGTTTTATTGACAAAAAAGTAAAAATTAGCAAACATTTTTCATATGAAAAATTAAAAAATTGTAAAAATTAAGTAACGGGTGCATTGCTACTAACTTCATTTATTTTTTTGTTAACAAAATCCCTATTTATAAATGGATTTTCAGGAAATTAGTTTTATTTTATTTGAAACATTTACAGTTTTTTGACTCTGTAATAAAAATGTTATAATTTTATCATCTTAAATTTTTTATAAATTTTTTAAAAATAAAAAATTTTAAATTTAACGAAGTGGTCAATTGTAACGCAAAAAGTTTCATTTTGAGGATTAGTGTTATTTTTCATATGTATTAAGATCCTCAATTCAAAAACCTTTTCTCATCATTCACTCAATTATTTTTGGGATGTAGACTTGTACCACTTTCAAAATAAAGTCTTCAAATATACTTATTATGTATCAAGAATTAATGGGAAGAATTTTCAAAACTTCCGGTCCAAAAAGTTTCATTTTGTGGAGTAGTGTTATTTTTCATATGCATAAATATTCTCAATTCATAAACCTTTTCCCATCATTAACTCCATTATTTTTGATATATGGACTTATACCACTTTCAAAATAAGGTCTTCAAATATACCTGTTGTATAAAATTATCAAACGCACGTATTGGAAGAATTTTCACTACTTCCGGTCCAAAATTTTTTAATGAAGGAGGCAATGCTCAGCATATGCACAAAAGATCGAAAAGCATGGAATTCTAAACTATGCTCGGCCTTTGACTTTTGACAGGTTGTAAATATAGTCCATTCAAGATTATTTCAATCCAATTATTTTCTTGTTGCAAAATTGACTCAAAATATTTCATACATTCCATATGAACAAATACTTTCGACCTGCCTCAAGAATATAGAATAAACATTTTATATTTTTACCTATAGCAAATCATTTGAATTTTTCAATTTTACAGTTAATGAAAATTTTTCTAAAAATTAAGAAGATATGAACATCCCACATTTTCTTAATTTTCTTTCCTTTTTTGTTATTTTACCTACCACATGAATTTTTTTTTTTTTTCATGAAAATAATTACAATGAGTCTAAATATTTCTTGAATACTAACAATTATGTTTATAACTTCCGGTTAATGCAGTGGAGACAAAAATGATTCACTTATTTTATTTTTGCTTAATATTTTCTACTCTTGAAAAAATTTGGAAAAACTTATAAATGACATCATTACAATTGATCTTTTCTATATCCTGTGTTTAAAAACTTTCACTAAATGTAATGCTTTTTTACCATATGTCATTTCAACAGGTAGAAATTATTACAAATTCTAAAGCCTGCTAATAAATTTATCTCATCATTTCTCCAATATATCCAATGAATATGTAATAAAATTTTTATTCAAAAATATTAACTTATGTGAAAAAGGTTCACTTTTAGGTTATGGTATAATAAGAGTCAAATCGAAAATTTTCGAACATGTACAGAATCACTTCTTCTTCGATTTTGATGAAATTTTGTATAAACTTTAGTTCAGCTTGTACATCTTTAGAGTTCCTCAAAATCAAGTTAGTAAGTTCTTTAAAATGTATATGCCTATAACTTTAGATACGGGTTTCAGGTTTTTATGAAACTAGTCTTATACTTCAAAGCTTGTTCTTTTGTTCTTTTTATAAAAAATTTAATCATGTGTTATCTCAAAAAACATATTTTGCATTTTTTTTATACTTCTCTCCAATATGGATTACAGTTTTGATATCAAAATATATAACGAAAACAAGTGGGCCCATGGCGAGAATGATAAAGAAAATTATAAGATATACATTTTGAGATAACCTTCGGAGATGGAGAGGTTCAAAATTCGTATTTTTCGATTAAAAAAAAATGATTTCGCCCTTTAGTTACATTAATATTTGTGTGGTATTTTAAAACTACAAAACTCTATTATACTCTTAAAAAAAATATATCGAAGCTATTGGACTTATGCATCATTTTTTTTTCATATAAATTTAAATCGTATTTAATATAAAGTAAACTAGACACTTAAGCAACTAAAAATTTTTGTAAACTATTCAAACCCTTTAACAAATTCAAGAGATATTTGAAAATCGAGATGAAATTTTGAAACTTTATATGATTTTTTTTTTCTCATTTTTCAGTTTTAGCTCTACAGTATTTACAATTACAAACCAAACACATTTGTATTTAATAAAATTTAAACTAAATACTTAAAAGATTAAGATTTGGTATAAAAACCTAAAAATGGTTCATAAATTTCAGAGATATTTAAAAATGAAGTCAAAATTCACCAACGAAAATTTTGATGCAAAAAAATTTTTTCATTTAAAAATAAAAATTTGTAATTCTTTTAGTTAAAAACTATAATATGCAGAACTTAATAGAAATAAAATTTTATATTTGGAAATCGAGATGAAATTTCGAAACTTTATATGAAATAATTTTTTCTCATTTCAGTTTTTGCCCTACACTGTTTATAATAACTAACAAAACTAATGTATATTTTATAAAATGTAAACTGATACTCGAAAGATTGAGATTTGATATTTAAATCTAAAAACGGTTTATAAATTTCAGAGATATTTGGAAATCAAATCGAAATTTTTCAACAAAAATTTTGATACAAAAATTGTTTTTCATATAAAAATAAAAATTCTTATCACAAAAGTCGATTTTTTTAGTTAAAAATTAAAATATGCAAAACTAGATAAAAATTAAATTTTATATTTAGAAATCGAGACGAAATTTTGAAACTTTATATGCAATTTTTTTCTCATTTTTCAGTTTTAACCTTAAACTGTTTACAATTACAAACAAAACTAACTCATATTTTTTAAAATGTAAACTTAATACTTTAAACATTAAGATTTGGCAATAAAATCTAAAAATGGTTCATAAATTTCAGAGATATTGAGAAATCAATTCGAAATTCTCAACTGAAAATTTAATTTAAAAAATTATTTTCCATATAAAAATAAAAATTCTTATAAAGAAAGTAAATTTTTTTTTAGTTAAAAATTATAATTTGCAAAACTAGATAAAAATTAAATTTTTTATTTGGAAATTGAAATGTAATTTCGAATCTTTATAAGAAATTTTTTTTCTCATTTTTCAGTTTTAGATTTACAGTGTTTACAATCACCAACGAAACTAATTCATATTTTATAAAATGTAAACTAGATACTTAGAAGATTAAGATTTGGTATTAAAATCTTAAAATGGTTCATAAATTTCAGAGATATTTTGAAATCAAGTCAAAATTCTCTAACGAAAATTTTTATCCAAAAAAAATTTTTTATACTAAAATAAAAATTTTTACTAAAAATTGATTTCTTTTTTAAACATTTCTGGCATATGTGGCCTTGTTTAAAATTATAATAAATGCTTAAGTGTCTTATATATGTAAAATATATAAAAATTAAATTTTATCGAACTTTTAAAAATTCTATAGGAAAAAAGTAAAAAATGAGAATTTAAAAGCTTCAAAATGGAAAATCAAAGCTTAATTTTGATATTTTTTAAAATCATTCAAATATAATAAACATGAAAGACTACTAAAAAAAATGTTTTCATAAAAAACATTATAATTACAATATCTCGAAAACTGGCCTTGGGTATTTAATAACGTGGGCAGATTCAAAAAATAAAAATCAAGTAATTGGAGTATATATTAGGAATTTACTCCAAGAAAATTAGATTTTTCATAAAAACATAAAAATCACAATATCTCGAAAACTTGACATAGGATTTAAAAACGTAGGATTTAAGGATAGTATTTTTTTTAATTCAGGTGGAAAATTATTAATTTGAATTTAACCGTAAATATTTTTTTTTCCTTATCAATATTTTTAAATATGACATTTTTTCATAATTAATTTCTTTAAATAAAAATTTTTGCAAAAAATTTTAAATTTTTACTCACTTGTCTTTTGTGTTTTATGTAAATTAAAATTATTAAAACTAGCATTAAAATGGCAGGATTTTGAAAATTTAACTAAATTATTAAATAATGATGATGTCGATGATGACGATGGCGTTTGAAATGACGCTGATACTGCTGAGGAATTTGTAGATACTGCTAATACTATTTCTGAAGATCCTAAGGATTCTTCTGTATTTCTCGCTAATGCAGATTTGAATGAAGCATCTGTTTGAAGGGCTTTTGAAATTTTACTTATATTTTTAGATTTATCACAATTAGCTGTTGTTGTTGTTTGTTTTGAAGATGTTGATGACGATAATGTCTTTAAATGATTTTTGGAATTTTTCTGAAAATCTTGCATATGATCTGAAGATGATTCCAGAAAATTTCTTTTGTGCAACAAAACTGTACGTGGATCTGCCTTGGGCTGATTTAGAGCAATTTCAGGATATAGAAACTCCATTTTTGTTTTTGTATTTTTTTGAGAGTTTTTAAGAACGTATGAGTAATATTTAAGAGTTTTTAAATAAAATAATACTTTTGTTTAATACTTTTAAAAGTTTGTCTTAAAATTTGTTTTTTTTTTTTATTATTAAGAATAATACTGTTTGGAATTTTTAGATCAAACACTTTTAAGTTTTTTTTTTAATATAATTTTCAGAATTTTTTACTTTTCTTTTTAATTTTTTTTTAAATTATGTCATTTGTTAATTTTTAGTTTTTCTTAAAAATTTTCTTTTATTTTAATTTACTTCTAAATATTTTCACTTCTTATTTTCTTTAGCAAATTTTCTTGAATGTTGTCTTATGTTATTCCTTTTGTTTTTTGAATTGATTTATTTTTTTTATAATTATTTTGTATTGTATTGAAGTGTTTATTGTTTGACAACCAAATTGATATTAATACGAAAATATTACTAAACCCAGTCTTATAAAAGTCTTCGGCTAATGAGTTGCTGAGTTGTTGGCAAAATAAAACTAATCGTTTAAGTGAATTGCTGTCGCTGTGTTTCTTCGTATAAATACAATATTAATGCGATATATTAATATCTAGATACGCCAACAACTTGTCATCATACAACACATTTACACACTAGTAACATGTCAAAGATACTTTACATTACCGAGTGTGTGTGTAATTGTAAGGCGTAAAGTCATCTCAATAGCCAATCATTAGGTTGCTTTTGCCTAAGAAACCCACTCATACAAAGAAAAACCTCTTCGCTTTTGAATGTAAACAATCTCATTTATTTACACACACATACAAACACATACTAATAAACTTACGCTCACTTAACGAGAAAGCAGAAAGATCGACAAGTGTAAAATAACTGATTTCGCCGCGCTCACGCAATCTCAGAGATTGTTTTCTTTTCTGGCTTTAACTTAATAATGATGTCTTAATGATGATGTTAGTGTTTAATAATATTGTGTAATTAAATACAAAATAAGATTTGTATTGCAAACTTGGCCAGAGAGCTGATAGCTAGCTGAGTTTATTGATCGTCTCGGAGTCATCGTTTTCAAAAATAATAACAAAAACTCGTGCTAGTCGTGCTTATTCAAAGGAAAGAGTTAATAGCTCTTCTTACACATATCAGCTAAAATACGTTTCTTAATACAGAGATACCTACATTTGTATCTGTGAAACCTTAAGTATGAATGAAATTTAAGTAGAAGCATTTGATGACGTTTTTTTGCCCTGGAGAAGCGTGTCATTGAGATTCGCGTGCTTGACTGACCGTCTACCGGCGGTTTGCTCTTTGGCTTTGCATTACAAAGGGTTTGTCATATCATTTTAGAGGGAAAATTAACTCATTATCTCACATGAGTATTTGCGTTTTTATTTAAACTTAAATGTAACCGTTTACGATTTATGAATGGAAATACTAAGTATAAATTTATAATTCATTAGTTTAATGGAATTTATAGTGCGAAATGGAAAAGTTTTAGAGTGCTATGAAACATTAATTGCTGTAATTTTTTTTAGTGAAGTTAAACCGTGACAAATAGTCAGATAACTATTTCTTAAAACTTATTGATAAATAGTAATTGATGAAATTCAAATTCTCAGCATTTTCTCTTTAGCTTAGGAATTTTAAAAATGTAGGTCAATGTTTTTAGTCCCAAAATTACGTGTGATTCAAAAAACGAAATTAAGTTACTTAACACGTGTAGTTTAATTCTATGAAAAAAACAACATTTCGGATCGGAGATTGTTCAATGGTTTAAGGATATAGTAATAACTAACTAAGATCATTTTCAGTTGTTTCAGCAGTTCTTGTTCTTTAAATTATTTTGATGAAGCTACCAAGGTTAATGCGTTAAAGATATTTTTGAAGTTTTTAAGAGGAAGATTCAACGAACAATTTTTGGAACATTCTTGGTCAAAAATGGATATCGAATATACTATGAGCTGTATGAATTATACGCTGATATCTACAAAGTAAAACGTATTAAGTAGCAGTGGATGCGTTGTTTAGGACATGTTGTGGAATTAGTGAAAAAAAAAACTCCGGAAGAAAAGAGTTCATAAGTGAAATCGTAAAAGATGACATCCAAAGTTTCGATGGAAAGACCAAGAAGAAAATCTTTCAATGTGTGACATACGAAATTGAATAGAAGCGCATAGAATTCTAAAATATGCTCGGCCTTTGACCTTAGCGAGTTGTTAGTATAAACCTTTTAAGAAAGTAAGTAGTGTGTTGGTCATAGCCTTAAACCTAACTTAGATTATATTCCTGTTTGTTTTTCTTATACATTTCACCCAGTCATAAATTTTTTGTAAGGGGAAATCTTCAATTTCATCATTAGAAATTTTAATGATTCCTCTGCTTATGTTCCGTTCCTTGAAATATTGTGGTTTCCTCATGTTTTGGTTAGTAGATGTGCAGACGAACTATAATGGTCCGCAAGGCTGCATTTCATAGCTTATCATACTCCACCAATACATATAGCCTTTTAAAGGGAAACAAACTATTTATTCCACTTACACTATAGGATTTTGATTCTAAATGTTATTTGCAAGCTACTTAAAGAAGTCAAGAAAGAAAGGTGGCTCCTTCGAATGTCTGGAGGTTTACTTTAAGTATTTTTACGATTTATATATTATATATATGTATATTAAATCCTTTAATTCCTGGTGGAACATAGGGCCTTAACAAATGTTTTCCATGTATGTTTATTTGTAGTCATCATTTTCATCTCGTTCCATTATACACCAAACTCCCTCAGCTCGTTCTCAGTTTGTCGTCTCCACGTATTTGGTGGTCTACCAGACCTCCTGGAACCTTGAGGATTATATTATACAGCTTGCCGAGTAATATCAGTGGCTGCTTTTTTCAATTTGTGGCCTAGCCAACCATATTTTCTAGAGCGTATACTTGTTTGAAGCGGTTCTTGAGCGGTGTGCTACCATAGGTCTTGATTAGAGATTGTACAGATCCAGAAAATTTTGAGTATACGTCTAAGGCACCGATTAACAAACGCTTGTATACTGTTTATCTCACGGCTCGCGATATTCCAAGTCTCACAGCGTTTACCGTTTATATACAGAGTTATAAATTCAAATCTTTAGTTCAGTTAATAGATGATCATTATCAGCTGACGACTTTGTTAATTACAAGTTATATGAAATGTTGAAATTATCGATAGTATACGTTGGAACTAAGTAGGTAAATAGTAAACAAAAAGGAGGAAAGAGGGAGTAGTGGACATTTTATTGTAACTTTTTTATATTGTATACGAAAGGGAAAACTTTGCGTGAAGTTTATTTCACATGTGAACAGTGAGACCAAAGAACGAATTTGAAGAAAAAAAATGCATGTTTCGCAAAGATAACCAGTTTTTTGGGAATTAGATTTCATATCTCTACCGACCACATGCCATTGTAGTAGCTATAGAACACTGAAATACAACCCACAATATAGTTAAATATTCATCTGTCGTCGAAAATCACCTTCGCCCTTTCCTTTACTCGTAGAGAAGTTCAGAGATAGATTTTCAGCGAACCATACATAAGAGTTTTATTATATTTTCGGATGACGATATAAGTAAGTCATATAAATGAGAAGCTTATCTCCTTCCAATCTTTAAAAATCTGTTGAAAGCTTCTTTCGACACTTGAAAAATGTGTAGAACAACGTATGTCGTATGGGATTCTTATTCCATTAGCATCAAGAGTTTCTGATTCCTCAATATTTAAGGTTTCATTAATGCCATGAGACAGGTCTCGATGTTCAAAAGGTTTGGTCTACAATAAAATGAGTATAAAGGGGAAATGTTGTCATCTGAGAAAGAGTAGATAGAAATAGATGTTTGACATAGGGAGAAAACTAAGAAATGATTTGATCTTGAACTGGTTTTATGAGATACCATATCTATAGTGTTGTCCCTGAGAAAACTCAATAAAAAATCAAGGTTAATTTTTTTCCTAAAGGGAATCGTCGAGAGATGAAAGGTGTTGAAAAAGAGAGATAAAAGTTTTTATATTGATCAATTTTGAATTAATTTTATTACGTCTTTTCATTTTGCAGCCATTTTTATTTATTTTACATCGACAGCGTGTTATTGCTCTAAGCTTAAAACAAATCAATTTTAGTAGAAATTAATAATTACAGAAATTGCTGTTCTCGTGACCATTGATCGAAAGCAGGCTCAAAGAAATATGTTATACCAAGAAGTCGACGTGCTAACCAAGTAAGCCTCTGAACGACCACTAAATCCGCAGATAAATTATAAGGTGTTAATTAACTATACTCCACATAACTTTGGAAAGTCCAAAACAAATTGCAATTGGGTAATTTTCATCCTTTTATACCGGACTCTATTGCGAGATGTTAGGCATACGTCGTTCGAAGAATAGCTAGCTGCTTGCAACTGCGCATTAATTGATCTTATCCACGTTCTAAAAGGTGCGCCAACACGACGGCCTCCTCCTTGTTGATTCCAATGAAGCGCTTGTCAAGCATTGTTTTTATTTGGAGTTCGAAGTGTGTGGCCTTTCCGATGCCATTTCCGTTGACATTCTTCTAAAGAAGCATGAATTTGATTTGTCACGTTAAGTAGATCTTCATATTTTATGCGGTGCGGCAACCACATATTAAGGATTTGCCGTAAGCATTTGTTTGCAAAGGTTTGCAGGCGCTTGTTGATGGCATTTGTGCGTTTCCAAGTCTTGCAGCCATAATATAGGATGGACTTGACATTCGAGTTGTACATTCTTAACTTGGTTGTTGTTGATATTTGCAAAGATTTTCAAATAGCTCTGAGAATGTCGAATGTAGATCTTGTCTTATTAATACGCGATTCAATATCCTCGTCGGCATCACCTTTTCTAGATACCAAACTTTCAATGTAGTTAAAGGTACCTACACATCCAATCACCTTGTTATCCACAATGATGTGTGTTGACGGGTTTGCGCCATAGCCTCCAGGTATAATGAATTTCGAAGCCAAGAAGAGTTTTGGATATTGAAATATCCACAACCTTATTTGGAAAGCAAATATTGGGTTGCACTGATGCTTGTAATGCATAGAAACATTGGTCTGTGACCCACCTTTTAGTATACCGATCGACTCAGAATCAATCCATGAGTTGGTTTAACGTTGTTCGTCCGGCTTGCTGGATATCCATATAAGTTTTTGATCAAAGTACATATCGGTTTTTAAAGATTATTAAAGAATGATCACCATACCTAATTAGGATGATCCCTATATCTTTTGGACAAGATCGGATATTTATTTCGTGTACCTTTCATAGGGATGCCTTCCTGGAATAGAGTTTTTGGGCCTTTTACACAAATTTAATTCTATTTGGTAATAAATATTTATTACTAGCTGATTTTATCCGGCGTTGGCCGGGTTGGTAGTTAAAGTTTTTAACTTATTACTGTGTTAACACTTTCTTTAAAAATTATTATGAATTATGAAATATTTTTATTAATTTTTAATTTAATCTTTTATGTATTTGCATATTTAGTAAATATGATTTAAGTGGACGTGGTTTTTAAATCACGCCCACTTAAGATTTAAAAAAAAATTAGCCTATTTTAAAACCTTAATATTCTGTCAAAATTTAAGAAAAATCGGTCCGCTGGGTCATCTATATTTGTCATTTTTAATATATGAGTTATATGGGAGGGGTCACGCCCACTTGAGATTTCAAAAAAAAATTATATTTTAACCACCGATCACACCTTACCATACTGTCAAAAATCGGGCCGCTCGGTCATTCATATTTGTCATTTTTAATATATGAGTTATATGGGAGGGTTCACGCCCAATTGAGATTTCAAAAAAAAATTTCAGAAAAATCGGTCAGCTAGTTTTCGATTTAGATCCTTCCCAACAAACAACATACAAACAGACGCGGACATTTTTTTATAGATATAGGTAAATATTGCTTATTGTAACTGAAATCTGATAATTGATTTTTGTCACTAAGACTTTGAACAGATATATAAGTATTTGAAAATATAAACCGATAACCGAAATATGTTAACATTGGTCCCCAATTGACTCTAGCTCCCATATCAGACTCTCTGTCGTAAACGACATAAATGTCCATCAATCTCGAAATTTTGAAGAAAAATATGGCACATATAAAACTTAAGAAAAACTAGTAGTAGTGAAGGGTAACATATATATGTATGTTAAGGCTAAATTTACGAATATTCAAGAAAAAAATCTTATTTATTTCTAGACCAAAATCTCACCTTGTTTTAAAAAACTCATAAGAAGACTAGAACTTAATATTTGTGGCGAGCGTTCAGGGTGGTACAAAATATTATGCAAAGTTCAAGCCCCCCACAAACGTTAGGAAAACAAAATCAAAAACAATTTCGACTACCAATTTTAAATCATCATCATGATGACTTTTAAATTTAAAGAAATAAAAGAAAAGAAACTGTAAACCGATGAGTCACAACTGACAGTATATGAGAGTCAAGCGGGCCAGCCAAAACAGCCTTGATGTTCTCTTAAGAAAACAGAAAACGTCACAAATGAATATGTGGCGGGAATTACCAAAAAAAATACCAAGAAATAACAAATACTAAAATGTAAAAACACAAAAATTGTATGTAGTAAAAACAATTAAAAACAAACGTGATCGAAAAAATAAACTTTTATAAAAGCCAAAAATAAGAAAAGTCAAAACAAACTACTCATAGTTAAGAAAATTTAAGCAAATGTTTGGAATGTTTGAACAGGTCTAGACTCCAAATACAAACTGAAATTTGTTTTGAATTGTTTGAAACTGAATCAACGTAAATGCGGGTATTTATAAATAAATTATTTAAATTTTTTCTATATATATGGTAATTTGCATTAACCGGCTTTTTTCCCGCGACCACAACAAAATTTGTGACGTATTAAAAATTATAAAAAAAAATAAAAAAATTTAAAAAGTAAAACAGCGCCATTAGCAACAAAATCAATTTTTTCATTTAAATTTCAAATTTGTTTGTGCGATCGTTAAATTGTATGAACTTGTGTTTTTGTTGTATTGAATATGGATATGGAGCGTGCTGTTTAACACACGTTGAGTTTGCGCACAACAACTGATCACACGTTTCTTCTCACGTTTTATATTTTTGTGTTTTTGTATACTAATTTGTTTTTGTTATAACCTTCACCAATACACTAGGTGAAAAGGGTATATTGGGTTTGTGCTGATGTTTGTAACGGGTAGAAAAATTGAGTCTGACACCCTCGTTTTGTTATACCGATCGACTCAGAATCTCTCCCTATGTCAATTAAACTATGTCTGTCCGGTTGGTTGGATGTCCATGTAGGCTTGCGATCAAAGTACAGGTCATTACTTGAAAGATAATTTAATGAATAACTTTTTGCACAAAATAGCATTATTTCTTCGGGTAACTTTCAAAGAGATTTATTCCCTGAATAGAGTTTTTAGCCCTTTATAGCCACAAATTTTTTTGTATTGTAATAATATTCAGCATAAATATTGCTTATGGTAACCGAAATTAGTCTACCTATTTTTGTAGGAAACGACCTATATTTGACCATACCTCAAATACAAGACTCAATTTCAAAAGTCTCTTAAATACCAAGAAAGCTGTACGAAATATTTTATATTTTTTTTACTAAAACTATGAACAGATCCGATCCGCAATTGACCCTAGCTCTAATATCAGCGCCTTTGCTGGAAATGACATAAATATGCTTTAATATCGAAGCTTTGGGAAAAAAATAGCACAAACATGTCGCTAACCCTTTTAAAAAAAACTAGAAAAGTTGTTTAACCATATTTGACCTTAGAAGTCAAGGGTATCAAATAGTCGGTCTTGACCAACTATAGCATTTTCTTACTTGTTTTTTCTTTAAATCAAATCAAGTTGTGTTTATTATTTTATAGAAAACAAAATATTTGTTATTCATAGTATTTTGCATATTTATTTTGTTTTTATCAGTTTTTTTATTCAATTTTTGTATTTTGTTCTTCTCATTCATAACGACTTGACCATTTTCTGCTTTTAATTTTTGTTTGCTATTTTGTTTGAGTTTTTATTTTAAAAATTTCTTTTGTCTGTGTTTTTTATGCCAATTCGTTTTGGTCTTGATACTTTTTACGAGTTTTTTCTTCTGTTTTTTTTTTTTTGACATTTTGTTTTCGTATAATTTTTTATCAATTCATTCATTTATACGTTTTTGCATGCAACTGGTTGTTTATACCTCATTGTAGTAGACTCACAAAACGGAAGTAACTCCGCCGCCTTTGCGGCTACGACAACCGTCTATATGTACAAGTAGATATTTATGCATATTAACAAATGTACATATATTTTGTATGTATGAACATATGCATGTTTGATGATTATTATCTACAATCTTACCTCTCAATGAGTAAAGTCTTTTTAATTTTATTTTTTACTTTTTTCTTTAAGGTTTTCTTTATTTCATTCATAAATTCTTCTTAAGAAATGTTTAAAATAATGAATTGTTTTGAAAAAGAATGAACTAAGAAAATTATTATTAGACAAATTACAAACAGTTCATGCGAAATGTTTCCTTAACCCTAACGTCGATTTTCAATCAATTTTCGAAAAATTTTCTATAAAAAGTCAATTTTCGAAAAATTTCCTATAAAAAGTCATTTTTCAAAAAATTTTCTATAAAAATTCAATTTTCGAAAAATTTCCCAAAAATAGTTAATTTTCAAAAAATTTCCTTCAAATAGTTAATTTTCAAAAAAATTCGTATAAATAGACAATTTTCGAAAATTTTCCTATAAAAGACAATTTTCGAAAATTTTCCTGTGAATAGCCAATTATCAAAAAATTTCCTATAAATATTCAATTTTTTTAAATTTCCTGTATAAAATCAATTTTCGAAAAATTTCCTATAAATAGTCAATTTTCGAAAAATTTCCTATAAATAGTCAATTTTCGAAAAATTTCCTATAAATAGTCAATTTTCGAAAAATTTCCTATAAATAGTCAATTTTCGAAAAATATCCTATAAATAGTCAATTTTCGAAAAATTTCCTATAAATAGTCAATTTTCGAAAAATTTCCTATAAATAGTCAATTTTCGAAAAATTTCCTATAAATAGTCAATTTTCGAAAAATTTCCTATTAATAGTCAATTTTCGAAAAATTTCCTATAAATAGTCAATTTTCGAAAAATTTCCTATAAATAGTCAATTTTCGAAAAATTTCCTATAAATAGTCAATTTTCGAAAAATTTCCTATAAATAGTCAATTTTCAAAAAATTTCCTATAAATAGTCAATTTTCTAAAAATTTCCTATAAATAGTCAATTTTCGAAAAATTTCCTATAAATAGTCAATTTTCGAAAAATTTCCTATAAATAGTCAATTTTCGAAAAATTTCCTATAAATAGTCAATTTTCGAAAAATTTCCAATAAATAGTCAATTTTCGGAATATTTCCTATAAATAGTCAATTTTCGAAAAATTTCCTATAAATAGTCAATTTTCGAAAAATTTCCTATAAATAGTCAATTTTCGAAAAATTTCGTATAAATAGTCAATTTTTGGAAAATTTCCTATAAATGGTCAATTTTCGAAAAATTTCCTATAAATAGTCAATTTTCGAAAAATTTCCTATAAATAGTCAATTTTCGAAAAATTTCCTATTAATAGTAAATTTTTGAAAAATTTCCTATAAATAGTCAATTTTCGAAAAATTTCCTATAAATAGTCAATTTTCGAAAAAATTCCTATAAATAGTCAATTTTCGAAAAATTTCCTATAAATAGTCAATTTTCGAAAAATTTCCTATAAATAGTCAATTTTCGAAAAATTTCCTATAAATAGTCAATTTTCGAAAAATTTCCTATAAATAGTCAATTTTCGAAAAATTTCCTATAAATAGTCAATTTTCGAAAAATTTCCTATAAATAGTCAATTTTCGAAAAATTTCCTATTAATAGTCAATTTTCGAAAAATTTTCTATGAATAGTCAGTTTTCGAAAAATTTCCTATAAATAGTCAATTTTCGAAAAATTTCCTATAAATAGTCAATTTTCGAAAATTTTCCTATAAATAGTCAATTTTCGAAAAATTTCCTATAAATAGTCAATTTTCGAAAAATTTCCTATAAATAGTCAATTTTCGAAAAATTTCCTATTAATAGTCAATTTTCGAAAAATTTCCTATAAATAGTCAATTTTCGAAAAATTTCCTATAAATAGTCAATTTTCGAAAAATTTCCTATAAATAGTCAATTTTCGAAAAATTTCCTATAAATAGTCAATTTTCGAAAAATTTCCTATAAATAGTCAATTTTCGAAAAATTTCCTATAAATAGTCAATTTTCGAAAAATTTCCTATAAATAGTCAATTTTCGAAAAATTTCCTATAAATAGTCAATTTTCGAAAAATTTCCTATAAATAGTCAATTTTCGAAAAATTTCCTATAAATAGTCAATTTTCGAAAAATTTCCTATAAATAGTCAATTTTCGAAAAATTTCCTATAAATAGTCAATTTTCGAAAAATTTCCTATAAATAGTCAATTTTCGAAAAATTTCCTATAAATAGTCAATTTTCGAAAAATTTCCTATAAATAGTCAATTTTCGAAAAATTTCCTATAAATAGTCAATTTTCGAAAAATTTCCTATAAATAGTCAATTTTCGAAAAATTTCCTATAAATAGTCAATTTTCGAAAAATTTCCTATAAATAGTCAATTTTCGAAAAATTTCCTATAAATTTTCGAAAAATTTTTCATAAAAAGTCAATTTTCGAAAAATCTTCTATAAATAGTCAATTTTTGAATATATCTTCTCGATAGTTTTGTTTAAGTTTTGAATCACTGTAAACTCTACAAATTTTCATAGCGTAACTCTATGTTTG
This sequence comes from Stomorhina lunata, assembly GCA_933228675.1. Classification (NCBI taxonomy): domain Eukaryota; kingdom Metazoa; phylum Arthropoda; class Insecta; order Diptera; family Rhiniidae; genus Stomorhina; species Stomorhina lunata. The sequence goes on along the minus strand of OW121743.1, from coordinate 102,697,807 downwards.
TAAAATCAACGAATGCACTCTTTTAAATTCCATGATCGTTGTATTCTCGAATGATTTGCAAGTTCTTGTGTGGCATTAACAAGATAGATCGTTAGACAGTTTGAAAGGGAAAAGTGTTAAATATTTGGTATTAGAAACACAGAATTACAACAGCTTTACAACATGATTAATCGATGTTTTTGCAACAGCAGAAAATAGAATTAATATTCATAAAACAAGGAAGACAACACTCTAGCAAATCAAATGATAGTTTCACACTTTTTTCTTATTACTCGTATATATGTATGTATATAAATTTGCAATATTTTTCTTTTAAAACTTTAACAATTTTATAGAATAACTTTTTATATTTTTCTTTAATTTCATAGAACTTTGAGAATATTTTAGGAAATTATATAATACTTTTTCAGTAACACATCACTTATACATTGAATATTTTTAAATGGATTTTATTTGTATTTATTTTAAAAATTATAATTTAGCTTTTCAAAAATTTTTAATTTCATTATAATAATTTTCTTTTATTTTAAGCCACATTTTCTTGTTTGTATATGCCAATTCCATTAAACACCTTTCTTAAACGATCATCAAAGTAAAACTAAAATTATTAAAGAACTTGCAACTTTAATTGAGTAACCAGCACTTGACCATATCGCGACAATCGTTTAAAAGCACCTACACCAAATCCAACAAAATGACTCTACGTTTCCTACCAATTCTCAGTCTTCTTCCTCATTAAATCGCACATACGGGACATATGTAAGAATGAATGTGACAAAAAATGCTAATGAAAATGTGTAATGCAAATGTTTCATTAATCAACAAAAACTCTTATAAACTAACATAACTTAAGTTGATTATGCAATTTGTTAAGCAGGTGTCCCGAAGTCTCAGCTTAATCATTTTTATATAAGAACTGATTTTTTTTAGTTGCCTCAAGTAAAGTTTTAATTTTGCATGTAGTAACTTTTTAAGTCGTTATGTGCTATTTATTTTAAGTACATTTTTATTTTTTCATAATTTTTATTCAAAGTATTTTTTTACGAATGCATTTATTCATTGATAAATTTTTGCTAAAATCAAACAAAATTATGGTATGTTTTACTCATAACAATATGGTTGTAAGATAAGCTTTTATAATTTAATTTTCTTCTATGATGAAAAATATTTTAAATTTCAAACATAATTTGATCGATATAATTATTAAATGATATAATCATTAAACGATATAGACAAAATTTTAAACCAAACATTTTTCTATATAATAAGATTTTTTTTCTATAGAAAAAATTTTATAAAGAAAATTTTTCCATAGAAAGTATTTTATAAAGAACATTTTTCCATAGAAAAAATTTTATAAAGAAAATTTTTCTATAGAAAAAATTTTATACAGAAAATTTTTCTATAGACAAAAATTTTTACCGAACATTTTTTTATAGAAAAAATTTTATACCCAAAATTTTTCTATAGAAAAAGTTTTATACCGAAAATTTTTCGATAGAAAAATTTTTCTGTAGAAAAAATTGTATACCCAAAAATGTTCCTATAGAAAAAATTTAATATCGAAAATTTTCCTACAGAAAAAATTTTATACCCAAAATTTTTCTATAGATAAAATTTTATATGGAAAATTTTTCCATAGAAAAAATTTTATACCCAAAATGTATCTATAGAAAAAATTTTATACGAAAAATTTTTATGGAAAAAATTGTATACCTAAAATTTTTCTATAAAAAAATGTATACCGAAAATTTTTCTGTCGGAAAAAAATGTTATACAAAAAATTTTTCTATCGAAAAAAAATTTTACACCGAAAATTTTTTTATATAAAAAAATTTATACCGAAAATATTTTTATATAAAAAACTTTACACAGAAAATTTTTTTATATAAAAAAATTTACACTGAAAATTTTTTTTATATAAAAAAATTTATACCGACAATTTTTCTATAGTAAAAATTTTATACCGAAAATTTTTCTATAGTAAAAATTTTATATAGAAAATTTTTCTATAGTACAAATTTTATGCCGAAAATTTTTATAGAAATATTATACCGAAAATTTTTATATAGAAAAAATTTGTTACCGAAAATTTGTCTATAGAAAAAATTTTTTACTGAAAATTTTTCTATAGAAAAAATATTTTACCGAAAATTTTTCTATAGAAAAAATTTTTTACCGAAAATTTTTCTATAGAAAAAATTTTTTATCGAAAATTTTTCTATAGAAAAAATTTTTTACCGAAAATTTTTCTATAGAAAAAATTTTTTACCGAAAATTTTTCTATAGAAAAAATTTTTTACCGAAAATTTTTCTATAGAAAAAATTTTTTACCGAAAATTTTTCTATAGAAAAAATTTTTTACCGAAAATTTTTCTATAGAAAAAATTTTTTACCGAAAATTTTTCTATAGAAAAAATTTTTTACCGAAAATTTTTCTATAGAAAAAATTTTTTACCGAAAATTTTTCTATAGAAAAAATTTTTTACCGAAAATTTTTCTATAGAAAAAATTTTTTACCGAAAATTTTTCTATAGAAAAAATTATTTACCGAAAATTTTTCTATAGAAAAAATTTTTTACCGAAAATTTTTCTATAGAAAAAATTTTTTACCGAAAATTTTTCTATAGAAAAAATTTTTTACCGAAAATTTTTCTATAGAAAAAATTTTTTACCGAAAATTTTTCTATAGAAAAAATTTTTTACCGAAAATTTTTCTATAGAAAAAATTTTTTACCGAAAATTTTTCTATAGAAAAAATTTTTTACCGAAAATTTTTCTATAGAAAAAATTTTTTACCGAAAATTTTTCTATAGAAAAAATTTTTTACCGAAAATTTTTCTATAGAAAAAATTTTTTACCGAAAATTTTTATATAGATAAAATTTTTTACCGATAATTTTTCTATAGAAAACATTTTTTACAGAAAAATTTTCTATAGAAAAAATTTTTTAACGAAAATTTTCCGATAGAAAAAATTTTCCGATAGAAAAATGTTTTACAGAAAATTTTTCTATTGAAATTCTATTTAAATTTATCTATATAACAAATTTATATCAAAAATTTTTCTATAGAAAAAATTTTATACCGAAAATTTTTGTTTAGGAAAAATTTTATACCGAAAATTTTTCAAAATTTTTTACCAAAAAGTTTTCTATCGAAAAATATGTTATACCGAAAATTTTTCTGTCGAAAAAAATTTTATACCGATAATTTTACTATCGCAAAAAATACACCGAAATTTTTTTTACTGAAAAATTTTCTATCGAAAAAAATGTTATACAGAAAATTTTTCTGTCGAACAAAATTTTATACCCAAAATTTTTCTATCGAAAAAAATTTTATACCAAAAATTTTTCTATCGAAAAAAATTTCAGTAACAAGTTTTTTCTATAGAAAAATTTTCGGTAAAAAAAATTTCGGTATAAAATTTTTTGCGGTAGAAAAATTTTCAGTATAAAATTTTTTTCGACAGAAAAATTTTCGGTTTAACACTTTTTTCGATAGAAAAATTTTCGGTATAACAATTTTCTGGATAGAAAAATTTTCGGTATAAAATTTTTTTCGATAGAAAAATTTTATACCGAAAATTTTTCTATTGAAAAAATTTTATACCGAAAACAATGACACAAACAAACATACATTTCATAGGCTCGTATGTGGGCCTTAGCATTCACTCATTGAATAATCGTCTCTATAAGTTGTTTTCTAATTGGGGTAAAATCGGTATACTTTCTTTTTTATGGGACTTTTTAAAACGACCATACCACAAATCAATGAATGAAAGTGCAACATATTTATATTATAGAGTCTTTGCTTAAAGACTTTACAATATTTTTGTGAGCTGGGAAAAAATTTTCAAATATCATCTATTCGTAAATTCTCAAATCATGCCTCAGCAATAAATTTTAAAATTAATACTTAAGTACAATATTTTCATCAATTCAGAACTTACATAAACTCCAACTGGGGAAAACAAAAAATACTTAAAACCCATTGCAAAACAAATCTTAATAGTTTTGGTTTTTTTAAACTATTTCATAAATAGTTAAATCACCTAGAGTTTGTGGTAAAGTACCTACGTCAAAGTGTAAAAGTGAATTACAGAAACATTGTTGAGAAATTTCCAGTTACTAAATATTATGAAATGCTGCTGATAATATACGATATACGTTACAATACGTTACATTCAAAACCAAATTAAAAAAATCCATATTTAAACCAGAAACCATCGAAAGCCAACAAACAAATACTTAGAAGCTCTACTTATAAGCCATAAAACTATAAAACATTTAAAGTCTATATCAATCAGATTAAATAGAATCATGACTTTGTTCTATAGTTTATCATGAAAATCATTAGATATTTTTCTTGATAAAATTCAAAAGATTTTCATCATAAAATGTATGAGCTTTAAGATCTGAAAACGTTTTTCATTCGTTTATAATCATATGACAAATAAATTCTAATTAAACTATTAAACATTGTAATTAATATAGATTTAATAGTTGTAGCACGCGGTTTTATTAAATTTATCATTAATCAATCACTCACTCGCTCGATCGGTCGGTCGGTTGATCATTTCATTCATTAATTCATTAGTTTGTTTTTGTTTTTATTTAATTTATCACTTAAGCAAGTCTGCGCATATTATTTAATAATTTATTTATTACGTATTAACTAATGTAATCAAATGACGTAGAAAATTGTTGAATTTTTTTTTTTTTTTTTTTGTATTGCAAATTATAATTTAGTACAAGTATCTAGTTAGTTAAACGATTATTTAGTATGAATAAGATGAATAATAAATTTTTAGTGTTTATTTTGATTTTTTTTGTTTGTAAACAAAGTTTTAGTAGAATTATTAAATAATTTTTAGTTTTATAGTATAGAACGTAAATAGCGCGCCTAGTTAGGTCGTGCAAATTTCTATAGTGTTTTTGTTGAAATGCTGAAATACAAGATAAGTGTTCCACACAACACGGCCCACGGGCGCTTATACTTTCTACAGGCAAGCATCCAGCAAGTCATTTGTTTTCGAAATTAAACTTTTCTACATACAAGTAAATTAGCCTGAAGAGATCTATTATTTCGTTTATTTTCCACAAATCCATAAAAATTGTGAACCAAAATTTTTTTACAAAATTTTACACCAACAATTTTTCTATAAAATTTTGCACCAAAATTTTTTCTATAAAATTTTGCACCAAAAATTTTTCTATAAAATTTTGCACCAACAATTTTTCTATAAAATTTTGCACCAACAATTTTTCTATAAAATTTTGCACTGAAAATTTTTCTATAAAATTTTGCACCAAAATTTTTTCTATAAAAACTTTGCATCGAAAATTTTTCTATAAAAATTTTGCACCGAAAATTTTTCTATAAAAATTTTGCACCGAAAATTTTTCTATAAAAATTTTGTACCTAAAATTTTTCTATAAAAAATTTTGTACCTAAAATTTTTCTATAAAAATTTTGTACCTACAAATTTTCTATAAAAATTTTGTACCTAAAATTTTTCTATAAAAATTTTGTACCGAAAATTTTTCTATAAAAATTTTGTACCGAAAATTTTTCTATAAAAATTTTGTACCGAACATTTTTCTATAAAAATTATGTACCGAAAATTTTTCTATAAAAATTTTGTATCGAAAATTTTTCTATAAAAATTTTGTACCGAAAATTTTTCTATAAAAATTTTGTACCGAAAATTTTTCTATAAAAATTTTGTACCGAAAATTTTTCTATAAAAATTTTGTACCGAAAATTTTTCTATAAAAATTTTGTACCGAAAATTTTTCTATAAAAATTTTGTACCGAAAATTTTTCTATAAAAATTTTGTACCGAAAATTTTTCTATAAAAATTTTGTACCGAAAATTTTTCTATAAAAATTTTGTACCGAAAATTTTTCTATAAAAATTTTGTACCGAAAATTTTTCTATAAAAATTTTGTACCGAAAATTTTTCTATAAAAACTATAAAAATTTTGTACCGAAAATTTTTCTATAAAAATTTTGTACCGAAAATTTTTCTATAAAAATTTTGTACCGAAAATTTTTCTATAAAAATTTTGTACCGAAAATTTTTCTATAAAAATTTTGTACCGAAAATTTTTCTATAAAAATTTTGTACCAAAAATTTTTCTATAAAAATTTTGTACCGAAAATTTTTCTATAAAAATTTTGTACCGAAAATTTTTCTATAAAAATTTTGTATCGAAGATTTTTCTACAAAAATTTTGTACCGAAAATTTTTCTATAAAAATTTTGAACCGAAAATTTTTCTATAAAAATTTTGTACCGAAAATTTTTCTATAAATATTTTGTACCGAAAATTTTTCTATAAATATTTTGTACCGAAAATTTTTCTATAAAAATTTTGCACCGAAAATTTTTCTATAAAAATTTTGCTGTAAAAATTTTGCACCGAAAATTTTTCTATAAAAATTTTGCACCGAAAATTTTTCTAAAAAAATTTTGCACCGAAAATTTTTCTATAAAAATTTTGCACCGAAAATTTTTCTTTAAAAAAAAACATTTTTGTACCGAAAAATTTTCTATCAAAATTTTGTACCAAACATTTTTCTATACAAATGTGTAGTTTTCCTTAAAAATTAAACATCGAAGATTTCTTTATAAACACTTAACATCGAAAATTTTTCCATAAAAATTTAACATCAAAAATTTTTCCGTAAAAATTTAACATCGAAAATTTTTCTATAGAAATTTAATGTCGAAATTTTTCAATAAAAATTTAACATCGAAAATTTTTCTATAAAAATTCAACATCGAAAATTTTTCTATAAAAATTTTGTACCTACAAATTTTCTATAAAAATTTTGTACCTAAAATTTTTCTATAAAAATTTTGTACCGAAAATTTTTCTATAAAAATTTTGTACCGAAAATTTTTCTATAAAAATTTTGTACCGAAAAATTTTCTATAAAAATTTTGTACCGAAAATTTTTCTATAAAAATTTTGTACCGAAAATTTTTCTATAAAAATTTTGTACCGAAAATTTTTCTATAAAAATTTTGTACCGAAAATTTTTCTATAAAAATATTGTACCGAAAATTTTTCTATAAAAATATTGTACCGAAAATTTTTCTATAAAAATTTTGTACCGAAAATTTTTCTATAAAAATTTTGTACCGAAAATTTTTCTATAAAAATTTTGTACCGAAAATTTTTCTATAAAAATTTTGTACCAAAAATTTTTCTATAAAAATTTTGTACCGAAAATTTTTCTTTAAAAATTTTGTACCGAAAATTTTTCTATAAAAATTTTGTATCGAAAATTTTTCTACAAAAATTTTGTACCGAAAATTTTTCTACAAAAATTTTGTACCGAAAATTTTTCTATAAAAATTTTGAACCGAAAATTTTTCTATAAAAATTTTGTACCGAAAATTTTTATAAAAATATTTATATTTGTACCGAAAATTTTTCTATAAAAATTTTGCACCGAAAATTTTTCTATAAAAATTTTGCACCGAAAATTTTTCTATAAAAATTTTGCACCGAAAATTTTTCTATAAAAATTTTGCACCGAAAATTTTTCTATAAAAATTTTGCACCGAAAATTTTTCTATAAAAATTTTGCACCGAAAATTTTTCTATAAAAATTTTGCACCGAAAATTTTTCTATAAAAATTTTGCTGTAAAAATTTTGCACCGAAAATTTTTTAAATAAAAATTTTGCACCGAAAATTTTTCTAAAAAAATTTTGCACCGAAAATTTTTCTATAAAAATTTTGCACCGAAAATTTTTCTTTAAAAAAAAACATTTTTGTACCGAAAATTTTTCTATCAAAATTTTGTACCAAACATTTTTCTATACAAATGTGTAGTTTTCCTTAAAAATTAAACATCGAAGATTTCTTTATAAACACTTACATCGAAAATTTTTCCATAAAAATTTAACATCAAAAATTTTTCCGTAAAAATTTAACATCGAAAATTTTTCTATAGAAATTTAACGTCGAAAATTTTCAATAAAAATTTAACATCGAAAATTTTTCTATAAAAATTCAACATCGAAAATTTTTCTATAAAAATTTTGCACCGAAAATTTTTCTTTAAAAAAAAACATTTTTGTACCGAAAATTTTTCTATCAAAATTTTGTACCACACATTTTTCTATACAAATGTGTAGTTTTCCTTAAAAATTAAACATCGAAGATTTCTTTATAAACACTTAACATCGAAAATTTTTCCATAAAAATTTAACATCAAAAATTTTTCCGTAAAAATTTAACATCGAAAATTTTTCTATAGAAATTTAACGTCGAAAATTTTCAATAAAAATTTAACATCGAAAATTTTTCTATAAAAATTCAACATCGAAAATTTTTCTATAAAAATTTAACATAGAATATTTTTCTATAAAAATTTAACATCAAAAATTTTTCTACATAAAATTAACATTGAAAATTTTTCTATAAAAATTTAACATCGAAAATTTTTCTATAAAAATTTAACACCGAATATTTTTCTATAAAGCTTTAATATGGAAAATTTTTCTATAAATATTTAACACCGAAAAATTTTTTATAAAAATTTAACATCTAAAATGTTTCCATAAAAATTTAACATCGAAACATTTTCTATAAAAATTTAATATCGAAAATTTTTCTATAAAAATTTAACATCGAAAATTTTTCTTTAAAAACTTAACATCGAAAAATTTAGCATCGAAAGTTTGTTAATAAAATTTTAACATCGAAAATTTTTCTGTAAAAATTAACATCGAAAATTTGTCTGTAAAAATTAGCATCGAACATTTTGCTAAAAAATTTAACGTCTAAAATAAATCCAGATAAATTTTATAACAAAAATTTTTCTATAAAAATTAAACACCGAAAATAATCAAAGGCTTTAACACGCCATCGATGTAAAAAAAATTAAATTTTCTGTATAATCAATAGCTTAAGTAAAGTATATGTCTTACAACAGATGGCGCAACTTTACTGTTCTAAAATGAGACAGTTACAATATTGAATAATATAAAAGCTTTATATCTATTTTTCACCACATTTTACCTCTTTACTATTCCCATTTTAAAGAAGCATTCACAATTTGATGTGAATTTCTTTTCTTAGAAAATTATAATTTATTACGATATTCGTCGATTATGAGCTTAAGACATAAGTTGTAACCTAATTTCAACTACCGACAATTTAAAATCATAGCAAAAAACTTTTGAGCTTCACTGTATAATAAGTATGTTAAGCGTTAATATTCAAATAAAACATTCATTTATGTAATATTTATCTATTTTATAAGCTTTCTTCTAAATAATTAAATACCTGTCTTTTGAATTACTCATAATATTAAGAAATTAGCATGGGCTTTTTCAAAACGTGCTCAATAAAGCGGCCAAAAAATGTAGGTTAGTTTTAAGAATTTGTTTATAAAATTATTTAGTCCAAGATAATCCAATGCCACATGAAAGTGAGAGGTTGTTCAAATTTGTTAATCTCAGTGAATTTCATCATTTTCAAAATTTCCCCCGTTTCTTATTCATAACAAAAGTATTTTAACTTATAAGATTGTGTATCATAAAATTCAGTTTAAAACCAGTTAAATGGGTGTAGGTCATGTGCTTCAAAAAATTCTACCTTTAACACCACCTGAGCAACTAAATATTATAAGGTTTTAGAATGAAAAATGTTTGTGACGTTATGATTTTTCCCCTGAACTCTTCCTCTGAAAAAATGGCAATTAAATATCACTGACGTTTTGGTGGGATTACGAGAGAAGGTGTTATTCTGTTTTTAATTTTTTGAATGTGATTTTTTGCCGATCAAAATATTCCTAGAAATATAGAATTTCTACGAATGTTATTCCAAGATTTCTTCCTCCCCCTCTTATAAACATTAGAGCAAAAAAACGCCTTTGGAAATATTGAAGAAATTTTATTGTTTTAACTGAAAAACTAGAAAAATTAATCATAGCAAATTTTATGTGTAAACTTGAAATATTTAACTCATTCATTGTTTGTAAATCTGTCGTCAGTCGATATTGAGTAGATTTCTTTAAGTTTCATGAGCAAAAAAAAATTCCATAACCTTAATCCCACTGTTTAGTTTATTTTTAGTCTTAAACTAAACAAACCATAGAGAAATTATTTTTTTCTCGTGTTTTTATTTTCTTCTTTTTTTGGATAATTGGTGCTAATTTGCTCATTCATTCAAACATCATTTCTATAAGCGTGCAAATAAATAGTCATATCAAGTCATTTATTAGTTATATCGTCATTCATAATGATGTATGAGATATTTTTAAAATTAACTAAAATTTAACACCTAAATACACACCCTTAAATGCGACATTTGTCCATCATTATCATCATATCAGAGATAGACGTCATCAACCACCAAAAGGAAGGAAGTGCCATTTCGTAGTTCAATTCAATGAATGAACTCTGTTGTACTACATTAAAGAGTTGTGGGTATAATGGTCTCTTTATTCCACTTGTGATACAAATGAAATTTTTATAGAAAATTTTTTAATACAAAAAAATTCTACTTCAAAAGTACAATAAATACTTTTCTATGAACAAATTTTCCTTTTAATGATAAAATTAAAAAAATAGATTTTTATTGAAAAAATTTAACATTAAACACACATCGAATTTTTTGCAATCAAAAATTTGGGCAGAAAAATTTTACTCGAAAATGTTTCTATATATATTTTGAACCGAAAATTTTCCTAAAAATAAATGTTTCTATAAAAATTTTGCACCTAAAATTTTTATATAAAAATTTTGCACCGAAAATTTTTCTATAAAAATTTTGCACCGAAAATTTATAAAAATCTTGCACCGAAAATTTTTCTATAAAAATTTTGCACCGAAAATTTTTCTATAAAAATTTTGCACCGAAAATTTTTCTATAAAAATTTTGCACCGAAAATTTTTCTATAAAAATTTTGCACCGAAAATTTTTCTATAAAAATTTTGCAACAAAAATTTTTCTATAAAAATTTTGCACCGAAAATTTTTATATAAAAATTTTGCACCGAAAATTTTTCTATAAAAATTTTGCACCGAAAATTTTTTTATAAAAATTTTGCACCGAAAATTTTTCTATAAAAATTTTATACCGAAAATTTTTCTTTAAAAATTTTACACCGAAAATTTTTCTATAAAAATTTTGCACCGAAAATTTTTGTATAAAAATTTTGCACCGAAAATTTTTATATAAAAATTTTGCACCGAAAATTTTTCTACCGAAAATTTTTTTATAAAAATTTTGCACCGAAAATTTTTATATAAAAATTTTGCACCGAATATTTTTCTACCGAAAATTTTTTTATAAAAATTTTGCACCGAAAATTTTTCTATAAAAATTTTGCACCGAAAATTTTTCTATAAAAATTTTGCACCGAAAATTTTTCTATAAAAATTTTGCACCGAAAGTTTTTCTATAAAAATTTTGCACCCAAAATTTTTCTATAAAAATTTTGCACTCAAAATTTTTCTATAAAAATTTTGCACCCACAATTTTTCTATAAAAATTTTGCACTGAAAATTTTTCTATAAAAATTTTGCACCGAAAATTTTTGTATAAAAATTTTGCACCGAAAATGTTTCTATAAAAATTTTGCACCGAAAATTTTTCTATAAAAATTGTGCACCGAAAGTATTTCTAAAAAAAAATTTGCATCGAAAATTTTTCTAAAAAAATTTGCACCGAAAGTTTTTCTATAAAATTTTGCACCGAAAATTTTTCTATAAAAATTTTGCACCGAAAATTTTTCCATAAAAATTTTGCAACGAACATTTTTTTATAAAAACTTTTTAACGAAAAGTTTTCTTTTTCTATAAAAATTTAGCTCGACAATTTGTCTATTAAAATTTATGGTAGAAAATTTTCTGATAAAAACTTAACATCAGAAATTTATTATCAAAAACTTTTCTATCAAAACTTAACATCGAAAATTTTCTTTAAAAATTGAATATCGAATTTTTTTTTCTTTAATTTAACATTGAAAATTTTTCTTTAAAAATTTAACATCAAAAATTTTTCTATAAAAATTAAAAATCTGAAATTTTTCTATAAAAATATAACATCAAAAATTTTTGTTAAAAAGATATAACATCGAATATTTTTCTCTAAAAATTTAACATCGAATATTATAAATTTAATACTGAAAATTTTTCTATGAAAATTTAATATCGAAAATTTTTCTTTAAAAATTTAACATCAAAAATTTTTCTATACAAAATTAACATCAAAAATATTTTTACAAAAATTAAACACCGAAAATTTTTCTTTAAAAATTTAACATCGAAAATTTTTCTAAAAAAATTTAACATTGAAACTTTTTCTTTAAAAAAAAATTAATGTCGAAAATTTTTTTATAAAATTTTAACATCGAAAATTTTTATATAAAATTTCAACATCGAAAATTTTTTTATACAAATTTGACGTCGAAAATGTTTTATAAAAATTTAACACCGATCTTTTTCTTTAAATAACTAACATCGAAAAATTTTCTATAAAAATTTTACATAAAAAATTTTTCTATAAAAATTTTACATCGTAAATTTTTCTATAAAAATTTTACACCGAAAACTTTTCTAAAAAAATTTAACATCGACAATTTTTCTAAAAAAATTTAACATCGAAAATTTTTCCATAAATTTTAACATCGAAAATTTTTCTATAAAAATTTAACATCGAAAAATTTTCTATAAAAATTTTGCATTGAAAATTTTTCAATAAAAATTTTACATCAAAAGTTTCTCTATAAAAATTTAACATCGAAAATTTTTCTATTAAAATATAACAACGAAAATTTGTCTACTAAAAATTTAACATCGAAAATTTTTCTGTAAAAATTCAACATCGAAAATTTTTCTATAAAAATTTAATATCGAAAATTTTTCTATAAAAATTTAACATCGAAATTTTTTTTTTTAATTTAATATCGAAAATATTTCTTCAAAAGAAAAACTTTTTTATAAAAATTTAACAAAAACAAATTTTTCTATAAAATTTAACATTGAAAATTTTCCATACAAATTTAACATCGATAATTATTTTCTATAAATTACATACCTTCTTATCATAGCTATCGGGTATCTAAAATTCCACTTTAACAACCCAAATTTCGTATACAACTTAATTTGACTTCTTCACAAAATGTGCGAAATGTTTAGATATTTTTCGCTTTGTCATTTATTTGCAAATCACAAAATGTGTTAAAGTAAATTTTGGCTTATTAAGTTTTTTGCACATGAATAATAACGTCATAATTGTCGCCCATAGTAATATCTACTATTTTTAGACGTAATTGTTATATTTATATATCAGTCCCCTTTGGACCTACAAACAAAAACTATTTTTACATGAGTATGAATGAAATTTTTTTAATAGCTATTTATAGTTTAGGAAATCTTGTTATGAATAAAGATTTCATTTAACGGGTTCTGGCTAATTAGGTGATAAAAACGCTAATAATAGTAATTTTAATTAATGATAGTTAGGTTATTATTTGCGTTCTTAAATATTCCTTTAAATTAAATTAAATTTTTCTACAAAAATTTTTCTACAAAAATTTTTCTATAAAAATTTTTCTATAAAAATTTTTTTCTATAAAAATGTTTACATCAAAAATATTTCTCTAAAGATTTTTACATTAAAAATTTTTCTCTTAAAATTTTTTTATCGATAATATTTATATAAAAATTTTACACCGAAATTTTTTCTCAAAAAAATTTTACAACCAAAAATTTTCTAAAAAAAAATTACCATCGATAATTTTTCTATAAAGGCTCGTTCTGAAATTTTCCTGTAAATTTTTTTACCAAAAACTTTTCTACAAAAATTTTTAATAAAAATTTTTCTATAAAAATTTTTTTATCAAAAATTTTTCTATAAAAATTTTTACATCGAAAAATATTTCTCTAAAAGTTTTTTATCGATAATTTTACATTGAAAATTTTTCTACACAAATTTTTTTCATCAAAAATTCATTTCATCAAAATTTGTTTATAAAAATTTAACATCAAAAATTTTTCTTAAAAAATTGAAGATCGAAAATTTTTCTGTAAAAATTTTTCTATAAAATTTTTTTTATCAAAAATTTTTATATAAAAATTTTTACATCGAAAAATATTTCTCTAAAAGTTTTTTATCGATAATTTTACATTGAAAATTTTTCTACAAAAATTTTTTTCATCAACATTTTTTATAAAAATTTAACATCAAAAATTTTTCTTAAAAAATTGAAGATCGAAAATTTTTCTGTAAAAATTTTATCGAAAATTTGTCTATGCAAATTTTTATTTCGACAATTTTTCTACATGAATTTAGATAAATATTGTCAAAATTTCGTATCACTTATTTTAGCAATTTAGGATTAAAAATCATAAATAAATGAGTCAGTCAGTCAATTACCTTTATTTATATTTTGAATATTTGTAGATATATAGACTTTAGTTCTTATAAATGAGTTACTGACCTCTTAATGTCAACTGAATGATGATGTATCTACAGCAAATATTTTTCTATATCATCCTGTACCATTTAAGTAATGACACAATTTATTTATTTACATTAATCCCGAATTTATTTATTTAAAAACAAAATCTAAAATTAATTCAATTCGAATCGATGGGAATGACCAACGAAACCCCAACAAAATGTCATCATATTTTTTATGTTTAAAATTTTTTCATTTTTTTAGGAATTTTAAATGATCAGAAAATAAACAAAATTTTGTTTAATTTTATCACTTTGCTATAATATCCTGTTCTTCCAAGAATTTCATACGTGCGAGTAAATATGAAAAAATTGACATAAATTCTATGACGTTTTTAGGCAGATCAATTTTAAATAAGATATTGGAATTTTAAATTGCGTTAGACATTGGGAAAAATTAATACAAGTATTAAATAAAAACCAGACATTAATTTTTTAATGACTTGTTAAGTTATTGTATTAAAACACGTTTTTAACTTATATTTTATGGCTTAAGCTTTGTGATGGGTCCCACAGAATTTGATGAATGAAGTTTTGAAAATTTATGTTGAT
The DNA here is from genome assembly GCA_933228675.1 of Stomorhina lunata. NCBI lineage: Eukaryota > Metazoa > Arthropoda > Insecta > Diptera > Rhiniidae > Stomorhina > Stomorhina lunata. Next base: position 102,682,759 of record OW121743.1, on the reverse strand, counting down.
TTATTCATATTAAGCGTAAAGTTTTAAATTTTGGGAATCAAATATAGCATTTATCTGGTTTTGACTTGATTGTTTATATATATTTCTAGTTTAGTTAAAATAAGATGTTTCTTAATACATCATCAATGATTTTTATAAATTTTACTTAATTTTCTATACAAATTTTACATCAAGAATTTTTCCAAAAATTTTTTTTTATCAAACATTTTTCTAAAAAAATTTTACATTCAAATTTGTTCTATAAAAATTTTTACCTTGAAAATCTTCCTATAAAATTTTTACATCAAAAATTTTTCTATAAAAATTTTACATCAAAAATGTTTCCATAAAAATTTTATATCAAAAATTTTATATAAAAATTTTACATAAAATTTTATATCAAAAATTTTCTATAAAAATTTTACATAAAAAATTTTGCATAAAATTTTTTATTAAATTTTTACATCAAAAATTTTTCTATAAAAATTTTACATTATAAATTTTATGAAAATTTGTTCTATAAAATTTTAACATCAAAAATTTTTCTAAAAAAATTTATCATCAAAAATTTTTATATAAAAATTTTACATCAACAATTTCTTAAAAAAAAATTTGCATCAACATTTGTTCTATGAAAATTTAACATTAATAATTTTTCAATTAAAATTTTAAATCATAAATTTTTCTTTTAAAATTTTACACTAAAAATTCTTCCATGAAATTTTTTTTTCCAATTTTTTTTTCCCATCAAAAATTTTTCTTTCTATAAAAATTTTATATCAAAAATTTTTTAATTATGTCAAAAATTTTTCTTGAAAAATTTTATATCACAAATTTTACCATAAAAATTTTACTTGAAAAATTTTTAGAAGAAAATTTTTCAAAAATAAAAAATTTTTAGAACAAAATTGTTCAAAAATAAAAAAATTTCTATTAAATTTTTAAATGTAAAATTTTAATAGAAAAATTTTTGATTTTTGAAAAATTTTCTTCTAAAAATTCTTTTATAAAAATTGTACATCAAAAGCATTTCAATAAAAATTTTACATCAAAAATATTTCTATTATTTTCAGAAGAAAATTTTTCTGCTAAAATCAAAAATTTTTCTATTAAAATTTTACATTAAAAATTTTCCCATTTAAATTTTATTTCTAAAATTTTTTTATAAAAATTTTACATCAAAAGCATTTCAATACAAATTTTACATCAAAAATGTTTTTATTATTTTCAGAAGAAAATTTTTCTGCTAAAATCAAAAATTTTTCTATTAAAATTTTACATTAAAAATTTTTCTATTCAAATTTTATTTCTAAAATTTTGTTATAAAAATTTTACATCAAAAGGATTTCAATAAAAATTTTTCATCAAAATATTGTCAATCAAAAATTTAATACATTTTTATAAAAATTTTACATCAAAAATTCTTTCTTTTAAAACTTGACTTCAAAAATGTTTCTTTTCAAATTTTACATCTAAAATTTTTCCAAAAAAAAATTTTACAACAAACGTTTTTCTATTCAAATTTTAATCTGTAAACATTTTAAAATTAATCTGTAAACATTTTATATAAAATTTTTCCAAAACAAAAAATTTTACATGAAAAAATTTCACATCAAAAATATTTCTATAAAAATTTTTAATCAAAATATTTTTTATAAAAAATTTTATATCAAAGTTTTTCTATAAAAATTTTGCATCAACAATTTTTCTATAAAAATTTTGCATCAACAATTTTTCTATAACAATTTTGCATCAAATATATTTTTGTGAAATTTTTACATCAAAAATTTTTCTACGAAAATTTTACATAAAAAATTTGTCTATTAAAATTTTACATCCAAAATTTTCTATTAGAAATTTTTTATTAAAATTTTACATCAAAAAATTTTCTATAAAAATTTTGCATCAAAAATTTTTCTATCAAATTTTACATCAAAAATTTTTTTATATAAAAAATTGTATCAAATGTTTTTCTATAAAAATATTACATCAAAAATTTTTCTATAAAATTTTTCTATTAAAATTTTTCTATAAAAATTTTACAATAAAAAACAAACATTTTTTTAAAAATTTATCATCAAAAATTTTTCTCTAAAAATTTTACAATAAAAATTTTTCTTTAAAAATTTTACATCAAAAATTTTTTAAAAATTTATCATCAAAAATTTTTCTCCAAAAATTTTACATCAAACATTTTTTAAAAATTTATCATCAAAAATTTTTCTCTAAAAATTTTGCATCAAAAATTTATCCACACAAGTTTTATATCAACAACTTTTCTATAAAAATAAACTTTTCCATACAAAATTACATAAAAAAATTTATATAAAACATTTATTATCAAAAATTTTACATCGATAATTTTTGGATAAAAAGTATTTTCTACGAAAATGTTATGTTAAAACAAAAATGTTACTTTAAAAATTTTGTATCATCGGAAAATCATTTTTATATAGAAAATCGAAAAATCTTCTTAATAATTTTTACATGAAAAAAATTTGGTATCAAAAAATTATATATAAAAAAATTTGCATCAAAAATGTTTTTTATACATCTAAATATTTTTATTTTTTCTATAAAAATTTCCCATCGATATTTTCTATAAAAATTTCAGAATGAAATTTCCTATAAATATTTCACATCGAAATATTCTATAAAAATTTTACACGGAAATTTCATAAAAAAGAAGCTCATTAAAATTTTATAAATTTTTATAAAATTTTAGTTTTAGCATCTAAAATTTGCACATAAATATTTAACCACAAAAAATGTTTTAATAAATATTGTACATCAGAAACTTTTACATACGAATTTTTCATCGATTTCATTAGATAAATTTTCTTGAAAAGTTATTCTGAAAAGAAAGCATTTTCAAAAAAGTGGCTATACTCTCTCACATTTTAGTGATCTTCTCGTCAATGCATTGCAATGTTGTGATTATTTATTCATGACAACAACCTTTTTAATTTTAATTCCGACAAACTCTTTTGGGGACTTTCAAAGAAATCTGATCCAATGATTTTGCAGCATACACATTTAATAACATTCTCGTTACTTAAATTTTAGTCAAAAGATTAAAAGCAATATTTTAATCTTTGAAGTCATTCTTTAGCTCTAGTTATTTATTAAAGACAACAACCTTTTTGACAGCAATAATAACAAAATTTAATATCTTAAAGTTTACTTTTAGGTTCCTGAGACTCATATTTGTATGTTTTAAAAATTAAAAATAAGTCTTTGTGGGATAGGTTATATAGATGTTACAGATAGTACTCAGAAAATGTATTTATCCAAGACAAAAACCACTCTAACTATAAATACCAGATTTAATATTAAAAGTATTTGCTTTATCTTCATAATATGACGACTTGAGTAATGTTTTGAGGTAAATTTGAAGAAGATATTGTGATGATCTGCGATAAAAGCAGATTAGAAGATCGTGAATTGACTTTGATTTATTTGTCATAACTAAGATCAGTTATTTATTTTTAAATAACTAATCACTTTTCCATACATGTAAGCACTTCAAAAATTTTAGTATCCAAAACAGCTATCATTAGAATCTATTCTACATCTTATGATATTATAAGCTAACAATTCATTATCTATATTTAGAACTTATTAAATAATATTCTCGTTCAAGTATGAAAAAGCACACTTTTTCTCATTCACCGAAAACAAACGCTAAAAGGTAAACTCTAATTGTGGTTTTCCCATGAGATAAGATTCGGAGAAATTCTCAACATGACCACAGACACCAAAAGGTGTTAACAATTTCGATCAACATTTGGATCAACCATAACCACCCCCTCTACGAGTCGAAGGCAAATATATTATCTAAAAAAGAAACAGATGTACGATCGTAGAAACTCTCTTGACTTCTCGTGTTAAGTCATTAATTTGCATTTAACACTTTTTATTTGCTTACGGTCTTTAACCGCAAAACATGCGTTAGATCATATTTCTATGAGGGTATAATGAATTAATGGCACTTTTTTAGGAATAAATAAACGATGGAATTTCTGTTGATTTAGTGAATAAGCCCTCAATATTTAAATTTTCAAAGAGAACTTCTCCTCTTGGCCAAATCATAATAAAATACAGTGACGTCAAATGTCGATTTAAAAATAACTTGGGGTACAATGTTACCTTTCAAATTGCTTAAGTTAATAATGACAATTTTATTTTTGGAACAGAACAGAAATGGGGATTTTTCTTCAAACAAAATTTTTTAAATATTTGAATAATATGCATTTTCTGCGAATTTACAGTGATACATTTTGAAATGAGTAAATCTTGTACTTACTTGCAGTTTTTAAAGAATTGATATTGAACTTCTTTAGATATTTTGCTGGAGTTGTAGCCCCAGGCCCTAGGTTTCTCATGGGCTGCCATTGTTTAATAGTACACGTCGTTTTGTTTCAATTTTTAAATTTTTATTAGAAAATCTTTAGAATTATCTGACGTTGAATTTGAATATTTTATCCAAAATTTTTATGGAATTCAGGAAAAAGGTTTGTAATAATAACATAAGAATATAACAAAGATTAAAGGGCTTCAAAAAATGTTCTCAGCTTAATTTAAAGCCTTCGTCAAATATTTTAATTTCCAGTTTAAAAAAAAAACAACATCAATTAAATTATTGCACTTTTAAATTTAATATTCTCGGTTTTATATTTTTTATATCCAATAAATTTATTTTCTTTTTTATGATAATTAATTTTGAAGTTTAAAAATTTTAATATTTTTTAGCAAATATAAAAAAAACAATAATAATAAAAAAATTATAACAAAACAAAAATAACCGATCGTCAACAATCAAATAATAAAACAACAATAAAAGACAAGACAAAAGACTGACAGTCAAGTGCAAAAGAGAAATGGCAATTAACTTTGTTTACGTACAATCGGAGAAGGTAAAATTTATAATAATGAAATTTCTAAATAAAAAATCTATGGAATACAGTACTTTTCACTATGGGTCATGTTACTATAACTATTAATAGGTATTTTATATTATATTTTATCTCTAGAAAAATATTAAAAATAACTTACCTTAATATTCACGATCTGAAAATCTGAAAAGACAAGATTAATTATTTTTTTTTAATTATATTTTTAATTTGGTTTTTTCAGCTTATTTGTATTTATTGAATATTATTTAAAATAATAAACTAACAAAGAGTTTTCAAATCTTACAGCCTGTCCCGCGATGTCGAACGAAAGATTATGCAAACGAAAGTAAGTCACCCATTTTCGTTCGAATAATCGTCCCACTATCTTTCGACTTATCGTTCTTCTGGCTTTACGTTTTGAAACGTAAGATATTTGAAAATTGTCAAATTTCAATGTTGCCTAATCGACAGTTCGACAAATTTATCAACAATTTAAGAAAAAAAAAAGCGCTGAAATTTGTAAATTTTACTATTAATATACAACATTGTGCATTTAAGGTAAATAAAATTTTTCAAAAATATTTTTTTAATACAATTTGTACGAATCTCTGAAGCCTATTCTTGTGGAAAATGTTAAAATTATGTCTTAAATTTTTTTTTTTTTCATAAAATTTTATTTTTTTTAATAATAAGGTTTTTTAAGCTTTTTTTTTTTTGAAAACGAAAGCTAAAATATGTGTGAGTGATTTTGACATATGTTTTCGTGCAGCTGGCAGATAAATGACATAGTGGGACGCAATTTTATATTAAAGTGTTTACGTTATCGTTCGCATTAATTTTCGTTCGACTTGTCGTACTGAAAACGTTTAATGAGACGCAAATCTGCTGGTTTTCGTTGAGAATACGAACGATTGAAAACATTCGATATCGTGGGATAGGCTGTTAATTAATTATAAAATAACTATTTTTTTTAAATTGATTTTTATTCAAATCCAATTTAAAAATTATTGCAATTGTCAAATTTTTAAATATATTTTAATATTTTGTGAAAAAGGTTTTTTGTACGATACTAAGTAACCGAATAAAAACAGATCAAGATGTAATGGCATTGCCTGTCTTTTCTAACGACTTAAGTTTTTCCCTCTGCTACAAATCAGCTAAATTTTGTCAAATCTAACCTAAGAAACAACACAATAATAAGTATTTTCCCTGCTCTGATCTAGCTTTTTAACCAACCTACACCCATCCATATTTTTTTAGACTACGGCAGCTCCATATATTTTAGTATTTTGCATCCACCGTATATAAAGTCTGGACTTAACATTGATTAATAGCTATCTAATTTCGTAGGTGCAATCTTAATATACTGAATGTACCTCCAAATCTTTTTGATTGCAGATATAAAAATGGGATGTTATATATCGTTATCTTAAAGACCTAATAACCTATCTACAAAAATTTCAAAATTGAGTTTTTTATGGACTATTATTTCCTATATCATAACGTATATCTATGCAAAATTTTGAACATCTAGTATCACAATATACCAAATTATTACAGTGTTTGTACCTAGAGGACCATTCCGGACTTAAAAAAACAAAATTATCAAAATTCGAGATAAAAGTTTAATTTTATTGCATAACTTAATTTAAACAATAATTAAGTACTTTCATTTGCTTAAACCGGTTAAAGAAACTATAACTGTTAATATTTAAGTACCTGGTTGACCGAGCCTTGCTCGGAGCTTTATGATAAGCATTTTGAGGAAAATTTTAAAGTTTTTATATATTTTATATTATAAAGTGATAAAATAAATTTAGAGGAAAGACATTGTACAAATATTCAGTTAATTTTGAATTATTTGATTTATTTTGTCCGACCAACACATAGTTTGCATAGTTTACAGTTTAACTCATTTTGAAAAATTTTGGAAATTATTCATATCAACAGAAACCTCCATCGACTCATGCGCAACAACTTTGCTAAAGATTATAGTCTGATCAAATGCACAGTTTACGATTTAATTCATTTTGAGTAGTTTGCAGTGGCGCCACCTGAAGTTGTTCATACCATATAAGAAACCTTTGTCTGCTTATTCGTAACAACTTTGCTTATGATTATAACATGATCAAAGGCACAGTTTACGATTTAATTCACTTTGAGTAATTTTCTGTGGCGCCACCTGTCGGACTTTGCTCATTCCAATTCATAAACCTTCTTCGACCTATCCGTAACAACTTTGCTGACGATTATAGCATGATTAAATGTACAGCACTTTGAGTAAATTTCAGTGGCGCCACCTGTCGAAATTTCTTCATACCAACTAAGAAACCTTCGTCGGCTCATGTGCAACAACTTTGCTAAGATTGTAGCATGATTAAATGTATAGATTACGATTAAATTGACTTTGAGTAAGTTTCCGTAGCGCCAAATGTCGGAAATTATTCACACCAACTAAAAAGCCTTCGTCGGCTCATGCGCAGTTTACGATTTAATTAATTTTTAGTAATTTTCCGCAGCGCCATCTGTCGGAAATTAGTCTTATCAACTTAAAAACCTTCGCCGGCTTATCCGCAACATCTTCGCTAAAGAGCATAATATGATCAAATTCACAGTTTACTATTTTATAAAGAACATACATACAGACAAACATTCATTTGTTTAAAATAATACTAATTTTCTCCCTTTTTATTCCCTAGTTTCTAAAAGTTCCATATGCATATTTGGTACTTTTTTGTTGCCAATTAAATTCGGTACATTTTTTTAAAACGCATTTAACATAATATATAATGTTCCTATTGATATTACTTTGGAGATGTTAAGTTATCATTTTATCCCTTTTTTACCCATTTTGGCTCCAAAATCAAAAAAGTACCAAATATGTGTTTCATGTTTCTTTTACATCTATTGATTGCAGTACCAAGTTTCTTTCTATATTCTTTAGTTTAAAATATAAGAGTGGGTTAAAAAGGTGCCAAAAAAACTATTTTCACCCTTTTTTACCCCCTATAGAACATAGTTTCAAAAAAGTACCAAACACCTGCTTATTTTTATAGCTGTTTAAAACGTAATTTTAATTTTGTTTCTATACCTATTACTTTAGGAGATATAGCGTTTTCGATTTGTTCCCCTTTTTACCCGTTTGTACCCTCTTAGAGGCAAAAGTTCCAAAAGTCCCTTCTTCTTCGACCTATACATCAAAAAAGATACCCACTGTCCAAATTTTATTAAAATCGTTAGCCATTCTATATATATATATATATATATATATATATATATATATATATATATATATATATATATATATATATATATATATATAAAAATATATAAGATTTATACAATATTTATATGTGTAAAAAAATTTTATTTTTTTATTCTAATTAGTACTGCAAATAGGCTATTTGGTTTCATATTTTTGCAATTCCAAATAACCTAAGTGACATATCATAAACTGTGTTTAGAAAAACAAAATTTTCTGAACCGATATATATTTCCGGTTTCATTTAAATTTAATTACATAATTTTCGTTTCAATATTGCAAATAGTCCCAGTTTTATAACGTTTTTTCCCTCTACTGTAAACTTTTGAATACTGCAGATAGGTTATTTCGTCTTTTAGGTAACGATATATAAGAACTATAGTTAGATGGTAACCGATTGTTACAAAATTTTATACACTGGCTGGTATTTATATGAAGCTTATTTTTGCAACTGGCCTTTGTGTTTTCCATGAGTGGTTTTTATATAAAAGCTACTAATATGGACCGATTCCTATAAAATTTGATATGTTGACCAATAGTTGCATAAAACATCTCTGTCCCAAATTAAGTAATCATATCTATTACAATTGAATTTTATTTATAAGTCTTAATGTGATTCCCGGGGCGCGGTTATATGGGAGCTCTAACTAAATGTGAAGTGCTTTTGTCCATTTTCAATATATAACTTTTTCAATCTCATAAGGATTGTGAAAAGTCATATCATCCGCCTAGCATACTAGAGGTCCCAAGTTCGATCCCCAGCTATACCCACTAGAAAAAATAACTTAAAAAACGTCCCTTTTAATGAGTCTAAAATAGAATTGGGTGCAGCTCATTTTCTGAGAGAAGTACACCTTGTTCCAATTGAAATTATGCATGTATGTATGTATGAGAATATATATTTGGATCAGAAATAAAAAAAAGAAAAACAACTGGTATGTCAAAGTAAATATGCCGACAGTGGTCGGCAAAAAATTTAAATTATAAAAAGCTTTAAATTTAAACTTTTAAGGGCCAATTTCCACATTTGCCCTTTTAGCACTAACAATTCTAGATAAGTTTAGAGTGACATTGGCCCTTAAATTTCTTATGAAGCTGTTTTGGGATGAGCCAAAGGTTGGCTGTTGAAACAAAATAAAAGAGAGTAGAAAGAGGAACCTAATGCAACGTCTAACCTAATTCAATGTCTAACTCAAAACATCCGAAAATTGACATTGACATATTAACATACAAGTATGAAAATTTAAAAAATTAACTCAAAAGTTTAAATTTTTAAAGCGTTTTTATAATTTAAACTTTGGATATACAGTGGTCGGTATATTTATTTTATTATGCCAGTTGTTTTTCTTCTTTTTTATTTCTGGTCTAAATATATATTGTTATACATACATAATTCCAATTTGAACAAGGGTTATAATTTATATATCTATAACAATTGGAGATATCTTACAGTCGGCCTACATTTACTTATGGTTTCCTAGAAAACCCTAAAATACCAAAAAAGTAGTAACAAATTTTGATAAAATCGATCTAAATTTAGATCGATATAAAGAAAACTTTTAAAACAAAACTTTCTTCTGATATAAATAAAACTTTCAGAAACCCTTTGAACATATATTCCCAGTAAAACTTTTCATTACCAAATAATGAGTTAAACAGTTAAACTATTGAACACGAACTACTTACTCATTCGCTGTTTAAGTCATGACATTAACATGGGGATGTCATTGGAGGCAAGTACTTACCAATTGCAGAAAAGTAATGACTTGGGTAAGCAATTTGAAAGCAACAACAACAACAGCAACAACTTTTTTGTTGTTGTTTTATTAAAAACATATATTTTTAAACGAAATACAAAATTTTTTTATGATCCCATGGGGGCTCGAACCCAGACCCTCCGACTGCTAGGCAGAGACTCTTCCACTGAGCTACTTCATATGTTAAAAACTTAGCAGCTTATAATTAATAAAAACAATTTTTATTTTTAGATCCAAAATCATGTGAAAATAACTTTGTTTTTCCCTGCTTTTTTTTTTGCTTTGTTGTAATTTTTGGAAAAATAATTTTATACTATTTTTTGTAATTATTTTAAAACTTTTTTTAAATTATTTTAAAACTTAAACAATTTAAATCTTATTTTTTGTATAAGTTTTTACATAAGATTGACTCTTACTTACTTAAATGTTACAACCTGTTAAGGTCAAAGTCCGAGCATATTTTAGAATTCCATGGATTTCGATCTTGTGCGAATATTCTCCAATTTTATAGGCCAAGCTTTGAAAAATGTTCCTCTACTTGGTCTTTCTATCGAAGTTTCGGACATCCTTCTCTAACATTAGGTAGTGGGACATTTCAATTCTAATTTTATCCTCTTCATTGTATTTTTCTTCAAGAGAGGGTTACTAGCCCGTAATCCTAACCCATTTTTATCGATCTTATGGGACAACTCTCGGAACATGTTAACTCACAATATTAATGGGTGTTAAACTATCTCCTCGGGTGATACCATGAGGAGGTGTGTGTCCACAGTTGAGATGAAGGATGACCCAGATAAGTTGGGCTTACCAAGTTAAGACCAATTAGAATCGTGTTTGGTATTCAACATCCCCTACATAACCAAAATTGACTAATGATGATATTTTTTCATTAACGTGAGTTAGTTTTACAATTTTTTTTACAGAAGATAATATTTAAGTTCTTAAAATTCAAAAATCATTTAAAAAGACTCTTTTAATAAAAAAAAAACTAAAAAAAATTGTTGCCCTTGGTGGGATTTGAACCGGGGCCATTCAGTTTAAATTACCATCTTAATTACAAATAAGTACTTCTGTAATAACTTATTATTTATTCGGATGGTATGTTGTAGTCGTTACAAGGTAACCAATTATCAGAGTACTTGCCATTACCAAAGTTTTTCTGGGTTGCTATTCAACTAATTTGTATACCCTACATTAGATACCTTAAACTCTAATATACCTTTAACCGATCAATATGAAATTACTTTCTGACTTGATTTAACGGTCCCAGTCTATTTTCGTGGATATCTGACTATATAAAGCTTAATTTAAAAATAAAGGTATAATTTGTATGCCCCGCACATAATAAGTTCTGCAAAATTAGTCGTTCGTTTCAATTGTGCTCATACTTAACATCCAAATATTTTTCCTGCAGATTTTTTGTTGGTTATTGTTCTTAGATAATGAATGATAAAAACTCATACAATAACTTATGATAAATTGGTATTACTTGTTTATTTTTAGAGTTACTCAAAAAAGTAAGGGGCTTAATCATCGCATTCGATATCGATTGAAAACACAGACTTTTAGGCATATATTGTGTAACATACCTCAGGGCTTTTCAAAGTAATTTATTTAGAAAAGAGAATTATCAAATTTAATATCTAAACATGTACGTTGGTTTATCAAGACATTTAGTTTAAATTAAATTATTTTTCTAACGGGAACTTTTGACAATTAAGTTACTATGTTGTGAACCTTATACTATAACATATTATATTATTTGAATTACCCTAAAAGTATGGTACACAAATGTTTCTAAAATATCTTACAGTTTGATCGATATCGAATGGGATGATTTAGCCCCTGAAGACAAAATTACCATTTACTTAAATTTATACTTTTTGATCTATATAACAAATACTAACAGCGCACTCTTCTTTCTTCATATGGTGAACAAACTCTATTGACAGATAGTAAGATACTAAACATTTAAATAAATTACTTATCCTGTAATATATGAATTTGTTTGTATATCGATATAAACAATTTTAAAATGTTCTTAAGAAAAAGTATACAAATCGTTCTGTTAATCTACCAAAGAAAACATTATATTTTATAAAATTTCTTGTAATTTGGACCAATACCGTAAACATTATATCGGGTGGTTAAATTTCAAGGGCCGATGTTGATTCTCAATTATGTATGGAACAAAATATCGGCCAAATGGGCGCCGCGACCACGGCGGTACACCTCCATCCGATGGTCCAAATTTTCGATGACCCTGAGGCATAATGGAGGTTCTTGAATTGTTGCTGGCTTATCGACGTACACCTTTTCTTTCAAATAACCCCAAAGTCAAAAGTCTAACGGTGTCAAATCACATGATATTGGCGGCCAATTGACATCGCCATTACGTGTGATAACACGGCCATTGATTTCGTTAGCTGTGTGGCAAGTGCCACCGTCCTGCTGAAACCACATATCGTCCACATCCATATCTTTCAATTCGGGCCATAAAAAGTTCGTTATCATCTCACGATAGCGAACACCATTCACAGTAACTGTGCCTCATCACTGAAGATGATTTTCTTCGAAAATTGATCATCCACTGTTGCCATTTCTTGCCAACATTCTGCCCATTTACGACGTTTGAAATGGTCAAGAGGCTTTAGTTCTTGAGCCAATTGCACCTTGTAAGCGTGTAAATGCAAATAAGATCAACGACGAGCGTGAGAGGTGCAATTGTTGGGAACGACGACGAGTTGAGGTGAACGGCTCTTCAGCCACACTATCGCGAACAGCTGCAATATTTTCTGTAGTACGAGCTGTACGAGCATGTACTGGTGTTCTCGCATCTTCTACAGACCCGGTTTACTCGAATTTTTCCACGATTTTTGCAATTGTACGCACATTTGGACGATCAAATTGACCAAAAAAATCACGAAGTGCACGATATGCATTTTGATTTGAACGCCCATTTTCATAATAAGTCTGGATAACTTTTTTCCTAATATTTTTTAGGATTTTTATTAAATTAAATAAATTATAATTTAAGTTGGGCACGGTGAAAAAAAACTTGACACGAAAATAAAACAACCGATTGCTATGATTTTAAAACTGCAAGTAACTTCAACTTTTTATTTACTTTTTTAGCTGTTTCCATTTACACAAAAGCATATATTAAAATTCAGCAAAAAACAGTTACCGCTTACAATGTAAGCTAAATGTAAATTAAAATTTATCTTAATGCTAACTTAACATTAGGGTAATTCAAAAATTTAAAAAATTCATTATTTATTCTAATAAAAAAAAAATATATTTATATGTATATAAAAAAAAACTATGAAGGCTCAACATTCCGGCCCCATTGAACGACTGGAATGTCTTCAATCATAAGGAAGGGGCGCCAGCTTTTGAATCGGCCGTTTATAAATGCCGGTTCTGGTCTTGACCTCCGCCACTCTGACCTTGCCGTCTTCGCCTTCGACGACGTGCACGACTCTCCCGGTCAGCCATTGTTGTGGCGGGCAATTGTCCTCGTGGATTACTACCACTTGACCTATTCTGAGGTTGGGCTTCGCCTCGTTCCACTTGGCTTTGCCCTGAAGCCCCAGAATGTAATCTCGAGACCAATGTTGCCAGAATGTCTGCTTGAGAGCGCAAAGCAGACGCCAACGCTTCCATAACCTCCCCTCTTTGCCTGTCACGTCTTCTTCGGATACGTGCGGCAGCGAACGCAGACCCTCTCCGATTAGAAGATGAGCTGGAGTCAGAGCTTCTCCATCGTTCGGGTCTGGAGACAGCGGTGCTATTGGCCGACTGTTGAGCACCGCCTCTACTTCCGCTAGCATGGTTCCCATTTCTTCCTGCGTTAGCGATGCGTTGCCGACTGCTCGCAGAAGTAGGAACTTCGCTTGCTTGACTGCGGCTTCCCACAGTCCTCCGAAATGAGGCGCCCGAGGTGGTATGAAGCTGAACCTCACCCCGGACGACGCTGCGTATGATTCTACGGCCTGCTTGCTGCTGCGATGTACCTCCTTCATTACTCGATCGGCCCCCACGAAGTTGGTTCCGTTGTCGCAATAAACAGTGCTGGGAAGACCTCTCCTGGCGGTGAACCTTTTAAATGAAAGAAGAAAAGAATCAGTAGAAAGATCAGATACTAACTCTAAATGTACCGCCTTCGAAGTGAAACACACGAAAACCGCTATAAACATTTTTATTGGTGGTCTACCACGTATTCTTAATGACACGTTAACGGGACCACAAAAGTCTACACCGACGAACAAAAATGGCCGAGTAGCTCTCACTCTATTAGTGGGCAAATTTCCCATTATTTGGGACATTAATTTCGGTTTATAGCGAAAGCAATGTACACATTTGCGAACTATTCTATTACATTCTTCTTTAGCATTGATTAGCCATATATTCTCCCGACAGAGAGATACAAGAGCTCTTGTACCGGCATGACAATTGCTGAAATGAAGATGTCGCAAATAAAGTGTTACAAAGCTATTTCCTTTCGGTAATAAGAGTGGGAATTTGGTGTTATAATCCAAATCTGCATTAAGCAATCTCCCACCTACCCTTAATAATGAGAACGATCTTTTTTCTTCGGTAAATGCATGAATAAATGGCGTCAACCTTTGAATATTAGATGGCAAGGCTAAAGACTTTTGAATTTTTACTATTTCCTCAGAAAAGCTACTTTTCTGGATTGCCTCCACTAATCTATGGAACGACCATTTTAATTCTTTTGCAGTAGGTGTAAAATTAACCTCAATATTGCGTTTCTTCAGACGATCAACAAATCTGAAAATGAAAGCAACAATCCGCAATAATTTCTTATATGAGGAAAACTTTTCTATAAGATCTAACAAACAGTTTTGTTTATCCTCTACTGCCAAAAACACATTTACTTTCCTTTTTTCTAACAATTTTTGGTTCTCTGTTAACTCGAAATGTTCATTAACAGGCCAATCGACACTATCGCTTAACAAAAACGAAGGTCCTTCAAACCATATTGAACTTTTAATTTCATTCACATCACATCCTCTAGAAACAATGTCAGCTGGATTTTGTTTAGTTGGCACATGACGCCATGAAACGTATTCTGACCATTCTTGTATCTCAGCAACTCTATTCGAAACAAAAGTTGCGAGAGAGGATGGATGTGTTTTAATCCAGTGCAAGGTTATTTCTGAATCTGTCCAGAAATTAACACTCTCGATTTCAATATTTAACATAAACTTAATCCGATTCCACAATTTTGCCAATAGATGCGCAGCGCACAACTCAAGTCTCGGAAGAGATTTAGTCTTAAGAGGCGCAACTTTCGATTTAGCTGTAAGCAGCCTTGAAACAATTTTATTTGCTTCAGAACTTCTGATATAAATGCAACATCCATATGCTCTAATTGATGCATCTGCAAATCCATGAATTTGAATTTTCGATTTTGAAGTTGTGTGGACGAATCTTGGGATTGTTATTGAGCCAAGTTCCATTAAATTAGACTTGAAGTTTTCCCATGAAGTAGTTAGTCTCATAGGAATAGACTCATCCCAGTCAAGTTTTTGAATCCAAAGCTCTTGTAATAACATTTTCGATTTTGTAACTATTGGGCATAAAAGACCGAGAGGATCAAATAAGCGCGAAGAAACAGATAAAATGTTTCTTTTCGTAGCTTTTAAATTCTGAAAATTGTCTTCCAAATGAAACTTGAATGTGTCATTCTTCGGCACCCAATGTATACCAAGAGCTTTGGCCGAATCGGAATCACTGTGTAATAATTTATCCTTTTCAACAACATTTAGAAATTTCGGATGATTTGAACACCATTTTGTTAGATTCAATCCGGCTGAGCTTAAAATTTCAGTGACTTGATCACGAATTACTTCTAACTTTTCATAACTATCAGCACCAGTCAACAAATCATCTACATAAAAATCACTGCGAATAACTTCCGAACCAATCGGTAAAGTCTCTTTGTTTATATCGCTTAGGTGAATCAGACATCTGATGGCTAAAAATGGCGCTGAAGCCGTGCCGTAGGTAACAGTATTTAACCTAAATACTTGTAATACATCAGATGGATTCTCTCGCCAAAGGATCAATTGATAATTCCTGTCATTTTCGCCAACTAATACCTGACGATACATTTTTTCAATATCTGCAGTGATAGCGTATTTATGTAGTCGAAAACGGATTAATGTTGAATATAACTCCTCTTGAACTGTTGGACCAACCATCAATAAGTCATTGAGTGATACTTGTGAGGAAGTTTTACACGAAGCATCAAAAACTACTCGTAACTTGGTAGTTGTACTTTGAGGTCGCAACACACATTGATGTGGAATAAAATAGTGAGGAAGCTCTGGTATTTTGTCTAATATTGACATGTGACCTAAATCGGAATACTCTTTCATGAAATCGTGATACATTTCTTTCATAACGCAATCTCTGGAAATTCTTCGTTCCAATGAAAGAAAACGTCGTTTTGCGGTTTCGAAGGACAATCCTAATTGATTTGTATCAGATTTGAAAGGCAATGAGACTTCAAATCGTCCTGACGATAAACGTCGAATGGAATTCCTAAACATTTCCTCACATCGTTGCTGTTCTTCTGAGTAAATTTTCCTTGGTTCATTTGGAATTTCTTCCAATTCCCAAAATTTTTTGACGATAGAATCAACATTATTCTCGTTTTCTATCGAAGTGTTCAAATGAAAAACTTTAGTATTCTGGGAGCCCTTTGATTGATGATACTTTCCTGTAACAATCCAACCAAGCGAAGTCTTTTGCAAGATTGGAAGGCTCGGACCAGTCTTTATTTGACCAACGCACATTAAATCAAAAAATATTTCTGCGCCAATCAGTAAATCGATTTTTTGTGGCTTATAAAAACAAGGATCAGCTAATTCTATATTCTTTGGAATTTTTAAGCTAGTTGTACTTATTTTATTATCAGGTTGCAGAGTTGTAATAGACCTCAGTACCCAAAACTTAGAAGTAAATTGGGTAGAATTAACCCTCGACGTGACAGTTAAATCAATACAAGATTTGGAAAATGAACTTGTTTCGCTTATGCCATTTAAATTTAATCTGCCTCCTTCACGTTTTAGTCGGAGTAGCTGTGCAAGTTCCTCAGTTATCAAGTTCGGTTGAGAACCGGAATCTAAAAGAGCTCTAGCAAGTATGAAATGTCCAGAACTATTTCTTACTTTCACTACAGCCGTCGCCAGAATAATTCTTTCATTGGCTGATGAATAATTCACCGACGCATGAGAAGTAGACGGCTGATCATAGTTACTTGTAGAATTATTATTGTTATTAGAACTTGTATTATATCTATGTAATAGTGAATTATGAGAACCATTACAAATTCTACACTTTGATGATGTACATCTTGCTACTGTATGGCCCTTTTTCAAACAATTAATACAAGCTGGTACAGATTTAATGAAATTAAATCTTTGATGTACAGGCTCAGCAGTAAATGAAGGGCAACTATCAATTTCATGTTGACTTGACTTGCAAAATAGACATTTGTCAGCAGATTGTTTGGCTTTTGTAACATTAAGTGATGTCTTATTAGTTTTCTTAGAATAATTGTCCGTTTTGTTCTTATTAAACCTCGGTCTTGAACTAGAAGATTCATCAGCAGCAATATGCTGATAGCGTTTGTTCAAGGCGGCCTCACAGTCTGACCACAAAGGCAGCTTTTCGTAATCAAGCTGTTCTTCCCATTTTGATTTGGTCGCTGGATCTACTTTTGACATCACAAAATGTATTAAAATTGCATTTGTTATTTTCTTATCATCGCCTATAGATAATAATGAATCGTAAATTGCAGAAACTGTATCTATCATGTTACGCAAAGCAGAAGCCGAAGGTTTTGGAATCTCAGGAAGATCGAACAGTTTTGATATATTATCAAAGAATATTAGACATTCATTGTCATAAACCCTTTTTAAGCTGGCTAATGCTTTGGGATAATTTTCTTCTGAAATCTGAAAAGCTTTTACAGTTCCTAAAGCTTCTTCGGACAAACATGATATTAAATGATTAAATTTTTCTATGTCTGTCAACGTCGGATCATTATGGACCAAGTTCTCAAACAAGCTTATGAAATTTTTATAATCGGCATATTTACCGCTAAATTTAGGAAGCCTCATGTTTGGAAGTCTAGATTGATGAGATTGAACACTAAACGAAGTTTCGGGTACACTTGATTTGCGATGTTTAGATAAAATGCCCAGAAACAATGATTTAGTAGTCACGCAAATATCTTCAATCTCACCTCTATCATCATTGTCAGGATCAATATTTTCGACCTCTGATTGGAGCTTCAAAGCTTGATCCATATAATTTTTCAAAATATCTAAACGACACTCTAATTCAATCGGATTGAATGAAATCGTCTTTTCCATAATGGATTTACGAATCCTTTCAATATTTTGCACGACTTTTGCCTTTTTTGAAAGTAATTTCTCCAATGGTTCCGACTTGGAAGGAGATTCTTGGCGTTTTCTACTAGTCATTGCAAAATTAAATTAATTCCTCAAAGCAAGTTAACAAATTTATCCAAAATAATTTAGTGGATTGTTAAAATGAAATAAATCCCGCTTTGGTAAAAAGAATTACGAAAAAAATCAATAAAATTTTAAATTAATTTCTCTCTCGTCGGCTACACAATATTCGGAAACGATTTCTGAAACTTTTTTCGTTTAGTCGCAATAATATTTCTACCACTTTTTTATGAAAATAAAAATAATTTATTTACTTTCTATCAACTCCACTTAAATCAGCCTTTGGTAAAATAATATTTCCAAAAATATTTATTTTCCAAGAAAATTTAATTTATTTCAGGATAAATATTAATCAAATTATAATAATTATCACCGCTAGTGTAAACGCGCAATATTAATTTTCTAAAAGAAATTATTAAGAACTTGAATACACCACGTGTAAATGCACCCTTAATGTACACGTCGTGTAAATGCACTCCTAGTATAAATGCACACGACACACAGTGTAAATGCGACTCACTGATGACAGCTGATATAAATAAAAACAAAAGGTTTGTGTATGTGGAGTTGAAATGTGTTCTCCGAGAATAACGAATAAAGAAATAAAGAATAAACGAAAAAGAAGTAATAGCGTTAATTAAATGTTTTATAATTAAATAAATTAACACTCGCGAATATTTTTGTGTAATTTTAACGCGATAAAAAATTATTTTAAAACAATTGCAGTACCGACGGTAATTGTTTTATTATTTGTCTCTTTGCGAATTAAAAGACAAATAATACGATCGTGCGTGTGTGTGTATATTTATTACAAACAATAATTTTAACACTCGCGAGTTTCACTTTTAAGGGTGGTTTTTTATAAATAAATAAATGTTTCAAAGATTTATAAGTGTAAAAAATATTATTGTGTTCGACTTGCAGTGAATTAATTTTTGAATAAATTACAAAAATCTCTTAAATATGATTAATTTACAAAATTTAAGGTTGTAACACAATATTTTTTACACTTTTACCTGTTGATTGGAATCACTCTCCTGGTTACGTCTCTCAGCTCTACAAAGGATGCAATCACAGCGGGGCATCTGGATAGAAGAAAGATGAAGATCACAGAAGAAACAAATTGCGATGTGTTGTAATTGTTATGTGAATTGTTTCGTTTTTGGTTAAACTGTTTTTGTTTAATTTATTTGTTAATGTTTTATTTATTTGTATTTGTTGAAATAAATTTACTAAATTAACACTTTAAATTTTTTAAAAAACTTTAAATGTTTTTATGTTTGTTTTATTGTTTATTTTATTTTATTTTTAAGTTTTTCACAGGTCCCTGCTCGGGCGCCAAAATGTTTTTTTTTTTTTTTTTTTTTTTTTTTTTTTTTTTTTTTATATGTATATAAAAAAAAACTATGAAGGCTCAACAACGTTGTTGGATTGTGTATCTCTCCATGGTTCAAATTGAGTAAGTCTGAAATAGAGAAATGTCAAATAAAATTCGGAAAAAAACTTGGCGTTTAGGTGTGGTTTACATTCAACATCGGCCCTTACAATTTAACCACCTAGCACAACTCAAGAACATCTTTAATAGGTCAACGAGCAACAACCCTATTGCTTGAAGTTATTGCCTTTAAAATGATTGTGCCAATAGTGATGTAATCTATGACATATTAAATGACTAAAGTCCTACTTTTTCTTTGCTTAATTACTTTCCATTTATTGTATATACATACACTCAGGAAATTATTACAGTAACTGATTGTATGTTGTTTAGGAAATTTTCGGTTATGTTGTTTTCAAATGAATATTCATTTAAATTTACATGAAAATTGATTTTTAACATATTTATACATTTGTTTAAAAAACAACCTAAAAAAAATACTGAAAATCCGTAACATTTGAAAATATCAGTTGTTTAGTTTTTATAAATTTTTTCAATTATTGTATCAAATATAATTCGTATTTGTTTAATTATTGGTTTTCCTTAAGTATCTTAGGTTTGCTTACTGAAGAAACTTTTTATAATACTGGCCGCCCATCACGGGGTATGGCCTAAGCAAACAACAAACTTTGTTTTGTCTGTTTGGTTTTTTGATGCCTTAAAGGATATAACCTTTTTATGGTTTCGTCTTTTATATTACGTTAATTACAAAAACAAATGAAAATTGTCCATTTTACGGAAATTTTACGTAGTTTTTTACCATCCAATTTTTTAAAAATAAATGAAAATTTCCCTTTTTTATACTAAAAATGTAGTTTAAATTTTTGTCAGTATTTTTTTTGAAAACAACTGAATATTCCGTTTTTAAAACTGAAAATGTAGTTTGAATATTTGTCAGTTAAATTTAAATGAAATATTTATTGAATTTGAATGAAAAATCAGTTGACCGGTTTTTAAATGAATATTCATTCGTTTCAAATTATATTTTAAGTTAATTTTACTTACATAATATTCTGAGTGTATACATATGTATGTATTGTAATGTTTATCCTCAAAAAAAGTGTTCCATTGATACGCAATACCCAGTCAGTCATATTGAATAACACTTAAAGAATTTTTGATTCAAAATAAATTAGCATCAACAAATATTTAAAATTTCAAAACCACAAAATATTTGTTTTAATAACAATAATTAGCCAGCAAATCATTTGTGGTCAAAAGTTTTAATTCGTCTTTATGTCATTCATTCATTAAGTTAACAAATTTTGATATTTTGTCAATGATACATTCGGCTGGAATGTGTCGAGTGGTTCCCTCAAAATATTGTATTAAGGTACCTACAACTCGTAAAACAAAACAGTTCGATCTTATTTCATTTAAAATTTAAATCCACATATGGCAAAAGTAGAGTAAGAAAAATAAAAGCAACAAAAAAACAAAACGTTTTAATAAATGAATGAATGAACTACCAGACACACTTGTTTTTGTTGGATTTTATAATATTAAACATTAATTACTCATGCAATGAGTATTCGCCGCTTTGAATTTTTTTGATGACAGTCAGCTCACGTTGTTCCGTTTTTGTTTTCAAAACTTTTTTTTTTTTTTCTTATAAGTAGTTTTTGGTGGTTTAAGAAAAAAAAAACACACAGAATTCACTGAATTTTGTTTGGGAAAATTTCCCATGCTCAAGAGATGTAGTACCAAAAGCAAAGTGACGTAGTTGAGATGTCGTTGTCGTTTTATGATTCAACAGGTTTCTTTCTGTTATAATGAACTTTGAATGTTATTGTTTGTGAAATGAAAAGAAATCTCCATAAATGTGACGTCACAAGGTCTTTTTAGTTATTTAACGGTAGTAAAATGGAAACTAAACAAAACACAGAAATATAAAATCATGAGGAATAAATTTCAAAAGTATTGCATACTTTTGGGCTTTTGGGAAAAGTAAAGACAACAACCAAAATAAAAGCTTTTTTTTCGTACATTTTTGAAAAGCGGTTTAAAACAACAAATTGTTCTGCTTCGTTGTATTTTTGATTTACAATTTTGTAGAATTTGGTACAACTATCAATCCCAGGTGAAATGCGGTTTAAAAATTATTTTAAATACCCGGCTTATGTATACAGAAATCATAAGCCGGTAAGTAACAAAAAAACGAGTTAGGAATTTTTTATATTTAGCCATCGATATGTTGGTATCTAATTATACAAATTTCTATACATATTTTGCAATTTAAGCCTAAAATATTGCATTCGAGAAAACTCACTTT
This sequence comes from Stomorhina lunata, assembly GCA_933228675.1. Lineage (NCBI taxonomy): Eukaryota > Metazoa > Arthropoda > Insecta > Diptera > Rhiniidae > Stomorhina > Stomorhina lunata. The sequence continues at coordinate 102,660,649 of OW121743.1, read as the reverse complement.
TTTCGAAAATAACGGATTTTTCTTTAAATAACTGAACACATTTTTAAGTCCACTTAAGGAGTTTGCGCTTACGTCACAAAATAGTGTGGTCAAATGTAGGCCTATAATCATAAATTTGTTTCGTTTTGTGGTCGATGTTTATATAGAACTCTTGCACGATAAATTTAAACATCATTCATATTTAGACTTTAGATTTCTCAGTATTAACTTTCCGCGACTGACGTCATATAGTTTTCACAATTCCATTGACGTGGTAGATTTCCATGGCTTATATTTTCCTTTTAGATAAAAAAATAATAAATCCATGTAACATTTTATTTATTCCTATAGATTTTTTAATTAAAAGTGAAAATTCATGTTATATGTTACAAATTGGCATGACATAAGTTTTCTATACAAAAATTTAACTTTGTTGGTGTCTGCTAGACTACACGTTAGTCGCATAGGGTTAAAGATATATTCGAAAACAAAGTGTTGTTACAGGCCACAAATTTAATTTCTTATAGTCTTTGAGTGCAAATTTTATTTTAAATATTTTTTTTGTGAAAAATTTTACTGAAAATGAAAAAATGAAAATTCAATTTGTAATGAAAAATTTAAAGCAAAATTTTTAAAGAAAAAAGAACGATTTGTAAAATATTGAATTTTTTTTTTATCAAAAAATCTTTATCATAAATTTTTTTTTATTAAAAATTTTTCTAAAAAAATTTTTTCATCAAAAATTTTGCTATAGAAAATTTTTTTAATAAATTTTGATTTTAATTTTTTTTTATCAAAAATTTTTCTATAGAAAATTTTTTTATCAAAAATTTTTTATCAAAAATTTATCTATCGAAAATTTTTTTATCAAAAATTTTTCTATAAAAAATCTTTTACAAAAAATGGATAAAAAATTTTCTATTTTTCTATCGATTTTTTTTATCAAAAATGTTTCTATAGAAATTTTTTTATCAAAAAATTTTCTATAGAAAATTTTTTTTATCATAAATTTATCTATAGAAATTTTTTTTATCATAAATTTATCTATAGAAATTTTTTTTCATCAAAAATGTTTCTATAGAAAATTTTTTTATCACAAATGTTTCTATAGAAAATTTTTTATCAAAAATTTTTCTATAGTAAATTTTTTTATCAGAAATTTTTCTATAGAAAATTTTTTTATGAAAAATTTTTCTATAGAAAATTTTTTATCAAAAATTTTTCTATAGAAAATTTTTTATCAAAAATTTTTCTATAGAAAATTTTTTATCAAAAATTTTTCTATAGAAAATTTTTTATCAAAAAATTTTCTATAAAAAAATTTTTTTATCAAAAATTTTTCTACAGAAAATTTTTTGATCAAAAATATTTCTACAGAAAATTTTTTTATTAAAAATTTTTCTATAGAAAATTTTTTTATCACAAATTTTTCTATAGAAAATTTTTTATCAGAAAGTTTCTATTTTTCTATCGAAAATTTTTTTTATCAAAAATTTGTCTATTAATAATTTTTTATCAAAATTTTTTCTATGGATAATTTTTTTATCGAAAATTTTTCTATAGAAAACTTTTTTATCAAAAATTTTTCTATAGAAAATTTTTTTTTTATCAAAATCAAAAATTTTTTTATGAAAAATTTTTTATGGAATTTTTTTTTTTAATTTTTTTATAGAAGATTTGATAATTTTTTGATATAAAAATATTTTTATCGAAAATTTTTCCAGAAAAATATTTTTATAGAAAAATTTTCTGTAAAATCTAATTTTTGTCTATAAAAAATGTTTGGATGGAAAATATTTGAAAAATATTTAAATCTTAAATTGTTTAGTATTAGAATTTTAAAAATTATTCCCAATATTTACAAAAATATTTCCAATCTTTACAAAAATAATAGTGTCGTGGCAACAATGTTCGAGATTATATATCTTTGTTCTCTCGAACTATGTACTTTGTTGTTATGAATTGTATTTTGATTTGTTTCTTGCCTATTTTTTTGTCTTTTCTTTAACAAAGCGGCACCAACCAACTCTGTTAACATCCAAATTTTAACTGAATGATTTTAATACTCATTTTCACGAATTTTATTAATGATTTTAAAATTAAAAATATTCATCGGCCACTGGTGGTATGGGCTTTCTACTCCTAGATATGACCCATATTTTGAAAATATGATCTGAAACCAAATGTCGATTAAAATTTACGGCAATACCATAAAACTTACATTTGTCGATTTTCTATTATACCCCTTTCAATGTGAATTATTTAAATAAATGGTGGTATTGCACTAGATTTCCAATTTATTATAAATATTTTTTATAGTTATAAATAAATTACAAATCTTGCCTTACAAATAGTCCCCGTAAAATATACAAAGGATTATCGACATTTCAAATTTACTGAAGAAACATTATTTTCTTCATGCGAAATTTTGACCTACCCTAATAAAAATAAAGTTTTTGTTTTAGACCATTTTTTGTTTAAGCTAAATTTACATAATAATATCAACATTTTTTGAGATTTACGAGCACTTAAGTACAAATAAGGAAATTATATTTTTTTAAATAAAATTTCCCCTAAATTTTTTTGATTGACTTAAACAATTCACACCATAAGTAATACAATTTGTCTAAGATAGACACAGTAAAATACATAACTATTTTCGGTTATTATACGTCCATTAACAAAGAAAACATTGACAAATATTAAACTGATTAGTTTGTGAGGTTCGGCTTGTCGTAACCCTACATATGTAGGTTTAAAACAGTCAAGGGCAAGCAATTCGTCTGATGTCACTAGTTGGGGAAAAGTGAATTCTGCGGACACACATACACCACACACAACAATTGTAAAGAGCATAAAAATACTTTTACGCTCCAGCTTCAATCAATCATTCGCTGTGAGACACACACACTCACTTGTTGAGACGAGAACACGTTACGGAGTTATTTTATAATTCTCTTACCCAGCTAGCATTTGTGGAAAATTTTAATCAAATATGAGTCTTTTTTGACTTCACTGCACGATCAAAATGATCTTTAATGATATCACTTATGAGTCAGAAATGATCTTTTTGTGTGAGAAAATGGTACCCTTCATGCGACTCTTCAAAACGAGTCTTTAATGACTCGTTTTGCTGATTAGAATAAAAAAAAAACGAAAAAAAACTTTTTATTACTCAACACAGTATATCTATTTTTAGAACATGTCATATCTATTTTTAGAACAGTGAAGTTGCATTAATAATTACAGAAATTGATGTTGCCGAGACCGAGGATCGAACCTAGGCTGCTGAATATGATATGTAATGCATAGTAGTCGACGTGCTAACCAACTAAGCCACATCACCCATAATGAGATATGAGTCTTTTTGTAGCATTTTATCACCTAAAAATAGTTATATTACGCACATTTTACTAGTCGCTTGCTAAGCGTCTATGAGTTTTTTATACACTTTATTGATTATCAAACTGATTGCACACATTTTGCTTTCAAATAGTCGCATTTTGCTTTCAATGAGTCTTTTTGTGGTCTTTTCTGATCACCAAGCCGATTAAAATAACATAAAAAACAGTCGTATTAGGATCGTTTGCACGATAAGATTTTGACTGCACATATTCTGCAAGAATTGTTTGTGCTTTTGTAAACTAGTCGTTTTCTAAGCGTTTTAAAGAGTCTTTCTGGAATCTATTTTAGATCACCAAGCTGACTAATCAGTTTTTGATCATCTATACTGATCCCAAAAGACTTCTTTTGCTGATATTATCGTCAACAATCACCAAATTGCAAGCTGGGTTGTAGAACATACATATTTTTCGTATTGTTTGTTCGTTGATTTAAAAAACCTTAAGAGAGGATATAGAGTATTTTCATGCCCGCTGAATATATAATTTTATTAAATACAAATTTTCACTTCTCAATATATTTATTTTAAAAATCGCAATATACAAAATTATTATGAAATACTTACCAATTTGTCTGCTTAGTATGACTTATGATAGCGAAGTTCAATTGATTTCCCGTAAAGGTACCGGGATGTTTGAAAAAAATCGTTTATAGTATAATAATATTTGAGTATAAAAGAGATTTTCAAGAGCCAAATACTCAAAATCTTTTCAATTTAGCGTCTGTTGGGCTAGCAACTTTTTGCCGCATAAAGAGTTAATCAACCTGCTACAGATATCGCTGAGATTTTTTGCGGTTTCTTTCGTTGTTTTCTTGTTCGGTCTCTGTAAGATGTTGATTTATTATGTCAAATCGCACACACAATTTAACGAACTATAAACAACAAATTGAAGGCAAAAAAACACAAAAAATTTATAACACATGTGTTGAGAAATATAAACAAACTATGTACAACCTTATGTTGTTTGTCTACACTTTATTTGTTTTATTTAATTTTATTATAATGTGTGAAAAGTTGAAATACATTACAAGCGACTTGGCGACAAGCGATGGTTTATGTTATTTAGAAATATATTCAAGAAGTGGCAATTGCAAAATTAAATTTTGGTTAGACTATTATTGATTTGAATGATACAAAAACATCCATTTTTTTCTAAGACTTGTGATTTTTTAAAAGGTTGTCCTAGTTACATTACCTTATATTGAAAACGAGATATCGAATATTGAAAAATAAATTAATGGATTAAGAACACAATTGCTCTTAAGTCGTGTAAATACAAGTCTTTTGTGTTATCAAAAAAACGAAATTTTTTCATTGCTAAATCGAAAGTTTTTTGCTAAAAATTTACTCATATATAAGACCACCAGACTCACCATTCCCATGGCATATATATTCCGAGATCAGTTTTGGAAAACTGATAAAACCATTTTTTTATTTCAAAACGAAAATACGTATCAGAGAGTTAATAAAATTACCATTTATTCATTGATTTTCATTAAATAAGCCTGATTTTATTTGGAATATTCACAGTTTTAAGATCTAATAAAATAAAATGAAAAATTGATTTTTTATAAAAAAGTTATGATTTTTTTTACTTTAAATTGCAAATAACTTAGAATCCATTTAACATATAAATAAAATGTCTTAAAGCTACTAGAAGACAATTTTATTGATTAATCCATTTTGAGACTTTTAACAAAATAAAACAACAAGTTATGATAAAATCGATAGACCAGTCTTTTCCTGAATCAACATTTTGGTTAAAAAGTATATGAATTCATTGGTAACTTATAGACTGATTTTAATGATTTCACATCTGCTACCAACGAAAACATTTAAAAAGTCTACAAATAATTATTTTGAATGATCGTAAAGTTGATGGTATCTTAAAATATCAAACAAACGTTTTAGTCACACCATGAGTTAATATTCTTGTACGCAATAGCTTGTTCGGCACGAACTCACAACAAATCACAAATTCTTGAAAACGATAGCAAAATATCGTGAAATGACTTCGATTTGATACCGTATCCATCGTTTTTCCTAGATCTGATATCCAGATACTTTTTTTGTTCTCAGATCTCAAGAGAAAGCTTACTTTAAAAAAGCTTTGTGCCGACTAAGCTAAAGAGGTAATCGCCGAAGCTGAGACTTATCACTATTTAAATTTCGTAACCGGTAAAAGTTATCGGTGGTCGGTCTTGGCGTAAGTATATTTTTCATTTGTGTTAAAATATAGGATAATATGTAATTTGATTTGTATTTTTCAATTGCTTAACAAAAATTTTAATAATTTCTAACGTTCATAAAATTTGACGCCTGTAGCCAAGGGTTAGGATACGAACTTTTCCAAACAACTATTATTTTTAACACTAGAAAGACGGGAGAATTAGTTAACTTTAAGTTTTAGTAGCACAAATTAAATTGTATATTAAAAGTCAAGAAGTAAGAATTCTCTGATATAACACATAAGTGAAATATTAGCAGTTAGATTTGTAAATGGGTCAAATGACCCTTGTCCGTTTTTCTATTGTTAAAAAGTTTACACTTATCATTTTGTTAAGGCAACAATTCTTAGGAAAACAGGTTATTGTAGAAAGAAGAAGCAAAAAAACGAAGAAAGCAAAGAAGTATTGAAAAATGGACCATATTCATATCTACCTTAATAATAAACTATTCATAGATTTAAGAAAAAATTTAAATTATGACTAAAGAATCCATTAAAATTTTGATTTTGCTTTTTTGTTGATTTAAATAGTAATTGAAAATATGTAATCGCCTGTAGTCGGTCGCCAGATGTTGTCATTGTATTTCAACTTTTCGTGCTTACTAATTACTTTTAATAATGTTTATTTTTTGTTTTTTTTTTTCAAAAGAAAACATCACCACTTGTTGTTTTAAAAATAATTGTTCTGTATTTTAAATTTCTTATAAATAGCATTATATTTTTTGGTTTTTAGTAATTATATATTTTTAATTAATTTTATTGCAAGGGATTTAGCATTTCATCACTCACGTATTTTTCTTTTTTTAAAAACAAATTCAAACAAAACTTATTTTAAAAATTAATTCGACAACCGATAAGGTCCACAACCGAAGCAAAACTGAATAAATTCTTGTTTTTTTTTTCTTCTCTTGCAGTTCGCTACGTAATCGATATAGTACGAGTATCTCTCAATTGTTCAAAAAAATTGTTTGGACTTTTTTTCTTTCTATTTCTACTTTTTGTCTGAGTTTTTTTAAAAAACAAAATATCTTATATTTTTCTGTTTGGGTTTGAATGCAAATTTTTCCGCCTTGCTTTTGGTTATTTAATAATAAATTTTTCAAATTGTACGCCAATTAAGAACTAATTGTTTCAATTTATGTTTTCAAAATTCCAAGAATGTGAAAACAAATACTAACAAATGTTTTAGGAGGAAATATTTATGAATAATATTTTCAAAGTAATTATGTATGTTTTATTAAAAAATTAAGGTAGCGAGCGTGAAAAGTTTTTGGCATAAATACTTCGACTGAACGAAATCAGAGCGTCAAGCGTTGTAACGTCTTTATTTGAAAATATACTAGCAAAACTAATGTACTCTTAGGTATTCGATTGACGTTTTTTTAATGACTTCCTTAAGTCCATATACTAACTTCCAATATGTAACTAGAGCTTATCTAAAATATTAGTATTTAAACTCATTATTTGTAATAAGAAGTTTTGCTGGCATGTTTTTTCTATAAGATTTTTGCAATATAAATTGAACGGTGAATCATAGATTTTTTTATCAATTTTATTAATTATTAAGAAGCTTCAACTCTTATATAAACTGTGTATATCGTGACTTAAATGTAAAAAAGCCCTAACTAATATTTTTCTTACATTACAGGAGAGGGAAAATAAACAAAATCAAATCTTAAGTTTTGAAGATGCAGAAATTTTTTAAACGCAGTTTTTTACTAAATTCTCTGAAGGATTTAATGCCATAATAATGTTTTTTGAAATTAAAATATTTTTTAAAATTACATAAGATAAAGCTTTAAAAAGCAATTTGAATGAAAAACGACTTAGGGCCTTTCTATATTAAAGTAACGATATGCATTCTTGGGGAAATCGTGCAAAATTTAAGAGATAACCTTGAGCTAAGTACATGTATTTACAGTTGCTAAATCATTGTTTTTATAAATATTTTCTTATCGCCTGGGGTTTCCTAGATGTTTGACAAAAAGATGGAAATTTAAATTTGTAGATGAAAATATAAATTATTAGGATGGTACTACAACAGGGATGGCAACGATGGTATAATTGTATTTTTTTGATACATTTTAACCCTTGTTGATACTGTGCCACTACCACATCCAACTTGTTACAGTTTTCAATTCATAGATTTCCCAGTATCAGTTAAAGATTTCAAATCGTATAATCTCCATTTTTGAATTTTCCGAAGACCTAAATAAGTCGGTAACATAGAAAAATTGTTAATCAAAAATGTTATTATAGAAAATTTTTTTATTTGTTTTTATCAAAAATTTTTTATGGAAAATTTTTTTATCAAAAATTTTTTATGGAAAAGTTTTTTATCAAAAATTTTTCTACAGAAAATCTTTTTATCAAAAATTTTTCTACAGAAAATTTTTCTATTAAAAATTTTTCTATAGAAAATTTTTTTATCAAAAATTTTTCTATAGAAAATTTGTTTATCAAAAACATTTCTATAGAAAATATTTTTATCAAAAAATTTTCTATAGAAAATTTTTGATAAAATTTTTTTTATCAAAAATTTTTGATAAAATTTTTTTTATCAAAAATTTTTCTATAAAAATTTTTTTATCAAAAATTATTCTCTAGAAAATTTTTTTATCAAAAATTTTTCTATAGAAAATTTTTTTTATCAAAAATTTTATAGAAATTTTTTTTTATTAAAATATTTTCTATATTTTTTTTTGAAAAATTTTTCTATAAAAAATTTTTATATTAAAATTTTTCTATAGAAAATTTTTTTATAAATTGGATTTTGATTTGTATCTTTTGTTTTTGTATTTTCTTTAACGAAGCGACATCAACCAACTCTGTTAACATCCAAATTCCAACTGAATGGTGTTTACGAATATTAAAAAAATTCATCGGCTGCTGGTGGTATGGGCTGCCTATTCCTGTTTATAATGCATAGAATAGAAAAGGTTGTTGTATTTCGATGGACTCCTCACATCTTTCTAAGTCGATACTGTCATAAATTGGTACTTTCTTGGGGAACGACACTGCGAAATTAAAATTTAGGCTCATGACAGCCAAGTTTTTAATTATAATAAAAACAAGTTACTTTAAGTCACTGTATCATATTTTGTTGACTATGGACTTTTGTATATAGTCTAAAAATTTACCAGATTTTAAAAATGTTAATTCATTTCTGACAAAGGTTTCGATTGACAACCATCAAATTTGAAATCAAAGTTTCTATTTTCTAGTTTCTATTTTCAATAAATCTAAAAAATAGTACCCTAATGGTTTCAAAGGTACATTTCATATTAATATTTGATACAAAATTAGGGAAGCCATTTTCCATCCCTGCACTATAATCGTCAAAAGTCCACAATACTACGACAAGTAAAACTATGGCCCAATTGAGGTATAATTTAGGCGAATATTTTATTCTATGTTTTGGGGTTAAGAACGAGCAATTTGATACCTTTAGATTAGTTTTTGTGTGGCTATGTTAAGGTTAATGCTGATCTACTGAAAGCCGGTACCGGTAAGAGTTTTTTTGTAAGATACTGCCGATATTTTAAAAAGAGTATGTATGTACTATTTAAAGTAGTATTTGCATGAATGAATTATATGGATGTTACTATCAAATAACTTTATTTGAATAATTTAAAATAATACAATTGTTTACATATAATTTTAATAATTTTAGAATAATTCATCTAAAAATGTACCAATCATGCCACAAAGCTAAATTCCTTACAGAAGTGGAGATGAATCAGTTTTAAGCTTCATAGAAAAAGTAAATCTAACCATGATCCACGAAGATTCTTATTTTAAAGTGAAGTTATTTCCTTTTTTATTGAATATTTAAATAATTTATTTAATTAACCCTCTGCGACTGACGTGATATGCTTCTCACATTTCTAATAACGTGGTAGACTACCCAACACCATTTCCGAAAATTAGTGTTATATGTTATATGTTATTTATTGGCATGTAATGAATTTTCTGTAGAAAAATATGACTTTTTTGGTGTCTTTTGGACTACACGTTAGTCGCAGAGGGTTATATTTAAAAAAAAGCAAGTAAGAAAGCGCTATAGTCGGTCAAGCCCGACCATACGATACCCTTCACCATTAAGGTCAAAGGTGTTCTCTTTCCTGTATAAAGACAAATATTTGCTAAATTCTGCCATCATACAAACATATTCTCAAAACTTATAAATTTAAGATGTTTCCGCCATTTGGACTTATATGAGAGCTAGGGTCAAATATGGACCGATTATCTTAGCAAATTGATTACAGATGTTACAAAAGTTATGACCGATTTCAACGAAATTTAGTACAGTGATTTGAGTTTACATAAAAAATATTGACTTTTGTGGCCAATATATCAATTCCGGGAAGTGGGACCTATGAAAGGTACCATAAATAATGGACCAATTTTGACGAATTTCAATAGCCATGGTCCCATTATCAAAAAAATGATCTGTGCCAAATTTCATCAAATTATCTTTAGAATTGCGACCTGTAGTTTGATAACAAAGTGTACAGCCAGCCTGACGGACGGACATCGCTAAATCGACTCAGAAAGTGATTCTAAGCCTATTGGTATACTAAAAGATGGGTCTAAGACAAATATTTCTATGCGTTACATACATCAGCACAAACTTATAATACCCTTTCCACCTATGGTGGTGAAGGGTATAAATAATGATAATAATTTGGGATTTTAGTGCAATACACTTATGTAAAGCTTATAAATTATTTGATATCCCATCATATTAAAAGATCACTTTTAATAAATTCTGCGGCTCATGTGTCAAGTTTAATAATTAACTTTAGTTTATTTGAATATTTTTTGAAACTCTTTACTATGTCTTTGTCTTTAGTCGCTAAAAAAGCAACAACAATACTGTGGGAATGTAAAGATCAAATTTAGAAATATTGTTTGTTCTGTTTAGATGATAATCGCTTTATGTTGATATTTTGTATAGAAACTATAATTCGTATTTATTTTGTCTCGCAAACTATTTATAATGCGTGGTTTTTGTGTAGAATTAGGGACCTTCGTTCTGAAGATGATGGCCTAAACGATCATCAAAATGTATTAGTGGGAAAATCACAATTTTATTAAATTAATATTTGTAGTAATTTAAAACAAAAACATTTCAAAAGTGCTTTAAAAGATTGAATGAAATACTTTAGAGCCATTAAAACTGTTTGGAAAATATAGAAGCTAGAATTCGAATCGAATTTGTGACATGCCTGGACATTAAAAAATTTCAATAAATACTTTCTTAAATTGCTAGATTTTTCAAATTTTATAATTCCGTTTTAAAACTAAGTTTCAACTTCTCAAATGTTTGACAAATGCTTTTAAGTTCTTCAATCAAAAACTTCACAATTAAAAAGTCTCGTACCTTGCGGTCCACAGTCGTATCGAACTCAACTCTAGGTCTTGGTAAAGCTATTTTGTTCTTTCTTAATACCAGCTTGGCTTCGCCAAGAACTTTTCCAATCTGCTCTTTAAGTTGTTTAAAAATACTAAGAATATCTTTTATCTCAATTTCTTCAGAATGTTCAATTTCATCCTGATGTTCTCGGGTATATCTGCTAACAAAATTGACCAATTGATTAGAAAGCTGCATGTTGAAGTAAAATATGTAGAGGTCTCTAAGGGTCTAAAAGAAAAAAAAAAGAATTTAAAACACTTTACGATAGGTTTTGAAATTTTTTTTTGACAAATATTAAATGAACTTAATTATATGTACATAATAGGTACATACCTGATCATTGACTGATCTAGGAATTATTGGCTTGGGTGCTATATTCAAATCTCTCCATTGCAGTTCCTTAACTAGTTCATCGTAAGATTTGTCATATTTGCGCTGTTTTAACTGTAAAGAAAGATAATATTATAATTTATTGATATGCATGAATGTTTGCATGTTTATTAAAAATGTAGATTTCCACAACAAAACGTAACATTTCTATATTAAAATAAGGTGTTGGGGGAATTTGAAGAATTTATCAAAAGGTTAATTTAAATCGTAATAAAATTTTAAATACCAAAAACCTTTAGGAATAGAGAGAGATAGGGACTATTATTAGTAAATAATGTATAAGTTTAAAATAAAAAGAAGTTTTTATTACTTACATAAACATTTGCTAGTTTTTTTAGATATCCTAAAGCAGCAGTTGCGGTTTCGTAGACAAATCTGAATTCCTCACCCATAATACTGATTTTATAAATTTTCGATTTAAAAATTTTTTGTTTTTATAAATTTTTATTTAAATGACTAAATTTCTTCCCAAGAAGTTTGTTAAGAAAGTTACTGGAATTTTTATGTTTTCTTTAACCCTAATTCATAAACGAATAATCAAATTAACAATACTTATTATTATTTTTCGTTTATGAATTAGGAAGAATGAAGTGCCGAAAAAGTTATTACCCTAATGCGTGTATTATAAGAAAATCTTAATTTTGAAATACTAAATTATCGATTTTTGTAAAAATAACTAGCCAAAAATATTTAGTCAAGTCGGACCATTTCACTTTGAAATGTGTGATTTACAACAGATGCAGTAATTATTTATTTTTGATTTGTGCTTCTACAAACTTTTATGGGCTTTTGGAGAGTAAACATATTAAATTGGTTTTTTCTCTTATCCATTTTACAAAACATGTTTTTACCTTTTGTATAATACAACAATTTGAAAGACATTGTTTTGGGATATATATTTTTTATACAATAGCTCAATTTTTCATCAAAGCGTTGTAAAACATATTTGATCAAAGACTCTTTAATATAAACACTTCCATACATTGATTTACCGTTTGGTCCATTTGAGAAGTCCCATAAAAGGGACTTTTACTCTAATTCGGAAACAACTTATATATTTAAGCTATTTTCGTCATTTGTACTTATATGAGAGCTAGGGTCAAATGTGGACCGATTATCTCGAAATTTGGCAAATTGATTACAGTTGTTGTAAAAAAATTATGTATGGCAAAAATAAACTTAAAATTATCATTATCTTCAGATTTACGAGCGTTTTAATGATTTTTGTCTCAATTAGTGCGTTTTGACAAAAGAGTTTGTATGGGATCTATGGTCAAATGTGAACCGATTTCAAAAAAAATTTGGTACAGTGATTTTAATTTACATAAGCAGTATTTGTTTAAAATTTCATGAATATTGATATATGTGGCCAATATATCAATTCCGGAAAGTGGGACCTATGGGAGGTACCATAAATAATGGACCGATTTTGACAAATTTCAATAGCCAAGGTTCTATTATCAAAAAATTATCTGTGCCAAATTTCATTAAATTATCTTTAGAATTGCGACCTGTACTTGGACTACATGGTTTACCCGTCCAGTTAGACGGGTAGTTGATATCGTTGGTAAAATCTTTGAACTAAATTCGGTTGCAGTAGCTCTTTAGTTCAGCATTTAAAAGTATCTAAGTGGTATTTACTTTGCAAAATTTGGTCCTTTAACCGGGTATAGTTTAATACAGCTGTTAATGTATTAATAAGTTGTTAAATATTTTTGTTGTGCTTAATAGTTTGGCCAAACATGTTGTTTGTAATACGACAGATTCAAAACTTTTTGATTGTAAATATAAAAAGGGGATGTTTATACTCGTATGTAAGAACTGGCTGTTATTTATATAAAGCTTATTTGTGTAAAATTTAGTGGCTATAGCTGTCGTAGTTTGTAATTTAACAGTTTTTAACTGGCCTTTGTGGCATTTTAGTGGTTTCCGGGAGTGGTTTTTATATGAAAGCTATAGTCATATATGGACCGATTCCTATAAAATTTTACATACTGACCAATAGTTGCATAAAACTTCTGTGTTCTAAATTTAGTCGTCATGTATTCAATTTATTAGCATTAATGTGATTCCCGGGGCGGAACTAAATGTAAAACGATTTCGCCGATTTTCAATACACAATATATCGAAAATACTTTTGCAAAATTTTGTCTCCCTAGCACTCTCTAGCTCTAGTTAAGGCGCTATAGCGCTTTCATTTCACGAACAGACGGACAGAAACCCCCTTTCTTTATAAGGGAGCTATGGTCAAATGGTGACCGATTGTGACAAAATTTTGAACACTGGCTGGTATTGACATAAAACTTCCTTGTGCTAAGTTTAGTGGCCAGAGCTATCAAAGTTTATCATTTATTGGCATTCAAGGTATTTTTTTTTTATTTTTTGTATAGGAGCTATGAGTGAATGTGAACTTCAAAACGCGTATGTAAAACGTCTATATATCAAATTAAATCATCATAGCTGTTATCATTTTATTATAATTTATAATTTGTCATTTATTAGCAAAGAATCGATTAGCCTAGGCGAGGTTATACGGGAGCTATGGTCAAATGTAAACCGATTTTTTCCAATTTCAATGTCAACATTTTTCTAAAAATAAAGAATATCTTTGCCAGACTCAGTGACCTAGATCCTTTCGTTTAAGAGTTATCGTGCTTTTAACAGACAGACGGACAGACAGACAGACGGACATCGAACAATCGTTTTAGAATTTCATAAGGATTCAATATATGTGACCCGGTCTATGAAAAGGTGGTTTATGACTCAAAAACAAAATTTCGAAAAATTAGCTAATTTTTCGAGTTTTTTAGCTAATTTTTCGAAATTTTGTTATTGAGTCATAAGCCACCTTTTCATAGACCTTATCCTTTTCACTTTTTATAGACCGAAAATTACAAACGGAATGACAATATGAATATACCATCCACTCTTTTTGTATATAAAATGTGAACACTATAACTTCAAAAGCTATTCCCACTGCTACTCCGCATACTTTCACCAAACTTTAAAATGGCTCTCCTGAACAAAACCGTTTTTACCCTTAGGTCCCTTTCTCTATGCGCGCAAAATACCCTTAGGTCCCTTTTTCTATACATATAGAACTTGTTTCTTTTTTACTAAACTTTTCACATTGTAAAAAGTCTGAAGGCTATATTTTTAATTGTTCTAAAGCATAGGTTCTCAAATAGTGGTCCGCGACATCCAAGGGGTTCGTTCGAACATTACAGGGGGCCGCGAAATACTTTAACATATTGCTTATACTTTTTTGTAGCCAGACATAATTTATGCCAGGAAATCCTATTTTTAAAAGCGCTTTTAACAGCATCAAGAGGAATTCAGAATTAAATAAATTTACTCTCTTATTTTTAAAAGAAAATAATACTTCCTGGAAAAGAATTTTCACCGACCTGGATTGACAATTTTACAGATTTTTCTTGAGTCTTTCAAAAGAACACGGGTTATAATAGACATTGAAAACTTATTGTCTAGATTCAATAAAGAATTGAGAACGCATTTGTCCAAAATTTTTTTTTTTCATCTGGAAAATCCGAGGGTCGAGGGTAGTTTTATGGTAAAAACATTTATGTTGTACTACTAATTGTTCCCTTTCCGACATATTTTATAGATTTAGACTTGAGTGACTCCTTATTTCCAAAATTGAAGAAATGGCAAAGTTAAAGAGATTTGACTATAACAACGAAATCATCTCACAAAAATGTCTATTTTGATGATCTCGACAAATCATGTTTTTTGGAAGAGATACAAAAACTGGAGAAGTGTAGGTCTAGTATTAGAACTCAAAGATGATAACTAAACTTTTTGTATAAAATCCAGTGGATTTAACTGACCTTGTATTACACATTCTTTAATTGTTAAATAACCTTAATTTGAAGAAACAAAGCAGCGATTTTGGCTTAAGCGGGCCGCGAAGCAATTGCTCGTACGAACCACTGTTCTAAAGATATGTGACAATAAAAAACGATTTTGGGGTTTTGTTAAGTCACTTGTCTATGTCGATAAACCACAAACAATTGAACACCTGTAAATCAACATTTAAAGAGTTATCGGCAAAATAAGGTCACAAATACTACGAAAAGTTGTTGAAAATTTGTGTTTAAGATTGCGCCTTCTGGCAGCCTCACAGCGGAGATCATATATAAACATTAATTTCATAAAATATTATTTTTAATAAAGCCCGTTTCATTGGTATTCCATAAAAAACACCTGATACTTGTCACTTTTATGATTTACCCGAGACTGTAGTCCCACGTATTTTTTTAAGTTATACTAGTTTTGAAATTCAGAGTACAAAATATTTTGGTTTTTGTAATTATTTTCATTCGTCACTTTTTTGAACTTAAAAAATATCTTTTTAATTACTCTGTAACTTTTTCCGGTAAAATTTATTTAAATATAACACAACAATCGATCTATAGATTTCTAAAAATGATAAGCAAAATTTTACTCTTTATATAGATATAGTTTTATATTTAGTAATAGTAATTGATCAACTGTTCCATGAAGTCAAATTTCATAGATGAGATAATATTTTTAGATATGTTTTATTTTCTGCTCGGGGATTAACCATTCTTGCAAAAAATCTTATTACATAATTTATTTATTTGATAATATTTACTTTAAAACACTTTTTACTATTATTTAACAATAAAACCGTAATCACAATAAAATATTTTGTAACATTACTTTACAAAAGTTTTGTAGGTATTCACGGAATTGGAATGTGTATTTTTGTTAAGGTGTTTCTTCTACAATTTGATAATTAGAAAAATATTTAGCTTTCTTTCGTTTTTTTTTTTTTTTTTTTTTGACAACGATCGAGATGAGAGCCACGAATAAATATTTTAACAAACTTTCTTGGCCAAGACCTAATATGAACTGCGTTAGAGTAAAATTTTTTAAACAAATTTCAAGATCAATAAATGAGAGGTGAGAATATCTATTTAGTGGATAGGGAGAAACTTAACCCTTATTTGACTGTGTTAGGTAAGTAGGAACTTTTATTGTAAACAAAATTTGAGATTCTAAAATAACTACTAACTACTACTAATGTAACAACAACAAATAAAATTATCTACATTTTTGTTAAACTATTTATACCCTTCACCACCATAGGTGGAAAGGGTATTATAAGTTTATGCAGATGTATGTAACGCATGAAAATATTTGTCTTAGACCCAAATATATATAATATATATATATACCAATAGGCTTAGAATCACTTTCTGAGTCGATTTAGCGATGTCCGTCCGTCCGTCCGTCTGTCTGGCTGACGGACCCCCATGTAAACCTTATAATCAAACTACAGCTCGCAATACCAAAGATAATTTGATGAAATTTGGCGCAGATCATTTTTTTTTTTTTGATAATGGGACTATGGCTATTGAAATTCGTCAAAATCGGTCCAATATTTATGGTACCTCCCATAGGTCCCACTTCCCGGAATTGATATATTGGCCACAAATATCAATATTTCTTCATCAAATTTAAATCAAATACTGCTTATGTAAACTAAAATCACTGTACCAAATATCGGTTCATATTTGACCATAGCTTCCATACAAAATTTTCTTTAAAAACGCACTAAATGAGGCAGAATTCACTAAAACGCTCGTTAATCTAAAGTTAATAAGAACTTTAAGTTTTTTTTTTTTGCATACATAATTTTGGTAACAACTGTAATCAATTTGCCAAATTTGGAGATAATCGGTCCACATTTGACCCTAGCTCTCATATAAGTCCAAATGACGGAAACGGCTTAAATATATAAGTTTTGAGAAAATGTTTGTATGATGGCAAAATTTAGCAAATATTTGTCTTTATACAGGAAAAATAACACCTTTGACCTTAGAGTGAAGGGTGTCGTATGGTCGGGCTTGACCGACTATAGTAATTTCTTATTTTTTTTTTTTTAATTGTTCATTTGTTTTTTATTTTACCCATGTCTTTTAAATAGTCAAAAGCTTGAATATATTAATACATTTTCTATAAAAATTCTTTATTGAATTAATATAATAACAAATCTATTAAATGAAGGCGAGAATAAAGTGACCTTAATTAATATGTAGGTCACATCATGGGTATATTTTCATTTCTTACTCATCTGAGGGTTAAATACTTTTCACTAAAATATTAGAATTAATTATTTGTTTCGAGCTCTTATTTAAAACAAACGCTCTCAAAAGATGCCTACACATTTGTCTGCCCAAATCATTAGATAAAGAGAGAATTATTAATGATCTCCCTAACGCTCTTTACCGGCTTGCTCATTAACGGAAAAAAAGATACAAAAGCGAGATACATGTTCAATACAATGTTTTACCATGTCTAAATATGTAAATAGTATTTAAAAATTCAAACAAACTCTTAAATAATCGCGTAAATTTTTAAAAGTTTTTTTATTTAATTTAAAAAAGCACATCATATTTAAAAAACTAAGTAAGAAAGTTCTATAATCGGTCAAGCCCGACCATACAATACTCTTCACCACTAAGGTCAAAGGTGTTCTTTTTCCTATATGAAAACAAATATTTGCTAAATTTTGCCGTCACACAAATATTTCTAAAAACTTATATATTTAAGCTATTTCCGTCATTTGCACTTATATGAGAGCTAGGGTCAAATGTGGACCGATTATCTCAAAATATAGCAAATTATTTAAACTTTTTACAGAAATTATGTGTGCGAAAAACTTAAAATTCCCATTATCTTCAGATTTACGAGCGTTTTAGTGATTTTTGTCTCATTTAGTGCGTTTTGACAGAAGAGTTTGTATGGGAGCTATGGTCAATGTGGACCGATTTCAACGAAATTTGGTACAGTGATTTAAGCTTACATAAGCAGTATCTGTTTTAAATTTCATGAAAAAATATTGATATTTTGGCCAATATATCAATTCCGGGAAGTGGCACCTATGGGAGGTACCATAAACAATGGACCGATTTTGACGAATTTCAATAGCACACTATCAAAACAATGATCTGTACCAAATTTTAACAAATTATATTTAGAATTGCTACCTGTACTTTGATTACATGGTTTACATGGGGGTCCAGCCAGCCGTCCAGACGGACGAGCGGACGGACGGACTGACATCGCTAAATCGACTCAGAAAGTTATTCTAAGCCCATTGGTATACTTAAAGGAGGGTCTAAGACAAATATTTCTATGCGTTACATACATTACCACAAACTTATAATAACCTTTCCACCTATGGTGCTGAAGGGTATAAATATATGAAATGGTTATTTCAGTTAAAAAAACGACCTGGATTTTTTAATGTTTAAAGATGATTTAATATGCAATATATCGTTATCTCCAGAATTAATAATTTAATATTGGTTTCACTTAGAATAAAGCTCTAATTTTAAGTTGAAGTAAAATAAACCGAACTCACTTCTCAATGGGTTCATTGTTCCTTTAGAATCTTTGTGGCTAACATCCCCTGTGTGCGTGTGTTTGATTGCAATCAGTTTTCTCAATTTTATTATGGTTCATCCCCTGTTTGCATGTGTTTGATTGCAATCAGTTTTCTCAATTTTATTATGGTTCTAGGCTAAACTCAATTCTTTGATACAGTACATGGTTTGTGAAACAACTAAGCAATTTTTTACAAGACATCCCAAACTGTACAGAGGTGTAAGTATGTACTAAATATTGATTTTTTGTTAAATTAAGCAAAGCCTGTCAAACTTTTTAACATATAAATTTCTACGAATATTTTTTTTTGTCAAAAATTTTTTTGAATGTTGCATCGACTTTTTTTAAATATTTTTCTTGATAAAATTTTCTATAGTTTTTTTTTTTTTAACTTATTTTATATCTTTAATATCTTATCTTACAGTACGTTTACACACGTAGGTGACTTGTTACAAGTTGTGTATACGTATTCTTCTGACATGCAAGTAAAAAAATCACTGGCAATCAAAATCGCTTGCCAGTGAACCTACAACTTGCAGAAGTGTGATTGTGTTAGTAAAAAAATATAAATGTATTGAGCTTGCACTTGCATGTGTAAATGCCGTGTTACATCTTTAAAAGAGCATGTATATATATATATATATATATATATATATTTATTTATTGAATGGCTATTTAAAAGGGGTAAAATGGCTATCTAAAAGGGGTAATAACGGTTATAAAGGGAAAAACTAGAAAACCTCATTTCCCCAAACAAAATTTAAATTACGTTTAGAACAGCTAAGAAAATAAGCGGACAGGTGTTTGGTACTTTTTTCAAACTATGCCCGAAAGGGGGTAAAAAAAGTTTAAAAATAGTCTTTTGGTACTTTTTTTAAACCATTCTTATCTTCTGAAGCAAAGAATATAGAATTTTTAGCTTTTTTACTGCAATCAATAGATGTGAAAAAAATATTCAACACATATTTAGCACGTATTTTGTCCTCGGGGGCAAAATGGGTAAAAATGCGATAACATGATAACTTAACAGCTCATAAAGTAATATGTATAATTGGTACCAAAGAAGTACCAAATATGCATATATATAATTTTCTTGGTATTATGGGATAAAAAGGGGAAAAATTGGTAATATTATAACTTTATAAGTATTAAGTATAGAAACAAAATTTGAATTGCATTTTTATCAGCTGAAAAAATAAGAAGACGAGTAATTGGTACGTTTTGGCAAAAGACCTAGCAGAACCAATAATGTGTGAAAATTATTTTTGAACTGAATTGTTAAGAAAGAAATATAAAAATTTATCTTGATGAAATATTTTGTAGAAAATTTGTCTTAATGAAATTTTCCATGATAAAATTTTCTATAGAAAATTCTTTTATCAAAAGAAAATAAGTTTTGAAGAAATTCTCTATAGATTTTTTTCTATAGAAAATTTCATTAAAATATATAAAAACAAATTATTTTGATGAAATTTCTATAGAAAATTTATTATGAGGAAATTTTCTATAAAAAGTTAATTTTGGTAAAATGTTCTATAGGAAATTTATTTTAATGAAATTTTTTAAAGAAAATTTATTTTGATGAAATTTTCTATAGAAAATTCATTTTGATGAAATTTTCTATAGAAAATTTATTTTGATAACATTTTCTAAAGAAAATTTATTTTGATGAAATTTTCTATAGAAATCTTATTTTGATGAAATTTTCAATTTTTGATGATAAAATTTTCTATAATTTTTTATAGAAAATTTATTTTGATGAAATTTTCTAAAGAAAATTTATTTTGATGAAATTTCTATAGAAAATTTATTTTGATGAAATTTTCTATAGAAAATTTATTTTGATGAAATTTTATATAGAAATTTTTTTGTGATGAAATTTTTCATAGAAAATTTATTTTGATGAAATTTTCTATAGAAAATTTATTTTGATGAAATTTTATATAGAAATTTTTTTCTGACGAAATTTTTATAGAAAATTTATTTTGATGAAATTTTCTATTGAAGATTTATTTTGATGAAATTTCTATAGAAAATTTATTTTGATGAAATTTCAATAGAAAATTAATTTTGGTGGAATTTTCTATAATAAATTTTTCTTGGTGAAATTTTCTTTAGAAAATTTTTTTGATAAAATTTCTATAGAATATTTATTTTGATTAAATTTTCTATTAAAAATTTATTTTGATTAAATTTTCTATTGAAAATTTATTTTGATGAAATTTTCTTTTTAAAAAAATAAAATTTTAAAAAATTTCATCAAAAATAATTTATGTTGATGAAATTTTCTATAGAAATCTTATTTTGATGAAATTTTCAATTTTTGATTTTAAAATTTTCTATAGAAAATTTGTTTTGATGATTTTTCCTTTGGCAAATTTATTTTGATGAAATTTTCTATAATTTTTTATAGAAAATTTATTTTGATGAAATTTTCTATAATTTTTTATAGAAAATTTATTTTGATGAAATTTTATATAGAATTTTTTTTCTGATGAAATTTTTCATAGAAAATTTATTTTGATGAAATTTTCTAAAGGAAATTTATTTTGATGAAATTTCTATAGAAAATTTATTTTGATGAAATTTTCTATAATAAATTTTTCTTGATGAAATTTTCTATAGAAAATTTTTTTGATAAAATTTCTATAGAATATTTATTTTGATTAAATTTTCTATTGAAAATTTATTTTGATGAAATTTTCTTTTTAATAAAATAAAATTTTAAAAAATTTCATAAAAAAAAATTTATTTTGATTAAATTTTTTATAAAAAATTGTTTTGTGGAAATTTTATATGAAAAATTTATTTTGTTGAAATTTTCTATTGGAATTTTTTTTATAAAATTTGTTTGATTAATTTTGGTATAGAAATTTTTTTTTTGATGAAATTTTTTATATAAAATTTTTCTTGATGAAATGTTTTATGGAAAAAGTTTCTTAATGAATTTTTTATAGAATAAAATTCTTGATGAAATTTTTTATAGAAAAAATTTCTTAATGGAATTTTGAATAGAAAATTTTTCTTAATGAAATTTTTTATAAAAATTTTTTTGATGAAATATTCTTTAGAAATTTTTTCTTCATGAAATTTTCTATAAAAATATTTTTCTTTATAAAAAATATTTTTCATAGAAAATTTTTCTAATGAAATTTTTTTATAAAAAAATTTTTCTCTATAGAAAATTTTCGTTATGAAATTTTCTATAGAAAATTTTTCTTGATGATATTTTCTTTAGAAAATCTTCGTAATGTTAAGTTTTATGACGTAATTTTTCCAAAAAAAATATTTTTTCCTGTCAAATATAAAATTAAAGTGGATAAAGAACAATGAAAAAAGACATAAACGCACAAACAAACATAACTTTTATGAGCACGTGTGTGTGCCTTAGCTTTTACTCATTTGATAATTGTCTTCATTAGTTGCTTCCGAATTTTAATAGTTTTAAAAATGTTCTTTTTATGGAACTTTTCAAAACAACCATACGGCAAATCAATGTATGGAAGTGCAACATCTTCATATTATAGAATCTTTGGTGGAATGAATAAATAAAGTTTTGTAGATATAAAATATTGATACATTTTTAATAGAAAAAATATTTAAAAACAAAATTAAATGATTTTACTTTTATTAAAAAAAAAATATAGTGATGAGTTTTTCATAGAAAAATTATTTTGTTGAACTTTGTATAGAAAATTTAATATGATAAAGTTTCAGATCAGCTTTAAAATGATATAAAAATATTTGCCACTAATTGCCAGAGATAATTAAAATAGACAAAAGGTCATAAAATTATACCATTCCAATATTCTAAAATTGTTGCATAAAAAAAATAAAAATTTTATAGCTGCATTTCATAATTTAAATGAGCTAAAAGCATTTTTTAAAAATATTTAACCAAAACGCCTCCAATCATTTAAAAATTTGGGGAAGAATGTGAGGCGCCATCACTTAACAATTTAATAAACGCCTCAAAAATGAAATTTTTCATAGAAAATTTATTTTGATGAAATTTTCTAAAGGAAATTTATTTTGATGAAATTTCTATAGAAAATTTATTTTGATGAAATTTTCTATAATAAATTTTTCTTGATGAAATTTTCTATAGAAAATTTTTTTGATAAAATTTCTATAGAATATTTATTTTGATTAAATTTTCTATTGAAAATTTATTTTGATGAAATTTTCTTTTTAATAAAATAAAATTTTAAAAAATTTCATAAAAAAAAATTTATTTTGATTAAATTTTTTATAAAAAATTGTTTTGTGGAAATTTTATATGAAAAATTTATTTTGTTGAAATTTTCTATTGGAATTTTTTTTATAAAATTTGTTTGATTAATTTTGGTATAGAAATTTTTTTTTTGATGAAATTTTTTATATAAAATTTTTCTTGATGAAATGTTTTATGGAAAAAGTTTCTTAATGAATTTTTTATAGAATAAAATTCTTGATGAAATTTTTTATAGAAAAAATTTCTTAATGGAATTTTGAATAGAAAATTTTTCTTAATGAAATTTTTTATAAAAATTTTTTTGATGAAATATTCTTTAGAAATTTTTTCTTCATGAAATTTTCTATAAAAATATTTTTCTTTATAAAAAATATTTTTCATAGAAAATTTTTCTAATGAAATTTTTTTATAAAAAAATTTTTCTCTATAGAAAATTTTCGTTATGAAATTTTCTATAGAAAATTTTTCTTGATGATATTTTCTTTAGAAAATCTTCGTAATGTTAAGTTTTATGACGTAATTTTTCCAAAAAAAATATTTTTTCCTGTCAAATATAAAATTAAAGTGGATAAAGAACAATGAAAAAAGACATAAACGCACAAACAAACATAACTTTTATGAGCACGTGTGTGTGCCTTAGCTTTTACTCATTTGATAATTGTCTTCATTAGTTGCTTCCGAATTTTAATAGTTTTAAAAATGTTCTTTTTATGGGACTTTTCAAAACAACCATACGGCAAATCAATGTATGGAAGTGCAACATCTTCATATTATAGAATCTTTGGTGGAATGAATAAATAAAGTTTTGTAGATATAAAATATTGATACATTTTTAATAGAAAAAATATTTAAAAACAAAATTAAATGATTTTACTTTTATTAAAAAAAAAATATAGTGATGAGTTTTTCATAGAAAAATTATTTTGTTGAACTTTGTATAGAAAATTTAATATGATAAAGTTTCAGATCAGCTTTAAAATGATATAAAAATATTTGCCACTAATTGCCAGAGATAATTAAAATAGACAAAAGGTCATAAAATTATACCATTCCAATATTCTAAAATTGTTGCATAAAAAAAATAAAAATTTTATAGCTGCATTTCATAATTTAAATGAGCTAAAAGCATTTTTTAAAAATATTTAACCAAAACGCCTCCAATCATTTAAAAATTTGGGGAAGAATGTGAGGCGCCATCACTTAACAATTTAATAAACGCCTCAAAATGCGTACAACATTTTTAACATCAAAATTCTTTCTGCAACTGACTCTTATGGAGGAAAAAACTCAACACATGTTATGAGTGTACGTATGTTCATAAAATGCATTGAAATGTATCTAATACATGAATATATAAGTATCTCACATATTGAATAATATCAGAATGAGTTATTTGGTGGCATGAGCTGAAATGTATGTAGTTGTGGCAACGATTATGATTGTAATTAGTTGAAATTCTAGAGTTTCACATTTCATAAACAAATTTTTGATTTATTTGGTGTTTTGTTATGGATCATAAACTAGGAAATACTTTTTAAGATTTTCAATTTTGTTAAGCATAATTTCTCTGAAAATGCATCACAAAGGCCCATATAAACAACTAAGAAAATGCATAAGTTCATTTAAGTAAAAGTAATAACTATGTTAAGTATTCCTCTTTCTGTATTTACCTTATGTTAAAAATATACACGTGTATAAATCTCTATTTACATATAAGAATTCGTCCCCTTTCTCTATGTTTTCGTTTTACGCAACAAGTCCTTTCCGTTTTATGTAAGTGTATGTGAGTGTAGAGATAAATCTCTGCATGTCTGAGTTAATAGTTGTGGGAGTGGAATTTGTTCTTGAAAAATAAACCATAAAACATGGGATATAAAATAGAACCTTAAAACTATTTGGATGTAAGTATGTAAGTGGGTGTATCCATAGTGTTGACATTTTAATTGGTATTTATTGCTACTTAAAATTCAAGGATCTTGTTAACAATTTTCACCTCATATTTTATCGTCAAATAATCATTTTTAACACAAATATTAAGGAATGCTTGAAATTATGGCGTTAGAATCCAAGTGGTTATTGCAAACATGTGATTATAATTAACTTAGATATAAAATTCTAAAAATAATTTTTGTTATTCACTTAGATTCTAAATTTTAGAATAAAAATTAGGGGTTTTTTTTAGGAAAATTTAGAATATAAATAAAGATTTCTAAATTTTAGATAGTCGGGACAATGATCTAGACTATAGTCGAGACAATGATCTAGACTATAGTCAAGACAACGATACAGACTTTAGTCGAGACAATGATCTAGACTATGATCTAGAAAATGATTTTGACTGTAGTCGATACAATGGACTAGGCTATAGTCGAGGCAATGATCTATACTATAGTAGAGATAATCATGTAGACAATAGAAGAGACAATGATCTAGACTATAGTCGAGACAAAAATCTAGACTATAGTCGAGACAATGATTTAGACTTTAGTCGAGACAATGGTCTAGACTATAACAATGACAATGATTTTATTAGATCTAGACTATCAAAATCATGTAGACTATAGTCGAGACAATAATCGAGACCATACTAGAGTCAATGATCTAGACTACAATCGAGAAAATGATATAAACTATAGTTAAGGCAACGATCTAGACTATAGTCAAAAATTATCAAGATTGAGGTCGAGAGAATGATATCTGTATCGTTCAACAAAATCAGACCACCCATTCCAAAGATATGACCTTTTTGGCAAATTTAAAAATTTTTTTTTTTAAATTGACGAATTTAATTTCCTGCGTGACGGACGATTCATTTTTACGGATTTTGTTGTACTTAAATGTATCCCATTGTTGTTCTACACTAGATATCTTTGCACAGATTTCAGGGAATAGTAGCCCATCAATTGTGCTATCGAATTGTTAATTTACATACTTCTTTTGGAGGAAAAAGATATTCGCTTTAAAAGTGCTGTGACAGACGCTACAAAAAATGGAAGTGACTTCTTTTCAACACGTGTTTCTGTAATTTTCATCAAATCGGTCAGAGTAATAAAAAAATTTTAAATACATTAAAGATAGAGGAAAATCAGAGGATTGCAAAATAGCTTTTATAAAATATTTATAGCTTTTATAAATATTTCCATTTGGGCTGTAAATGGGATGCAGTTGGTACCTGGGTTTCCGGCTAACAGGTAATAACTGTATTCAATTCTTACTCACATCTCCTCGTGGTACATCCTGGAAACCTGAGCAACCTAGTTGAAGATGCGGTATACAATCCGAGTGGGATTCTAGGTCAGGGCTAACGTGAGGGGGAGTTATCTTGGAGCCATTCCGATGTAATTGGTCTAAGGGTCTAAGATAATTGTACTTGGTAAAGTACAAAACTGTAGCGTCTGTTCAACATGTTAGTTGCGGCTGCAAGCGGGCTTTATAGAAAATCCCCCTGCAACGGCAGCTGGCACAAGGATTTTGGAGGTGCCTAATCTATGCAAGAACATCCTGATGAATGAAACTGGGAGTCAAGGATAACAGAAGAAGGCGTTTCCAGTTTCACCAAAATTCCATAAATGTACTGTTGCGGACGCTACGTGACGGACGATACAGTTTTTACTTGAAAAAAATCATATTTCATATTTTTTTAAGGATTCGGTAATCAGTGAAAATAATGATTTTGCCTGTTCCCGAATTTCATCTCTTTCCTTTTCATATTCACGGTAAAAATGCAATTTTTGGGCACAATTTAATATTTCACAGAACGACTAATTACATATATTTATTTAAAGTTTTACACTTTTAACATCTTTTTAACATCTTATTTTTTAACATCTTATTTTTTATCCCAAGAATGCTGCGGCTAGCTGTTAGAGTGTCCCAAAAATGCAAAAAAAATCAATTTTTAAAATCATCAAATTTGCCCCACAGTATATTTTTTTAACACCTAATGTCTTAAATTTAATCTGTGGATATAGACAGTGTTATTGCTTTATGAATAAGACAGATATGTGTTCGTAAATTTTG
The DNA here is from genome assembly GCA_933228675.1 of Stomorhina lunata. NCBI lineage: Eukaryota > Metazoa > Arthropoda > Insecta > Diptera > Rhiniidae > Stomorhina > Stomorhina lunata. The sequence continues at coordinate 102,633,540 of OW121743.1, read as the reverse complement.
TATTTTATAAATAATCTTTTGTAAAAAATATATACTGTGACGGACGCTATACACTTTCCTATACATATTATTCTGTAAAATGCTTTATTAACATCTATATATTTTTAGCCTAATGTAAAGCCTACTATAAAATCTCTTTACGAACCAAGTTCAATTGGAGAAAAAAGAAAAATTACACCAGCCAAATTAAAGACAAAACCTTTATTTCTGTGACGGACGCTACACACTGTGAACCCTTTTTACTTGACGTTATTTATATCACTCTAATTACTTTTGATAGGGTCTTTAACATCTAATTGTGTAAAATTAAGCAGACTTTGAGCCTCTACTGAAACTTGATACCTAAATGGATGTTTTTGCGATTTTTATGAACTTTTGAAAAACCTATTATTTAAAAAAAATGTATAAAAATTCGAGATGGGTGCAAATAAAGACCTGCCATTCACGAAGAGAGCAATCAAAAATTGTATCCATTATATATTCTAAAGGATCAATATATGGTCAATTTTTCCATAAACACAAATAAGCTATTTTGACAGTCTTAAAATTTTTCCCTTGGTTTAAGTTTTTTCGGATTTGCCCATATACCAATATACAAAAACGATTTTTAAACCGCCATAAAAACTGAACAAAAGTGAAATTCAAAATTTTGAAGAACTCTAAAAATTGTATGAGGATGTATATACAAAATTTTATTAAAATCGGAGATGGTGAAGTATAAAAATCGTATTTTTCGTTCAAAAAATTTTGGTTTCACCCCATACAAATTGAATTCCACTTTCAAATTATTCTGATTGTTTTCGATTTCTGGAGAAGCAAAATACGGAATTCATTTCAATTCCCACATCCATCTAAGAACGCACAATTTCGAATTTAATCTTCATTTATCTAAAGTTTTAAAAGTCCAGCTTAAATTTCAGACTTTGCTTTGCCTAACTTGCATTAAGTTTTAAGCGTCCTAATCGCTTAGGGAATTTAAATAGAAATTGCATTGGTTCCAAATTTCAAAAACGACATGTTCTATTTATATAATTGATTAAGTATTCGTTAAAATTATTAAGGTATTACTATTTACCTTCAAAATTTTGTATATCAAAGAGAATTAAATAAATAGGATTTCTTAAACAAGAGTTAAAGATATGTCTTAATGGTAAATATCGGATTTGTGGCCAAATTGGATCTTAATTTAGAGGCCACTGATCACATGGTTCTGCAACGATATCTCTATAGAATTGTACTAAGGAACCGGAAGTTAAACTTGTTTTCGTTATTCTGATAGTATACAGGTCAATAAGTTCAAGTCGTTTTGAATAAGCCACAGGTTTTTATATAAAAAGTTAAATTTCCTTATTGCTCTATACACTAAGACTAACGTTTCTCCAATTTTTGAGATCATTTGGTCTTTGAAGTCAATTCACTTTCCACGAGCCATTTCTAAAATCGCTGAATCTGGATGAGGGGCAATTCGAAACCCAATATAAGTTCCTTTGAACTTGCACTTTGCAGCTGGAAAAGAACTTTATTCTTGGCCAAATGCGGTTGTTATAACTGCTACCGATTTTTCCTTTTTTTACTCCCTTAATTAAAAAAGTGCCAATTATATATTTGATATTTATATAAATGTCAGTAGACCTCCCTATTAATAATATTTCTGGGTTTAATAAATATGTAAAGTTTAAAAATCTGTTATATCAAGGGTAAATACCTATGCCACTTTTTTATCCCCTATATGTAGCATTTTCGGAAAAGTGGTAAATACCTAATATAAATATAATGTACCGAATGCGTGTTTTTTTATTTTCCCAATTCCTTATTTAACAGACACAATAAGTTATCATAATATTCGCATATTGATTGTTTTCAATTTCCGAAGGGGACATCATGCATATCAAAAATGGTGGCAATGACTTTATTGGCTGACAAACCTATATTTGCTTTCTTTGGCACCGATTCGCCCATTGTTTGGTCTCTGGTGTTTTGTCCACAGTTACGAAACTATACAAAAACATGCAAACGAGTCTGTCAATCGGTTGCCTTTGTTGTTGGTTGTGAGCAAAATCTTGCAGCCATCTTTTGAAAAGCTTTGTCATACCCATGTGATCATTCAAAATGGAAAATACCATTTAATGTCCGAACGATTTAAACCATATAATGGATTTTTTTAAGCGTTTCGGATGTAGAGACCTTAAATGAGCATCAGAATGTTCGACATCGTCCGTTCTTAAACTAAAACCCCGAAATTCACTTCTTCAACATGGAAATTGATAATACAGGGGCCAGATAATATTTACCAAGCATAGGTTTGTTTTGAGCGATGATGCTAAATAAGCGCAATTTTCATTTTCTTCTCAAACCCCGAGGTAGTCTGCTATTAACACCTGTTAAACACAAACTATTGTAAATTATGAAGGGGATGTTGGATACCAAGCAACAGTTCTGATTGATCTTAACTTTTTAAGCCCCAGTCTTATCTTGATTATCTTTCATCTCAACTGTGGACACTGATCTCCCCATGGTATCACCTGGGCAACTACGTTAACATCAGTAAGTGTAGTAAGCTAACATGTGCCGCGAGCTCACACAAGGAAAGATAAAAAATATGGGTTAGGATGTCGGTCAAGTAACCCACTCCTGGAAAAAAACAATTACTATGAAAAAGCTAAATTTAGAAAAAACAAGTAAGAAAAGCTATAGTCGGTCAAGCCCGACTATATGATACCCTTCACTACTAAGGTCAAATATGGACCAACAATTAAACAAGTTTTCCTTAAGCCTTAGAGACATACATACATATACTATGTGCTATTTTTTCAAAATTTCGAGATTTATATCATTTCCGGCTAAGGGCCTGTTATGGGAGCTAGGGTCAATTGTGGACCGATTGTTACCAAATTTTGTTCATTGGTTTATATTTACAAAATATTGTTCTGTGCAAAGTTTAAGTAGTCAAATACATTTATCTTTAGAGTTATTAACGTTTTTGTGCTTTAATGTGTATTTTGAGAGTGTGTCTTGTATGGAAGGTATGGTCAAATATGGGCCGAATTCTACAAAATTAGGAAGACTGATTAAGGTTATAATAAGCAATATTTGTGCTGAATATTATTAAAATACAACTCAGTTTGTGGCTGTAAAGGGCCAAAAACTCTATTCCGGGAAGGCATCCCTATGGTAGGTACCCGAAATAGTAATCCGATTTCGCCCAAAAAGTATAGGGATCGTCCAATATTTTGGGATCGACCAAAATATAAATCTGTGCCAAATTTCATCAAATATCTTTAAAGTTACGACCTGTTAAGTGATAACAAGCTTACATGGATAACCGTTAAAACATCGTTAAAACAACTCAGGGAGTGATTCTAAGTCGATTGGTATACTAAAAGGTGGCTCTCAGACCAATATTTCTATGCGTTACAAACATCAGCACAAACCCAATATACCCTCTCCACCTATGGTGGTGAAGGGTATAAAAACGGTCTCCCTAAATGTTAAAAGAGGACGTCCGAAACTTCTATGGAAAGACCAAGTAGAAGAAAATCTTTCAAAGCTTCTCCTATGAAATTGGAGAATATGCGTACAATATCTCGAAGCGAATAAATTTCTAAAATGTGCTCGGCCTTTGACCTTAACAGTTTGTAAATATAGGCCATTTAAGTAAGTAAGTAAGTATTGTAAATGACGCAGCTTGTTCAAATTTTCAAAGTGGTTAATTGACAGGTGTATATTGACGGCGGCAGAGTTGTCATTTCAATAAGTAGGCGGTAATTAAAATTAAAAAATTAAAATTAAAAGACACGGACTAATTGATCTGCCCTCCTAATTTCAAGTATTTCACTTTTAAGGGTATTGTGTTGCTGAATTTTTAAGGCTTTTTTGTTTTCCGCTCACTTTTTCGAACATTTAAATTTAGGTCCACAAATTAAAATTAAACATTTCAATAAAAGATATTGATCCTTTTATTGATTGATCCATATAGGGCAGCATAGCGAGAGTTATATGTCTAAATATCCAGAGAGCCTTTGTTAATTCTCAATGATATTTTTAAAGAAGTGAATAGAGGTTATACTAATGGAACCGGAAGAGGTTGCATCCTGAGTACGAATAATAAATATTTTATAATAAATAGATTTTCTGTTGTTGTGATGATATTTCGGGGGAAACCCCGAAGTTTTCTTGAAACTAAGAATTTGTTTAAAAGTTCGATCGACGTCATGTGAGATATAAAAGTGAATAGTAATCACGGTTTGAAACACTTCGAGTGTCTCAAAATTTAAACCGATGGTTGTTACACGTTACAAGGCAAAATTCTTTCTACTCTAAGTGCGAAAATTTTGCAAATTTTATATTAAAAATTTCCTAAAGAAAATTGTAGAGCAACAAAAAATAATGGTGTTCTGAATTAAAACACGCCTATTCCCATTAAAATTAACAGAACATCTACACAAACTACCAATAAGATATTCTGATCAGATATAAATCTATTTAGTAGAGAAAGACAAAAATACATTTGTTTGGAATAATGATCTTCACAAACGCAAGACAACAAGAAAGAAGAGTAAAACTGTTTTTAAAGAGAAACCGCAATGATATGCCAAGATCTCAAGGTATGCGACAAGGAGCTTGTTACGGTATCTGTAAGATACAAATGTTTTGAATTACTTAAAGTGAATGAATGAATGTGTTTTTCTGAAAATGAACGAGATGAAACAGAAAAACGGCAACAACAACAAGAAATAGAGGAAGACAATCTAAGAGGATGAAAGATTTGTTGAATTGTATTGCTTTTTCTTCTACATCGAGATACAAAAATGTACATATGTTGGAATGTCTGAATGTATGTATTTTTTCTGATTTTCTGTGATTTTTGAAAATAATTTCAGTAGTCAGTTGACTTTAGTATAGTTTAGTATTGCGTTAGCAATTAACTTAATTAACTTAATTGTGTATTTTGCTAATTGCTAATTGAATTAGCTGCATTATAAAGGAAAAACTAAATATATAGAAAATCGAATCAAAAGCTAACAAAACAGTGACTTTTTCACAATAACACAACCTATTAAAAAATTGTTGAACTTTAACAAAATTAAAAAGAATAAAAAACAAACCAATGAAAGAATCTCAGAGGTGTTAAGGCTGATGATTGCAAAGTTATAAATAAATTACATTTTTTATACAAACGGTCTTTAATTTTTTAATTCTATTAATGTGTGTCGTTGCCAATAGAAACGTACAAATATCACGTTGACAATTTCTTTAATTAATTGCTACATAATTAAGTTATTTCTCAACAAAGTTTACACTAATTTGCTAATTCGTAGCATTAAATTCAAGCAACGCAACGAGAACTGATTTATTTAAATTTACGCAACGTAAAATTTTTCAAAAGCAAATAACGAAACAGATATTTTTGAACAAAAAAAAAATGTTAAATTATCATCAACCACAACGGCATCAGGAGCAAAGTATGACCACAACATCAGAGGCAACAACAATTACGACAACAACATCAGCAGCATCAAACAATTCAGCAACAACATCCGGTACACTATCATCAACATCAACTTCGGCGACGGAAAACAATACAATACCATTAAATTTTTACTCCATTTCCCAGCAACAAAATCACAATAATAATAATAACAATCATCATCAGCAACATCAACAGCAGCATCAACAACTATCACCCATAATGGCTGTTAACAGTAATACAACTTCCGCCACCTGTTCATCTTTACAACATTTACATACCTTGACAAACAATAATAATTATATTTTGACCACGTCATCATTAACAGCATCCGCATCAAGCTTGGACAAGGCACCAGCTACATCATTAATGTATCACAATCATATATGCACAAAATTATCTTCACCAGCTTCAGCTTCGGAATCCTCCTCAACATCGAAAATTTCACCCAATCTTAATACAGTATCAGCAGCTACAACCACCTCGAATTCATCAGCTATACCCATGGCAACAACATTTTTGTTTGATAAGGGTTCAGAAAATGTAAAACGTTTTTCCGTTAATAATTTATTAGAGTTAGCGGCGGTACAACAGGATTATCATCAGCAGCACCATCCACATCATCATCAACAACATAATTCACAGCAGCAACAACAACACAATCACCATATTCATAATCACCACCAGCAGCAACAACAACAGCAACATATTGCAAATAAACTACAATTGCATCATCAACTTCAGCAGCAGAACCAACATCATCAACACCAACATTCTCTCTTATCATCATCACATGGGGATAATTTGGGTAAGTTTGTTACCAGTCAGTTACGAGTAGTCAATCCATAATTTTTTTTGTAGAGAAACTCGAAAATAGAATTCAAATTTTTGGCATATTTAATTATGCCTTCGCTCCAACGGGCGAAAATTGTTGAATTGCCAAAATCTGAAATTTAAAAAGCCGTCGGTTGGGGAATTTGAAAAGAAAAAATTGTATGCCAGAACCACCAAAGCGTATGACAAGCGATAGTTCTGCTAAAAATATTTTAAGATTTGCTATAAATGTGAACTACCATTAAATTATGAATTTAAATAATTGAAAATTTTGGATTCTGGAAATCCTGCTATAAATAAAACAATAAAGATATATAGTATTTTGGTAATAATTACAAAAAACTCTCTAATAAGTTCATTTAACAAAAAATTTTCAAACTAAGTTATAATGAAATTAAAAAGAAAATATCTTCATAATCGAAAAATTTCTAATATATATTTAGAAATATTTTTATAAAAAAAAATATTGAAAACGTTAAAGAAATAAACCAATATAAATTTTTTCCACTTTCACACATTGATTTGCCGTATGGTCCATTTGAAAAGTTCCATAAAAAAAAGTATACCTATTTTACTCTAAATCGGAAACAACTAATGAAAACGATTATCCAATGAGAGAAAGCTAAGGCACACACACATGCTTATGAAATGAATGTATGTTTATTTGTAGGATTATGTGTTTTTCATTGTTCTTTATCCACTTTGATATATCATTTGACATCAAAAAATGCATAGAGTGCAATATCTTTATATTATAGAGTCATTGGTTAAACGTTAATTAAGAAAAAAATTTAAGTATATCATGGTTTTCATTAAAAAAAAAAAATCTGTTGCAACAGTTTTTTAATAAAATTTTTCGTTTAAATAATTTTCAAACAAAACGAATCCTTAAAACATTTTTTAAAATAAAGAATTTTTTGAAATGCTGGGATGGATGGGTCTAATAAATTTTTTTATTAAAAATTTTTCTATAGAAAATTTTTTTTATCAAAAATTTTTCTATAGAAATTTTTTTTTAACAAAAATTGTTCTATAGAAAATTTTTTTATCAAAAATTTTTCTATAGAAAATTTTTTTATCAAAAATTTTTCTATAGAAAATTTTTTTATCAAAAATTTTTCTATAGAAAATTTTTTTATCAAAAATTTTTCTATAGAAAATTTTTTTATCAAAAATTTTTCTATAGAAAATTTTTTTATCAAAAATTTTTCTATAGAAAATTTTTTTATCAAAAATTTTTCTATAGAAAATTTTTTTATCAAAAATTTTTCTATAGAAAATTTTTTTATCAAAAATTTTTCTATAGAAAATTTTTTTATCAAAAATTTTTCTATAGAAAATTTTTTTATCAAAAATTTTTCTATAGAAAATATTTTTATCAAAAATTTTTCTATAGAAAATTTTTTTATCAAAAATTTTTCTATAGAAATTTTTTTTATCAAAAATTTTTCTATAGAAAATTTTTTATCAAAAATTTTTCTATAGAAATTTTTTTTTATGAAAAATTTTTCTATAGAACATTTTGCCCTTTACAGCCAGAATTTATTTAAATTTTTATAAAATTCAGCTCATGGCTACAGAAATCATTTTACCAAATATTGTGTCAATACTGCCGTTCTCAACTCAACTCAGTTTGGTCGTCTGCTAGTCAACCCAACTTTCATTCAACCAAATTATTTTTTGATATTGCGGAACTATTAAATAGCACTTTCATGAAACTACTTCAGACTAAGTTTGGTATGATTTAATAGAGAAATATTAGCATTTAACCCTTTGCGATTGACGTGATATTTTTCAAAACTCTCGCAGAGTCGCAGATTCGAACTAAGTCGCTTGTACTGTTTTGGATCTGCTTCACGTGATAAAGTCCAACAAAAGTCGCTCATCATGCCCTCGCCCTAAAATTCTTGGTATCGTTTTTAGCCAAATCTTGGTGTAGTCGTCGTCGTCGCTTGTATCACACAAGTTTTCAGTAAAAAATACGAGATGGGGATGCAGACAATGCATTTTAAAAGACATTCGAACTCAAATCTGACAATAATAAAAAAAAAAACAAATAACAAATATAGAAAAGATTTTGTATCAAAAATTTTCTATAAAATTTATAGATTGAAAATTTGTTATATAAAAAGTTAAGATCAAAAATTTTTTCAATACAAAAAATTTTATATAGAAAATTTTTCTGTTGAAAAATGTTGTTATAGAAAAAATTTTTATCTGTAAGTTTTCTGCAGAAAAAATTGTATATCAAACATTATTCTCTAGAAAAATTTTATTTCGAATATTTTTCTCTAGAAAAAATTTTATATTGAACATTTTTCTTTAGAAAAAAAATTTAGGTCTAAATTTTTCTTTAAAAAAAATTTGATATAACTAATTTTGAATAGAAATAATTTTATATTAAAAATTTTTCAAAAAAAAAATTTTATATCGAAAGTTTTTCTATATAAAAAAATTGTTATCAAAAATTTTAGGTTGGTATAATAAAAGGTAAGGCTTCTAAAGAAAAAAATGTATATAACAAATTTTAGATCGAAAATTTTTTACAAAGATATTTTATTTAAATTTTCTATAAAAAAGATTTTGTATCAAAAATTGTCTATACAATTTTTTGATTGAAAATTTGTTATATAAAAAGTTAAGATCAAAAATTTTTCAATACAAAAACTTTATATGGAAAATTTTTCTGTTGAAAAATGTTGTTATAGAAAAAATGTTTTATCTGTAAGTTTTCTGCAGAAAAAATTTTATATCAAACATTATTCTCTAGAAAAATTTTATTTCGAATATTTTTCTCTAGAAAAAATTTTATATTGAACATTTTTCTTTAGAAAAAATGTTAGGTCTAAATTTTTCTTTAAAAAAAAAATTGATATAACTAATTTTGTATAGAAATAATTTTATATTAAAAATTTTTCAAAAAAAAAAATTATATCGAAAGTTTTTCTATATAAAAAATTGTTATCAAAAATTTTAGGTTGGTATAATAAAAGGTTAGGCTTCTAAAGAAAAAAATGTATATAAAAAATTTTAGACCGAAAATTTTTTATAAAGATATTTTATTTAATTTTTCTATATAAAAGTTAAGATCAAAAATTTTTCAATACAAAAAATTTTATATGGAAAATTTTTCTGTAGAAAAAATTTTAAGTCAAAAATTTTACTATAGAAAAGATTTTATATCAAAAATTTTCTATAAAAAAATTATATCAACTATTTTAATTCGAAAATTTTGTTATAGAAAAAATTTAACATCGGTAATTTTTCTGTAGAAAAAATTTTATATGGAACATTTTTATATCGGAAATTTTTCTATCGAAAAAATTTTATATTGAAAATTTGTCTATCGAAAAAATTTATATCGAAAATTTTTCTATAGAAAATGTATTTTTTTTTAAATTAACATCGGTAATTTTTCTGTAGAAAAAATTTTATATCGAACATTTTTGTATCGGAAATTTTTCTATCGAAAAAATTTTCTTTCAAAAATTTTTTTGTAGAAAAAATTTTATATCAAAAATGTTTCTATTTTTTTTACTCTTATCAATAAATTGTCTGTTACATTAATAAATAAATGTAGCAGATTGGGATCAAATGCAAAAAATTTTTTTTTTAAAAATATTTGTATTTGTATTTTTCCCAAAAAAAATTTACATCGAAAATTTTCTATAGAAAAAGTGTTTATCAAAAATTTTAGATCAAAGGTGGGTCTTACAAAAATACTTCTATGTGTTATATATGTGCATCAGCAAAACTCATTATACCCTCACATATATGGTGACAAAGGGTATAAAAAGCCTGTTGATCCAAAGTTTTATTGTTTTCTTGTTATTATAAACAGAATCTTTTTGAACCAAAAAGACTAAATCAATTTCCTAACAATTTATTCGTAATTTCATTCATAAAATAGCAGTTTAATTTAAAAATAAATATTTGAAAGAACAAAGTCACGAAACTTACATTACAGTGTCAATGAAATAAATCTGTCACTCTACAACTGATGGCAATTTGTCAACAATCATCAATTGCCAACCCTCTAAAAACAAAAAACAATAAAAGACAAAACAAAAAACTTTTTCAAAAGAATCTCACACATATTGAATAAACTTAAAAAAATCTGTCTCTGGAGATTTGATAAAAAAGGAAAAATTCGTTTTTTATAGAGTTACGCGTAGAAAACATAAAAACTACTAAACTCTTTGATTTAAGAATGCATCAACAATGAATGCAACAAATATTACAAAAACCACCGCCCGCCCCACCAATAAAACTCAACAGTCATGTAGAACAAACAAATTACACACAACTTTCCACAAAAATAGTTTTCATTGCATTTCGGGCAAAAAATAAGATGAAGAAAAAACATGGAAAAAATATCAGAAAAGTTTTATTTTGAAAAGGATACACCATGAGTTGCATGATTGCACATGCTCTGCTTGACTCAACTAAATTAAGACAGACAACGTAAATGCAACAAGATTTTAACAACTCTCATGGGGCTGCGACGACAATGAAATAAAAAATCGAAAAGCTATGAGCAGCAACAACACCAGAAGTCATCCATTGAACGAACGAGACCGTCTGTTACTATGACCGTGTAAGAGTTTATAGTTTGTTTTTTTCTGTTCCATTGTACGAAAAGTTGTTCGTTTTATGGATATCCCGTGCTTTTCATTTCAATTTGTTTAACATTTTTGATTTTCCATGAAGTTTTAATTTTTGGTTTTTTAAATTTAACATTTTTGGTTGAATGCATTTTTTTCTTAATACAAGTACAATTTTAAATACTCGTGTATGTATGTATGTATTTTTTAGAAGATTTTCCTTTGGCTTTTACTTTGTGGTTTTTTCTTCGATCGAGTTCGTTTCGAACTTATTCCTGTGTGCGGCCGCCACTGTCAACACAAATTAACATAATGTCATGTTGGCGCTGTCGGGATTGTCATGAAAACCACAATTGCCTGACATTTGTATTACGATTTATTTATTTATATTTTTGGTTTTTTAAAATCTTGTTTCTTTCGTTTCATTTAAAGTTGAGGGATTGATATACAATTTTGATGATATTCCCTTTTATTTATTTTGGGAAATTTCATTTAAGAGTTCATCATCATCTCATCATCGGAATAAATAAATAAACTTGGAAATGGGGAAAGGGGGGAACTGAAGTTATTTTATTATATGATGGATGGATATTTTGGTATACAATTTCAAGGTCGTGATTTATATCATGTGATATTTCAATAAAATTCTTAAATGACATTTTTGTTGTGTTATCCCTTTAATATATTTGAGGTATTTTTCAACAAATACTCGTATTTACTTATCATTGATGATTTGTAATTTCATTCCAAATTATTCAAATCGAGAGACCTAAAATATTTAGGGGCTTTAAGTACAAATATTTTTAAACAAATTTAAATTTTAAAAATTTGAAATTATTTAAACTGATGATGGAATATGGACTTCCTCCTTAATTGTAAAGACAAATTTTTCTAAAAATAAATCACTTCGTTAGGAGCTATTATGAAAAAATTTCAATATGAAATATTTTCTATAAAAAAAACTTTTAATATGAAAATTTTTCTTCAAGAATTTTTTAAAGAAAAATTTTTAATATTTAATTTTTTTAAAGAAAAATGTTTAATATATAATTTTTTTAAAGACAAATTTCTAATGTAAAATTTCTTCTAAGGAAAAATTTTCAATATGGGATTTTTTCTATAGAAAAACTTTTAATATGAAATTTTTTCTATAGAAAAACTTTCAATATGAAATTTTTTCTATAGAAAAACTTTCAATATAAAATTTTTTCTATAGAAAAACTTTCAATATGAAATTTTTTCTATAGAAAAACTTTCAATATGAAATTTTTTCTATAGAAAAACTTTCAATATGAAATTTTTTCTATAGAAAAACTTTCAATATGAAATTTTTTCTATAGAAAAACTTACAATATGAAATTTTTTCTATAGAAAAACTTTCAATATGAAATTTTTTCTATAGAAAAACTTTCAATATGAAATTTTTTCTATAGAAAAACTTTCAATATGAAATTTTTTCTATAGAAAAACTTTCAATATGAAATTTTTTCTATAGAAAAACTTTCAATATGAAATTTTTTCTATAGAAAAACTTTCAATATGAAATTTTTTCTATAGAAAAACTTTCAATATGAAATTTTTTCTATAGAAAAACTTTCAATATGAAATTTTTTCTATAGAAAAACTTTCAATATGAAATTTTTTCTATAGAAAAACTTTCAATATGAAATTTTTTCTATAGAAAAACTTTCAATATGAAATTTTTTCTATAGAAAAACTTTCAATATGAAATTTTTTCTATAGAAAAACTTTCAATATGAAATTTTTTCTATAGAAAAACTTTCAATATGAAATTTTTTCTATAGAAAAACTTTCAATATGAAATTTTTTCTATAGAAAAACTTTCAATATGAAATTTTTTCTATAGAAAAACTTTCAATATGAAATTTTTTCTATAGAAAAACTTTCAATATGAAATTTTTTCTATAGAAAAACTTTCAATATGAAATTTTTTCTATAGAAAAACTTTCAATATGAAATTTTTTCTATAGAAAAACTTTCAATATGAAATTTTTTCTATAGAAAAACTTTCAATATGAAATTTTTTCTATAGAAAAACTTTCAATATGAAATTTTTTTTATAGAAAAACTTTTAAAAAATTTTTTTTAAAGTAACAAGTTTTCAATTTTCTACTAAAAAATTGTTTTTTAAATTTTATAGTAAAAAATTTTCTATAAAATTTTATAGTAAAAAATTCCTTTAAAATGTTTTATTAAAGATTTGGTATTAATTTTTATAGTAATAAATTTTCTATAAAATTTTATAGTAAAAAATTCCTTTAAAATGTTTTATTAAAGATTTGGTATTAATTTTTATAGTAATAAATTTTCTATAAAATTTTATAGTAAACATTTTTCTTTAAAATTTTATATCCAACATTTTTTTAAATTTTATTGGGAAAAATTTTGTAGAAATTTTATAACAAAAAAATTTCAATAAAATTTTATATTGTTAAAAATTTTCATAAAAAGTCGTAGTAAAAAATTAGCTTTTTGTAAAAAATTTTGGTTTTAGTAAAAACTTTTTTTTTTAATTTTGAAAACGGCTCTAACGATTTTGATAAAATTTGGACAGTGGGTATCTTTTTTGATGCGTAGGTCGAAGAAGAAGGAACTTTTGGAACCTTTGCCTCTAAGAGGGTAAAAACGGGTAAAAAGGGGAAAAAATCGAAAACGCTATATCTCCTAAAGTAATAGGTATAGAAACAAAATTAGAATTACGTTTTAAACAGCTATGGAAATAAGCTGACAGGTGTTTGGTACTTTTTTGAAACTATGTCCGATAGGGGGTAAAAGAGGGTAAAAATAGTTTTTTTTTGGTACCTTTTTAACCCACTCTTATATTTTAAACTAAAAAAATATAGAAAGAATTTTTGTACTGCAATCAATAAATGTGAAAGAAAAATTAAACACGTATTTGGTAATTTTTTGATTTTGGGGCCAAAATGGGTAAAAAAGGGATAAAATGATAACTTAACATCTCAAAAAGTAATATGAATAGGAACGTTATGTTAACTGCGTTTTTATAAAATGTACCGAATTCAATTGGTACCAAAGAAGTACCAAATATGCACATGGAACTTTCTGAAATTAGGGGATAAAAAGGGGAAAATTTAGTAATGTTATACCTTTTAAATAAATTAATGTTTGTCTGTATATATGTTCTTTATAGAATAGTAAACTGTGAATTTGATCATGTTATGCTCTTTAGCGAAGATGTTGCGGATAAGCCGGCGAAGGTTTTTAAGTTGATAATTTTCAACAGATGGCGCCTCTGAAAATTACTAAAAAATAATTAAATCGTAAACTGTACATTGTAGCGCATGAGCCGGCGAAGGCTTTTTAGTTGGTATGAATAATTTCCGACAGGTGGCGCTACTGAAACTTACTCAAAAAGCTGTACATTTAATCATGCTATAATCTTCAACAAAGTTGTTGCGGATAAGCCGACGAAGGTTTATGAGTTGGAATGAGCAAAGTCCGACAGGTGGCGCCACAGAAGGTTTCTGTTGGTATGACCAATTTCCAAAATTATTAAAATGAGTTAAACTGTAACTCATGTTCCACTGGGAGTCAAGGATAACAGAAACTGTAAACTATGCAAACTATGTGTTGGTCGGACAAAATAAATAAAATAATTCAAAATTAACTTAATATTTGTACAATGTCTTTCCTCTAAATTTAATTTAGTACTTTATAAAATAAAATATATAAAAACTTTAAAATTTGCCTCAAAATGCTTATCATAAAGCTCCGAGCAAGGCTCGGTCAACCAGGTCTTTATATTAAACAAGGGGCCAAATTACCGCATTCGATATCGATCAAAAACTCAGACATTTAAGCAAATATTGTGAAGTATACTTTAGGGATATTCAAAGTTACTTCAAAGTAAAAAGTTTATTGAAATTTGGTATCCATTTTGATTCGTTTTTAAAAAACATATAGTTTAATTAAAACTCTTTTACTATTGGTCATCTTTTAAATGATCTTGATTATCCTTAAAGTATGCTATACAAATGTTTTAAAAATATCTAAGATTTCGATCGATATCGAATGCGGTAATTAGGACCCAGAAAACTTTTTCTTTACTCAAAAAAAAAAAAAAACACAAACTAAAATGCATACTACAATAACAAAACATACAGCAAATACAATCTCAGTGTACATTCTCATTTAATATTGAGACCTCTCACTTAGAAACGCTCTCCATTTGGCCAACGTTGCTATAAAGAGAGTTAACTCGAAATTATACAATATCTACTTTTGGTAAGAAATCGATGTACAGTCGTCATATTCATCTGAAGTTAAAATCTTATATTAGCATTAAATGGATTTCTGGTAAAGTTTTGAAACCTTCGATTTTTTATGAATTTTTGAAAAATAAAATTTTTTCGATTTTGCAAAAAAAAAAAAATTACATTTTAATGTGAAAAACTCCACAACCGTTGACCATATAAAAAAGTTGTCTTATTAAGGCTTAAAGAAAATTTTGTGGTAAATCCGCCGGTGTTTCTTTGAACGAATGTAGATAAGCCATTCCTAAGATATGATAAAATCGATGGAACGACCTCTAAAAATCCGTAATTTTAGAAACAAATTAAAAAAATTCTTATTCAGAGACTTTTAAATTTTGGGTGTTTTTGTACTAAGGGGGCCATAATACATAAAAAATAAATAGTTGAATTCAAAGTAATTTCTCTTGTTGACCAGTGTAAGTTGATGAAGTCACTCTAAAACCTCGTAGTCTTATAGAGACTGAACTTTTAATACTTTTTTAATTTGATTCTCCAAATACTCCAGTTAAGGGGCAATATTCCCTATTGTCTGTCTAATAAAAATCAATCATATTATGTCTCTTCTTGACATACACAGGACATTTCACCAACATTATTTGCTTCGACTTCCTTAAAAAAAAATGCACATATTAACTAAAATAACATAATAAGTTAATTTCATTCATTTCACAAAACTTTCCGCTTATTTGTTTGGTACCATGAACAATTTTCCTGATATTTTTGCATGTCTCTTAGTTTTTTTTTTTTTGCTTTGTCTCCAATCCCCCGGTTTTATGTTGTCAGTCATAGTCATCCTTTATGTCAAAAAATCAAGATAATATACAGTTATTTTTATTTTCAAACAAAAAACCACAATATTGCCGCCTTTTTTCCTTTATGACTCTACTCTGATCATCATCATTCATTCAATCATACCTCTTCTCTAAACATGTGTATGGAAATACATACATACTCGTAAGTAGTCTGAAGTTGGCCACATATGGTGCCGAAGTGTGTTACAATTTATCATAATTTTCCTACATAAAAGAAAAATACTTTTTCTGACTTTATGTTCAACATGTTATAAGAGTATCTATGATGAGTACGTGTGCAGATACTTTCAGCATCATAATATCTACTAGAAGGGAGGATGTTTTCAAACATATCATAAAAACTGCTTACAGGGGTATCAGTAGTTGTAAGTAGTTGTCGCTGAGTTTAGCTGTTGTTGTTTTCCCCCGCTTGTCGTTGCGGTAACATTAACAGCCACTTATATGAATAATTATATTTTAAAGAGGCTGTAAATTTACACCTAATTATAAATTATTTACTTGGCATTTGTTTTTCGAAACAAAAAAGGAATTTCTACTCGTATTAAATTCGTATACATTTTAATTTTATTTAGGATTTTATGGCTCGTTTACCATTAAAATTATGAAACTTTGTCAAAGGGGAATAGCAAATAGCTTTTTTTATAGACCTAAGATATATTTAAATGTCGATGCTATGGAATTTTTAATTGATTAATGACAATTTTATGAGATTTTCATTTAGTTCAATTGTTCTGGGAAATTTGTGAAAAGTAAATTTTTAGGAAAATCAAATCTTAAGAAGAATTTTTTCGAAAATTGACTATTTATAGGATAGTTTTGGAAAATTGACTATTTATAGGAAATTTTTCGAAAATTGACTATTTATAGGAAATTTTTCGAAAAGTGACTATTTATAGGAAATTTTTCGAAAATTGACTATTTATAGGAAATTTTTCGAAAATTGACTATTTATAGGAAATTTTTCGAAAATTGACTATTTATAGGAAATTTTTCGAAAATTGACTATTTATAGGAAATTTTTCGAAAATTGACTATTTATAGAAAATTAAATATTTATATGAAAATTTTCGAAAATTGACTATTTATAGGAAATTTTTCGAAAATTGACTATTTATAGGAAATTTTTCGAAAATTGACTATTTATAGGAAATTTTTCGAAAATTGACTATTTATAGGAAATTTTTCGAAAATTGACTATTTATAGGAAATTTTTCGAAAATTGACTATTTATAGGAAATTTTTCGAAAATTGACTATTTATAGGAAATTTTTCGAAAATTGACTATTTATAGGAAATTTTTCGAAAATTGACTATTTATAGGAAATTTTTCGAAAATTGACTATTTATAGGAAATTTTTCGAAAATTGACTATTTATAGGAAATTTTTCGAAAATTGACTATTTATAGGAAATTTTTCGAAAATTGACTATTTATAGAAAATTTTTCGAAAATTGACTATTTATAGGAAATTTTTCGAAAATTGACTATTTATAGGAAATTTTTCGAAAATTGACTATTTATAGGAAATTTTTCGAAAATTGACTATTTATAGGAAATTTTTTAAAAATTTACTATTTATAGGAAATTTTTCGAAAATTGACTATTTATAGTAAATTTTTCAAAAATTGACTATTTATAGGAAATTTTTCAAAAATTGACTATTTATAGGAAATTTTTCAACAAATGAATATATAAAGGGAATTTTTTAAAAATTTACTATTTATAGGAAATTTTTCGAAAATTGACTATTTATAGGAAATTTTTCAAAAATTGACTAATTATAGAAAATTTTTCAAAAATTGACTATTTAGAGGAAAATTTTCAACAAATGACTATTTAAAGGAAATTTTTTAAAAATTTACTATTTATAGGAAATTTTTTGAAAATTGACTATTTATAGGAAATTTTTCGAAATTTTACTATTTTTAGGAAATTCTTTGAAAATTGACTTCTTATAGGAATTTTTTTGAAAATTGACAATTTATAGGAAATTTTTTGAAAATTGACTATTTATAGGAAATTTTTTGAAAATTGACTATTTATAGGAAATTTTTCGAAAATTGTCTAAATATTGGAAATTTTTTGAAAATTGACTATTTATAGGAAATTTTTTGAAAATTGACTATTTATAAGAAATTTTTCGAAAATTGACTATTTGTAGTAAATGTTTCGAAAATTGACAATTTATAGAAAATTTTTCGAAAATTGACTATTTATAGGAAATTTTTCGAAAATTCACTATTTATAGGAAATTTTTCGAAAATTGACTATTAATAGGAAATTTTTCGAAAATTGACTATTAATAGGAAATTTTTCGAAAATTGACTATTTATAGGAAATTTTTCGAAAATTGACTATTTATAGGAAATTTTTCGAAAATTGACTATTTATAGGAAATTTTTCGAAAATTGACTATTTATAGAAAATTTTTCGAAAATTGACTATTTATAGAAAATTTTCCGAAAACTGACTATTTATAGGAAATTTTTCGAAAATTTACTATTTATAGGAAATTTTTCGAAAATTGACTATTTATAGGAATTTTTTCTAAAATTGACTATTTATAGGAAATTTTTTAAAAATTTACTATTATAGAAATATTTTCAAAAATTTACTATTCATAGGAAATTTTTCGAAAATTGACTATTTATAGGAAATTTTTGGAAAATTGACTATTTATAGGAAATTTTTCGAAAATTGACTATTTACAGGAAATTTTTCGAAAATTGACTATTCATAGGAAATTTTTTAAAAATTTACTATTTATTGGAAATTTTTCGAAAATTGACTATTTATAGGAAATTTTTCAAAAATTGACTATTTATGGGAAAATTTTCGAAAATTGACTATTTACAGGAAATTTTTCGAAAATTGACGATTAATAGGAAATTTTTCGAAAATTGACTATTCATAGAAAATTTTTTAATATTGACTAGGAAATATTTTAAAAATTGACTTTAGGAAATTTTTTAAAAATTCACTATTTATAGGAAATTTTTCGAAAATTGACTATATATAGGAAATTTTTCAAAAATTGACTATTTATAGGAAATTTTTCGAAAATTGACTATTTATAGGAAATTTTTCAAAAATTGACTATTTATAGGAAATTTTTCGAAAATTGACTATTTATAGGAAATTTTTCGAAAATTGACTATTTATAGGAAATTTTTCGAAAATTGACTATTTATAGGAAATTTTTCGAAAATTGACTATTTATTGGAAATTTTTCGAAAATTGGCTATTTATAGAAAATTTTTCGAAAACTGACTATTTATAGAAAATTTTTCGAAAATTGACTATTTATAGGATTTTTTTCTAAAACTGACTATTTATAGGAAATTTTTCAAAAATTGACTACTTAAAGAAAGTTTTTCAAAAATTTACTTTTTTTAGGAAATTTTTATAAAATTTACTATTTATAGGAAATTTTTCTTATTTCAATTTGGCAGCAAAAAACTTTTGGCGATCTAAGAATACTTTAGCCAGCAGATATATCAATCACATTGATTTTATATCCGAATCCCCTTATTTCATTTCCTGTTAAATGGTTTAGTCTAAATTGATTTACAATCAATTAAATAACCATTAGCTTAACAAATGCATTATAATTTGTCTGTTCTTCTGACATTCTGCCTATATCTATCCATCGATGACAATAAAATGTCAACCTCATAACAAACTTTGAAATTGTTGTACTGTCAGCTCGAACCATTGAACCATTAATAAAGACATAATTTTGCTACCTTAGCATTTTCTCGAGGATAAGTGCCTGGAGATGGGGGGAAAACAAGACAATTTACACCCAGAAAAAATTAAATACAATTTTGACGTTTTATAGCTCAGAGACAGACATTCAAACAGAAACAAGCAGTAAATCATTATTTTATGTCTTTTTAATACATTGTTGAGAAAAAAACATGATTAAACCTTAAAAGACTAAGGGGTCAATAAAGACAAAATAAAATTGTTCAATAAATTTGTTTCGCTTTTTCTAAGAAATTAACGAAAATTTACTATTTATAAAAATTTTTTCGAAAATTGACTATTTATAACAAATTTTTCGAACATGGCTATTTATAGGAAATTTTTGGAAAATTTACTATTTATAAGAAATTCTTCTAAAGTTTATGGGAAAATTTTCGAAAATTGACTATTTAAAGAAAATTTTTCGAAAACTGACTATTTATAGAAAATTTTTCGAAAATTTACTATTTATCTATGAAAAGTTTTGATTTGATGGAGTTTTTTTGAAAATTTTATTTTGTTATAGAAAACTTTTAATTGAATATTTCTGTCTCGTTTATGGGTTAATTATTTTCTTTATCAAAGAGGACATGGGTTCAAATCTGTAAATCAATTCTGTGAGATTTGTTTAACTAAATATAAACATTTTCTACATAAACATAAAATATTTATACAGAAACTATTAAAATATTAGTTAAAAGTCATTTTATTGCTTCAATTCTAAAAACTTTAAAATTCATGTGAAAGTTTGGAAATTCGAGGGCATAATTAAAATATCTTTGAAATATCCTAAATGGAATTCCTAGAAAATTATACAATTAAACTTATTTGAATTTAAACGAATCTATACAATCATAAACTTCGTTGGCTAAAATGTAAAATGGTATAAGTAACATCAAAATCATATCAAAAGAAGGTAAATATTTTCTCTTTCTTATGCTCTTTTGCATTTAAGTTTGCCATATGTACATTTAGTTCAAAGTCATAAGACTTTGTAGTTGTGTACTTAAAAGTATTCATTACCACATTCACTTAAATTAATATTTATGTAGAAATGACTCCCTTTGTTTCAATATCCTTACAAACCATTTATTTTCCTCTTACAGACGATTCAACATTTCCCAATGAGTTTGGCTCAGCAACAGCGAGTGGCATTATTATCGCCGACCATCCAGCGTCGTCACCACATTCTGGCCGCAAACCACGTCGCAATCGTACAACATTCTCCTCAGGACAATTGACAGCATTGGAAAAGATATTCGAACGTACACACTATCCCGATGCCTTTGTGCGTGAGGAATTAGCCACTAAAGTGGGTTTGAGTGAGGCGCGAGTACAAGTATGGTTTCAAAATCGACGAGCTAAATTTAGACGTAATGAACGCAGCTCAACCACCGGACGACCTTTATTGACAACCACACCCCAGCCCATACCACCCATAACAACGGCCCACAAATTCTCACCCGATAAAAGTTCAATGTTTCTGCAACAACAAATGGACTTAACACATCCACATCATCCCCATCATCATGCGGCCGCAGCAGCGGCTGCATATTCATTAAGTTTTCCCTCTTTGGGAATGTATGCCACAACAAAGAATTATGTTAATTCTTCGTACAATACATTTGCTGCCGCCGCAAATGGAAGTACGACAAATGAAGGCTTAACAGGACCATGTGGATTTTTTGCATCGTCAAATTATTGTGCGCCCAACTATCAACCGAATTACTCAGCCTTAAGATATAAAACCGCTCAGGGTTTTTCTGGTTTATGAGAAGAGAAAAGAAGACGAACGAACGAACTAAATAAATAAGAATATTAAATTTTATACAAATCGAACCAAAGTGCAATTTAGTGAAATTTTTAAATTATTTAAATAAATGAAGCAAATATTTATTAAAGAAAAAGAAATTTCATCTATAATTTTTTTTCAAAAGAGTAAATTTTCGAAAAATTTCCTATTAAGAGAAAATTTTTGAAAAATTTCCTGATTAGTAAATTTTCGAAAAAAGAAAACAGTTTTCGAAAAATTTCCTATAAATGGAAAATTTTTGAAAAATTTGCTATCAATAGTAATTAATAGTAAATTTTTTGAAAATTTTCCTTTAAATAGTCAATTTTCGAAAAATTTCCTATAAATAGTAAATTTTCGAAAAATTTCCTATAAATAGTCTATTTTCGAAAAATTTCCTATAAATAGTCAATTTTCGAAAAATTTCCAATAAATAGTCAATTTTCGAAAAATTTCCTATAAATAGTCAATTTTCGAAAAATTTCCCATAAATAGTCAATTTTCGAAAAATTTCCTATAAATAGTCAATTTTCGAAAAATTTTTAATAGTAAATTTTCGAAAACTTTCCTATAAATAGTCAATTTTCGAAAAATTTCCTATAAATAGTCAATTTTCGAAAAATTTTCTTATAAATAGTCAATTTTCGAAAAATTTTCTTATAAATAGTCAATTTTCGAAAAAGTTCCTATAAATAGTCAATTTTCGAAAAATTTCCAATAAATAGTCAATTTTCGAAAAATTTCCTATAAATAGTCAATTTTCGAAAAATTTCCCATAAATAGTCAATTTTCGAAAAATTTCCTATAAATAGTCAATTTTCGAAAAATTTCTAATAGTAAATTTTCGAAAACTTTCCTATAAATAGTCAATTTTCGAAAAATTTCCTATAAATAGTCAATTTTCGAAAAATTTTCTTATAAATAGTCAATTTTCGAAAAATTTTCTTATAAATAGTCAATTTTCGAAAAAGTTCCTATAAATAGTCAATTTTCGAAAAATTTCTTATAAATAGTCAATTTTCGAAAAATTTCCTATAAATCGTCAATCTTCGAAAAATTTACTATAAATAGTCAATTTTCGAAAAATTTACTATAAATAGTCAATTTTCGAAAAATTTCCTATAAATAGTCAATTTTCGAAAAATTTCCTGTAAATAGTCAATTTTCAAAAAATTTCCCATTTTCGAAAAAATAGTTTAACTTCGAAAAATTTCCTATAATTTCCCTAAATAGTAAATTTTCCTCAATAGACTTTTAATACTTACTTTTTCTTTAAGCAACTTCTTCGTTAAATAAAACACTTTTAATATTTTATTTACACATATAATAGAGAGAAAGATAGTAGTAAATCTTCTTGTGTTATTTTATTTATTTTATAATAATTTTCATCATCATCATCTCATAATCATTATAATTTTTAATATTTGTTCATTATCAACATGAATTTCTAAATGAATTAGTTTCATTCTTTTAGTTTAATTTACATTTTTTGTGTGTGTTTCAAGACTAATTCAAATATTTATTGTTATTAATGTACATAATTTAATTTAATTTAATATTATTTAATAATAAACTTAACTCTGTAAATGATTTCTAACAATTTTGCTTTGGGTTTTTTGTTTATTATTTAAATTTGTTATTTTAAATAATTATTACCTTTGTTTTTGTTTTATGCTTTAGTAACTAATAAATAATGCTAATAATAAAAGTAATTAATTATTTTATGAGTTTAATATAATTTGTTGTTTTTGGTGTTAATTAAATGTTAATATGCGTATTTTCCCTTTTCCCCCTTTTGGTTTTACTACTCAAACTTAATTGGCGTTTTATTTTACAAAATGAGTTAACAACCGAAA